>OX638253.1:19742175-21172175 GCA_951806755.1 Brenthis hecate
ACAGACAGACAGACAGACAGACAGACAGACAGACAGACAGACAGACAGACAGACAGACAGACAGACACATTTTCACATTTATAATATTAGTATCGATGTGTGCAGTGAAATATTCATTCTAGTAATTGATTAATGAATGAAGAAGGACATTATTACAACATTTCATTTTACATTATGCTTTTTAGTAAATAAATATTTAAAGGAATCCTTATTTATATTCACTTCATTTCCATAATTCATCTTCGAATTATGATTCATAAAAATCTCTTTATGAGAATCTACATTTATAAGTGGACTACTGTTCTTTCTATTTAATGAGGTAAATCAGGTTAGAATTTTATAGGTTTATTTGTAGAATGGGAAGTAAATACATAATTAATATAAATAAATGCGAAAGTTTGTATGTCTGTATGTTTGTTACTCTTTCACGCTGGAACAGCTGGACGGATTTGGATGAAATTTAATTTACAGATTGACTATGTCCTGGAACACATAGGCTACTGTTCAAGACCTGGGGACTCACCCAAGCGAATGGTAAGTCGTGCCTTGCTCTGGCTTTACCCGATAATTTTTATAGTTCCATAAATGCAATATTAAAACGGACTCCTATAAGTCTGTCTGTCTAGCCATCTGTTATCGTCCTTTATTTCTTAATAAAGCTAAATTCATCTACGTTACGCACCTAAAAGCTGAATGGAAGTAAAGCGTACGTGGTCCTTTTATTTGTACGTATTATATTAAAAATCATTAGATTCTTGATCAAGAGCCCTCAAGGTGATGACTTTATGATTGATGTTACCCTGACCGATTCCGGCCACGGCGGCCAATCTCAATGAGACTAGCAAACTGCGCAGGAGATATTATAGTGCACAAGTGTACACGCAGACACAAGTGCACTCTCTATTCCTGCCAATCTCATACTCCGGTAGGACGATTACTCGACACGACCAGTGAGAATCAAGGCGCAGGACCGACGGCTTTACGTGCTCTCCGAGGCACGGGGGTGAAACATCGCCACAAGAAGAAATATTCTAAAGTCATAAGTAATAAATATCATCGACACGACATTAAAATTCATGAATGGAACTTACGACTTATGAATAAGTATGATACAGATAAGCTTTCTTTTATTGTAAGCTATTAAAACGCCCATATTATATACTGTTATTATCTTAAGCTGAATCGCTAGAGAAATAAAACTTAAGGACTACATACGGTAACACTCGTGGGGACGCGCTCGCGGCAATAAAATTAGATTTGTTCACAACTGAAATTACAAACTAACGCTGAATTGCTTTACTTTCGCTATAAGAAACATGCTGTTTCAATTACACTCGAAGCATACATTATTAATTGTGGCATGAACTTGTAAGTATATTACATGTAAATGTAGGTACGTTTTGACGTTTAGTGTAGATTTCTTAGAGATGAGATATTTTCCTTCAGTAAAAAGTATTCTTTATGTTAACCCTATTAACCAGCTGTCATCATACCAAATTTCATCGAAATCTGTCCAGTGGCTTTCGCGTGATGCGTTCCCAGGCAAAAAGAAAAGAAAAATCTCAAAACTATAGATTCTGCCTCTGTATCGATTATAATGACTATTTCAATAAGATTTTCCAAAAAATATTTAATGCACAAATTCGGCTCAGTTACAATTTTATTATATGTATAGATATAGATATAAATAGATCAGTAAATGGGAAACTATAAGATAAATGTCACACTAAAATGTTTGAAGTTATAAGAATACTTCCTTTGGCGCGTGCGAAAAATGAAAAATGAATGATAAGAGTTTTTTTTTGCAATGCTACAGATTTAGACTACAGTATGAAGTTAGTAGTTAATGACTACAGTATGAAGTTAGTCGTTGAATCTCCCTTTATTATAGTGTGATATCTATTATGTCCCCTTCTCAGTGTCCGATTGCGCTGAAATTTAGCACACATGGCTGCATGATTTTTAATCCAATATGGCGGACGTTACAAAATGGCGATTAATCATTTCCATAGTGACCCCACATCATGATATGGATATCAAATAAAAGAGCTTGATGAGCGAAACACAATAAGCAAAGTGACAATGTAAATTACGCTCCTTAATTTTATTACTCTTGTAACATACAGACAAACGGACAGTTGGACTATACGAAATATAACTCAGTTTTCGTTTTTGAGCTTGGAACCGGATTCTATATATGTATAAGACTTTTATATTCATTTAATTATTATTTTACTACTTATCAATATAAATTATCAATGCCTATAAAATCATTTTTCTTGACTAACAAATTCTTTAACCTACTTGAACTAAATGAGCTGTTTGACTGTATAATATTTCTATATATAAAGGCATGAATATTAATTTAATCACTTAGGAGAGATTGTCTGAAATTGTCCTCCTGAGGGAATAGAAAGTTTTTTGGCCAAGTTTACTTGCGATATTAATATTCTTTGGCACAGCTATTAGTAAAAATAAGCTTAGACGTCTCTAATGGACTTCAAAAAAAGCTGAATGGTGTGCAGAATTTTGAGAAAATTGATAATTTAGTTTCAGTACATTTAATAGAACACAATACAATTCAAGTTTTATAACAAACTAACGACTCACCCTCGCTTCGCTCGGGTTCGTCCCTACTTACGTTTTAGCATTTAGTATAGATTTTTCAGAGACGAGATATTTTCCCACAGTAATAAGTATTCTATATGTTGACCCGGATTACCAGCTATCATCATACCAAATTTGATTAAAATCCCTCCAGTGATTTTTTCGTGATGCAGCCACAGATAGACAAAAATTCTAAAAACTATAGATTCGACCTCTATACACATAGTAATGTCTATTTCAATAAGATTTTCCAAAAAATATTTAATGTACAGATTCGGCTTAGTTACAATATTATTATACATATGTATATATACATTTTATTGCATCCATTCTTATGTAAAAGAACCTCTTGAAAAAAAAATCATATATTAAATCACTAATCAGGCCCACAAAACATTAATACACTTTTTGCAGATTTTAACTTATCTTTTAAGCTCTATAACATAACAAGAAAGATAAAAACATCGAAGGCCATTTTGTCTGCTTTTTTACAAAATATTGTATGCTATTTACTGCATATTTATTTAAATTATTATTTAAATATATTATTTACTGCATTTATATAAAACCATAAGCCATCGAATTCAGAAGATTTGTTATTTGTTATGTATTAAAAAGCATTAGCACCATAGGAATCTGCAACACGTCGGGAATGTAACATCAAAAGACGAGTCGACTTCATTCGTGTCTAACTCCTTGTCATACTTCCAGTGCGACCTACAAAGTTACTTTACGAATGCGCTTCACTGTGTTACCTACACGTCATTCACGTGTTCCTAATTACAACGGCTTGTTCATCCTTGAAACGTAAGCGAGGAACGAGATTAACTGCTGTCGTGTTCAGTGAGACTGTATACTGTAAGCATGTTTTAAACTAATTTTAGTTGTAAGTTTACAAAAGACTTATTTTAACCCCCGACGCAAATAAGGGGGGTTATAAGTTTGACGTCGATATCTGTGTGTGTGTCTGTCTGCGGCATCGTAGCTCTCAAACCAATGGACCGATTTCGTTGCGGTTTTTTTTCATTTGAAAGCCAGTTTTCTTGCGGTGATTCTTAGCTATGTTTGGTTAATATCGTCCAGTAGTGTCAGAGTATCAGCTCTTTTCCAAAATGATGTAAGGCATTTTGGCGTATGATTACTCGATTAAGTGCTTCACTCGTGCCAGTGTAATCGTTAAATCACAATTAATTTGCTTAGGGGTTTTTTAAATTTTAAATTTATGACAAATAAGCCACATAATACAATAAAAATTTTCAAAAGATGTTATTCAACACTTATTAATGGTTTTTTTCTGGACTATTAGACCTTTGAGGTATAACCAA
Organism: Brenthis hecate; assembly: GCA_951806755.1. Lineage (NCBI taxonomy): Eukaryota > Metazoa > Arthropoda > Insecta > Lepidoptera > Nymphalidae > Brenthis > Brenthis hecate. Next base: position 19,746,108 of record OX638253.1, read on the forward strand.
TTTAAATGTAAATATCGCTAATACGAACATTGGTGTCATCTCGCCGCCTTACTGCTTATTTGTACAAGCTACGACTACTTGTTATACTTTACAGCCTATTTATACCTTTATATTGCTTTGTATGGGCTGGCACCGATTTAGAAAATATTTGATTAGGTATGTGTTTAATAAGTAGGCTTTAATTACTTAGCCAAAGCACACCGACTTCGAAAATATTTGATTAGGTATGTATAGTCAATGAAAACTACCAATCAGTTATTTTTTACTTTTTAGTGCTTTTGTTTGAAGTCGGTTTTTATTTTTTTGTTAAAAAGTTTTTATTAGTATTACAAACAATTCGTGACTATTCACTACATGGTGGTACCGACATCTCTGTGCAAAAGCGCGGGAAAACAAATGAATATCTGCGCCCCTTTTTTATTTTTTTAAAACACATTCCTATCGGCCAAGGTCACATAAGCAAAAGCCTTATACATAAATCATTACAAATTAATCAAATATATTATTTTCTATTAAAACACTCAATATATATAAATGCAACTTTACAATATTAACAGAAAATCTCCAAGTTAAGGAAGTGATATAAAATATCTAAAACTGAAACTCGCATTTTTCTTTAAATATTCTACATAAAGTAGAATGTTGTTGTGTATTGCTTTGTTGTTGAGTATCCCTTAGTGAACATTGAGTTGAATTGCAAAGGAAAATGTATGTAATGTATGTATGTTTGCTCTATCAAGGAGGTCTTGAGATACAATCTCGAGAAAAGTCTTATGAAATTTGGTCCATTATATATGATTTTTTTTGTAACAGCATTCAAAATCGCACGTATATTTTTAATTAGTTTAAAATAAATACTATCGAGATTGCCCCTATTATTATTGATTTTGGTTATGTTTATTTTATTATTTATAATTGTTATAGAAAAGCTAAAAAATCTTATTTTTTGTTTATATATTTGTCAATTTTTTTTATTTAGAAATATATGAGAGAAAAGGCAATAAAATTATATAATATAGTGATAAAAATATGAAATATAATCGTTTGAGGAAAATTGTGGTGACATTTTAATTTCACGCACAACTTATTTTCATATTTCCCCTAAAAGGATGGTTTTTAGATATTTTAAAAATAAATTAAGTTAAAAGACCTTGGAGATTAAAAAAGATGACTTTTCTATAATCGTTGAAAAATAGATATTTTAAAATGGCACATTATCTTCCGGCAACGTAGCCGGATGTGAAGTCATGAGACACTGGCATATGCGTTGTTGCTCCTGGTACTTCTCTGATAGCAAAATGGAGCAACTTCTTTGTTATTGTGTATGCTAACATAGGCGTAAGTGAATCATTTAAAATGAGACCTAACAAAAATCATAAAATGTATCTATCAAAATACTAGCAGAATACAATAATCTAATTCTGATATAGAGAGCAAACCCTCGCGTTTGTTTTCAAAAGCCACCTATATCTATTACTAACGACTCACCCTCGCTCCGCTCGGATTCGTTCCTACTTACGTTTTAACGTTTAGTATCGATTTCTCAGAGATGAGATATTTCCTCGCTGTAAAAAGTATCCTATATGTTGACCCAGATAACCTATAAATTATTATTATAATAAAATATATTATTATAATAAAATTCTAACTAAGCCGAATCTGAACATTAAATATTTTTTGGAAAATCTTATTGAAATAGACATTATTATCGATACAGAGGCCGAATCTATAGTTTTTAGAATTTTTGTCTGTCTGTCTGTCTGTTACCGCATCACGGAAAAACCACTGGGGCGATTTTGATGAAATTTAGTATGATGGTAGCTGGTTATCCGGGTCAATATATAGGATAATTTTTACTGCGGGAAAATATCTCATTTCTGAGGAAAAATACAAAAACTGCAATGTAAGAGTATACTAATATGTAAAACTTAAGAATTTGGTTTTTGGTCATCTGAACGCGGGCGAAGCCGCGGGCAATGCTAGTTGTTTATAAATACAATAAGCTAACTAACCACACTCGAGAAAATGATATATGGTACGTGGCTTACATTACCCTAGCTATATTTGTTCCCCGTTACCCTATTGAACTTGCTTATACTATTGTTCACGTTTCATCGCACCGACGCGTCTCGTTGAGCACTAAATTACATTAAAATTGATTTACCTATTATTTGTAGTGATTTTTAAATTAATTATGACTTAAAAAGTATGTCTATAGACAATTTGTAGCATTAAGTAAAAACCATTTTGACAAAAAACTGTTTTTAGTAAAGACAGTTATTTTGCACTTTTCAGTTAATTTTCACGTAGTTAGATTTTTTTAATTTATTTTTATACTTTATCATATATATATATATATATTATATATATATATATATATATATATATATATATATATATATATATATATATATGTATGTATGTATATATATATATTTTCTTTTTGCTATCCATATCCATTAGATGGCATTATCCAATGCCTAATTGTTGTAATTTGAAAAAAAAAACTTGTGTGTGTACTTATGTACGCACGTAAGAAGTTATACTTCTTTGGCGTAACAGAACAAAAATAGCTAAAGATTTCATGCCGTATGTCACAACTCTCTGTTTGTAAAAGGAATGATAAATTAATAAAATAATTAATATATATTGGGCATATTATAATCAAATATTTATAGAATATCATTTAAGGTAAGAATATTATATATTATTATTACTTTGCTAGACAATAACAACGGTTACCATGGCAACAAACAGTTATCAGCTAACTTGTCATCACTTTGACACATGTCATCATGTCACTTTCAGCTAACTTCATCATGTCGCGTTTTGGCTATCGGTGTGTGCGCGTATCGTAAAAATTTTACTCTCATAATTCTTTCCAAATGTCCAAATAGAAGTATAACTTCAAAAATCCTTAAACTCAAAATATAAATAATTCAATTAGATTTTACGAGTACTTTTAATTAAGTTAATAAAATGGCAAAATCCATAAATGTAATACATAATATACGAACTAACAAAGCAATGCTTATTAAATGAACGTAATAGGCCATTACAGGTCTTTGTTACCGAGCGTGTGTTATCGTTACGAAAGATAAACGTTTTGTTGAGACCTTCCGTGACCCATTAACCCTCCACTCTTTATTCCAAGCTTGTATCTAATATACCTATAGATATTAGCCTTATTTATTACTTATCATGAGCGATTTTTTTTCCATCACTATCTTTCGCGAGTATATCCTCATATATATGTAAGTATATTCGTATATTGTATATTCTTTCTATATAAATTTTATCGTTCCTATATGCGTTCAGCCCTTTTACATACCACTGCTGGGCACAAGTCTCCCTTCAATACGATGATCAGACCATAATTCACCACGCTGGCTAAGTGCAAGCGGACTTCACATGTCTTTCGAAAACTTGCGAGGTTCTCTCAGTCATGCAAGTTTCCTCACGATGTTTTCTTTCACCGTAAGACAAGTGGTAATCATGTTGGAAATGATTTGAACATGAAAATATCAGAGGTTAAGTTAGACCCGAGATTTGAACTATATATATATATATATATATATAGAAAATAATTCACCTTTAAAGTGATATCAGTAATATTACCAATTAAATTATTTTTTTCTTTAAATATAATTTTGTTTGCCAAAACAAATTCGTATGACATAAGCACAAACACTGGTTATTTTTTTATTAATCACAACACCCTGTATTATAAAAAAAAAAACAATAAAGAGTTCGTGTAACACAAAAAGCTTTAACTTTGTTGACAAATGAATTACCTACTAGGGAGAAAAAAATTAAATCGATTTTTTTGTTAGCCTATGAAAAATCAACATTTCGTATTGTTCAAAACTGTCAAAAATTACAATAGGTTTCGAGGTTTAATTTCTAAGTAAATAAACTATAAACATTTAAATGTCCTATTCAAAGATGTCACGAGCACACCTCGATGTACAGTCACGAGCAAAAATATGTAACCATGAGCAAAAATATGTAACCATAGGTGTCACATATTTTTGAAGCCGAAGTGATACATCCTATATTTTTACATCGCGTCTAATCAGATAGTTTTGTTATTTCTTCAGTGTCATATATTTTTGCTGTCATCGTAAGAATAGATATTGGTGAATGAATTATACTGACCAATCTCCTTCGTATCTTCTCCATTCTACGTGACATTGTCGAAGTAATCTGTGCTCAACTGGCACGCTTTGAAGCCATAAACAAGAAAATTGAACTCTCTTACACAAATATTTGACATTTTAAATAAAACTATTTTTTCGGATATTGTGCCACCAGGCGGGAACCAAAAATCTAAATAAATCCGCAAAAAATCCGAAAAGATAGTTTTATTTAAAAAGAAAAATTGAATTGAATGAATCATCAGATATTATTACAAAACTGCATGGTGATATATTTATGCTTGTGACTGTACTCGTAGAGTTCGACTCGTTCAGTACAATTACTTTGCGGCTTACGTAAACTTTGCTTGACAATTCTCCTTTTCAACTCTCTACCTCTAACTATACGTAACTCAAACGCTTACTGCCATGTGAAATGTTCCTTTTTCAAATATCTGCTAGTCGGTAACATACATTATTTTATTTCTATACATAAGTATCATCTGAAAAACTATAAATGTACTTGAGTGGTCACAGGTTTGATTCCTTTCCGGGGTTAATATATTAATACTTTATCTATCTAAACTTTGGGATACTATCGTCCTAACCGATATCGGCGACGGAAAATCTCTTTGAACCTAGTTAATTTATATTATAGTCAAGATCTAATCAAGCTCTCAAATTCCGGTGAGACAAAAAATCAACATGATGAGAGATCAGGCTTTTAGATATAATTGGGTTTGTCATGATTTCAAATTAGCTGCGCTTATTACTACTCATTGAAACTCATATGCATAAGAAGGTTACTAATGCTCCACCACAAACCACTCAGCTCTTACTCGCTAATACATGCACTAGTTTTTAGCCCGTGATAAAGGTTCCAGCGGAATAGATAATAGACGAAGAACGCTATTATCATCAAATGACTTTGGTACGCTTTTTCCATAAAAACCCTAAGATTTAAAAAAATATTCAATATAAATCACATTACGAACCGGTGTAAGTGAATTTATTTTAAAAACATAATTATTTTAAAATCTCTATGCTAAAAGCTTACAAGTTATTTTACAGTAAGCCAGAAATGAAGATTGTGACATAAATTTTAATCGTTGATGACGCAGCGTGTGAGATAATAGCGAAATTCTGCAGACCGAAAAATTCGCTCAGCATGGTGTAAGATAGAGCGATGATTTGTGTTTCCTTGTAATACCTCGGGAAGTCTCTACAATAAAATTTATTTGGACATAAACGAACATTTTAGGGCATGTACATTTTAGTACATCTAAATAATGTATAAAAGCCACTCATTCCGACTTTGTCCGTATAGATTTTTTATAATAGAATAAGCAAAAAATAATTCCATATATTTTTACTCCAAATGACCACTTTGAGTGTGGATAATTTAAAAAAATACAAAGTTTTATTCAAACAGTTGTGAAATCCAAGCAAACAGAATTAATTTGCATTTATACTAGCAACTCACCCTCGCTTCGCACTGGTCCGTCTCTAGCTTGCTTCCCAAACAAATTTTCATCCCCATTTTCACCTCCTTAAAGGATGATTTCCAGGATAAAAAGTATCCTATGTCCTTTCCAGGGTTTCAAGTTATCTTCTTACCAAATTTCATCTAAATCGGTTCAGTAGATCCAGATTACCCCCTACAACGTCACAAACTCACACACTTTACCTCTTTATAATATTAGTATAGATTAGTACTATCATGAATGAGCATTGTTAGTCATTCAAGTTATATATTTTAAAGTACAAAATATAAAACGTTATTTCTCTGTAAACCATTCATTCTAACTCTAAATATTTAAACAAAAAAGTTTCAAATCAGAGTTCAATTACGGCACATGACAATTTATACCTTTATTTTATTTAATAAATCACCGATCCTGTTTTGTTTGTAAAGTGAACTGGTGTCAGGTACTTTTCATATGACTGAAAAATATTTGAGTTCGGATTCGATATGAAATTTAGAAATATCGAATAGACAAGTGGTCTCGAAAAGTTCAAATAAGAGCAAAGTTTACATTGACTTTTACAGGACTTTTTTTTCAGATAAGTTTTAACTTGCCAAATTTTCAAGCTACTGATACCGATATGAATTTGCGCGAGAATCGATTGTGTAGTCTCTAACGGAGAACACGATACTAACCAGGTAAGGTATTTGACTTTATATTTGGAACGTTAGAACGTTAGTTAGAACTATATTAAAAGACAACCAGTAATGGAGAAAATGGATAAAAAACTCAATTATTAAGTACTTAATCATTATGTTTTTAGGGTTTCATATCCGAAGGGTGCCAACGGAACTCCATTGCTAAGCCACTTCTGTCAGTTCGTCCGTTCGTCCGTCTGTCAAAGGGCTGCATCTCATGAACTGTAATAAGTGGAGAGTTGAAATTTTCACAGAGTGTATATTTCTATTGCCGCTATAACAACAAATAAAAAACCAATACGGCGAATTTCAAAAAGGCTGCTATGTAAATTAAAAAAACACCGATTATGGTACGGAACCCTACGTGTGCGAGCCCAACTCGCACTTGACCAATTTTTTTTAGTATTTCACTACTCCGGGTTTAAAAAATAAAATTAAATTAACTACATCTAGAGATTTTTAATATTGTAATTCATAATTTAACTTTATAAAAAAAGAAATAAAATTAGTCCCGCTGAGTTTCTTTCGCCAGTCCTTCTCAGGTCTGAGGCTTCTTCTTTCCGAACTGGTAGTACTCATGACGTTCAGGAAAAAAAATAAAAAAAATAATGCTGAATAAAATATTTCGAATTTGAATTTGAAAAAAGAATATTTGAATAAAATACGACTCAATCCCACAAAAAGTTTGTTAATTCCTAATGTACCAACTAAAAGCAAAATCAGATAACGGAAATTTTGAACAACACATTATAAATTAGTTTAATTGTTAAATCCCTAAAGAGAATCGTTGTAATTGTTGTTGGTTGACACTTTCGAAGGGGCCAAATAACACAATCATGTCAGTCTATCAAGTTATTTTCGACTTAATCACATTATCTTTGCACTTGACAGTTCATAATAGATTAACACGTTTCTTAATCATTTCTAAGTATTGGCGAATAATTAATTTTTAACTAAAATGGTACCGATTTCAATTTGCTCTTTATTGTACATTTAGAAATGGATTTTTACCTCAAAATTTATAAGGTGAACCCTTGAGGTATAAAGCATTCATTAAAAATGGATTTCTATTTTATTATGCATGAAGGATGATAGTGAAACTTATGTTACATCTTTACAAAAGCCTTGTATAATAGATGGGCACAAACATATTTGTTATCAAAGTGAAATCAATATATAAATAGCCAAAAACAAAGCAGTTCGGTACCTTTTTCTCCTTTGTTTGTCAACAGTTTTTTTAACATGCTTTATTAGTTCAACCTATATGTTTGTAATAGAATCTTTAAATGCGATTTTCACCCACTTTACAACTTCAGATTGAACTGAAACTTTGCTCATTTAACAAGGACCGATGACAATACAATAATTTATATAAAAAAAATATATTAGAAAAAAACAAAAAAAACGCTTTTATAGCAGATCTAACTAAAAAATGGAAAACAAATTATAGTTTAAAAAACTAAAATTTATGCTTAATACACGCTCGATATCAGTTGTTATAAATATTCCATTGGTACGATTTCTAGCACTAGAGTTAGTATAAAAATATTGTACAACAGAGCACTGCACGTTTTTTCACAATAACATTAATTTTCTCATTAATCACTTTATTCTTATATTTACTAGAAAATATTTTATACTTTTTAGCTTGATCCATCATTAAAGCGTGTTTTTTTAGCGAGCTTTAGAGATATCCATAAAAAAATTGGACTTAGTTTTTTTACATAGCTAAATTCTATTCATGTATGTTTACCTCTCAACATTGATTATAATTAGATTTCGATCACTGAGAGATTACTAGTACCTATATGTATATAATTTTCCAATTTTGATCTCAATTATGATCTCGTTTATTGCTGCATGACAGATACAATAGTTAGAATTTCTACCTAATATGGATTAATTATTGCTTTATATCTCTTGATATTACCAATTAAAATGATTATGCCTATTAGAATACTTTGAAGTTAGACATTATAGAATATGTCAAGATGTCATATTTAGTTACAATGTAATTCTGATAAGGGCTAAAGCCTACAAGGTATTTGATTCGTACCGTGTAGTGAATATATAACGTGTGATGTGATGCGTTTACAGCGTAAATGTTATCTTTCTATTACCATTCTATTCTAACTATATATGTAAATACTAGCGTTTTCCTGCGGCTCCGCCCGCATAGTACATTAATAACCAACATATCTTATACTAAAACCTTCTCCGAAACACGCTGCATCTTATGGTATGAGTATTATTCCGATCGGTTCTGTAGTTATCGCAGTATAACCGAACAAAAAAATCGGCTCTCCATTTATTAGTATAGATTATCTCGTAAATTCATTTGTTTGATTACAATTATATTCATATATATATATATATATATATATATATATATATATATATATATATATATATATATATATATATTTTAAAAACTATTGAAAACTACATACTAATTTAAAAGCGTATGTGTATGTGTTACTCCTCTACACTGATACGGCTGGACGAATTTAGATAAAATTGAGTGCACAGATAGACTGTTATCTAAAGTAATACATAAGCTACTGTTAGCAATAAAGTTTGACAATTTTATTAAATCACTCAAATAATAATCATAATATGTATCAATAACATGTATTATTATATTTTTGTATTATTTCAGTTCAGTCACTGGATAGATTCTGATTTACAAAAGGTCGAGGAAAGCTCAAATTTATTGAAGTTTGGTGTCCTAATTAATATTCCGTATTGCTTGCAACCGCTTCTCGCCACCACCAATCTACCATATCAGAACTCTCCTTGACCTTTTGTAGCGAAAACCCCCTTTTATGTTTCTACAAATTGACACTTTCGTTTGATCAAGTTAAAGAAAAAAAACCTACTTGTGTACTGGGAGCACTAGAGGATTATTAAAGAATTTTAATTATATCTTAAAGAAAAATAGTACACCAGTGGCATGTGGTCAGAAAAATTCATTCGTAGACATTCGTACAAAGAGATTTTCCAATAGCATACCACACTTAAATACAGCTTGTCCAGTAACAACACAATTTCTCTAACTGAATAAGAGAAACTAAATTTAAAACTATTAAAACGTATCGTATTCGCAACTTTTTTCATTATTACTATATTTGTTTTGCTAACAACAATTTTTTTTTACATTTCGTTATAAATCGAACATGTCTATAGTAGATACGTACATAATTAATGCCTACAGATTCCGTTCGCTTAGCTTCTTAATGCATCAGTTTTTAGAGCAAATGAGCTGACATCCATTAGTCAAAAGAGCAGTCTTATCATATAGAAAAAATAGTACGCAAGTAGCAGGTTTTGTTCCCGATTATTACGTCTCACTGGTCCATTAAGCTCATGTGAAGTGGAGACAAACATACTGTTTATATGTTAAGTTAAACTAAAATTTTCATTTAATTTGCCTGTAAAATGATATATTACGTTAATTCAGTTTTAACATTGAGTGTAGTTGTTACCAACATTCGTAATATATTTTTTTTATTTTGGGACACTAAAACACAGCCCCATCTAGTTCCATGGTAAGCTACGAGGCTTGTGTTATGGATACCAGATAGTTGATACACTACATATATATAACTTTAAATACATACGTATTATAAATATAAACACCCATGACGGGACTACAAACATTCATGCTCATCACACAAATGAATGCCCCCAGCGGGACTCGGACCTGCAACCGCTGGCACAGCAAGTAGGGTCACTACCAACTGAGCCACACACGTCGTCAAATTTGCATTTATGGCATTTTATAATCATCAATTTTGATATTAACTACAACTTGTGAAACCTTTTTTTTACATATCTGTGCCTACTTAATATAAAGCTAAAGTTTGTTTTTTATTGAACGCGCTAATTTTTGGAACTTCTAGTCCGATTTGAAAAATTCTTGAACAAAAACACGAAATTCATTATAGCCGCGACGCCATTTTCGTGTTGCCTTTTCGATGTAGCTAACCGCGTTTCGTACAATAAGCGTTTTTGTTCTTTAACTTTAATATAGATAAAAAATAACAATTTTATTGATGAATTAACAGATGGTCCTAATAACCAATCTGACCAATCTAGTCCAATCTAACAAAACAAGTTCTAATAACCAATAGGAATTTGATATAATTTGTATGGAACTTATGTTAAATTTTGTACCTTTAGTGAGGAAAACTTATATATGCATATATTATTAACCGTTCCGTACCATAAAATAATAAGTTACTGATTGAATTCTTGGTTAGCAGAGGATACACTAAATGGAAATGCATGCACGTGCTAAACCACTGAGGGAAGCCAGCTGTATAATAGAATGAACAATATTTTCTAAGAAATGCCTGCATTGGTAAAATCTAAATTAGTTTTAACCGCGCTCGTGTCACGTCGTCTTCTAACTTGGTGGTGAGCAACTTCCTGCGCTTTTGATTTTCTAAAGAACGGAAATTATCTAGTATTTTAATTAAAATAAAGTTTAAACGATTTTAATGAACATTGCCATTTAATTTACTATCTTTCAGCTTTTTAAAGATTTTCTTTATAAAATTGCAAATTATGTGAATGTCATAATATTGTAAAATTTAGAAAAACAATAGTAAAACTTCCGGATCCATTGCTGCGTGTACCTTCTAGCCACAATGGCATTTATGTACCAGTCCGGTCTTCTCAACACCCCTTGCATATTTTCAACAGGTATTTATGATAATAATAATAATAATTTTATTCATAGATAAGGAAATTGAACATAGAACATAGTAATTTTTACAGTAAAGGTTTGTACAAATCAATATCATACGGTTGGGTGAAGTACTGTACTCCTTGCTAGGTTATAAAAATATTTAGGCTATGAATATCTGTATATATGAATAGGCAAAGACAAATAGTTTAGTATCTTTTTCTCCTCCATTTGTTAGACGATTATCTTTTTTTTTTGTTTAGTAACTATTGACGCGGCTTAGTGTTATCAATAATAAAAAAAATTTTGGTCGAATTTCGGCCACTGGGCGAACGCTACTAGTATAGAAATCGTCGTTATCGTCGTTTGAAAATAAATGTGTCATTCAATAAAAATGAGCAATTTTTGTTTATTTATCGATTACCATGACTTTTTCGAATGGAAAGTTTTTAAGTAATAATACTATTGGCTGATGTAATAATACATAAAAGTTATTTTTTTCCTAAAACCATAATTTTATTAATAGAGAATTATAGTATACCTACTTTTAGTTTTTAACAAAATAATTGCTGTTCAACAAACTCACCTAAAAAAATCACTCCCATACAAGATAAAAATCATAATATTATAATATTGTTATTACATAAAGTTTCATATGGTGAAAAGATTTAAAAACCCTTGTCTTCTTTAGGCATCGTATACGAAATGAGGTCCCAAGAAAGTTCATAAAGAGCTTCTCGTTGCATGCAAATATAATATGTTCTATATCTTGAAAGTAACTTAGTATGCGGTTGGAAATTTTTGAACGTAATTTTTTATTAAAGTAAAAATGAAAACTAAGAACGACATATACGAAAACAAATTATATATATATATATATATATATATATATATATATATATATAATCTCTTTTCTTACAGTAAATCTATTAGTTTAACCACATACTTTGATCCTCTTCAAAATAAATCCAAAAAAATTATCATAAAAACAGTAAATTGTCCCAAATGAACACTTAAATACAATCACTCGAGGTAGAAACTCTTTCTATTTCTTTATAAAGATATAGTCAGATTAGTTTAAAGAGTTCTAAAATAGCAGCCACGCACCGGAAGACGAAGCTTGTGCTCCCACGAGGTAGACTGACGACTTGGTCAAAGTCGTTAGAACCTCTGGATGCGAATGGCACGGAAATTTTTGGTGGAGGCCGATGTCCAACAGTTGACGTCTTTCGGCTGTTTATTATACGGATTAAAGAAGATTATTATTTCCATAATAATCTTCTTTAATCTGTATAATAAACGTCCCAAAGCAGACAACTTAAATAATAAACAATATATTTTTATCCTTACTATGTTACATCGACTGATAAAACGCATAACTCTTATAAAACTATACTATACACCAAGCTATTTTAGTTCCTATGCCGTAATACTAGTGCTTATTTTCTTTGGTCTAATAAGTAGCATGCTTTTGAAAAGTTATTTCATATAATTTTTCTTCGCGAGCTGAGAGGCGATGTAAGAAGTTAAGAAGCTAATCTGTATGTGGCAAAGTAGCGGCTTATTAAGTTACTGCAGGCGTGTGCTATGGACTAATGTCGTTTACATAATAAATGTAGGTATATGAACATTAAACATGCTTTTATTAGGCAGTGGGAGCCAACTTGGAAAACCAAGTGAATCGGATTCTTTGATATTTTCATGTCGGAATCATTTTTAACATGATCACCCCTTGCCTGATATGAAAAAACCTATCTTTTTTTAATTTTGGGAAATGCATTTAGGCATACCAGCTGGAAGATAAAAACAGGTAGCTATATGGGGTTCCCCGGTTAGAAAAGCCAGTACCACTCACTAAAACAAAACGGAAACGGTGAATGTGGCCTGATCCCCGCGCAATCTTTAAAACGGAAAGGCTCGACAGTAGCACGTTAAAATGGCCGAATCTTATTAGCTTCACTTGCTTTACAACTGAACATGCAAATAACAATCAAATCTTAGTAGCTAGTTTCTACCTATTTCTAATGCGAATGATAATAAAATTATTTAATTCCATCGAGCTGAATTAATGACGGAACCAGGTGATGGACAGTTAGTCTAATGCCTACTAAATAAAACCTGCAAATTTGGGCTTCTATGAGTAATTTTGACCAACCCTTTATACGGTATTTTACTATAACCATAGATCATATATTACTATACTAGTACTATAACTAATACTATAGCATTTACTAATTTTTCAATGGTAGTACGGACTTTCTCATAGATTGGCCCAGTAAATAATTATTTTTGTAAAATAAATATGATTGCTATTCGAAACGCTTTCATGAAATTAAACACAACCACAGGTGGCACTAATAAATATAACCATAAAATCACGTTTAACGAATAATTAGACATGTACTAAATACAAATTGTTTTACGCTATGTAAATTTGTTTTATAATAACAAAAATCTCACACAACTTCCTAAAATGTTACATCACTTTAATTAATATTTAGTTAAACAATAAATAACTTAAACAGTAAACGTTTAACAATAGCTATCTTCGTGAATACGATAGTCATTGAAGCGTGAACCGGATATCCGCTGACCAAGATAAAGCCATTAAACGGTTCGACCAAAATAAACAACTTATATATAATAATTGTGTAACACTGTGTATCTGACTGCACTACTTCGTTCTGCTTCGAAAGATACTTGTTTTACTGTTTGAGAACAAATAAATTTATATGGGCTAGTGTAGAGTAGGTTTCTCAGAGATGAGATATTTTCCTGCAGTAAAAAGTATCCTATATATTGACCCGGATAACCAGCTATCATCATACCAAATTTCAACAAAATCTGTCCAGTGGTTTTCTCGTAATGCGTTCCCAGACAGACATACGGACGAACGGACGGACGGACGGACAGACAGAAATTCTAAAAACTTTAGATTCAGCCTCTGTATCGATAATAATGACTACTTCAATAAGATTTTCCAAAAAATATTTAATGTACAGATTCGACTCAGAAGTTTATTAATATAGAGTATAGGTTTATCTTGTTATGGTTTTAAAAAATTAAAATAGATATTTTAAACTAAGTCTTTTAATAATAGTAATTACATTTTATAATCCACAGACGAACAGCGGATTAGTGCGTGACTGACCAAGACACTTTTGTACCTCCTCTTTAAAGTCGGTTAAATAATAATTTAAAAAGTATTTCCCTACAAGTTTATTAAATGCGAGTAATTTGAACAATTTGTCTGAAATTAAAAAAAAACTAAATTACTTACGAAAGCGTCGAATATTCTATTTGACACTCACGACCAAAATCTACGTTAAAACAAGAAGTTTTTTTTTATAAATGAGCTACCTTCTTAGCTCTTTGTTCTTATCTTAGCTCGAAGGCATAGAAAGATCTACGATCTAGTGAGTTTGTCCAGGAGAAGCCTGTTAACATGCACCTTAGTTTTAGGTAATACGCACTTAGAAAAACAGACGCAGGTAGGGCATTCCACTTCTTGGCTGTGCGCATTATAAAAGATGACGAATAGCGCTTAGTGCGAGTGGTCAGAATGTCAATCAAGAAAGGATGGTATCCTGCATTACGTCTGGTGTTCTGATGGAAGAATGGCGATGGCGGTATGAAACCATGGAACTCGTGGCACACTCCCCGAAGTACAGTCTGTAGAAAACCGACAGAGAAGCAACTTGGCTACGGTGTCCTAAGCTGTGAACCTTAGTTTTCACCAGCTTTTCGTCACCGATAAGCTTAATCTTATTATTTTTTTATTATTACTCAATTTTTTAGTGTCGCCTTTTAGTGAAAAGCTTTTAAGTCATAAATGTTATAACACTTTATCGTCTATGACTTTTAACAGATGTAAATCTTCGTGTGGACTGAATATTAAAATGTATTAGAAATCTGAGATCAAAAGCTCCTTTGAGTTGTGTTATATATTCATAAAGGTACAATATACGTACATGTATTTATATATGTATGTGATTTACTAACATGAATATTGGCTTTCAGAAATATGCTGGGAAGTTGTAGGAATGTGTCTTATGTGGCTAAAATAATATTAAAGTTAAGTTTGAGATAGCTTAACAAAGTTACTTTGAAAATCTATACTAATATTATAAAGAGGAACGATTTGATTTTAAAACTACTGAACCGATTTAGATGATCTTTGTTAAGAGGATAGTTTGAGAGCCTGGGAAAGACATAGGATAGTTTTTTAATCCCGGAAATCATCCCTTAAGGGGGTGAAAATAGGAATGAAGGTTTGTATGGGGAATCAACCTAGGTACGAACCCGAGCGAAGCGAGGGTGAGTCGCTAGTGTTATATATTAAAATACTACCTACCTTCCCAGTTCCCTGACTTTGGATGTTTCCATTAGTACCTATGTATTACTCGAGAACGTAATCTATCTCCCTCCGATGTGTGTTTAATTTGTCGTGGTGTGGAGGATTATTAGCGTTCAACCAGCAATCCACCCAAGCGCAAAGTCAAGAAACGCACTGGGAGACGGCTCACCTTAATGGGTGGTGGTGTATCATGCGAGTTGCTCCTCGTACTTATCTGTGTGAGTGAACCATTAGAGCAAACCCATAGTTGTTGTGGTCTTCTTCGGCAGGCTGTCGTTGGGGCGTCGTGGTTGAGCGCGTAAGCGATCCCAACGTCCCACAAAGACGTGAGAGATTCGTTGGATTTTAGTGGGTAGTACTGGTTTCTCTAGCCGGTAAGTCCCACGTAACCTGTATGTATGCTGGCGGTATGCGAAATTATATTTCTTAATGAGAAAAATACATAAAACGTGTACTCGCACACTTTAGAATTATTGTTTCATGTAGGTACATAATATGTATATTAAAGTACAAATTCAATATTCCAAGTATGAGTTAGAAGGCTTTTCTTTACAGGTGCCTAAAAAACTACAAGACTTTAAATGTAATTACATAATCTTAGCAGTAAACACTTTTGGGCCCATCTTTGACAACTTCGGCCAACGATACTACTGTTTAACTTTGACAATGATAAAAATCTTTTGACAAATGGCAAAAACATCGCGTAAGGCACACAAAAATTAATGCTTCCTTCTATGTAAAGTCCTTCAAAAGTACACCTGATTAAGTACCTTCTCTTTGTTATAAAGTGGCTAAATAAAATCTAAATAAATTCTTGTGGCCAAAGTTCTAACAATTTTAATTACTATTTAAATATTGTACTACATATAAATCGAATATATTACACTTGGCGTTGCGTCCACGAACTTTTAGAAGCTATTTGGATTCTATCCAACTCCCTGGAGGCCTGGAAGATACAAATTTCCCGCTTAAACTTCGAAATGGCCAATGAATCTCCCCACTTGATTTAACGGCTGCCAAGATTGTCATAAATATATGCAATGTAGAAAGGGGTTATATTATTTTGTATTGACATATTAGTTGTAACTTATTTTAGTAATTTTTTTTGCAAACTGCCAGTGTCATGTGCCAATTGAGATTATCTAATATATAAATATCCCGTGTCACAGTGTTTGTGGTAGCACTCCCCGGAAACGGCTCGACCGATTTTACTTCCTCTCCTACCATTTCTTAATCGTGATTTAGTATTTTTCTATGAACAATTTAATATAAATACATAGATATAACATAAAGCCAAAGAGATTTTTTTTTGTAAATAGAATGCGCTATCGCTGAACGCTGGTTCTGCTAGTATTAGTATAGTAACTAAAAATGATAAACACATTAAAGAATTGACACCGGGGATTAAATATTTGAAACGGGAACTTTATTTCCCGTGACCATATTTTCTGTAAAGCTTTCAATACAAAAATTAAAACGCGAAGAAAATCATTAAAATAATTTTATTTTAAACTAAACTAAGTATTATTGGAACTATAACTATATATTATTGTTTTTTAATAAGCTTCATAATTAGGAAAACCGTCAATTTTTTTTCGAAAACGATCAATATTTATCGGTCAATATACATTAAACTATTAAATTGAAATTGTTTTTTATTTTATTTTTGATTGTTTTTTTACATAATACTTTTTCTTAGTCAAAAGAAAGAATTACATTATTATAATATTTGAAGTTAACAATTGAACCGTATTTGATTATCTTAAAAAACAATGGGCGGACTTCACATATCTTTCGAAAACTTACTAGCTTTTCCCAGACACGCAGGTTTCCACGCGGTGTTTTACTTCATCGTAAGACAAGTAATCATGTCGAAAATTATTTGCAGATGTAAACATCAAAAGTGCGAAACCGGGAATTTGAACCCGCTTCACTAGGTTTCTCAAGCAAGTGCGTTAACACTGGGCTACCACTGCTTATGCCAATAATATGATTAATTTAAAAGTTACCTTCAAAATATAATATGCGTTTAGATTTAGAAGGCTTACAACTGCAGCAATATCATCAATCTTAGTAATTTTGAATTCAATCAATTTAGTTGATTAATTCAACCCATTTCTCGTTCTCATCTCTGTCAATAGATTGCAGATGTTCGATCAAATTCATGTTTCAAAGATGAAACCGAATTACATTTTGCTTAAAATTTTTCATATCTTAACATCTGAGGTGGAATAAGTTGTGCTTAGGTAGATGTGGGATCGATTTTTTTAGTACCTACACAAGCATCTGTAACCTAGAATGAAGAATGTCATGTAGATAAAAGCGTTTAATCTGGTTAAATCTAGAGTCTATTACTGACTGAAACGAACATTTATAATGAAAAGCACGAAAATTTACGAGTAAAAAGATCTAGAATATATTTTATTTAAGTATTAATTTTAATTAATTTATTTAGTTTAAGTATAATTTTTCCTAAATTAATTATTTCATTTGTACAACAATTGAATGAAAATTACAAGTCTTACCTAACTACCTAAAAATTGCACCGACATCAAAATCACACGCACGTACTATGTAATTCATCCTTATATGAAAATTATTCTTGTATTATATATGTGACCACCATTTCATTACAAAACGTACAAACGATTTAAGAACTAACTTTTTAAGTCGGGCTCTAATTATAAATAAACATTCAATACACATAGGTATATCGTAAAGTAAAATAAAAACTTAAGAAAAATAGAAACCGACTTCCAGGCACTAAAATGAAAAAAATAACTAAACGGGGGTTTTCATTTAGAATAGATACCTAATCAGATATTTTCGAAGTCGGTGCCAGCCGATGCAAATAAAATCTAATATATTTCGATGCGTAAAATACATATTTACGTATTAGATATTAATATCTTAAAATATTTTCGGCTGGCACCGACTTTGTAAGAAGAAAGTTTTTTAATAACATATTCGATCAAACAATTTATTTTAAAAAATATATTTATTGTATTTTTTTTTAAAAACCGCTCGACTGATTTCGATAAAATTTAAATGGGACATCCTGGGAAGTATAGCCTTTGAAACAAAAAATAAATTTCCAAATCTGTTCAGGCATCTTCGAGTAATCGGTGAACATACATAAAAGAAAGTTTCCGACGAATTGAGAACCTCCTCCTTTTTGGAAGTCGGTTAATTACTCTTAAATGATAATAAAAGAACTAACAACTTAGCCGCTGGGCATCTGATAGCCTTGTGTTACTCCAACTCTGTCTGTCTGTCACATATTAAATATCATCTAAATCCACAAAAAATCAAACATACACACATACAAACTTTTACATTTATAATAACAGTCCAATAACAAAGATATAGCGTTTGAATGTTTTTAACATTGTTACGTCAACGACCAAAATTGTTAAAATAATTTACTTTCGCTGTTTCTCATCAAAAAAGTATTTGAAATTAGTTTTCAATGGTTCATTTAAACTTTGTTTGGTAATTCAATTAAATCGTAGTTATTGGAGAGTTCGATTTTGTAACTTTACTTCAAGTTACGACCTACTTAGATTATGTGCTTAAGTATCTCGCCAGTTCAAATACTGGTGATCCACTAAATTGAGTTAATAGTGCGACATGTATTAGATTCCAGGATTTACTAAGAATACATCACTCAAAGCCGAAATTAGAATTTACTTTATAGTTTACCCAGAAGCTTGGGTCAAAGTTTGTTTAGACTTAGACTACTTTAAAATTAAATTCACAAAAAATTGTTCCTGATGTTCCCAAAATTAGTGGATTAAAATCACATTTGACGACACGTTTGGCTCAGTTGGTAGTGACCTTACTTGCTGTGCCAGCGGTCGCGGGTTCGAGTCCCGCTGGGGGCATTCATTTGTGTGGTGAGCACGAATGTTTGTACTCCAGTCATGGGTGTTTATATTTATAATATGTATATATTTAAAGTTATATATGTGTAGTGTATCAACTATCTGGTATCCATGACACAAGCCTCGTAGCTTACCATGGAACTAGATGGCGCTGCGTATTAATGTCCCAACATTTATTAATATTATTAAATTGTGAGATAATTTTTGCTAATTATTAGACGTTTATTATTCTGATAACATACATTCTGTTAAATAGATATACGAAATAGCTATTGAGAGTTAAAAGAAGAATTTCTTTGGAGAATTCTTAAGCATTCCAATGTCGTAGTAAAACTTAAATAGAGCTAGGTCAAAACTAAGCCAGAATTTAATATAAAATGTATGAGGAGGAGTAGAGAATTCATATTTGTGATATTACAAGCTTATATGCAACATGCTTTTACTGCTTTAAGAGTATGGTATTCATAATTAATGTGGAACATTTAACCAATAAGCTTTTGAATAGACCTTTTGGTGGAGCTTTAATTTAATTTTTAGATTATTCTAAATGTAACTGGTAAAATCTTGTTTGATTAAAACTTGTAATAAATCGTGATAAATTTTACAGTAGGTAGGTACAAATCCTCCTCCTTGACGACACGTTTGTCTCAGTTTGTTATGACCCTATTTGCTGTGGCAGCGATCGCGTGTTCGAGTCCCGCTGGGGGCATTCATTTTTGTGATGCGCACGAATGTGTGTACTCCAGTCATGAGTTACGGGTTTATATTTACGATATGTATATATTTAAAGGTATATATGTTTAGTGTAGCTTACCACGGAACTAGATGGTGCTGTGTGTTAAATGTCCCAACGTATTTATTCTTAATGTTATAAGAAAAGTAAAGGCGAAATTGTGTTTGTTGGTTTGGCTTTTTTTAAGCAGGATATATTGAAAATATATTTGCAATGCGTTTATTAATAATATTGTACTATTTTAGGACGTTAGTATAAAATAGTATTACTAAAGGGTAATTTTATTCGAAACATTACGAGTTATATTACAGTTACACATGTACAGACATCAGGACAGACATCAGGATTGTCTAACAACTAGGACATGTCGACCATATTTCATATGACATAATATTAAGAACCCCAAATCCGTTTACTTGGGTCTTCTACAAATAGATATCCCTTGCCAGAACAAATTTGGCTACAACTTTTACGACTATCGAATCTAATATTTATAATACGTCAAAATATATGAAGCTCGGTGGTATTGCGAAAAAAATTAATCTTTTCTTCTTACAACATCTCGTGAATAATGTTACTTTACACAATGTCTAAGAACGCAAATGTTGATAGTCGATGTAATGACAAGGGTTTCCTTATAGAGAACCTTTGCAAAGAAAATAGTATATTCTCTTTACATGTTCTAGCAATATTTCCAATTTTATAATGGCCAAAAACATGGTATAAAAAAGTTATATTAAAACCCATCTCATAGATTTCTGGGCAGTGGTAGTGGTAACGCACTAGCTTGGAAAACCGGGTTACGCGGTTTCAAATTTCGGGTTTCGCACCTCTGATATATCTAATCATTTCAACATGATTACCTCTTGTCTTACGATGAAGGAAAACATAGTAAGGAAACTTGCATGTCTCAGAGAACCAAGCGATTTTTCGAAAGACTTGTGAAATTCGCCAACCAACAATAGACCAGCGTGGAATAGTCTGATCTTCCTAGAATAGAAGGAAGGCCCATGCCCAGCCGTGGGACGTTAAAAAGGGCTGAATACATAACGGAATTTCAAAAGGAATTCATTTTCTAGTCTATTCCAAGCAACTTCTAACAAATCAAATATATCTATTCAACATACATAAAGATTGTTACTATCTTATATTACGAGTATACATATGTTAATTTAGAAATAGTTGAAAAAATAATTATTATTCTTTACCAAAGCAAAAGTAATACTACACGGCCTTTTAACTTCAGAGTTCAGGACAATATCCGCCGTTCATTCTGAGCATTATATTAAGGGGGAAGATACATGTGTATGCGTGAAAGCCATCTGCGATGCGGCCGACATAAATCTCAGTCGAGACGTAGCGGATAAATCTTCGGGATTATCAGAAGGGATTTTCGGTTTAGAAATGACTCATCTTTATCAATTCGTAACTATTTTTTGAAGTTTTCTAGGCGTAGTAATAATATATGTATATTTTTTGACGAATAAAAAATGTAAGTCCATCATTTTGCTTTAATTTTATTAATTTTATTATTATTTTAATTAGTAAAGGATCACAATTATCTTATTCGTTTCTAAACTTATAAAATATCTTATAATGTTAAATGAGCCATATATATGTATACTTGCATATGAGTAATATAAATAATATAAGATTAGAATAAAATTTTGTATTTAGATATGGTTATGTTTTTTAGGTTTATCTATATGATGTTCTCCTGACCGATTCCGGCCACGGCGGCTAATCTCATTGAGACTAGCCAACTGCGCAGGAGATTTTATACTCGTAGTGCACAAGTGTACGCGCAGACACAACGTGCACTCTCTATTCCTGTCACTCTCATACTCCAGTGGGACGACTGCTTGACACGACCGGTGAGAGTTAAGGCGCAGGACCGATGGTTTTACGTGCTCTCCGAGGTACGGGGGTGAAACACCGCCAACTTCCCAACTCCGGGCTGTTACTGAGACTTACTACTATACAGAAAGACTCAAAAACTAAACTTGGCCCGACCCGGGACTCGAACCCAGGACCTCCTAGTGTGCAGCCGTACTTGCTAGCCACTATATCACCGAGGCAGTTATCTATATATATTATGTACATATCTTTTCTGAAAAATCTCTGAATGAAGATTGGTCGCCCAGGTACTATTATATAACTGATTATAACTTATACTAATATTATAAAGCTACAAAAGTTTTTGATTCTTTCTTTAAATGCTCCAATAGCTACCTAGTACTAGCGGTCAGATTTAAAAAAAATACATTGTTTAAACTATTTACAGCGCTTACTTTTTAGAAGCGGAGTAATTATATTATAAGCATCTCACCCTCTCTCCGCTCGGGTTCATCCTAAGGACGTTTTAACAGTTAGTATGGATTTCTCAGAGATGAGATATCTTCCCGCAGTAAAAAGTAACCTATATGTTGATTCGAATAACCAGCTATTATCATATCTATTCAGTGGCTATCTCGTGATGCGTCACGTTTGTACCACTCAAATTGTTGGAACCATAATTTATTATTTGTTACCAGCGACTCACTCTCGTTCCACTGGGGTTCGTCCCTAACTCCCTAGTTACGTTTTAAGGCTTAGTATAACATTTCTTAGAGATGAGATATTTTCCCGCAGTAAAAAGTATCCTATATGTTGACCCGGACAACCAGCTACCATCATACTAAATTTCATCAAAATATGTTCAGTAGCTTTCAAGTGATGCGTTCCCAGACAGACATAAATTCTAAAAAGTATAGATTCGGCCTCCGTATCGATAATAATGACTATTTCAATAAGATTTTCCAAAAAATATGTAATGTACATTTGACTCAGAATTTTATTATATGTATAGATAAAATAGGGTAAAAAAGCCGCAAAAAAAGATAGTAATCCATAACTGGCAACTTATGTATATACGTTATTGTATATAATACTATATTATAGTCGTACATTGTCGTTTCACGCGACCCTTTTTTCAGTCACGTTTTGAATAGTAATCTCTTAGAAATGATTGATGGATAGATGTTCTGGAAGAAAAAGTGCTCTATAACAGTCCGGCTGTAAAGGACCAAAACAGCAAATACACATTTCTTTATAAAGTTACTATGAATACAATATGGCTTTAAAAAGTAGTTAATATACATTATTTCTATACTGTTTACTCTCGTAATATAACGGGTACACACGGTCTGAACAATTCATTTGTAATGTACACTAATCTTGCCATAGGTTTTGTTTTAACCTCACACACAATTAAATAAATATGTTGGGACATTAACACACCACCATCTAGTTCAATGGTAAGCTACGAGGCTTGTGATATGGATACCAGATAGTTTACAGTACACATATAGTATAATGACTGGAGTACAAACATTCGAGCTCATCACACAAATGAATGCCCCCAAGCAGGACTCAAACGCGAACGCTGGCGCAGCAAGTAGAGTCACTACAAACTGAGCCAAACGCGTCGTCATTTTGTACAATTGTTTTAACCTGTATCAAACCTACGACTACCTCAGTAGTACGTGAAACACAATATCAATTTTTTTCTTCAATTCTCGCATAATATTGGCTTGTCAATTCAAAAATAAAAAAAACATCGATAACAAAATGTTTATTAATATAATTACAATGAAGTATAAACGGTAAACGAAAACGTCAAGAACAAAAAAACTTACTTTCTGTGAAAAATACCTGGAATGCAATATGCAGTTAAAAAGGCAACTATTGTTTTGTAAATAGGTATACTATATTTATAAACAATTTAGGCCAACAAAAACTTAGCGTGAAATAAGAATATAATACTAATACTATTACATTATATTATAAATATTAAGTGAACATCCCAAAATGTACCAAATTACTTGACCGTCCATTTTTTCCAGGCTTTAGCATTGGGGCTTAGCCAAATGAACGGTTTATGATCGCTATTGCGTATAAAAAAAAACAAAAAATATATATTGGAATGACAAAATTATTACGAAACTTCAGTTACGTCACTAAAAATATTATATTTTGAACATATTTTTTATTGTAAAAATCATTATGTCTACATGATCTATATAACAATTGCTTGCAACACAAAAAAACGATGCTTACGTAATAAAATAACTTTCCGTACTGTAAAACTTATTATGTATAAACCTCTCTCATATTCTGACTTCAAAGTGATAACCACACGTCATAAGTAGTAAGAATCGATCAAAAAAGTTCTAGATACACAATCAGTGACATAAAATGTCCTCACCGAATGAGCGCTCATTCGAGCGCGCTTTTAATTTTTTTTGTGAAAACAACTTTAAGCATTGCATTTAAGGTTCAATTTACATTGTCGTATATTTATTTCAACTAGAATAATTACCTAAACACAATGGGTAACAGTTCTAAGAGAACTTTGGCATGGGATTGTATATCTAATACTTTTTTAATCGATGGTAGTATGTAATAAACAAAATCAGACGGAACAAACTATCCAAATTTCAAATCAGTTTTTCATTACCAAATTTCCTGGTCACCTTATTTACTTTTTCTAACCTAAAAATTTTTAAACTATGGCTTACATATACATATAAGAAAAAAATCGCTCAGTCGGTCCAGCCGATCACAACATGCACTTACTAACGAACAGCGTTTTATTTTTACATAAATAGTCTTTATATCTTTTCGGAACGTCGGATATTTCAAATATTCATCGAAATTTCGTCATCTCATAAGTAAGTCAATATTGGATTACTATAATCATTTTGTATTGAAAAACTATTTAATATGTAGAAAAGCTTAAAAACGAATTGAATTCAATCCAAATCCAAAAAGCCAAACATTATTAATTTATAACTACAATAAAATAAACACTGCTTCAATTTTTTAGTCAAATCCTACTATAACACAACAAACATATACAACAAACGTATATACTATAAAACATAAAATATAACAGAACTTATAATTAATATAATAACATAATATTTAAGATTGTGGGCAAAACTCTTCTTATTGAGCCCTCATCGTCTTCTTCATAATAAGTATTATATCCAATTATGTACAAAAGTAGATAAACAACTAAAACTAAATAAACAATTTGAAGACGTGATGGCATTGGCCTTATTCCAAAGACACATTTTTTGTATATTCATAGAAAATCATGTGTAAAGTTCATACAACTGCTTTAATTAACTATTGAATCTTTATCCTATTTGGACCACCACTCTTCTTTTCCGTATTTACTCTAATAAAATCATCTTCAAAACAATTAAGTACTGGTTCTATAACGAATTATAGTTTTATAGCTATACAATTAGTTATGTAAATAATATAACAAATGATCCTGCAAATATACACATTTTAATCAATCATAATCGTACCGTCCAAGTCTTCTGAAAGAATGTCTTTATGGTAACTATCTTGACCACTTACTTCACTTAACATTTTACCTTTACCGTCATTCTCACTTTTTGATAAATCCGAACGTTTCTTGTATTCACTGATGGTAATTTTTTTAGCCACCTTTTCTTTATTATCGTTCATTTTTCTTTTCTTTGGTGGATTAGGTTTAGACGTTTGATCAAAATTAATATCCTGATTCCTTTGAAGTTTTTGAAAATAGTAATGTTGTATTTTAGATAGAACTTCGAAAGTCTTTTGATAAGTCGGTATAGGTAGGATCGGTGGCGAATACCCTTTATTGGCACTATTGGATTGTCTTGAAGAGTCGCATGCTTGTTTATTATTAAGTGTTCTTTGCTGTTGATTTTGGATATTTGACATGTGAGTATTCATTTCTATAGGACGTTCTAATGCTTGAATTAAATGAGTATACTTTTTTGAAATATTTTTATTTTTACTATCTACTGAGATCTCTTGGGGGCTTACTGATTTTGCATTTACATTGGGGACATAAATCAAATTACTAATATTCTGACCTCTATCTTTTTGTGCTGTACTTGTTGTTTCTACAGCATTATTTGTTATTGGCAATGTTTTAGAGTTTTCAGATACTAATTCCTCAGTACTGTTATATGGTATCTTTGGTTGAAGGTTTTTATCTTCATTTTGTGTTGTTAACTGAGGAATCATATTAGGATGCAATAGTTTTAAAGTATGAGTATTTGCAGCGGGTGTTTGTAATTTTGTACAGCTATTGCTATTCGGTAAAGGCAATTTATTAGAAATGTGCTCGACAGAAGATTTAATACCACTTTGAGGTATTGAATAATAGTGATTTGGCGGACCACTAGATATAATAGGCTGTATTGGATAATATTGAAAATTGCTATTCATTTGATTTATGACTTGAGGTTTTTGGTTCAGTAGTGTCGGAATTTTTTCGTGTATTAATTTTTTATTATGTTCTTTTAAATCGTTCATAATTGACTGTTTTTCGTTGATATCTTTCAGTGTTAATATCTCGTTATCGTTAGCGTTTTCGTGAAAATTTATATTTTGTTTAGTCAAAGCATGAATTAAACAACATGGGAATGAACATATATTTGTAGTTGAACTGTTTAATAATGGAATATTTCTATTTATTACACTGGCGTTGTTATTTAAATTAGTACGACTTATCTTACATTTGTTAGGACTAGTTATGTTAGGACTCGGTATGTAAGGATTTAGTTTCTTGTTGGTTAAATTACTAATTCTACAAGTAGCATATTCTTTCTTTTTGTTGTTACTTAATTTTTTCATATGTGTAGAATTTACATTGTTACTTAATGTTTCTTCATGATAGTGAGGTATTACTCGTTTATCACTAAATATTTTCTTCGTACAAATTGTATACGAATTTTTGTGCTGTTGTCTCGATGACAGTGAAATGTTTGAAGTTACTTGCACTGTTTTATTGTTTGATTTTAATGGGCAGGGTAAAATCGGTGAACACGGGCCATTCCCGTTTTTATTTTCTTTCACTTGTATTTTATTATTTTTGATTGCTATCATAGATTCTGGCAGCGATTCAGTAATCTGATTATTGTTTTTTGTTATATGCGCTTCGTTATTTACAATACTTGATCGAATATTTTGATTTTCTACAAACGAAGTCGTACTTGTAGATCTAGATGTCTCTAGCTCCATTCCAAGTGCATTATTTACCTCTTCTTCTATCAAAATATTTTGCTCAGAAAATTTACAACTGTTATCTTGTTTATCTGTATTTTCATGATCTGACTGACTCATAACATTAGTAGATGTATTCACACATTTTTGTAATTTTTGATAAGCTTTGTCAATAATCCTTGCGTATGTATCAAGACTATGAACAGATTCACTTTGTGTAATTTCACTATATAGTTCTCTCTTTGATACTTCATCAGAAACAATAACTTTTTCCCCATGTGCTGTATTATTTTGTATTATGGTATATTTTGTAGGATATTCTGAGTGCCTAATAAATTTTTCGTCGATTTTTTTCATATTTTCAATTGATGTCTTTTTTGGTATGTTTTCATTAATAAATATTACCTCTTCGCTACTTAGTTCCTCGTTGTTTACATTTAGATCATTGTTATATCGCTTTAATTCTTCATTTGCTTTATAAAAATTTGGATATTTTTCACAATCAATAAGTCTTATAGAAAGAGGACGACATCCACTTAGAAGTTTAACATTTCTCTCAATATTTAAAAATGTTACCGGTAACATAGAAGGCTCTTTTCTATATGAAGATATTTCATTATATTCTCTTGTTTCGTCGTTACTAATATCTATAATAAAACCAGGATCCTCAAAAATATCATCTGCAAACAAAAATTATATTATTTGTTTTAGGACCTTGAAGTAATAATCCTAAATAAAATGGTACACGTAGGTATATTTACAAGTATATTAGTCAAATAAAACTCTATCTTTTGCTCTGTCATCTGCTTTTCATTTGCTTCAAAATAATAAATTTATTTAATACGTGCACATAATCTGCTATACACCTAATTTACTTTTATATTAGTAAGCTTATTATAAATAGTAATGTAAACTTATTATGATCTGATGAAGGCTTGAGTAACATTACTTTAAAAAAGAAAAAGTTCAATTTTTATTTGTAGAAGCTAATAGATATGTTGAATTACAATTTTTAAGCATATTGAAAAAATATTATATGAAATGGATCATGAAGCACCAAAAATTCAATTGGCTATATAATATTGCTACAATTGGCAATTGGCTACGATCCTTAGGAATGGAACAATTATACATAAATAAACTGCGCGTAGCCGCGGACAAAAGCTTGTGTTTATAATTATATTTTGACAAAGAAAATTTTACATTATTAATCAAAAGCTTTATATTAAAACTGAATAATAATAACTCACTTGAGAATTGTGAAAAACACACTCTACTTTGTTCGAAATCAAACAGCCGTATCGGATCGTCAAGGTAATCATCCTCATCGATAATATCTTCATTCATATTGCAAGCTGAAAGTAATAATATTTGTTCAATACATTTAGAAGCTATCTCTAGCTCTTGAAATTCAATGGCTGTCAAATTAATTTATTAATATAATATAGTATTGATTTCACGCCGTCTATCTATAGTCCTATTTAATCTGTCGGCGCTCTGGCTGGTCCATAACGTGTAGGATTTGCGCGGAGAGTAAATGATAACTTCGTAGACTGAATGATATGATGTACGTATATTAAGCAAAAAATAATATAAAGAGTAGTATAAGCGAACCGGTCCGGACCGTGGTTGCGGGTGAACTGCTCAAGAAATCGGAGCTTTTTAAAAAATCAAAAATACTACAGAGGTCAGTGTCGGCTAACTTAAAAAAAAAAGTGACTCCCCAAAACAGAAATAAAACAATTACAATAAAGAAAGAAATAAAACAATTACAGTAATGGTACAGGGGAACAGGGATACAAGAAATAATAAACTTTTAAATATTAACATAAACAAAAATAGTCGGCATTACAAAGAACAGAATACAAAGGTAAATAATTGCTGAATAAGATAAAACTGAAATGGTAAAAACCGGAAGTAAAAATATTTTCTAAGTTAATGGCTACGGCCTTATAATAAAACACAGGCACGGTATAAATGTAATGCATACAGTATTGCAACTCGGGCCTGTCCTTGAAATAATTACGTACAGCTGAGCGGCACGCCCACGCGACAGGGCTGCCCCAGTGCCCGCCGGCCTGTATTTTAACTTCATCTACCTACTTGAGTTTCTTTCTGATTTTTGTGATTTCAAATATTATATTTATTATTTATAAACTATTATTAGTAGATTTAATTAAAAAATCTCAAATTTATAACGGTGGTATGTGAGCCTTATAAATTTGAGATTTAAAAATATTTGCGCCTCGACTAAGACGTACGAAAAGCTTTATTGTTAAATTTAATAGTATAAAGAATCCGCATTCGAATAAAAGGTTTAATTAAAAATACTTTAGTTTTTATTTTTAACTTAATTAATTTTTATTTTTAAAACATACGATGTCTCGATACATTTTTGTTTGACATTAGCGAAGTTACGGAAGGAATAAAATGTTTATTTTTGTATCAAATTATAAAAATTACATAACATAACCACCTTATACAATTTTCGTATCCAATTATACGATCTGGCAACCCCGCACGGTTGTCTACCAAGTGTATACCGAACGCGACGCGCGTAGGTATAACTCGATTTCCGACCGTTTGTATGAAGATGGAATACTGTATGAAATATTACCGTGATACAGGCGTGAGAAACTAGTTATACAATACAGCTAATTTACGAGCTTAAAATTAAATACATTATTTACACTCATGTATTTGCTATAAGGCGTAATGTGGGACGTAGTCACCACAAATCCATAATAACGCAAGCCGATTCTGACCGGCTTACCTTTCTCTAATTATTTTATTAATGGCAGAATGACTGGGTTTCCAAGTATAAAATTCAATAATAAAAATAAAACCACTAATAAATTAATAGTAAAAATTATAAATATATTCTTGTTTACCCACGTAAATCTTCCGGCAAGCTTTTATAACGTATAAATTGTGTAATGTAATAAATTGTTCGTTTTAATTTAATTTAAAGTTTATTTTCTTCTTTTTAGAGCATTTAAATAAAAGCTTGTTCTTAAAAATGGTTTTTTTTTACTATTAATTCATTTTTTAGTTTTTATTTTATTCGTATTCGTCTCAGCAAACCCTTTCATTTGATATCCTTGTCATGGGGGGTGCAGAAAAAACAAAGTCCGCGATGTTTGGGAGTCTGCCATATTAAATTTAAAATAACGTCAACTTGCTTATTATGTTTCGTTCATCAAGCCCTTTCATTTGATGCCCATATCATAAGGATCACTATAGAAATGATAAATGATGAGTACTATAAACATGTAATTTATATATTTTTTGTATAATCGATAGTTTTAACAGCGCACGCTAAATAATGACTTTTATAGGCAAATTACACACCACACCTTAGGTTACATTGTTGCAAATTAAATCCAGTCCAAGTTACTCCCTGACAGTGTAGTAAGGGAAAGAGTTTTCAAGTTCATCTAAGTAGTTTTTGAGTTTATCCATTACAAACATACAAAAAAATGATCAGTCCAATTTTTTTCTCTTTGCAATATTACTTGAGAAGTTTAGATGAATGTTCGTAAACGTAAAGCCCGAGCTGTAGGTATGTCTTAAGATTTCTAAGATATCTATTTTTAGTATTTTACATCTTGGCTTTATATTCTAAAACTACCTTCATTTAACTTATTACAACACTCTTCTCTTACGAGAATATAAATAAGCATGCTGCATGAGGTCGTGTTTTCCCAAAATCTTTTTATTTAACGCGTATTGATTAAATACTACAACTAATAATAGTTTTTCATAACTATAAATTTTCGTTGTACATTAGATTTACTTAAAACAAATTAATGAAGTTTTAATGAATTCAATACAATGGGCACAAAATGATTGCGAATAATGCTTCTCATTGGACTTTAATTTTACACATAAAACTAGATTTTCCTAAAAATAATTAAAAACGTTTATATAAACTGTATTATGTGCGAAATTATTGTGAATTATTGTGAAAGCAATTAAAATGGATTTAATAAAACTTATTGGAAAATAGTAATTATTAAAACTGGCATTAATAATATTTATAGCAAAAAAACAAACAGACGAAATACATCAATTTTATGCAAAATGACATTCAATGGCTTAACATCTGCACCATTTCAAAATAAGTTTCGTCTTTTAGTAATACGCTAATTCAAAAATAATTACAAAAAATTTCGGTGTTTATAAACTACTAGCGACTCACCCTCGCTCCGCTCCGGTTCTTACTTCGTCCCTAGTTACGTTTTAACGTTTAGTATAAGTAGATTTTTCAGAGATAAGATATTTACCCGCAGTAAAAAGTATCATATGTTGCGCCGGATAACCAGCTATCATCATACCAAATTTCATCAAAATCTGTCCAGTGGTTTTCTCGTGATGCGTTCCCATCACAGACAAAAAGACAGACAAACAAAAATTCTAAAAACCATAGGTCCGGCCTCTGTATTGATAATATTAACTATTTTAATAAGATTTTCTTAACGCACAGATTCAACTCAGTTAAAATTTTATTTTATATGTTTTTGTAATACGCCACTTATTCAAAATTATGCCTTTACACTATTTGCTATTATAGAACCCTTTGGCCCCTTGGAGTCAAAGTGCGAACACTTTTTAAAAGACCTAACACCTCATCTTATCACCTCTACAAGTACGGGTGACAACAGATAGTATCGTTGTTGAGACTGCGTTCGGGGCACATACTTTCAAATAAGTTTAAGTTTTTGATGGGTATACCGTATATCTAATATGGAAAAATGCTCACAATGTAATATATATATCATATCATCTACTAATGGAATATGTGCGAAACGAAAAATTAAGGCCACTTGTGTTAAAATCGTATAATGTGGGTATATTATGTAACAGCATACTGACCACACCACTGTCAAGCAATGCGATTATGTTAGCCAAGTTACTCCATTAATGAAATTAGAACTAATTTTTATTAAGTTTAGATTTTTATTAAGTTAGATGTTGTACGGGAGTGACATAGTCAATGCCATGACTCAAAATCCCATGTTAAAAAAAAAATAAAGATTAAAAAAAAGTACGGGTGACAAGAGAACTGGCTCGATTTTCGCCCAAAGCTAGGGAAAGCGGCTAGAATCCTTGCGACAATTCCACGCCGACATGACATGTACAGTAATAATAAAGTGTACATTTTCATATATATAATTGTTTATGTAATTTCAAAGTGTTTCCTTTATTGTTCAAAAATGTAACATCACTTGAGCAACATTGATTTAAAACATCTGTTCTGTCGAACAGACGCTTAAAATCAATCTTGGTTTTTGTTTTCATTAAAGTTTAAACTTTATATTTAAGACCAAATAATAATATTATTACTATTATTAAAGTGAAACTTCTTTTAATAAATATATAATCAATTAAGAATTATTTCAACTATTATGTAAATATTTCAAGAAATAAATTAAATAAAAATAGATATTTATAAAACAAATACTTCTTTCATTTATTTTTAAATGAACGATGGAATCATATCAAATGAATATTGTTAAAAAATATGTTTTATTTCTATTTGTTTTTATTTACTTGTTTTTTTTTTATTTTAATTAAAAATATAATTTTATTCACAAAAAAAATTGCATCTCTGTATTATTATTTATTTTATTGGAGAATATAATTTATTGAATTTCATTAAAAAAATACCGATAACCTACAGAATATTCACTTCTTGCGCGTGTACACATATATTTTTTATTTATAGCTATTGTTTATAAACACAAAGAATATAATAATCATAAACTTATTTATAACTAATACATTCTTCCCGTTCTCCCCGATAAGTGAGAATGGTTATTTGACTGTATGCAGTCGCATCCAGCGCTCAAGTACGTCCCAGCGAGCGGTCCGCTAGTACACTTGAGATGCCGTTGGTTCTGTCACACATGCATTGCATCATGGACATCGCTTACGCATGATCGTACTAAAGCAGTATAAGCTTCAGCGAACATGCCTGATGTACTACAAAATCGAGGCAGTCTCATGAACATTCTAAATGTATTGTTTTATTGGACACGATTACCACGATTTCTAACATGAATACTACTTGCATTACTGTGAAGGAAAAGCATCGTGAGGAAACCTACACGTCTGAGAGAACCTAGCAAGTTTTCGAAAGACATGTGAAGTTCGCCAACCCGCACTCGGCCAGCGTGGTGGACTATGGCCTGATCCCCCTCGTATTGAAGGGAGGCCTGAGCCCAGCAGTGGGACGTTAAAAAGGGCTGAATACATACATACTCATACATACATTGGACACGCAGGTCGTTTATTTCCTTTGCGTATTGCTAGAGCTGGTCCACAGGCTGCACGTATACAATCTTTGAAAAGCCTTCCTTTAGTCTAATTTAGTAAATAGATTTTATGAGATGATGATGTTCTCCTAGCCGATTCCGGCCACGGCGGCCAATCTCATTGAGACTAGCCAACTGCGCAGGAGATATTATAGTGCACAAGTGTACGCGCAGACACAAGTGCACTCTCTATTCCTGTCACTCTCTATTCCTGTCACTCTCATACTCCGGTGGAACGACACGAGACACGACCAGTGAAAGTTAAGGCGCAGGACCGACGGCTTTACGTGTTCTCCGAGGCACGGAGGTGAAACACCGCCAACTTTCCAACACCGGGCTGTTACTGAGCCTTACTAAACAGACAGTCTCAATAACTAAACTTGACCCGACCCGGGACTCGAACCCAGGACCTCTGGGTGTGCAGGCGTACATGCTAGCCACTACACCGCCGAGGCAGTCAAACACCTATATTAAAACAAAAGTTCTAAATAAAACTATCCCAAAATGTCAAATATTCGCGTAAATCTAAGAAAGTATTATGTTTTACAAAATAAATATATATATATTATATATATATATATATATATAATATATATATATATATATATATATATATATATGTATATAACAGTACATACCTTTATTCGACACATCCAAATCTGTATAATATTATGATTATTTACAATCACTCTCCTAGCAATGTTTTGGTTTTTAAACTTTTTTTTAATAATCTACTACAATCTTTTATTTCAAGTAATATTACAGTGCACTGCTCACATTAAACTTGTTATTTAGAATGTTATTATTTGACACCGTCACTGCAATCGTTTTAAAAAGGTCAGCAATTTTATATAAAAACTGATTAGTGATAATTTTTGATGACATGTTGTTATTTCTAACACCTTTTTACTTATGTGCAATAAAGTAAGTTTACTAATAAATAAGTACGTATATGGATATATATTTGAAGGTATAAATAACTTTATTATTTTTCAATTACCTACTTTTAAAGTATTTTTTTTTATTTAGTTATATTTAATCTATGCTGCTAAATATATAAAAATATGGTGAAAACATCACGTCTTTGCCTATGGTATTAATATTATAAATGTGAAGGTTTGTGAGTAAGTATAAATGTTTGTTACTCTTTCACGCCAGAACGGCTGAACTGATCTGGATGAAATTTGGCACAGAGATAGTTTATAGTCTGGAATAACACATATGCTATTTATCCCAGAATAATATACGGTTACCGAGAGATAGATTTGTTTTTGTTTTTCTTTAAGCGAAGCGAGGGTGAGCCGCTAGTGTTATTATATTTGATGTTTTAAGACAATTTTAATGCATTATTCTAATCTTTTTAAATACCAATTTACTACATAACTACCAGTATATATAGTAACCAACGAACTAAAAACAGTTTTTAGTTTTCAGTGTTTTTAGTTCGTTGATAGTAACTATAAATTGGCTACGTTTAAAACTGTGTATGGACATAATGGCTTTCAATATAAATAGATTTGGTAAAGTGGCAGTTTTGTGGTTTAAGCATACATATCGCTATATATTTGTAGCAGACAGGTCATATTTAAATTATCAGCACAAAATATTGCTGTCATTTTCGTTATTTAAAATGGGATTTATTTAAGTACGTGTCTATTATAAGGTCATAATTTGCTATTGGTAATTAATCAACAGACCATCTGACATTTACGCCACTAAGTTGGAATTTTGGGTTTGGTATCTGGTACATATGGTTTAGTGAAATTGAATGTTGGTGTATATTATTATTTTTTAATGGATAAAAATATGTAATACATAAATACGTACGCACGTGCGCACACGCACACACAAGTACTATTTCCTAATCCTGACTTTATGATAGTAACCAAAATTACCCAAATCCAGTCCGACATAATACTATCTATAAACTAGCAGTGCCAGCGTCTCCGCCCGCGTTCAGATGACCAAAAACCAAATTCTTAGGTTTTATATATTAGTATACTCTTACATTACAGTTTTTGTATTTTTTTCTCAGAAATGAGACATTTTCCCGTTATAAAAAGTATTCTATATGTTGACCCGGATAACCAGCTATCATCACACCAAATTTCATCAAAATCTGTCCAGTGGTTTTCTCGTGATGCGGTAACAGCAGACAGACAGTGGTTTTCTCGTGATGCGGTAACAGAAAATTCTAAAACTATAAATTTGGACTCTGTATCGATAATATTGTCTATTTCAATTAGATTTTCCAAAAAAATATTTAATGTACAGATTTTACTTAGTTACAATTTTATTATATGTATAGATTAAGAGATTTCCTATATTCGCACAGACAATATAAAAGTTTAGGTTTGGAATTTGGATTTAACCTGCATTATTATATAAAATATTCACTTCTTTTCGAAACAACGAGTAGACATAATATCAGAACATAGACCACGATAACATATTATGTATGTCTTAAAAAAATACAAAACTAAATACAATTGGCACAATTTTTCCACTCTAAGCGCATAAACAAAGTGAATTAAGCTTAATACGTATTCGTATAACTTGCATAAAACGTAACTTTGCGTTGGGAAAAAAAGAAATGTCAGAAGCAGAGGTACGAGTATCTCACTTAAAAGAGCCTTCGTCACGAATCCAGCTGGGACGTTTAAAAAGTAGGTTTTTCATTTCTTTCATGTCAGTTACCGCCAGTATCCTATCGTAATTACGATCTGACGTTGAAAGGGCAAGATAAAAGAGTGTCCCGTTTTGGTATTGTGGGTCCATCCTTTAATGCCACGACAGACTGCTTCTAAACGTGTGTTGATGTTGGATATTCAACTGATATAATTTTTTTATTTAATGTTATAATAAATAACAATTGTCGACGGCACAATATAGATTCAACAGATGAAAAATTATATATATATATATATATATATATATATATATATATATATATATATATATATATATATATATATATATATATATTATTGTTTTATATGTTACTGTGATTTTCGTGAAGCTTTAAGTCTAAGATTCTAGTCATAGTAAACAAACAGACACGAAAAAGGACTTTACCCATGCACGATAGAAGGTAAATATTTTTGTTACATAGCTCTATACACAAATTGACTCCCACTACTCTATTACAAGTACATAGCACAAACACAATATAGTATAAAAATGCTCATTATTTCCCAATTTCTTCATAAAAGAGACGGCTATAGGACAGCTTTAGATGAGTACTCGATATGAGCGTCCTGAGTAGGTTGAGAGGCTCTTTTGTATGAGGATTCAAAGGACCTAGAGGGTCCTTACTGTTAGCCATAAACCGTTATAACCTTTCCACCTTGCATGTAAAAACGAAATAGCAGTATGGAACCCTTACACTATCCTCGTATCTTTTATTCTAACAATCTTGTAGCATCTTTTAGTTTAGCTTTAAAAATGTATACTTCATAGGATAAAAATTTTTCTCAAATAGAATTTTGCGCTTACAATTTTTTTTATTTTCTATAAACAGCTAAATTATAATACTATTTCAGCCTTCAACAACTGTTGTTTGCACGTCTAGTTTATTTTATACTTTTAGTCAAAGTAATAAATAAAATACTCACCATTAAGATCCAGACATGTCCAAACATCACAAAGTGTAAGATGCTATTTAGATAGCTAATTAAATAGTTTTCTACAGTAAAGCCTCACACAAAACTACTTATACAATAAACTACAGATATATAGTGCTTTATATCTATAAGAAATGTATATATACACGTCTTATAGATACTATATTTCTAATATACAATCACTATATTAATGTGCCTATTAAAATACCTAGAAGAGAGTAGATAACGTTGGAAACCAAGCGAACGCGTTTGAATACTAGCTAGTCAATCTGTCGGACTGTCACAACACTACCCAATCGAAAAATGTTTAGATCTGATGTTTTTTTTTTCATTTTATCAAATTAATGTATTTGCTGTTATACCCTATGTGTATGTGATAGGTACCCTATATATTACTATATGGCCTTATAGACATTCACACTTCACAGCGTCACCGGACAGAGATTTCATCATGAGATTCTCATGTTAACTAAGTCCCTTTAAATGAATACTATCCCCACTCATGTACAATCCCTGAACAACTTGTCACATAAAATATAAATTCTTTTAAAGGAATGCTATACTTGCTCAAGCGACGGCCATCATTTAGCCACTTCATAGTTTTGACACAAAAAAATCAACCCCGCACCAACCTCACTTATGCTGCCTTCTTGACGCACATAACTTATGTCAAAATAACAATATTTAACGATTAGTACTAATGTTTTGGCAAATAGAAACAGACAGATAGACTGATTAATTACAGTTATGTAACACAAGTACCTCGTTAGTCTAGTAGATAACATGGCTGCAGATCTGGACGTCCTGGGTTTGAGTCCCAAGTCGGGATAAGTTTACTTATTAGGTTTTTTGCCCTGGATTTCTAAATAACGTAATATTACGTGAATAACACGTTCGAAGTATGCGGTGTTTCACCCACGTATCGAGGCAGGCCGCAGGGCACTGCGTACGGTCTCTTACTGCGAGTGTCGAATTTTGGTTCCACTTATGATAGCATTATGTGCTTATTTGGCTAGCCTCACTAAAATTAGACGTGGTTGAAATCAGTCAGAAGGATATTATAAAGTAACAAATAAATAAGAATTAAAATAATAATATTTGTTTTACAATTTTATACATAAATTATTTTTAGAATATAATTTTAGTTGACGGCCGTCTGTTACGAATGCTTACTGCTAACAAACTAAGGGTAAGGTGTTGGTTTTCGATTCCCATAAGAGGAATTTGTTTATGTCGACCATAAAGATAAGCATGATCGTGTGTAACTTTTAATCTTAATATGCTTTGTTAACTTCACTTATAACTTGTAAACATATATTGAAAGCCCATTTGAACTTACTTCTGATTATTATCGTATTGATTTTTCGTGACCCCCCCCCCCCTTTAGTTATACGGGAACCCCCCTTAAAATCAAAAATATTTTTTGACAATTTGTATGGCTTTGGGTCAACAAGATGCTACTGTGAAAATTAGAAAAAGAAAAAAAATAACAAAATTGATTCACAATCGGGAAACGTATCGCGTAACATAAACACAAAAAAAACATATATAACCTATTGAGTGCATCCTCTTTTTGAAGTAGTAAAATCATACCATACTTAATAATATTTCTTTGAATATTAGTTTTAGAATAAAATATGATTTGTATCTAAAGATTTATTAAAACTAACTTACTAACTCTAAAATAAACGTATCACAACCCTGTAAAATGAATTTGATTAATGAAATATTTTTGTTTTACATTTCTTCTTACTTTACTTAACACTTATCGGGGTTCATAATGACTGATTACCTCGGATTATTGTGACTTTATGAATTAAAAAGGTAAACAAAATACATTTCGAATAGATATGTAGGAATATAAATGACACGAGCGGGATTCGAACCCGTGAACTCTATTACGTCTGACTTTTATATTATACTTATTATATACATATTATGCATTTGACTAAGAGCAGATTAACCTTACCCAATATACACTAAATTATTACGCTTTCAAATAAAGATGACTACATACAAGTATATACAAAATAAAACAAATGAACTTCATTCATAATATGTAATAATATTTTTTTTATTTATATTATATTTTATTATATAAATAAAGTATATCTGATGATTGTAAAATCTGCTTTTGGTGCATTAATATATGGTACATTATTAATTAAACCACAAATACACACATAACTGTACAGCAATATCATAAACTTCATATAACAAAATTTAACATTTTCCATATAAACCATACTTGATTCAATTCAATTCTTTGTTATTTGGCTTTTAGACATGCCAGTTGGGCACAGATTAGTTCGCCAATGTCGTGTAGAATGGAGAAGACACGGTGTAGATAAGATATTAACCGGTTAAAAAAGAGATATTTACACTGAAGTCTCTTTACATCTTTACTAATATATATTATAAAGAGGTAAAGTTTGTGAGTTTGTGACGTTGTAGGGGGTAATCTCTGGATCTACTGAACCGATTTAGATGAAGTTTGGTTAGAAGATAGTTTGAGACCCTAGGAAGGACATAAGATACTTTTTATCCCAGAAATTTTCCCTTAAAGGGGTGGAAATGGGGATGAAAGTTTGTATGGGGAATCAAGCTAGGGACGAAACTGAGCGAAGTGAGGGCGAGTCGCTAGTATAAAATATGAGCAATTAATTGTATGATCTGGACCTACAACAAACAAGACATCAGAATAAAGTATATAACACAGATGTTAATATAAACTAATTAAAATTGATATTATTACATCTGTATTATTAATATTATAAATGTGAATGTTTGTGAGTATGGATGTTTGTTACTCTTTTACGCCAGAACAGCTGAACGGATCTAGATGAAAGACACAAAGATAGATTATAAGTCTTTAATAACACATAGGCTACTTTTTATCCCGGTAAAAATCTACGGTTCCCGTGGGATAGGTTTGCTTTTGTTTTCCAGTTTGATATACATATTTACACAAAAATCTACCTACATAAGGGGCTGTACACCAACATTAACAAACAATTAACATTAATTGGACGGGGGATTTTAGAAGGGAAAACGTCATACGGAGGATGAAGGAGTATGGGACAGCTGAAAAGGATTTGGGATAAATTACCTTCGTCAAGGCCACGTTAATGGTTAATGTTAACTTGATAATTTTCAAATAATATCGTTACAATAAAGTGAAAGGGTAGAATAAACAATAGAATAAACTTTATGGTACGTACACGTTTTTGAGAAAATATACAGTTTTATATATATTTTTAAACGTACTTATTTTAAAAATTGACATTTATAAGATTATCAATTTTCATTTTAAAAGTTTTCGAAAAAGCTCTCAAAATTTTTTTTTTGTAATTTGCAAGCTTACATATTAAAAACTAAGGAATTTATTTAAAAGGACTTTATATATAGATAATATTATATATAACTTAATTATATAATAATATATACTTACATAAAACAACAATCCAATCAAGTACTATGTTATACAATTGTATCAATATTGTATAGCACTAAAATAAATTTCATACAAATTATATACGAATATACATAGATATACAAAAACTCAAGAGAGTAACAAGTGTCCTCAAAAACAGTACACAATTTCAAATTGAATTGCGCTTTTTTCAAATCTCTTTTTGTTCATTACCTTTCGGACTATGAATAAATAATAAGTCTATTTATTCGTAGCTTTCGGATGACAATATTAAAACGCACGTTGTTTTGTTTAAAAAAGTACTCTATGTGGTGTGCGTAAGTTCGAATTTGTGTTTAGGCAATTAAAACTAGACACTTTTTCAAGAGATATTCGTTAGAAAATGTGTTTTTAGGTTTTATATATCAACGCGATTATGACATTTTCCAAGTATTATAAAAACATTACAAATATATATTTTTTTATAATACAAAATACGTATACATAAATAAAAAAATACCATTTTTAAAGTTATACTTCTTTTGGCACGTTAGGACAAATTTATGAGAGTAAAATTTTTACGATGCGCTCGCACACTGACAGCCAAAAAGCGACATGATGAAGTTAGCTGCATTCCTTTTACAAACAGAGAGTTGTGACATACGGTACAAAACCTTTTTTTCTGTTTTTGTTCTGTTACGCCAAAGAATTATAACTTCTTACGTGCGCACATAAGTACACACACACATACACGTTTTTTTTTTTTAATTTAAACACAGTACTTCTACGTCTATAGATATATTAAGCTGTCAACGCAAAAGTGGCCTAAGTAATCCTTAAAAAACTTTCATAATATTATATGTAAAGACTACTTGTAAAAGTTTTTTTTAAAGATTTTTGCATTATATACGTAAAATCTTTTTAAAAAAACTTTTATCATTAGGTATCGTCATGTCATCTGTAAATCTGAGTTTTAGGCCACTTTTACATAAACATACAAATTAAGAAACACAGATGTATTTCAAAATACGAAATTCATCATAACAAACTAATGGTGACTCTTGAATCAGCGGGATGTAACGTCATGGGTGCCTTTAGGTCGACATCAAACGGTGCAACGCGTTGCGTTTCTCGCGCGGGAGTTATACGCACGTGTGGCAAGAGCTTTACAAGACAGCATTTCATTTGGATTAATGCAAATCTCTTACCTGGTTGAAAAATAAAAACGATAAATAAATATCATATAGTAAATAAAAACAATATATTACATGTATACCTATAGTTATTATACATATTATACATTACACGTATAACTGAAAATCCCCAGAAACAAATACTAATATATAATCAGACTACTAATTAAAATAGCTAAAGTTTGTATGTGTGTATGCATATGTTTGTTACCTTTCACTTTTCACCATAAAACGGCTAAACGGATTTTTGTATACAGATAGACTATATGACCTAAACTCTAGAACTAGAGTAACAAATAAGAGACTGTTTGGTTCCTAGGAACTCAACCAAGCGAAGCGTAAAGTAGCTTGCATTAATAATTTAATCCTTTTAACGTCCCGCTGCTGGGCGTGGGAAAGAGTAGACAGTCCTTTTAACGTCCCACTGCTGGGCGTGGGCCATGTTTCATGCGTAAAAGAGTAGACATAGTCCATCTCGCTTTCTACTCACGGATTGGTGGACTAAGGATTTTATATGGCTTTCGAAAAATAATTGGTTCCTCCCAAACATACCAATATTTTCTTCGTAAGCTTTTTACTTTCACAGGTTTTCAAAAGACTTTGTGAAAGTTTATGAAATTGACCAACCCGCACTTGGTCAGCGTGGTGGACTTTAGTCTGAACACCCTCGTATTGAAGGGCAAGCCCACGCCCAGCAGTGGGATGTTAAAAAACAGAATTATTAATATAAAAACCATTAAATAATATACAAGGAAAATTAAGATTCAATTATGAAAAAAAAAATTAAACTTTTTTTTCAATTTCAATCTTCATATACAGACATCCGAGTCGCTATAAATTAATCAGTAATTTTAATAACAAAGCATTTGAACATTTCCAAGTACAATTTTAGTTATTTCAAACATCAACAAACTAATTTATACCTTACACACATACAATAAGATGCATTTTGCAATAGAATATTGTTTAATAAGTATTTTTGTTTCGTATTTCAGTAACTGGACGCCTGAGACCATATCAAAAGCGCTTACAAAGAATTCTTTATAAACATTGCGTCGCATTTTTGCACCTATAACACCTAGTTAATATTATAGTGGCTTATCCGTTGCTTTTATTCTCATAGAACTCGACAAATGGCGATATTATTAAAGCCATCTTAATGAACAAGGTAATTAGCAGACTTATTAATATAAATAGGTACCTCGAAAATTAGGAGCTTTCAAGTAATTTATTTGTATAATATATTTCAAGTAATTTATTATGTTATTAGAGATGGAAATCTTGTTAAGAGGATATAAATTATTTATTAAAAAAATAATTATGAAAATCATTTTTAACCGAATTCCAATTCCAAAAACGAGGAGGTTATCAATTCGTCGGAATCTTTTTTTTTTATGTATGTTCACCGATTACTCGAAGATGCCTGGACCGATTTGGAAATTCTTTTTTTTTGTTTCAAAGGGTATACTTCCCAGGTGGTCCCATATAAGTTTTATCGAAATCGGTCGTAAGTCGAAAAGTGTATGTAATTGAGCTCAATTATTGACTTAATTTAAACGATTTTTTATATAACATGTAAATAAA
This sequence comes from Brenthis hecate, assembly GCA_951806755.1. Classification (NCBI taxonomy): domain Eukaryota; kingdom Metazoa; phylum Arthropoda; class Insecta; order Lepidoptera; family Nymphalidae; genus Brenthis; species Brenthis hecate. The sequence goes on from OX638253.1 coordinate 19,789,254, forward strand.
TAAATAAATAAATAATTAAATAAATAAATAAATAAATAAATAAATATGTTGAGACATTAACACACAGCACCATCTAGTTCCATGGTAAGCTACGAGGCTTGTGTTATCGATACCAGATAGTCGATACATTATACATATATAACTTTTAAATACATACATATTATAAATATAAACACCCATGACTGGAGTACAAATATTCGTGCTCAGCAAACAAATGAATGCCCCCAGCGGGACTCGAACCCGCGACCGCTGGCGCAGTAAGTAGGGTCACTATAAGCTGAGCCAAACGTGTCGTCAAATATATAATCATTAGCTAACCTTTTAAAAATAAATCTATACAGATAAATAAAATTGAAGTGTCATTTGTAACGTCAAAATAACAACTTTTTACTAAAGGCATATGAAATTATATTTAAACGGTACTTATAAGAAAAACACAATTTTTAATTTTTTTATTTGTCTGTCTGTCTGTTGGTTCCGGCTAATTTCCGAAACCGCTGGACTGATTTTGTTAGGATTTTCACTGGCAGATAGGTGATATTATAAGGAGTAACTTAGGCACTTAGGCTACTTTTGTTTTAGAAAAACAATGAGGGTTCCGCTCAAAAAACAACATACCTAGGGATGCACCCGAGCGAAGCGACGCTATGTCACTAGTGTATAAATAAAAAATAAATACCCCTGGGTCCATATATTTCATACTAATAGACTCAACACAAAATGTCCCATTTCCAAAATCAAGACATCTCCAAGTCCCCACAGTGCCAGTTAACTAAACACCCACAACTATTGCAGTTCAGAACTTAGATAACTGTTACTTGTATTATATTCACGCTTTGTAAGCACCGAATATTAAATTAGAAATTGTTGTAATTTTAAATTATTCCGTATAAAGTTCTATTATATATGAAAATTACTCTTTAACCATTTGTATATACAATTGAGTGAAACCAAGTCCACGTCAAGTTAATTAAAATCACTAATTAATAAAATATAATCGCTAATTACACTCATTTTATAAATGCATTATTTGTCAGTGAGTGAGTTAGTTTAGCCATTTATAATGTCCCACTGCTGGGGGTGGGCCTCCCTTTAATACTAGGGCAATTAGGCCATGCTCCATAGTCCACCACGCTGATCAAGTGCGGGTTGGCAGACTTAACATGTCTTTCGAAAACTTTCTAGATTCTCTCAGACATGCAGGTTTCCATATGATTTTTCCCTTCACTATATGACAAGTGGTGATGTATTGGAAATGATTCGCACATAAAACTATAAGAGTTGCGAGACCCGGGTTTTAAACCTGCTTCACTCGGTTACCTACGCAAGCGCGTTATCACTGAGCTACCGACTTATATTCGAGTAAATTGGTAATGGACAAAAATCCTTATATAAAATTTTATGAATAATTTTTTTATCAAAGTTTGTTTTCTGCGAGCAACGTACCTTTTTGTATCGCTTAACTGCGGATAAATATAAATCTATACGGATAAATAAAATTGAAGTGTCTATTTGTAATGTCAAAATAACAGCGTTTTACTAAATGCATATGAAATTATATACGGTACTTATAGAAAAACTCAATTTATTAAATTTTTGTCTGTCTGTCTGTTTGTTCATGATAATCTCTGAAACAGCTGGACTGATTTTGACGGGATTTTCACTGGAAGATAGCTGGTGTTATAGAAAGTAACATAGGCTACTTTTATTTTAGAAAAAGAATTAGGGTTCCGCTCAAAAAAATTAAAACGTACCTAGGGACGAACCCGAGCAAATCGAGGGTGAGTCGCTAGTAGTATTATAAAATAACTTAAAGAACTCACCAATACAATACCTCGGCCCGTCACCAAAAGGAGCGTACACTCCCGGCGGCGGCGATGTTTCCCAACGCGACGGGTCGAAAGATGAAGCATTTGGAAAGTACTAGAATATATATAATGATTTATTTTTATATCTAGAACATTTTAGAACTTACATAATACATATTAGTCTATAAGAGAAAAACAATGTTTTTTGTGTGTTTGTTTGCAATGAATATACTAAAAATCCGCTGAACCGGAGATGAAATTTGGTATCAAAATAGTTTGAGACCCTGGGAAGGACATATGATAGTTTTTATCCCGGAAATCATTCCTTAAAGAGTTGAAAAGCTTGTATGGGAAATCAATAATTTCTCAAGTAAGATATATAAAACTTATAATATAAACTTATATCTAATATTTTATATATACAAATATATAGTCTATCTATTCCATACTAACCGTTAACTAAACAGGAAATTTTAAAATATTTTAATTAATATTCACCTGATCATCTCTGTGAAGGCCGAGTGTAGGGAATACTACTATCGTATTCTTTTCCACTACAACATTAGTTCTTGGTATTTGATAATCTTTGGTGCAAATACGTTGAATGGTGGGGAAAGGAGGGTAGAGCCTTAAGGTTTCTGAAAAAGAACATTAAACCTTAAATTCCTTAAATCTATACATATAATAAAATTCTAAGTCTAATCTGTACATTAAATATTTTTTGGGAAATCTTATTGAAATAGACATTATCGATATAGAGTCCGAATCTATAGTTTTTAGAATTTTTGTCTGTCTGTCTGTCTGTTACCGCATCACGAGAAAACCACTGGACAGATTTTTATGAAATTTGGTATGATGATAGCTGGTTATCCGGGTCAACATATAGGATGCTTTTTACCGCGGGAAAATATCTCATTTCTGAGAAAAAAAAACAAAAACTGCAATGTAAGAGTATACTAATTAATACTCGTATATAAAACCTGAGAATTTGGATTTTGGTCATCTGAATGCGGGCGGAGCCGCGGGCAATGCTAGTTGTTAATAACAAACAGATATTAATTTAAATATTAATTTAAAGTAAATATTGTTCATTTTTGTAAAAGTATTATCACTTTTAAAAACGTAGTTAATGGAACAAGGTGTACGCATTTATAACAAAATTCCACAATCAGTATTGAGCTTGCCATTTAAATGATTTCAGTCTTTTTGTTTTTTTTTTATTACATGACTTGTACAGTAATAATTGAGTGTACATTTGTTTTGTATATATAATTAAGTATATTTGTAATTTTCTTTGTTGTAAATAAAGTTTTCTTATACACTTCATTTAAGTGTAAAATTAAAAATGTAATATTATTGAATAAAGCTTAGCTATATATGCAGAACTGCTTTCCGAGCTAGTGGTAGATTCTCCACGGACTTACATAATGTCTTTTAAATTAAGATTTAAAATTGTAAAAAAATGCAATTAAAAAGTGCTTGTAAAAGACTATTTTACCAAAGCATATTTTGATTTAATTTATATTTGACGATACTACTTAGTTTTGCATCAAAGATTAATAAGGTTCGAACTTAGGACTCTTAACTATGAAAGCAAAGCAAAATAAGGTTTTACCGTACTATAAGTATCAAATATATACCAGCTAAAACAATTTGCGAACATTACATCGCGTAATCTCATTCGCCGCATGGCTCTAACAATTTATAATACCCGAGACATATTTCAAAGCTTCTAATATCGTTAGAAAGTTTGGAAATAATGGCTGAAACCTTAAAAGATAAATAGAAATCTGGGCTTTAAATATGTAAGTATTTATTATTTACTAGCGACTCACCCTCGCTTCGCTCGAATGCGTCCCTAAGTACGTTTTAATTTTCTTGAGCCGAAGCATATATATTTTTCTAAAATAAAAGTAGCCTAAGTTACTTCTTATAACATCAGCTATCTTCCAGTGAAAGCCACTTCAAAATCAGTCCAGGCATTTCTGGGATTAGCCGGAACCAACAGACAGACAACATTTTTTTAAAATAGTGTTTTTATTATAAGTACCGTACATAATTTCATATGCATTTAGTAAAACGCTGTAATTTTGACATTACAAACAGACATTTCAATTTTATTTATCATTCAAAATGGTATTTCTGACCTTTTCTATACATTACTTTAATACGAGTAGCTTAATATGGTCGTACACTTGTAAAGTATGAATGATTCTCTGAAACGTGTTACGACAAGTTATTATAGGGTCAGATTTATAAGTGCGAGGCCCCGAACCAATACGAATTTCGCAAATGTAATACTTAGAAATTTCTGTTACGGGGTCTCTGATATGCTGGGGCCTCGAGGTTGTTCTACACTAAATCCGGTCCATTTTTATTATAAAACTCAGAATAAGCCAGATAAATCAAAATAACGGTAAAGATGATGTACCAATGAAATAAATATTAGGCGAAATATCATATCAATGATGCACGATTATGCTGACCTTGGAAGGTCAAACATATTTTTGTATATGTAATAGGTGTTAGTAAGAGGTTTTATTTTTAAAGGGGATACATTCAAGGGGATACATAAGGGATACATTCAATTGAAAAAGGGAATTTTATCATATATTGAGGATTAAAGTAGTACTTTAAAATCGATACGTAGACATCACCATATTATGTATAACCACAGATAATATAATACTATACTAGGGATAACAGAGTGCCTTGTATTGTATGTATGTATGTATTCAGCCCTTTTTAACGTCCCACTGCAGGGCACGGGCCTCCTCAGTACGAGGGGATCAGGCCATAGTCCACCACGCTGGCCAAGTGCGGGTTGGTGGACTTCACATGTCTTTCGAAAACTTGCTTGGTTCTCTCGGACCTGCGGGTTTCCTCACGATGTATTCCTTCACCGTAAGACAAGTGGTAATCATGTTAGAAATGATTCACACATGAAAATATCAGAGGTGCGAGTACGCGGAATTTGAACCCCAATACCCCTGTGTTGGGAACCTTCGGATTCGCGTTACACGTTATCATTGGACTACCACTGCCTATTTGCTTTGTAATGTTTTAACAGAATAAAATTACTATAAATGTAACAAATCCTAAATGTTACTCAGGACAAATATTCAAATAATACTTTAGCGATAGTAACAGAGAGATCTAAAACTTTGTAACTTTTAGAAAGTTCCCTGAAGTTTTAGCTCTTGACCTATCGGAAATTTTGTGTGTTACTAAAAGTTACATTGTCAATCCAAAATATCTCATATTGCAGTTCAAATTACGTCAAATATTTGATAAAGACACTTATCAAGAACTATACTGAATCAAATATGTAAGAACAGAATTAAACTTTTGAGCAGAATTGTACCAAATATCCATCCATAGATATACGAAAGTAGAAAAAAATTATACGAATACAAGAGCTTTCTTTTAGAATAGTGATTCAGTTCTTTTTAACTGCAATACCTCACCTATAATTAAGATGCAATTAAAAAACTAAAGCGTATTTATTTCATCCTGTATAATATGTATGTGACATAGATTTTTAGGGTTCCGTAGCTAAAAATCAAAATAAAACCTTTATAATTTCATCATTCCCTTCCATCTATATACAACTACATATTCAATTTGGTAGTAAGCACTGAAATATAGGTGTGACACTTCTCAGTGACTTTTTTATTCAAGCGAATAGTTACCTAATTACATGTTTCTAAAGTTATAATCGTTGTGTCCAACAAAGAGTGCTAAGATTAATGGGTGTATTAAAAAAGGTAAGACAAGAAAAAATAATGTTTTTTGGATTTTCTATCCATGTACATATGTATATGTATATATATATATATATATATATATATATATATATATATATATTGCATAAACAATGCCTCTGACATAAGTTGGAGTAACTGTTGACTTTTGCATTGACATCGAAACTAAATTTTAGGCGTTACATTGCAATTAATAATTCACTTACTTACTCTCCCCCCCCCCCTCTCTCCCCCTTCCTCTCCCCCTCTCTCTCCCTCTCTCTCCCTCTCTCTCCCTCCATCTCTCTCTCTCTCCCTCTCGCTCTCTCTCCCGAGCTTTCGCATTTATTTGTATAACAATGTGATAGGTTACTTACCTCGTATCACCATATCCATATAGTTCAAGTCCTGCAACATTTCTGAAGTCATCTTCCTATCATGTTTGGTATACACTTGCTGTATTTCTTCTCTCATTTTCTCTTGAATGTCTTGATGTGCGCCCAATTCCAGGAAAAGAAACGCTAGTGTCGACGACGTAGTTTCATACCCACCCAGAAATATTATGAAAGCATTTGCTGCTATTACCATTTCCGCTGTAAATAAAAAAAACGGTTAGGTTTTTTTTTAATTTCTTTGTTTTTTTTCTATGGGAGCCTTCCCCTACAATGATGTGTTATTAGCCTTATTTATTTCACACAATGATGTGTTATTAGCGTTATCCAACTTGTTCTCTTCGTTTTTGTTCGCTTTTTATTGTAAGAATATGAATACCTCTTTCTTTTATGCTGAGAAGCTTTCTTTTTGCAAAGAGATAGTTTATGGGATTTGATTATATATTATTATTTTTTATCCCAATACATCAAGACTCAGACTCATAAAGTATTAATATACAGTAGAATCTCTTTAATTCGAACCTCGATAAGTCGAAACTCGAAAAAAAATGTGTCTCTTCCCTACAAGCCCCAAAACCTCCATTGCTCGAAATCTGATCCCTCTATAAGTCGAAATAATTATTGAGTACCTACAAGTAAATTCAGTACATATTTTCCCTTTATTACTCGAAAAAATAAATTTGACCTCTGCATCTCGAACATCGAACTCATTCGCGTCTCCCTTCGAGTTATACTTACAGAAATTATACTGAATATACGAAACTAATAAATATTAACAAAATTGGACGCAGTATATTAAAAGCTGAAGCTTATCTTGATAGAAACATGTAAGTTAGCCCGCGGCTCGATACTCGTACAAGAGCTTAACGCGTCGCGTTCGCTTGGGGCTTTGCCGGAGCCACTTAGACAAATGGAGTGAGAAATGTATTTAAAATACAACTAAAGATTGTTATAACGACATCGAAGGGACTACATACGAGTATATTTGGCTACATATATTTGGCCGTGAAAACCGATAATCATATCAACTGGTGATGCTTGAATGTATACAGTACATATAAATCCGTAGATATTAATCTGTACATATAATAAATTTGTGACTGGGTAGAATCTGTACATTACTCGTAAATATTTTTTTGTAAAATCTTATAGAAATAGTCATTATTATCGATACAGAGGCCGAATCTATAGTTTTTTTTTTTTAGTTTTATAAAATAAAACTATATTTTGTTTATTTCACATAAAACGTGTAATATGAAAGAAAATTAAAAATTTTCTGTATTCATAAAATCTTTAATTTTAGTCTGTTTGGAACAACGTCTGTTCTGTCAAGCGTACGAATTTTCTAGTTCACGTTTGATTTTAATTAGTAAGGCATAATTTCCCTATATGTGAAATTGCTCATTAAAAATAACAATTTTTCGTAATACACTAACAGCATTGAGATATTTTAACCGTCTTCTTCAAAAAAGAGGAGGTTCTCCGTTCTCAATTAGTTTTCATCTACTATAGATACCTAATTAAATATTTTCGAAGTCGGTGCCAGTCGATACACAAAGCACACCGACTTCGAAAATATCTAATTAGGTATCTAAACTAACTTTTGAGTTTTTTTTGAAGTCGGTTTTTTTTTAAGATTTTATGTTTTCTCGACACGTTTTTGTTTACTTTTGCGAGCTTAATAGCCATTGCCTATTATGCTATGCCAGATGTGGATACTGTTACGAGTTACCTATTGAATGGTTATTTATATTAAAAAAATATTTGTGTTTTTTATAAGGCAGTCATATGCATTTAGCCGGGACCTATGATTTTAGTTAATATAACCGATATGTTGTTCTAAACGATGTCCTCGTCAACGGTTTTAACTGTATATATGTATATAAAACTTGTCTGTACGTTTCAAAAATATTGCGTATTGGATATTTTATTTATAACTTATTCATAATTATTTTTTTTAAGTTAACATTTTAAATTATTCCACCTTAAAGGAGAGGAAGCTACTCCAGATGTATGTCTATCTGTGCACCAAATTTAAGCTACAAACACTTTTAAATACTTTTAGATTAAATCTTTTTAACATGACCAAATATAGAGTTAAAATGTAGTACATAAAAATAATATTTGAAACGATTGTGATCTCTTAATGGTTCGTATGAATAGCGGGAAGCCCGCGGCCATCCCAATTACATTCGTGGTCACATCACTTAGTGGAATTGCATTTTATATACACATAACATACTTTAAAGCTATCAATTTGGATAAAAATTTTTTTATAAAGTAATAGCAGTATTTATTGACAGCACGCTTACTTTGGAGGTACAAAGGAAATGGGTTCAAATCCCAGGTCTTTCGCCCCAGATATTCTAAATGCAAATCTTATTTCCAAGTAAATTGTAACTTACTTATACATCAGAAAAAAAATAGTATATGAATTATTTATTGTACGGTTATTGTCTTTCCGTTAGTAGAATGTCACCTTTAAGCTCGCAGCCGGGGCCGGATTTACAAGCGTGAGAAAAAATTCAAAAAGAAATCCTTTCCATTCAGGCCTTGTGTTTAACATCATCATTATGTAGTGATGTTATTGTAATTTTATTTATATATTAATTTATCGAAATTTAAAATTGTGAATTAAATTAATGCATGCTGTATCCACTTTAAAAGGTAATGCATTTAGGATTAAGTTAAATTCTGTAATTTAAAAATGTTTGAATGTAATGATCACTAGTGGATCCAAGTAATTAAAAAAAAAACATCCCGCTGCTGGGAACAGGCCTCCGTTTTGAGCGATCAGAACATCCACCACCATGCTGGCCCAGTGCGGGCCAGACTTAGCATGTCTTTCGAAAACTTGCTAGGTTCTCTAAGACATGCAGGCTTCCTCATGACCTTTTCCTTCACCGTAAGACAAGTAGTAATCAGTTTAAAATGATTCGCACATGAAAATATCGGAGGTCCAGGATCTGAATCCACTCACTCGGTTACCCAAGCGAGCGCGTTACCACTGGGCTACCAGTGCCTACAACTATACACGGATAAAATTCTAGAACCAGTAAAACTATACAAATAAGTTTTAAGCATGCATCCAGTAGTAACTTCCCGAAGAAGTATTAGTTCTAATCAGAGGCTTTTCAGTCCCATGGGTCCTAAAACCTTGACCAATAATTATCTATAGTTTTGCACTTTTTATTAATTATTACTTACTGATCTTAACGTCATTTTCTTTATCTTCAATGGCATTATTGTTTCTATCTTCGCTTTGTAAAGCAACCATCATGTCTATGAAATCACCACGTTTCTCTCGGACACCTGAAATACAATTTAAAAGGCTTATTAATTAGTATCCTTAAGTACTTATTCTCGCCAGTATTAAATAATACCGTACGAATAATTCTATAATACGTTGTTTTCATAATCTATTAATAGTAATCTCCCAATTGGTATTATTTTTTCCGAAATCTTCCACAATCATCGTTATATTTCAGCCAATTTATACAAAACCTTAATGAATTATACACCTAAACCACATAGAAATCTTTGTCTGTTTGTTTGCGTTCAATTCACGCAAAAAGAATCAGCTTTAACGGTGTAGAGATAACTTATTACTCGAGTCTCGAGATTTACTACAGGAAAATCTTCAATTCCCACGGGAAACACAATAGCTGGATCAATCAAGTCGTTCTTTATTTACATCGTTAATGCTGACTAAACAAAACAATGTACAATTGTAGGTCTTTAAAAGGCCTAAAGAAAAATTTGCAACAGCATATGCCTATCTCTTTAGCGACACTCGCAATAACTATTTTTATCTATTTAAAAAATAGTACCTAGGGACCCACCAGAGCAAAGCAAGGGTAAGTCGGTAGTAATAAATAAATAAATATGTCGGGATATTAACACACAGCACCATCTAGTACCATGGTAAGCTACGAGGCTTGTGTTATGGATACCAGATAGTTGATACACTACACATATATAACTTTAAATACATACATATTATAAATACATATAAACACCCATGACTGGAGTACAAACATTCGTGTTCATCACACAAATGTATGCCCCCAGCGGGACTCGAACCCGCGACCGCTAGCGCAGCAAGTAGGGTCACTACAAACTGAGCCAAACGTGTCGTCAAATATAATAAAATAAAATATTAATACAACTATTTCCGATCTAATACAGTACATTGGAAACTAAGGCAGAAACTAAATTGGTCGACCAACGATCCAATATAATTGTGTTATTCAAATACGCCAAGCAATCTAGAGACTGTTTTATTTCATTTGTTACTTTCCACAATTCGTAATTATACTTAAAAAAATTAAGTATTATTAAAGACTAGCTGCTTCTCGTGCGTTTGATCCTGAATAAAAATTATATTATTTTCTATAGATGGTATAATAAAATTGCAAATAAGCCAAATCTGTACATTAAATATTTTTTTGGAAAATCTTATTGAAATAGACGTTATTATCGATACAGAGACCGAATCTATAGTTTTTAGAATTTATGTTTGTCTGTCCGTTTGTCTGTCTGTGACCGCATCACGGAAAAACCACTGGAGGGATTTTGATGAAATTTGGTATGATGATAGCTGGTTATCCGGGTCAACATACATCACTTACAACATACTTTTTACTACGGGAAAATATCTCATCTCTGAGAAATCAATACTAAGCGTAAAACGTAAGAAGTGACGAACCCGAGCGGAGCGAGGGCGAGTCGCTAGTTAATACATATTTTTTTTAATGTACTTAGATAGTGCCACTGATTGTTAGGTTTAGAACTAAAGTATTCTTAATATAACACTAAAGTGAAAGCATTATCCCATGGTAATCTATTACCGAGTTTTACACTACTCAGAGCTATGGTATGTGTTAGCTAAGTTTCGTCATAATCCGCTTAAAGGTTTACTTGCGGTTGAGTGAACGTTGGTTAATAAACAATCCTAATTTTTAGACATATTTAAAAACTCAGTACAAACAAATTTAGTAAATAAATAGCATGACAAGTGTTCGAAGATTAAATGTGTAAAAGTACTCGAAGTTATGACTGTACGTTAACGAGACCTTCGCTAAAATGATTTTTACAATCTTACTAATTTGTAAATGCGAAAGTTTGAATGGATGTATGTTTGTTACTCAATCACGCTAAAACGGCTGAGTGGATCTGGATAAAATTTGGTATAGTGATAGATTATAGTTTGGAATAGCGCATAGGCTATATATGTATACTTTTATCCTAGAAAAATGTTTCCCGTGATATAGATTCATTTTTTGTTTTTCACTAGGGATGAAAAAGAACGAAGCGAGGGTGAGCCGCTAGTATAAGATATATCTTATGAATCGAATCTGTATTTTAAAGATAGTTTTAACTTCACAAATGAATTGGCAGTGCAATGACCATACCAAACCTATTAAAGCATTTTAAATTTTTTTATAATTTTTCCTAAGCAAAAGAAAGAAATTTGCCAATTATCATAGTTTTTTAAATATGGAATTATCGCTATACAAAATACTTTTCATTGCGCATAAAATAACTCTTTAGTCCTCCATGAAAACAAAAATTTAATATGGAAAATACTCAAAACATTACTACATTTAAGTAACAAATAAAAGTATTAAAAGCAATAAATAGTATACATTTCATACACAATGCAGTTTCCCACAAAATAAGGCTACGCTCACACTATGTGTTGGCCGCGCGATGAAAAAACGTTGCAGTATAATAACTACTAATAAATAGAATTTTCAATTGTATTTAGCACAGTTATCGGCAGTCATTTTCTAATTACATCGTTACATAGAATAGTTTTTATGCTATAATATTTATTATTTACATTTTTGGAAAAACGAACGCTACATTGAGTTATGATCTGATGATCTGGTTGAATATTTTATTTTATATTTCGGTGTTTTTGGAATTGAGAGAAGACAACAAGTTTATTCTTATAATAATATATTCAGTTCTTTTTAACGTCACACTGCTGGGCATAGGCTTCCCGATTCAAGGGGGATCAGGCCACCACGCTGGCTAAGTGCGGGTAGGTGGAATTCACATGTCTTTCGAACAAATTGCTATGTTCTCTTAGACATTTAGATTTCCCCACGAAGTTTTCCTTCAACATAAGACAAGTGGTAATCATGCTGAAAATGATTCGCACGTGAAAATATCAGATATTTGAAAACCGATTTGAAAACGTTTCACTTGGTTTCCCCAGCGAGCGCTACCACTGCTTGTTCATACAATAATACAGTAATAGAAACATTAAACGGAGATACTAAAGTCATTATAAAACTAATCATGCGTTTTCATCTGGCTAAATGCCGTGGTGAGCGTATCTGTTATATTTTTATACGACCGCACATAAAAATCGCATATCATTTTTTTACCGCGCGGATAACAACTCGAAGTACGCGCTTAGCCTAATACTCGGATAGTACGAAACAAGGCGGAGGCTTGATTGCAAAATGTAATTGTGTTACTCAATTTTCCACTCGCAGCGGACCAATTCACTATCTTACTTTGTTTCGAATCGACTATAATGTGGGTAAGGAAGTTGTTATAATTCACTTGTGAGTGAAGTTCTAAACCTAGGTTTGTGATGCCTTATAGCAATATTGTAGTAAAGAGGTTTTGTATCACAATATTTATTAGGTACTGGCAATATAGATAGAATTGCTAAAATAATATTTATAGATGAAACAAACAAAAGCACTAAAAAGTAAAAAATAACTGTTTTTTAGTTTTCATTTACTATACATACCTAATCAAATATTTTCGAAGTCGGTGTGCTTTGGCTAAGTATAATTACTTAGCCAAAGCACACCTATTAAAATATATATAAAAGCCTACCTATTAAATACATACCTAATCAAATATTTTCGAAATCGGTGCCAGCCCATACAAAGCAAGAAGAAGAAGAATCCTTGTCATCATCATCCACTTGGATTATAAAAGAATCACACACATTCTCCATTAGATCATTAAGAGCGCACATTTTATCCTTTTCTTTTATAATATGGTTTACGCATTCTTGCCAAAAACAAAAATAAAAATCGTGAACGATCGTTGTGGACCTGTCTTTTTGGGACGTTCCAATTCTTTTTGCCAATTGCAAAGATTTTACAAACAAAGGGGTTTTCCTAAAAAAAAGCTTGCAACCTATGTATTAACAAGTTACAGGAATTCCGCCGAATTAAAAATTAGACTATAGATAACTAAATTGGCTGACCTGGCAAACGTTGACTTTAGCCTTTTGCGAAATAAAAAAAAAAGATGCACATTTTTGCGATTTTATTCTTTGGCATTCATTCAACATTAAATAGAAAATAAAATGAAATTATTGTGAAGATATAACTCGCAGATATTTTATTTATTTATAAATGTTACATTAGTATGAGTTTAATTGTGAAACCTAAAAGTGTAGCATTCAGTATTTATTGCCTGTGGGGGGAACAGTTCGGACGTGACTAGAGTCAGACGTAGACCTGAACAGGATTTAAACCACGTATTACTTCCAAACATACAGATTAGACTCTGATATTTTCATGTGCGGATCATTTCTAACATGGTTACCACTTGCCTTACGGTGAAAGAAAACATCGTGAGGAAACCTGCATGTCTGAGAGAACTTAGCAAGTTTTCGAAAGACATGTGAAGTCCACCAACCCGCGCTTGGCCAGCGTTGTGGACTACGGCCTGATCCCCCTCGTATTGAAGGGAGGCCCGTGCCCAGTAGTGGGACGATAAAAAGAGCTGAATACAATACAGATTAGACGGTCCATTTTCGACCAAAGTGCTGGACAATAACAACTGTGTTTTAGCGAATAAGTCTTGTACAGTAATAATTAAGTGTACATTTGTTTTGTATATATATAATTAAGTATATTTGTAATTTCCTTTAAAAAACATACAAAAATAGGCGCGAAAAACATAAGCCTTTCCTTGCAGTCGGGTAAAAAACTTTGACGTCGTTAGCTATTACTTGTTAATATTTAATATTCATACTCATTTATATCTAGTGTATGAATTTTTATTAAATTTTCATTTCTTAAACAGAATATTGTATGAAAGGAGTAAATTAAAGAACTTTCAGTAAATCCTATTACACAATTGTAGCGGCTTTAAATATTTTATTCAAAGCTCTTGAATAAAAGGTTAGTTTTCAGATTTTCGCTCTTCTTCTATTAGATGTTAACGCGTAGAGTGACACATTAGCTGATAGTGATGAGTAATCTATACATATAATAAAATTGTAACTAAGCCGAATCTGTACATTAGATATTTTTTGGAAAATCTTATTGAAATTATTGAAATAAACACGTGCGTATAACCTTTACACGCGGTTAAAGTAAAACTTCTTTGGCAAATATCACAATTAAATTGAAACAAATTAACAGTTAAATAAGGCAAATTAGGCATTTTACAATCATATAAGAAAAAGAAAATAACAACGGTTACCATGGCAACATGATAATGTATTCTATCTCATTCTCTCGCCGGCTTAATTCTATATATTTTTGTGTTTGTCTCTTTTTAGTGTCGCATTTTCGTTTCATCGAGTTTCTAATCACAACGATACTAAAGAAGTTTCACTTCAAAAGTGTACCAGGTACGAGAGTGTCTGTTTTACAATTTACCTTTGGTTATATCAACGGTGGTTTTCAGTGATTATTATTTACTACATACAAGTATCTACCTGCAGATTGGAATAGATTTGCAAGGTCAGAACAAAAAATATCAAAATTAAAGGAAATAAGTAATTTCAATCATTATTTTTATTATCAAAGTTAAAATATAATTATATATTTGTACGGAAAACGATTTTACCATCCGGCAAAACTTTAAATTCCAACTACTTCACTTAATTAGCTTAAACTCTTGAAAATTTTATTTACTTTTAGCAAAATGCTCCTTTTATTTTTTTATAGAATAACAATATGGAGTAAGGTAAGTGTAAATTACGAAAAACTTAAATAACTTAGATAACAAAAAGCCGTATTATAAAAACAATCTTAGATTTCCCGACTGATTTATTAAGCAAATTGATTGCATAAAAATATTAAACTGATTTCATATCATTTCATTCATTATTATATAACAAAATATATATCTCCTTTATAATTATTACATTCGTGCTTGATTGTTATTTGGGATTTTATTATAGAAGCCGTATAAAACAGGTTTTTTTTTCTGTGTATTTTGTTAAGAATTTTATATAAACGACAACAGCAAAAGCGATTTCTAAAGCCTTTTCTAAATTTTCCTTCAATCGGTTGAGTTCCGGATACATCAAAAGACTTGAGCTACCATGCGCATTGCCATAGAATGTATTGTTATAGAAAATATATACGTACTATAATGTAACCTATTTTTTTACGCATTCTACTTGTATACGTGCAGGTAGTTATATGGGACTGGTCGGCAAGAAAAGCCAATACTACCCACTAAAACCCAACAAAACCTTCCCCCGTCATAATGGGGCGTTGCAGGATCGCTTACGCACTCAATCACGGCGACCCGACGGCAGGTCTGCCGAAGCAGACCACAACAACCACGGGGTTGCTCCACGGTCCACTCTGCTATCAGAGAAGTACCAGGAGCAACCCTCACGGCACACCGCCCACCGAAGCGTGCCACCTGCCTGGGCGTGTCTTGGCTTCGCGCCCGGCTGGATTGCCGGACGCTAATGAGCCACCCTACACCCCTCCAACCCCCACCCCCCACCGGAACAAGTTGAACGCACGTTGGGGAGGACTATAATGTAACCCACGATAACTACCATTTTTATTTAATGCTAGTTTATTTTTAAGCCTTTGTTTTCTCTTGATATAAAAGTTATTAATGTCAACTATAAAGACATACCCGCGGTTTCGCAATTAAAGTGCTTCTAAATTAAATTTGAAAGAAATGTATATTTTTAGTTTATTAAACTCGAAACTCACCATTCTCCCTATCCTTAATGACGTTAGACACGATGTTGTAAAAAAAATCATGGGTTTTCTTTGGAATTATTCTCATTTTAAAAAATAATACAAAAGCTGGCCATAAGTGTCGCATTGTTCTGAAATCACAAAAATAAAAAAATATAAATACACATAGCTTTTTAATATGTTAAATATTTATCTGTTTTTGGAATATAACTTTAGAATATAGTGGGTACAATCTACACCTACACAATGCAAACCGGACTAAACGTTTGAGAGATTAGAGAGGATACTATCTAATATAGGGGTTTTAGGGTTCCATAGCTGAACGCAAAAACAGAACTCATCAGTCAGTCTATCACGGTTATTTTGAATGGAAATTTGGACAGTAGGTGACTGTGTAAACCGCTTTAGAGATTTAGCTTTTGTCAAGTTACGAAAAATATATAACAGTGCCGGTATTCACACATACATACATATAACTAAGGGGAATATGTACAATTGGAATGTACATAAGGTTGTGGGTTATATTTAAAGATCTTTTAGTATGAGATGGCTGTTTCTTAACGGTTTCTGTATTTAAATCAATATTTGCCGTATAACATATTATAGCTTCTAAAATCGTAAACAATATGGAAAAAAAGTTTTAATGATCGTCCATACTAATATTATAAAGAGGTAGAGTTTGTTTGTTTGAACGCACTAATCTAAGGAACTACTAGTCCGATTTGAAAATTTCTTTTTACATTAGATAGCCCGTTTACTGAGGAAGGCTACATATAGGCTGTATATCATCATACTAAGCCAAGGGAGTCGAGCAGCATTCATAAATGTCAACAAATCGGGCAGATTTACATACATTATTGTAAAACTATACATATTATATAAACACATATGATGATGATGTTCTCCTGACCGATTCCGGCCACGGCGGCCAATCTCATTGAGACTAGCCAACTGCGCAGGAGATATTATAGTGCACAAGTGTACGCGCAGACACAAGTGCACTCTCTATTCCTGTCACTCTCATACTCCGGTGGGACGACACGAGACACGACCGGAGAGAGTGTCGGCGCAGGACCGACGGCTCTCCGGGCTGTTACTGAGACTTACTATACAGAAAGATTCAATAACTAAACTTGGACCCGAGACTCGAACCCAGGACCTCCGAGTGTGCAGCCATACATGCTAGCCACTACACCACCGAGGCAGTTTATAAACACATATACATACATATCGATGAATAACATAAAGCCAAGGAGTTTTTTTTTGTAGATTGAACGCGAGCGAAGCCGCGTGCTTTACTAGTAAACAATATAATATACGTACTTTTCAAATATATTAGAGAAGGACAATTCGTAGAATGCTCCCAAAGCGACCGCGAAGGCGTCGTCACTGTTGTCCATCACATTGCTTTTAACACCGAAGGCACAAGGCACTATCGCATCCGCCGTATACCCGCCTACAAGTTTATCAGAATCTACTACTACTGCGTTATCTAAATTATTATTTACTTCTATACGTTTATTTAGAATTTTATTACTATTCACTTCTTTATTAGATTTTTTTTCAATGTTTTTAACAAGAGAAAACATTTTTTGGATGTGGGAGACGAACTTGTTCGCGGTGTTCTCTATCAATGGTAGCATTCCTTTTAATTTGATGGGTCTGTAAAGAAAAAAAATTAGGTTGAATATCTCATTAGTTGAGTAGATACTGTTTTTTGAATTATAGTCGAGCCTACAAGTGCTTTTTGAGTCAAACTTTTTTCTCTGCCTCCGAAAAATATGAACAAAGTGTCATTCAAAATTAAAATAAGCAAATATTGTAAGGTACTTTGGTGCCATTTTTCAATTTTTATGAATTCAGTTTGTTATTTTGTGGGTAGGCTGTCTGTAACAACTATATAACTATTTTGAGACATCTAATCCCTTCGTCTCTTCCATGACCATGATAGCTAGAAAGCATTTGAAACCTCGGAAACCAAAAATCAATATAAATCTATAATCTATGCCTTCAAGCTAAGATGAAGGTCAAGAGTAAACCCATTTTTTAACAAAAATAATAAAATTAGCGAAAAAATCCGAAAAGATAGTTTTATTTAAAATTATTCAGTTCACTCGTAATTGGATACAACTGAGAATCGAACCTACATTAAGCTTTATAAATGTAATTCTAAATTATAAAGATACGTACATACTACATAATATGTATGTACAAATGTAAATATTTAATTACATAAGTTATGATATAATGCGAATAGGAAGTTGTAAATTAATATTTCCTATATTTGCATATATGTATATACGTTTTAATCATATATACTTAGCCTTTATAATTCAGTATAATGTTCAATTGTTTTAATGACTTTACTAAATATGTTATTAAAGTAATAAATTAAAAGTAAAAAATAAATTCTATACATATTGCAAACTTTTTACATTAAATTTTAAAATATAAAACAAACCTTTGTGAAAATCTATGAACATTCAATACACAGTAAAAATACTCACGAGAATATCGGCGATATTTTCGCCCTCAGTCGTTTCCATTCATTTCCTCGCAAATACAACACTGACTCCGCCAGAGGGTCTAGGTCCTTATCAAAGAAGAAACCTCTATCCGTAAAATACATAAAGTCGTTGACACACACTCGCTTTATGAGCTCAGGGTCGCAGATGACAAGTGTTCTGCGATAGAACTGATGTATACCTGAAATTGTTAATTTATCTCATAAAAAAATATTATAGTTTTGTAGTTTCTGGCCTAACACAATGATCGCGCTGGAGATTGCGGGTTCGAAAATCGCTTAGAATAAATAATTTTGAATTATATGTTCCTATCTAGGTATATTATAAATAATGCAAACGGTTATCAACTGACTTTAAAAAGGAGGTTTTGTTTTCAACCCGTATGTATGTATGTTTGTATGTCCGCGATTTTCTCAAAAACTACTGATACAATTTGGATGGGATTTTCGATATGTTTTACGTAACCAGTCGGGGTTAATAAAAACCTTCCACCTAGTTGCAAGAAAGAAGGTGTTGAATTCGTTGAATTTATAGCTTTAATGTTGCTATGATTGTCATTGTTTATTCGCAGGTTCGATTACTATTTAGATAAAAAGAATTAACAGAAGTATGGAATGACGTAAAGGACCTCACATCTGAATTGCGTACGATATGGTATCATTTGCAAAAGCTCAGCAGTAGGATGAATATTAGTTCTTAGTATCAACAAAATAATATTAAAAAAAACATGAATAACATTACAACATAGTATAACATTTTTAAATCCTTAATAAGCTTTAGGTAGACATATTTTCGCTACCTGAACAAGATTCTATTTAAGATTAGGAACGTATTATACCTGTAAAGCGGTCGCTTATAAAATTTTCACACTATTAAATCAAAAAGTGGTCTGATCTTGTTATGCTATTCAAAATATTTACTTTCGTTTTTAAGTAGCGACCCAACCAGATACAACAATCTATACAGATAAATAAAATTCAAGTGTCTGTTTGTAATGTCACAATAGCAGCTGTTTGCTAAACGTACGTGAAAGTATGTATATATATTATATAGGATGCTAATAAAAAAGGGAAACAATTTTTAAAAATTTTTTACGTATGTCTGTCTATTTGCTCCGGCTAATCTCCGAAACGCCTAGACCGATTTTGACGAGACTTACACTGGCAGATGTTCTAAGAAGTCACTTAAGTTAATTTTATTTTAGAAAAAATCAGGATTCCGTGTAAAAAAATGAAAACCCCATGAAATTATGAACAAATCGGCGTACATACCTAAGGACTTACCCGAGCAAAGCGAGGGTAAGTCGTAAGTAATAAATAAGAAAGAAAAATAGAAAGTTGGACGAACGCGATATAATTATGCGATTATGGTTGCGATAACAAATGTCCACTTAACAAATTACGAACTAATATAGCAGAAAGCTATAGGATAAAAAACAAACATACAAAGATTTCAATATTATCGAACTACTGTATGTTGTCTATATTACATACAAAAGTATGTACAATACATGTTTATAAAATTGTTGTTTGGTAAATGTTACTTAGTATATTATGTAAGTGATAGTAAACATTTATAATGAACTAAGTAAAAAAAGTATTTATATATACATATAATAAAATTCTGTGTCGAATTTGTACATTAAGTATTTTTTGCGAAATCTTATTGTAATAGTCGTTATTATCGATACAGAGGCCGAATCTACAGTTTTTAGAATTTATGTCTTTCTGTCTATCTGGGAACGCATCACGAGAAAACCACTGGACAGATTTTAATGAAATTTGATATGATGATTGCTGGTTATCCGGTTCAACGTATAGGATACTTTTTACCGCTGGAAAATATCACATCTCTGAGAAATCTATACAAACCGTTAAAATGTATCTAGGACGAACCCGAGCGGAGCGAGGGTGAGTCGCTAGTTACAATATAAATGTATAATTTTTACTTTTGTTCATTTCATAGATTTAATATACGCTAGTCTACAGTAAATGTATGGTTCATTTACATATTTTCAATAATGATCTTAAACTAATTGCCAGGTGCAATTTTTTCCACTCTTGTATTTAAAAAAATATTTCATACCAAGCTAATATCTAAAATCCGGGTTAAAAAAGGTTTAATGAACAATTAAAGAAAATTATAATTAAGTAGATCTTTTTATAAATAAAAATTATATCTTACAATATTGTTTAAGTTAAACGTCTAATTATCACCTCTGTAACAGACCTTGTTAATTACGTCTAATAGGCCTCGTTAAGAATAAATTTACATATTTTTAATAGAAATACAAATAGGATATCCGACCTACATATACTCGTATGTATGAGATTACATAATAAGTTTCGGTGTTAAATTAATTATTTTAACTAGCACTTAAATAGTTACACGAAGACCTTTAAAATGTAAAACTAATATATTTAATTTGTATCATTTGAATACTATTATTACTGACAATATTTAGTTTATAATTGAAAATAAATAACACTTACAGAATATTATAATATAAGTTACAAAAATACAACAAATTTCATACCTAAGATCTTTTTATCCTTATATTTATCGTATATCTTCTGAAAACGTATCCCACTCTGTTCTTTACCAGCCACGACAGGTCCAATATGCCCAACAATGGGCATCGCCGAGGGAGAGAATACACCTCTATTCCTCCAATAATCATAATCATACATAAGAACACATAATAATGCACTAACACATAATAAACAAGATATAATAAACCGCAACACATCACTTCCAAATGTATAATATTGTAAAATCCACGCAAAGAAAATCACTGCTTGTGTCAAATTATTCTTAAATCCCAACATTTTTACAATTTCACATTATCTTTTAAAATAAAACATTTATATTCACAAATAAATGACAATTGACAACTTTATAATTGTTTCAAAATGCGCGCGAACTCGTTACTTTTTTAATTTTTAACAATTTTCTTCTGTCTAAAGTCCCTTTTATTTCAACTTAATAATTTTATTAAAACAATAATTAATTATGATAGCTCTATGCACGAATTATTTAATGAAATATTTTTCATTACAACTTTTAAATATCATTCAATAATTAAATGTTTAAAACAAAATGGCGGTAAAGCGACCGAAACTCGCGCGTGCGCTGCCTAATGTGTTAACAAAACATGCGCAACACGATGCTGTAACAGTGAAAGTTACGAGATTGTCAGATGCCACACCGATACGATTTTTGGAGAACTAGTTCTTGATTCACATGAATGAAGCAACCAGTCATCCGGATCAGATCTGATCAAACTCCACTGACGTGTCGACCCTCGCACATTTTAAACCTTATTTAAGTAAATAAAGTAACTTGTAATCCAAGGATAAAATAGTATGATTAACTAGCCCATCACCGCGTATAAATCTACAAGATTACATTGTACACTACGTGTTAAATAGTTTTTTAAGTTTTAAAATTTATATATACGTTAGTTTTTAAGGTATATAATTTATGGGCCGCTGTTTACATATTTAAGATCTTTTTGTAAATATTGCCTGAAATAAATGATTAAATTAAAAAATTAAAATTAAATTGTACTTATTGTCTATATTCACACATTATTTATTTGCGTGATACGAAAATTGTTCTATTAACATTGTGAGTGGACATAATTTTTGCCAAATATTGTATAAAATACGCCCAGGTATAACCAAAAATTAATAGAATTTAAAAATAAATAAACACTTATTAGCAAATATTAAAAATAATATTATGTACCTATTAGGTAGATATATTTTCTTTATGACGACAAATTCATAGGAAGAAAGGTGTAATTTGATTTCATTTATTGTTAAAAACTGAGGAAAACGGAACACTAAAAACGTTTCTTCTCTTTCTCGTTGTAGACGTGCCCATCTTTATTTGGTTAGTCTTAGTTTTCTACTATTTGACATATTAAATAACCTCCTGAATAACAATGTTCATAATAAATAACTAAAGGCTGTAATATTTTGTGCCTTGTGAATCTTGTGGTTGACTCATACGACGATAACTCATTATGTCATGAGTCGTCCCTATACAAAGAAGCATCCTGTTCAGAAATTATCAATTGCAGCCCAAAGTGCTCAAGTTGATAGAGTTACGGCTTTCCTACTTCAATCTCGCGTCAAATCGAGAGTCATGTCGGAATACCGGCCATGGCCACACACCACTGTATTATCTCGCGTAAACAGCTTGTCTCAGTAAAGTCGACCACCTTGACCGTAAAATCGGTCAGAAGTGCACTATGTAATGTTTTCACAGATTACATTAGAGAAACTAAGAAAGAGACCAGGGGAATTTTATATTTCATTCAAGACACGAGCCTGGTCATGTCATCTCTGTTCTTTACTTTCCATTCATATGTACATTTAGGAGAAATTTTTATTCAGTCATACCAAAAATTTTAGAGTTGAATCGATCACCGTAATATTTAAAGTCTGGCTCGTAAGCTACATAATATATTAAATAGCTTAGAGTTTTACGCAAAGCCCCCAACACGCAAACATTAACCTACATTAGTTGCCAAACGATATTTTTTGAAGCAGCTTAGCTGTTATATAACAATTTGCTCAATATTGGTAAAATATTATATTCTAAAATTTGTGTTTATACTAAATATAATTCACCTGTAGACAATATTTTACCTATAAAATACTAAAAGAGGCCAAAACGAAATCTCAAAGCCACAAAACGAGTCTAATTTGACGTGATTAAAGAACGATCAAAGATGTTCCAAACCCAAAATATGTATATGTAAGGATGCTGTTTTATACTTTGCGTAACCGAGACAAGTCAAGTGCGTATGAGTTAAATCGCTTAGACACACATTTTGCAAGATAGAAAATATTTAAGAATTTTAAATTACTACTGCGGAGTGCGGACGGCCAGATCATTGACGCGTGGCGTAACTAGTCAGTAGGTCACCGCTTTCAAGTTTAGCCGCCTTAATATGTGTCATTTGCAAATTAACTTTTGTAAGAAACATACATTTATAAACAAAATATAAACCTATTTATTACGTTTTTGTAGCTTAACAATGATCTACTTAATCTAATTTAAGTAAATAAAAATTACACGTCCTGCGTTGGTAAGCGCATCACCGATTCAACTTAACATAAAAAGATTAAAATGAGGTTTTAAGGAAGAAATGGAAAATTTGGACGGAAAATTAGAAAATTTTGGCAAAACTGAAAGTGGTTTTTTTCTATAGAATACTAAATCATTTAAACAAACCTTCAAATAAGTTAGATATTTTTTTACATTTCTTCATGTAGATATTATATATTAGCTGTGACACAAATTGTTAAACTGCTAATCGGTGTGTCAGTGTTTCACAAGCGGTTGTGGGCCAATAGCGCATTAATTCCCGGCTATGTGCAAATAATCTTACACATACTTCTGTCAGTGAAAATTGGAAATAATATTTCAACTGAAAAAAAAACTAATTATTTATTTATAAAATATAAATTAATAATTAGTTTTTTTCTATTTTTTACATTATTATATATTTAATTATTTACTTTTTGTTTTTTTTTTTAAATGTTAGCTGGCTAAAAGCTTTTAGTTAAGCCTTAAATATATAATTCAATTTGAATACAAAAGTTAAAAAAAAGAAAATTGGCGCGAAAATAAAAGTGTCATCTAGTGTTTTTAAAAAAGATGAAAATACCTATTTAAACTATGTAACATAAGCATATATTTAGAAAAAAACCTAATTAATATTATGAGCATCTCAACTAGGCATGTATTTTTACGTATATTAGGTACCCGATATCTTCGCCATTTCTGAATCATTTCATAGGTAATTCTTGATATATCTCATGTACCAATTTAATTTTAAAAAAATCCCTTCTATGGGTGGAATATTCACTTTTAAGTCATTTTAAGTCGATATAGGTACCTTTTATAATTACAAAATTTACAATATTCATTTGAGTTCAGTTTTTTCATTTTTATTTTGTTTTAATAATTAATATTATTAATCTATATAATCTCTAGATTTCTTCTTTCGATTAATCGATCTCTTAATAAGAATGTTACCTGCTTGAAGGGTAAAAAGTGGTTGTAAAGATTGTTTGGAAATAATATACCTACCAGTTATTATATCAAAAAAGCAGCTCCTTGAAGCCGGTGCAGTCTTCTAGTGTTAGCATAAGTATCTTATGTAAGTATGTATATTATTATACGTATAATAGCTTTAATTATTGTAAAAAATGTGAGTTTATCGCCTTTTACTCCATATGTAAGCATGTGTCAATCATTGCGTAGCTCTTATTTGATATTTCCCTACACACTACTCTTTTACTTTACTTTTTACCAATGGAGCCTCAAAAGTGTTGCGTCAGGTTTTTACTCTGTATAATCATCGATCAATCAACATAACTCTCAAAGAAAATCGATCTTATTAGCCCTTGTTTTAGAAATTTATGAAATAATTAGTTTTTATAGTCTATACTAATATCCATACTTAATATTATAAATGTGAAAGTGTTTTTGTTTGTCCTTCTTTCACGTCGAAACGTAGTGACAGATTGGCGTGATTTTTTGTGTGGAGATAGTTGGAAGGCTGGAAAGTGACAGGCTACTTTTTGCCGCGGAAGATTATCTCATTCCCACGGGAAAACACGTTATAAGACAACCCAAAAAAATATTTATTTATTACACTTAGTATTAATGCGCTTCAATACAATTAAATAAATACGTATTTTAGCATTTTTCAAAATTCATCCTATAAGAGGTAAAGTAGGGGATGAAAGTTTGTATGAAACCTACCTTTTTAGTTTTTGTTTTAGTTTTAGCGCGAGCGAAGTCGCGGATTCTGCTAGTTAGATATACCTAAATGTGAAAGTTTTGATGTTTGGACGGATGTTTTATTACTCAATTACGCCAGAAGGGCTGAACGAATGTGGATGAAATTTGGCACAGAGATAGAGTAGTAAACGTACGGTTCCCGCGGGATAGATTTGTTTTTATTTTCCTAGAAGCGAACCCGAGCGAAGCGAGGTTGAGCCGCTAGTAAATAATAGACTTAGTTACGGTAAGGTAGTCATTTTTATGTATGTACGTACCTATGTATGTTGCAATTTCATTTTTAATCATTGTATTTGTTGGTGTCGTATAGTTCTCTCTCATTTGTTGTACCTTTTTACTGTAAACCGTCCATTCATCCATATTTTTAATTTAAACTTTAATACTGCGAAACAAAATTACTTATCAAACTCCTTCGTGTCCTCCTCACAATACGTGACAATGGCAGAAACTTTTGCATCTGTTAACGCAATATCAAGCCATTACAAAAAAAATTAAAACAGCTTCATTTACATTAAAATTTTATTGACTTATTGTAAATGTTAAAAAGAGCATCACGTTGTGTGTGAGCTCTACACGCGGACTCCGGACACGGATTCGATCCAGTCGCGGTACTTCGCTGGATTCACGATTACTGGGAATAAATAAAAAAAAAAACATATTAAGAAAATATATACTATACTTATTTATGGATGCCAATAGTAATGCAATTACGTTTCGTTCTACTTCTTTCTGCGATATTTAAATATAAAAATGAAAACAATATAGAAAGACAAAATTTTGTGTTCGACTTTCATGTTTTCAACGTTAAATATAAACTATACTTGACGTTGAAACCTAAAAGCCTCGACGTAATTGTCGCAACATTATTATTCAACACCCTTTAATATGTAACTGATAGCTATATCGGATATTATTCACAATAAATTTGTATAGATAATAGATACATGGGTTCCTAGAAGCCATTGAACAGAGAATTGAATTGAATTATTTACATGGGTACTAACGATAAGCCTCAGTGGGTACCTATGTTACAGTCAAACTACTAAAATATATAATAGACACATTACTTCAATGGTTTAATTGTAACACAACAACTGAATTTATCGTCAGTCACATAATAATATAGCACAAATACGTGCAATTTCAGCGTCAATAACGATGTAAGGGCAAAGCAAGTCAATTAGATAGCCATTCATCACAGTTATTGTGTTACGCACTCCAATATATCGTTGTTAGACAAACACACAGGGCTTATTTCTAATTGAACGCCTATAAAAAATAATACACGATGAATAACGATAATTTGTAAGAAATGAAAGATTTTCAAATACCTCCAGATAAATTTCTAAGAAATTAATTAAAATTCTAAGAAA
The DNA here is from genome assembly GCA_951806755.1 of Brenthis hecate. Classification (NCBI taxonomy): domain Eukaryota; kingdom Metazoa; phylum Arthropoda; class Insecta; order Lepidoptera; family Nymphalidae; genus Brenthis; species Brenthis hecate. The sequence continues at coordinate 19,815,861 of OX638253.1, forward strand.
TCTATTGTTAACTGACACCTCGAAGTGTCCGCGGTCGTGGAGGGATTATTGTAATTATTTAGTATTGGGACATTATAGGTTTCGGTTTTTTTAATTAAAGCAAACAGCAATAGTGATTTGAACATAAAAATTAAAAGATAATATTTTTTGACAATGTATGACCAATAGACCATTGCCATGCCATGCCCATTACCTCATGCCAATTATTGACAACTATTAGGTTTTACTTAAAAACGTCAAAATTTAATGTAGCTCTAAAGGCCTATGCACACGACGACTTTTTAACGTGCGTTTCACGAGCGCGTGTCGCTTGTACGTTAAAAAGTGTTTGTATACATAGGCCCTAAATATCGCAGTAATATTTAATAAAAGTAAAATTAAAACTTTATTTAAATAATATACATACCAGCGCCATTTTCGTTCACGCCGTTGAGGACTCCTACTTGAACGCCGTCGCTTACGATTGGTGCTCCAAGGTCGTACTGACAAATAAACGCATATTTAAACATTTTTATATAAAATAAATGTGAAACTTAAGAAATACGTCCTACATTTTTAGTATTTATTATATATGTGGACGCCATTTTATCATAACCATATAGAGAATGCGGGAATCGAACTTACGACCTCCGGAATAGTAGATATTAAATAAAGCCGTAATTCTTTATAGTTTATCTAAGAGTTTTCCCTCTATATTGTTACTTGAATAAATAAATTTCTGTACGAGTCGTAAAATTATTGTCTTAAAATTGTAAATATAAAAACTGCGTATTCTAACTTGTATTAGTCATTCTGTTATGAATTTTAATCTTTTTTATAATATTCTGTTAAAATAAAAGTGAAGTAAAAATTGTAATAGTGGTATACCACGTATCAGTCCAAGACATGTTATTTCTATGTGTTAAGTTCTATCCAAAATTTTCTTAATGATTTACGTTTAATTGAATAACAAACGTCCAAACATTAATACAAAAATTTTACATTTTTATATTAAAAGGACTCACCTGTGAAGGAAGTTCGTCGCCAGTGCCCACAATGTTGCCATCTTCATCAGTCTCCATGGCGAGCTCGAAACAGCTCAACTCTTCGTCCTTTAGAACTAAAAGTAAAAATTTTCAGTTATTTAAACTACATTTAAATCGCTGCCTGCTTATTTAGAGTCTATAAAAAAAGAATATGACTAGGTATATGTCCACGATTAGTTATATATATATATATATATATATATATATATATATATATATATATATATTATATAATAATTCTAAAACAGTAGGAAATTATCTATACATATAATAAAATTGTAACTAAGCCGAATCTGTACATTAAATATTTTTTGGAAAATCTCATTGAAATAGACATTATTATCGATACAGAGCCCGAATCTATAGTTTATTTATTATTAGAATAATTTCTGAGAAAAAATACAAAAACTGCAATGTAAGAGTATACTAATATGTAAAACCTAAGAATTTGGTTTTTGGTCACCTGAACACGGGTAGAGCCGCGGGCAATGCTAGTATACTATAAATTATTAGGGTTTACATTTGTAACTTAGAAATCTTTCATTAAGCTTTATAGTAAATATTTTATAAAAAATTACAAATAAATAAACATAAATATGTTTGGACATTAACACACAGCACCATCTAGTTCCATGGTAAGCTACGAGGATTGTGTTATGGATACCAGATAGTTGGTATACTACACATATATAAGTAATTTTAATTACATAATTAATTATAAATATAAACACCCATGACTCGAGTACAAACATTCGTGCTCATCACACGCCCCAGCGGAACTGAAACCCGCGACCGCTGGCTCAGCAAGTAGGGTCACTACAAAGTGAACCAAACGTGTCGTGAGACACGTAACATTAATAAAATATACAGAAGAAATATACAACTTAAATATGAAATATCACTAAAGAACATGTAATGAAGTTTTAGAAAATCCTATATAGAGTTTTCTATCTTATTTCACTACGAAATGCAAGTTCTTGCATACGGCATTGTTACGCGTTTGCATATTAAGTTTAAAATTAGGAGTCTTGAACTGAACTGTGCTAATTGTAAAGGAAAAGCTTTTAGCTCGTGTAATTCCAGAGATAAGTGTTCTTCGTTGAAGAATTTATCTGCAGGGTATTTTAAATTTGACGTAGTTTTGAATCCAGGGTTTCTCAACTTTGTCCTGTTTTAAAATAAGAATTTAAAGTTTGTTCATGAGTAATGATCGCAAAAATAACGATATTACAATATATTTTTAATAGTTTATTTTTGTTATAGGATATGAAAACTAACAAAAAAACTACCTATGCGATGTACAAATATGATTATGGTTCAAATAATATTAAATTTAAGTATGTTATTTGGCTTTTCAGTTATTGATAACTGTGTTATCAACATAATGTTTATCCTGGATGTTTTCACAAAGTACAAACCTATATATTACGTTATATATTACCCTATATATTACCCTATATATTACCTATATATGTATATGAAGCGAACAGAGAAAAAGTACCTATTATAAATAAGACAGTTTTATTAAAATGAATAGATGTAATTACTTACGTATAATAATGTTTATATACAGTGTAGATATGAAATTTACATTATTACGTGAAAAAATAATATATAAATGTATGAGTGATATGAATTTCTCTTTTCTAAACAGTTTAGTAATTAAAGTCACATTTGTTGAATCGTCGTGTATAAATATTTTTAAATATACAATAAATTAAATAGTTTTATGTGAAAGTAATATAGTCATTGTATGTATGTGTTCAGCGCCACTGCTGAGGACGGGCCCCCTTCAATACGAGAGCAAACAGGCCATAGTCCACCACGCTGGCCAAGTACGGGTTGACGGACTTCACATGTCTTTTGAAAACTTGCTAGGTTCTCTCAGACATGCAGGTTTCCTCACGATGTTTTCCTTCACCGTTAAGACAAGTAGTAATCGTGTTGGAAATGATTCGCACATGAAAATATTAGAAGTGCCAGACCCGGGATTTGAACTCGCTTCACTCGGTTTCCCCAGCGAGCGCGTTACCACTGGACTAACACTGCCTAATATAGTTAGTCATTAGGTAAATATAACTCATACATACCATTACTTTCAGCTCCATAGCCGCAGAACTTTCCAGAAGCTGGCACATCTTCGTGTTCAGCGAGAGCGATGGGAGCGATGTTCTCTATCGTACAAAGTAAAATATATATTAAATATTTAAATTTATTTGTTTGTAAAGCCATAAAATAATTGTTTATATTATGTCTCAATAACAGCGCAATAATAATAGTCATCGACCAGTATATGTACATGCATCATTAACTAGTTGAGTCAAAAAGTTTCTTTAATCTATTTTATCGCATGAAATAATTTAAGCACGAAGAAATTACAGTGCTTGTGTACATAACTTTTAACGAAAAATATTGTATAGTGGCTGAATTAAACTGAAACTTTACATGTGCCGCGAGTGTACGAGAATCAATACAAATCAAATCAAATCAAAATATTTTATTCAGCATTAAATTATTACAATTTTTTATTAAACGTCATGAGTCTATTACCAGTTCGGAAAGAACAAGCCTCAGACCTGAGAAGAACTGGCGAAAGACTACCAAAATTGACTTGTGTAGCTAAAGCAATATATGCTTAATTCATACGAGAAAATTTCATTAAACGCAAATTTTCAATGAACATCCCTGATAGATATCCAATAAAACCACATAATTTAGTCGTCAGCTCTCCGGCTTAATAAGGACCAGCGGTCGAAGAGAACAACGGAATGAAATTGGCTATCTGAAACGAGTCCGTTAACAGACTTGTTCGTACGACTTTAATTAATAGCCACTCGTGATTATTTAAGCTATCTTATGTTACCATATAAAGCTGAAATGGCAGTAAAAGAAATAATATAAATGTTTTTTTTAAGGGTATTTTATTACCGACTTAAATGTTTTCGTTTAAAGTAAACGTGATTAAGGACTCAAAAATTCACGATCCAAGTCTAAATTATCACTCAAATGTCCAAAACAATCTAAATTTTTTTGTAGTATTCGGAATGGGGTGAAATTAAATTTAATTAACACAATTTAGCTATATAATAAAGTTCAAGGTCTATCAATACTAAATTAAAAAAATAAAATTATAAAGCGATAAAGTTTGTAAGTTTTTATAAAGAGATAAATCTCTATAACTACTGATTCAATTTAAAAAATTCTTTTACCAAAAAGAGGGATATTTTCCATTCTGTTAAGAATGTGTTGACTGTCAGAAATCTTACTAACGTTAATTGGACCCAGTTATGCAAAAAACATTTTATTATAAAAAATAAAATAATTATAAAAAATAAACAATACTTATATAAATATTGTTCAATTTTCAAATAATGCAACTATCGACAGAAAAATGCTTATAACTCTGTTGGTACTTTTACGCACATGGCTGTTTTTTGCATAACTGGGTCCAATTGAAGTCGGAAAAAACCGTTGAATTGCTTTGTCAGCGTGCACTGCCTGAACGATTTGAAATAAAACAATAAATTGTATGGCAATAAGATATCTTAGGAATTACCCGAAAAAAACGAAGAAAAGTTGCTAGTTTTAAATAAAGTAAAACAGTAAAAGATCAAAAGAGTTGTGCCTCAGGGCTGAGAACAACTGGCGGACACAAAGATGGCCTATTTGAACTTTTTAATACCATAAAAATATTTCTTTTTTTTTTACATTGAATATATAATGGTATCTAAGATACACGCCCCATAATAAAAAATAACATTATTTTTTTCATAGTTTTTTAATTTCCCAAACTAAATAATAATAATTCCCATCGATACGAAGGGAATAAGATCAGTCCGCTCGGATTCCAAACTAGCGTGTTACTAGTTGCTACTGCTTACAACTTACATATAATAAAATGAAAAATTGTAACTAAGCCGATTCTGTACATTAAATATTTTTTGGAAAATCTTATTGAAATAGACATTATTATCGATACAGCATACGCGGGCGGAGCCGCGGGCAATGCTTGTTAAATGAATATATTTGACAAATCAATAATAAATAGAAAGGTTTTTTTTAAATAAACTTTTAATTCGCAACGCTACCCTCCTCTAAATACACCGCGCGTGTACTTTCATAATTTGACCGTAAAATAATTTTGGTCGAACTGTAATTTTTTTCTTTTTTGTAATTTTGTTTTTGCTGCTTTTTTATTCTTTTCGGATTGCTTTTCTTGCATTAACAAGAAAAATTGAATTGAAAAATGTTTGCTTTAAGTAGAATTTACTATATTTTTTTATATTCAATATACATTTAGGTATTCTATTTAAAATTATCTTTACAATCTAAAATACCCGATTAATTTATTTTTCGATAAGTGACAAATGATTAAGTAATACATCATACCGTTTATCTCCGTGACTCGGTTCAGGCTGATAAGGGCGAGGTTTCCGTCTTCGTTGACGGTGAACTGCGAGCTCTCAGTAACGAGCTCAGGGGTGATGGGGTTCAGTGCGCCATAGCGGATCCACACGAAACGAAGACTAGAAAAAAAAACAAGGAACTTGACTAACTAAACAGTAATTAACTAAACAATTAAAGTCCACGCACACTGGATTTTGACTTAGACTAAAGCAAACGGGTTCGAAAATGTGAAGCGTTATTCATTATTTATTTAAGAAATAATTTAAATCTGCTATTAATATAATGACCTCTATCGATCAGATATTTCACTTACCCTTCGACGCAGCTAGCAGAAGTAAGTACCCAAGATTCACTAATCAAAGATCCAACGCAGCTGCTAAGTAAGCCCTGGCCAGGAATACTGGCAACACGCAAGTGTACAACCCATGGGTTTTCGCCGGCTTGCGCGGGAGTGCGATATAGACCTGAATATAACATATGAAAATATTACAAGGAATACATAAAAATATTTTCATTAATATATATATACGATAACTAGCGACCTCTAATTTCTTTTGGGTGCATCTCTAATGCCCGATTTCACCAACGTCACCTAAGTTTAAGGGATCCCCTAAGCATGGTTAGGGGGCTGTTAGGGGACAGTTTCTGTTTCACTGACAGTTAGGGGTCACCTAAATATTAAAAGGCCCCCTAAATTTAGGTGCTCGAAATATGGGCTTATAGACGATCGTAAAACGAAATTTTATTTAGGGGCTAGTTTAGGGGATTTTTAAGCTAGGGATAGGTGGTAGCTTATGGGTTGTAGGTGAAATCGGACATATGTCTAACAGTGGCCTATAATTTACTCCACGTCTTGACTGTTTGTGCACTAAATTTGATCCAAATCCGTTTCAGCGTTAAGAAGTAACAAACATACACACGTACAAACTCGCATTTAAAGTAGGAGCTTTGCCCAAATAATCATGTTACTAAGAATTCAATGCTACGAAACATGACTTACCTCCGAAATCCGCGCTGCGAGCCTAGAAAATAATAAAACAATTTAGTAGGAACAAGCAAGCGCCTTCGCCTAATAAAATATTATACAAATTTCATCCATTCTGTCTTCAACTTTTATTAATCCCATAAGTACAACAATGACTACTAAAACACGAACTCCTTTAGTTTCGCACAAAGAGGTCGCCTAAAATTCGAGAATCTGGGTCGCGAAGTCAAAAGTTTAAGAAGCCGTATTTTAGGCCATCGGTATAAGAGACCTACTTGCTAACAATAAGGGTTATTTGTTAGGGTTTAAAAGTAAAAAAGCTACGCATTTCGCTGCTTTTAATATTCCTTCTATTCTTAATTAAATTATAAAGGTCAGCTCAAAGACGTCAACAAAAAAGCATATAATGGTTAATTTTTATTAACATTTAGTATACCTAGATTTTCTGCGATGAGATATTTTCCCGCAGTAAAAAGTATAAATGTTGACCCGGATACCCAGCTATCATCTATCATACCAAAATCTTTTCTTTCATCAAAATCTGTTCAGTGACAAACAAAAATTCTAAAAACTATAGATTCGGATTGATACAGATATCCAATAATAATGACTATTTCAATAAGATTTTCCAAGAAATATTTAATGTACGGATTCGACTCAGAATTTGATTACATATGTATAGATAATCGTTGATTTGGTGTGTTCAAGAAACAGAACAAAGGCTGGCAACGTCATATCCCGGGAAAACGAAATAGTATACACTGGTACTGCTTGATTCGCGTAGAAACAAAACAAACCATTTAAAATGCTGTTTTTTGCTTTAATTGTGTTTCTGTTATCAAATCGATAATGATACTCAAATATACATTAAATATTTTGTGGAAAATCTTATTTAAATAGACATTATTGCCGATACAGCGGCTGAATCTATAGTTTTTAGAATTCTTGTCTGTCTGTCTGTTACCGCATCACATGAAAAACCACATAAGGGATTTTGATGAAATTTGGTATGGTGATAGCTGGTTATCCGGGTCAACATATAGGATACTTTTTACTGCGGGAAAATATCTCATTTCTGAGAAAAAATATAAAAACTGCAATGTAAGAGTATACTAATATGTAAAACCTAAGAGTTTGGTTTTTGGTCATCTGAACAAGGGTGGAGCCGCGGACAATGCTAAAAGAAAAATAACTCTACCATTTTGTTATAAGTAGAGATTATTACGCGATTTTTTATTAATGACAAGTTAATCTGATTGATTATAAAACAGTGATTACACCGGATTTGTTATTATTATATCGTTTTTAGATATTATAAAGTTATTTATAAATCTGATAATAAAATTTACAGGAATTCAATAATTAGATGATGGCCTAAATAATATTTTTTTGTAAGAACAAACATTTTGGTAAAATGCAAGAACTTTTCTATTAAAAAATTAGATACTTTAAGAGCTCTATTTTATTCATTAATACGTGTATTAACTTATTTTTAACCTGCTGTTAGTCGATATATGTAAAATCTTAATTCAAATTCTATATTGATAGATATTTCAGTAGTACACTTACTATTATTTGTAAAAAATTTCAACCAATGGTTAAATTAAAATTACTAACGACAATAACAACAACTTCAGTCTTCAAACATTAATTTATTAAAAGTTTTCTTTTACGGTAATTGTATAATATAATCTTTAAGTACCGTTTGTAAGTAAAAGTAGAACAGTTAAGTGAAAGATGAGAAAGAAAGTTAGTCCCAGATTTTGAGTCGTTGACAAAATGTATAGAAACAGCGAATAATAATTGTTACATTAATACTTTCTTAGATTTAAGCGAATTTTGATGTTTTAAATTGAACTATCTTTTCGGCTTTTGTAGCGGTTCTATTTTATTATTTTAATATGGATCTTTTTTTTACAACAGGATTTCAGAAAACGTCCAAATGCTTCTATTGCTAAATTTTAAAAAATCTTGTGCGTTAAGAGCGCTAGATATACCTACCAATATCAATGAATTTATTGAAGTTGCCATACTTATTTTCAATATTAAATAAATAATATACAAATGTGGGTAATCTATTTTTTTAAAGTAAAAATTAATTCCGTTGAGTTTTCTTTGCTCTTATCTAATAATATTGGTTGATTGCCAAATATTTTTTTAAATTTAATTGATCTAAAACACATATATCATTTTTTATCAAATTTTACACATAATAGCCATGCTATTTTCAAGATATCTTTTGTATATACGTGAATATCTTTTGTATATACGTACACTTCAGTTTTATGTTAAACTATGCCTAGAACTCTAATAATATGTTCACAGTACAAGAATCAACAAGGCTTTCATACTCGTAGCTGTGCGTAGTAAACTCTTATATAATACATCAATAATCTAAGTAGGAACAATATCTCTTAAGTAGGTACTAGTGACCCTATGCCCTTCATATTTATATTATACTTCGGAAGTTCTCAGAAGGACGCTTTTTTCTGTCTTATTACAAAAATATCATCATACCGGTGGCTTATTTTCGTAATATTTTTATAAATTGATTGCCTGACCGTCCTAGATAATGCCTCTTTCTGTTGGTGAAAATCATATAGAAATCAGTACAGTAGTTTTTGAGATTAGCCCGAACAAACACAAAGGCGGTGGCTAATCAATACTATGGAGTAATTACTCAGATACGCTTCGATTAATTGCCTTTCTAGGTACTTTTAAACAACCAAGTAATATCTCACTTATAATCATTTGATGTATCGCGATAATAAACTCCGACCCTCGAACTCACAAACTATCTGTAATATCTCTTTGCAAAAAGCTTCATATCGCTTATTGATCGGCCGTGACTCCGTTACTGCGTTGAAGAAATACAAACCAATTAGACCCACAGGAGAGAGGGATATTGTAGGAGATACTACAAAATTTCTAGTTGTTATATTTGTTAAATTTGATTTCTTGTAATAGGTACTTATTTAAAATTAATGAATCTATTTTTGCGTTCTCGTAAAGGCAATCTAAAGGTAAAGAAAGCTAAGAAACCAGTTTATTTCGGCGTCTACACTTTAAAATCTAGCCCTAAAACCAACAACTTTTGCTTTTATATTTTAACGTTTAGTAGATTTCTCAGAACTGAGATATTTTCCCGCAGTAAAAAGTATCCTATATGTTGACTCGGATAACCAGCTACCATCATACCAAATTTCATCAAAATTTGTCCAATTGGTTTTTCGTGATGCGTTCCCAGACAGACAGACATAATTATAAAAACTACAATTTCGACCTCTATATCGATAATAATGACAATTACAATAATATTTTCCAAAAAATATTTAATGTATATAGGTAGGTATATATGTAGGTACAGATTCGACTCATTGTCAGTTAGAATTTTATTATATGTACAGATTAAGGGTTTACCTGAACGGCCGCGACTACACACAAAAGGGCGAATACGAAAGCCTTCATCTTCAGTGGACAACAAACTACTAATAATTTTAAGCACCTTACTCTATTAATTATGGCATTATCGCCGATAGCTACTCGCGTCAGAGATACGCGATTACTCATTTATTTTGAGTAATCGAGCGTAAATAGACGTTAATTATGATAATTAAAATTAAGGATTTGACTGATAAGTAGATGCCTATTATACTTATGATACCATTATAAGTATATACCTAAGGCTTTGTATGATTGTATGTCAGAGAGGAATCAACAATTTTTTGAATAATTCATTTCATTCATTTAAAAGTGCTCTTTACCATTCATCATAATTTGCTAGACATATAATTAGAGTTTTATGTTCATATTTATTGATTATCGAAATAAAAAAAACATGCGACAAAGCAACTAGTAGAGACCTAGTTTATGGCTGCACCTATATAATTTCTTCATAATTGCATTCGCAGAAAGACGTTAAGCATACCTACATTTTAGTTGGAAAAATTAGATTTTTCCATTAGTTTAAAATCAATAAAACACACAAAACATGTGCTCAATCTTATCTTAATCTTGCGACATTATCCTTTTTACACAAGATAATATATCTAACGGTAATATTTCAGTTTTGATTTTTATGATAATAGCTGTAATAAATTTAATGGTCACATGATATCCGTTTCCTGTAAATAAACCAAAAATGTATTATTTTTAAAATTTATTTTTATTTTTTTTTAAACTTGGATTTGGTCAGTCAAAAGAGTTTTATTTAATAATTTATGTCCTCAGTAAATTTGGATCTCTTATAGGTATTTCTTCACTTTGATACTCCACTTAACAGATTTGGAAGAAACATTTAAAAAAAAAACAAATCGTCGTCCGACATCCGCCATTTTGACCTACCCAATGACATTCGCGTTATCAAGGCGCAACTAATGACATATGTACATAACATTCATCAAAAATGGGGTAAGCCATTTAATTTTATACCTACGAGGGGACTCAGACATACATACATACATACAGGTCAAACACATAACCCTCCTTCAGGTTTCGCCGCATTCGGATAAAACGCAAGACACTTCGGTTAATTCTATATTACTCATTACTTTACCAACAAAGGTCACAAAGGTATCTAATATGTATAAGTATTTTCTGGATTATATTAATGTCTAAATAGAATACGCGGCAAGAGAGACAGACAGACACTGAGAGGAGCAGGATGTATCATGCGCGTTGCTCCTGGTACTTCTCTGATAGCAGAATGGACCGTAGGAACAACCCCATGGACGATATGGTCTGCTTCGGCAGACCTGCCGTCGGGGCGACGTGGTTGAATGCGTAAGTGACCCTGCGACGCCCCATTAAGACGGAGGAAGTTCTGTTGGGTTGGGTTAGTACTTAGCACTGGCCACTTATATGTATGCAGGTGGTATACGTACATAGGTAACAAACATACACACGCACTCAAACTTTCGCATTTATAACAATATTTAAAACACTTTTTTGGAGTCATTATAAATTACACCTATTTAGGCGAGGTATATCGTCGCGCCATAGTTGCTCCAAACTATATATATATATATATATATATATATATATATATATATATATATATATATATATATATATATATATATATACCTGCCAGTGAAAATTCCGTCAAAATCGGCCCAGCCGTTTCAGAGATTAGCCGTAACAGATAGACTGGCAAAAAATTTTAAAAATGTGTTTTTCTTATTAGTACCGTATATAATTTCACATGCATTTAGTAAAAATCTGTTATTATGACATTACAAACAGACACTTCAATTTTATTTATGTGTATAGATAATAAAACAAGAGATATAAATAACTATATTTATTATTATATCTTATAATCTCAGTCCTTAGACCACAACTCCTTTTCTTCTCCATCTTTAGGAAGAGACCAACTTTTAGACCTTCGCTGTCTTACAGTTCCTGGGGATAGAAATTTACTGTCGTCATTACGTTGGTTCTGACCGTCTGTCTGTTTGGGAGTGGGGCTTCTGTGGCTAGATTTGGACCTTGACTTGGTTTTTGATCTTCGGCTTCTGGACTTTGACCTTCTCCGCGACCTTGAGTTTGAACGGCTGTGAGACCTGGAAGGAGGAAGGTGAGAATATAGTAAAAAAATATTAGAAAATACACTTTTTAGGTTAAAGAAAATCGCATTTTCTTAAAAAATATCTTATTATCATTATTTTAATTTAGTCGAGTTATATTATGTGAACGGCATTTTGAAATTATGTAAAAATACATGAGTATTGATAACATTTCTCAAGCTCAATTTGATTCGTCCCAAGACCTAGCAGTAGCCTATGTATCACTATCTATGCATTAAGCATCCAAATCGATTCAGCCGTTTCAACGTAAAGGATTAACAAACAAACATTCACATACAAACTTTTACAGTTATAAAAGTAATTACTAATTATGTATTATTATCAATCCGTTTTCGTCCACTACCAGATATAGTGCTCTTAAGTACACACTAAGCGATTTTAGTGTGAAATTAATAATAGAAGGTCTTTCTACTTTATGTGATACTAACTTGTGGTAATTAATTGATAAATGTGTGTAATATATATTGTAACTTTTATGTATTGTAATACTGTTTATTTCCCGTATTTACTGTTTTTATATATTAAGTCTCTAGCCACCAACCTGGTCCGGCGACTCCTCGACCTGCTCCTGCTCCTCGACCTCCTGCTCCTGGACCTCCTACCACGACTCCTGCTCCTGCTCTTGGAGCGCGAGTAAGAGCGGCGGCGCGAGCGAGAGCGCGAATACGAGCGTCGGCGCGAGTGCGAGCGAGAGCGTGAACGCGAGCGGCCCTCTTGCTCGTTCAACTTCTTGAAGTATCTATTAATGTACTATTTAAAGTTACATATTTATCTTAATAATAAACACCTTATTATGATAAAAGGAAACGTCGTGAAGAAATCTACAGGTCTGAGAACCTAGCAAGTTTTCGAAAGCCATGCTCAGTCCGCCTGCACATGGCCAGCGCGGCTTGATGGACTATGGCCTGATCTCCCTCGTATTGAAGAGAGGCCCGTGCCCAGCAATGGGTCGTTAAGAGCTAAATACAAGAGAGTATTATAATTAGAAAAAAACTAACTGATAATACTGGTGTGTAGCGTCACGCCAGATTGATGCTGCCTTAATTACACTTTTAAAGCTATATTATTTATTCCTTCTTTAAATAACCTCTTTAGCGCATCCCACCACGCCATCTCGACTCAACTGTCATTATTTAGAGCTTATTTTTTCGATCGATCCCGGGTTTTAAATATTTGCGGGAAGGGTGGGATTGTTATCATCTTCGGTCAAGGCACTCGTATAATTAGAAATCAAACATCACAAGGTAAGTTCGTTTGATTCTCAATTATAACTAGAAGAGAACTAACTGATAATACTGGTGTGTAGCGTCGGGCCCGTCGAAGTACGGCAGGCGCCCGCGGCCGCGGCCGCGCGCCCGCCCGCGCGCGCGCCGCGCGTAGCCCTCCGCCGGGTAGTACGCGCCGCGCACCGGGTAGTACATTGACGCTGGAATGTGGTATTAAATGTTACTGGCAAGTAGCACCTCACACTCGCTTCGCTCGAGGTCGTCCATAACAGAATAGGTTGCATTATTGCAATCTTCGTGGGGATCTCTAATATTTTTTTAAGTAAAATATAGCCCTTGTTACTCGCTGATAATGTAGCTTTTGATAAGTGAAAGAATTGTTAAAATGATTTATTAGTTTTTTAATGTATATATTACCGCTGAATGCTATATGATATTTCTTATTCTGATAATGATGTGCTTACTGTTAGACATCATCATAATATCTTTGTTTAAAGTTGAGTTACTTTCGCATTGCAATAAAGAATAAGATTAAAAATGGCGGTTTTAACATAAAGCTGTGAGTATAATGTGCTGCAATTTATTTCACTAATAATGTTATAATATATAAAAAATATTTTGCTAATAATCTAATGCTATAGATTATTACACTATATATAATAAAATTTATAATATATAATAAAATTTAAGTGTCTGTTTGTAATGTCAAAATAAATCTCCGAAACGGCTGCACTGGTTATGACGGGACTTTCACTGGCAGATAGCTGATGTTATTAGGAGTAACTTGGGCTACTTTTATTATTTTTTTTGAATTAGGGTTCCGTTCAAAAAAATTAAAACTTGACTAGAGACGCACCCCAGAGAACACATCCGCTAGTCAAAAATATATTAATTTGAGACATTGTTTAGGAACATTTTTGATCATTTTAAAACTAAAATAAATACTATTGAAGATATGACTGATGATGTTTTGAATCGAGATGATGACATGAATAGAGTTATCTCAAACACTATTTGTAATCCTATTCTTTATATGCATGAGTTTAATGTATTTGTGAATGCAGATAAGAAACTTCGTTCCAATATATTACAGATTGTTTGAAACACACAAACTAAAATATTCATATTTCGTAATATATGTAAATGAAGCTCTTTTGGCCCTTCATTTAAATTTAAATTGATCGCGCATTAACTTCGACTTCATATGTGAGTATATAATCTGTGGTGGCAACACTTTGCACTACTACATTCTATATCTAGAAAAATTCTCTTTGACTTTGTATAAGTTGAAGTTAGTTTTTAAAAAGAAATATTTCAGATTACAAAAATTATTATTTGAAGCTATAGCTTTTCATGTTGTTTCTCCTTACAGGTTTAGTAATTTGTGCTTAAGCGTATAATTTTATTTTTTATTTATTTAATCATTTATTTCAGGCAATATTTACATGAGGATCTTAAATATGTAAACAGAGGCCCATAGCATAATATATACCTTAAAACTAACATATGTATAAGTCGTGTTTGAAAAAAAAATTTGTAATATAAAAATAAAATAAATAAATTTCTCCTTGCAGAGCAACAATTTTGGTTTTTTTGTTTCAATAAAAAAACATATTACATATGAATATTTTAGTTTGTGTGTAAACGATACTCATACTTTGCGGGAAGGGGTATCCGTGCGGCGCGGGGAACGGGTAGCCGAAGCCGTACGGGTTGGGGTAGTACATTCCTGGAAAACAAAATTTAAGCCCATTACATTTAAAATTTTCTTACGGTGGGTTCACACGGCATTGTCCTGTAAGATTTTTTTGTATTCGATTTTAAACGTACAATCAGCCGGGTGTTCACACGGTAGATTTTTATTCGTGTAAAAACGAATATCCGCAGTTCTCACACGTTGAGACAGAGCTAAACTATGCGCCACTGCAAACCGAATACTTTAAAGTTTATTCGATTTGCTTGACAAGAGTATTCGTTTAAACGTATAAACGGTGTACGATTTTTTGCAGTACAAAAGACGTGGTTCTATGTACAATTTATGTGCCACTATGTATCCGTTATCCCCCCCCCCCCCCCCGCAACGTGCGTTCACCTTGCCGTGGTGGGGGGGGCTCAGTAGTGCCCGGCAATACAGCCGGGCGCGAAGCCAAGAAACGCACAGGGAGGTGGCCCACTTCGGTGGGCGGTGGGAGGTGGCCCTCTTCGGAGGGAGGTGTACCATGCGGGTTGCTCCTGGTACTTCTCTGATAGCAGAGTAGATTTTGGAACAACCCGATGGTCGTTGTGGTCTGTCTCGGCAGACCTGCCGTCGGGGCGTCGTAGTTGAATGCGTAAGCGATCCTACGACGCCCCGTTAGTTAAGACGGGGGAAGGTTTTGTTGGGTTTTAGTGGGTAGTACTGGCTTTGCCGGTGAGTCCCACACCTCGTGCGTAAATGCATTTCCCAACGTTAAAAAAAAAAAAGTATTCGTTATGACGTATACTGTAAAAAAACGTGCAGGACAATGCTGTGTGAACCCAGTCTTAGATTTACATGTATGTTTTCACATTTTAAATAATCTCTTCGGATTTATTTTAATTTTTGGTCCTCTCGAATACTTTACAGCAATCATGGTCACGGAAAAAATCATTATATTATTAATATTTTAAACACATTATAAATAATAGTAAATTGTAATGTAGTCAGAATTTGTATAGCACAATAATAACGAAAATAAGAAGAGAATAAGGATATTTTATTTTCCCTAATTTAAAGTCCACAATTTCCTCATAGAAATAATCAAATATCAAATATAGATAATAAATCATTACATAAGACGTTTCCAGCAATACAAATATGCACTCAAATTCTTTATATATTTAATTATATTAAATAAATAACTTTTTAATATGTTAATTTTCTTTTTTTTCTTTTTATTTAAATAACAGTATTTCAAATACTAGATTTTACATACTAAATCTATTCATATGTTGTAATTATTAATATTTTGTCGAGAATTTCTATAGATTTACCAGGATTCTTATTATAATTGGGTTCTCTTTCAGGAGACATCTTCTCAGATTTGACCCGCTTGTAGTCTTTATCGTCATCAGATATAGAGCCAATGGAAGAGTCTCGTTTGGGTTTCTTAGTTTCAAGCGCTGAACGGATGATAATACGTCCTGAAACAAAGGAAGCATTGACGTATCATTCTAAACCATTTTGTCTATGTTTATTTCACTAATTTTTTTTTTTTTTTTATATATCAGGACATTAACACACAGCACCTTCTAGTTCCATGGTAAGCTACGAGGCTTGTGTTATGGATACCAGATAGTTGATACATTATACATATATAACTTTAAATACATACATATTATAAATATAAACACCCATGACTGGAGTACAAACATTCGTGCTCATCACACAAACGTATGCCCCCAGCGGGACTCGAACCCGCGACCTCTGGCGCAGCAAGTAGGGTCACTACAAACTGAGCCAAACGTGTCGTCAAATATGTCGTGTCGTGTAATGTCGTGTAATAGTTAATTCACCACTCATTCTTTAACTGGTTTAAATTGTTTTTAGTAAGCCGAAATAATAATGGTGAACGATTATTCTTAGAGAAATGTTAGTTAGATTTCGGTTTTGATACTGAAATAAACTGGTTAATTCATTCATAACTATGAAACATACATGTATTATTCTACTAAGGAATTCATCATTAGCAAAGATTCGACAAATGTACCGCGACGTAATGCACAAAAACTCATGTTAAACAGTTAATTTCGATCATGGAACCTAAATTCGTCAAAAACCGTTCTCCGGGTTTTAACCAGTTAAAGAACGTAACTGAAACCTTAAACCGTAAAGCCTTTTGGTTTAGGGTAAATGACCAAAACCGGTTTAAACAGGTTTCTGAGTCCTGCTATCTATTTACAAAATGTAGCATACAAGAACTGAATCAGTGACCTTCAGCACAAGCAGACATGAGAATACTATTTCACCATACATCTTTCATAATTATTAATTATTATGCATATTGGACTTATTTTATCGTTTATTTTATTATCGATTACCATAAAATTGTTCTAACTTACCATCAAGTGCATGTCTAAGTCTCTCCCTCTGTTCCTCCAGATCTTTCTCCTGCAGCCGTTTTAAGTTCTCTACTATCCTCAGGCGTGCTAGCCTGTCATCTGCCTTGTAGTAGCGCTCCGGCTTTGTTCCATTTCGTTGGAGCTCAGGACGAAGCTGAAATATTAACAAAATATCAGACCACCATAAACAAATATGAAATTTTGTATACAGATACATACATTGTGTATGTGTATGTGCGTTTGAAACTTCTTCAAGCTAAAATGGCTGGATGGATTTGGATAAAATTTAGTACACAAATATAAAGGTACAAATATAAATTAACATATAGGTAGGTCACTGTATGTGGATCACTTATGTGTTTAGAAATGCACATATGATGAAGTGAAAGTAAGTATAATAATAACTATTACAGATTACACTGCTTATTTTAATAAATAAATAAATTTTCATGATAAAATCATTTCTTTTAGTAAAAAAGAAAAACTTATATCTTTTCTTTCATCTTCAAATAAGTGCATAGAAGTTTAAGATCCATTATTAAACAAACCTAATTTAACATTCAATAATACTTTTCTTTAGATCTTATAATAATTAGTCCAAGTTTGTGATGTTTATAAAACTGACTTTACACTAAAATTTATAAAAAAAAAATAACAAAGTAACAAGAATTAGAAACAGTACTGTTTATATTATTTTATTTTAGCTTTTACATCATAAACTTAACAACTTAAAAATGATAATTACATCTTTATATGCTATTAGGCACATAAATGTTGGAAAAATAAAAATCTCCTTGTTGCTTACCTCTATTCGCTTAAACAATTCATCAATCAGCCTTATTGCTTGTAATTTCTTCTGACTTTTCAATAGTTTTCTTTGTTCTTCTGCTACTTTCTTGTTGAGGTCCACATCTTCTCGCTCCATCAACTTAGCCAACTGTTTCTTCTTTCGTCTTTCTTCTCTTTCTCGCATCTTGACTAGTTTCTCTTTTTCATGATGATCTATCTTTTGTCTTAAAGATTGAAAAATTATACGTGAGATTGTTGCTTTTTGTCTGCAATGCAATGAGCCTAATCATATTTAAAGATGTGTTTATAAAATCATAATAACGTTTTAAATTCTACACTACCTACTAGCAAACTAATAAAAATCAAATTTAAAATAATATACCAAACAAGATGCATAAAGATGCATAAGTGTTTTGCACAGTAATATATTTTAACACTGCTAAAAAATATTCAAAAGTTTGCAAATACCTTTCTCTAGCTTCTCTTTTAGCAATTTTTTCCTTCTCTTGCTTTTCCTCTTCCTCCTTGGCTCTCTGCCTGGCTGCCAGCCTTTCTCTAACAATTGCTCGTCTTTTTACTGCTGCGTCTGTCATATGCTTTGTTCTATCAAAGTCTACTTTAATACTACACCACTCAGCCAGTTCATCACTTTTATGCAGTAATTTTCTACCTCGCAAAGAATCCATGCAACGCACAAATCCTGCATACTCACTAAATTGCACATACCCTTCAAAATATGAAGTTCCTTCTTGGATTGGTATTGTTATTCCTCTCATTGGAGCTTTCATTTGCATCCGAAAAGGATCCGCCGCCGGTACATCTATTTGTCGCACCGAGCCATATTTTTCAAATACTTTCTTAAATATGGTCTCCGAAGGAAGAGCATCATCATCCATCTCACGAACATGTACAAACCAACGAATTGGCAAGTACTTTATGTGAATTGTATCAGGCCTTTCACCAGGTTTCATTTCAT
This sequence comes from Brenthis hecate, assembly GCA_951806755.1. Lineage (NCBI taxonomy): Eukaryota > Metazoa > Arthropoda > Insecta > Lepidoptera > Nymphalidae > Brenthis > Brenthis hecate. Next base: position 19,834,937 of record OX638253.1, read on the forward strand.
CCATGTCAGTCGCATCACGAAAAAATGAATCCCAGGAATGTCGACTTGGAAAATCAGATTTAGCTTCAGAAACTTTCACTTTTAAAGGATCAGGATAATCATTCAAATTTATAATTCTGTCCTCGAGACGGGCTAATACTCGTTCTAATTTTTGACGGTTCTCTAATTCTGCATCGAATCTTATCACTTCTGAACTGTGCTTTGAAACTTTCAATACGGAGAAACTGTCAGGTTGTATCATTTTTCGCAGTTTCTCCATCAATTCCCAATTGGAAATGGATTTTCCATGTACCTTGTGTGGGGGGAGCTGAACAGAAATATTAAGCTTTGCAAACGATTTAAGATACAAACGTTGCGGCAGATATAAAGCCACAGCGTCTGATGTGTCTCTACATACTTGAATACTCATCTTGACGATTAATTATTCTTATAAACAAAAATACTTTATTTAAAAATTAGCCATCAAATCTTAAAAAACTAATTTTAGGAATGATATCTAAATAAAGAAGATAAATAAAATGCGTTAAATGAAATGACCAAAGCGTAATCCAATATCGGCATCCATCGTTTGCGCCACTTTTACAATAATTTCATGGACAAAATATTGATTGGAAACTTGTTAAATTAGTAAATTAAACTTATAAATTCTGTTGGCTTTGTAATAGTGCACTTTACAAGATTACAAGTCTCCACAGATAAAAACTAATTACGATTTACGAATGACATTTATGATAGATTTATTTTTTTCTAAAGCAAATGCAGAACACTGTACAGCCTCACATTCAGTTATTAGCTGTTTTATTGTACAAAATTATATTTTGCTATGTTTTACAGAATTTAGTCCATACATTTTTATAAAACAAAAAAATGGGTGGACTTTGTCTTTCAGTTTCAGCGAGTTGCTTTTAGTGTCAAAAATTAGAATGAAAAAAAAAACTTACTTTTTGCCTTCCAGGCATTAAAAAGTAAAAAATAACTGAACGAAGTTTTCATTTTTAGATCTTGCAATCTACAAGCGCGCGGCGCCCTCAGTTGTTGAGTGACCAATCAGCAATCTGTATACGCGTCAATGTAGGCGTGAGAGTAACCGTGCATACGGTTTGCAAACGAAAATTCATTTATTCAAAGCATACTCGAAACGCACGGTTTCTCGATAACCAATCACAGCGCTAGGACCTTGGGCCCCCATCAACTGCTGGCATACCTCGATAAGCTACCTTTCTCGCACCTATGACTACCAGCCCTGAATTTACACTAGAGGCACTCGGGGCTAGTGCCCAGGGCTGCAAATTTTTAGGGGCGGCAAAATTTTATATAACTTCATGCTATGAAAATCAATGATTTTGAAAAATTAGGAAGTTATTGGTTCTATACCGATTTTTAATAATCGCGTTCTCACTGGATCTACATGATTTGAAATCTAGTATACAGTAAATATATTTTTTTTATTTACATTTGAGTTACTTATTCAAAAATTTAAAATAATATCCTTTTTCAATTAATAGTTGTTATATAACTTATCCTTTAAATCAAAGAATATTCCCGTACAGCATGGAGGCATAAAGATAGCAGATTTGGTTTTACTAAATTCATTTTCTATATTAGGGTCCATAATTTTTAAAACCAAAAAAAATAATAGTAGGATGAAACCCATTGGAAGAGGAAGAGAATATAATAAAAATGAAAGGAAAAATAATTTATGGGTGATTTTTTAAATTTTTGTCGGTCTATTGTCTGTCTTGTTTGTTTTGGCTAATCTCCGAAGCGGCTGGACTGATTTTGACGGGACTTTCACTGGCATATAGCAGATGTTATAAGGAGTAACATACGCTACTTTTATTTTAGTATAAGAATTAGGGTCCCGTTAAAAAAAATGAAAACTTACCTAGAGACCCTAGAGTAAGATATAGGTAATGCAGTATATAGGTAATAGGGCGGTATTTTTCACAGTGCCCCAGGGCGGCATTTAAGGTAAATCCGGCACTGATGACAACGCATAACACTATTTTGTAGTACTCACTAGTAAACTTTATTTACGTCTGGAAATTATTTAAAACCGGTAAATTCGTCTGGCGATTTGCAAGTATTATTAAAAATTACTCAATAAATATGTGATTAAAATTTCAGATTGCCAAAAGTATATTTTTCGGAATTTTGATAAAATATGTTTGGGAGAGGTCTGGTAATACTTGATAACCGACAAAAACGTCTGGGGTTCTTTTTTTGAATTATATAAAAACTTAAAAGATTAAACAAAAATAAAGTTGCCAAAAATATGTTTTTTTGGATATTTTTTTGCAAATGTAATATACTGCGCAGTAACGAAACAACCGCAAACGCCTATACCAGACTCGCGAGACTGGACTCGCCAATTGACGAAATTTTATTTTTTCACAATTTCAACTTGCCAAGAGGACCTTCTCAAAACTCGTCACCAGCTCTCGGGCTATGATTATTTTAATACAATACTGACACTGAATAGGTATTGTATATAAAATTCTTTCAATTAATATTGGACAACAATTTAGGTAAAAATTGGTGATATGAGAAATGAAAAATAACTGAGTTTGTCTGTCTCCGACTACATTACACTGTGTTCCTTAGTCAACTTGTTCTCATCTTTTTAGTTCGCTTTTTACACAGTCGGGGGTTTTTTTTTATTTTTGTAAATAAATTTTATATTAGAAATTTATTTTGATATGAAAATCACAATCACATTTCCTATGTTTTTAAAATTTGTTTAAATTGTGGTGGAATTATGAAAATAAAAACATACAGATAATAAAGAATTCTTTTATTTTAAAATACAGAGTCAAAGACTCTACAAACGATACTGCAATCTGGAGAGCTATTGCGATTTAATGTGATAATATATCAAATACTATATATCGTTACTTAATAAACTAGACCATAAATAATTTAGCATACAATATACACAGCTCTGCGTTAGCGTTAAGGATTACTCCAAGTTTATAAATAAACGTGAAGCACTTACATATAACTTACACCAAAATAAATAAAAATTGTGGAAATACCGATCTAAACCAATGTCTGTATGCAATGGCTACTCAAGACTTCATTGAGTGGGAATGTTGTGATTGTAGAATGCCATACAGTAGTAACTTGCTCAAATTATATGTGCAAAACTACTGGTGGACATTTTAAATAGGTAGTATATTAAAAAAAAACTTTACTTATTTACAGAGTAATTAGGTATTGATTAATTAAATTAAGGTTACAGTAAATAAAGAAATTATATATATATATATATATATATATATATATATATATATATATATATATATATATATATATATAAATCTGTTACTATACACAAAATACATAACCCTCCTTTGGGCTTCTCCGCAGTCGGGTAAATAGATATTCATTATAATCTGTTATCATGAAGTCTTGACATAGTCCACACTAGCTAGCTATAGGAACCAGTTCTAAAATCTTCTAAAGTTGTGAGCTTACATTAAAATAATCTATCCAATTAGTCACTGGTAAGATCAGGAATATCACTGAAAGAAACAGCCACATACTGTATGTTTATAATCAATTTAAATTAAACAAAAAATAATATAACCTTACTACAATGCGAGATGTACAATACATTTTTGATTATATGGATTTTAGCAAGAGACTCTGTTCACCCAAAACATATGATTATACAAAACAAAAATATTTTGATAGACAAAGTATGCTAAGAATAATTACAGAACAAACAAAATATTATTCATCAAACAAATCTCATATTGCAATGCTTATTTGTAAGATTGCAAATAATCAAACATCTCGCATTACCAAAAGAATATTATCATTCAAATTTACCCCAAAAAATATATATTCCTGACCTTTGTACACAAAAATCTAAGGTCCTTCAATACAGATTGCATAAAGTAGTGCATTAACATTTTTTTTTTGAAATTTTTGCATGACCACGAAAACTTAGTATTTTTGATTATAGCTACAATTATTTTTACTAATTACAACATATAATCTATAATATATTAGAATTTTTGTGGTCAAACTTGTGTCATTAATTACAAGTTACAAGTATTTTTATAGAACAAATCTTTAGCAAAAGACACACAAACAATGTTGAGAAAAAATAATTAAAAAGAAAATAATTTAACAAATAAGAATATTTATCTTTTTATTTTGTCTTTCGAGTGCGACCTTATTTATAAAATACAAATAACCTTTCAATTTAATTGAATGTGTGTGATCATAAAGTTGACTGTAAATATTTTGTGATGACAATTTTAAGCGTATAATACAAATGTTGCATTTAAATTTTAGTACAAAAATGTCTTTTAGTGATAGCAACACTAGTGTATGACATGTTTTATTTTTACATACATTGCAAAAATATACATACATAGAGTTAACAAGCAGCCTACATCTTTTAATGGGAATATACAAATGAAAAAGCCATATTTGATGAATAAAAATGACAAATGTATATATATATGTACTAGTGTCCGACCGAAGCTTCGGCTTCGGCTTCGGCTTCGGCCACCTTCGGCCAAAAAATCCACCTTCGGCGAAACATTCGGCTTCGGCCCAAAACCCGGCCGAAGCCGAAGGTTTCGAATATCACATTGCATGCATCAAAACAAGTTCGTACGTGTATTTAAACGAGTGTTTTGTTTTGAATTTGTGTTTATCAATTAAATTGTGATACATTAGTAATCTGACTGATTGGTCTAATTGTAATTTGTGAATTACATAATAAAGAAATGATTATTTTTTACCAGTAGGTAAATCACAAAATCACAAACTTTTATTTATCTCTAAACCAACCATCTCTATGATATATCATCAACTTCTATATGAGACAGTCAATATAAACCTTCAATATTGAGGTTATTTGAGGTATTAATACAAAATTAATTACTGAGTGCTGAGAGAATATAAACCTTCGGCTTCGGCTTCGGCCGAAGGTTGTGGCGATAGCCGATTAATCGGCTTCGGCTTCGGCCAAAAATAGACCTTCGGTCGGACACTAATATGTTACTTATTTCTGTATTTATATATTACTTTAGCAAATATTGCCATTCATTCAATATATATCCTGTGAATAGAATAAAACATTTATCGCCGCCATGCGGGCAATATTTGCGCACGTAAAGCTTGTCTATACTCTACATATATACGTTGATGGTATTCCCAGAGTTTGGATACAATAAGATTATATACACAATACAATGTACATAAAATTTTCAATACTCACTCGACTCAATTAAACTAAAAATCTATACTTTCACAACATCAATAGCTTTCGATCTAAGAAATAATTAAAAAATAAAATTCTCAGTCTTCTATTAAATAGTTATTGTAGATCATTTTAAATTAGATCTTGCGATTTACAGTGTATCATACAATTTATACAATATATAGAAATTGACCCGATCCTAACTTTACGTACTAAATTGTTTTGTTAACAAACCCCTATTTGTGATGATGATATAAGTAAATTTTAATTGTAAGTATTTTTCGAGCACTCTCGCGTATATTTTGCGCGACGTTTTACTCAAACTAAAGTCGATGGCAGTGTACCACAACACAAATATTAACTAAGAATAATATAATTAATTTATACTCACTAAATAAGAACAGAGTTCGAAAACGACTCACTTATATTATAAGTAGACAACACATAGTCCCCCAATGTTTATTTTTTTATATTAATTTAATTACATTGTTCATTATCGCCTTCTTGTGCATGTTACAATTGAATGATTAAAATATGAAAAATTTTAGTTTTGATTGTTAGTATGCACTTCTCATGTTATAGTCCAGAACAAAGCCGAACGTATTAGACGTCTTGACATGCTTTATATTATATAAATGCAACATATTCAACATCTCATTTCTTCATGTCTGCCCTTGAACATCTAACCACACGCCCTCAAATATTTACATGTCATACAAATATCTGAAGTCTCTTTGTAAATGAAATTAGAAAGCATTTCATGAAGGGTTATTCCATTTGAGATATAAACTCTGGTCACTTGAAAGTTCATGGCAATTGCTTTTGAAGTTCATCACTAATATTACATATAATAAATAAGAAAGTATATCTTTGCATGTTATCCTTTTATGCAGCAGCTATATATTTGTATATAATTTGTTGGCTGAAGAGTGATCAAGGTTAATAATATTCCAGTGCATCTCAACACAGCCGTTGCTTAAGAGAGCTCACTTCTACAGTTTAGAGCGCAGACAAATCGATTCATATTCCATAGTTCAGAGCACATTATTCCACCACATCACTCAAAACGCTCTGCTAACCATACAACCTGAGAAGTCCACCAGAAGGCGCGTTGATCAAATCGCCTTTGCCATAATCCCTTGCGAAATACATTTCATTGCTCCATTAGACACTTCCATAGCACATCAAAGACTATCTGTACACATCACTCAGCACAATCCGTTCCCCATATACATAAGAGGTCTGCTGGAGAGCGCGTTAGTTACCGAGCGCACACTTGGCGTGCTCAAATCGTTTTATCACAATCCCATGGGATATGCATATTGTTGCTTCATTAAACACTTCCATAGCACATCACAGATCACAGAGTGTCGGATAACTCTGTTTTCCATATAACATGAGAGATTCGTGCGAGTTAGTTGGCTCGCGCGCGTTTGGCGTGCGAGGAGGGCGGCGCGTGCGCGGGCCGCGGCGGCTGGTGAGGCGCGTCGTCCGCCAGCCCCGACCGCATCATGTACTTGAACTGCGGCATGTGCTGCATCACGTCTCGGATCTGAACCAGAGCCAGGCCGTTCTCCCCGGCAGCTGCTGACTTGCATTTGCCAGAGTTCCGGAGCACTTGAAGTTGTGTTCTGGAAAAGGATGGTGAGTAGAAATTATTAAATATTAGTTGTGATGTTATTATCATTTAAAAAAAATTAGCTTTTAACTGAATATGAGCAACTGTTAAGTTTTTGCCAGTTCTTTTTAGCAAAACTGCTGTTCGAGTCAATGATATGTCTCACGGACTTCCATATTGACATTTAATTTAAATTTTAAAAAATATCAAAAGTGATGATACAAAAATGCCTCTAAAAATCTATTTGAATAAATATTTTGATACTCTTACAAAACTTAGAATTTAATGCTTTTTTAAGTGTCACCTACGCTTACGCTTTTCCATTAAACGTACCCTATACCAAAAAATACCAGTTCTAACAGGTACTAAAAGGTCTCTAAATGACTACTTCGTGTATTATAATATATACTAACGTGTTAGGCCTAAATAGAGTGAGTCCGAGCGCGTCGAGCATGGCGCGGCAGGTGGCGAGCGGCACGCGCGGGAAGAAGTGGCTGGCCAGGTCGGGCAGCGTCATCAGCAGCTCCGTGTACTGGTAGGGCTTGGCGTTGATGCAGGGGACCATCGTGTTCTCCACTACCGCCTTTTGGACCTGGGGGGCAAGTCGATACATTGGGAAAATAATATTTGTTATCGATAATATAAAAAAAAGATATATTTCTATTTTTATAATAATTATTATTTATAAAAATGAATATAAATGATTACTCATAATTTTATAAAATCAATATATTAGATTAATAATACAGATAAATAAAATTGAAATGTCTGTTTGTAATGTAAAAATAACAGCCTTTTACTAATGCATATAAAATTATATACGGTACTTATAAGAAAAACACATTTTTTTAATTTTTTGTCTGTCTGTCTGTTTGTTCCGCATAATCTCTGAAATGACTGGACTGATTTTGACAGGACTTTCACTGGAGGATAGCTGATGTTATTGGGAGTAGTAACATAGGCTACTTTTGTCATGGGTACATTTATAATATGTATGTATTGAAGTTAATGTCCCAATATATTTATTTATTTGTTTATATTTAATAACGCGTATATATTCACCTTATACGGCGTATGGTTGCCAGTGATACTGATGTCTGGTATTGGCGTGAGCCTTTTCCGCGTGTCCACGTTGTGAGAGGTTGAGTGGCCATTCATACTCCCAGTCACTTGCGCCGAACTGTAACAACACATCTCATTAACATACCTGCCACGTTAATATTTACCACATGTAAAACTATAATTTTAACAAAGAATCTGTAACTGCTATTTTGTATTTCAACTAGTAAAATCTAAATTTTATAATTATTTAGATCTGGAAAACTATTAAATCATGAATTTAGAAAAGTTTCTAAAAAATATATATATATATATATAAAAATAACAAAAAAAAATTCAATACAAAAAAGTAATGATAAAATGGGGCAGTTTCAAGACAATGGCGAATGGAAATCGTATTAATATAGAACAGCCTCTATATACATATGCATATCAAACAAACGTAAGAGGAAAACTTCTTACGTAAACATATATTGGTTTTTTGCGTAAACATACATATATACAAAATAAATATATGTACATACATACATACATAGAGCGGACAGATATAATATTTATATGTTTTATAATATATAATACATAATACACTTTGTGATTAAATGCTTGCAATTAAACACTAAAAAGCATACTTATCTAATCTAAATCTCTATTGATCCTTTTAATCCCACCATTAAAGAACAAACCAAACAATAACTACATATCATAAAATATGTGTTAAACTACTTATACATATTAATTTAATTTATATATAGAAATGATAGTAACTTAATGTATATACTCATAGTACTGAAAGCGAAGTTTTCCTGTTATTTCACAAGTAATATTTACTTGTAATCGACCACAACATACATACATATATAGAGGCTGTCATTTTTTATTCAATTTTGATGAAATAATATTACAAACGCGAAAATAAAATGGCAAGAAGTACCATGTTTCTCTTGTTGGCCAGAAAATGTTATTATCATATGGAATTTATATCAATATATGTAGATGTACAGCGATATCCGCGTGTAAAAGTTAGTAAAATAATAAATGCTCACTTCATGGTTGTTGTGTTGGCCGTACTCCTCACTAGAGGTGGGGGCGGCTGCTGACCCATCGCCATTGTTATTGAACTGTTCGGAAACTGGAATAAACGATAAGAGAAATGTTTCACCACTATATGCTTAGCTATTCGCCATGAACTTTTGTATTTGGGATATGATAAGGATTGCGATTTAAAAATATGATATACACATACATACATACATAATATAAAGTGTGTAAGTAAGTTTGTACATCTTATAAGAAGCAAGGGATTAATCTAAGTAAGGTTTTTTAATGCAATTTATACCCACGATGCTAAGTGGTTTCCCGTAGGAAACTATAATATAATTTTACTAAATATCAACAATTTTTGATGTATTTATAAACACTAAATATTCCTAATTTATGAGAGGTCACGACTTTAACTCAAACGTTGTATGGATCATACAAATGCCTTATTCTGGCTAAACTAAAAACTCTATCCCAAAGATATTAAAGGCGCAAGATAAACCCAAAGATAATCTATTCTTAGCAGGTCGTCAGTAACAAAATTTTATGAGCAATTTTGTTTGTCCTGACCTAGAAATATACACGGTTATTGCTATAAATGGGAATTACATAATAAATATGTATTATAAGAAGTCTAAAATGTTCCGCTGCAGATATTATAATGTTTCTTTACGTAACGTGCATATTTTATACACATTTACTTAAAAAAAATGTAGAAACATATAAGTCTTCGATTTTACATAGAGGAGTTCGTTAGCTGTTCATTCGTTAGCAATATAAAAGAACACAATCGCGTATTAGAAAAATTGTTTGATAGTGAGAGATTTTATCTTGTTACATCGAACGAAGGTCAAATCATTAGATACTTATAATATCTAATATTATAGATTGTGAATAAAAAAATATATTGGAACTATGCTATACATAGTTTTTCTAAACCATAAGAATCAAACAAACCGTTAATGTTTCACAAAATTAAATTTTCAATCACGTCGTGAAGGGTATAAAATTATAAATGCTTTCCAAAGTATTTAAAATAACGATTATTTTATATAAATTAATAATTGAAAACAAATAGAAATATATAAATTATTCTAACATTATTATTAAATAAAACTATCTTTTCGGATTATTTCGCGGATTTATTTTGATTTTTGGTTCCCGACGTTTCGAATGCTTTACAGCATCCATGGTCACGGGAGAGACTGAGGTGTTACATGTCTTGAATGTATAGTTGTTACAGACAGCCTACCCACAATTAACAAAATGAAAGTTGCACCAATTACATTACAATATTTTTTAACTTTAAACATTTTTATAATTTTATAATTTTAATTATAATTGAATATGGAAAATTATTTATTTAATTTTTGCTATTATTTTTATAATTATTACAATTTTAAAAATATTAATTAGTAATCTATATTTAGTGTTGCCATTATTATATTTATAACCATAAAGAAAAATATAAAATATAGTATTAATTATTTAAGCCATATAATTTAAAAAGTTAAAATTAATTAAGGATAATAATTTTAATTTAGTTTGCTATTATTTAAAAACAAATTACTAAGCAACACTATTAATATATACTTTTACAAATGAAAAATGAAAAATATTAATCAGATAAGCTGTCATTTTGATCTACACAGTATGAACTTACTACATCTGCCTGTCTGTTATGTTTATATTTATTATTTGATTTTATTATATTAATAACAGGATCCCATGACGATGGTAGTACCCAGCCATCTTCCCTATTGAAATTTGGATGTTTTTTAATTTCAATGGCTTCTCGAATCATTCTAGGGCGATATCGGTTTTCTTTCGCCAGGATTTGAGGTCTATCGAAACGAATATAATGGCTTGGGCGGTCCTGGCTATGTTTGCAGACAGCAGATGTTGTATTGCGACGGTGCTTCACATCAGCTATGTGTTCTTTGACCCGGGTTCTAATGGATCGCTTTGTTTGTCCAATGTAAGAGAGCCCACAATCACAATCAAGCTTGTAAACTCCTGCATCTTGTAGAGGGATGTGGCACTTGACAGGTGGTAAGAACTGACTAATTTTCCTTGGTGGCTTGAAGTAAGTTTTAATTGAAGCTCGCTTTAGAATGTAGCCAATCTTGTCAGTGACTCCTTTCATGTATGGCAAGACTGCAGGGACGCGCTCGACTGTGGTTGGTTTCACTCGGTCACTGTGACGCAGGCGCGGCACTTGCAGCTTGTTGTCACGCAGAACTTGCTTGACATGTTGCAGTTCTCCGGCCAGGTGTTGCTCGTCACAGATCCCGCGCGCTCTCTGAAACAAAGATTTTCCCACGGTAGCTAACTGTGAAGGATGGTGGTGAGATTCACCGTTCAGGTACCTATCAGTATGGGTCTTCTTTCTATACACAGTATGACTCAAGGTGTTATCTGGGTTTCGTTTAACTAATACATCTAGGAAAGCTAAGGTATTGTCTGATTCTAATTCCATTGTAAATTGTATTTTAGGATTTATAGAATTAAGGTGTTCTAAGAATACAGTTATTTTATCAGATGGTAATATAGTGAAAGTGTCATCTACATACCGCTTGTAGAAGCGAGGGGTCACGGGTGATGTGTTCAGAGCAGTCTCCTCGAAGTCCTCCATGAAGATGTCGGCTACGACGGGGGAGACTGGCGAACCCATGGCCACTCCATCCACTTGCCTATAGAATTCACCATTCCACAGTAGATAGCCGGATGTTAGGCAGTGTTTTAAAAGTTCAATGTATTCTATTGACATGTTGTGATCTAGTAGCTTCCTAGATATTATTTCAATACAGTCTTCCACTGGTAGGCTGGTAAATAAAGACTGTACATCGAAACTAACCATTGTTTCATTGTCCATGAGTTTTAGGTGTTTAACTTCATTGACAAAATGGTAAGAGTCCTTTGTGAACGCTCTTGTTAATCCTCTGAGTGGTGAGAGTATTTTTGCTACTAGTTTAGCCAATTTGTAAGTCGGTGAGTCGATCTGACTCACAATTGGACGTAGCGGAGCGTTAGTCTTGTGTATTTTCGGAAGTCCATACAACTTAGGTGGTTTTGCACATGATGGAATAAGATTTTTAACATCAAGATTTAATGTGTCGGAGTGTTCCTTAATTAGCTTTTTAGTATTATTTAAAACGGTGGTAGTTGGATCCGTTTTAACCTTTTTGTACGTGCTCTCGTCCGACAAAAGTTGTTTTATTTTATCATTATAATCTGATGTATCCATCACAACGGTTGCATTTCCTTTGTCTGCGCGTAGAACGGTAATGTCTGACCTATTGCGTAGGTTCTTCAACGCTAAATACTCTTGTTTATTGAGGTTTGGTTTGGGCCTAGTACTACGACGTAATAAAGACGAAACATCTTGACGTATGGCCTCCATATCCTCAGTTTTCATATTGTTTTGGGCCAGGGCATCTTCAACTGCGCAAATAATGTTTTCATAAGGAATGCGCGTAGGCGTTACAGCAAAATTCAAACCTTTATTTAGTACCCGAATAGTAGGTTCGTCCAACGTTTGTTTTGACAGATTGACAACAGCTTGAGGTCCGCACGAGTGTGTATCTGTGGTAGACGGGCGCGTTCCGTTATGCTCTATGGTTTTCTTTTTCTTTTTGATGTTTAATTGTGGGTAGGCTGTCTGTAACAACTATACATTCAAGACATGTAACACCTCAGTCTCTCCCGTGACCATGGATGCTGTAAAGCATTCGAAACGTCGGGAACCAAAAATCAAAATAAATCCGCGAAATAATCCGAAAAGATAGTTTTATTTAATAATGTCAAACATTCGCGTAAATCTAAGAAAATATTATATTCTAACATTAGTTTGAACAAAATTAACAATCAAACCGTTTAATTACATAAAATAAAACAAAACGTTTAAAACAATATACCTTCAACATTCACGATATTATAAAAGCTCGGTATTATATTGCAAAATAGAAAATCCCATACAATATATATATATATATATATATATATATATATATATATATATATATTATATATATATATATATATATATATATATATATATGAATGAGGATAATGTTAAATTATAAATGCTAGATAATACTAAGAACTGGTCAATTTCGAATTTTCTAAGAATCATAACTATTTAAAGAACTAAAATGTAATTCATTCATAATTGGATTCTCGCCTCTCGGAGGTAGATCAATGCATTTGAAACGGGTGCTTTATACCTTACTGTATTAGACGTCTCAAAGGTAATTCATTAAAGACAATGCCTACAAATTTAACAAATGATTTCAAAAATGGCACTAAAGTACCTTACAATATTTATTAATTTTAATTCAAAATATTTTAAAAAACACAAAAAAAAATTAATGAATTTTATAATTGAATAAACATCGGGAACCAAAACTCACAATAAATCCGGGGAAAAAACCGTAAAGATATTTTTATTTAAAATGTCAAATATTTGCGGTAAATCTAAGAAAGTATTTTGCATTTCCAACGATTAAAAGAGCCAAGATAATTAATCCATCTTAGTAACATTATTATTAATTTAAAAACCAATGTTTCGATTGTTTGGCCTACAAGAGATATGTAGATATCTGACTTAAATACAAGCAAACTCGTCAAATCTCTATCTCGAGTAGGTGAAACGATCGGAATATATGTTATTTGTAAGTCTCAACATACCTGTACATTGCGGTTGTGTTGAGACCGATGTTGGGGCATGGACGCGGCCGCGGCCATTGCGTTGCTGTACCGTGCCGCGGCTTGCGCTTGCGCAGCTACTTGAGCCTATGGGGAGATAAACCGATTTTTTATTACTCTCTTATATATAAACTTTTAAGTTTTATTTTAAAAAGTAATTAAAAGCGAAAAAAAATTTAAATGGTAAAAGAAAATTCTATTATATTTTATTAAGCTAGTGTTCAACATTTCAGGTCGATCACGTTAGATGCTCCTTGTGACATTTAGATGGCCGAAATATTAAACTTAATATTACATAGTATTTTATATTTAAAGTGAATTCAATTTTTCAAACATTAGCAGAAGTTATTGCTTTGCTAATAAATTTATAAGCGTTTATTTTTAGGTGTCAATTATTTTTTAAGCGGATAATGTCAAAAACGTACTATCATACAATAACAATGTCTTGATACAAAAGATTATTAGTCCGTATGCTCATAAACTGTTATTCTAAGCACTTCTCTTCTCTCCTGCCCATTTCCAAATCACTTGGTGTCGGCGCAGTACATCTTCTGTACTGCTGATAGGATTTGGCAAAAGTTTTACGACCGGCCGCCTGCCTGACATCAACCCTTATTTAAGTTATTATTTATATTATTATTCTGTTATTCTAAGCACAGATACTAAAATTCATTAGTAAAAACTACTAACCTGAGCAAGCCTTAAAACTTGTTGCGTTTGCGCCTGCGTCAACGTTCCGGGTAGATTCCATCCGTTGGACAGTGCTTGTACGGCCGCGGCGGAAATGCCGGCGTGCGGCATTTGCATTGCCGAGGATGCTGCAGAGTGTCTTTGCGTGGGCCTCCTTCCTCTCGAGGGCACATTGCCCAAAGACACACCGCTGCCCACGCCGACTCCGCCTACTGCACCTGGTGGCGGTGCGGGAGGCGCTCGCGTCCATTGCCCACCGCCGGATACTGATCCTGAAAACAACAATTGTTTTGTTTATAATTTTAATTTATAACGAGTATTCCTATAAATAATACTGAACTGAAGGGTAGCTAAGCTACCTCGTGTGTGTATGTATTTTTTTGTCACGAGACATATTGAGGGCCGAAGGGGGAGATCGCTTGTTCCAAAATAAAACAGGGAGCGCGCTCAGTTATTCAATATCGTGCACGATAAAGGATGCGTATGCGTCTAATGCCCCTACCCCAAAAATAAAGCGTAACTTTTTTTTAAAAATATCTTGTTCTATAATCGGCGACTAATATAGTCTAGGTTGATGCTTAGTTTGCATCCACCAATTAATCTAAAAGCCACAATACACAGTTGGAGCTGTAACTTTATATCTCTCTCAAGGATTTAAGATGTGAATTATGTATACTCGTAGTACACTCCTCCTACAAAGTTGAAGTCCTGTATAAAATGTATACTATAATTATTTATTTCATATATTCAAACAGACTGACAAACAAATTTAAAATTATATATTGTTATTTTTATATCTAATATACTGTTTGAATCTAAAAAATAAAAATAATTTATCACTATTTAAATTCAACAAGTCAGTTCAAAATATATATGAACGTTGAAAAAGATTTAGAGTGCACTCAATTACTATAAACTATTTTGCTCTTTATCACTGTGCCAAGATATGCATTATCCGAGTGTCCTACACTTATACATACATTATGTTAATAGCCTTATTATATATTTATGTATATACAAACATACTATATACTAGTTTGTGGAAGATGATATTTTGAAGTTATACTTCTTTTGGCAAATTTGGAAAAAAATATGAGAATAAAATTTTTACGATGAAGTTAGCTGCATTCCTTTTACAAAGAGTTGTGACGTACGGGACGAAATCTTTAGCTATTTTTGTTCTGTTACGCCAAAGAAGTATAATTTCTTACGTGCATACGTAAGTACACACACACGTTTTTTTTTACATGAAATTATGTCTATGATCATATGACCTGATAGATGAGTCACAAATATGTGTGTGTCTCATCCTAACTTTTATTTATATTATTTATGAAAAATCCAGACAAGTGCGAGTCGGACTCGCCCACCCAGGGTTCCGTACAGTAAGAAATCTGTTTAACTTTAATTTTCAACTTTTTTTTTATTTTTTGGAATTTTTTCTTTATTTGTGCTGTAAGACCTTGCGCTTTTTGCCAAATTTCGTGATTCTAGGTCAACGGGAACTACCATATAGGTTTTCGACCCAAAACCTTTATTGACCTAGAATTGTCAAATTTGGTTAAAAGCAAGGTTTTACAGCACAAGTAAAGGGAAAATTCCGAAAAATAAAAAAATTAATATAAAGGTAAATTTTGGTACTTACAAGTTTTCGCGAAAATCTAAATTTGCCCATATCTTTTTTTCGTGTTGACTCAGGACCTTGATTTTTATACGCCTAATAGGGACTTAAAGACCTCAGTATCTGGTATTTTGAACTTGCTAGGTCCACTCGTTCCTGAGAAAATCGGTGGTGACACACAGACGGACGGACAAGAGAGTGATCTTATAAGGGTTCCATTTTTTACCTTTTGAGGTACGGAACCCTAAAAACTATTCTAAAAATAAGTGCTCAACATCTTCATTTAGATTCTATGAAAGAACCTAGCAGCGGCTTGGTCTCCAATCGTTACATCTCGTCATGTTGCAAACTTTTTGATATACATACTCAGATAAAGAACCCCTCCTCATATCAAATATATTATAAAACAAAATATTGTAACCATCTCTAACAGTAATTTGAAAATTATTTAGTTTTATTCTATTTATAAAACTTTTTATCCGCGGCTCCGTTCACGTTCGTCGATAAAAACGGCCCTTTACTCAGGGACACCGCAGCTTTCTAGTAGTGAAAGAAATTTAGTATCGGTTCAGTAGTTCCAGATTATCCTACATAAAAACAAATCTTATCATATTAAAGGAGCAACTCTTGTATAGAATATAGAATACATATAAATTTATTTCGTGTATCTCAGAAACGATTAGAATCAAATTTTGTATTTAGATAAGGTTTTGCTTTTTAAGTTTATCTATATGATTTTCTTAATATTTTGGTATTTTTTAGTACCCCTCGAAAGAGGCTTCCTGGTAAATTTTGACATTTTTTGATCGCTGGTCGGATTTGGCGTGGAATGCTCCCTATACATATATATACAATGGGTATTTTCTGAAAAATAAAAGCATTTTTACATCTTCCCCTAAAAATGCCGAGCGAAGCTCGGTCGCTCGGGTACTATATGCATGTACCTATGTAATAGTGCAAGAATTAGAAGTAACAAAATTCTAACTCTGTCGAATCTGAACATCAAATATTTTTTTGGAAAATCCTATTGAAATAGTCATCATTATCGATACACAGGCCGAATCTATAGCTTTTAGAATGTTTGTCTGTCTGTCTGTCTGTCTGTCTGGGAATGCATAACAAGAAAATCACTGGCAAGATTTTCTTGATGAAGTTTGGTATGTAAATCATAGTTGGTTATACGTGTCAACATATATGATACTTTTTACTGCGGAAAAATATCTCATGGAGTTTATACTAAACCTTAAAACGTAACATGGGACGAACCCGTGCGGAGCGAGGGCGAGTCGTTAGTAATTTATATAAATAAGAATTATAATCAATAAAATATATACAAAAATGAAACTTCTGCACAGATATAGTCAATGCACATTACTTTTATCATGTCAAGGCTGCCTTGAAGGTCTAACCTCAATACCAAACCACTTTTTAATTCAAACGAATTATCTAGTGCGTACATGTTGTTAAGAGACTTTGTATCTAATTTGTTGTGTTATATTATACTAGCATTGCCCGCGGCTCCGCCCGCGTTCAGATGACCAAAAACCCAATTCTTAGTTTTACATATTAGTATATTCTTACATTGCAGTTTTTGTACTTTTTCTCAGATATGACATATTTTCCCGCGGTAAAAAGTATCCTATATGTTGACCCGGATAACCAGCTATCGCCGTACCAAATTTCATCAAAATCCCTCCAGTGGTTTTTCCGTGATGCGTTAACAGACAGACAGACAAAAATTCTAAAAACTATAGATTCGGCCTCTGTACGATAATAATGTTTATTTCAATAAGATTTTCCAAAAAATATTTAATGTACAGATTCGGCTTAGTATAGATATGACAACTAGCCAAACCATCTGGGGCAGTCAGAAATATTGGTAGCTAAAGCCTACTATTTAAAACGTTACGTCAATGCATAAAGCCTGTTGTTCAGTAAAAAATGAACTTGACCTGCAGTTTAAGGAAAATTGGCAACTACGTAGTTTCTTCATTAATGACAATAATGCAAAATCCACAAAAATATTATATTAGCACTAACGCACAGTTTAAAAGTTGATTGTAAGCATAAAGTATACATAGAGACAGTAAATTTTAATATACGTTTATCTATCCGTAGAATAAAATTGTAACGGAGGCAAAGTTTGTAAATTTTTTATGATGAATTTAAATTTAAGGGATTGTTCATAAAGTAATAAAAACTGTGTCTACAGTTTTACGGTGGTTCTTTATTTAATGTTTAAAATTCTTTTCGTTGCAAGTAGCAAATAGGACTTAAAAATAAATCTAATATGTTTTACTTAATACTTTCTTAGATTAAGGCGAATATTTGACATTTTAAATAAAAATATTATTAAAAATTACAAAAATGTTTAATTCATTTTGTTATTTTTGTGGGTAGAATGTCTGTAACAACTATATAGTACTTTTGAGACATCTAACACCTTAATCTCTCCCATGACCATGATTGCTGTAAATCATTAGAAACGTCGGGAACCAAAAATTAAAATAAATCCGCGAAAAAATGCCAGCCGATGCAAAACAAATCTAATATATTTGAATACGTAAAATACATATTTAGCTATTACTTACTTATTACATATTCATATCTAAAAATAAATAAATAAATAAAAATATTGTAGACTGGAACCGACTTCGAAAATATCTGATTATAAAGTATCTATTCTACATGAAAATCTCCGTTTAGTTATTTTTTACATTTTAGTTTTTTTATTTTTTTTAGTCTTTAGTTTATTTTTCCTTTTTTAGTGTGGACGTAATAAGCAGGTAGAAAAAGAAAGCTTTTTAACAACATATTCGATTAAACAATTTATTTAAAAAAAAATAATTATTGTTAATTTTTAATAGACCGCTTGACCACCTGGGAAGCACCCTTTTAAACAAAAAAAAATCCAAATCGGTTCAGGCATCATCGAGTAATCAGTGGACTACATAAAAAAAAAAGATTCCGACGAATTGAGAACCTCCTCCTTTTTGGAAGTCGGTTAAAAAAGCCCGCGCTTTATGAACTTTACAATATTAAAGCGGCGCCGTTTTATAGAGGTCCTGAAAGGTCACGAGGTTTAAGTTTTTGGGTCAGATATACGTCTGTCAGACCCAGACTATACATTTTTTTACATAATATTTTATTGCAAATAAGATGTAAAAATATAATATTAAACTTAAAACATAACGTATAACATGTTTGATTGTTAGTTATATAATTTTGCACTCCTATATTATGAAATTCTTATACGTGCATATATATTGGGAGTCTTTGTATGATGCTCAAAATGTTCTGCACATATTTAGCAAGGTTATTTATTTAAATGATATCAAGACGCAATTAGTGTTAAAACGTTTAGTATATCTGTAATGTACCCAATCAAACAGTTATACCGATTTTAACGTATTTTTATTACTGTATGCACTCATGTAGGGTTTTAGTTTATGTTATGGGAAAAAATTTAATTCCATGAAAAAAAGGTTGAATAAAGCCTGTTAAATGGATAATAAAGAAAAGGGTCAAAATACTATAATGTATATTTTGGGAAAAGATAAAGGTTTCAGCTCGATAGTGCGAAAGAAACTGAGTTTTGGCCACGTATAGTGTAGACCGAAGTGAAATATACAAGAATCTTTTTACGTAATGATAAAAATGGGTCGGAGAGTGGCACTTTGTATTCACATTCGGTACCTAAAGTGGTGCCTGTGAGAACTTAATATCTTTCATAAAGTTACTGAAGGGCATGCGGCGTTTTAGGGCATGTACGAAGGCAGCTTTTATTGAAACTTGCGTTGAAGTTCTATAATGCGATAGAGTATGTTCGCTCTTCTAACAGTGCTGTATGTATTGTTGTAATTCACTTCAAAATTCAAATGCAATTCATTAATCTTTTAATATTAAATTAACATTTCTTGTATATTTGTTTTATGTATCTCAGAAACGGCTTTTAACGATATAGAACAAACGTTGTATTCAGATAAAGTTTTTCTCTTAAGTTTTCTATAGAAGGTACCTGGGCGACTAAGATTCTGTCGGCGTAAGCGCTCGTTGAGTAGGTTATCACTTATCAATTATCATACATTGATGACAATGCAAGCACCACAAAAATTTACGAGATGGCGCTAAATGACTTTGTCAGCATGAGAACAGATAAAAAAAGCTGTAATAGTAATAAAAACATGTTTTTTTTTCTTGTGAAAAAATCCGGTTTTTTTTTCAGAAAAAACCATGAAATTGCAAAATCTAGGTAGTTTTTATAACAGGTAAAACATAAATCTCTTAGGTATGGAAAAACATTTTCCTAAGGTCACAACACTAAAAAAATTATGGGATTAGCATACAATAAAATGATATTACAATACAAATGTATGATATTCCATATGTTTACATTCCTCTATATGATCATCTCAAATTTAAAATACCTATTTTACTCAGCATTAAATTATTACAATTTTTTACTCACAGTAGTCACAGTTCGGAAAGAAGAAGCCTCAGACCTGAGAAGAACTGACTGACAGAGGGACTAATATTAACTCGTATCTTTTTTTTTAAGTAAAATTTGAGATCAAAGTAGCCAGTTTGACAAAATGCCAATTTCTTATAAAATATTATTATATAGGTCAGGGATCATCATCATTGTCATAACTATTATTATGATGATGATGATTATACATATATACATATATATATATATATAGTGTTAATTGAATTTGAGTCATAGAAATCACTTTTCATGCTTAACTGCTGACAATCCAAAAATTGAGTCATAACTATAATGAATAAATACCTATATATAATCAATAAATTTATAGATAGTAGTTAATACCTTATGTTTATAATTATAAAAGAAGCCTACCCACCTACTACCTACTACCTACCTACCATAAGTTTAAAAATATGATAATTGATTCATAGCTGAACACAAAAAAATATACTTCGCCGAATTGAGCTTGAGCAACTCCCTATTTTTGCAGTTGATCAAAATAATTCACCAATTAAATCAATATAATTTTTTTGCCATTACCACAGTTATTTGACTTAACTATAGGTAATTAGATCTAAAAAGTTTATTAGTTAAGTAATAAGTTCATATGGATGCAAGTTGCATTTAATTTATAACTTATTGAGGCTTTTTGGAGCTTACTTTCATGTTTTCTATAGGGTATGAAATACAATATGATATTTATTATTATTTAAAAAAAATATAATAATAACAGTTTATTTATAATATATACATATAATAAGAATTAAGATTTGTTTATTACACATTAAAGAAATGTTATTATGTGTATAAATGAGTATTTTTTTAAAGTAAAAAAACTGGTTTGATAAATCTTATAGGAATCAGTCAAAGAGAAATCATCAAGTCTAAGTTTTTATCTATTTATGCACATTATAGAGGCAATGTTTTTGAAGATGATTATTTTATTTTTTATAAACCACTTATATTCTGAACCCTTTATTTACCCTATTTAAAAACTCCAATAGGATCCCATCAAAAGTGACAAAAGCCACATAGAAACCAATAAATATTTATTGGTTTCTATGTAGCTTTTGTCGCTTTTGATTGGATTCTATTGGTGTTTTTCAACAGGGTAGTGACTTAGAATATTTTACTTATATTCTGATTCAAACCATTGCCAAGTTCATTGCTTGAGCCTTGAGCTACTATGCATCTAATATAGTGAGTGCTATGTTATGTTACAATGAGCATAAACAAAATTTTAATTGCCTGTGTAGTATTTAATTTGAATGGTAAGAGAAAACAGACTTGATAATAACAGAAATTTCAGTGGCTTCCCTTTCTCTTAAATGTTAGTAACTCTATTAATTTTTGCTAGCCATACATTAAATATTGCCAACTTGCTATATGCAGAGTATGAATTTTTAAGAAATGTAAACAATCAAATGCACATGTCTTACTTCTAACATTATATTTACAAATTCCAATACAATTCTTGTTTGACAGTTTAAAAACAAAATTATTCAAATATTTGAATTAAGCATTTGAAAAATAATATTATTATATTTGGACATATAATGAACAGAAAGTTCTAATAATGTTATAAAATATAATGAAACTATTTTTGATAGGAATCTATTCTGGTATAACTTCTTACCTTTGGCTGATATCAGGAGCTGCGAGTCAACAACTTTGTTAGGCCAATACTCCTCAAACTCGGTTCCAGGTGGAAAATAACTTTTAATGTCTGTCAAACTAATCACTGAACATGTTTCACTGGCAAACAATTCATTCCTTATGCCTTGCACCTTACAACAGAATTTTAAATATGACAAGTCCCAACCCTTCAACTGGTCAGCCTTCAATTTCAAATTATCCGTTTCACCTTCAAAGTAAAATAGAGGGACAAACTTTTGCCCATCCCGCACAGTATATGGAACCACAGATTCCTTATTTATCCTAATGAAACCACACTTGTCCTTATTATTTGTTGTACCACGTAACAGTTTATTATAACACACATCTAAGAAATTATAGAACTCATAAGCGTCCGATAACCTCACTACTAGGTCCTTCTGAGTGAAGGGTTCCCTACCAAACTGTCCATCACAATGTCTATTGTTGATTTCGTTGAGAAGCCTGGCTTCAATCTCTGTTATATAGTAACTTCGTATACATGTACAGGAGTAGATGTCTGCATGAAGATAGTTCAGGTACTTATTTAGGAGTTTGATCTCCACCATTCGGACTGCCACGTATTTCTCCCCGGATCGGTATATGTATGGAATGTGACATTTTCCAAGCATATCCCATCCAAAGTGACCTTTCCAACTGGCTTCGTCAGGTGCTGGTGTCTTTTTGTCATCTGACGCCGGTCGCTGTTCAGCTACTGGTGCTTGAGTCCCCGGTTTTCTCGTGAGAAAATTCAGGATACCCATTTGACCACCAACTGCCGGCGTCGGACCACCCAAGAGGGCTCCGGGTTGAGGTCGCGCGGCGGCCACAGAAGCTGCCAACGCTTTCGCCTTGTTCGCCTCCACCATCTTCGCAGCCAGCTCTCTAATTTCAGCTTCATCAGGCCGCTCTGTTTTTACTTTGATGGCAGTGGTTTCTGTCATTTTGTTGTGAAAATTTATATAAAATAATACTGAAACACTCACAAAAGTTTTACGATATCACTTGAACTCCCGGCTACATCGTGTCTTTGGTGGAACACTTTTAGCTACACATGGTAAACATCCAAACCGATGTACACAACATCAAATTATCACCTATCCGTTTGACAGATTAGTGATGCACAGAGCGCACTACGGGTTATTTTATTGTTATCAGTATTATTTATATTCACATTCACTAATTTTATCACATTGAGTGTCCTGTGTCCGTCCGAGGGTCTCGGTGACTAGGACTGCAATGTAAACTTCCGTCTTGACGTATGTAACTTTTAATTTATTTGTTGAACCGGCATGTGAAAAATCACTGAAAATTAATTTTAACCCGAAATTGCTTAGATATCCGCAGAAAAAAATATTTTTGTTTCCACGCTGCGGTCGAGGGAA
Source organism: Brenthis hecate (assembly GCA_951806755.1). Classification (NCBI taxonomy): domain Eukaryota; kingdom Metazoa; phylum Arthropoda; class Insecta; order Lepidoptera; family Nymphalidae; genus Brenthis; species Brenthis hecate. Next base: position 19,858,418 of record OX638253.1, read on the forward strand.
CATGAAACCCAAATTTTGTGTTCGCGAGGGAAATGCCCAATACCGTTGTATAGTCTCGTGGGGAGTGCGCATTAATTCATGTACATTTTTCACCTTTTGGTGAGTCAGCATCGAACAAAATGGCCGCCGACAAGGCTTTGTTGGCCAATCGGGCCATCGCTAGCGATATACATACCTACAAAAATCCCGTCAGTGACGTAACCGCACTCCCCACGAGACTAGTTCTCAAGGACTTTTCATTTTTAGTTCTCAAACTATCGTTCTATTTTTGGATACCCTTCCAGTTGCGGCGTTGAACACAACTAAATAAATAATATACAAAACAATAATTCAATAAAAAACTTATAATTAGCGTTAGAATTAGAATAAAACAAAAACTTCATAATAAATCAGATTTATGAATGTACTCTTACAAAGTAGGTAGTCACTATGGATAGTCTCGTGACAGAATTTCTGCGACGCTAAGAAGATCCCATTGAAACATCTCTTCTAAATTCGACCTTATGTTGTTACGGATAGGGTCTAAGCTCATGAACGGGTAACAATAATATCCTCCTTAACGCTAGGTGGAGCGAGACTAGTCGACGCGCGCATTCCACGAACAATAATCCCCTGCAAGAGTGAGCGAGACGGCGATAAGTAAAAAGTAGATGTCAAATGTTTAGGTATTTTACTATGAACGTAAAGAGAACGTAGGTAGGTATATAATGCAATTACGAGCTTACGTAAGCACCTCTAACCTACTTTGAAACGAAGTAGGTACGACGTAGCGGTTTTTTGGCAAAATTCATTTTCGCTCACTTTAGCTATAAACTTAACACAAATAAGCATTATAATTTACATTAGATAATACAACTTTCATAAACATACATTAGCATTTTAAACACTTCCGTTTTAGTTTATTGATAGTTTAATCATTGTTTACATATTGTATTTGAACAATTAAAAACTTTATTTCTGAAGGCGTAAAGTATTTAATGATACTATTCAAAAAAATCACATTATACCTAATTCTATGAATAGAAGATAGTAAAGTTCTGTTATAATACCTACTTACTTTTTTGTTTTAAACCAATAGATAGATAGCCTGATATGAGACATCTATACTAATATTATAAAGAGATAAAGTTTGTGACGTTGTAGGGGGTAATCTCTGGATCTACTAAACCGATTTGGATGAAATTTGGTTAGAAGATAGTTTGGGACACTGGGAAGTCATAGGATTACTTAATACTTAGGACTTTTTATCACTAAACACATCCCTTAAGAGGGTGAAAATGGGGATGTAAGTTGAATGGGGAATCAACCTATCGCTAGTTAAACATAACTTAAAAAAACTCAAAATTTAACGTCTACTATAATTATAGGTAGCACAATTTTAATCGATTCTCAAAAAAGTCTCGTCATGAAATTATTTGGTTTTTATTTCATGAAAACAAAGTTTTGCATTACTAATTATAAATATATTGAGCAGTTATTTAAATGTACCTAATATGTATCTTATAGGCACAAAGAATATTATTTTGGTCTTCTAAAAATTTTAGTCTTAGTTAATTGTTAGTTATTGCCTATAGGAAAAAAATATATCGATAAAAAAAACTAGAAATTTCAAAAGAAAACGACTTATTATTAGTAGGATTTGATTCGACGAAAAGATTATAACAGGTAAATAAAAATTATCAAGTGCGAGTCGAAGTTGTACATCAAGGGTTCCGTACGTCTAAGCAGCCCGATTCCACCTCTACGGCAATTAGCTTTAATTATAACTTTAATTCTTTACTTTGTCTTTTAATATACAACCTGCCGTAATACACTTATACACTTAGTTACTACTAAAACACTTCTTATAAAATGTAATATAATACTTTCTTAGATTTACGCGAATGTTTGACATTTTTAAATAAAACTATCTTTTCAGATTATTTCGCGGATTTATTTTGATTTTTGGTTCCCGACGTTTCGAATGCTTTACAGCATCCATGGTCACGGGAGAGACTGAGGTGTTACATGTCTTGAAGGTATAGTTGTTACAGACAGCCTACCCACAATTAACAAAATGAAAATTGCACCAATTACATTACAATATTTTTTTAACTTTTAATTATAAAAATATATAAAAAATGTTTAAAGTTAAAAAATATTGTAATGTAATTGGTGCAATTTTCATTTTGTTAATTGTGGGTAGGCTGCCTGTAACAACTATACCTTCAAGACATGTAACACCTCAGTCTCAGTAAATAGCGGATGAAGGTTTGTATGAAACATAGTTTTAGCGCGAGCGAAGCCGCGGGTTCTGCTAGTATAAAATAAAACTAAATAAAAAATGGTTTGGAAAACTAAAATAAAAATTTCTATAAACAGCGCCACCTAACGGATCCAACTATAGCAGAAAATCATCCAAGTGACCCCAAAAGTACAGAGAAATTAATTAAAATTCATCAAAATCGGTCAAGCCATTTAGGAAAAGAAGAATTACGAAGGCCGTTATTTTATATATGTATTACAAAGATTACCTATTTTTGTGAAGTCGGTGTAACCGTTCTATTAAAAAGTTATTATTACATTTAATTTTTACCCTTTCCGCAATTAACTCATTTTGTTCCAAGGATTGAATTTTAAAAATGCCGAAGTTTATATCTCGTTAACTGCGTTGAAAAGCTTAAAAAACATTCTAGTGTTTTTTTCAGAAAAACATTATTTGCCATAAAATCTTTTTTACTCCTTTACGGTTTTATTAACCGACTTCCAAAAAGAAGAAGGTTCTCAATTCGTCGTGATCTTTTTTTTAACTTTTTTACGGTGACTTTAATATAAAAAATAGCTAAGAATGAATCGATTCGCATTTAATCTTTCAGAAAATTATAATTATTGTATGGTTTTGGTACGGAACACACAATACGTGAGTCCGTCTCGACCTAGGCTGATTACTATAGTACTTATGCATACATACTTCAATGCCTATCTATCTGACTTCTTTATATATATATATATATATATATATATATATATTATATATATATATATATATATATATATATACAACATTTTAACATAACATTCATTAAGAACACAATAAATGTTTATTGTACAACATTACAGAAATTTTTACTCTAAGATTGCATCAGATTTATAGATCAAAAAAACATAATAAGTTGGGCAATTGGTTCAAAATGATAAAGAATTTCATTTAAATATAAAAATACCGTAAAATCGTGTGCCCAAGCTATTTCCTGACAAGAAAAAGTGAACAGGAAATTAGGCTTTGGCTGGCCGAGTTCTGTCGTCTTATAACTTGCTAGCCATTGACCGTGATTTCTTACGACTCATGCCATAGGTTGACCTAAACTCGAAATAACTGCAAATAGAAGATTTTTTACGAAATTATAGTTAAATATATACTTTTAAAAATATGACTTTGTTGTTAATGATTATATATTAATATTATCAGCAATTATATTTAAATTAAAAATGATTAGTGTGACCTCTGAATATTTTGTGTCATTCCGTGCGAAGGCAAACTTACTTTTAAAATAAAACGCAATAAAAGCGATTATTATTTCCTATATATTTATTTAAAAATGATTAAAAATACTTTTTAACAAAAAAATAAAAACCGACTTCAAACAAAAGCTAAAAAGTTAAAAATAACTGATTAGTAGTTTTCATTTACTGTCTTCTGCAAATGTCTAATTTCTGAGAAAAATACAAAAACTGCAATGTAAGAGTATAATAATTAGTGTCCGACCGAAGCTTCGGCTTCGGCTTCGGCTTCGGCCACCTTCGGCCAAAAAATCCACCTTCGGCGAAACATTCGGCTTCGGCCCAAAACCCGGCCGAAGCCGAAGGTTTCGCCGAAGGTCCGAGCGACCGTCGAGATTGAACGAACTGTTACGAAAGTCATGAGGCGGCGGGGAGTCACTGTCAAAATATCACATTGCATGCATCAAAACAAGTTCGTACGTGTATTTAAACGAGTGTTTTGTTTTGAATTTGTGTTTATCAATTAAATTGTGATACATCAGTAATCTGACTGATTGGTCTAATTGTAATTTGTGAATTACATAATAAAGAAATGATTATTTTTTACCAGTAGGTATATCACAAAATCACAAACTTTTATTTATCTCTAAACCAACCATCTCTATGATATATCATCAACCTCTATATGAGACAGTCAATATAAACCTTCAATATTGAGGTTATTTTAGGTATTGATACAAAAATAATTACTGAGTGCTGAGAGAATATAAACCTTCGGCTTCGGCTTCGGCTTCGGCCGAAGGTTGTGGCGATAGCCGATTAATCGGCTTCGGCTTCGGCTTCGGCCAAAAATAGACCTTCGGTCGGACACTAATAATAATATGTAAAACCTAAGAATTTGGTTTTTTGTCTTCTGAACGCGGGCGGAGCCGCGGGCAATGCTAGTTCATCTATATATACTATTATACATATAGTAAAATTGTAGCCGAGCCGAATCTGTACATTAAATATTTTTTGGAAAATCTTATTGAAATAAATATTATTATCGATACAGAGGCCAAATCAATAGTTTTTAGAATTTTTGTCTGTCTATCTGTCTGTCTGTCTGTCTGTTACCGCATCACAGTAAAACCACTGGAGGGATTTTGATGAAATTTGGTATGGAGATAGCAGGTTATCCGGATCAACATATAGGATACTTTTTACCGGAAAATATCTCATTTCTGAGAAAAAATACAAAAAACTGCACTGTAAGAGTATAGTAATATGTAAAACCTAAGAATTTGGTTTTTGGTCATCGGAACGCGGGCTGAGCCGCGGGTAATGCTAGTTTTGTCATAAAATAAGCCATTTACTCCCGTCCAAATAGGACTCTTCTGACGAAAGACTCCTTGGCCGATTGAAGTTGACTATCTATTTTTCAATACCTAAGTGATTATAAATAAAGAAAAAAAACTGTAATCTTACAAAAAGCTTTTTATAAAACTCATTTTATTTTTATATCTTCAATGACAAGGACGAATTTAATCTGCTTACATTCACAAATGACGTAATTACAGATATTTTAAAGTTGACTATATTAAAAATTTAAGTTTTTTTATTAGGTACCAAAATTATAAATAACTAGAGTCTCAACCTGGCTTCCTTCACATATACCTCTTACGTAACTAGTAATATCAAGCATTAACTATCCATGTCCTGAGCAGCCTGTATTCATCCACTGGCCCCCTACCTTTTTTTAGATCGATGATCCATCGTGCTAGGCGGACAAACGTCTTACACTATGTGTGCCTAAACGAGATCTAGAGACCCTCTGGACCATCTGGAGAACCTGGAGACATAACTGGCCCACTTTCACTACAGTTTGCTTATTCATCATACGACGTTGAATAAGCAAACTAAATACGTGACTTTAGCGCTTCGGTAAATGACTTTGACTATAGAATTCTCAAAACAAATAAAAAATCGCTGCCAAGAAAAACCTCAAAATTTCTATTGAATTTTTGGAGCAGCACTTGGTCCACGTTTTGGCTTCGTAAGTTTAATCGTACTTGTAATAAATTGACCGTTGCGCCTTATGCCGCATCTGTTTAATGAAGAGTTTGTCAATGTATTAGTACCTACACAGTTTCGGTAAAATTACATCTTCCTCTGTCATCCAATATTAATGCAACTTGATTGAAGCATCTATATAAGTCGATTCCGATGTCTATGAGCTGTCGTAATCTCGCCGATCTCGAAGGCGGCAACTGTCTGTAAGCAACACAATAACAACAAAACAATTTATTCCACACCTACAGTACGGACAAGTATTCAGAGGTTACCTCTTCATTAAAACTTACAAGCTTTACCTCTTTGTTATATTATATTAGTGTACCTACTTAATGGTTAGTATGGAATAGATAGACTGTATATCATATACATAGGTATGATGAGTTATTGTTGGCTTGTATATGTTTTCCCGTGTCAATGAGACAATCTCGCGCGGTAAAAAGTAGCCTATGTCATTCTCCAGCCGTCCAACTATCTTCATATAAAAAACACTCCAATCCGTCACTCTCTTTCGACGAGAAACAAGGACAAACAAACAAACACACTTTCATATTTATAATATTAGTACGGATGTAGAATGTTACTTGGAAAGGTAAGCAATTTAACCGGATATGTCTTATTTATTTATTTATTTCTCATCCTAAAGAGCAGCACATAAGGGGTATAATAAGAAAGGAATATGTTCTCGTATGTGTGTATGTTCTTTAGTTTCACAAACCTATTGAATCATCTATTTTTAAAAATGACATGGAAGCAAATTAAACGAATATTGTTAAAAAATTATTTACTTAAAATATATTTTTATACCTAATAAATATAATTTAGCTAAAAAAATTGCATCCCTGTTAATTGTATTGATGATAAAAATGTTAAATTACGTATTTATTTTATTGGAGTATATAATTTATTGAATCATTACAACATTTGATTGAAAATTAAATTTTATCTTAACACTAGCATTGCCCGTGGCTCCGCCCGCGTTCAGATCTATATGTTGACCCAGGTAACCAGCTATCACAATACCAAATTTCATCAAAATCCCTGCCAGTGGGTTTTCAGTGACGCGGTAACAGACAGACAAAAATTCTAAAAACTATAGATTCGGCCTCTGTATCGATAATAATGTTTATTTCAATGAGATTTTCCAAAAATATATGTAAAACCTAAGAATTTGGTTTTTGGTTATCTGAACGCGGGCGGAGCCGCGGGCAATACTAGCGTAACAATAAAAGAATTAATACACATGTAATGCCATCTAGTGATATTTATAAAAAATAAATTTTCTTTTTAGAAAAAAAACTACTCTGAAAGACATTTATTTACATTTGTAAGTTTTAATGAAATTATATATAATACTAGCGGACCCGACAGACGTTGTCCTGTCTACACGTCTTTAATTTGAAAATTTCAAACTTTTTGGACAAAATTATGAATCTAAACCATTCCCAGATCCCCTTGAACACACACAAAAAATTTCATCAAAATCGGTCCAGTCGTTTGAGAGAAGTTCAGTGACATACACACTCACAGAAGAATTATATATATAAAGATAAAAACTTTTTAACAAAAAAAATAAAAACCGACTTCAAACAAAAGCACTAAAAAGTGAAAAATAACTGATTGGTAGTTTTCATTTACTATACATACCTACCTAATTAAATATTTTCGAAGTCGGTGTGCTTTGCTTTGTATGGGCTGGCACCGATTTCGAAAATATTTGATTAGGTATGTATTTAATAGGTAGGCTTTAATTACGAGTATTTAGCCAAAGCACACCGACTTCGAAAATATTTGATTAGGTCTGTATAGAAAATGAAAACTACCAATCAGTTATTTTTTACTTTTTAGTGCTTTTGTTTGAAGTCGGTTTTTATTTTTTTGTTAAAAAGTTTTTATTTTTTCCTTTTCAGTGTAGACAGTAGTAGCAAAGTAAGAATTTTAACGTGTTAGGCTTGTCAAATCAAACAAAATAAGCCCTAACTCAAAGTATCTACTATTAGTCGTTGAAGAGTTCCACCTTCTGGCCTTGCCATCAGATCAGCTCAGTAATACCGAACCACTGTACTATCAACGGAAATAGAAACACTTGCAAAGTTTCAAGTCAATATGATAATTAGAAGTAGGTTAAATTCATCATTAGCTATTTTTCCACCCTTAGAGGTGGTTTTTTTTTTGAAATTTAAATGGGACCAATCTGAAAGTATACACTTTCAAACAACACAAGAATTGTCCAAATCAGGTAATAAATGACGGAGTTCTGAGGTAACAAACATAAAAAAAATATACAGTCGAATTGAGAACCTCCTCCTTTTTGAAGTCGGTTGAAAATGTTACATAATTTTATTTATAATATTTAATACGGTATCAATACTATTATTATTCTAAAAATAATTATATTATTTTTTTAAAATTCTGTTTTATTTGATCGAAAGGAACGTTTCTAAAAGCTAATGTCAACAATCCACAATGGCATGGCAGCTTGTTGGCGTCTTGTGCATATCTAGACATTCTTAATACTTTTTGTAATAAAATATTTTTTTTACTAAGTTTATCTTTACTTTTCAGTGTTAAAGTAATATTCGTTTAATTTTAACATTTTTATTTATTAATAAAATACTTCGTTAAAGGCGTAGTTTTCGGCATTTCAATGTGTAATTACAGTTTAGAAGTTCTATTATTTTATAGCTCTATCGCCAAATATAACAGTTTACATGCCGCGAATTATGAATTTATTTAAATTATATGTAACTAACCAGTGATCAAATTATAAACATGGAAGAAGTAAAAGTGTGCAGAATATGCCTTGCGACAGACGTAAAAATGCATAATTTACTTATTTATCCTCTAGCTGTATGCTATGAAGTTTTAATTGGAAATTATGTAAAATATATTTTATTATTATTGATATTATTGTTAATTATAATAAAGAATGAAAATTATACAGTAATTGATAATTTTTAATTTTTAGAGCAAATTGGCAGATTTACCAATATTTGCTTGTTATGAATGTGCCGCTCATCTGAAGAAAATCTACGACTTTAGAGAGAAATGTCTTAAAGGGCATAGTGCTTTATGTGATTTAATTCTCTCTTATGGAAAGGTAGATAACATTTTAACTTGACTGCATTTAAGTTGCTGACCCATTGATCTCAATTAAAATAAAACATTTCAGTTTTATAAAATACTAACCAAACGTTACTAATTAAAAATCACATATTTGTATCTCAAAACTTTTACTGTATTAGTGTTTCAATAGCATTTTTTCAGTCTATTTAACTATAATGGACATAAATAGATTATGCTATAAATTTTGATATAACTTCTAGCAGAAGTTATAATTTTTTAAGTCATTTATTTGTCTTTTTTTTAATATATTTATTATATACCCGCAGCTCACCCTCTCTTCGCTCAGGTTCATGACTAGGAGCATAAAAACAAATCTTTCCTTTGGGAACCATATATTTTTCCGGGATAAAAAGTAGCTTATGTGTTATTCCAGAATATAATCTATTTCTGTGCCAAATTTCATCCTGATCTGTTCAGCCGTTCTGGCGTGCAAGAGTAACAAACATCCATACTCAAAAACTTTCACATTTATAATATTTATACAGATAAATACTGATTTCCACTGGTAATGTATAATGCAAAATGTTAAATAATTTCAGATCAATACTAATGTTATTGAGCAAGTCAATAGAAATGACCTACAACTATGTTCAAAAATTAGGTGTGACACAGTAACATGTATAGATTATACAAGTGAATCCGACAAACAGATAGAAAATGAAATAATTAAAGCCGAGCCATTTGAACCAGTTAACAGTGATGTATTTTTTGATGATGTAGATATAATAAAAGAGGAGTATAGTTTTCATGATGTCTCCATGATTTCAAGTGACGATGAACCTCTCTCATTACATAAGGAAAAAAAGAAAAAGACAGAAGTGAAAAAAAGAAAAAAAAAGATAGCCAAAGACTCCATTGAAAGTATACCAATAGAAGACGATAAAGTAAGTTATTGTAAAAAAAAATTACTTTTACGTTGGTATGTTATTATTATTATCTTTATTATAAATGTGCAATAACATGTTAAGCCCCAAAAATTTAAATAAACTATTTAAATAGTTCTAGTCTTGAATATAGTAAGATCGACATTTCATTAGATATTTTGCTATAAATATTACAGCCAACAAAATCAAACCTGCTTACGGAAGATGTGAAAGATGAAGTGAAACCAAAACGCGGAAGGCCTCGAAAGACTGCTGTAGCTAAAGTAAATGAGGAACCCAAACGGCGTCGCACGAACAACACAGGAGGAGTTGTGGACGACGATCATGATATTGAGGACTATTGCACTATTATAACACTAACGGTAATATTTTGTGGTAATCTATATCTAAAACAGAGGTCGTGAGTTCGATTTCCTTCATACACTTATTATAATTAGGCGTTGGTCTGATTCGAGATCCTGGGTTCGAGTCGCGTATCGGGCTACGTATAGTTGCTGGGTTTTATTGACACGTGTGTGTTATCATATCTTCTGAACAATTGGCTAGTCTCAGTGAGATTGGCCGCCGTGGTCCAAATCGGTCATGAAGACATTATTGTTATTATTATTCTATCATATCACTTTACATCATCATCATCTTATTGTTTTTTAGTTTTTATAAAATAGTTTAAATATTATATGGAGGCGGGCGTTGCTATCTGCAATGCAGTTTATACTTTTGCAGTATCATCGTAGCCATTGTTGTTTACTGTATACTTATAAGAATTGATACTAAATAAATAAATTTCATTTCAATTTCAATAACCATATTATATTCCTTTGATGTTTTTAGGAGGAACAACAAAAAGAAGAGGTGATACAAAGGAAGCAGTCATCGAACTATCTAAACGCAATATACCAATGTAACATATGCTACAAGGGCTTCATAGACAGCAGAGCGTGGGACCATCACGTAGGGAAACATGATCCTGTAAGTGGTTATATTATAATAAATAAGTTTTTGTCCGAACTATCCTACTCGCATAGTAGGTATTTCTATTCTGATTTCAGGTCAAATCGATTTATACATATATAAAGGAATAATGAAGAAGTAGATAATTGTCTTGTTTGGTGACAAATGAAAGTCTTAATTAGATATTTCTTAGAAACACTATTTAATTGTACTTAAGTTGATATAAAGTAATAATACAATTCTTAACGCACGCCTTTGTGTCGATTTTGGAGATTGGAGAAGTGGACTATGGAGGCATCTCATAATGTCGGAAACGGAAATGATTTTATACAGATTATAACAATGTAAATGAAGTTACGTTCAAAAACTTATGATTTGAAATCTAAATTATTTGTATGTTAATATTTTAAATAAATTATTACTATATGCTACATTATAAATAAAAAAAAACCAACACAATAACCTATCTATTGGGGCCATTTTCAATAAGCCTAAACACGATATACCTATGTGCAGTATTTTAGTAAAGAGTTGAGTATCTTGCAGATTCCAGGTGACACTTTCGGCTGCATTATTAGGCCACGATTACTATATCGTCACAATGTCTTTGAACGGATTTTCACAATTTATAAATAAGAAAACTCTCGATGAAATTATCTTTCAAACAAAAAAAAGTAATTTAAAATCTGTTCACCCTTTTAAGCGTTACGATGGACAGACAGGCATTAAGATACACATGTTAAACTCACCCCCTCTTTTTGCGGCGGGGGTTAACAAAACACAAACATACACACAAAAATTCTTGGATCTATTTTTTTCATGGTTTGATTTTATGTAAACATCATACATATGAACGGCATCTATTGGCATTCTTTTGAACAAATTCTTCTTTGTTCCTCATCAGGTCTCAAAGTAACACAAAGGAAGGTTAACATAAAACCATAAATAAAACTATTTTTTCGAATCTTTTCGCGGATTTATTTTGAATTTTGGTAACCAAAAATCAAAATAAACCCGCGAAAAAATCCGAAATTATAGTTTTATTTAAAATGCCAAATATTCGCGTTAATCTAAGGTAGTATACCAAAACCATATAAAATTATTTGCTCGATTGTTCCAGAAAGCAGGCGACGCGGAGTGCCCCATATGCAAGTTTCGTTTCAGAACTAAGAGGATGTTACAAAAGCACGTCACGAATCACGAAAAGAAATACGCTTGTAAAGCGTGTCCGTATGTGTCTAAAACTCCGTAAGTATTTTACATCTACGTAATTATAATTATAATACTAGCACAACCCGTGACTTCGCTCGCGCTAAAACTACAAAAAATCTCTAAAAAGGTAGTTTCATACAAACTTTCGTCCCCTATTTTACCCCCTTATAGGATGAATTTTGAAAAATGCTAAAAGACATATTTATTAAATTTTATTGAAAAGTGTATATAGCAAGTTTCAAGTATTTCTGATAATAAATATTTTTTTGGATTGTATTATAACGTGTTTTCCCGTGGGAATTAAGTAATTTTCCGCGATAGAAAGTAGCCTATGTCACACTCCAGTCCTCCAACTATCTCCATACAAAAAAAACACGCCAATCCGTTACTCCTTTTCGACGTGAAAGAAGGACAAACAAACAAACAAACCCACTTTCACACATAATATTAGTATGCATATAGTCTATCTATTCCATACTAACCGTTTAAACCTACCTATAAATAAATGGGTAAAATTATTTGATATACATTTGTGGGGTCCCTAATAAAACTTCGAGATATTCCTTGTTTATATTCTTATATTTAGTACTTTTATAATCGTCAGTCAGTTACATAATTTATAATTATAATTTTCAGTATTACAAACAATTCGTAACTAGTCACTACATGGTGGTACCGACGTCTCTGTGCAAAAGCGCGGGAAAACAAATGAATATCCGCGCACTTTTTTTTTTTTTAAAACACATTCCTATCGGCCAAGGTCACATAAGTAAATGCCTTATACATAAATCATTACAAATTAATCAAATATATTATTTTCTATTAAAACAATATATAAAAATGCAACCTTACACATTGTACATCAGCGACCTCTGGTAACAGAGTTTTTTTTAATTCATTAGGCTTTTGATGAGCCTCATGATTATGAGGTCCTCATTTCGAGTTACCAGTTGAGTCAAAACTTTAATCAGTAAATCTAGGTCAGCACAAACTAACATTTTCGCTTGTATAATACTATTATATGTATAATATGTATTTTTTTCAGTCTTTACAGCTTTTTATTATTCGTTTGTTTTTGCAGAACTCAAGCAAAGCAGCATCAGCGTTGGCATAAAGGCGTCACGTATAAGTGTCAGCATTGTGACGAAATATTAACGTAAGTAAAAAACTGTACTAATTAATAAAAAAAACAAGATGTTTTTTCACCCGTCTGGTTCGTTGGTATAAGTATTTTTCTCATTTCATATTTTCAACTTTATACAAAAATTTTGTTTTGAATAAAAAATATACCTTTTTATAAGAGACTCCGAGGAACGGGGGTGACACACCGCTAACTTACCAACTCCGGGCTGATAGTGAGCATTTCTTAACAGAAATACTCAATGACTAAATTTGGCCCGACCTGGGACTCGAACCCAAGACCTCCGCGGCCGTACATGCTAGCCACTAGACCACCGAGGCAGTTAACACTCGATAACACTTTATTATACATTTAAACTGGTATATTAAAAAAAGGTACAATTTTGTTTATATGTATATAATTCAAAATATATAACAATACATTACCATTCGGCTCAGCAAATGGACGTCGTACCTGAGCCACGTGCGCATCAAGCACCCGTCGGAGTTCATCTGCGCCGTGTGCGGCTACTCCTTCGTGAGCGCGCTCGGCCTCGCCATGCACCGCTCCATGATGCACAAGGACCACGCCGTGAGTATGCCGTGTGCCTTATGGGTATGGGGATAAAGGTTATGTTTACATTTTATTCAGTTTACTGAAGACTTTAACGATCACTTTAACGTGTGCCTTATGGGTATGGGGATAAAGGTTATATTTACATTTTATTCAGTTTACTGAAGACTTTAACGATCACTTTAACGTGTGCCTTATGGGTATGTGGATAAAGGTTATATTTACATTTTATTCAGTTTACTGAAGACTTTAACGATCACTTTAACGTGTGCCTTATGGGTATGGGGATAAAGGTTATATTTACATTTTATTCAGTTTACTGAAGACTTTAACGATCACTTTAACGTGTGCCTTATGGGTATGGGGATAAAGGTTATATTTACTTTTTATTCAATTTACTGATCACTTTAACGTGTGCCTTATGTGTATGGGGATAAAGGTTATATTTACTTCTTTTTTATTCAGTGTACTGATCTCACATATCTCTTTATAAGCAATTATGTATTTTATCCTTTGGTGTGGAATTTTCTCTTGATCTTTTTTTGGATAATCCATCTCTAAATATATTAGGGGGTTTTCATAAAAAAATCTCAATAAAAAGGTTTGCAAAAATAGATTTTACATTGTTTTGGTAATGTTTTTATATTGAATTACAGTTACTTTTTTCATTTATTCTAATACATAGATGAAATTATATTTTTCATATAAATATGTATGAAAGCATAATAATTAATATGTTTGGATGATTTCTTTACTAAAGCTCTTAAAGACCTGTTCTTTTATTTTTTTAAGAAAACATGTTTAAGAGCTTTAATATAGAAATCATCCAAAACACTAATAGCTACCTATGTTGTTAATTATCAAATTGGATTATTATAAAATTACATACAAACTTTTTAGAATAAATTGAAACACAAATCATTACAAATAAAGAAATTACATAATTTAACAAGTTGAATATAAGGTTTATGAAAAATTATTATTTTGTGATTTTTATTCATAAAAAATTGTATAAATCTAATAACTTAAATAATATCTAAATCTATGTTTTTTTTGTTAAAAATATATTTTATTTCTACTATCTTCTTTCTTTTTGAATGAAATCGTTACCTATTTTATTTTTGATGAAACATTTAATTGGAGTCAAAAGACGAGTGAAGCCGAGAGCAAGAGTTAGTATTATTTAAATAAAATATTATTTAAAAAATATAATTATGAAAACAAAAAAAAATATGATTCCGGCCAGGATCGAACTGGCGGCCTTCTGCGTGTAAAGCAGATGTGATAACCACTACACCACGGAACCGGTTGAATGATGTGATCAAATATACCAATAAGAACTTTTAGTGAAACATTACATTAAATAATAAATTATTTCTTATAGTAAAACCCGCGGCTTCGCTCGCGTAAAACTATAAAAAAACTATTAAAGTAGGTTTTATACAAACATGCATCACCCATTTTACCCTCTTATGGGATAAATTTCGAAAAATGTTAAAACACGTATTCGTTTAATTGTATTGCCGAGCATTTATACTAAGTTTCAAATAATTTTGATCATAAATATTTTTTTGAGTTGTATTATAACTTGTTTTTCCGTGTGAATAAGATGAAAAGTAACCTATGTCAGTCTCCAATCCTTTAACTACCTCCACAAAAAAATCACGCTAATCTGTCACTCCGTTTCGACGTGAAAGAAGGACAAACAAACAAAGACACTTTCACATTTATAATATTAGTATGGATTTTTTGTATTACATACCAAAAAAATACATTTTAAAAAGGATACAAAAATTTTCAAATACATACATGTTTCAGTATACAGGCGACCTTATCACTTAAAATGATCTCTTCCAGACAACTTATATTAAAAAGAAACTCGTAAGGTATGGATAATGGTGGGTGAAACAAAAAAGTAAAATTAAATACAAGGTCTATAATAAAATAACATAATTTTTTTTTTGTGTTTTTGGGGTGTAAAAAAAATTAAATTAATCCTACACTTTTCAGAATTTTTACCTGTCGATTATATATTTTTTTTATTTTAAATATCATTTTACCAAATATCTTAGCTGTTTCTTTATTTAGTTATTAGTAGTTAATAATGACTTATATGTAATAATAAAAAAACTGGCGAACGGTTAGATCGATGGTATTTTCCATCGACAATAGAAAGTAGGTATCTTTTTAAAACAATTTTCCATGCAAACTTTTATCCCTTATCCTTTTAAGGGATATAACCTATACAAGACGTTACACACATTGTTAATAAAAAATATTAATTCATGTACAGATTTCGCTAAGTTACTATTTTATTATATGCATAGATTCGATACAATATACATTTAGGCGAAACTGTACGTCACAACTGTCATCTTATAATTAACAAAATACTTATACTAGCAGTAGCTTTACCTGCAGCTCCGTCCGCTTAGTTTATTTATTATGTGATATTATTCTAATTCTTTAAGTTTTACCATGATGCCTAGATACCGTATAACCTTCCCCACTAAATAGGCTAAAAATGTAGTTTCATAGATTAACGCGTTCAAACCAACATATAAACTTTTCAGCGTTATATTATAGTATAGATTATGATCATAGAATAAAGAGGAAACAGAAGAAAATAAAGAGGAGTCGCCGTACTGCGCGCAGTGCGACGTGAAGTTCGTCTCAGTGGAGGCGTACAAGCGCCACATGGTCATGTCCGTGAAGCACACGCAGAGCACGAACTTCAAGTATGTTGATAGAGTTTATTTTGTTTCATTTTTATATATTTTTTTGTACTTTGAAGATATTGTTGTTTGAAGAAAAAAGAGAGAATAAAGATTAATGTCAATGTTATGGGTAAACTAGATCTAGACTTCTAGTGAACTGGTATATATTTTATTTCATTTTTATAATTAGTAAAACTTTTCTATAGTTTGGATAATGCCATGTTTCTAATATTTGATAACATATAGTTTTCTGAAGTCCATACAAATTACGCGGCCTAGCACAAGACGGAATAAGATTCTCGATATCTATATTCAATGTAAATTGGATTGATTTTAATAGTCGAAATGTAGTTTTATTGTTAAATAGGGTGTATGCATGTGATTTAAATTTGAATTTGAAAAAGTGTTTTTTTTTTTCTTATAATCTTAATATTGCTTTTGGATTATATTAACTTTTTTTTAATGTAATTTTTGATATTCTCTTGTGTGAATCATTTTCAACATGATTGTCATTTGTTTTACGATGAAAAAGTTGTGAGGAAGAATAAATCGAAAGACATGCTCAATCCGCCCCGCACTTGACTAGCGTGGTGGACTATGGCTTGTTTCCCTCGTATTGAAGGGAGGCCCACTCCCAACAGTGGGACGTTAAAAATGGCCGAATACGAATATAAGCTTAAAGAGTGCATGTATGTATGAGTGAGTAAGAATATGTATGTCTGCATGCATGTATGCAATATGAGTAACATATTTCATACATACTGATATACTGATATATGTATATATTTGTGTGTTTAAACTTTAATGTGAGTAACATATGAGTCAGGGCTCGGAATCAGTTTAAAAAAACCGGTTTATTTCGATAATGTACTGGTTAATTGATCGCTCGTTCTTTAACCGGTTAATAAAAACAAACAGTTAATAACAATAATAATGGTTAACGGTTAATCTTAGGAAAACCGGAATCCAACTGTTCTCTAAGAATAGTTTTAGAGAACAGTTGGTTTTCGGTTTTGATACCGAAATAAACCGGTTAATTCATTCATAAATGAGGAACGTGCATGCATTTTTTTACTAAGCCATTCACCATTAGCAAAGACGCTTCAAATGTAAACACATAAAAACTCATTTTAACCGTTTAATTTTGTCCATGGAACCTAAATTCGTAAAAAACCGTTCTCCGGGATTTAACCGGTTAAAGAACGTGACCGAAACCTTTCGGTTTGGGGTCAATGACCTAAATCTATTTAAAATTGAACGGGTTTCCGAGCTCTAATACGAGTGTATGATTGCAGCAACGGGTGCCGCGTGTGCGGCGAGCAGTTCGGCGACGCGGAGGCGCTGCGGCTGCACCACCGCCGCGCGCACGCGCGCCGCCGCCCGCGCAACTACGGCAAGAAGCCCGGCGCGCGCTGGCCCGCCACCTGCGAACACGTGCGTGCCGGTGTCATGATATGCTACCACGGTATACTATAATGTCCTCGTGACCGATCTCACTGATCGTGAGACTAGCCAGATGCGCGGTAGATTTACAAATAATATGAATAATAATAATAAATATGTTGGGATATTAACACACAGCATATATACAGGTGTACGCGCAAACACGATTGCAATCTCTATTTGTTTACTCTCAAAGTTCATTGAGACGATACTTGGACACTCGTGGTGAGAGTTAACACTTTTAATGCCACCGACACGCCTAGCGTGTTTAGGCAAACATTTATTCCTATGTTGCGAACACTGTAGGCGTGTTAACTAAACAAGATTTGCCATTCAAATAGTCAAAACATAAGCTTGAAGCGATAGACTTAAGAAGTTTTAAAGTGGCGGCAGGCGCCATGCGTGTTCACTTACAGAAGGTAATCAATGGCCGTAAATGGTCAAACTCTTTTTTATCAATCAATTCTTTTATCAAGAACTCAATTCGCTGATCTCATAATGTAAAAATGTAGTAAACTGTTAACCTGGTCGCTTGGACCTAAAACCTGTCGAACCTGGAACACCGTCATCGAAATCCGTCCAGCCATTTAACATTTTACCCACTCACACAAATATACACACACTTTAGCATATATGAATGTAAATGAATAAATAGATAAATTATTGTTTGGAATCCCAGTGCACAGAGGAGATCCCGAGCGCGCGCGAGTACTGGAACCACTTCCGGCGCGCGCACCCCGACAAGAGCTACCCGCTGCCCAAGAACCACATCTGCGACGTTTGCGGGAAGGGCTTTAGGGTGAGTTGGCATAAATACATTTGAATTGTATTTAAATATTATCAACATACCCTCGCTTCTTGGCCAGCGTGGTGGACTATGGCCTGATCCCCCTCGTATTGAAGGGAGGCCCGTGCTCAGCAGTGGGACGTTAAGAAGGCCTGAATACATACATACATACATACCCTCGCTTCGCTCTGGTGCGGCCCCTGGGTATGTTTTAATTTTTTTGAACGGAATCCTATTGTATTGTAATTCTTTTAAATATTGCAACTGAGCGGAACCTTAATTCTTTATCGAAAATAAAAGTAGCCTAAGTTAGTCCTTATAACATAACATCAACTATCTGCTAGTGAAAGTTCCGTCAAAATCAGTCTAGCCGTTTCGGAGATTAGCCGGAGCAAATAGACAGCCATGCAGAAAGATACAAGAAGTTAAAAAAATGTGTTTTTCTTATAAGAACCGTATATAATTTAATATGAATTTAGTAAAAAGCTGTTATTTTCATATTACAAAGAGACACTTCAACTTTATTTATCTGTATAGACTAGTCGTAGGCAGTCGTTGATCTGCTATAGATCTCCATAGTAAAATATAATTTGTAATTATGTATGTGATGTTTTTTATATGAAAAATAAAAAAATCTATTTTCAAAAAATCTATTATAATCATATATCAATAACTATTTTAATAGATGGACAATGTAGGTGAGGATTTACATATACATAATATATGAATTGGCAAAGACAAAACAATTGAGTATTTTTTTCTGGTCTTTTTGTCAACAGGTTTTCTTTCCTTTTTTTTATTTTGTAGTTATTGAGAGTTTAGTGCTATCAATAAAACATTGGATATATGTTTTTTTTTTATATAGATAGGTAAATTTTATTCTATTGATCCCAGAGCAACTTATAATAACTTTAAAAAATATATTGGTGTTTATTGTTCACTTTTTTTTTCTAATGATTTTTATAATTTATAAAGAGTTCCCATTTTAGAAGTGTAGAACTGGTCTATACTTATATCATAAAGAGACAAAGTTTGTTTGTTTTTTTGTTTAAACGCGTTAAACTTAATTACTAAGCCGATTGGAATTTTTTTTTATTAGGTAGCCTGTTTATTGATGAAGGCCTATATATCATCATGCTACTATTCAACAGAGTGGAGCGGTAATCATAAATGTCAACAAATCGAGCAGACTTCCGTATCATCATTATTATAAAACTGATGTTTGTATTTAAAATTTAAACGCGAATGAAGCCGCGGGCACTGCTAGTGTAATGTAATATAATTTCAATTCAGTCCTTATGAATAATAAATAATAGTGTGATCACATCGGTCTCAGGGCATTTAGGCAATAATAAGATCAGTAATATGTCCGGTCGGTGTGTATGGATGCGCGCAGGGCAACGCGTTCCTCGTGTACCACAAGCGCACGCACTCGGCGGAGCGCGCGTACGCGTGCGCGCAGTGCCCCAAGGCCTTCCACAACCGCACCAACCTGCACATGCACGAGCGCACGCACTCCGACCTGCGCCCGCACGCCTGCCACCTCTGCGCCAAGGCCTTCAAGTGCAAGGGCGCGCTCAACAGGCACTTCAGGGTACGCCACGCACAAATACGTACACACGAAACATTCGCATTTATAATAATTAGCGCTGCGAATTGGCCGATAAATTACCCGAAAAGCGATAATTTTAGGCCATTTTTGATGGCGGGTAATTTTGACGAGTATTTGCGTTGAGCGGGGTCAAAGCAGATATTTTAGTTTAGCTGATTAATTTGATTTTCTTTAATGTTTAATTAATAATTTAGAGCTGTCGAATTGAGAACTGACTACACTATAAAAAACATGAATAAATCGTGTATTCCACTGATGGTTGGCGCCGGCGAGATAAACCGGGTATTTATAAGGTTTATCGGTCGGGTAAATCAACGAGTGTTATCTGGCAGCCATGTTTATAATAGTAATCCGATTCACCCCAGAGCCACACCGGCGTGAAGCCGTACGCGTGCGAGGTGTGCGGCAAGGCCTTCGCGCAGTCCAACAGCCGCAAGCTGCACGTGCGCACCGTGCACCTCAAGCAGCCCTCGCCCTACATCAGCAAGGCGCGCCTCGAGCGCCGCAACAAGGCGCACAAGGAACTACACCAAACACCACACTTCATGTATTGATGGCATTCGTATACGATAACATTGATACACATTTCCTAATGCTACATTTACACGCTTGGCGAGTCTCGACAAGTGTCCACAAACAGAAGCGTGTGAACGGAGCGTTTGGCTTGGCTTGCGTGAACTTGTCACCGATCCGGGATATTGTCGGTTTTTTTTCACAAATTAAAAGAAGCTTGCAGCCAGCTTGTGACGTATTTACAAGTTGGTGCGTGTTTAGTGTACCTCGCGAGCTCGCGTCGAACAGGTGTTGTGAACCATGAGTAGTTGGTCAAACGACGAAATTATAGCATTTTAATATACACCTTATTCTCTGCCGAACTTTTCGCTTCCTTTCTATTTTATTTAAAAATATTTCAAACCAAACACAATGGTCGACACAACTTCAACTTCACGTCTACCATGTTTGCCTACACAGCTTGCCTGTCCGGAACACTAACGTACTCGCAAGCGTGTAAATAGCACCTAAGCGTTTGTAAAGCTTTGGAGACGTCTGCCAAGTTTCGGCAAGCGTGTAAAGATAACATAACAAATCTGATTATCTCTTCGAAAAGTGCCGTCGACATGACATGTTATGTCATGCCAAAGAATAAAATTAAAAAAATCGTAATAAATCGTTTTTTAAATGAAACAACGTGTTTTAATTTTGTCATCTGAAAAGCAATGATTTAAATTTGAAAAAGGCGCACAATTTCGAATTGTGCACTTTTTTTGATAACACTTTTGAGACGCTATTTGTGTATCTTTAGTTTTTGTATATCAGTGATTAGTGGATGTAAATAATTATTTGTCTATTCATGTGTTCCCTACTTTAGAATTGGTATTAAAAGTTTCGTCATATATTTCCTTTGTTTGATTTTTATTTATAAATATATATTATTATTTCTATTGTACCTTGTTTGAGATGGTTAATCTCTAGGTCAGCGTCAGATTTTGCATCACGTACATTTTAATAACAATTTAGTATAATCTGACTTCAAGAGATTGAGACATTGTGTTTTGGTAAGTAATATACATATATCGATAAACATATCTTTGTTATGAAAAACATACGTACTGATAGCCTATTATATTTTTTTAACTCTATTATTTTTACTATATTTTTGTAATCATGAACGAATTTCGTTCATGTTTTTAATATTAGAGGATCCTTAAATTACTTTATTAGTCATACCTAAGAAATAGCAAATAGAATTTATATCGAAGTCTCATAGCTTCTTTTAAATTCCTAATTAAATGCAGAATTTTATGGCTTTATCTTTATGCTTTTATAACTAAAAATTTTATATTGAAATAAGCGACTCACCCTTGCTTCGCTCGGGTTTGTCCCTAGGTTGTTTCCCCATACAAACTTTCATTCCCATTTTCAACTCCTTAGGGGATGATTTCTGGGATAAAAACTATCCTATGACCTTCTCAAACTATCTTCTCACCAAATTTCATCCAAATCTGTCCAGTAGTTTCGGAGCTTGTTCGGTACAAACAAACAAAAATCTCTCCTCTTTATAATATTAGTACATATAAATTAATTATTTAAACCACACTTTCCGCTTTAATAGGAATAATTAATGTATTATATTGTTATCACCGACAAATATTTCGCGTTTATTACGTTAATGGACGAATAAATTATTATCGTTATCATTTGTCAACTTTCAACTGTTATTATCAATGACATAACTGTCTGTTATCAAATGTCATCAATATCGGGGTTTTTGATTTGCACTTGCGAGTTGTGGTGAAACTTTAAAACCTAAAGAAAGTGCTATTAAGACAATAAATTACCAGAAATTATGTTGAAAAGAGGTAAAAACAATTAATTATCTCTATATACATTATGAGTGAAAGTGCAATTGATGCGGTGCATCCGCGTTTTGCTAAGAAAAAGTTCAATGTTAAGGGTAATAGTATTTTGTGATTAATTAGAAATTCAAGAAAATTTAACTAAGCTTTATATGTTAATAACATCTTTGAGAGTATCATCTTTAAGAATTGATTAATTAGGTACTTATTTAATTACTCTTCAAATTTGATATCTGATAAGTGAAAAAAGTGATTTAAAAAAATAGTTCAAATATACTATGTTTAATCACTATTTACTACGTCTCATTTTACCTTACACAATAAATAAGGCTAACTGTGTAAAAAGTGATTGTTTTAGCTAGCTGTTTGATATATGTATCAAAACCCTATTGCACATGCAGTTCTAATTGCACTTACAATGACAGAAATGCTGCTAAAATATTTGTTTAATATCATCACTAATGTCATTTTTTGTGATCTTTGCTAACAGGTACATAATTTTACTACAATTATACTATAGCAGCTATTGTAAATATATAAAACAAGATAAGATGAGATTTTTTAATGAATGCTCTTGTAATCTTTCTTATAAACAGGTTTGAAAATAGCACTAGTTCAGTTATCAGTAGGCCCAGATAAGGCAAAAAATGTGGCAGCAGCAGTAAGTGAGATACATAAAGCTAAGGAAAAAGGAGCTCAACTTGTTGCATTACCTGAATGTTTTAACTCTCCATATGGGACTAGTAAGTTCATTTATTAATATAATAATGTATTGGATTACTGTATATATAATTTTTGACTTTCATTAAATGAAAAATTTCAATCTTTCAAGTATAAAAATTCAATATTTTGTGAGTTAGTGTGTGTCATTATTTCTTCACATAGTAATGGCTGAACAGATTTGAGTTATATCCTACTAAAATGCTATCACACAAATGGAGCCACTAACTTTTAATATTTATTATGAATCCTACATTATATATTTAACTTTAACTGGTGGTGTAGTGGCTAGCATATATGGCTGAAAATTCCGAGGTACAGGGTTTAAACCCCAAGTCGAGCCAAGTTTAGTTTTTAAGTGATTTTGTTAAGAAAGTCCCAGTAAGAGTATGTATGTCGTTTTTATATCTGTTCAAAGTCTTATTAAATAATTTGTGCAAACAGTATATTTTTTTATATTTACAATGAAAATTATTTAAAAGAGTGATTGAGCCACTCCATGATTATTATTATTTCAGATACTTTCTTGAATAGTTGGCACTGACTGTTATTATTAAGGTCGCTGAAACTAGCAAACAAAACTAGCAAATTGGTCAGAAAAGTATTACAAATTTATTTAGCTGACTGTACCATAGTATGTTTTGGTTGTTTGTTTTGATTTTTCTACTGATTTGATTTCATTTGGATCGAAATGCCAACGACGCCACTTCTAGATATTTTTGAGATAAAAAAATCATTTTCTCCATCATATTCAACTACGAATCTCGTACATATTCTGGTCTGGGTCTACTTAGAGACTTGAAATTTTCTAAAGGCCCAAAGTAGTCGTCCAGAAACTGAGAAAAAAAAATCCAGCGAAGTTTTTGATTGTTATTTTTCAACTTTAAAGATAAATACATTTTTTTCATATTTGACTTCGAATCTCGTACTCTGGCTCTCGTTGTCTTAGGGATTTGAAATTTTCTGGAGACCTCCAGCACTTGTCAAGGGATCGAGAGAAAAATCAAAATGCCAGTGACGGAATATTTAGGTTTTTTTTTTTATTTTAAAAATGAAATTATTTTTTCCGTTTCAAACAAACAAACATACATATATAAATATATACATATACCTGTCATTTTTTTTGTATATGCTTGGAAGCCCTAATAGATTATCATATGTTGTATTTATTTTACAGTTCCAATAGTATTACATACATACGTGTCGAATTGATAACCTGCTTTTTTTTTGAAGTCGGTGTGAAAGTGAATTTTCAAAGACCACTAGGAATTTCCACGGAAACAACGACACAACGGCATTTAGGTAATCGTATATTGTCACGAAAACCAAACGTGTGTGCCTTCTTCTTCACACTTTAATAAAGGAAGATTTAACGACTAACATCATACCGTAGTCTAAATCTGTCTCATCGTAAAAAAATCTCTCATCATTTTGTTCCCAAAAAAAATTTAAATATATATTATAAATATATGAAAAATAAGAATCAAAAAATGGCGTCGCTGGAATTTTTTTTCTCTCGATCCCTTGACAAGTTATGGAGCTCCCCAGAAATATCTCCATGTCTCCAGAGATATCGAGTACGAGATTCGGGAGTCGAATACGGAGAAAGAAAATTTAATTTCTCAAAAAAAAATCTATAAATGCGTCGCTGGCATTTCGAGTTGACAAAACAAACAAAACAAATTACAATAGTTGGTACAGTCAGCTAAATAAATTTGTAATACTTATATGCATAGTTCACCACGCTGGCTAAGTGCGGGTTGGCGGACTTCACATATGTATTTCGAAGACTTATTCCTTAAGCCTTTTTTTATTAATACTTTATTATAGGATATTTCAATGAATATGCGGAAGAAGTGCCTGCTGGTTCAACATGTAGGGCACTGTCAAAAGCCGCAGCAGAAGCGGGAGTGTGTGTAGTGGGGGGCACTGTGCCTGAACGCTGTGGGAGTAAATTGTACAATACTTGTACTGTGTGGGATGACAGTGGAAAACTGTTAGCACAGCATAGAAAGGTAGTACTTTTACGTAGTAGTTGTACTTTGTCATTCATCTATATATAATAAAAATGTCAATATTTTTGTACAAAACGGCGCTGGTTACTTCAAATTTTTTAATGTTTTTAAGTGTTTTTACATGGAGAAAATTTTAATGCAAATCATTTTGGTGAAACTCATTCAACATTTATTTTAATAACATTGTTTATCTATATTGCCATAAAATGTAATACTTGTAATAAAATATTAATCAAGCTGTTTTTTTCTTGTAATATTTTTTGTTTGTTAAACTCTTTAAGCACAAAAAGCATGAGAGATATTTTATACATTTTATTTTTAATAATCATAAAATATACAAAGACATAATATATTTTCAAATATTTTAGATGCATCTGTTTGACATCGACATTCCTGACAAGATCACATTCAAAGAGTCTGAAGTGCTCAGTGCGGGCGACCAGATCACTACCTTTGAATACCAAGGATTGAAAATTGGGATTGGCATCTGCTATGACTTGCGTTTTCCAGAAATGGCGTATATTATGTCCAAGCAAGGTAACACTTAGATTTTTTTTATTAGAATACTAGCAACTCACCATCGCTTGGCTTCAGGTTCAGCCCTAGACAAAAACTAAGAAAACTATCGCTTGGGAACCGTATATTTTTCCGGTATAAAAAGTAGCCTATGTGTTATTCCAAATTATAATCTATCTCTGTGCCAAATTTCATCCAGATCAGTTCAGCCATTCTGGCGTGAAAGAATAACAAACAACTATACATCCATACAAACTTTCACATTTATAATATTAGTATGGATAGTATAGATAAATAAGTGAATCGAACAAACGTTTTTCGAATCGATCTGTAGTAATTGTAAAATTCTGACACATTCAATATTTTGACCTTTTTTGCAAATTTTATGAAAAAAATTACTTACACGTGTAATAAAACGTATTATATTTAATGTTCAAATGACTGACTTTAGAAGTAGGTTCATATTAACCTTTAAGATTGGACTTCATAATTTGTTACAAATGAAAGTATGTACTATTTATTGCTTTTATCTAAAAAGGTATACTGATTACTGACGTCAAAATCACTTAAAAATGAATTTTTTTTTTACTTTGGTGTACTTTTTGGTTAAATCGGGGAATAGCCACAGTCATAAAATATAATCCTTAAAGATAAAATTTCATTGCAAAAAGAATCATGAAAAATTGATAGGCGAAGGCTTGTAATATAACACACAAACAAAAAGTATCTAATTTAAAAAAAAATTAAATCAACTTCAAAAAGAAATTAACACAAAATTATGTGACAATATTTTTATATACTCTAGATTAATCAACAAAAACGAAAGTCAGTAAGAAACAAATTAGAGGCTTACAATTTTTTTTGAAGTTGGTGCCTCGTATTTGAAAGTCAAAGAGCTTTTTAAAAGCAACCCAACAAAACATACCTCTCGTTTTTACTCGTTTTCGTTCATGTTCATTTATTACTGAACTAGCGACTCACCGTCGTTTCGCCTGGGTTCGTCCCTACTTTGATTCTCCATACAAACTTTCATCCCCATTATCACCCCCTTAAGGGCTAATTTCCGGGATAAAAAGTATCCTATGTCATTCCCAGGATATCAAAGTATCTTCTTACCAAATTTCATCTAAATCGGTTCGCTAGATTCTAGATTTAGAGATTACCCCCTACAACGTCACAAACTCACAATCTCACAAACTTTACCTCTTTATAATATTAGTATAGATTAGTCATCATCTCCCTGCCCATTTCCGAATCACTCGGGGTCGGCGCAGTACATCTTCCGTACTGCTGATAGATTTGGCAAAAGTTTTACGACCGGCCGCCTGCCTGGCACTAACCCTCCTTGGGAATGCTATTGTTCATTACTGAATTAGTGTACTTCCTTTTTTCCTTTGAAGCCATCAGAAAACTTATGCAAAGCAACACCACGATACGTTCCTAGGGTGTTCCCTGTTAATGTACCCTGGCGCGTTCAACACGACCACGGGCCCCAAGCACTGGGAGCTCCTCGCGCGCGCCCGCGCCGTGGACGAGCAGCTGTGGGTGGCGCTCGTGAGCCCCGCGCGGGACGCGGCCGCCTCGTACGTCGCGTACGGGCACTCGCTGGTGGTGGACCCCTGGGCCAAGGTGGTGGCGCAGCTGGACGGGACACCGGGCACCTTGCTCGTGGATGTTGGTGAGTAGGTTCGTTATCTTACAGGGTGGCGTTAAGGAAGATTTTTAATGTTGTTTAAATGCGTTAAAACCAACGACTACTTAGCCCGATAGACGCCTAATTCATGTACTTCTGCCCCCAAACCTGTCAGTCAAAAGTTTGAGGTAAGCGTTACGGGGGAGGCGGGTTGAAATGCACGCTGATTGGTTAATTCAATACAAATAGTGATGGGAACCAGAAGTTTTATATCGTATCGTAGGTAGGTATCGTATTTAGTAAAATAATTTTCTATTTTAAAGAATATTTTTAATTAAGACAAGTTTTCTTTACTATAATGAAATAATAATAGAATACTTAATATTATTTATACAGGTTTATTCAAGGTTTATTTACAGGTATATCCATGGTTAAAGTTTTCAGAAAACTGTCGCTTACACTCTGTATAACTAAACTACTACTTATTTACATTAACTTATTATTTATAAAAAAAATACATTAGGTACTTATTATAATTATTTATTCTTTACATTTAGTTGTTTTTGAAATGTATTAACTTTGTGTAAATTCAATGAAACTAATTTTCACGTCTCGTAGCATTTATCCACTTTTCTTTTATATTTGGATTTTTTGGAAACCTAAATAAAATTTGATACACTTTTAATTAATTCAAATATTGATTAAAGAACATTCAATAAAAAAATAAGCTTACAACTATGTCGTCTGTAAAACATTTAAAAAAACATGCATAGCCTTGTACCAATTTTATTTATTTATTTATTGTAAAAAGCACATTTTCAATTTAATTAATGAAATAATAATATATCTTATATGCATGTCAATTATAAGCGTACATAGCATTTAAATATTCATGAATTAAAAGTACAAAAATTTAAAAATAATAATAATAATTATTATTATAGATAAAGGTCTAATACAAAAAAAATTGATAATAATATATAATAATAAGAAGTAAAATTAAAATCATCATTATAAACAAAAAAAAATACAATAATTAAGATTAACAATCATGCATTTTATAATAATTAAATAACTTATATCTAAAAAAATTATAGTTTAACTGGTACAGCACTAGTTACACGTGCCGGTAATTAAAGAAAAGTATAGCAACAATGAACTGCATTGAAAAGAAAGGGATGCACAGTCCGAGAATGTCCGAATACATCAACGCGAGTTGCGTTGCGACCAATATAACTTGAGCTCTGATTTAATTACATTTAATGAATTTGGAAATTAAAATTCAGTTACCTATGAAAAGTGATGCCATTTTTTTTAAATTACATGTTTGGCTACTATTTCTATACCATTTTATTGTACAGAGAGCCATGTTGCGCGTCTGTTGTATTTTTTGTGTCGGAAATTCACGAGTCTCAAGCAATGTGTTCACGGGTCACGGATGTGGTCGCTACTGAAGTAAATCGCGGGATCATTTTCTCAAGTCAGACGTATTTGTCTAACGTGTTGACTGAAAGTGTTCGCCTTGCGTGAGGTGTCTATCGGGCTAAGTAGTCGGTTAAAACTAACCTAGCCCATATTTATAGGTCATTGACAGCTGGATCACGATAACGAAGCTGCCTACCGCATCGAACTATATCTGTGAAGCGTCCTTCCTTATACAGTCACCAAAGACCGGTCAACATTCATTAAAAAATGCAAACAGATGAACGTAGAACCTTTTCCATTTTGGAAGTCGGAAAATAAGTAATATTTAAATTTGGTTGAATCATTAAGGGGAAGAATAACGAATACACGCACACCAGAATTTTATATATAAAAATTAAATTTTTAACAATTTTATATATTTTTGCAGATGCAAGTGTGGTGGAAGAAGTACGGAGTCAAATACCAATCAGAAGCCAAAAGAGATCAGACATTTACGACGTAATTCAGAAAAAACATTGAAAAAACCAAAGACTTAAAAGCAATACTGTTATTTTGTAGTTTGTTTTCCATTGATACTCTTTTACAAAAAAATATTAAAATCATATTTTTATAAATTATAAGTAATGATATTTTGTTAATTACAAATTTCGCGTTAAATATATGTATATTATAGTTGAATTAAAAATGGTTTTATTATATTCCAACCTAATAAAGTATTGCTAGTGTTTGATTATTTACGGTCAGTACATTATGTACTCTAGTACATATTTTATATATTTAGAATTTCTATGATTGATGAAGCAAACGTTTGGTACACAATTTACAAAAAGGCATGTAGATATTATTGGCATAAGACATACAAAGCTTAGATATTAGAAAAAGATTTTATTAACATTTTTATATTTATAGTTTAGATTTTTCTATTTTTCCAATGCCATTCATGTGTTTTTCAAAAATTTCAAGCACATTTGATGCACAGCCCCAAAACAAGGTGAAACCGCTGCCACCTAAAACAAAAATATAAGAAAAACTATTTTCTTACGTATCTATTAATAAAAACTCATGATCTTGCAAATAATGCCATTACAAGACATAAACACACAATATCAATATCACAATAACACACGAATCACAATAAAAAGTATTAAAACAATATAATAATCATTTTTGATATAATACTTTCTTAGCTTTGCGCGAATGTTTGATATTTTAAAATAAAACTATCTTTTCGTCGCGGGTCACGGGAGTCTTCAGTCTCAGACCACGTTTGCTGTAAATCATTCGAAACGTCGAGAACCAAAAATCAAAATAAATCCGTAATGATAGTTTTATTCTAAAATATCTTTTTTTCAATTGTACTATAAATATTTGTACATTTAATTATATTATATTTACGTATGTATATACTAGCAGCTCACCCTCGCTTCGCTCGGGTTCGCCTCTAGGAAATCGAAAACAGACCTCTCCCACGGTGATCGTACATTTTTCCGGGATAAAAAGCAGCCTGACTGTTGCAAATTTTATCCAGATCCGTTTAGCCGTTCTGGCGAGAAAGAGTAACAAACATCCATACTCACAGACTTTCAAATTTATAATATTAATACGAAAATAATACGGATTGGTTTAGTAGTTACCATGTCCATAATTATGAATGTATAATTTGCCATCTTTTTCTTCTGGTTCAAGTCTGACTTCGTCCCTGCCCGGTCTCAAACCTACCCAATGGGTAATAATTGTAGCATTCTATAACAGAAATATTAAGTTTAGGTTACATATTTCAAAAAAAATGTATTTATTTAATCCGGCTAGAAGGACCAATTATAATAATAGTATGAAATACGTACTTTAATTCCGGGCATTATATCTTTACACCCATTTATGACTATATCTGTGTCTTTATCATCTATTTCCAAGTTATAATCATTCTCCTGATGCGTACCGCCCAACACACAATTATGCACACTGCAATTAAAAAATAGGTTTTTTATGACAAACTAATTTTTCATATATTTTCTTTAACTATAAAGCGAAGAATAAAAATCAAATTGTTGGAAACGAAAAATACTAATTAGAGATAAATAATAAAACCAGTACTTGTAATGATAACTAATATTTCCACGTTTAGAGTACATAAAAAGTTTAATGTTTTAAATACAGATATTCTGGATAACATTTGACCAGCGCTATAACTTTAGATCACAATTTGAATAAACGCATTTCTTTTTTTTATTTATTTATTTTTAATCGATAATCGGACAAAAAGGTTATAAATGTATGTATCTCTAATCCCATAATAATATGAATATAATATAAAGTAGCAAATGGATGTTATATATAAATAAAATTGGCAGGCGAACAATTTTGTTTGCAAAACTGAAAAAGATGATCTTATCGCGCCTTGCTGCTCTGTGGAAAAGGTCCAACGTTACCTTTAATGTCATTAAATGGCCTTTTAAATGATATGACAGATTTTTTTGGCATTTCTAACTTCAAAACATGAGTTTAATCACAAATGGTAGTAGACTCATGACGTTCAGTAAAAAATTGAAATAATTTAATGCTGAATAAATTATTTTGAATTTTGAATCATTATACAGTAATTATCTACAAATTATTGTCAAACCTGGAACCATTGTTTCATAAGCGGTCCAATATTACCCAGAATGACGTTACTTTGATTGTTTTTTTTTTTGCTTCATGGTTTTTAAGTATGCATCCTGGAGGGTAGAGGGAGCCCTACCATGAGGTTTCACTTCGTTATATGTAATTGAATTTTACTTTTGATAAAGAAAATTATTTTTTAACCTCTATAGGTGATAAGAATTTAAACGTATAGGATACGGTTTTTTCTGTAACTTACTTTGGTAAGATATAGTTTCCATGATAGTCATCGAAGAGTATTTCATTTATCCATGGCGCAGAAATCTGGAACAATCATGTACATTCCATTGATAAACAAACAAGTCTTTTAATCATTCAGTGATTATTTTAACTTATACAATATTATAAGTATTTTGGTGTACGATAGTGTATCTTCAATTTCATATAAGAACATACTCTTGATATTTGTCCTCTAACTGGAAAGACTTTCTTATCAGGGACGACGTCTCTGGCTCCAAGGCCTAAGCAATTAACAATGATGTCGTAATCATCTAATTTGGTATCGTTTAAAGATCCAATAGTACTACGTATTATTACGCCTCCTGCGTTCTTGAATCGTTTGTGGAGCAACGATAGAATAGTTGGCGAATATGCTATAAATGTTATAAAACCTCGTCCACATCTGAAAATAAAATGACATTTTTAAAGAAAATTCCTTTCGCAATGACAAATATAAATAAATGCGATAGATAACATTTAAGAACAGCTGATAATAGACATCCATCGTTCCTACTTCCAAATACTTAAGGAGTTAGTACGCACGTGTTCTCGACTATAGAGAATTACAATTATTGATACCGCCGATCGTGCAATAAGTTTTCTTCGTTATAATATGATCCGATTTGATACGATATGAATAGGGTTCGTATCTCGAGATTGCAGGACCAGGATTCATTTATAGTAATTTAGAGTTAAGTACATATAGGTACTTATTATATTATATACAGACACAACACAAAGTGCTCGTACACAGTCTCTCTGTGTACGAGAACTTATGATCCATTCTAGTCCAGCCATTTTAGAGTGAAGGAGTAACACAAACACACACACAATATTTTTTTGCATTAATAATAGAAGTTATATGAGTTGTAAGCCCGCAACATGTACTTGGCTAGAAAATATTCCTAGCATTGAATAAGGGCCTAATATGGCCTATAGATATGGATGAATATATAAAGAAAAACTTACCTATATTTTTTTGAATAAATGTCACTGAAATATTCCAGCTGCTTTTCTTCAAATATTCTGTATCCGAACACAACACTTGCCCAGTCTTCTATGGGGAGGTCTACTTTTCTTCGGTACAACTCGTATAACGGCATAAAGGTTATATCGTGACCACCTTCCAACCATAACTTATGCATGAATTTATACGTTTCTCCACCCCATTTACTGCGAAATTTTAAAAGTAACTTCTTTGATCGCTTGTAATAAGTTTTAATTTTAACATTACAAAAAATAAAAACACAATATGTATGTTGGCACAAAATACAAAAAGGTAGAGATGCATATTCAAAACTATTTAATGATTAATATTCTTAGATGATATTTATACAAATATTATGAACGTGAAAATAACTTTCAAGGCATGTCTGGGAGGCTTCAGGTACGGACGAATTTTATCGACTTTTTGGCACAGGAAACAAAGCTCATGGCTATGAGCTCCACTCATGAGACTAAGATCTTAGTTTTGCTAATAGGTACTTGAATTAATAATAATAATAATCTTTATTCAAGTGACCAGTGACTCATTATGGTTAGTAAACAATAATTCTTAGAGACTACGTTAGTTATATTATTACATTTTTTTAAATTAATGTTACAATACACACGAATCACCGCTGCACCATTCCGTTTGCAACGACACAGCAACGATTCATGTATATACAATCCAGTCTATTTGCTATCATGCTCAGAATTCTGTTGGCACTACCGCGTACCCTATGCACCAGAGACCTACATCTTTTTCTCATGATTTTTCTCATGAGGGCGTAAAAACAATCAACACGCGCTTCAGCGAACATCCCTGAGGCGCTGTAGTATCGAGGTAGCTCCAACAGCACCCTGAACGCGTTATTGTATTGAACGCGGAGAGCACTATAAGATTTTTGAGTATATCCTGCCCATAGGCTGCACGTGTAAAAAGATGTACAATATGCTCAAAACAATGTTATTTTAACGTTGGGTGAACTACGTGCAAACCTACGAGCAAGCATATTCGCTCTCACCGACAATGCTCTCCGCTCCCGTTCAATATCAGTATCATCTTTGAAATCAGAAGTCAGATAGTGTCAGAGATATTTAAAATTATCCACCCTATCCAGAATACAATTATTTAGTAATACCGGTGGTAATTCTTTAGTACACTTGCCTCGGACATGAAACACCATTATTTGGCTCTTTTTTACATTATAAATTAAGCCGTGTGACTTAGCATACGACTCACATAATTTTCTTATGCCACAGACGGACGCACTCAGCAGCACCATATCGTCAGCGTATCTAATGTTATTCACACATACACCATCTATGTAACAACCAACTCTGGTACTGCTGAGCTCAGCTATCAACTCATTCAATATCAATGAAAAAACCTCTAAAGTTGAGATGACTAGAAATTCCAAAGAGCTTCTTTGTAATAATAATTTTGTACATAAGTAATAAAAGCTAAGAAATAGAGAAGCTTATGGATTCTTGTAGTGGATAGCTTCGTTTCTAAACAACAGTACTCTATATCTTTGCGATCTATATTAATATCCATATTTCATCCTTACATCAACAGAAAGGTAAAAACCCGATCAGGCATGACATTAGGAACGTTGAGGCCGCCATAGAACTCCACAGAGGCTTGAAGTCGTTACGAAGTCCCAAGCACCCTGAGTAGAACGCAGAGCTGTACCAACATGATCTTTAGTCTCCTCAATCTGTGACATGACTCTTATGTGACCTTCGAAACAGTGGCGTATTTACGCTCCTGCGGTAGGATCGAACGTTTCAGGCAGAAAGGGGAGTTTATTAATTGCTTCACTTATTATTAAAGATTTTTAAATGAACTTGAACAAAATGAGAATAAGACGTGAACGCTTAATGAGGTACGTGTGTAATCTTCATTCAAGGGGCGTAAGATATAAAAGGTGGTTTGAACATAGCCAAAGCCAAAGAAAGATTCATGCGGAATTTAAGAAAATCTTTGAAAAAATTGTTCAAAAAAAACTTGGAGACAACGATTAGCTCAGAGCCTCTGAAAACAGGAGACTTAGTTACCACTGCGTTTTAGATAGGTACCATTAAGTTCTATTCTAGACTCTATGAAGTCTTATTGACTGTTAAAAGGTTTTAAGAAGTTTGAAGAAAGCCCCATCAATTATCTTCGTGTACGGTCGCAGTTATACGTTATTAAAATCAGCAGAAATAAAAAATGGTATCCTTGATGCCGTGATATGTATATCATGGCTAGACAAAACATTATACAATTCCGCTGCCACAACTTCAAAAAAAGTAAGCCGTTGTTCAAAAACGTAATAAGTACATTTTTTTATAGGAAATAAATCCAACCAGTAGCTTTAATGTTTTATATGTTGTTTTCATATTCATCTCCTTATTCAACATATAGAAATTGGAAAATTTTTGGCCATGCAATGCCGCCTTCCACAATAATCTAAAGTGATCTTAAAATTCAAATATAAGAGAAAAAGTTTTATCTGCCTTCTTTATTGTAGTACTTAGCTAAGTTATGTATGTACTATAATTTTACATAGCAATGATACGTACCACAAGAGTGCTTGCGGCGTGTCACCACAAATGTAAGGATACCACAGTCCCCCACATCCGTCACTAATTGTGTTGGGCGTAAATTCATTAGAAATTAGTACTACCTAAAAGTTTTAATAAAAATTAAATAAATAAATTGATTATTCTATAAAAAATGGATTGTAGACTACTGTACTTTGACACTGCTAAATCACAAACTTACATCAATATATGGATATTTTTCTTTTATTTTCACTGCACAACTTAAACCGTTTACACCGGCGCCTAAAACGGCTACTTTAACCATAACTATTTTTCACGAAAAAAGTAGACGATGTTCACTAATAATGTATAAGTAGCAAATGAGTTTTGTCTTCATATATATCCTATAAAATATAGTTACCTATTTAAATCTCTTATCAGAAAAATATTATGAAGGTCATATAAACATATTAATATAATTTAAATATAGTAACAACAATTACTTTGTTTACATTCGCTTACAGTCACTGATAATAATTGGCACCAGTAAATTGATCTCATCTAAGTTATGGAGGTACGCTTATATTTGTTCAACGTAGACTTTTGAATAAATTTTTTCACCAGAGAAAGTCCCTTCCCCAAGTTAGGTTAGGAAAGTCCCTATTAGGTTCGTCTTAGCGTTTTCAGGGTACTAATCTCTTTTTGTAACAGTTGCTTGGCTCAATAGCAATTTTGAAATCATAGATTCTAATTTGATAAGTTTTTAAGCATATGAAGAAATACTTATTACTGTGGGTTCGCCTGAGATGCTTCAGAAGCATCCGGCAATCCAGACGTGAAGCTAAAAAAATCAATTAGGAGGCACTTATCGGCTGCGGATAAAGAGGGATACTACTGCGGTAAAAATCATTTAAATATGTCCGGTTTTCATCCATTAAATGTTTCAGTCGTTCTTCTTCAGAGTCATCGAGAGAATCGTGAAACTAGTGCCACCCTCTGGTTATTGTGGATGGGGAGGAAGAAATTTTTGCTCTTAAGTCCAAAGTATTTTGCGTTTTTGCTAAGCCGGATAAATCACTCGGCCTACATCGGTAAGCCTACCGTCGGGGCGTCGTGATTAAATGCGTAAGTAAAGTAATAATGCTGTTTATCCTCCCCAAGTCCCCACAAAGATGCGATGTCAATTCGCGCACTTGGGAGGTAGCCAGTTGCTCTTGGTCATCTGAACTTTTCTGATCGCAACCCCTGGATTGTTGTGGTGTGCTTCGGCAGGCCAGTCATCTAGTGCGTAAGCGGTCCTGCGATACCGCATCAAGATGGGGAAGGTTTCGTTGTTAGCCGGACAGTCCGACATAAGCGTCTGTATTAATATTAAAGCAGGTGGTATGCGTAAATGCATTTCCCAACGTTAAAAAAAGAATGTATTTTTAGCTGTTACTCGCAGTTTTGCGTGTATTTTAGTTAATTTAAAATATGTTATTTGTAAAAGGAACTTATTTACAAACGAAAGATAATTGTCAAAATGAATGTCATTTTGAAAGGCTTGCAATCCTTGTAAAATGTCAATTGTCAGAGTTGCAACTGTCATCCATGGTTGCAACTTGCAAAACAAACTTGAATTTGAACTATTTGTCAAGATAGAATTTGTCTATAAACGTTGAATTTTTTAATAATTTATTAATAAAAGATTCTTCTCTGTAATAACTGCAATTAAAATGAAGTACGAATAGTAATATACAAATAGTTAAATTGGGTGTAAATGTGTAATTAATCTAATTTTAACTTGTAAAATATTTTTCAGGCTAACTGTAGACGGTCTTCTTGTATATTTCCCATACGATTATATTTATCCTGAACAGTATGCTTATATGCTTGAATTAAAACGAGCTTTAGATGCTAAGGTGCGTATGAGATATATTTTATAAAATACATGTATTTTTTGAGGTTATAACGCTGTTTGTGTTTGTATTTGTATTGGTGCAAAATAGTATACTTATGTAGATTTTGTTAGAGAGTAAACTGAATCATACAATTCCGTAGACATTAACTTCTGTCTTCATGGTAATATAAAATGCTAATTAAATACAATATTAATTAAATACAATATTATTTATTATTACTTTAGGGACATGGCTTACTGGAAATGCCTTCAGGAACTGGAAAAACCATATCACTACTATCACTTATTGTTGCTTATATGATACAAAACCCTCATCATGTCAGGTTGGTGATTTTTATTTAAAACTTAATGTTTAAATGATCTTTTCTTACAGAAGAGCAAAATATGATATTTATTATTTTTAATCAATTACCACTAAGAATACATATTTAATTAATTATTATAATTGAAAAGTTTATTCATTTTAGAAAATTAATTTACTGTTCCCGCACAGTACCTGAGATAGAAAAAGTATTAGAAGAATTAAAAAATCTAATGAAATATTATGAAAAAAGTCAAGGAGAGAAACCCAGTTTAACTGGAGTTGTATTGAGCTCAAGGAAAAATTTATGCATACATCCGGATGTGAGTATGTCTATATTTATATTGTTATTTTATGTATTTGTTTTCATTTGCTATTTATGAAATTAAAGTTTGTTTGAAATGATATCATTTAAATATAAATTTCTTATAACATTTATGACATTTTAGGTATCAAGAGAAAGAGAAGGTAAATTAGTTGATGGCAAATGCCATTCCCTGACTGCCAGTTACATCAGAGAGAGGCATGAGCATGATAGTTCTGTGCCCATTTGTAAGTAATGTTTTTTATTGATGTTATAATAAAGTTATTATAATACTTTACATGATGGTCATAAAAAATAATAGAATTATAGAACTGATATTAAATCTGTCTTATAATCTGAAGCCAGTACTTAAATATGCCATAAGGCTGTAGCGGAATAAGCATATAAAAATTGCACAATCACACACATTGTTTAATACCCTTATATCTTTTAAATATAATAAATAGGTTCTTACCCAAAATAGCATGACTCCCTGTTTAACGGGGATAGATGTTTGGAAATAGGGAGGTTTGAAATTGGGAAGGTGTTTTAGATAAAGAACAATAAATATAAGGTAATGTAAGATGACACTAATAAAACTTTGAGATATTTTTTCTATCTTTGCATATATTCTTATATTCAGTACTTTTGCAACATCAACTTAATTATTTTATAATTGTCAGTACGTTTGTCCGTATGGAAGCTACTACCGGCTCAGAAAACAGTTCTGTTGAGAAGAGCCAGAAACTCAACTATAACTCTTTTAAATAATCATTTACATATTAAAAATTTTATATTAATAATTTACAGTATTACAAACAATTTATGACTAGTCACTACCAGGCGATACCAACATCTCTTCATCACATCAATAGGGTGGGAAAATAAATGAATATCCACATCCTTTTAATTATTTTTAAATACATTCCTATCATAAAGTTACATAAATGCTTTATACATACATTTTGTAATAAAATTAGTCAAATATATTATTTACTTTCATTAAAATACTCAAATAGAAAAATGCAACTTACAGTTAGAACTCTTCATTAGACGCTGGTGCAGTTTTCGTATTATAATGCATATCCACTATACCCTAATTAGGGTAAATGTACTAAAGTAGAATTTTTTCATCTGTGGTTAATTTTATATTAGTTTCTTAATTCGTAAGTTCAAAATATTTCATTCAGCATTAAATTATTACAATTTTTTACTGAATGTCATGAGTCTACTATCAGTTTGGAAAAAGAAGCCTCAGACCTGAAAAGAACTATCGAAATAAATATATTTGTTTAAATTTGCAGGTCAGTTTTATGAAGGTTTTAACCGAGAAGGAAAGGAGTCTATGCTGCCGTATGGAGTGTACACAATGGATGACCTCAAACAGTATGGTGCTGATAGAAACTGGTGTCCATACTTCTTGTCTAGATATGCTGTAAGTATATCTTCATATAAAATTGTAGAAGAAGTAGATGTTGAACGTACATTAAAATACTGTTTATTAATCATTATTTTTTTTATTAGAATGTGGTTTAAAATGAAATTGAAAATATTGAAGTAGTGTTTTTTTGTCAACTGCTTTTAGTTATTAAATATTCAATACTGGCACAAAGTACAGTATAGTTATAAAATATTTAAAATAATTCATTTATTATTATATCTGATAAAAAAAATTCCTGGTAGGTTATTTCTTATTCTAATGTATTTTTTGTATCCTAGCCTATTTTGAAGTCATTATTATAATTTTTTTTAATTAATACTTTTAGATTTTTAATTTAATATACTTTTAATCCCAAATATTTTTTATGCAAGAAGAGGGGAGTTCTAAGTTTAACATGTGTATCTGTTGACGAACCGATTTTAATTTAGTTTTTTTTATTTGAAAGGTGACTTGATCGAGATTGTTTTTACCTAAATCGAGAAAATCCACAGATCTAATCGATTCTAAAGTTGGTATCCCATTACTTTAATGATATTGCAACGGTATGGTAACCCTGATTCAGCAGCGTCACCTGGAATCTGCAAGATAATCAACTCTAGGCTCATTGAAATGACCTCAATAAATAGGTTATTATGTTGGGAGCTTATTACATTTTTAATTTAAGAGTCTATTTATTATTACAGATAATTCACGCAGAGATAGTAGTATATTCCTACCACTATCTTCTAGATCCAAAGATCGCAGAAGTTGTATCAAAGGAGTTGAACAGAGAAGCGGTGGTGGTGTTCGATGAGGCCCATAATATAGACAATGTGTGCATCGACTCCCTCAGTGTGAAGATAACCAGACGAACTATTGACAAGAGCTCTCAAGCTTTGCAGTCTTTGGAAAAAGCTGTTGCACAGTTAGTTGGTATTTCATACATTTAATATATATAATTCTCATGTCACAGTGTTTGTAAGAACAATCCTCCGAAATAGCTTGAACGATTCTTATGAAATTTTGTATGTATTTTTCATACCCCTAAATAATAAGGGTGGTCCACCCTAATTTTTTTTATTTTTGAGACATTTTTTATGATTTGGCATTAAAAATACATACAAACCAAAATTTTTACTAGGGCTGAACTCGAGCGCAGCGAAGCTAAGTCGCTAGTAAATGTATATACTTTATTGACTAATGTGCCTTATTTTTATTTACTCACAGTGATTGTTGTAGGAGTTGAGTAGGAGTTGAATTGAATTTTCAAATATACTAGGTAAATAATGTAGCAATTCTTCATATAGTGCTATCTTTAGTTCTTAAAATTCACTAACATTACCCGCGGATCCGTCCGCGTTCAGATGACCAAAATCCCAATTCCTATTATATTAGTATCCTCTTACATTGCAGTTTTTGTATTTTTTCTCAGAAATGAGACATTTTTTCGCGGTAAAAAGTATCCTATATGTTGACCCGGATAACTAATCACC
Source organism: Brenthis hecate (assembly GCA_951806755.1). Lineage (NCBI taxonomy): Eukaryota > Metazoa > Arthropoda > Insecta > Lepidoptera > Nymphalidae > Brenthis > Brenthis hecate. The sequence goes on from OX638253.1 coordinate 19,898,852, forward strand.
ACACCAAAATTCATAAAAATTCCTCCAGTGGTTTTTCTGTGATGCGGTAACAGACAGACAGACACACAGAGACACATTCTAAAAACTATAGATTCGGCCTCTCTATCGAAAATAATGTATATTTCAATTTTAGATTTTCCAAAAAATATTTATTGTACAGATTCGGCTTAGTTACGATTTTATTATATGTATAGATTATAAATGCTTAACTTTGTTTCTAATGAATAAAATCTATTAAAGTTGAATTGTGTTGAAATTTATATGGCATTCATTAAAAAGAATCTTGACAAAATGTTATACACTCTAATTAAGTATTTCCACATTTGAAGGGGATGAGTAAAATGCTAAGACAAAATCGTGGTACAGATTAAAGGAAGAGGACGCGGAACGGCTCAGCCTGGAGTACGAGCAGATGGTGGAGGGGCTGCGCGAGGCGGCCGTCGCGCGCGACACCGACCTCATCCTCGCCAACCCCGTGCTGCCCGACGAGGTGTTGAACGGTCTGTATTGCGCACGCGCATACACACACACACACACACACACACACACGTATACACACACGTACACATACAAAGCGCTGGATTTACACTAGGGCCACTCATGGCTAGTGCCCAGAGCGGCAAATTTCGGAGGGCGGGACAAATAATTTCTTCGCGTTATCGCAAATGCTTTTTTATTTTACAAAAAATGAAAAATAAAAAAAGATTAACGAGTAGGTACATTTTACGAATAATTGATATCACTTATAAATTAATTTTCTGCATTTTTTAAAAAAAATCTTTATCGAAACTTTACGCATTTTATGCAAAATTTCGATAATTAGGCGACATTTTTCATTATGCCCGGGGGCGGCGCTAAGTTTAAATCCGGCACTCACATACACACACACGCACTCGCATGCACGCTCGCACACATTCACACGTGAGCTTGCGCACGCACACGCATGCGTATGCCAACACGCAGTACGCATACACGTCCGTGACTTGATCCTCATATAAATAATTTAAAAAGCAAAAAAGTAGTATCTTTATAATAGTTTTCTTAATAGTAAAATATTATGGTCAAAACTACGTTCATAATTAAATCAATTCCTAATAACTACCAAAAATGTTGATTATGCAGGTTATTGGCATGAATTGTACCGTCTAATCAAGATGAAATATTTAGTTCGAATAGTGGATATAATAGATCTAGTATGTACGGCTGCAGGTCCGAGGATCCTGGGTTCGAGTCCCGAGTCGATCCAAGTATAATAGTAGGTTTTTCTGTCAAAAAATTCTTAGTATAGCCCGGAACGTGGAAAATTTGTGGTGAGAGCATTTAAAGTTATCGCTCTTTCACCGATTGTGTCCATATTGGTAAGAACATTGTTATTGTTCTAATTTGGAAGGAACATTATTAAAAATATAAGGTTATCCACTAATTCCAAAACAATATGGTGATTTATAATGAAGTAGAAAATGAACGTTAAATATTAAAACAATATTTTACATCTTTTATTCAAGAATTTTTTTTTCGCAGAGGTGGTCCCAGGCAATATAAGGAATGCGGAACATTTCTTAGGGTTTTTGAAGCGTTTCATAGAATACCTGAAGACCAGGCTGCGGATACAACACGTGGTGCAGGAGTCTCCCGCTGGTATGCCGTTTGATTAAATTTAACATTATTATTGATATTGAAATTGTTGTTAATACCACCGGGTAAATTTCTAAGCAATTAATAAAAATTCTAAGAAATCTAGTGTTAACTGACACGCCGGCGTGTCCGCGGCCATGGAGGGATTTAAATTCATTAATATCCACTATAATCAATAAAGTTTGAAAGATAATGAAATCAGGTTTGAAGGAAAATATTGAAAAGCATGATAATACTCTTAAAAATTTACTATAGAGTATTCTTAACATAATTGTTCATACAATTGGCTTATTGGAATAAAGTTTTTTTATACTCGACACTCTTGGTGATTGATAGACAGAAAAAAAGTGTAATATTTCAATCGTCACGACACTTTTTTATTTACTAAGAGCACCCCATACAAGTACCAGGTTAGCATAAGTGTTGAGGAGTGTATGTTTTAAGAACTAAGAAATTCGTGTGCACTCTGTGCAGACCTTTGCTCGATGTACGTTGCTCGATGTGATGCCCTAATTTATGAGCCAAAGGGCAGAGAGCGAAAAGGAACTTCGTTGCTACCGTTCGGGTGTTCCGCGACACCATCGATCAAAAAACTACAAGATCATCAATCAGAGAAAAAAAATGTCCTCACCGAATGAGCGCTCATTTGAACATTTGAGCGAACTTTTTTTTTGGTGAAAATAACTTTAAGCATTGCATTTAAGATTCGATTTACATTGTTGTATATTTATGCCAACTACAATAATTACCTTAACACAATAGCTGATAGTTTTAAGAGAACTTTTACATAGGATTGTGTATCTAGTACTTTTTTGATCGATGCGCGACACCGACAAACTTTTTAATAACTTATTAATTTGATTTGACCGTTATTCGAAATTTACGTATAATATACTTTACGTATAGGCACTTCCGTTTCCGCCGTTTATATATCTATCCTTGTTTATCCGTCTACTATCTCGCTCTCCACCGCACCACCTGGCGGCAGAGTGGGGATCGGTGCGAGCGATTCCCACTCCCTAAACTTATTTCTTCATTGAGTCGAAATACTCCAGGCAGCTATTCAAAGTTGAGCTTCGAATATGGTCAGTAAATTAATATGCGTTTTATTGGTAGGTAAAAAGCTGCTATTTTACCATAACTTGTCTTGGTCCAGGTTTCCTCAAGGACGTCTCCTCCAGGGTGTGCATCGAGCGCAAGCCGCTGCGGTTCTGCGCCACGCGGCTGCAGTCCCTCATGAGGACGCTGCAGATCCCGGACCCGTCGGCGCTGGGCGCGCTCACGCTGGTGGCGCACCTCGCCACGCTGGTCTCCACCTACACCAAGGGGTTCGTCATCATCATCGAGCCCTTCGACGATAAGACCCCCACGGTGTCCAATCCGATATTGCATTTCTCGTGAGTGTGTTTATAAAATGTAAATCCTTTGACAAATTTGGAGGATTATAATTAATTCTTGCTACGTTTTTCACGCTTCGACAAATCAATATTACTTGTTAGAATGTCACTATGTGTCAAAGTATGATATGCATGAATTTTTCGCGAAAGCAATTATGGTTTTTGCTTAAAAAATAATATATATTTTTGCTAATATTTAGATATTACAAATATATACCTATAATGTGTTTAGATGCATGGACTCGTCGATAGCGATGCGGCCGGTGTTCTCCAGGTTCCAGACTGTCATCATCACTTCTGGTAAACGCTAAGCGACATAAGCTCATGTTACATATTTCTATATGATTTTATTTTATTGAAATCATTAGAAATACAATAAAACTTAGATGGTTAAATTTTTCAAGATTTACTCAAAACCTATATTTTTAAATTCTTTGTTATAATTATTTTTTATGACTTAATAAAACAAAAGACTTTTTGGATTTGCTGATATTATTAGTAAAGGTATACCAAATTTTACAATTAATAAAGTTCCAGCATGTCGACGGTTGCAGGGACGCTGTCGCCGTTGGACATGTACCCTAAGATCCTGGACTTCAACCCCGTGGTGATGAGCTCCTTCACCATGACCCTGGCGCGCCCCTGCATACTGCCCATGGTGAGGGACACATGAGGATTATACGATTAATTTATACTATCTGTATGAGCTATATTCAACTAGCGACTTTAACGAGAGTACACTATGAAATCTTTTCATAGATTTACGCGGATATTTACCATTTTAAATAAAACTATCTATTCGGTTTTTTTTGTGGATTTATTTTCATGTTTGATTTCTGAAGTTTCGAATGCAGTTACAGCGTATATGGTTACGGGAGAGACTAAGGCTTAAGATGTCTCAAAAGGCATTATATACTTGTTACAGATAATGCCTACCCACAAAAGATTACTCCAGGTTGTAATCTATCGTTTTGCTGAATTTCATACAAATCTATCCAGTCGTTTTAGCATGAGGGACCACAAACATACACACAACGTGCAGTCTGATTATTTTATATAAACAAGTGGCATACTGTATAGTGCATTTTTTTACGTTTATAAAGTTTAAAAATTGGTTTTTAATAAGCATAAACATGGTTAATTCAAAAAGTACCTTCTTTAAATATATATACTAAACTGCTAAAATATAATAAATTGTATGAAATTGCCGACATTTATTTACTATTAAAATGTCTGCGTATATATGTACCTATGTATATCCAATACACTGTTTTTGCTTATATTCAACAATGTATTTTTTTTATTTTTTTTTATTTTACATAATTGGTATATTTGTAGATAGTGTCAAAAGGCAGCGACCAAGTGGCGATATCGTCGAAGTACGAGACGCGCGAGGACGTGGCAGTCATACGTAACTACGGACAGCTTCTAGTGGAGGTATTTATCGTCCCTAGCTTGATTCCCCATACAAACATTCATCCCCATTTTCACCTCCTTAAGGGATGATTTCCGGGCTAAAAAGTATCATACGTCCTTCTCAGGGTCTCTTCTATTTTCTTACCAAATTTAATCTAAATCGGCTCAGTAGACTCAGAGATTAACCCATACAACGTCACAAACTCACAAACTTTACCTCTAAAATATTTTATATTGGTATAGATATATATTAAAGTAGAATGTATGTCCGTGTGTCAGATATCGTCGTGCGTGCCGGACGGCGTGGTGTGCTTCTTCACGTCGTACCTGTACCTGGAGAGCGTGGTGGGCGCGTGGTACGACCAAGGTAGCTATACTGGCTTTGTTTCCTTTATTTATACATATAATAAAATTGTAACTAAGCCAAATCTGTACATTAGATAGTTTTTGGAAAATTTTTATTGAAATAGACATTATTATCGATACAGAGGCCGAATCTATAGTTTTTAGAATTTTTGGCTGTCTGTCTGTTACCGCATCACAGAAAAACCACTGGAGGGATTTTGATAAAATTTGGTATGATGATAGCTGGTTATCCGGGACTACATATAGGATACTTTTTCCTGCGGGAAAATGTCTCATTTCTGAGAAAAGATACAAAAACTGCAATGTAAGAGTATACTAATATGAAAAACCTAAGAATTTGGTTTTTGGTCATCTGAACGCAGGCGGAGCCGCGGGCAATGCTAGTTTATTATATATGTACTAGCGATAATAACATCAGCTATCTGCCAATGAAAGTGTCGTCAAAATCAGCCGGAACAAACAGACAGACAAAAAAATTTAAAATTGTGTTTCTTTTAAAGTACCGCATATATATGATATATATCATATGCATTTAGTAAAAAAGCTGATCTTTTGATATTACAAACAAACACTTCAATTGTATTATTCTGTTTATGATTGTATATTTGTGAGTTATATGCAGTTAGTGTACATACATATTTTACTTAAGCGATACAATGTTCAATATGTTATACACATTTCAATAAATGACAATTTTGTTATTTTATTTAGATTTTTACATTATTTTATATAATTTATCAATGTATGATTTAAACAGATATATAAACTGTTCAAAGTTAATTAAAGTGGCTAATAAAAAGATTATATTATATGTTACATAAATAAAGATACTTAATACTCGACTAAAAAACAAAATATAGTATTTTATCTGTGAATTAAAGTGATGTTTTATGTATGTATGTATATATATATATATATATATATATATATATATATATATATATATATATATGAGACATTTTTTTAATATTTTAAGCATTTTTTTAAAATGTCTACATTTGTTGGTTTTTCCACAGGCGTAGTGGCGAGTCTTCAGCGACACAAGTTACTGTTCATAGAGACGCAGGACTCGGCCGAGACTAGTTTTGCTCTCATTAATTATATCAAGGTGATTAATAACTTATATTTAATATTGTAAATAAAACTATTTTTAAGGTTCCGTACCTAAAGGGTAAAACGGGACCCTATACTGTCCGTCTGTCACCAGGCTGGATCTCATGGACCGTGAAAGTTAGACGGTTGAAATTTTCACAGACGATGTATTTTTGTTTTCGCTATAACAACAAATACAAAAAAAAAACAGAATAAAATAAATATTTAAGGATCTGTCGATTAATCGGTGGACCGGTCGATCGATCGACTGAGTCGGTAGACCGACCGGTTTACCGATTAATCGTCAGATCGGTCGACTGACGATCGAGCGACTGGTCGGCCAGTAGGTTATGTCAGTGCGTGTGCGTGTGTGTTGCGGGCGCAGGCGTGCGAGAGCGGGCGCGGCGCCGTGCTGCTGTCGGTGGCGCGCGGCAAGGTGTCGGAGGGCGTGGACTTCGCGCAGCACCTCGGCCGCGCCGTGCTCATGCTCGGCATCCCCTACGTCTTCACGCAGAGCCGCATCCTCAAGGCGCGCCTCGACTACCTGCGCGACCACTTCCAGGTGCCCACGGGTCCCTCCCGAGTTACGCCTTGACGTTCAGTATACGTCTCTCAGAGATGACATATTTTCCCGCAGTGAAGAGTATCCTATATGTTGACCCGCATAACCAGCTATCGACGTACCAGATTTCATCAAAATCTGTCCAGTGATTTTTTCGTGATACGTTCCCAGATAGATAGACGAACAGAAATTCTAAAAACTATAGATTCGACCTCTGCACCGATAATAAAAGCTATTTCAATAAGATTTCCCAAAAAACTTTTAATGTACAGATTCGACTCAGAATTTTATTATATGTATAGGTTACACTCAATACTACTAACGACTATTCTGTTAATTTGTCCAAACTCTTGGTACTGATTAGTTACATAAAGTAAACTTTTATTCAAATTTTTACTTTCAATGATTACTATTTGCTCTTACAATGAAAAAAAAGCATCGTGGGATACCCTACAAATCTAAATTAATTTATCTAGTTTTTAAAAAGGTAATATGTAAAGTACACCAACGCACACGATAAAGATAGCGTTCTAAATACTTTTTGCTACACTTCGATATTTAAAAGAGCAACTGTTGAGTTTCTCTTGGGCTCTTCTCAGCAGTACTGCTTTTCGCGCCGTTGGTAGCTTCCTCACGGACTAACTACACTGACGCTCTTTAGATTATATTGACAATTCTAAGAAGTTTATAAGTCTAATTTAATAAAGTTTATTAACCGACTTCCAAAAAGGACGAGGTTCTCGATTCGTCGGAACCTTTTTTTTAATGTATATAAATATGTTGGGATCATCTAGTTCCATGGTAAGCTACGAGGTTTGTGTTATTGATACCAGATAGTTGATACACTACACATATATAACTTTAAATACATACGTATTATAAATATAAATACCCATGACTGGAGTACAAACATTCGTGCTCATCACACAAATAAATGCCCCCAGCGGGATTCGAACCCGCGACCGCTGGCACAGCAAGTAGGGTCACTACAAACTAAGCCAAACGTGTCGTCGGTGTATGTATGTTCACCGATTACTTGAAAACGCCTGAACCGATTTGGTTTTTTTTTTTTATTTCGAAGGGTATACTTCCCAGATGGTCCCATTTAAATTTTATCTAAATGGGTCGAAAAATCATCACATATTTTTTTTTAAATAAATTGTTTAATCGCATATATTATTAAATAACTTTCTTTTTAAAAATTACCTGCTCATTACGTCTACACTAAAAATTGAAAAATAAAAACTTAAAAAAAAAAACAACCGACTTCGAAAATATCTGATTAGGTATCTATTCTAAACGAAAACCCCCGTTTAGTTATTTTTTACATTTTACTGCCTGGAAGTCGGGTTTTTTTTTAGGTTTTTTTATTTCATTTCAATATTTCTCGTCATAGAAACAAAATCGCAAATATTTCAATTGTATAATTAATATAAATTATTTTTTGTATAGATCCGTGAGAACGATTTCCTGACTTTCGACGCGATGCGGCACGCGGCGCAGTGCGTCGGCCGCGTGCTGCGGTCAGTACTGCCGCCTGTTGCTTGGCAGAGTGCTACTTTTTCATTAAAAACACTCGATATTCATCAACATATTAAATATTTTTGAATAATACTATTTCCTTTTAGACGTCCAAAAACTATTAATGTAAAAGGAGAATTTTAAAATTCATACTACATAATATAATGACACATATATGAAACTTAAATAAATAATCTTTTTTATTGAAAACTTCATACAACTGCGCGTCATTATTTCATCGCATCGGTAGGTCACTACTACATAACGGCAGTGTGTGGGTGAGAACTCAAAACTAGTTTGTTCCGACTTAAACTGTTAACGACCTCAGGCCTACTAAGGCCCAGCTGGCACTCCTAAGATCCACAAAACGAAACAAAAAGAATATGAATAATAGCAATCTTAGACCGAGCAAAATACCTATTATTACACGGTTGTAAAAAGTTTTGTTTTTTTTTAGGAATATTTATTCATATGTTTATACTACGTTAACTAATAATATAATATAATGTACATATAATGTACGCAGAGGTAAGACGGACTACGGCATCATGATCTTCGCGGACAAGCGCTTCAGCCGCGCCGACAAGCGCAGCAAGCTGCCGCGCTGGATACAGGCGCACCTGCGCGACTCGCTCTGCAACCTCAGCACCGAGGAGGCCGTGCAGGTATCCCCCCCCCCCCCCCAACACCCCCCACGCCCGCAAGTCTGGTTACGTCGTTATATACAGTTCCCTATAGCTCAACACACTCCCATATATTGCCACTCCCCATCTTCCCACTTCCTACCCACTTCCACACCCACATACCTGAACGGAGCTTGACATTCCTATGCCATATCACACCGCTTTATAAGCCTAGCTCCCCACATACTCCCATACGCCCCCACATCTTTACTCGGGTATTCCCACATTCCCACACGCCTCCTTCCCCCACTCCTAAATGCACTCCCCCGAGATTGATGACACGCACTTCTCGTCTCTTTTCTTATCTCCTACAATTACCCTAGTAATAATATTATTTTACAACCATTAACAGAATTTAATCATATATTTACTAGTTATTGATATAACTTACAATAAAGTACAAAAAATTACTACCGTTATTTTGTCTTATAAGACATTTCACTTTTTTTACGTGACATTGGCGAATTAATCTGCACTCAACTGGCACGCTTTGAATCGATTAACAAGAGAATTGAATTGAATCATTTCACTTCTCTGATGACTCAATCCGCGCCGTACGCTACAGATCTGCAAGCGCTGGCTGCGGCAGATGGCGCAGCCCTTCACGCGCGAGGACCAGCTCGGCGTGTCGCTGCTCACGCTGCACCAGCTGCAGTCGCAGGAGCAGCAGGACAAGATCGAGAAGCAGGTCATACAGAAGTAAAACACACGCGCACACACACACCTATACACAGGCACACGTGTGATAGATACAATCTGGAAGTTATGCAAAGCTGTCATTTCTTTTTGTGACTCAAATTCAAAGAACCTTTTGTGAAGAATTATAATCACAATAACTTTTCTATTTGTAATTTGATAAAAGATAATTGTTAGAAAGTGGGCAGAATATACTTAAAGCCTCGAAAAAGAAAAAAAAATTGCAAAAAATTAGGGAATGATAACTATATGAGCATTAATTAATATTTTCATTGTATTGTTTGTTAATGTCTACGATCTGACCGTCTGAGTAATTTAAGTCCGGTTGATGTCAATTCATATTAAAACAGCAGGTTACTTTATGTGAACTAGTTATAAGTAAAAATTAAAACAATAATTGTTAAGTACCTCATTGACAACAATAAACTTATATAAAGTGTAATGATTTTTATTTTTTACTTTAAATCTTTGGCAATTTTTTTATATGGAATCAATGTATTGTGAAAAAAAAGATTTTTAGGTACACAGATAGTAGGACTTAAAATAACATTTTTTATGTGTTTTTGTGTAATGTGAATGTAATTAGTAGTCCAGCATAAAATCGATTCAAAATTGCCGAATTTGAAATGCGCGGGAACTGTACATTTTTCCGGAATAAAAAGTAACCTATGTGCTGTTCCAGACTATAACCTATCTCTGTGAATATATAATATATCATTTTTTTAATCCCGTATAAATAATTGATTCCCCAAACGCACTTTCCAACCCCTTAAGGGATGATTTCCAGGGTAAAAACTATCCCATGTCCTTCTCAGGGTCTTCGTCATACCAAATTTCTTTAAATGTAAATCGGTTCAGCAGATTAAACTGAAAAGATAACAGGCAAACAGACATACTTTCGCATTTATAATATTAGTATGGATAAAAATGAAATTGCAATAAATATAATAAATTCGTTTATTATTCCTTCGACACAAAATCAAAACAGTTATTAAAATGTGCGTTCTAAAGCTTAGTCTGAGGAAGTTAACGAACACAATCTATGGAAAAAAGCACACACTTTATTGTTTATTATAAAGGTTGATTTACATTAAGTAAAACAACCTTTATAATAAACAATAATAAAAAAAACCTTTATAATAATTTCTATCAATTAGCTGGGGCAAGTATTTACTAAAGCTAAGTTTACATTATGAAATACAATTAATGTACTGCAGAGAAATCTAAAATACATTCACTGGCTGACCAATGACCATGCACGACCTACACCACTGGCTGTATAAATATGAAATCTTATACAAGATTTCTAGATGGGTACCACCCCCTTATCTATTTCTCCCGCCGACCAACAATGATTACATTGTTGTGTTCCAGTTTGAAGGATAAGGTAGCCAGCGCAATTACAGACAAGAGGCATATCATCTAGGTCCTCACAGTGACAACGAACCTGCGGTTCTGCATTTTTGTTACATAAAACCTAAGTGCATGAACCGTAGGAGTTATGGGCGACAGGTACCGCTTTCCATCAGGTGGGCTGTCTGTTCGTCTGCCACTGAGTACCATAAAAAAACAAGAGTTCAGTAAGTGAAATTTTAAAAAGCTATATCAAAGTTTCAAATAAGATTTCCTCGGAAGTTTTTTAAAATTAGCAATATTGAGGTTTCTGCTTATATCGCGGTTGGGAAATCCCATCACAGTTATACAGCTCGTATACAATTAAAAATGTTTATATTACACATTATAAAGATTTAAATATCATAAAAATATATCTCTATACTTGTGTGGGGGACATAATCTTGAACTATTACATTGAAATAATGATGATGTTCTCCTAGCCGATTCCGGCCACGGCGGCCAATCTCATTGAGACTAGCCAACTGCGCAGGAGATATTATAGTGCACAAGTGTACGCGCAGACACAAGTGCACTCTCTATTCCTGTCACTCTCATACTCCGGTGGGACGACTGCTCGACACGACCAGTGAGAGTTAAGGCGCAGGACCGACGGCTTTACGTGCTCTCCGAGGCACGGGGGTGACACGCCGCCAACTTCCCAACTCCGGGCTGTTACTGAAACTTACTATACAGAAAGACTCAATAACTAAACTTGGCCCGACACGGGACTCGAACCCAGGACCTCCGGGTGTGCAGCCGTACATGCTAGCCACTACACCACCGAGGCAGTTCTGAAATTGAAATAATATTTTACGAATAGAAAACTACCCTAGACATTAGGCTATTTTTGTCAATCAAGCACACGAGCAAAGCCGGTAAAAACTAGCAATCGTAAAAGAACTATTATTATAGAAAAGTGAAAAAAAATTATATAAAATATGAAACCAGGGAGTATATTTAAAGGATATCTCTAAGTATAAACTTGCCTCACAATGTAAACTTAGCTTATAAAAATATAAGAACTTACATTAACTTAATTTTTTAAAATTACTGGAAATGAAAAATGAAATATGGACATTAAAATGGTTCTTAAACTAAAACATTAAAACAATCGAGTTTTAACAAAATCGATACATAATAAGCACATTTCTTAGAACCATATCGATATAAAATCGCATCTTACACTTAGAAGACTATATTGTAGGTAAAATGGTGAGTCAGTATTAATTAGTCCATTGCTAACCGACTGCGGCGAAAACCAAAACTTTTGTAGTTTTGAAATTTTGTAGTAGTTTTAATAATTCAGCTAAATTAAATATTAGAAGCTTAATTTAAAGGTATTATTTAATACTTCATATTAGTATTTTATTTCATTTTTTAATATTAAAGGAATAATTTTCACTAAAATACTTTCATACCTACGATATATAAAATTATCGTTTCATTGAAATCAATCAAAATCTCAACTATTAAACCATCATGGACCTTAATATTATATTTATATGTACTTGATGAAGCTTTTGTTTTAGCGGTAAGTAGATTATTAATCCTGTTGGCAAGTTATAGAAAACAGCTGTCGTTAGTTCCAAAAATAGCCACTAGGGAAATCTAATCACTGCCAATACACAGTTCTTAAGTGTCGAGCAACATTTCTGTAAACCAGAATCCATACATAACAAAAATCGATATCAAGTATAAAAATCAATCGTAGAAAATCGATTTCCTTTATAATTAATTACTTATAACTATATATTCCAGCAGCTCTATAGACATAGAGAGTGGACTGAGTATTTCTTTGCAAGCCGTAAGCTAAAAATGGTGGAAAGGCGTGACAGAAACAAAACGAATGTGCGGCCAGAAATTTTCTGTATAAATTAAAATACGATTAATGAAGATAATCATTTTTTTCTATCATATTGTGTTATATTTTTTTTACATTCCATTTATAAATTCAAATTGAAAAAAGGCAGGTACCTATTGGCCGCACTATCGCTTTCTCTCTTTCTAGAGAACGGACAATTTTATGGGAGTATTGCTGAGTCCATTCTCTACGTCTAAGAGTAGCTCCGTGCAACAGAGATCAAATTTTAATATATAAAATCGTCTATTTGTATACAAATATTTGCAATCTTAAAACTTAACAGTTAACGAAAGCGAGCTATGGTCCATGAGTTGTGGACCGATAAATTTAATTTAAATATTAATAATACTATTATTTATTCAACGGTTTAAATCAACAAGATGGACCAATCACCGTCACGTAGAGCTTATTTAAGTATATATAAGTATTGCCAGACTTAGTTTCAGCGCCAAACATCGTTCTGGCAACACAGAGCAAAAAATAATTCTAATTGATTTTTTAATTAAAAAATTTCAGCTAGGCTTTTTATTTAATATAATAATAAATATTAATATCAATATCGCAACCACTAATAAGGGAAATAATTTCTAGATATCCAATGTGTAAATAAATTTATATCTTTTAACTAGCGACTGACTCTCGCTTCGCTCGGGTACGTCCCTGCGTATGCGGATTTTTGTTCGCAATTTCATGGATTTTAATTTCGTTGCACAGAACCCTAATCCTTTTTCTAAAATCCAGCCGTTTTGGAGATTAGCCGGAACAAACACAGAGACAAAAATATTTAAATTGTTTATTTATTACAAGCACCGTATATAATTTCATATGCATTTAGTAAAAAACTGTTATTTTGACATTACAAACACTTAAATTTTATTTTACTGTATAAATAATCTCACGAGTGATAGAAAATGAAGGGAAGAAAAACGATTCTGCATAATATTAAATAATGTATAAAGTTATTGTTAATTTTTTTTTAATAACAACCCCATTAATCAAAACTAAACTATTTTACTATTTTATTGTTTTTTTTTTCATTGTACTTTTTTCAAAAAAAAAAAACAAAAAAAAAAAGAAAACCATGTAATTAATTTTTTTGTAATAATAAAAAGTTTTCTTTTAATTTAAAAAACTTTGTTATAAATTAATGGATGACTTGTACTGTATTGCAGTTTTTCATTGTCTTCAGTATAATTAAGTGAAAAATTGAAAATAAAAATATTAAATAAAAATCGGTCAGGTGCGTGTTGAATTCGGATACGCAGGGTTCTGTACCATCGTATATGTATTTTTTATTAATATAACTTTTATTCTATGTATGTAATATATCAACTTCATGGTCGATTACGAATGTTAGAAAAATGTTTCTTGTTTTTTTTTTTTTTTATTTAATTATCTGTTCTTATAGCAACAATAGAAATACATATATCTGTGAAAATTTCAACTCTCTATTACGGTTCATGAGATACAGCCGTCTAACAAACGAATAGACAGACAGTGGAGGCTAAGTAATAGGGTTCCGGTGGCACCCTTCGGGTACGGAACCCTAAAAAGTACCTACCTATATCATACCCTACAGAATTTATTCATAATTGGTGCCAGACCAAAACATTAACCATTTAGAATATTCATTTGATAACTTTAAATTTTTATTTACGATCATTTTTTTTTTAATTTTATAATTAAAATTAAGTAAACGATTAAAGAATATGTCTTTGTTACTACAACAGATAGCTGACTTCACTAAGAGTATTCTCTTTTGCATATGACTAATGTTAATCGTAACAAAACTATTTACTTCTAGCTGGAATCAAAAAAAACTCTTATATTGTATTACTAGCGACTCACCCATCACTCCGACCGGGTTCTTCCGTGGTGAAAATTTAGGTTTGTATGTATTTTTTCGCCGAATCATAAAAAAAAATGTCCAAAATATATATATATTTTTTTGGGGTGGACCACCTTATCACTTAGGGGTAAGAAAAATAGTTTACGTCCTACTCTCAGATCTACTGAATATACACACAAAATTTCATAAGAATCGGTCAAGGCGTTTCGTAGGAGTTTTGTTACAAACACTGTGACACTTTTATATATTACATTATTTGTAGGAATAGCTTATCTTTCCACTGAGACCATTTGTCGCAGTAGCAAATCCAATAATTAGACTTCACTTTGCACTAAAGTATTAAAATATATTTTTTATCGCCAATTAATTCTAGATACGCTTCAATTAGCTAAAAATTTCAACAAATCATTGTAATGTTATTATTCTAGCACTTATTAAAATAAACAAACTCAGCTCTTGAGTCATTAAAATGATTCACTTTGAAGAATCCTGCAACTGTTTGGAAGATATATCTAAAGAAATCATGACATCAAAAAATATTAGTTATTTTTTTTTAATATAATTAATTTATTGACACAGAATCTTATGAGAACCTTCAACTTTTTCAAACTTATTCATTTCATTGATTCTTAGTGTACACTAACATTTTAACACCTCTAGGTAAATTTCTAAGAAATTAATTAAAAATCTAAGAAATCTATTGTTAACTGACACGCCGGCGTGTCCGCGGTCGTGGAGGGATTAATAACAGAATACGTCACAGACATATAGCCACTATAGATAGCCTTGTAAGTGCAGCGGTGTGTACTTAAGGCATACTAAGGATGAGTGTTTCAGTCATGACGTGACGTCATACTATATGATAACGTATAATACTGTAATGTCACGTCATGGTGTGACATTACGTCATAATATTTGCCCTTTCTGTCACACTGACCACAGTCTATTTATCCATACAGTCGTCTAATGAACGTTTAAGCGTCAAGTTTAAGTTTCGACAGGACACTGGAGTGGTGTTCGGGGAAGAGGCGGGACGTGCACCCAATTGTTATACGTACTTTTACATGACAATCGGTACGAAGAAGAAGGCTTTATTATTGACGAATATATCAGTAATTTGCCACGATAAGGCACTATATCGCTTCAACATCGAAACCGTTTGCAATAAAAAAATTTATTCATCTAAACAAATCATTTAAAATACTGTATGAATTTTTATACTGTGATATGACATCACACTACATGACCTGGCGCGGATACGGCACGGACGACTACGAGTCAGGCGTGTGTTTCTGTATGGCGCGCGGGTGCGGCGGGTGCGCACTGTGCGACGGGTGCGGGTGCGGGTGCGACGGGTGCGGCGGGTGCGACGGGTGCGGCGGGTGCGACGGGTGCGGCGGGTGCGACGGGTGCGGCGGGTGCGGGTGCCGGCGGCGCGGCGCGAGGGCGGCGAGCAGGGCGCGGCCGGCCGACGCGCACAGCTCCGTGCCGTCGCGCGCGCCCGCCACGCGGCTGTTGCCGGCGAGACCGTTCGTTATGTGTCTGTGGAAGTATTATGTAATATACACATTATTCATTTATGTACTTTATGTTGAAGAAGGAAATAAATTAAATGTTTTTGTAGTAAATTATAATATTTTTTATGACTTGAAGAATGACTTTTTTTTAATAAAATCATTATTTTTATTATTAATAATAAACAACCAGACTATTCAATATTTTTAGTTATACCTAATAGTCTGACAAAATATGGTACTATTAGTGAAAAACAAAAACAAATCGGGAACCGTACAGTTTTCCAAGTTAAAAAGTAGTCTATGTGTTATTCTGATGTATGAGCTATATTATTGTAAAGTTTCACAAAAATCCATTCAGTAGTTTTTGCGTGAAAGAGTAACAAACATGGTGTATGTTTGTACACACATACTCACAAATATTTACATTTATAATATTAGTATAGATATGCAACCGGAAGAGATACAGATGCTCCCCGCTCAGAAAATCTGGAAGTTTCTGTAGTCAACAGGACTAAGCGGAGAACTTTAAATTCATTCTAAATGGAGCTACAATGGACAATAACTGGTCGACGTAGCTAGGGCCGACCTTGGCATCACACCCAATACAATAAATAATATATAATTAGTATAGATGACCAATCTATATTATACCTTTAGCATTTATATCTATATAGATTATATTCTATCTATACATGGCACACACACATACACACACACACTCACCTGAGCACGTGGTAGGGCGCGTGGTGCGCGGAGAGCCACTCCAGCGTGTCGCCGAGCGCGGCCGCGCCCGCGAACTTGGCGGCGCTCGCGCACGAGAAGAACACCACAACACGGCTGCCCTCCTGTCTACATTTCTGCAATTTCTTCAGAGTATTCGCGGTGAATGGGAAATTGCAAGTAGTCTGCGCCGCCTCAACGATATGCAAATCATCCGCCTTCACTACGAAGTATCTCACGTTAGGTTCACCGCCCTCCGCGTATTTCTCTATGTTCGCGAGCAAAGTTTTACCATTCGGGGACATCGGGCTCTTAGGACCATTGTATTGGGGGGAAAACCCCTGCGGTGCACCATCGTTCCTCCAGCCGGGCCTCTGACCGTTTCTATAGTTATAGTTATTTTGATAAAAGTTATTCCCGTATTCACTTTGGCCATATTGGGGGTGGAATTTGTTTTCATGGCGATATTGTTCTTCGTCTACCCTCATACGCCAGTTCGGCGAATCTAATGTTAACGGTTTGGGCCTCTGCCCTATGCCACTGGGTTGGTTGAGACCTACATTCTTCTCTTCTGCCCCTAGAACGTGTATCACAGTGTTCAGTATTTGCTCGTCGAGGGGCGTCATAGGTTTAGCGGGATTCGACATTCGTCGGATAACTAAAGCGCATAGCTTTTGTCGTAAGTAATAAACGCTTATCGCGTCCGACGCGTCTGCAGTGAACGCCATCCAGTCGTCTAAAGTCAGTACAGCTGTGTCTGGTGAGGAGTTGTTTTCATCGGCCTCGCTGTCCGAGTCACTCGACAATCCCGGGGGATTGGCTCTCTGTGTCAAAGCTCCCCCGGGAAGACGTAACGGACCCCCAAACAGGGCGACTGTTAACGGTGTCACTAAAGTATTGCAACGAATGAAACAAAATCGTCCAACTCGAGATATCTCTTCAAAAACCACCCAATCTGTTGGTAGGCTTTGAACTGATTTTTGCGATCCCGTCACACCGCCTCCGCGATGTAACGTCGAACTCGGATGGAAAGCTACTTTAACCTCTTTAGAAGTTCGTAGCGTCGAAGAATCTCTGTCTACTCTCGCTATAGACGGATACAGTCCGCTGACCAACACCGCTTTAACAACATGCCATTTTTCAGAGTTCAAATTCACATCTTTTATGTCACCCGAACCTCTGGCTTTAACTAGACATAAAGCCCGAAGTTGGGCTAACAGCTGCGATCGATAACCCACTATCATTTCCATTGTGGCTCCACAGATTAAATTTTTAGCACAAAACGCCTTCTCCGTGCCATTGGCTCTGGCAGTCTGCCACGCTTGGAAAGCTCGTAACAAGGCCATGTGGTCTGAAAAACTATCGGCAGCGAACTCTTTCCTGGCTAAGCCACCTTTTTTCCTATTTTCTGGATTCATTGATATCTGGAAAGGTTCTTTATTTGCTAAACTGCATACAATCGTCAGAATCGGGTCGAGGCACTTCATTACACACGCGTATAACAACATTTTCCCCAACTTCGGCTCCACTGTTAAATCCAGCAGATGCTGACCTATCTCTGTCAGATCCTCCATTGGAGTAAGAGCTCCGATCGTTTTCAACAACGAAACCGCATTTCTAGCGGCCAAAAAGGACGGTGGTTCTAGAGCTTTCGATAGAAAATCTGCTATTGGAGTATTGCCTTGTGTTAACAGTTTCGTGTGAAGGCACAATTCTTGTAGAGGGACTCTGAGAATTTCTGGCACTGAATTGAGAGATAGGGTTTTGAACCTTCGCTTAGAACACATGTGGAAGCAGTGCCCTGGCTTTGTTCTACCAGCCCTTCCAGCCCTCTGCTGGCAACAGGCCCTTGACGTCCAAACGCACTGCAACGAACAAACACCGCCATTCGACTCATAATACTTTTCCTTCACTTTGCAAGAGTCCACCACGTACACAACGTCATCAATCGTTATCGACGTTTCCGCAATATTAGTGGAAATTATAATTTTCCTCGCATTCGGTAATGGATTGAAGACTTTCTTCTGGTCCAGGGTTTGCATGTTGCTGTGCAGAGTGAATATCTGGTACTTCATGGCATTCATTTCTGTGCATCCCTGGATCAAGTCTCTCAGAGTGACTATATCATCGTATCCGGGTAAGAATATAAGGATGCTTCCTTTCGCCATGTTCAAGTGTATGTGTTTCACGAGCGCCAGCATGAGATCATGATCTATCAATTCTTCTGAGAAAGTGTGGTTGTAGACATCTAGAAGAAAGTTGTCCTGCTCGCTATCTTCTTCTTGATTGTCCTTAGATTCTTCTGTGTAGTTGTATGTGGCCAGTAATTGAGCACATTCTGTATGTCCGTTTTCTACCGCATAGTCATATGCTGTTTTACCACTTTTGTCCTTGTGAGATGGATCTGCGCCTGTAATAATAATAATAATTTAGTGGTGCAGTAATAATATTTGACACTGAAATGAAATAAAACTTGTATTTTAATTAACAAAATGATAATATTTTGAAGCAGTAGGAGTAAACTCCTAGCTAGAGCTTGGAGCAGGTAATGCTTTAAATCCAGTTCGATCTAGTTTTGGCCAATTTTGGGATATCATGTATAAATTACTTTCTAAAAGCATTATGATATGAGGAATACGGTAACAAGTGGAAAATACTTGTAGTAATACTTTGAATAAACATTAATTTACTTTAAAACTGCATTTTTCACTAACACTAATAAATGTAATTCAATTAAAATTCCTTGTTAATGGCTTCAAAGCGTGCCAGTTGAGCACAGATTCCTTCGCTAACGTCACGTAGAATGGAGAAGATACGAAAGAGATTGATCGAGGAAATTATTGACTCGACAATTTCATTTATGATATATGAAACGATTAAGATAAAAGCGTGACATATCCGTGACGGACCGATGCGCAGCAGATGGCGCGCGACGTCGGGCAGGCCGTGCGCGGCGGCAGCGTGCAGCGCGGCGCGGCCGCAGCGCGCGTGCGCCGCGCCCGCCGGCACGCCCTCCGACACGAACATGTACAGCACCTGGCTGAACGAGTCCTGCGAGCAAGCACGCACACATAACATATAAAGTATGTATTACTAGCGACTCACCCTCGCTTCGCTTGGGTTCGTCCCTAGGTACAATTAAATTTTTTTGAGCGGAACCCTAATTCTTTTACTGAAATAAAAGTTGCCTAAGTTACTCCTTATAACATCGACCACCTGCCAGTGTTATTTTGACATTACAAACAAACACTTTAATTTTATTTATCTGTATAGATTTCTAATCATAAGGACCATCACAAACCAGAAATAACCAATTTTCTAAACGTCAGTAAAGGTCATAATTAGTAAGAAGTAATAAACAAAATTTTAAACTCCTTACCAAAGTGCCTTCATTGAAACATTCATCGAGAAACTCATCCATATCTGCCTGAAGAGTGGGGTCCAAATGGATTTCTTTATCTTCTTTATTGTTCTCTTCTTGAGTGATTTGTTTCTGTCCTGATAGTAGTTAAAGAAGAATAAATGACATTTTTATATATCTATATATTTTTATAATAGCTTGGCCGACAGACATTGTGTTTAGTTTTCAATTTTGTTTAAGAATTGTGATCTTCAAAACCATACAATAATCCCATAAAAAAAAACCTCGATTTTTCAAATATTACCAAATAATATCTTCAAATCGGTTCAGAAATTATCCAGTGATGCACTTACCGATAGCATTTTATTTTTATTTATATAGATGAATTTTATATTAAAGCGAAAGGACACACTCATTATCATTGATTTGAAGTTTAAGTAACAATGTTACAGAGCTATAATAATCCTGACGTGACAGGATAAATCGGGCCTTCGATTCTGATTCGTATAGTATATCCTAGCACAGTAAACGTAGTCAGACCCCTGTACCAAAAAAGTTTTTTTTTTTATGGCTGTGTAATTTATAGGTAAGAGATATCAGCTAAAAATTTTCAATTCAATTTTATTAATGGCTTCAAAAATTTTCAATTCAATTTTATTAATACTAAAACACGAAGGAGATTGGTCGGTAAAATAAGATTAAAACTTTTTTTTTTTTTTTTATGTTGGGACATTAACACACTGTATATAATTACGCCACTTTATAAATAAATGGAATTCAGTAACTTCAAACTAACCGCTATATAATTATTTGCATGACTCAAAATAATCACTACAATTTTTGTATGTATATTTTTGTATCCTGATCTCTGAAATGGTTTTAATTTATTTTTTTCTTACCTTCTAAATGCGACCAGTAACTTTGTCCAGATTTCAATTTATTTTTCAGCTCTCGTTCCACTTGAGCCATTTTCTTTGTACTGTATTTCGTTATTTTTAGAATATCTTCGAGATAATATCTCTGCACTTCGTGCAAGCGTCCGGGGATAGTTATTACTGGGCAATTGCTAAAATACCTGCAAAAAAAATAGTTAAAAATTACAGCATTTTAGATTAATTGTAGGAATTTCGTATTCATTTAATAGTTCTTTAATTGTACTAAATATTAACAATAAGTAAGAATTCATAATGCATTTATTTTCTTAATTTAATTATAAATTAGATCCGGAGGTACTCGGTTCAATTCTCGGGTGAGGCAAAATGTAGTTATTGGGATTTTTTGTTATGAAATTCTCTCTAGCAGCCTGGAGTGTTTGTTTTGTTTATTGTGTTGATGGTGTAACACTGTTGTGGCAAAGCAAAGCACATTATCCATCTGTCTTAAGAGTATAAAGAAAGTACTGCAGGTCTTGGTGGTAGTTCCGATGGTTGCGGTGATATGCGGGTTGCACCTGGTACTTCTATGACAGCAGAGTGGACCTTGGGAGCAACCCTGGTTATTGTGGTCCGCCTCGGTAGTTTGCTTTCGGGGGGTCGTGATTGAAAGCGCAAGTGGACTGGGGAGGTGCCGTTGGGTTTCAATGAATAGTACTGGCTTCTCTAACCAGTGTGTCCTACAAAAACTGTATGTATGCAGGTGTTAAGCGTAAAAGCATTTCCCAATGAAAAAATAAAAGTGGCTGTCGTGATGATAATGGTCGTGACAGTGAGTCACCTGGAGAATATCTGCGTGTCCATGGTGGCGGACATGAGCACCAGGCGCAGGTCCTTGAGGCGCGCGAGCGCGTCGCGCAGCGCCACCAGCAGGAAGTCGCTGAACTTGTCCCGCTCGTGCACCTCGTCCACCAGCACGTGCGTCACGCCTACGCACACACAGACGTACAGACACACACAATAAGGCCGCGCGCACTTTGGACACGTATTTGTGTCGTACTTAAACGCATGATGTAGCCCAGTTGTGACGCGCTCCCTTAGGTAACCGAGTGAAGCGGGTTCAAGTCCCAATTCAAATCTAATATTTTCATGCGCGAATTATTTTCAACATGATTACCACTTGACTTACGGTGAAGGAAAACATCGTGAGGAAACCTGCATGTCTAAGATAACCTAACAAGTTTTCGCAAGACATGTGAAGTCCGCAAACCCGCACTTGGCCAGCGTGGTGGACTATGGCCTGATCCCCCTCGTATTGAAGGGAAGCCCGTGCCCAGCAGTGGGACGTTAAGAAGGGCTGAATACATAAGCGTATGATCGTGGTCGCACGAATTACTAATTTCCTAATATATGGATTATTATACTGTTCCTATACTGTACATGAATTTTTCCATGAATTTCACTTAAATTCCACTTTCCAACTCCTGGCTCCAACATCAGATCAGCTCAATGGTATAAATTTCACAATTAACTTCAAATCAATATTGATAAATTAACTTAAAATTTGACTTCCACAATTTGATTACATAATTACAAGTGAAGATAAAAAACATATTAATAATAAACAAATAAGTTACCTGTTAATGCAGCATCACCACCCATGAGAGTCCTCAGCAGTACCCCGTTAGTGCAGTAGGTGAGCACTGTGCGGGGACTCACTCGAGATTCAAGACGAATTTGATACCCTATGGACTGGCCTATCTTCTCCATTCGTTCATAGGCCACCTTGAAAGATTTAGATAAAATAAATTATAGTTTAAAAAACTAAAAAACATGCTTCAATGACGAACAAAACTAAAAAGTCAAAAATATTTTTTTGTATAAGAATAAAGTGATTAATGAAAAAATTTATGTTATTGTGAAAAAAGCGTGGGGTGCTTTATGGAATATTTTTATACTAAATCTACTTTTAAATATCGTACCAAAGCAATATTAGAAAAATTTACGATGCGCACACCGACAGCCAAAAAGCGACATGAAGAAATTAGCTGTATTCCTTTTACAAACAGAGATTTGTGACATATGGGATGAAATCCTTAGCTATTTTTGTTCTGTTATGCCAAAGAAGTATAACTTCTTATGTGCATACATATACACACACACGATTTTTTTAAAAGTATCAATAATTGTTTGTTCTAGAACATAAATAAATAACTAAATAATATACCCTCTCTGCAACAGAAACAGCTGAAATTCTCCTCGGTTGGGTGCAGTATATTCTAGCGGGTTGCTTGTTTTCTTGGCAATAATCTAAAATCAATTGAGGTAGCTGCGTGGTCTTGCCACATCCAGTGGCACCTGCCACTATTATCACCTGTAATGATAAATTTTAAGGGTTAATATTTTTACTGTTTTTCATTCAGACAAAAATATAACTAGAAAAAATATGATAGCTGCATTCCTTTTACAAACAGAGAGTACACTGTATTCCTTTACACTGCATTCCTTTTACAAACATATGGGATGAAATCTTTAGCTATTTTTGTTCTGTTATGCCAAAGAAGTATAACTTCTTATGTGCATACATAGGTACACACACATTTTTTTCTCTTTAATGATTTATATAAATAAGACAACTACCTTAAAAGAAAACATACAAAAAATATCCATAAATATTACAAACAACTCACCTGGTTATGTGTTACAGCATTAATGAGATCTTGTCTTTGCTCATACACTGGAAGCTTTTCCCTAAACTTTACCAAATCTGGATTGTATGTTGTATTAGGGACCTAAAAAATAAATAAAATTATATAATAAATAAGACTCACCTTACATTCTTTCTATCAATATATATTAAAATTATATATATTATTTGAAGTATAATAGGGCATTTTAAATTTTTATTTTATCATTTATTTTATTAGTCAATTATATTATGTTCAGTGAAATTACCTGTGCCACACCATTATTTAACTGTCCAAGAGACTTATGACTCAACTGTGGAGATCTCTCCTTTTCTGGGCAACAGCTTAAGTCATCTTTCTCCTTGCTTGTGATAGGAAAAGCGTTGAACAACTCCCCAATGGTACATCGCATATAAGAATCCAATATGAGTTTGGCATCATTTTGAATAATGGTAGATCCTATTCGTTTATATATTGTAATATAACGATTCACACCTATAATTGCAAAAAAACCTTATAAATACCATCATTCAGTACTTTTTAATGTCATACTATTTAGCACAGGCTTTAATAACAGAAGAATGAGAGGTATGTCAAGCCATTACCACTGGCAAGTGTGAGTTGGTAATCTTTACATATGTTTAAAAAAAACTAGTGACATTCTCTCAGACATACAGGTTTCCAAATGATCTTTTCCTTCATCATAAGAGTGGTAATCACATAAGCATGATAAATTCTTATATTATTTGTCATTTGGGTGGACTCTTAAAGTCCATCCGACTCCATACTTTTGTTCAGCTTTCCTTCTTTTTTGTTCACAAAATCTTTTTGATTCTAAAATTATACATGCACAAATCCATCTCAAATAAAATAAAATAACAACAAAATATAAAAATGCGCAAAAAAAAGGCATGGATGTATGTCTGTGGGTTTTAGACTACTCAAATAACAAAATTCTTATTCTATGACAATGTGTAATAATTTTATATTGTAATATTTTAAGTTTTGATACACTTAATATGTGTTATCTTTTTATAGTTATTTCATCTCCTTGTGTACATACAAAACAATAGAACAACATTAAATAATGTTCCACTGTAGTAACATTCTAGGCTGTTTTACTGTTTTTTTTTCCAAAATAACACAAATGTACTAACGTAAATATAACAATCTAAAACCTCAAAATTTTTTAAATACAAGGGTAGATTAAAATGTACGTTACAACAGTTTTTAAAAATAATTCTAAATTATTTGTGAAATCTTATTATACCTTTCCCGCGCGATTTAGACTTTAAGCCTAATTTTGCCACTGTTTCATGGATGAATCCTCGTTCTTGAGCCGAAAGAAATGTTGGAAACTTCAATTCAGTTTCATTTTCATCAGTTAAGAACTTATCTAACTGGATTTTTAGGGCTATACTCACAGATTCCGCTATGGGAAAATGTTTATTACCTAAATTACGCTTGCCTTTTTTTGAACTCATTTTATATTATGCTAATAATTGGGATAATACTTAAAAAATTCAATCATTAGTTAGTATATAAAGATATTCTATTTTGTTTACAACAAATTAATGGAGATGAAAATAAGAAGTGACATAAATTCATAAATTGGTTATTCCTTGATATTTGGCATAGATAATATAGAAAATATTATTGCCATAGAGGGGAAGAATTTTGCCTTTTGCTCCCGCCAGATGTCGTGATTACTATAGCTTTCAGTATATTGTAAAGCTATAGCTTAAATTATACTGAAGGCTATAGTGATTGCGACACGCTAGATAGCGTAGATGGACTTTTTTTTCATTTTATTTAAAATTTAATTAAAATGACAAATTGTGTAGTACCAGAATAAAGAGAGAAAATGAATATCATTTGTCCCCAAAAGGTAAAAACCTCAACGCTAAAGCAATAACACGTCTTGACTCTTCTCTTGTCAGATGATCAATGTCATTGTCATTTGTCATTAAAATTAATTCTTTTATTTGTCATCATATATATAGCAATATACTCTATGTTGTCATCCATGATTAATTCTTTGCACGTGGAGTAGGATATTTCTTTGCGAATTTAACTAAATATTTTGCTAAGTGTTTATGTCGGAAGGCAACAAATTTAATGTTGAACTTTGAATTATTTTTGTTCTAAAACATTAAGCATATTGCATAAAAATGTCCAAGAAAATCAAACATTTAGTTGTGGACACAACAGCTTTTATTAGGGCAGCAAATTTACAAGATATTGGAGAATGCGTATATACAGTACAGGAGGTTATTGATGAAATAACTAACGATCGGCAGCGTAGAAAGTTAGTCGTATTACCATATGATTTGAAAGTCAAAGATATATTTACAGAAAATGTCAAATTTATCACAGATTTTTCTAAGAAAACTGGTGACTACATTAGCCTTTCAGCAACTGATATAAAGGTTATGGCGCTAACATATCAGTTGGAAAAAGAACTTGTTGGATCTGATCATCTAAAAACTGAACCCAGTATGAGAAAAACAGTCAATGTTACTGGGCTTCCTGGATATAAAGCAAATGAAAATAATAAAAAAGATGAAATAGTTCATTCTACAAGTGATGTAAAAAATAATGAAATTGAAAGAACTGAAATTGTAAATGATAAATTAGAGAACTCAAATGACCAAAACAGAAGTCTAAATAATCAAGAAGAAAATAGTAATGAAATAAAAAGTGTTCAAATAGATGTCAAAAATGATGAAGAAAGTGATGAAGATGTTCAATTAGCAGAAGATATAGCAGAGCAAATTAAAAATATGGATTTACGAGAGGGTACTGAAGTAGATGAATGTATTGTAAAAGTAGCAGACCGTGAAGATATAGATAGAGCAGATGAAAGCGAAAGTGAAGATGATTCTGATAGTGATGGCGGTGACTGGATTACACCAGGAAATGTCTCAGAAAAGAAAAAAGAAATGGAAGATGGAGAATTTGAAGATAAAAATGTAGAAGTAGCTTGTATAACATCTGACTTTGCTATGCAGAATGTATTAAAACAAATAGGCTTAAATGTAACATCAATTGATGGGAGAGTTATTAGACAGCTCCGTACATTTATTTTTAGATGCACAACTTGCTTTAAAACAACTAGTGTCATGACTAAATTGTTTTGTCCTAAATGTGGACATGCTACATTGAAAAAAGTTTCTGTAAGTATAGATGATGATGGTAATCAGCATATCCATATAAATGGAAGAAAACCTTTAACAGCCAGAGGCAAAAAGTTTAGTTTACCTACACCGAGAGGTGGTCAACACTTCCAATACCCCATTCTTACTGAAGATCAACACATTCATAAAAGGTTTGCCACAAAATTGGCAAGAGGTAAAACTAATGCTATGGATCCTGACTATATTGCTGGATTTTCACCATTTGTAATGAAAGATGTCAATTCTAAATCTGCAGTGTTAGGAGTAAGAGCTGATAAACAAGATGTTAAGTACTGGATGAAACATTATTCGAAGGGAAAGAAAAAATAAAATATTATTTATTGTCAAATATATGCTTATTTAATAAAGCATTGCAGTTTGCTTTAATATGAAGAATGTGTTACTTATACATGTAACCTTACTAACAAACTAAATTCTAGTAAGCCAACACAAATTTTTTATTGTGCAATTCTTAAAAATACAAATGAAATGAATTGTGTAAAAAACGTTGTGTGGTACATTTCAAATAATCTCATCTTTAATAAAACCTTAAATAGTCAATATTATTAATTTGTAATAAAATAAATTGGCCATACAAAAGACATTTAAACAAAGAAAATTATCTCAGTTTTGATTTTATAATATAATAATTATTTTCTTAATCCATGTTAATATGACACATTTAAATAGCACTTCTGGTCTGGTAGGATAAGATATTTTTGCACTTCATTATTTCTTCTTCTCTATTCTTTCAACTTCTCTTCGAAGAACTTAAAGACCGATTCTATACATTTACATGAAGTCATCTCGTGCTTAGGATGACCTGAAATTAAAAGATAACAATATTTTATAAGATATTGATGTAAACAAAAGGAATTTTAAATTATGCTTATGAAAATATATTTGTACCTGCTGATACTCTATTAATATCAAATTCTGGAGTTTTCATTGGAGTATCTAATGGTGAGGTACTTGAAATCCAATTTCTTGACACCTTAGGATATGAGAAAAAATATTAATAAGGAAGTTTCCTTTTTTATTAAGAAAACATATTCTTCTGTAGAAACAAGGAATAAATAGAAATGAACAAGAGTAGATACTCACATTCTTCAAATAATTCGATATTTTAACACCAGAAAACCCATGAACTGAATCAGTTAAAGCCACTGCTTTAACTTTCTTTTCAAATACTTTCTTTTCTTTATCAGCCAATGTCACTGTAAGCACACCTCCATAGCTGTGAGCAACAATTAAAATGCTACTTGCTTTTACATTTGCAATATATTCTTTCCAAACATATTTTGCATGATCTTCGGAACTTCCACTATGAGGTATCTCTTTATCTCCTCTATAGTTGTCATTTGAATTTAAAACTATTATACCATAACCCTTTGCTTGAGCTTGCTTTATGTAAGGTAATTGAGTGCCATTATCAAGGCAATCGTTTATTATTAAGCTGTAATAAAAATAATTGTCAATAAACAAATTTTAGTAAATTTATGATTATAATTACAACTTCAAAAATATATTCACTTTAACCAAAATTAAATGTAGAATTGAAATTGTTTTCCACTTACGATCTAGCCCACTGCCCAGCTCTGACAGCTCCAGATCCATGTATCAAAACTAATAATACATCTTTTGTGTCATAATCTTCTGATACAAATATAAAAGTACCATTTTCCTCTTTACTTCCTTTAGGAACTGGCAATCGTTTTAAATTCACTTCAGTTTCGAGAAGATAATAAATGTGCTCTGTTATTGCTTCACCAAGTACTTCATAGTGCGCCTGACATTCTTTATGATCATTACTTATATTAAACTGAAATGGTTCATCTCCTGGCTGTCCGATTTCATTTATTTTTCTTAATTGTCCTTCTACAATAATAACTTTAATATAGATATTTTTCTTTAAGTACGTATATTTGTTACATATAATAACGTTATATTAACCAGTGTTAAAGGCATATCCCAAATCTTTGATTGTTTTGACTGCAGTCATAGTTACAACCGTTGGTAAGGAATTATTATTTGCGCTACGGAGTGATATATTTCTGCTAAGTTTAAGCGTTTTAAATAACAAACGTAATCTATTCATGTGTTATATATTGAAATATTATAAAGAGTAAAATAGTAAGCTTTAAAATTTTTTTTAATAGTTGACTGTTGACATTATCAAATATCAATTAATTTAATAACATGGATGACAATTGACAAATAAAATAACATTGACAGTTCAGTAACAGTTAGACATTCGTTCTGAAATTTATATAATATAAAATAATACAATTTATATTGTATAATGTTAAAATATAATGAATATTATTGACTAATTTTCCCGCGGTAAAAAGTATCCTATATGTTGACCCAGATTTCATCAAAATCCCTCAAGTGGTTTTTCCGTGATACGGTAACAGACACAAAAATTCTAAAAACTATAGATTCAGCCTTTGTGTCGATAATAATGTCTATTTTAATAAGATTTTCCAAAAAATATTTAATGTACAGATTCGGCTTAGTTACAATTTTATTATATGTATAGATAATAGCGCTTTTATATCTATATATATAAAAGAAAGTCGTGTTAGTTACACTATTTATAACTCAACAACGGCTGAACCGATTTGGCTGAAAATTGGTGGGGAAGTAGCTTAGAACCAGGATACTTTTTATCCCGTTCGATTTTTTATCGCGTTCCCGTGTGACGTGACATAAAATTCAAGAACGGCTGGACCAATTTTTATGATATTTGAATTTTTGGATTTCTCTTAGTCCGGAATAGGATCATAAGTGTTAAAACATCAGAAAAATTAACGAAAAAAAATTATATGGCTAGCGTTGGCTAATAACTATTTATCTCTATTTAAAACGTACCTAGCGACGAACCCGAGCGAAGCGAGGGTGAGCCGCTAGTAAAAAAATAAAAATAATTAAATAAGGCATATTACATTCTTGTATATATTGATAGAATATCATTTATGGAAAGAATATAATCAGCTAACTTCCTCATGTCGCTTTTTGGCTGTCGGTGTGCTCGCGCATTGTAAATATTTTACTCTCACAATTTTTTCCAAGCCAAGTATAACTTCAAAAATTGAACTCTGCTAGTGATTAAAAATATAATAGATTTAAGCACGAAATAATACCAAATTCTAATTACATAAAGAAAAGGGCATTTTAGTAGGAATGTAGTTTATTTAAAAAGATCCTTGATCTACTAACAATATTTATATTCATTTACAAAGTAGGTGTCATTAATTATGTTTATAAATAGTTGCATTATCATATGCAAATAATTAATTATTTTATTCATTATACCAATCTAGAAATAGCAAAGTAAATGACATGACTAGCAAAAAGAATAAAATATACACTCTAAGCCCAGCATTCCTTTGGATAGCTTGTTTTATCTGTTCATTTGCATCTTTCATTGTTTCAGTTGTGCCAACAACTGTATTTGCTATTCTGTCTATGTCCTGCTCTTGTTGTAACACCTAAAAGAAAATAATAAAGCTTAAAAATACTGGAATTAGCTAAGCAAATAAATAAAATATTATAAAAAAATATTATGAACATTTAGTATATTTTAATAAAAAAGAGAAAATTGTATATTAAAACAGCCACCTTTTCAGTGAATATTTCCTGTAATTCAGCAATATGTAACACTTTACTCTCTATTTGCCTCACTTCTTCTGTCATGCTATTCAGTTCATTAAGCAGTTGTACATTCTCCGACTCAAACAATTGTAATTCTTCTGCACTGAGTTCACCTTCATCAGACATGACTGCTATTTCATTCTCTGATAAATCCATCTTCGTTTTAGATGTGTCTACTTCTTCTACTTCTACTTCAGTTTCTTTGTCTTCTTTTTCTATTTCTTTTTCTTGTATAAATGGATTTGGTATGTTTGACTTAGTATGTGGCAATTCAAGTCGTGATAATTTGCGCATATCTAGTGCTTGCTTAACTCGTAAAGCTTTTAGTTCACTGTGTATTTTACAAACAGCTTTTAGGTAAGAATCAATGAGATCTATTACACCATCCATATATTCCCTAGTCTGATGAGAAACAGAAAGTTTCCGATTATCATGTCTAAATTCTTTTAATAGGTGAGAGCAAGTATTGATTATTCTTTGAGCTCCAGTATCTATCTGGTCCCTTTCCATTTCAGACATTTCATCACCAGTTACTGTGTTAAAGAAACTTAAATACCTCTCCCTGTGCTCTAAAAGGAAGTCGCGAAGCTTAGTTATTTGTGAGGTGATATCTTTAGCTGCTGCCATAAAACCTGTCTTTGGTTTACTTCGGAGGATTCTTTGTTTGTCATCGCTTCCAGGACTTTGTATACCAAAAGCTTTATTTCTAGTTTTTACTGTTTTTATGCAAGCTTTAAATAATGGTGTTATATCCATTTTAAATTCATATATCTTAAATAATCAGAAGTAGAAAATCAAATTGTTACTAAAAATGACGTTGGTTGACATTCGTAATTTGACGTGTTGATTTGTTTTTGGTCTGTTAGATTGACATTGACGGCATCTGGAATGGGGAAGAATTTGCCTTTTTCCCCGCCAGTCGTCGCGATCATTATAATCCTCAGTATATTATAACGCCTTATAGCCTGGATGGATTTTTTTCATTTCCATTTAAAATTTAATTTAAATTACAAATTGTGCAGCGCCAAGATGCAAAGAAAATGGATATTATTTGATCCCAAAAGACAAAAACTAAAGAAATTGTGGTCTAACCAAAATAGGCGAAATCACAATCTTTATATTCTTCAATCGTCTACAGATACAAATATTGTTTATTTTTTGTACATTTTTACATATATTATAAATTTTATCCTTTTATCGTCCATTTTACCCTCATACAGCATTGGATCCAAAAAATGCTAAAACATGTACATATTGATTTAATTGTATTGAAGAGCATTAATACCACGTTTCAAGTAATTCTGATCATAAATAATTCTTTGCCCATATAAACTTTATTACCTCTTTTAACCCCTATAAGGGTGAATTTCGTTTCACGTTTCTACGACCACCACAGGATGGACCTCTCTTTCTCAATTTTTCCTTCAGCTGACCTAACTTTCAGGTACAATACATTATACAGGTAAGATGCGATTATAAGAGAAGCAAAAACTAGGTATGAAATAGATATTATAATAAGTTGCTTAACCTCAAACTGAGTGTAAATGGATCATACGTGTAGCGTCCTCTATTCAAGAAATCTTCCCTAACCAATTAAATACTTGAAGACCGTTTTGAATAAAATTAAATTGGCAGAGTTTGATAGAGATAATTTGAGGTTATCATTTTCAAAAAGTTTATTTTAATGGATGAAAATATGACATTGTATTAAAGTCTGAGTTGGTCTGGGTGTACCATATAATGTTTGATAAATTTTGACTATCAATAATCTGTGATCATTACTTAATACTTACTCAGTACTCTGTGGTTTTGACTTTTGACATTTTTCTGTATTGTTTTATTTGTCATCCATGGTATTGACAAACAATATTTAATGCGTAAATCGTATTTTTAAAAAGAAAAACATTATACTTTATGTTGGATCTGCAATTTGTAGATATTTTACCATCTAAAATTATTATTTTCATATACAAAGGAGAATTTGGTAGCAATTTGTATTAAAAATACCAAAATATGGCTACGGCAGATAACAGTATTCGTCCTAACAAACATTCAATTCCTATTGATATATTGGATGATTTATGCAGGTAAAATTACACATTTTAACTCATGATAATTATATATACTTATGATGGTATTGGGATTCCATGTAACAACATAAATAGAACATTCAAATAAGAACATTGCACTTAAGCCTTAAGGTTATCATTGGTGACCATGACTTTAAATAAAAATAAAATTAGATGAACATATGCATATACATATTATTGTGTAATTTCTAAAATGTTTATAGTTACTTATCGCACAATAAAACAAGATATTTCTAATAAATGTTACAAATTGCAGCCGTTTTATAATTAACTTACCACCTGAGGATAGAGGTAATCTCGTTCGAATTTGCTTTCAAATTGAACTTGCACACTGGTTTTATCTGGACTACTATTGTACTGATGAGAGTGCAAGGCTCAATCCTTGTGGTATAAGGGAGTTTGCAGCACATATATTTCAGGTACCCTATATACTATGTAAAAAAATGTTTTTATAGATAAGCTAAATTATTTATCTTGTTCAAAATTTTAATTTACAGGCACAAAATCTTGTTAATCCCAACTCAATTATATACATTTTGCAGATTTGTTTTAAATTTTTTCTGTTCACTCAGTGTTAGCATTAACAGGTCACATGACCATATCGACGACGACTTACACGAATTTACTCCCCATCTAAACCTACCAATAAAAGTTTTCACTTCAAAAATAAGCAAATTGGTTAGATAGAAATGACAGAGTTGTAATAGATTTTTTTAATAAATATAGATTCTAATTAATTTGTCATAAAAAATTTCAGCATGTCCCTCAACTACGAGAGCATATTAGAAATTTAGATGAAGTGTTGGATAACTGGCGCGAATACAAACAAACTGTACCAACATATGGAGCTATCCTGTTAGATACTGACTTAACACATGTGTTGCTTGTACAGTCTTATTGGACTAAAGCTTCTTGGGGCTTCCCTAAAGGAAAAGTGAATGAGGATGAAGAACCTTGGAAGTGTGCTGCTAGAGAGGTTGGTTTTTGTTTATGTCCACACTAAATAATGGTTATTAATAATAAGCTGCAAAATATATATATGCTGTAAAGATATTTTTTAATTACCTGACATTTGATGTTAATACTTATTAGTACAGTAAAATTTTTAGGGTAAGAAAATAGCTAAACTTCGAATAAAAGGTATAAACTTATATACATAATTTTAATTGCCATGAAAGCTTCATATTAATTATTAAGTTATGTTTCCATCACAATAAAATTCAGTTTTTTTTAATACATCTTGTTTCAAGATTATGTATTTCAATTTCGAATTGAAAATGACTTGAGATTAGGGTGCAAAAACTTTAAAGATTTTAAGCTATTCAAATAATTAAATTTGTTTTGTTAATGATAGTGTAATTTGAACTTTATTTCTAGGTGCTAGAAGAGACTGGTTTTGATATAAGCCATCTCATTAATAAGCAAGATTACATTGAAGCAATGATACACGATCAGATCGTCCGTCTATACATAATCGGGTATATATCACGAGATACTAAGTTCCAGCCGAGAACTAGAAATGAAATAAAAGCCTGTGAATGGTTTCCGATAGCTGACTTGCCAGCTAACAGAAAAGATATGACCCCAAAAGTCAAAATGGGTGTCAGTCCTAATGCCTTTTTCATGGTGTTGCCATTCGTAAAGCGTATGAGACGATGGGTAGCAGAACGCAATCAAAAAGTGTTCAGACGTACAAGGCACAAATCCTTGGGGGACATTGAATCATGTAAATCTAAGAAAACTATTTCTCAAGGTTTGCAGAACGAGATACAGGAATATCAACAGATCTCCCAAAATCACAAATACAACAATAAAAGTGCAAATGGCAACCATTCAAATACGAAGACGAATGGAAATGGGAACGGAAATAAAAGAGGGAGGATGACAAAACGTCAATTATTCACGCCACAAAACACTCATACAAATAACTTCTCACCGGTTCAGAAAGATGCCAGTCCTGTTAACGACGTCGAAGATAATTTCCTTAATTTTGTGGCGCCATCTTGGGCAAACTTTAAATTCGATAGACGCGCTATTTTGGAATGTCTGACTTGAAATAAGGCATTTTTTTAAGGCTGATCTCACTTTCTAAAGCATTGATATCTGTGGTATATACATGTCTTTAGATGTTCATTGTTCACTCTTGAAATTAAATTTTCTTGACGTATCTCGTTGCTTTATTTATCACCCCTTAATTTTTTTTGGTCATATACATAAATATGGGGCCGTGATCGGTAGTCGGGTGTAATAAATAAATAGGGTAAATAGTCTGTGTTTCAAAATATATCGAATATTGAACGCCTTTGGTTAAATAGTCGATGTCTGAAAATAATTAACTATGAACAAAAAAATTTAAAAGTTTTCGTCTCAAATATACCAAACTATTTTGTTTTGAAACAAGCCTTAGCAGAAGTTTCACCGGAAGTTAAAGATTCGGTGAGCACTTCTGCATTAATTCTAGATTATTTTTATTTATTTGTCACCCATGATTTTTAGTCTTACTAGCGGCTCACCCTAGCTTCGCTCGGGTTCGCCTCTAGAAAAGCACAAACAGATCTATTCCACGGGAACCGTTCATTTTTCCAGGATAAAAATGTTTCTAAAATGTTAACCGAGGATAAAAGGTACCACCATGCAAAATTTCATTTAAATCGGTCCAAAAGTTTCGAAGATTAGCCTGTACAAACAGACAGAGAAAAAAAATTTTTCTCTTACATCCACCTGACTTGATTTTTAGTTTTTTTTTCTATGTACAGACATTCGACCTCTACAATTTTATTATATTATATATAGATAGCAAACGAACACGTAGGATAGCTTGTCTCTAACATATGTATTAGTTTTTACTCTTCATGTAGATGTGTTAATACAATTTATTGGTGATTTAAAATTAAATATTGAATTATTACATAAGAGAATAATCAATATTATATTATTATAACTTGTTGTTTTCAATAGAGATAGGATAATGAGTACAAACTTCATAGGTTAAATATAATTTGCTGATGTGTATTGCATAAGCTTATTTATTACTTCGGTCAAATTAATATATTTGTATGTATAGCTAAAATGTAAGTTTTTTTCTTCGAGTGTAAAACCGAAAATAAAAATTATGGATAAAATACGATTATACATATTGATAAAACAGTGTATAAATAAACATATAATTTCAGGACGAGGAAAATAAGAACACAGTAAACCATTGCAATAAGCTTTATATTATCACTTTTTACTTTATAAGTTTTATAATGTCACTTCAATTTTCGTATTTCCATCTAATATAACAATTAAATGTAGTTTTAACGATCACTTTATATCACTACTATTTAACCAATCACAGGAAAACTCTATCTTTTTACTTTTCACACATAAGTTTACCACTATTTTAATCAATAAGTTTACCAGCATAATTTCAATATTATTTTAACAACGATTACTTATCTTTTCTGGCGTAATGCACGTCTGTCGAAAACTAACTCTTCCAACGGTTACCTTATGCTTTTATATCAATCAGCCGGAAGTGAAATTTTAATTATTTTTATAAAATCATCCTAAAAATCAGTTAAGTATCCATAATTAATAATTTAATTTTATTAAATTAAACAATAGTATTTCAGTATTTTTAAATGTAATAATATAATTATGAACTTCTTACTATTTGATTTATTTTCAAGCATTTTATTTATAAGCATATAATTACAAAATTAGTAACTCGAAAAATATGTTTAATTTTAAGATATTGACTGTTAAATTATTATATTTTAATATTTCTTTAAAAGTATAATCAATAGATATCCCACATTAATTTGGAGTAGTCAAATAATTCCTGGTAATTTATTAATGACTTTTAATGAAAATATTATTATTCATGATTTCTAATTATGTATATTATTTTATTATGTACAATTTTACTACTCCGTCTAAACCTAGCTTAACAATATAGT
The DNA here is from genome assembly GCA_951806755.1 of Brenthis hecate. NCBI lineage: Eukaryota > Metazoa > Arthropoda > Insecta > Lepidoptera > Nymphalidae > Brenthis > Brenthis hecate. Next base: position 19,935,349 of record OX638253.1, read on the forward strand.
ATAAGTGTATGTATAAAATTAATGAAAGGGAAAAACTTAAAACATAGATTCCATTAAAGTAGTTGTAGTCATCGAAATCATACTACTATCAAAAATGCGTAAGTTTGTTACGCTTTTACTCTGAAACGGCTGGGCTGATTTTGATAAAACTTAGTACACAGACTATTTTTTTATTTATTTACATCCAATTAGAACGGCGGTGCCACTTACACTAACTAGATTATACATCTATAATAATATTAGAAGTAGTTTGTGACGTTGTAGGGGGGTAATCTCTGAATGTACTGAACAGATTTAGATGAAATTTGGTAAGCAGATAGTTTGAGACCCTGAAGACTTTTTAGCCCGAAAATTATCCCTTAAGGGGGTGAAAATGGGGATGAAAGTTTGTATTGGGAAGCAAGTAAGGGATGAACCTGAGCGAAATGTGGGTGAGTCGCTAGTAGGTACATTATAAATTATTACAAACATATAAAAACTTTTTAACAAAAAAATAAAAACCGACTTCAAACAAAAGCACTAAAAAGTGAAAAATAACTGATTGGTAGTTTTCATTTACTATACATACCTAATCAAATATTTTCGAAGTCGGTGTGCTTTGGCTAAGTAATTAAAGCCTACCTTTTAAATACATACCTAATCAAATATTTCTGAAATCGGTCCCAGCCCATACATAGCAAAGCACACCGACTTCGAAAATATTTGATTAGGTATGTATAGTAAATGAAAACTACCAATCAGTTATTTTTCACTTTTTAGTGCTTTTGTTTGAAGTCGGTTTTTATTTTTTTGTTAAAAAGTTTTTATTTTTCCCTTTTTAGTGTAGACAGTAGTAGCAAAGTAAGGATTCTAACATGTTAGGCTTGTAAAATCAAACAAAATAAGCCCAAACTCAAAGTATCTACTATTAGCCGTTGAAGAGTTCCACCTATCCACCTTCTGGCCTTGCCATCAGATCAGGTCAACAACACCGAACCACTGTACTATCAACGGAAATAGAAATACTTGCAAAGTTTCAAGTCAATATGACAATTAGAAGTAGGTAAAATTCATCATTAGTTGTTTTTCCACCCTTAGGGGTGGTATTTTTTTTGAAATTTAAATGGGACCAATCTGGAAGTATACCCTTTCAAACAAAACAAAAATTGTCCAAATCGGTTAATAAATGACGGAGTTCTGAGGTAACAAACATAAAAAAAAAAAAAAAAAAAAAAAAAAAAAAAAAAAAAAAAAAAAAAAAAAAAAAAAAAAAACACTCGAATTGAGAACCTCCTCCTTTTTGAAGTCGGTTGAAAAGGAAAGAGAAAAAAAACATAAGAAACAAAAGTAAACACTACTTGGGTTCTGAGAATATTAATAACATGGTTATTCAATATTCTCAGCATATGTTAGTAACTCAAAAACCAAAGTTGACCATTTGTCATTGAATGGATCCCATTGAGCATTATTGTCTAAGAGCGCGTCGAACCAATGAAACACAGTATAGGTGCCCATGAATCGGGCAAGTTTGAACGGAGTAACACAGGCGTACTAATAGAGAAGCAAGCAAATCAAGGGTAAGTTGCTAGCAAATCATAATTTTTATTCAACAACCGTATCGGAAATAAAACCACTCTTTCTTCACAGTACAATAGTTTATTACAACTGTATTATACATTTTTACAGAATCAAATAAAATATCACATCCAATTACAATGCTAGCGAGTAACACGACTATTGTCTTAATAAATAAAATATACAAAAACATTATATTATTACTATCAAATAAATGTACAATCTGAATTATCGGTTAATTTTTAGTCATATTCAATTCCTTTAAAGTTTAACTTTTATATATTAGCATGGATTTACTACTCTATGATTCTTTTCCAAGTTATTTTGCAATCATATAAAAATGTTCATTTCGAATGTTTTTGAAATTATTACTCATGAAGGAACATGGTATTAAGCAAAAATGTTGAATGCGTCAGTATTTTATAAGATCTAAAATCCTTATCCGATAAATATTAAACTACTTCTATAAAGTTGTTATTTTCAAACAATAAATTTATATTCTTTATAGTCTATTAAATTCATCAGTCAAAAAAGTACTAGATGCACAATTCCTATTCAAAAGTTCTCATAAAACTATCACCAATTGTGTTTAAGTAATTATTCTAGTTGAAATAAATGTACAACATTGTAAATTGAATCTTAAATACAATGGATAGTTGTTATCACAAAAAATAATAATTAAAAGTGCGCTCTAATGTTCAAATGAGCGCTCATTTGGTGAGGATTTTTTTGTTGCTGATTGTGCATCTAGTACTTTTTTGATCAATGATTAAATTTTATATATTATTTTACATTAAATGAATAATATTTCATAGAATACTGTTTTCAAATAACCGATTATCACAATTTCCTTACAGGTTGTATAGATTATAATTAATTTTACATGTTTTATATATTGGATTTTTTCTTGGCTTTTGTTATCGATGATTATATCTAAAAAATATAGTTATAAAAAAGTTGTTAGTGAAAAGTAAAGGAAACAAAGAACATAGGAATGTTAGAAAAATAAAGATTAAACTTAAATAATAAATTAAAGATTATTCATTGATAATGTCGAGCTTTCAGGATTTTTACTCCACATAATATATTTAGTTATTTGTATATCAATATTTATGGAGAATTTTCATCTCATTCATTCTATCACATAATAATAATAATATAGCTTTATTAATACCATGGATTTAAGTATTAACAGGTTTTTGATATTTATGTTTAGTTTTTTAATATTTTACTCCGCGGACACCTTCTGGGTAAAAGCCTCCTCTAATCTCTTAGATTTGTCTTTACTTTTAGAAATATCCATTCAGTGCTTTCTTACCACTTCAGCAATGTCATCCGCCGAGCGTTTCTGTGGTTTGACTTTTTTATCTCTTTCCTATTGGTTCTTCCTATTCTATCATATACATATATGTTTTTTATAATCTATGAATAATCTTCAAATTTATTAAAAAAAAAAACAATAAATACAAAATAGCGTCAACATGTAATAACTAAAAATCATATCTGTGTAAAAATCTAACTGTACTAGCACACATATAGCTGTCTCTTACCTATCTAATGGTAAGAAGGGAGATAACAATAACCTTATACTATTCTTTCCTTTTACATGAAACATTTTAATTAAAGTAAAAAGCCGAAGAAAAATATATAGTTAATTATATAATTAATGAAGGCGATAGATAAAAAATATATTATAAAATTATTATTTTTTATTTAAGATAAATAAAGCAAGATTTTAAATAAATCCCATTTTAAAATTGCAACAAAATGCAACATTGTAAATTGCATCTGCGCTTGATAAGAGGAAAATTCATAGAAAATATTTTGCAACAATAAATATTTAAATAGGCCTCTACTTTAATTATATAGTTTTTACTAATTTTATTATTTACTAATCATTAATCATAATTCATTACCATTATAGGTTTTCAACATAGTATAAAAATATTTCAAATGGGAGGTGTCACGGTGGTGTCACTGCAAATTAAAATATATATAAAATGTCATTTCCATACATTTTTTGGTTTTCTATTAGTTCATTTAAAAAAAAACAACTACTGCTATTATCTTGACATCGTCATTTTAGATTTATTTACTCGTGAAATCTCCCATTGATTTTATTTACTTTGCCATGTTAATTTTATTTCATATCACGAATGAATTAATGTGGCTCTCTATATATGGTATTGGAATCAAAATAATTTCCTTATATTTCATTATTAAAAACAATATAACAAATCTGCAGAGAAACATTAGCTAAGTATGCATTAGAAAAAAAATATGTACTTAAAAATATAAAAAAAAAAAACAATTGTCTATAAAATTCTTAACTGTCAATTACTAAAAAACTACCAAATCGAATAATTCGTAACGTGATTTCAAAAAGTTTTACAAAACCAATAAAAAAGTCATAAAAGCAAAAAAAAAAGAAAAAAAAAATATTTAGGAACTTATGGGGTCAAAAAATTTGTATGTCTGTTTGTTTGAACAGTTCCTTAGTTATCTAGTCCTCATTAGTGAACCTAGTCCTGTTGTGATGGTGTCTGTACCGTCTGAGCACCACAAACACTATACCGGAGAGTGCCAGAAGTACGGGGACACCTAAACCTATACATATTATCATAATCACGAAAAACGAGAAATTTTCTATGGGTGGTGTTCCGTAGCCGATTGTGAACGACCTGCAATTGTAATGGTCAAGATTTTAAATTAGTATAATATGTATTGTATATGTATTCAGCCCTTTTTAACGTCCCACTGCTGGGCACGGGCCTCACTTCAATACGAGGGGGATCAGGCCATAGTCCACCACGCTGGCCAAGTGCGAATTGGCGGACTTCACATGTCTTTCGAAAACTTGTTAGGTTCTCTCAAACATGCAGGTTTCCTCACGATGTTTTCCTTCACCGTAAGGCAAGCGGTAATCATGTTAGAAATGATAAGCACATGAAAATATCAGAGGTGCGAGACCCGGGATTTGAACCCGCTTCACTCGGATACCTTAATCTTATTATTAATGTACACATGTTGATCCTCGTGTCATTTCGATTTCATTTATCATCTTTGACGTCATACAAAAATTATATGAAAAATCACTCTTCAGTTTCGTTCGAATTTTGCAATTTTCCGGGCACCAATTGAATTTTTTTCTCGAACCTTAAACTTTATTCGGTCTATTACGAATATTTAAAAGAAACATCGGTCCAACGGTTCTCAAGTGCCACTTAATTTTTATTACATAGATATTATAGATTTATTATTGTTCTAGAATCGAGTCAATTATGAAATTCAGTAAGTAAATAAAAAATAAAAATTATAATTAATAATATCCTCCCAATACATTTCGAGGTTTTCTTGACAAAAAACTCAACACCTACACTTGACCGACACGGGAATCGGAACCCAAGACCTCCTGATCGGAGACCGTACATGCTAGCCACTAGACCAATGCAGCAGTTACATCCAATTGTAAGTAAACATGTGGCTTACCAAGCAGTATAATTATGTTGTTTATAAAACCCGTCCCCGGGCTCACCGAAGGACACGAACAGGTCTTGCGCGAGGAGGTCGGGCCCCTCGAGTGTGTCGTAGAACAGCTTTAGTGTGCTGTGACGGGGGAGAGTCGTTCTAGAAAATTAAAATTATATATATATATATATATATATATATATATATATATATATATATATATATATAACAAAACACTTATTTTCATCTGTCAAGTTTTTTATGCTCTACTGGGAGTTCGCTCTACTTTTTTTTTGATCGATGTTTGTATTTAATTTTTAAGTGCAATATAGAATACGGGGTACAATTTTTCGTTATAAGCGAATCTATAAGAAAAAAATACCTACCTTTTTTATATTCCTATTAACTTAGATAATAATGCTCTAAATTATAATCTGTAATTTAATTTTTTAATCACTTAAAAATATCATACAAACCTTTTTTTTATTATCATATAATACAAAAGGAACTATTTGCATTAACTAGTTAATTTTATCTCTCTTTCAATCTCTATGTTTATTTTTTTTTCTCTCTCTCTGTTTCTCCCCCTATAACTTACCTAGTAAAGTCGGAGACGTGCGCGACGGTGGAACTGGCAACACTGCGCTCCGGCTGCCTGTAGCCGACCGGCCGGAACTGTAGGTACCCGCCCTCGTCTTCGTTGTACAGGGCAGGCGTTTTGATCTCTATTATCTGTGGGATAGGGTTTAGTTTGGATTGATGATGATTTCATTTTATTATTAAAAATTGAAATTTTCAATTCTTTTTATGACATGTATTCTTCTTTTTCATTACATACTAAAAATCTAGAAGAAATACTAATGTGGTAAAATAATGGGAATGATGAGTCCAGACAATTGTTTTATATATGTAAATTATCCTGCCGAATTTATTTTGATGATTTTTTGACTAAGGTATTTTTTTTCGGATTACCGTTAAATTTTCATATACAATAAGAGTATTTCTTATATCAATTATATTCAATAAAAAAAAATTAGACTTTAACTTTAAATTTAAGACAGAAAAAAATATTTTGATTCAATTTGACTTATTAGACATTTTCTAATTACTTATTCTCGGAACATTTGCAATGAAGCGAAACGGTGTAAAGTATATTATTTGTAACATATGTATGTATATATTTTATTACATAGTTACAAGTGGAGCTAATAAAATCGTGTTGATAAGTAGCCATTTTCACAATTACTGTAATATCTACTATCATCAATAACACAAAATCTCTTTTTGGTGGAGATTTGTATGGGGAATCAATCATTTCTCAAGTAAACGATATAAAACTCATCATACCTTACATAGGTATATACATATAGTCTATTTATTCCATACTAAGCGTCAAAATGTTCCTAGGGACGATCTCGAGCGAAGCAAGGGTGAGTCGCTAGTATTATATCTTAAGTTAAAATATTGTTAATGCAAACCATAAATAAATACCTTTACATGTACAATGTACATGTAAAGATATTTATATTATAATATTTGTTATTTGAGCAGAAAAAGTTATAATATTATCGCAGTTAAATCCACATTAGATAAAAAGATTCCGCTGTCCATTTTCCTTGCTATAAAACTTTTTCACAACAGTAAAGTGCTTTTAATGTTATCAAGTTTTTCCTATTTAGTCTCACGTGAAATATATAACAAGTTTATGTTTATAATCAATTTTGACTGCTTTTACGAATACGAATGTTTTATTTATTCAACTATTGTCTGCCTGCCTGGACAAAATTGCTCACATATAAAATTTCTCATTCATCCGTAACTGGTTATTTGTTATGGCTGTGACTGCGTATTAATTATATAAGTAAAACCTTTTTCTTATTGCTATAAAATGCCAAACGCGTAATAGGTGCCTACTTCGACAAAAAAAAAATCAATGTTTAAATTCAGCTAATATCGAATTTTATAGATACATATCACCTTACGTGCATTGTGAAAAAGTAAAAAAACACATATATTAACTCAATTTAATCCCTCGACGACCGCGGACACGCCGGCGGCGTTACAGTTAACAATAGATTTCTTAGAAATGTAATTAATTTCTTAGAAACTTACCTGGAGGTGTTAAATCTTCACTTACAAGTTACGTATGTAATATGTATGCGATAGCACACACGCAGACGCACGCACGCACGTACGCACACATACAGACACACACACACAATATAAATAAGCAAGATAGTCTACCTCAAAAACACCAGGTGTGTGTTCATCGTCCAGGCTCTTCCTCATAGTGTAGTGCATCGTCTCAGTGACCGAGTCAGTGCTCACAATTAGCAAATGTATCGCGTATCGAGACGCATTGAACTCTTTGGTCGTGGTCAGATTGACTAGACTTATGTCAAACAGAGTGGAATTCGCTGTGTGGATGAGATGTGGGAGATCCACTGCGTAGTCTTTAAACGGTATTAGGTCAAGCTGTAACAATGTATTGATATAAGCTTTATTTCTAAGTACAGTATGTAATACTAATATTATTTACTAGTATTACAGACTTCAAAGCGTGCCAATTGAATGTTTCAAATGGCACGCTTTGAAGTCGAAGAAGAAGATTTAATAGAATTAGATTGTGAATGAACGGCTGAACGGATCTGGGTGAAATTTGGTACAGATATAGATTATAGTTTGGAATAACATAGGCTACTTTTATCTCGGAAAAATGTACGGTTCCCGTGGGATAGGTTTATTCTTGTTTTCCTAGTCTATTTATATAAAAGTCGATGTGTGTATGTATGTTCCCTATGGACTCCAAAACAGCTGGAACAATTTTGATGACATTTTCGAATACTCTTAAGGTTAGCCCAGCGGGTGTTGCTGTGAAATATGGTAGGATTCGGATGTTTGAAGCGGGCGAAGCCGCGGGTACTGCTAGTTTATTTATAAAGCTGCATTACCCTTTTAAGTGCAACTGGCCGATTTAACGCTCTAGACATTCTCTAATAGTCAACCGACATAGAAAGTTGAAATAGATTTTTATAGCGATCTGGAGTAGAAAGGAAATTAGCAAACAGATTTTCTAGAACCGGCCATGCCTAAGCAGGTCTGTACTTGGCTTTGAAAATTACCGGGAAATATATTTATTATTATGTATATTATTAGCTAGCGCGGTCTTCGTTACAATTTTTTCCGATTTAACTTCCAAGTTAATCCTCTTTCTATTGGTGGAAACCGTCAAAAATCTTAAAGTAGTTTCTAATCTGTACGATTTTTGTTTTATATATTTCTGGCGGTAATCTATACTTCTATACTTAATGTTATAAAGAAGAAAGATTTTTTTGTTCGTTTGTACCGAATAAGCTCTGAAACTACTGAACCGATTTAGATGAAATTTGGCACGAATGTAGTTTGAGATCCTGGGGAGGACATAGGATAGTTTATATCCCGAAAATCATCCCTTAAGGGGGTAAAAATAGGGATGAAAATATGTATGGGGAAGCAACCTAGGGACTAACCCGAGCGAAGCATGGGTGAGTCGCTAGTATCATAATATGTAGTAAAAACCAAAAATGATTCTACAGCTGGGAACATCATAAATAATGCTTTATATGCAGTTCAATGTAATTACAGTGAAGATAAGACGATCCAATTAGTATTTAGCCAACGTTATCGATGTAATTTTATTACAATATGCAAATGGACGTCATATAACTAATTAATTATATAATATTCATGTAATAATATTTAATTATAAGGCTAATTATTATATATAATGTAAAAATATACATTCATTTTTGTGTTAGATATTTTAGAGTGTCGCTTGACGAGTTGAATTATAATTTTTTGTATAAGATAGGTGATTTGATTAGGTCCCTACTGTAAATGAATTGATGTTTTATATGGAAAAAGCAACACGAAAAAAAAATTGTGAAATTATATATTTAATCAAAGTATGTACCATGAATGTACTTTCGCAATCAGTTCAATGATTCCTTAGCTAAAAAATGTGTAAGCGAGAATCAATAAAATCTCTGAAGGCGGTTTTGACTGTCTCATCGGAATTGAATTTTTTTAATTGCAAGAAATTATCTAAATTCCGGAAAAAATGGTAATCTATTGGAGCAAGATCCGAGGAGTATGGTGGGTGTCGGAGATAATATTATTCTTCTAGGACAAAATAACGTTGAGGTACGAATTCCAAAATTACTTCAAAAAAATGTGGGTTTTTAAATAAAGAGTGATTATCATTTTTAAAAGATATATGATATACATATGTAGTAATAATAAATAATAATATATAGTTATAACATAAATTTTAAATATTACAAAAAAAATATGTATGTATTTAAAGTTATATATGTGTAGTGTATCAACTATCTGGTATCCATAACACAAGCCTCGTAGCTTACCATGAAATTAGATGGTGCTGTGTATTAATGTCCCAACATATTTATTTATTTATTTATTTACTGTTTTAAGTGATGCTTCAGCATTGAAAGTAAGTATACGTAATTTCTACCTGTCGCAAAAGGCCACCTTGACACAAAAAGCGAAAATTATGCAAAATGCATATTAAAGACTACAGAGACGTAGCTGTATTAAGACTTAATAATTTCATACTATATTTATTCCTAGTCAAATAGATACGTACTTAAATCGGATGTCATGTGATAATCGCTTTTAATTTTTATTTACATGAGATTTTTAATTTTTATAAAACGGTTTGTCTGTTTGTGCCTTAAGCTCCTATAAACTATGCAATAAATATCGATATGTTACATTTTTATGGATTATCTACTTATATAATATAAACAAATCTATGCTAATATTATAAAGAGGGAGTTTGTGACGTTGAAGGGGGTAATCTCTGGATCTACTGAACCGATTTAGATGAAATTTGGTAAGATGATAGTTTGAGACCCTGGGAAGGACATAGGATATTTTTTATCCCTGAAATCATACCTTAAAGGGTTGAAAATGGGGATGAAGGTTTATAAGAGGAATCACGCTAGGGATGAACTCGAGCGAAGCGAGGGTGAGTGCTAGTGTTGAGATGAGTTGAGATGCCTTTAGGGCTAAAGTAAAAGCAAGAAGTTTGTTATTAAGACGTTTTTATGTAAATTAATATTTAAAAATCGACGACATCAAACGGGGGCTTATATAAAAGCACTTTCGCTGTTGTGACATACTATCCTAAATGCGCTTTCTCTGTCTTGTTTGTTTAAAGACGTTATGTCATAGAGTACTGTAGTGATGTAACATGAGAGTAGTGATGATCTATTGACCCTATTTGAAAATCGTAGTATTTTCCCAAAAATTTAATTATAATTTTATAATTTATAAGTGGTTAGCATATTACTATGAATATCCAATATTTAATTTTAGCAATTCAAATTGATTTAAATTTGAAAGTCTGTAAGGTTGCATGAAAAAAATGAAAAAATATTTATGGACGGATGTACGTATGGTTACTCTTACACGCAAAAACTACTGAACAGGTTTTGATGAAACTATACAGTAATGTAGCTTATAAAGAGTAACCTATAGGCTACTATTTTTAAAGACGTGATTATATATAACGGAACTAAACGTGCGGAACCGCGGGTAAACGCTAGTAAAAAATAAAAGTATTTAAAAATCAGTGAGTCGGAAACCGGATTGTCGCTTGACTACATATTATGGTAGCTACGTCGTAAAAAACGGCTTATGTGTTTAATTTAGGATATAAATTATTTCCATTCCGAATTTCTCCTCCGTCCGAAATCCGTCGAACTGTAGCATTGTGAGGAGTTAACAAACACACTCACAAACTTCGCATTTGTTTATTTTTTTATCAATAAAATGTTAGCTTCAAACCTATTGCGCGAGTCTGTTTTTTTTTAGGATTTTTACGACAATTACACGTAAAACAAAATAAACTCAGTATGGAACCCTTAAATTTTAAAATAAAATACATATGTATATATGTTTTCATTACATGTGGAAAAATCTATTGTTTTAAAAAGGTTTTAAAAATATATCTTGAAACTTACCTTTATATTGACAATACCATGTTTCCCATGTCTATTATCATCCATTATCCCATAGACATGTACCATAGCTTCCTTGTCCGTCATCTTGCTCTCGTTGAGATGCCACACCATGCTGTTCAAACTGACTTCCTTATGGGGAAACTTTGGGTCTATATGACCAATATCATCCAAATCGTCATATTCAAAAAGCTGTAAAATAGTTTTATTTTAACAAAAAAAACATAATACTTTCTTAGGTTTACGTAAATATTTAACATTTAAATATCTATTTTGCTGTAAAGCATTCGAAACGTCGGGAACCAAAAACAAAAAAAAAATGAAAAGATATAAGAGAAAAAAAAACAGAATCCTTATGCGATCACTAGGATATCAGATAGCAAGGCTTCTTCAAATTTCAATCTTAAGATTTCAATACTATGACACAACAAAGTGAAAGTTCTCTATGTATTTTATATGTATTCAGCCCTTTTTAACATCTCACTGCTGGGCACGGGCTACCCTTCAGTATGAGGGGAATCAGGCCATAGTCCACCACGCTGGCTATAAACGGAGTTGGCGGACTTCACATGTCTTTTGAAAACTTGCTAGGTTCTCTCAGACATGCAGGTTGTTGCATGATGTTTTCCTTCACCATTAAGACAAGACGTGGTAATCATGTTGGAAATGATTCGCACATGAAAATATCAGAGGTGCGAGACCCGGGATTTGAACTCGCTTCACTCGGTTTCCCAAGCGAGCGCGTCATCACTGGGCTACCACTGCCTTATGTTTTTTATATCTACCCTAATAAATAAAGTAGGACAAGCAGCTTATGAATATACTGTATAGTGTGTTTCATATTTTTCTACAATATATACCTTACATTATTATTCTATTCAAAAGTAGGTTAAACATAAAATCTAATTAAAGAAATTGAATTAAAAGAAGGTACAATCTTGTTATTATCATTCAAAAAAATATAGTTAACACAAAACCTCATTTGCAATTCAAATAGGTATATTAATTTACATCTAGGCCAAATTTAATGAAAACATTTAATGTTTTAAGTATATTTTACACTCGTAACACTGTGCATAATATATATGAAGATTTTATACAGATGTTTTAGTTGTGTCGATTAAACTTGCTCATTGTTATAGTATTATACACATTGTTATATAATTGAGAATCTGTTTAATGTGGGATGAATAAGTAGGCCAGTTAGCAATGAATCATAATTTTCCGTTAAATGCATGTAGTATAAACTACTTCCTCATTCTTATTGTATCAAACAAAGGATATTTGAACTGTAAAATTTCAGACTCATTACTTTGACTGTATAAAATGCATAAGAATTAAGACATGGCAACTTCTTATTATGAATCTTAATATTTTCTATTTAAAATTATTGTAGTACTTCATGCCCCTTTTCCTATTTTAAGAAAATGGGTATATTAGAACACAATATTATTTTAAATAAATATTTATATAGTTTAAATAAATGCTTATTGTTTACAAATATAAAACTTTCTCCCTCTGATGTAACAAGCAGTACAAGTTCAATATATCACAATACACTGTATTTGTAATTATATCATTTTAAAATACTTACTTTGTCAATAGCTGTGGCAAAACTATACAGAGGTTTTTCTGAAACGGATATAGTCTTTGGTAACATCCTATCCCAAGTTATGTTCATAGTTGAGTTTAAGCTTCCTATTGCGAATATCACAGTGGGTGTATGTCTTGTGAAGTCCCATATTTGATGGATAGTATCTGAGATTCCTTTACATTTCACATAAACTAGAGTTGTCTCTGTTGTACAACTTTGACACCCGGGATTTAGTTTTGAAGTTATCTAAAAATATATTGCATTTATATCACTTGAAACACTCATATTTAAAAAACTTTAAATATTACAAACTAGTGGCTCATTAATTGAGGTACACAATATTTATTGATATTTTTTTTATATTAAGACTAACGTCTCACCCTCACTTTGCTCACGTTTGCTTATATAAAAACAAAAACAAACCTATCCCATGGGAACAGTAGCTACCTAGCTAACTGTAGCCTATGTATTATTCGGATGTATGAGCTATATTACTGTAAATCTTCATTAAAATCCATTCAGTAGTTTTTGCGTGAAAGAGTAACAAACATCCATAGATCCTCACAAATTTATAATATTAAGTAGGATAGTAGGAAGGACACGAATTTACTCTTAATACTACAACTAATAAATTGTGTTTATTTATAACATGTATATTAAAAAGAGAAACAAAGAGTTAAAAATTGGGGGTGGTTTCAGAACAAAAATAGGTAGGTACGAACAAAAAGATTACTCACTTTTCTATCTTGTCCATATGCGAGGGAGAGAGTAACAACAACAACAATTAATAAAGTCTGGATGCGCATTTTTATCGAGAAATGATACTAATTAGGAAAAAACATTCACACTTTGATTACAAAGGGTCGAGTTCACGAGACAATAAACATGTTACCGATACGATAAACACCTCAGCACGTGCGAAAGCTTGAGTGAATATAAACGAACACGATAACGCCTCCAGTGAATTAGATATAAAGTTATATTTATTTTGCCCTTTGCATGTTGCAAAACTTATCCAAAAGCAGCACAATAATGACATTAGACATATGATGGTATGACAATTGCTATTTGCGTCATGTCGATATAATACGACCTTTTTAAAAAGCACCTAAGGTTCCTAGGAAGTACGTAAAATTTGACATTTTCGTGGCTTTATGAATTAGCGGTACTGTAATATTATGCGTTCTGAAATTTATTTTATGATTTTCTTTATCGATTAAATAAAATTGTATAAGTTTACTCTCAATTTGTGTCTACATTGTATAATTTTTGAAAAAAGTTTTAAGGAATCTTTAAGTTGTAAAACATTGCACACTAGAAAATTTAGTTTTTTATAACACTCACTGCGCAATATATACAGTGTAATACATATTAATATAGATATATGACATTTTTTATACACCGTACATACTTGTTTTAACTTTACCTTTTTTTGATTAAGGTCCTTACCGGTCACTATATTAATATTGGATTTTTGTTCGCAGTTCCACTCGTATAGTGAGAGAGATAAAAATTCGTTCATGAAAGTACCCTATGTAGTAGCTCTAAGATGCAATTAATGCCCTTGTTAAATTACATCTAAATCTATGTAGGCGGTTTAAATTTAGAAGCAACACTTCTATGTAGTTTGTGGAAGCTAACCCACAGACCAGTGTATAACCATTGTTTCCTCGGGGCCCACCCATGTAGTACATTAATGTATTACTTTCTGTTTTTAAGTTATAGCCTATTATACTGACACTCTGATGTATAAGCTATACTACTATAAAGTTGCATCTAAACTTGTTTAGTGGTTTTTGCGTGGACTAACATACATTTATACCGCGTTTATAATATTAAGAGGGCATAGAACATAAATATATTATGTACATTGTATTAAAAATAATTCAGTACAGAAGATACATAATAGGCATTTAAAAAGTTTGAACATGGAAAATATTGGAATATTCATCATTCATTCGTTAAGTTTATGTTTGAATTTAGTTTAGGTTTTTATCGTATGCCAATACGATTGTATTATTTTATTATATTATAGGAAAAAAAGCAGTTTTTTTAGGGCAATGAGAATTAACTAAATTGATTGAAATAAATCGAACGAAAAATATAAAAACAATTTATTTAAATACATGTAGACTCAGATTCAGCATTTAGTTTTTTCCGCGACTCTTCTTCACTATTGGGCGAGTGTCCTCGCTTGTCCATGCGTTTCTGCTTATTTGTGTTCTTGTTCTGATTACGTATAGCTTTAGACATTTTTTCTTCGCCAACACTAAAACATATGAAAATTTTAAATAGATCTCACATTCCTAATAATCTACATAAATCTGGAATTTGAAACAGAATCAAGTCTTACATCAAATAATAATTTATCTTTTAACAGTTATAGAAGCTAAATAAATTCATTTTAAAAGTATCTTTATCTATTTAACTAGAGACACAGGAATGATTGAAAATAATTTTTGTTTAAGTTTCATGTATTAAATCATATACCAGCAAAATCAGTTAAATATAACAAATTATATGGAAAGAATATAATCCATACTAATATTATAAATGTTAAAGTGTGTTTGTTTATTTGTCCTTCTATCACGTCCATTGGCATCATTTTTTGTGTGAAGATAGTTGAAGGGTTGGAGATTGACATAGGCTAGTTTTAACCGCGGGAGATTATTTAATTCGCACAGGAAATCACGTTATAATACAATCCAAAAAAATATTTATGATCAGAATTACTTGAAACTTGGTATCAATGATTTTCAATGAAATTAAATAAATACGTATTTTAGCATTTTTCGAAATTTATCCTATATGGGGGTAAAATATTGGATGAAAGTTTGTATGAAACTAATTTTTTATAGTTTTTTTTTGTAGTTTTAGCGCGAGTGAAGCCGCGGGTTCTGCTAGTATTATATATTTGTCAGACAATAACAACCGTTACCATGGCAACATTGCAATGTATCTATCTCATTCTTTCGCCGGCTTAATCCTTTATATTTATGTGTTTGTCTCTTTCTCTTTTCGCATTTTCGTTTCATCGAGTTTCAAATCACAACAATTATAAAGAAGTTTCACTTCAAAAATATGCCAGTTTTACACTGAATTCACAAACTTACTTCACAACAGCCCGGGACCCAGGCCCCCAGTGCGGAGTGGGATTGAACTGAAAACGCAATTGTCCGTCTCTTCTACTTCTTGGATTTGCATCGGGACGTTCACTCAAATCCACTGTATTCTTGATTGGCCGAGTCAAAATTGCTTTGGCGACTAAATCAGATTTCATCCTGAAAGTTGTTTGTAAAATTTATATTTAATGCTCTATTTAATTATTTGTCACATTCATAACCTACTTCAAAAAGGAGGAAGTACTGGATTCAGGATGAAAGTTATTTTTTTCTTTTGAAAGTGACTAGATTTTCGTAATATTATTTTAAATAATAGATATATTATGAGGTCCTATATAAAAAATAATGAAAAAATATAAATTATTACTCTCGTAGTTAACTTAAGTTAATGCTTAAAATTGATCTACCAGAAACAAGAATTTGTCAATAATAACAGCTTTATTCAATAAAAAGATGAAAACAAGTTCACGAAGGAATATAGTATTATGCCGTCGGAGATATACACGTTTTATCCTTGCCGCGAGATGTACTTACATACTCGTACGTATGTCTCCGACAGCATAATACTATATTCCTTCGTGAACTTGTTTCATCTTTTTAGTTAGCTTTTAAGCAGTCGTTTTTTTTTATCTTTATAATATATTTATTTATTTACAGCTTTTTAAGTTTTTTTAAGTAGGAAAATTAGCGAGAATGGTTAACCAACTTTAAATCATTATACTATATCCTAAACTGTTATTTAAAATGAAAAATTATGAAAGAAACCTAAATATGATTTTTAAATACCTATTCCACAATACCCCATTTGACATAGTTCGTCGATTTTAATTTTTTTCTTTTTCACATTATGACACCCAAAATCGCCCATTTTGAATTTTCTAAATTTTTATTCTATCTATAGCATTCGCGCTGTCATGACGAATCAAGCGACGTGTCATTTATCAAAATCGGCCCACGCGTTTGATCTCAATAGTGCCACAAAGTACCACATACATACATACTACATACATATGTACATACATAGGCTATAAACACATTACCCGCCTTTGCGTCGCGCATTCTGGTTAAAATAATATTACAATTTACTTTCGTTGAAAATTTACTAAACTGAAAAAAAAACCTATTGTAAATGAAAAATGACATTATGTTCTTACTTAGCAGGCTTGACTGGATGTGTCTTCTCCCATGTACGTATAATGTCCCATATGAGTTGCGCAGGCGCGGATGTTTTGACGGAGAGCTTCGCAGCGTGAGAAAACGATACTTTGTAGCCTGCGTTCAAGATTGCTGATCTGAAAATGACAAATAAATTTATTTTTGCCCAACATTGTTTTGAATTTCAATATCTTAATCCTGAGAAAATCCAATACAAATCTACAAATTTTGTATATTTATTTATAAATTTTATATTCTTAAATGGGTACAACCACATCTGCAGGATTAGCTAGTTTGATATTGTTTGCATGTAATATAATAAAAAAAATATATACAAATTGAAATTGAATATTTTAATATTAAAAATGACAGTTATTTGAATCTCACCTCATAACCAACATGGGCATTGTTTCCAAATGAACTCTCCCAAATAACTTATCCAATGTAAAGTACAGCGGAACATCCTGTAGCTCCTCTCTGACCATAGACAACACACCCTGTATACGTTTCGCTGTACCAAATAGATGAGGATTGCGTTGCACATATGACAGGACTTTGGTGACGAACAATTCATCATGCATTGGTGCTGACCAGATAGGCCCTCCCAACTAGCAAAAAAAAAAAAATTGCTCTACAAAACAGTCACACACAGAAAATTGATTGTAGACACTGAAAAAGGTACAAAAGATTACAAAAAAACGACACAAAATATGCATATGACCTAAGCTAATAAGTTTATGTATGCTTGCTATTTCTGGGGATAGACCGGGTAAGATACAGGAGATGAAATTTGTGGGTGGTATTTGGATGGCAGGTGTTAGGAAGAAGGGGCGTGTGAGCTTAAATATATCTTAAGAAGCTTTTTGACCAGATTAATACAAAATTCTTGTTTCTAATACTCCTGAACTTGGCATGCTGACGTGAATGTGTGAATATAACATATATTTTGAAATTATATAACTTACATGATGTCTTTGGTCACAATGCTCACAAAATTCTCCAACAGGCGGTGCCATTGGCAGGAAAGATTTCATTTGACGTGGGTTTGCCTCAGTGGGGTTAGGTTTAAAACCACCTAGTGGTTGCAGGGTAGTATTTCCACAGCCTACACAATGGTACACCATAGACAGTTTACTGTAAACAAAAATTAAAGTAAATTTTTACTCTAGATATTACAGGAATATTGTTACCTGTTGCTTTACTTGTAATTTGATAATAAGTAGCTCCTGTGTTAATTTAAGATATGAGCTATCTCTATTTCAATAGAGCCTTTACAGTGAGAAGCACAAACATTAAATTAATTATAAATAAAAATATTAGTATTATAATATTATTTATGGAAATCATAAATTAATTGTAACATATAGAAAATATTCTTCTAAATCTTTTCATCAATATTTACCTAGTAGTTTTTTTGCAGTGTATAGCTCCGGAATAAACTTTTACAAAAACTCTTATATAAAAATCAGCTGATATACTCATTAATGGTACTGTGTACCTGCTGTATCTATTTGCATGTTTCTCTATGCTTTGTAATAATATTCTTAATGCCTAGAAAGAAAACAGATTACTTAGTAATTTTGTTTTTTATAATAAAAATCTCTTTTTGGTGGTTAAGAAAGAAATATACATATAATATAAATAATTAACCGACAACAATTAAGTTAATTTATTACATTAATCACATTTCATTTCAGTTTGTGAGATTGTTAGTTTGTGACGTTGTAGGGGGTAATCTCTGGATCTACTAAACCAATTTACATGAAATTTGGTAGAAGATAGTTTTGAGACCCTGGGAAGGACATAGGGCTTTTTATCCCAGAAATCATTCCTTAAGGGGGTAAAAATGGAGTTGAAAGTTTGTATTGGGAAACAAGCTAGGGACGAACCCGAGCAAAGCGTGGGTGGGTCACTAGTTGCTTATATTTATATAAAATTATTGAGGTATAAAGATGTTAATTTACCATTTCATGAACACATCTTGTTCTCAAACTAACTGCTCCATATTTGCAATAGCAAGTTTCTGGGGAATTTCCTGCTAGGACTGCCATGTCTGTTGCTGTTACAAGTAATAGGCCTCCTTCCTGGACACTTTGTACAGCTGAGTCAAGGAATATGGAAGGACAGCCATAAGGATCAAGATCGATAGCTGCAAACCTCTTTGCTGAGCTTTTATGCTTATACATAAGCATGCTAAATATTAAAATAAAATAAAGTATTAATATTCCATTCTTCAAATTTTCTTCAGATAAACAAAAATTTGCATGGACATAAAATTCTTATATTCTATCCTTACCAAGCATCATCATGGCTTGTCTCAATTAAGTCTTCAACTCCATTATGCACAATATTTGACTTTATGGTCTCTACGGCTTCTTCAGATATATCATTAGCTATTATTTTAGTTATACTTGGAACTTCTTTTGCATATCGAATGCTTCGAAGTCCTGTTGCTGATAAAGCTTCTAGGATTGTTACTGGGACCTGAAGCATAGATGTAATAAAAGATAAAAATCAAAGTCTATGTGTGCTAATCTATATCTATTTATTATAATATAAGATAATCACTTTATAAAATTATAATTAATAAAACAGATATAACAGACCTCAGAATTACCTCCACTGCCTTCAACATCTTTAACAATATTATTCGTGAGATTGTTTGGATTCTTCTGAGTTTTAGCGAGTTTTTCTGCTTTATAATCCTCTGCAAATACACTCAATACTGCTATACTTAAATCCCTGTTGAACTCTTGCACAGGGTTGTAAAAAACTTTTTCGGACGTCAGGCGTATTTCTGCTTGTCCTTCTTTAATACATTGTTTACTAACTTCTACATTAGATAATTCCATCTTCATAATATTCTAAAAAAAAATAATTTTAAAGAACAAAAAGTTTTCATAAATTAAAGAATTGAATAATATGTGTAAAAAATTTAATAACTAAAGGAAATCTTCTTATTAATAAACTTGAACACTTCATAAATTCCAATAAACTGTAATATTACAAAAGGTTATTTTATTTTAATAAATACACATTGCAATTTGCAACAGTCTAATTCTATACATGTCTGTCAAAATTCAAATGTCAAAATTAAAAAAATATATTTTTGAATTTTGATGTCTTACGTGTAGCTCAATAACTTTCAGTACCAAATAAACCGTAAAGTATAATAAAACCATTTAAAAATATATATATTTGTTTAATTATTATATTAATATAAAAAATGTATTTAGTACTTGATGAAATATCTACCTCTAATAATATTTTGACCAATTAAGTACTAAGAACCAAACTTATGAACTTAAATCTTTTATCAATTCCTTATTCTTTTTTACTTTGTGTTAATATGTCATAATGACATCGAGCCTCTTATCAATATGTCACAATGAATTTAACAGACGAATCGAACTTTCAACTTTGAAGAATCTGGAAAAATAACCTTTTAAAACTATAATCAATTATTTATTTATGAAAAGTGCTTTATAATACATTGATAATAAGCTGCAAAGTGGAAAATGCACACAGCAAGTGCTCTAGTACGAAATACTGTGCTTTTTAATCCTGCTTTAAGACCATCGTCACAAATAAATAAAAATGTAACAAAAATTGCATCATATTTACATCGTAGACCGGTGGAACGGAGATTGTTAAGCAGCTTTAATGTTTTCGGGTATAGCAATGAAAGAATTTGTAGTTATAACAATGGATTTCCATTCATGAAGCAGGTTAGATAAGAGAGTTCAAAGATTATAATATTACAAAGTGGAATGCATTTTTAAAACATATTTATTATACAAAGATAAATAGGGACGAATAATGAAAGACTTCAATTTTAGGTTTACAATAGCTATCAATATTCAACTGGTAATAAAAATGACACTGAAGATGAAGAGCCAGCAGTAGAAGTCAAAGATGAAACTCCGCTATTCTCAAGTCAATTACCAGCCACAGTAGCTGTGCCAGAAGTATGGCCTCAAGTACCAGTGATTGCAATCAATAGAAACCCAGTATTTCCAAGATTTATTAAATTAATTGAGGTAGACAATATTTATTGTTTTTTTTGTACTCTAAAGTTCTTGAGATTTTGTGTAAGATGGAATATTCTATACTCTTTCTTATGAAGATATCTTATAACTATTTATTTATCTTAAAATTTTATTTTATTTAAGTTTTAAGTTTAAATCATAAAAAATGTATATCTCTTATAAAGCAGTTACAAATTATGTTAATTATTTTCATCTATAATAGATCTCGAATCCAGCACTAATAGATTTAATTAGAAGAAAAGTCAAATTGAATCAGCCCTATGTGGGTATATTTCTTCGAAAAAAAGAAGATGAAAAGTCTGATGTTGTATCAAGTTTGGATGACTTGCATCAAGTCGGAGTGTTTGCCCAAATACATGAAATGCAAGATATGGACTATAGGTTAAGACTTGTTGTAATGGCACATAGAAGAATAAAAATAACTGGGCAGTTTGTTGAAGATGAGATTGAGACTGGACCAGCAGGTAAGACTGTAGTTTTTCATCATATTATGTTAATAATTGCTTATTTGAAACAAAATAATTTCAATCTACATATATTAATTTATAAAAATATTTCCTATAATACATATTTTATTAAATAAAAAAGTGAATATAAAAAAGTAAATTAATGTAACTTTCAGGTTAAGCTTTTAAATTAATTATTATTGATGCTTTCACTCAGTTACAGCATATTCATTAAAAATAAGCAATTAAACTTGTTTATAATTTTCAAAATAACACATAACATACTTGTAATTTTGAAATCGGTTAAGAAATTCAAAGGTAATATAATAAAAATCCTTCATACAATTTCATTTCAATTCTTTTGTTAATGGCTTCAAAGCATGCTAGTTGAGCACAGATGACTTCACCAATGTCACATAAAAATTTATAGAATTTATTGAGCACCAGCAAAGCACAATAACTCAGCAATAAATATTATATATACTAATATAGTAGCATATGAAATTAAATAAACTTGCAGCTTCAATTCTGAAATGAATAATTTCAGAAATGAAGCTCAAGTTTCCGGTATTTAACGTGGAATTTAACGTTACGCGTGAAGAATCGGATGCTGAACGACGGAGGCGGAAACATCGCAATTCGAGACGGCAACGTAACGACTCCGACACGGAGAAGGATGTAGACAAGGAGGGTAAGAAACCACCTCCAGACCAGGTCATGATGGTGAAGGTGGAGAACATGATGCATGAGAAGTTCCAGCAAAATGAAGAAGTGAAAGCGTTAACTCAAGAAGTGATTAAGACGATCCGGGATATTATAAACATGAATCCTTTATATAGGTAATATTTACTGCAATAAATTTTTATTCTTATTATTTATATCTCGTATACCTAAAGAGGGTCTATGCTACTGTAACATCCATATTAATATTATAAATGCGAAAGTAACTCTGTCTATCTGTTTGTTAGGTTTTCAAGCCTAAACTGGTTTTGATGAAGTTTTTAGAGATAAAATTAGAGAAAGAGACAGTATACTTTTTCACAAAAATGACATATAAATAGTGAGATAGGGTGAAATAGTTGTTGAAAGTTTGTATGGTAAAATATATAAAGGGGATATATAAAGTTTTTTTAAAGTACATACTTACCTACTGTTCTATACCTATACACATGTACAATGTATATACGTATATATTGTATATAGTTTATTCTATCAGATTGGACATGTGTTCCTAGATACATCTTAATGGTACAGTACATTACTGTCCAGTATAGAAGATAAGTTGGTGTAGGGTTAGCTAGTGAATAAATAAATATGAACATCATCAGGGAGTCTCTTCATCACATGCTAGCGCAAGGCCAGCGCGTGGTGGACAACCCGGTGTACCTGAGCGACCTGGGCGCAGCACTTACCGGCGCTGAGCCTACAGAGCTGCAGGCCGTGTTGGAGGAAATGGATGTATGTATAATGTAAATTATCTGTTTTATTATATTTGCATCTTTAATATATGAAAACTCAACTCAATTAACGTCTCAAAAGTGTTCTCAAAAATATGCACATAATTCGTTTTTATGCACTTTTTTTTTAAATCTCTTTTGTTCATTACTTTTTGAATGACTAAATTGAAACGCGAGTTCGAATTTGTGTTTAGAGAATTTAAACTTTCGTTTTTAGTTTTTTTTTCTTTGGTTTGTTTTAATGTCAAATGTCGTCGGTGGCTCTTTATAAAGAGGTATTTGTTACGAAATATGTATCTGTGTGGTTATATATCAATGATTTGCGTTTGCCTTTTTTTCTACTACACAAGTATTTTACGATAAAATATGTAAAATTTCAAATAAACTTCATTATAATATACAAAACAAATGCACACTTAATTATTACTGTACAAGTCATGTCATGATAAATTTTGGAATCATAGATTTAATGAAGAACCATTTACAAACATATTTTAGTGATTTTAGTCTTCCTTCTAAATTACAGTTAATTAAACCATGTTTTTATTTTAAAACAGTTAAATAAAGACAGACCGTGACCGTGATTGCTGTAAAGGCACCAAAAATCAAAATAAATCCGCGAAAAAATCTGACAAAATAGTTTTATTTAAAATTTTAAATATTCGCATATATCTAAGAAAGTATTATTTTAAACAGTTATTAAATATTTTCAATATCACCAGATACCCAAACGTCTGATGATGTCGCTCTCTCTACTGAAGAAGGAATACGAACTGTCCAAACTCCAACAGAAGATTGGTAAAGAAGTAGAAGAAAAAGTTAAACAGCAACATCGAAAGTATATCCTTCACGAACAATTAAAGGTATTTTTATATATTTTTTTTTAATTTTTAAATTGTAGCTATAAAGTGTCTCTATGACCATGTCTGGCATATTATGATCATCGCATATCAAGCTATAGTAACCCACTAAACCCTGCCGCTGTGATGAACTGCAGGATTTGCTTAGGAGTACAATTTTTAATTTCATCTGAGCCCAGAAACTGTGGCCCAAGATGAATAGCACTTGTGCATAAGAGGTCCGCACTCCCACAGAAAATTGAGTGGCTTTCATCTGCCTCTATACATCTTCTGCAGGTCAAGATTTTGATCTTCATTTCTGCAATAATATTATTTATTATTAATTTATGTACCACAAAAAAAAATTATACATATATAATAATATATACAAATAGAAATCCAATACTTTGTGTACAATGGATGACTCTCTTCAAGAGATCTCTTCCAGTTGCCTTCGAGAGTCAGAAAAAAATAAAGTGCAGTGTAGGTAGAAATTACAAACATCAATAATAACTTATATTTATACATACATACATATATACATACATACTATTACGGTGAAGAAACCTGTATATTTGTATGTTTGAGAGAAGCTAGCTTGCTGCAACATGATGGACTATAGCAATCGTCAATTTGCCCATTTAATTGTTTGAGATGTTCAAAACCTTAATCTTTCCCGTGACCATGATTGCTGTAAAGCATTCGAAACGCTGGAAACCAAACATCAAAATAAGTCCGCGAAAAATCCGGAGAGATAGTTTTATTTAAAATATTAGTATTTTAATTTTTTTTATGGTACCTATTATAATTTATTTATTCAAAACTATCAATAAGTGTTATTGATATATGAAATTTGTGCACAGGTAATAAAAAAAGAACTAGGTCTAGAGAAGGACGATAAGGACGCCATCGGAGAGAAGTTTCGAGAACGTCTTGCGGACAAGCAAGTGCCTCAAGCGGTGCAAACTGTGATAGACGAAGAACTGAATAAGCTCAACTTTCTAGAAAGCCATAGCTCTGAGTTCAAGTAAGTGAGCTGAAATTTTGTCTTGTTATTGTTTAAATCAACAAAATCTTTTGTTAGCAATTGATTTGAATTTATTGTTGAATTTGTTATTTTTTTAATTTTTATTAATTCTTTTTCTATCTACTAAAATTCTTATATAATATTTTTCAATGTTGCCCTAATCAAATTTACTATAACTTTTAACTAAAGGATACCCTAGGGATGAATAGTTTATCCATAGAAAACAAACGTAGAAAAGAAATCTTTTTTTAGACAGGTACCATCATGACTGTACCTAAAACATCTCACTAATCATAATTTGATGAATTGTTTAGGAACTTATAGAAGGACAAACATATAAAGAACTTTTATTTTTATTCTATTATTTGTAAAGTATTATTTGTTTATCCCAACAGTGTTACCCGTTGTTACCTTGACTGGCTTACCTCATTGCCGTGGGGAGTGACGTCAGAAGAGAACCTGAAGCTAGAAGAAGCTCAAGTGATCCTAGACGAAGACCACTACGGCATGGAGGATATAAAGAAGAGGATATTGGAGTTCATAGCAGTGTCTCAGCTGAAGGGCAGCACCCAGGGCAAGATATTGTGCTTCCATGGACCGCCCGGTGTGGGGAAAACTAGTATAGGTAAGTTAAGATGTTAATAAAATAAACAATAAATAACTTTGATATTTGAAAGAGTGATTGTTGAGTTTCTCTTGGGCTCTTCTCAGCAGAACTGCTTTCCGAGCAGGTGGTAGCTTCCTCATGGACTGACCACACTGACAAAAGACGAAAGTGCTTATAATAACGCCAATTGAATAAAGTTTATTTAATTTAAATTCATTTTGAGATTGTGGCAGTCTAGTATTTAAAAGGTTGTGAGTTCAATTCCTTAGTAAACTTACTAAAAATGAATCACTTAAACATTCACCATTGAAATTGGAATGCTTCAACATATCTTTATAATCTTTATTAAACATATGGGGCATTCTACGCCAAGTCGGACGGTTTCTTTTAATTTTGATTTTCTTATTATTTTGGTATTTTTAGTACCTCTCAAAAGAGGCTTCCTGGTAAATTTTGAGATATTTACATCAGTTGTTCAAAAATATCGAATATGTATTCAAAAAAAAACGCTCTTTTTTTGTTTTTTTTTTGCTCATAACTTTCTTAATAATGGTCGAAGTTCAATTATTATTTTTTTCAAAATGTTTAGGTTTGGATTACCTTTACATAAAAAAAAAATATTTAAAATGTTTTCATCGAGACTTTTCAATTTTAAGTTTTCAATCGTGTTTTTAAAACTGTGCGTATCCTTCGTTTTTTTTTTAATTTTCTTTTTAAACTTCTATCCATTGCAACTTTTAAGCCCAAGCCCAGCCCGGTAGTGGGCCTTCCATAATTACTTTTTTTCGATTTTTATATATATATATTGTTACTACTATATTACTACTATTTATAAAAGTAAAAATGTATTACATGTTTTGGATAAAAAATAAAAAGAAATGATTGTATTGTGATATTTATTATAGAAATAAAGAGGCTTTATTATTATTATTGTTAGTGTGCTTTTATAAACAAACCGTTTCCAGCCCGTTCAATAGCCCGCGCGCTCAACAGACAGTACTTCAGGTTCTCGGTGGGCGGCATGACGGACGTGGCGGAGATCAAGGGCCACCGCCGCACGTACGTGGGCGCCATGCCCGGCAAGCTGGTGCAGTGCCTCAAGAAGACCGGCACGGAGAACCCGCTCGTGCTCATCGACGAGGTCGACAAGATTGGCAAGTGAGTTCGGTTTACCAATTACGTCATATTACTTAGTTAACGGCTGGACGGATTCGGTCTGCATGTAATTTTATAAAATACTAGCGACTCACCTCCGCTTCGCTCGCGTTCGTTTTAGTTTCTTTGAGCGGAACCCTAATTTTTTTTCTAAAATAAAAGTAGCCCTATAACATCAGATATCTTCCTATAAAAGTCTCGTCAAAATCAGTCCAGCTGTTTCAGGTTATCCATTTGCATCCAATCTTTATATTGTAATTTTCACAAATGAGTATTTTTTCGAGTAGTTAAAAATAAAATTATATAGGTTATCTGACAGAAAAAACTTGTATATTATTAACATTAATCCGGTATCTCTCGCTGTACGCTGTTAAAGCGCTATGGCCGTCTCTTCCACAAAGTCTTAAATCTATATCTTGTTGTATTTACTATTTTTTTTGTAGATGTACAATAAAGAGTATTTATTTATATTTTGTTGCACACACAATAAAAAAAATAAAGATTTAGTAAAAAAAATGTATGCAAAAGCGTTCTTATTATTTAAAACAATGTCTACCAAACAACCTTTGGTAAAAGTATTTATTATTATCTTTCATCAACAGGGGCGTGCACGGCGACCCCTCATCAGCTCTGCTAGAACTCCTGGACCCGGAGCAGAACGCCAACTTCCTGGACCACTACCTGGACGTGGCGGTGGACCTCTCCCGCGTGCTGTTCATCTGCACCGCCAACGTCGTGGACATGATACCGGAGCCGCTTCGAGATAGGATGGAGCTTATTGATATGTCTGGTGCGTGTAACTTTTTGGTCTAGGAGCTAGCATGTACGGATGTAGATCTGGAAGTTCGGGGTTGTGTCCCGCAAATATAGGTGGAAAATTCAAAGTAGTTGTTATTTTTTGTATGGAGATAGTTGGAGGACTGGAGAGTTACATAGCTACTTTTTACCGCGGGAGATTACTTAATTCCCACGGGAAAACGTGTTATAATACAATCCTAAAAAATATTTCTGATCAGAATTACTTGAAACTTGATATTAATGTAATGCTCTTCAATAAAATTAAATAAATACGTGTTTTAGCATTTTTCGAAATTGATCTTATAAGGGGATGAAAGTTCGTATGAAACTACCTTTTTAGAGATTTTTTTGTAGTTTTAGCGCGAGCGAAGCCGCGGGTTCTGCTGGTTACAAATAAATAATAACATTTAATCAACCAGGTTACGTAGCCGAAGAGAAGTTGGCGATAGCCCAGCAGTACTTGGTGCCGACAGCCCGCAAGAACTGCGGCCTCTCGGAGCAGCAGCTGGAGCTGACGCCGGCGTCGCTGCACGCGCTCATCAAGTCCTACTGCCGGGAGAGCGGGGTCAGGAATCTGCAGAAGCATATTGAAAAGGTGGGGTCGGGTTTTGGTTTAGATTGCTGTGTTGTTTTCTTTTCCACTCGTCGATTAGACTGTTTGTGTTTGATTTTTTTAAATTTTTTGAGAATTATTAGTACAATTTAGTGACTCACCGTTAACTAAATACGTACTGATATAGCATTGCTGCGGTAATAGATTTTTTTTTAAAAGAACTAAATCCGTAATATCCGGCAGCATTATTTTTTCCGACATCTTCAACGATCGTCATTTATAAGCTAATTTACATTTGGTGTATGTATGTAGGGAATATTATTGTATACTTTTTGTTTATAGTATAATCATGTATTTTTTACTTAATTTTTTAATGTTAAAATCTACGTACGATATCTTCATTTTGAATCAAAGATCAATAGATATTAAATAAATTATATATTATATAAGTCATCGCTATACCGACCGAGCGAGCGGAGCCACATGTAACAACTAGTGGATTAATAATGAAAACCTTTCCAGATCGCACGTAAAGTGGCCTACAAAATAGTGAAGCAAGAAGCCGAGAAGATGTCGGTGACAGACGAGAATCTGGCGGAGCTGGTCGGCAAGCCCACGTTCAAGCACGATCGGATGTACGACATCACCCCGCCGGGGGTGGTCATGGGCCTGGCCTGGACTGCTATGGGTGAGTGGCAGTGGGAGTGGGAGTAGTGGGGTTGGGATACGGGCAATTACGAGTTTTGTCATAGTGGGGTGTGGGGGGGGGGGGGGGTTCATTAGACCATATATATATATATATATATATATATATATATATATATATATAATTACAGTTTGAGGACCATCGCCATCTATCTTGTATAAAAGAATATAGAATTGCCAAAATTGAGGATAATTTGGAGATGGGGTATCTGTACTAGAATAGTATTATATATTCTGTGCCAGAACTAACAATAAAAACATTGTTTTTTTAAAAAAATAACATAAATTATTTTAAATGATTTTGATAGACGAGTCAGTATACTATTTTAATTAAAACAAATATTACACACTAATCTTATATTTTCTCCATTCTACGTGACATTGGCGAAGCAATCTGTGCTCAACTGGCACGCTTTGAAGCCACTAACAAGACAATGGAATTAAATTAAATAATAATTATTGCAGGTGGCAGCACTTTGTATATAGAAACAGCTCTCCGCAATACAATGAAGGAGGAAAAGGTGTCCCAAGGCTCGCTGGAGCTGACCGGACACCTCGGGGATGTGATGAAGGAGTCTGCTCGCATTGCTCTCACCGTGGCCAGGAACTTCCTGGCTGAGCACTATCCTGATAACCAGTTCTTGAATACTAGGTGAGGATGCTGATATGGTAAAGTGTGAGTCGGATTTGAGTGATGGGCTTCAGTTAATTAAATTCAGTTAATAATATTGGTGTAGATTACGTACACTTATAACGGATCTTGAATTTTTCTTGTTTTATCGATTTTAACTTTAAAAAAATGAAACTTTGTAAAGTAAGTATGACTTGGTACCGTTGAGCTGATATGATGGTGGTGCCAGCAAGTAGATAGTTGTTTCGTTATAATAATTATATTTAACTAAAAATATATATTTATAATTATTTAATTGTATATTTATATAAAACAAGTGGTTCGAATGAAGCATCGATATATAAAAACACAATTTCTAACAAGTATATTTTTAAAAAGTGACATCGACATGTGACGTTAAGTCAAACCAAAGAATAAAAATCGAAAGTCCTAATTGTCTAAACACAAATTCGAACTTACGCACACCACATATAGTACTTTTTTTAAATGAAACAACCAATTTTAATTTTGTCATCCGAAAAGCAATGAACAAAAGAGATTTGAAAAAAGCGCATCAAAACAACATCGGACATTCAGTGAGGATATTTTTTGTCGTTGATTGTGTGTCTACTGTACTTTTTTGATATATATATATATATATACATATTATACACTGTAGTTTTTTTAAGTAATACTTACATACATTCTTCTTCTCCCTGCCCAATTCCCAATCACTTGGGGTCGGCGCAGTACATCTTCTGTACTGCTGATAGGATTTGGTAAAAGTTTTACGACCGGCCGCCTGCCTGACGTCAACCCTCCTTGAGAATGCTATCGTCTCTCTTTGTCTAAATGGTGTCGCAGAAGTCTTGTAATTATTATGCACTTTCGATTTTGTTGTCTTTTAAAACATTTTTATACTATTACTTAAATTTTTAATGTTATTTTCGGATATATTTTAAAATAAATTTTGATTACACCATACATTTTGTTTTGACGTCAATTTTTTTCTAAATTTACATACACACATAATAATAAAATATTAATCTAATTTCATCTCCAGTCATCTACACTTACACGTGCCAGAAGGCGCGACCCCCAAGGACGGTCCGTCGGCCGGCGTCACCGTCACCACGGCGCTACTGTCGCTAGCCCTACAAAGACCCATCCGCCCTCAACTTGCTATGACCGGGGAGGTCTCGCTCACTGGTCGTGTGTTGCCCGTGGGCGGGATCAAGGAGAAGATTATTGCTGTAAGTACTCTTTAGTGGTTCTCAAATAGTGGTCCGCGGAACCCTTGGGTTCCGTGGAAGGGTCAGGGGTTCAGAGTTCCGTCCGAGAGTTAAATAAAACGTTGTCAGAGATAAAGCCTAGCTTTAGTGCTTTTATTTAAAATAGCACTTGGGATTTGAACCTGCTTCAATTGAAAATTAATATAATCTTAATAAATTTCAAAATATATATTTTTTAAATCATTTATATTTTATTCCAAGGCTAAAAGAGTGGGAGTGACGTGTGTGATCCTCCCGGAGGAAAATCGCCGGGACTTCGACGATTTGCCTTCATTTATAAGGGAGGGCATTGAAGTGTACTTTGTTAATGAATATCCGGACGTGTTCAAAATCGCCTTCGACCAACAACAGGTGTAATTTTTTTATAAGTAATATTAGTTAGTTATTTGTGTAAGTTTGTTTGTAAAGAATTGTTTGTAAGTAATTTGTTTTATGCAGTTTTGATGTATGTGTAGTTAGACTTTTTAGTATATATATATATATATATATATATATATATATATATATATATATATATATATATATATATATATATATAGTAAAGTATAAAATATAAGAGGCATTTTTGATACTATCGCTGAAACAAATGATATTATTTTTTATATTTTTATTAATTGATATTAAAAAAAAAATATTTATTTAGTAAAGTTGAGATTTTAACTGGAAAAATATTAAAAT
This sequence comes from Brenthis hecate, assembly GCA_951806755.1. Classification (NCBI taxonomy): domain Eukaryota; kingdom Metazoa; phylum Arthropoda; class Insecta; order Lepidoptera; family Nymphalidae; genus Brenthis; species Brenthis hecate. The sequence continues at coordinate 19,966,481 of OX638253.1, forward strand.
AACTTATTACTTCATGAAAAATAACAGCCGGTTTCCAAAAACTAAAGTTTAAAGACTTTATTTTTTTGGGAATTAATTTATACATATGTTCATATTATAATATTATTATTTTAATCAGCTTGATAATTGTCAAACGTGACATTTTATAATGCCCCCACTGTGTTATTCAGAGTTAATAAAAGGATGTAGTTAAAGAATTCCTTATATTTGGCTAAAATTTATTGGCTTAATTCATGTGGTATAATAAACCTGTATTATTTATTTATATATTTTGTCGACACGTTTGGCTCAGTTTGTAGTGACGCTACTTGCTGTGCCAGCGGTCGCGGGTTCGAGTCCCGCTGGGGGCATTATTATAATATGTATGCATTTAAAGTTAAATTTATGTGTAGTGTATCAACTATCTCGTATCCATAACACAAGCCTCGTAGGTTATCATGGAACTAGATGGTGCTGTGTGTTAATGTCCCAACATATTTATACTAATTATTAATATTATAATTTTTAGTCTTATGACTTATTCCTCAAAAAAAATATTTAAGTAGGTGCCACTGACTTAAAAGACATGTTAATCAATAATGATTCTTAAACTCCCATCAATGAATACTTCATTTGGAATCTTTTAATTTTTTGAATTGTTTTTCCTTAATTTTTTCCTCAATTTGTAGTATTTAATTTCCATTTTCCTTTCATTTATTATTGATAATATAGACTGCTAAATGTACATTGTTATTATATATAACTAGCAACTTACCCTTGCTTCGCTCGTTTGCGTCCCTAAACTTAAATGGTTTAGGGACGCACAGAGGACAAACATACGAACATTCATTTTCATTTATATAGATAGACTATGAAAAAAGAATGTATGTAAATAATAAATTTTACTTGAATGTGGTTAAATATGGTAACATGTTTGTTTTATTCCATACATATTTTTTATTAGTCATTAATATATTTCACTGCCACTGCCTTAAACAAAAAAAAAACTATATATTTGAAGTAAATATTTTTTCTTGTACTAAATCATTTAATCAAAAATTGAAACCTACAAAACACATTGCAAATGAAAGATTATCAGAATATCCTTCATTTGCAAGATAATATGTAAATGTCCTTATAAAAGATGTCTAGATTATTGTATGGAGGTTAATGTTTGTTTTATAATTTAGTGTAATTTATCCATAAAAAATAAGCATGGTGAATGTTATTAAAAAATAGTTAATTTTATGTTGGTTTTCTCTATATCCTTTTTTCATTAGATATTCCTTTAGAAACTTAGATAATTCATTTTAGTGTAGCTGTAGTTTTTATTTATTTTAGATTTATTTAATTACATTTTTATTATAAAGTTTGAATATTTTGCTAAAAGTTTTTCAAATTGTAGCGTTTTGAGAAAATTGAATTCTTAAGTGACTATCGTGCTTGCGTACTTCGGGTTCGATTCCCGCACAAGTTAAACAATATGGACACTTAAGCTGGTGTGACGATAACTAAAAGTTTTTTTGTCTATCCCATAAAAAGTGGCAGAATTAGAAAAAAATCTCAAAAATAACCGACTGGCTGGATGAACTTTTACCACAGTTCAGTTTTATTAGTCTGTGTTTCAAAACAGTCCGTGTTTTGATATGTACCTAGTAAATATCAATATAATACTAGGTATATTATAAAGACATGTTTTAGTTGTTTATGTAGAATGTTTTTAAAATGAGCAGCTACTTAATGTTTATTTTATTTACTACTAGCTTGCTTCGCTCGGATACATCCCTAGGTATGTTTTAATTTTTTTGAGTGGAACCCTAATTCTTTTTCTGAAATAAAAGTCGTCTAAGTTACTCCTTATATCATCAGCTATCTGCCAGTAAAAGTCTCCTCAAAATCAATCCAGCCGTTTTGGAGTTTAACCATTAAAAACAGACACAAATAATTTAAAAATTGTATTTTCCATAAAAGTGCCATGTATGTATACTTTTATATGCATTTAATAAAAAGCTGTTATTTTTACGTTACAAACAGACAACTTTATTTATCTGTACAGATTTTAGTATTAATAACAATGTTTGCTGTTGTAGAGGAGAGTCGGGAAAGTGCAATAAGTTTCACACAATCTGACATCTGAACCAAGATTATCTATGAATGGGAATTAATAGAAGATAACTGCAGTTATGTTTAATTCAAATTTTATTTTAATAAATAATTACATCATTAAAACATTTTGTTTTATTGTTGTTTAGATAACTTTCGAACTAATGAATTTCATGTATATATATAGAATATTTGCCATTATCTTTAAAATATCATACATGTTGTTTATAACTATTAAAAACTATTTTCACTACTTCTTTAAAGCCTTTCTCGCATCATCAAGTAACTGTAATAAAACTGGGTATACTTCATCATATGTAGTAATTTGATTTTGTCTGATGTGATTTTGATATCTCTGTAAAGCTCCAGCCACAAATTCTATTCTGTCCCTTTCGTTTTTATGTGAATCTAACCACTGGACCAGTTTCTGCATGTTCCAACCTGCACAGGTGTGCGGTGCGAGTAATTGTGGGCCTCCATGTGAAAACAAGAACATCATCACTAATGAATAAGGCAAAGCACCACCTTCGTTTTGGCTCTTAGCTATCTCCTGAGGAGTTTTTTCTAAAAGTAAACTCAAAGCCTTTAATTGACGGTAATGATCACCAAGTTCCGCTATCTCATTCACTAATGGAGATAAACAAGTCTCCAAATGCCTGCAATCAACCTGTAATTTTGCACGTCCATATTTACTTATGGGTCGAACATTGCATACATGTAGAATGAATCTTTCAATGCATGACTTTGAAATATCCATACAGCATTCGTTTAGTGCTGATTTTTCATCGAACATAGATAGATATATGTCTTTGCACCTTGACACAAAATGTTGCAGTTCTTTCATGTATGGTGAACACGATATATTTTTATTACTTGGATCATCAGCTCGTATTAAATCCCCTTCATCATGCAGGGTCATCAAAATGATGTACAAAGAATTTTTAATAGACTCAGAAAAAAGATTAAGAATGGGCAAACTCGAAATGCCCTTGAGACTGTTTTGAACTATTTGTACACTCTCTTGTGGAAGCATCGAGTTCATGTTTACGAGGACTCTTTTAATTTGTGATGAGAAATAATATAATCTATTGCATAGATCAGCATTCTTTTGTTGTGAACTGGTTGGGGCTTCAATAATTTGAGCAACATCACTATCCATTGACAGCCGTTGTTCAGCCTCAACAGTCATCTGCTTAATACTTTTAGCAACACTATTTGCTAAACTTATACTTAAGTTTTTATCACCCAGAGATATGCTTAATGCTTCTGCTATGACTCTTATAGCATTATCAATTTGATCCGTAGTTGGCACCTGGTTTAAGTGCCACATACTTCTGACTGGTTCTAAAAGTTTGCCTAAGGATTTTGATAAAAATGAGTTTTCCCATTTAGTCAAATAGGCCCTGTTTACTTCTAAATCTTTACATTTTAATCTAGAAAGCAAGTCATTGAAACACTTTAACAATTTTGGAAAATCAATTTCAACAGATTGACTTACTGTTGATGGGCTTTTTTCTAATTCTTTACTAAAAATTTTTGATAATTCATTCCAAAAGTTACTTGCAATTTGTCTAAAATTTCCAATTGCATGTAGTTCGTTGACTACATTTTGCAACATAATCACCTTCATGCAGCTGTTGTAAATGTCTACTTTAAATAGCTTTTCAATGTTATCCCAGAGCTTAATATTAAAATCTTGAGCATTCATTATATTAGCTTTGCCTGGAGCAATGCGACCTGAGCTTGATTTTTTAACTTCAATAGATACCATTTGCACATTTAGGGCATTTGTGATCTCTTTTTTCAAGTCCTTAAGTATACAGTCTACAGTTTTTTTTATTTGTTCTTCTGTGCATTGTAGGTTATGAAATACTTTAAAACACTGTAATAGTTTAGTTTTATCTCCACTCAATAAACTAGACTGCAACAACTCTGTAGAATTACTTATTAAATCTTTTCTCTTAATATCTACTTCTTTTAATATATCTTCAAGCAAAATAATTCCTTCAAAATCATAGTCACTAATCAATTCGTCCAGTTCAAATAAGACTATAGCTTCTTTGGCTGGATTATCTTTAATTGCATTAAGTTTATCCCACAAAACAAGTATTTTGGATGAATGACGGAGAAGATTACAAGTTATTTGAACTCGTTCAAGCATTGTAGTTTGTTCTTGTAATTCGCAGAAAGGTTTATGAATCCGTTCTTTCAGTTTTTGTGATGTTTGCAATAATCCTTGTATTTGGGAACGGACGGTCGCTAACATAGCCTCAAGATCAGATATATTGCTCGCTTGAGTCAACAGATCATTATGTTTTGCGAGAACTTGTATTTCTAAGCTTTTTGATAATCTATCGATGGCCTCGTTAAGTTTATTGACTTGTTCTGTTACCGATATGTTTCCTTCAACAATCGTTTTTACTGAATCTGTCAAAAACTTACTGTAAAATTCGTCATTTTCTATTTCTATACATATGTCTTTTGCTTCCATTTTTTATAGTTTTTAGTATTAATCCCTCTACGATCGCGGGCACGCCGGTCACACGTGCCAGTTAACAATATATTTCTTAGAATTTTAATTAATTTCTTAGAAATTTACCTGGAAGTGAGACTATTTATTTCAATAATATTTTTTTAAATCACTTTTATGTTATATGACTGTCATCCATTGATTACGTTTACGACCGTTTTTTGACAAGCCAACGTCATTACGACAGAAGCAGGGTGACCATCTTAAAAATGGCAAATCTACCCGACTCTGGCATTTTTTTCCAGAAAATGGATAAAATATGCCATCCTATTGTTGCATCCATGGAGACGGGTATGAATAAATATAATACTACGTATTCAAAGGAATAGGGAATATGCATGTGATTTAAATAAAGGTAAAATATTTTTTTTTAATCTTTATTGCTTTTGAATTAAGCCTATCTTCATATTTTTAATGTAATTTCTTTTTGATTAAGAAAATAATTATTAAAAAGTGCAAATATAGGTGGGAAATTCAAAGTAGTTGAAACGCACGCCATTGGTCAGACCGAATATGACCTCAAAGCGCGCGAAATGGCGGGCGTTGAAAATTCCAGTATAATATGTTTGAAATGAAATAAACTTTATTCAATTAGACTTATTACAAGTACTTTTGAATCGTCAATTTAATGAAAGCGTCAGTGTAGTCAGTCCGTGAGGAAGCTACTACCGGCTCGGTAAGCAGTTCTGCTGAGAAGGACCGGCGAGAAACTCAACAGTTGCTGTTTTAAATATATAGGTTACAATGATTTTATTAACATAAATTTATAGATAGCCTGCATATGAGTCAATATCACTTAATTCCACACATTTTCATCAGCAAGAAACCCTTGAACAGTATTATACGCTTTGCTCCATAAAATTATTATAGTTTATTTTTTCATACTAAATTTTAGTTTTTGGAGCTGGATATGTTTTACAATTACATATATAACAATGTTAGCTATCGTATAAAATAAAAAACACGCATATTCCCTATACCTTTATTCAACCTGAAATATTTCATAAACATTGATTTAAAACTGGATCATTTATATTATTAAGAATATAAAAAATGAACCTTATTATTTATTTATTACCGTTCATAAATAAACGGGAAATCCCCGTACTATCTGGCATGGCACACCGTTGCCAACTTAGTAAATAATTTCCTACCAAATAAATGCGTAATAAAAAATAAAATGAATAATAAGATACAGAAAATTATAAGTATTCTACTTGAATTTTAAAAATAATAAAGATTTCCTTGAAATCTGCCAAATTCTGCCACTTTTTTGAATCGTCCGCTTAATGTGTCAGTTAAAATTTAGGTGCCAAATCTACTTAAATGGCAGAAATCTGCCACAAATGGTCATACTGGACAGAAGGTCATAGATTAAAGAAAGAACAAACTATAGCCTTTAGGTAGATTTATGTTAAGACACTAACTATATGTAGCAATATACTCTATGACACTAACAGACATTTACGAATAGTGATTCTATAAAGAAAAAAAATAGTGATGTTCTCACTAGTTTGTCATCATACATTCAAACGTCGTATTGAATTAATTAGTGATGGGTTACTAAGTAATTTTATTATTTTCAGGAAACTATTTGATGTATTGGAAAGAAAAATTACATAATGCAATATATAACTTTGTAGCTCAGACCAATAAATAAACTGTAAAAAAACATGTCATTTCATTACATGTTACGTGATTACATCATATTGCTTATATAATTAGCAAAGACGAGATTTGTTATAGTAGTAGTGGAGAGGCCGGATTTGTTAGTTTCGGAAGTCAGAAGGCGTTGATCCGTAAACTGTAGAACTATTTACAAATATGTCAAGGTGTAAAAGTAACGAAAAATAGCGTACCCGTATGCATTCGTTACTATAGCATCAGTACTCGTTACTTTTGTATCGTTACTCGTTACTTTTAATACCCGATAACATACTCGTAGAACATCGCATCTAGTCGTGTTTCGTATGTATTGCGTACGGTATAACGTTGACGTCGCATTGTTTTCAGTGGAATAATGCACAATCAGCAAACCATTACAATTGGAGAGTTACATGATATCCAGAACCCAGAAATTTTAATTATTTTTAAATCTATAAAACTTTTAAAAACTTTACTAACAATATTTTTTATTAATATTTTTTTAAATTAAATAATAAAAAATAAGTAATTTAAAAATGAATAAGTAACACCTTTTATCACGTTAGTGTGACGTCGTAATGTATATATTATTTAAAATCAATTGCGCGAACGATTTATCAAATCATAATCTGTACGTATTACACATAATCATTCAGTAAAAATTATAAGTATTTGTTGGATAAAATACTAAAAATGTGTTCTAATGTAATATAATGGTTGTTTCTAATTTAAAATTGTTTCTAAACGAAATTTCTAAGATCTGGAAATCATGCAGCTCGAAATAAATAAACTCCTCAATTTACTCATCAACGGTATTAACTGAAAGTTGTATATTGTTGAATAAAAAATCAATAAAAACATCAGTACGAAAATATGTACGGAAAATGCGAGTAACGAAATGCATTCGCGAGTAACGTTTCGGTACTCGGTACTAGATGGCGTACCCGTTACTCAGTGACGAATACATACGGTTTGCTACAGCACTACAAATATGTGCATACAAAAATGTGTAAAATACAGCAAAATTCATTCTGCGTTTAATAAAACAAATTTCATGTACTACATCTATTGACATTTATTTGAACTAATTTTTCTGTGCACCCTTTGAGATCCAATGCTATTAATAAAGATTTTAGATTCAAATAATATTTACATCCTAAAGTCAAGAGATAAAGAGTCCCTTATTATAAACTTCCAAATTAGAAAGTTCCACAACCCAAATTATTCATGTCACTCGGAAAGCTGCCACGCTGAAATAGTACCGGGTTGGTCACATTATCCGGATACCAGGTGAACTTTGGGCTAAACAAACAACTTGAATCCCCCAACACAGCAGACGAGATCGTGGTAGGCTCAGACGGAGGTGGCAGGATAAGTTGGGACTCCTTTCAGAGAGGCTGATTTATTATGGCGAAAGTTAGAGAGCAGTGGAAGGAGAGCAGGGAGGCCTTTGCCCTGCAGTGGGATACTACAGGCTTATAATAACAATACTTATCTATTGCAAATTCAATAAGTAAAATACGGTATTTAGTATTGAATTACATTAGAATTAATATTTAAAGAAAAGACAGTCATCATATCTTTCGTAATCTAAAAATGACGAAGGCATTAGATATTTTGCTATGAAAAATAAATAAAAAACCGAATTTGTTTTGCCAATTTTATTTATGTCAATTAGCACAAGTTGTGCTGCTTTACAGATATCCATTTAAAATTATCTACTATTTCCAACGATTGTGCAGTACCAACGAACTCGGTTTCATTTCAGAAAAGTTAATATACACAGAAATAGATCACAAATAGGTAGTTGTACAGATAATATAAAATATATCGTAACAAAATTATAAAAATAATCACATAAAGTCGTTTACACTTTCCCATGGCAAAAATTCTCAGGCTGACATTCCATTGGCAGCTTGGTTTTAAATTATACGATTTAATATTACACATTTATTCTAAACTAATGTACACAGTATTTTATGTAACTTAAATCTAATCAAAACTGTCAAAATCATAAAATAAAATGTTTCATAAAATTCGTTTGTTTTCATTGTACCTATTTTCTATGTGACTATAAGTATTTGTAAAGGTGACAGCGCCACTCAAGAGATACTATTCTAAATAAAACAAACGCTCAAGTAAAATTCATCAATATCTAGCATGTGAAATATATTTAAAACATATTTTAAAAAATATTTGCATTGATCAGTAGAAGCCAAAAAAAAACATTTAAAAGAATAAATAATGACAAAAAATGGATTTGCGCTTAAAAAAAAAAATTGTTGTTAGTTTTTAGGTTTTTTTTTTATTATGTAATAAAAAAATAGGAAATAGAGCTTCCTAAGGTTTTATGTAGAAATTATGAAATAGTATATGTATAAAGATATTTTTTCTAATGAGAAGCATTAGCTTAAATGTAAAATTTCTAAGCTTACAACAGTAGAAAACTTCAACAACTTACCATTACTTCATTTGCAAATGTTTTTTAGATTTTAAAATAATTTGCATAATAGACAGTAAATATTACATTTTTATAATATTTATTTTATTTTTACATATAGAATATCAAATTGTTTTTATAATACAATATGTAACATGTTGAAGAAAAATACGTTAATACAAGCATTTATAATGTGAAGCTGTTCATTGTTAATATTTAAACATCATAAAGGAAATTCATTTTTTTTAAATTATTATATTTTAAGTGTACTGAAAAATCTATGTTTGATATTAAAAACACAAAAATGGCAACACAGTTTTTTATACAATTACAAAATATTTGTATGCCATAAAGTTTAATGTAAATAGATTTCATCATATTTAATTTATAATAACATGCAACAAGCACATTAAGTTTAACTCAACTGTTGATATAGTTTAACTTTAATGAATCACTCCACTATCTATGTCGATTCATTCAAATGAGATGAGCTGTGACCAATTTATAAAAGTATTTATAATAAATCTGGAGTAGTATTTTAGAATTATATGAAGAATTAAATATTTAAATATTAAATGGAGAAGAACGCACACAACCATTGCTTTAGCACCCTCCACTTATGCATAAATATTCCGCTAATTACTGTCAGCAAATAAAACCTATATTAATTTGAATAGTAATAAAAGAGTCTTAAATATAGATATTTAATTTAAAAGTTTTATAATATTATGTATCTCTGGCAAAAGTAGCTAATATTTTATAATGTATCGGTTTACATTTTTTATTCTTCTAACAGGGTACTGTTGCCTTTAGTCTATTATGATCTTATCAATGTTGCCATTAATAATTAAAAAAAAACAACAAAAGTTGTAGTTTTAATAAAAAAATACTCAAATATGAGGCATATGTAGCTTAAAAATAAATCCGAAAGTTAAAAAGTCAATTCATTTAACCTTCACTCACCAAACAACAGCTGCATCCGTCAGCACTTAACATTTCTAAATTGATATATCTATCTAGTAAAAGATAAGTGAATAGCGTAAGCTTATATTCATTAATTTGAAAAACTTCTCCCTTATACCAACATTCAATTAGTATAAAAATATGTGAAAAGATCTGTCAACTTTTTACACAAAATGCCAGTATTACCATGTTTAGAAATTTTATAAAAGAAATTCCTATTAAGTAATTTTATGTGATACATTGAATTAATAAGAGTAATTATTTCATTATATTATTTTTTTATTTATTCATGAAATTTTTTATTGGAATTATTTAGGTCTGCATTAGTTGTCATTGTCATCTTTATATGTATTTAAGCCTAGAGTAAAATATGAAAAATCATTTCAAATTCATACAATGATTTGATATAGCGTTCCTCAATAACATTTACAAAGTACCAAGAAATCAGATACTTAGTGTTAAATTATGAAGTCATTAATAGAGTAGTAAAGATTTATCAAAGATTTCTTTATGGCACTATTACAAAATTGATAAAGAAATGCAGAACTAAACAAGACCACTACTGTACGTTATTGGATAAGGGAGCTGAAGTAAAGCCCCAGGGTCTTATTAGAAAATGATATTCATAAAATGTATATTTTTTTAAATAAGCGTACATTTAAAATTACGTCGGGCACCGAGTTTGTTCCCCCTCCTGTACTTTTTGCCGCGGCTTTCCTTGTCTTTGCGAATTTCACGGACTAGCGTGTAGAAGGCGTCATCTACGCCCATCCGAGTTTTAGCTGACGTCTCTACGAATGGTACACCATAACTCCGTGCAACCTGAAATTTTAAAATATATAATTGAAAAAAAGGGACAAAAATACAGGTATCTAAAAATAATAGTCACGTCATGTAAGAGGGCGGTGTGAAGTATATATACGCCAAATAATACTATTTAACTATTATTAGTAATTATGAAAGGCATACAGAGAGTGAGAGAGAGGACAGTTACTAGTGGATATTTTATCCCATTTATATTATAAATGCGAAAGTTTGGATGGATAGATGTTTGTTACTCAATTACGCCAGAACGGCAGAACGGATCGCGATGTTTGGCACAGAGATAGATTATTGTCTGTAATAGCACATAGGTTACTTTTTATCCCGAAAAAATGTACGGTTCCCGTAGAATAAATTTGTTTTTTTTTTGTTCACAAACTGATTTGACAAACATATTTGCATATTTATATATGAAAACTTAAATTAATAGCATTGATGTAGGTATATTCAAACATTACTATACTTTTACTATATATATATTTTTACATATTACGATATTTGTTACAATACAAATGGGAATGACTCACATACATTTGTGTAATTCAATTGGTGTAATATCATCCCATGCTTACAGTTTATTGAGATAGGCTTTATTAATTTATTATCTACTGTTTCATATTTAATGAGCAACATTGCAGTTGAGTCATTATCATAATATTTCATATATGAACAACAACATTTGTTTTTGAATGAGACATGGTCTACTTTTTCTTTTTTTTGTGTCTGAAATCTTTCTAGTATTTTAACCTTGTTGTTACTAGTAGTTCCCCATATTGGATGCCGTATGTCCTAATTGTTTTTATAATTATTTTATAGATTAGTATTTTGTTGGTAGGAGATAGCGGTGAGAGTCTTCCAGTTAGCCAACAATAATTTTCTGTCGAGTTGTTTCCGTTTGGTCTAATTATGTTTACGACAGGTGAGTCGTTTGTCAAGGTATATTCCGAGGTATTTAGCACCTTCTGACTGCGGGACTTCAGTATTATATATCCATAATCCTCTACGACCGCGGACACGCCGGCGTTACAGTTAACAGTGGATTTCTTAGAAATTTAATTAATTTCTTAGAAATTTACCTGGAGATGTTAAATGAAGTGCAAAGTTGTTTTTAAGTGTGAATGTTACATGTGTCGATTTGTTTTGGTATATTTTCGTACGCCATTTATTAAACCACTCTTCGACTCTACTCAAATGTGCTTGTAGGTTTGGTGATGCTGAGTTAGGACCATGATGCTTAGTGGTCCATGGTCTACTAAAAATATTTTCCTAAATAAATTATACAACTTTCATACAATATTAAGTGATGTGAGTTTGAGTAGTACAAGTGTACGATCAGTACTTGACAAAGTAGTTTTGAGGACTACTTTGACGCTACTTCTGATGTGGACTTGAAACGTGGACGTTAATCAAAGTGGATTTGGGCGGTGTTCAACTTTTCTCAAAGTCTGCTTTGACAAAATAGTTTTGATAACTACTTTGATCGTGTAAACGAGCAATCAAAGCGCACTTTGATGTCGGCGTTCAATCAAAGTGGACTTTATCAAAAAGCACTTCGTTTCAAAGCTTTTTGTCAATGCTACTTTGTCAAAGTAGACTTTGATCGTGTAAACGCGGCTTTATCAATTTATTTTAAAGTCATACATTTATGTATGTGTGACACATTGTTGAAACAATGTAACTAATGTCAGGATATAAGTAAGCAAAGCCTTTGTAATATTTTTATCTAAATTCAATTACAGTTGTTATGATTCAGAGCAAGTTTAATAGTAATATTAAGATAACAATTTAGATGATTAAGTTATTATACATGATTCACGATTCTAATGCTAAAAACAATAAAATAAATGGGAAAAGATCAAACAAATATATTTTATATATATATATATATATATATATATATATATATATATATATATATGACTCTAGAAATCTATATTATCCTAAATAAAAAAAAATATATTTCGAAACATAAAAAAGATCCGACCGAGTAAAAAGAACATAGTATTATGCAGTGGGAGACATACATATACTTAGAATAACTATGTGTGTACCTAGGTACGTTTTAATTTTTTTTTAACAGAACCCTAATTCTTTTTCTAATATAAAAGTACCTCAGTTGATCCTTATAACATCAGCTATCTGTTAGTGAAAGTTCCGTTAAAATCAGTCCAGCCGTTTCGGAGACTAGACGGAACAAACAGACAGACATTTTTTTTTATAATATATAATTTCATATGCATTTAGTAAAAAGCTGTTATTTTGACATTACAAACAGACACTTCAATTTTATTTAACTGTATAGATATATTATGTTTAACATAATATATTTAATTAAAAAAATGATTTTACATATAGACACACTAAAAATAGTAAAAATATCCTACATATATTGTATAAAAGTACTACTATCACTCAACATTCACTTATATTAGTCATCTTAATTTGACTTATTGAGTTATTAGTATTAAAGTGTCTTGTGTTTTTTGAGTGTTTATACACATATGTATTGATTGATATATGTAATTTTTACTTTCTTAATATTAGAGCGTGTTTAGTTATTTTTGCAAGATAATAATGATAATATAACAATTTAGTCTTATTAAACACAACACTAGGTAATAGTCGACCATGACCACTTTATTTCCAGCTTTTTACCAGTCATGGTCTCTCGTACATACTTGACACTTCTTCATGTTAGAAGTATGTAAGTGATACTCATATTGAACACGTCAGATATGCAACATCTATGTTTAAAGTTGTTTCACTTGATTTTCCAAGTGGATGTATATTCGGTGTCACTGCTTAGAAAATAGATATATACTATTGGAGGCTTTTTGGAGACATATTGGATAAAGCAGCTTTTATTAAGCGACGCTTTCCTGTTCTTGTTGGTTGTTTATTTATCTTACGCTGACTTAACTATTATTTATATGCTTGTAGATGAAATATAAAAATATAAATTAAATTCACGTAAATATCTACAAAATTTTGTTTGTGTGATTTTATTACAAAATATTAAAATTCCAAGTTCTCTTTATTCTCTAAAAATATATTTTAATCAATTCTTTGTATACTTCTCATATATATGTTGTATTTATTCTTATATCATCATCATTTCAGCAATAGGACATTCATACAAGGCACATTCATACATAGGCTTCCTACAAAGATATCCACAACAGCTAGTTTTGTGCCATTACTATAAAATGTATGCACTTTTAAAAAGTTGAGAGAAACAAATAGCGATTTAATTTTTAACTAAAACATCATATTAAGGGGGAGATTGAAGTTATATTATGATATTACATAGCAATTTAAATTTAAAAACAGATAAACATAACTGTTGTGACTAGCCCAGGTATAAATAAAATATATATAATGGTTAGGTCATCTGTATTCTATTTGAGTGTTTCCATATAGGTAAGTATAAAGTCTGGAAATATTGCAATATGTAAATATACTGAACTAGAATGGTAATATTACTCATTCACCTATAAATAAACAATTATAATTGTAAGTTTATTAATAGATTTAAAAATAGAAATTATTTTTTATCTTTTTACATTTTAGTAAGTGAATTTGCATCGATCACAATAGATGAGAAATGGTCGAAGTGATACCTATAGCTGACAGAAATTAAAAAAAAAAAGTAAATTTGCATATTGTTAGTGGAAATTGTTTTTAAAGCTTTCATTATGTAGACTATAGGTCTTGTATTAATTATTAGTCCATTAAGCGTACTTTATATATAATACAACAGTTAATAAAATAATGTACGTATAGGATTTGTATTTTAAAGCTACATATTATAACAATTAAACTAAAACAAAAACTATGTTAAGAATTCAAGGGCATACATGATTTTTTACATATGCATTTGTTAGAATAAAGAATAAAAACTTAATTTTTTATAAATTGATATTAACACTAGTGGAATAATTCAAATAAACAATTGATATTATTTTTAGTCAATATGCAAGTCATTCTTTCTTAAGAGTATACAAAAATAATTTATATAAATGATGTATAAATTAAAATTACAAGTAATATGTACATATGGTGTTTTAATTTTATTAGAAACTAAAAATCAAATTAAGATATAATGTAAATTAAATTTATCTTTAGATGCGGTATAGAAAACAAATAAACATACCTCCCGCGCCTGTGTCATATCGACAGCCCATGCTTGTAAATCGCACTTGTTACCCACTAATACCATGGGAACTTCCTCCGCATCCTTAACTCGTTTAATCTGCTCCCGGTACGACCCAATGTCCTCGAAACTCTTAGCACTGTTCACAGCGAAAACAAGCAAGAATCCTTCCCCTGTTCGCATGTACTGATCTCTCATCGCCGAGTACTCTTCTTGACCTGCCGTGTCCAAAATATCTAAAAGACACGTCTCTCCATCTATCACAACTTGCTTCCTATATGAGTCCTCTATTGTTGGATCGTATTCATCAACGAAATGGTTTTGTATCAGCTGTATAGTCAATGCGGATTTACCGACGCCGCCAGCCCCTACCACGACTAGCTTGTACTCGGTCATCTTGCGACGAGATAGGAGGAATATTTTTCGTAACACTAAACGTCACTGCACTAAGAAACAACGCCCAGACCGACACGCCACACCTTCGATATTACTCACATCGGCATGGCTGTCACGACCTGTTATGTATGTTTATTGCACTCACTGTACTAGTAAAACGGCTAATTAATGTATTATTAGAGTCAAATGCAATAAATAACAATGAGGCAGTTCACTCACCCTTCTACCACAGACTAAATAATTTTTGTTTACACGTGACATTACAGATTCCAGATTTTTAATGTATTTTTAAAATAACTTAAAACATTATACATCAAATATATACCAATGATTTTCTCTTTTTATTTCTTTGAAATAATTTTATTCTATTTCGATTTGTAAAATAATTGTTTCATTATCCAACAAATTCATTACTTACGTAGTTCATTAATTAGCATATAGAGGGCATTGTTAAGGATCCAGTAAGATAAGAGTAACAATTATTTTATTTTACACATATTTTTAGTCCGAAAAAATATTAAACATTGTTTATAAAAAATGCAATTACATTATGAAAATATAATAATTATTTAAATCGTGTTATATTGCTATGAAATATATTACTTGTTTGTGTAAATCACGCTGGCTGAAAATAATAAAAATAAATTATTTATTTATCTTTCAAATGAAAAACGTTTTTTATTACAATTCCCTATTAACAAAATAAAGTTTGATTTATTTTGTGAAAAACTTAAAACATTTTTATTTTAATTTATATAAAATATATTTTATATAATCTGCTAAAATATAAAATTGTTAATGGAAGATGTCTTTAGAAAAGGAAGATGAAGGAAATCCGGAAGCATTAGAGGAAGCTGGAATACTCGAGGCCGATGTTGGAGCTAATTTGTAAATATTTTTAACATTTGAATAATATTTGAGTAATTTCTTTGTTCTTTCATTGAGATTTAATATTATCAAGGAATTACAAGTAGGTACTTAAGTCTAATGTAATTTTATTTAGAACTATGCAGTAAGAAAAGCTTTTAAATAATCTAGAAATAGCCATTTTATTATAACTAATTTTTAATTTTTATGAGCGGAAACCTTATTCTTTTTCTAAAATAAGAGTAGCCTAACTTACTCCCTTTAAAATCAGCTATCTGCCAGTGCAAGTACCTTCAAAATAGGTCCAACCATTTCGGAGATTAGCCTGAACAGACAAAATTTTTAAAAATTGTGTTTTTCTTATAAGTACCGTATATTATTTCATTTGCATTGTATTAGTAAAATATATATATTTTATTAGTAAAAATTTGTTATTTTGATATTATAAATAGACACTTCAGTTTTATCACACATCACATAATACTATACTGTTTTATTTATGTGTATACAATACATATAGATTATATATAAATACATATAGATTTATAAAGGTTACTATAATAACAGAAATAAGGTACCTACATAAAATATTTGTTTACGCGATGTGATGATGTGATGGTCTGTGAATTTATCGATCGGGCTTGGACATATAAAAGTTGTCATTTAAGTATTTCAAATCTGAATTTTAAATAAATAGCATCCTACTAAAAACATTTTTATGTAAAATGTTGCCAGAATGTTATCAGATCTCATGTAGAGCCAAGCTCCTAATGCTAAACGTCCTAACTCTACAAGCCCTAACTTCACAAACTCTATACCTTATTCAAAATATGTGGTTTGGCCGCATCGGTACTACAAGAAATATTGTATAACAGAAAAGTAATGAACAGTGAATAAATTTTTCACCTTACACTCCCATGTAACGGCCTTGCGCTTCGCTTAGCTCGTCTTGGTGGGAGCACTACCGTGCCCCCAGATTGAGCTAGTGTTTATTAATTCAATTTATAGGTACCTTTTAAAAATATAATGGAAAATCATCAAACACATACATGGATTGTTTTTGATAGATTTAATTTCGATTTTGAATTTTTATATATTTTTGAAGTGAAAACTTCTATAGGCAGGTTTGGATGGGGAGTAAATTCATGTAAGTCGTCATCGACATGGTCACGTGATGTGTTAGCGCTAACGCTGAAGATGTCAAAACCAGATAAATGTGAGGAGTTTTAATTTAAAAATTTTAATTTAATATCAAACAATTAATTTGAATATCCAAAAATATCAACTGTTTGTTTATAAGTACTTTTAAGTTTTCACTTCCGTCGGCATTCCTCATGACTGCTTTTTTTTATGATTAGAAGAAAGAAATGTTCAAACGTTTTGACTTAATAGTTGAAAATGTAAAACCAATACTTTTTTTTCCAATTTCGTTGTTAGATGTCTCATGGTCATGGATTGTTCATAATCGACTTAAATAAATAGGACTTTCAGAACCCATCATTATTAGCTCTTTTATCTTCCATTAATGAGATGTCGAAAACTAATAAAATTTCGAGTCTCTATGCCCGAGGCCTTAAATATTAATACAAAGTTCTTCCGAATACCTTTTTACATGTTGATCGACATGCTTTTAATATACACGTGCCAAGAGAAGAAATAAAAATGAAAAAGAAAAATAATTTTACGTCAATTTATTTATGGTTAATGTATTTTATTATAAAACTGACAATTATACGTGACTTCGTTCCTATGATAAACGCAAATATATATTCCTTCCAATAGGTAAATGATTATAATTATACCCATACAATTACGACAGTGAAAGTAAAATTAATTGTATTTTGCAGATTATACCATACTGCGCGCAAAAGTCAAATTCGCGGGGTATTATAATTTTTAAAACTATTTAAAAAAAAAGAAACTTAGGTGTGATAAGGCTAAGGTGGGAGCAGAGCGAAACTTAGGTCTGTCTTTACTAAACAAAGAACGGTTTTCTAAAGTTAGCGTTTGACAAGTGTTGGTATGATAAAAATCTTTTCTAAAGTACCTACCTAAAACTTTGTCATAACGTGAAAGTGCCATCTACGAACCTCGCCCTAAGTGATTATGTCCCAAATCCTTCCCATGTGTCTAAAATCCAATAATAAAAACTTAATTTATCGCAATTTTATGATTGATTAATATGCAAAGTTTTATCCAAATATGTTTGGGTTTTATCCAAATAAGTATGTTTAACTGTTTACACTTTACGCTTACTTGTGTCTTAAACATTACATCCAGATATCTTCAAAAACTTTGATTAATATTAGAAAGATAGGTAGTAAATTAAAATAAATTAGTTTATTTTTTTTATACCACGTCGGTGGCAATCAGGCATGCGGCCTGCCTGATGGTAAGCGGCTACCGCAGCCTATGGACGCCTGAAACACCAGGGGCATCTCATGCGCGTTGCCGACCCTTTAAAAACCTATTTACTCCCCTTTAGAAGGACCCCATACTGTAGCCCTCTGGGAAAACCTCGGTAGGGAGTTCATTCCACAGCGAAATGGTCCGTGGGAGGAAATTCCTCTGAAACCGAACTGTACGGGACCATTTGGGCTGCAATGTGTGAGCATGAACTTGCTGTCGATGGCGAGCGGTGCGCTGATAGTGGCCGTGGGCATCATTTCGAACAATTCTTCGGAACACAACCCATTGTACAGACGATAGAGCATACATAAGGACGCAAAATCTCTTCTTAGACTTAGGGGCTCTATATCGCTTGTGAGTATTGGATCGTCGACAATTCTCACAGCTCTCCTTTGAACTGAGTCAAAAGGCCTAAGCTGGTATGCCGGTGCTTCCGCCCAGAGATGTGAGCAGTACTCCATGTGGGGACGGACTTGCGATTTATATAAAAGCAGTCCTTGTCCCGGCGTGAAGAACCGCTTCGCTTAATAAAGCACACCTAGTTTTTTGGATGTCAGCTTGACCTTGTCTTCCAGGTGACTTCGGAACTAGACGTCGCTGGATATGTCGACACCAAGAATACCAATACTGTTGGAGATGGTTAGGGGTGTGTCCTGGAATTGAGGGGCCACAGTAAATGGGGTTTTCTTAGCGGTGAACGCACAGACTTGTGTCTTGGAGGGGTTAAATTGGACTAAATTGTCCCGACCCCAATCGGAGACTCTGGAAAGAATACTCTCGATTTGAGACACAAGTTGTTCGCGACTTTCTAACACAGCGGAACGAGGGATGTTTGCACGGCCTGTGTAGAAAGCGTTTCCAGTGCTGTCGTCCGCATAGCAATGAATGCCATCAATAGATAGCAAGTCATTGATATGCAGAAGGAAAAGCGTTGGAGACAGCACAGAACCTTGCGGGACGCCAGCGTTTATATCTAGTTTTTCCGAGCAGCAGCCATCAACGAGGACTCTGATGGATCGACCAGATAAAAAACTGGCAACCCATTTGCACAAGCCCTCGGATAGTCCGTACGATGGCATCTTCGAGAGAAGACCCCGGTGCCAGACCCGATCGAACGCCTTTGCTATATCTAGGCTAACTGCCAACGCCTCACATCGGTGTGTGAGATACACTAGAAGGTCACCAGTCGAGCGACCGTGGCGAAAGAATATCCATCCGGACGATGAGTCAGCAGAAGGTCCAGTATTAAGCTCGTATGGTCCTCAATATCTGGTATTCTTGTTGGAGAATGCACCAGTTGTAAGTAACCATAGGCCAGAGCAAATTCGTGAGTACAACTCCCCGCGTAGTCAGTGGACTGAGAACTAAGCCATTCAGTGTGGTGGGCGTTAAAGTCTCCTAAAATCACCAACTCTGTAGAGGGGTGTGGCGGCAAACGCAAATCGCCACTGAGTTACGAACGCGCCCCGCGGGCGAGCTCGGAAACGTGCGGCTACATTCGCCGCTACCGGCCCCTCACTTCCCCGCAGAGCACAGACACATGAGTCGCTCAAGAGGCACGCAACACGTTGGTGTAACATTAATTATCGTTAGTTTTATAATATTGTACATAGATATAATGTGTAAGTCCCTGTTATAGTTATTGTGTGCTTATGAGAATAAACAAACGTGAAAACAAGTACATAAATGGTTTTACTTGGACCGGGACCGCAACGGAGTTAATTATTTTCTGCCGGAGCATAGCCGGCAGCGGTGGGAGCACTAAACCCCCGCATTGGTGACCCCGACGTGATACTGTCAACGTGTCATCTATAGGCCAAAGAGTATAGTTATATACTGGGAATGCTGTGGATCTTCGCTATAAGTGTCAAGTGATAACAAAGAGAGTGCATCGTATAGTTCGGACTACCTATAATCTAAAAGTTTGAACTCTGTTTACGTAAGTAATACTAATCCTGCTATTTACGCATAGACATTAACCACTTTGTTCTACCTATTACAAAAACTCTGACTTTGCATTGTGTTTTGTGTGAAAATTATAATTTCAGCTGATTGCCTGGTATATTTAAAACGATATTTGTGTTATATTCGCATATACCTATGTCAGGTTTCTTTGATGAAAGTGTCACATTGCATTTCTATTGTTTTAACTTTTAACATATTAAGGCTCATTTGTTTTGTTTCATAACTTGTTTATTTTAATAAAAATATTAAGGTTTTTACATTACCATAAGTTATACATTTTTTTATATACATTTAAAGAATAGTGTCTATGTTTACTGCCTATTATATTGTATGTGTTACTTATAAAGTTGGTTTTGGTTATTACACCATAAAAATAAGAACTTAATTTCTCTTATACTAATTAGGGTTAAGGTTACATTTAAGCATGTACTACTAAACTTTATTTCTGAATTCTTGTATGTTTGATAAAATAAGACTATTTTGTATTATCATTAAAATTTTACTTTCTAAACAATGCTCGGATTCAACATTGCTTGCCAATATTAAGTTTTTGCTCGGTGAAGATACCTATGCACATTTCTTTTTTTAAGTTTTTTTTTTTTGTTTTAAATTAGTTATTATTGTGCATAATTAATATTTATGGGTTGCTTACCTTTATAATAACCGTGTGATTGTCTTTGCCTCTGCACCTCTCCAACAGCTACCTAAACTTATAACCTTGTTTTCTTTTTGTCTTGTTGTTTTTTTCCTGCTTGGTTGTGTGGTATAATGGCTGACAAGGATTTAGAACAGCGATTGCAACAGCTGACATTGGAGAATGCAGCTCTTCAGCAGAAATTGACTAACTTTGGGTCTGCATCTGAATCATCACCCAAATCTGAAGAACAAGCAGTGTGCAAGGTCGCTGTTAAGTTGCCACCTTTCTGGCCTGACAAACCAGCAGTATGGTTCGGGCAGGTAGAAGCACAGTTTGAAATCGCAGGCATTGTTGCTGATAACACGAAATACAATTATGTTATAGGAAGATTAGATCAAAGGCTAGCTGGGGAGATCGAGGATATAATTACCAGACCCCCACCCATAGGCCAAAGGTATCAAAAAGTTAAAGACGAATTAGTTAGACGTCTCTCAATGTCAGAAGAACAGCGGGTACGTCAGCTTATTAGTGTAGAAGAGCTCGGAGACAGGCGACCATCGCAGTTTCTCCGGCATCTGCGTTCGCTAGCTGGTAATACCCTTACTGATGAAAATATTTTGCGCCAGCTTTGGATGCGCCGTCTTCCTCAGAATATTCAGGCTATTTTAGCCTCTCAAACTGAACTAACTCTGGACAAATTAGCAGACCTTGCCGATAAGGTCACAGAGATATCAGGCCCCAGCAACCAGGTGTACTCCTGTGCGATGCCAGCACCAGCATCATCGGTACTGGACGCCTTAGTAAAGACAGTGGAAGACTTACGCAAGCAAGTTGCATCTCTTTCCACCTCGCGTCCCCGCGGTCGCTCACGCAGCAAATCTATCTCTAGACAGCGTTCTCGCGGTGCCTCACCTTTAAATTCAGGTATGTGTTGGTACCACAAAAGATTCAATAGCAAGGCAACCAAATGTACCAAACCTTGCAGCTGGCAGCCTAATACCACGCTGTCGGAAAACAGCAACAACAGTCAGTAAACGCGGCGACTGATTGTTCTCATCAAAGCCGCCGACTTTTCGTCACAGATAAACGTTCGAAACTCCAGTATCTAGTGGATACTGGCTCGGACCTCTGTTGTTTTCCTAAACGTCTCGTAAAAGATCATCGTGCTTCTACAGGTTTTGATCTTAGCGCTGCAAATGGGAGCTCTATTAAGACCTATGGCAACATATCGTTGCATCTTAATCTAGGTTTGCGCCGGGATTTCCATTGGAATTTCGTCGTTGCGGAAGTTGACTCACCGATTATCGGCTCCGATTTTTTAAGTCATTACAACTTATTACCGGACTGCCGAAGCAAACGTCTCATAGATGGTAGCACCAGCTTATCTATTCCTGCTTCCATCGCAACTTCCAATCAAACCAGTGTCAAGGCCGTTGTTTCTAATGACTCTAGATATACGCATATACTTACTGAGTTTCCCGATATCACGCGCCCACCTGGCCTACCTAGAATCATCAAGCACAGCACTGTGCATTACATAAAAACTACAGACGGACCTCCTGTGTCGTGTCGCCCCCGTCGCCTGGCACCTCAAAAACTTACTGCTGCCCAAAAAGAATTTGAAGACATGGTACGATGCGGCACAGCAAGATCCTCTAAGAGTGCTTGGTCGTCACCTCTGCACATGACACCCAAAAAAGACAACACTTGGCGTCCTTGCGGCGATTATCGCGCATTGAACGCTAGGACCATACAGGATAGATACCCCGTTCGGCATATCAACGACTTCGCCTGCAGCCTCGCTGGAGCCACAGTTTTCAGCACTATTGACCTAGTGAAAGCGTACCATCAGATTCCCGTGTTTGAAGAGGATATCGCGAAGACCGCCATCGTTACCCCGTTTGGCCTCTTCGAGTTTCCTTTCATGACCTTCGGGCTCCGCAATGCTGGTCAAACCTTCCAGCGCTTTATCGACGAGGTCACACGGGGTCTCGATTTCTGTTTTCCTTATATCGACGATGTGCTCGTTTTTTCAGCGGACGAGGACAGCCACAGGAAGCATCTGCGTGTCCTCTTCAAACGCCTACAGGATTACGGGGTAGTGATCAATCCATCTAAGTGTATTCTTGGTGCCAGCGAGGTTATATTCCTCGGATATCTCATCAGCGCTAACGGTACGCGTCCTCCTCTGGATCGCGTTCAAAAACTATTAGATTTTCCCCCTCCTAACACCGTGCAAGGCGTGAGACGTTTCCTCGGTATGATAAATTACTATCGCCGTTTCATCCCTCATGCCGCTAAGTTTCAAGCGCAACTGGTAGACGCCCTGGTCGAGATTAATGGCAAGGGCTCTACACCATACACATGGACGACCGAGTTGTTGCAAGCTTTTGAAGACTGCAAGAGGAGTCTATCGGACGCGACATTACTCACGCATCCTGTAAACGACGCACCTTTGGGCCTCTTTACAGATGCGTCTAGCGTGCATATCGGTGCCTGTCTACAACAGCTGATCAATGGACAGTGGTGCCCGCTGTCGTTTTTCAGCAGGAAGCTGACGCCCAAGCAGTCGCAATGGCCAGCTTACCATCGCGAACTCCTGGCGGTGTACGAAAGCGTACAGCATTTCCGGCACATTCTTGAGGTTCAACATGCGACTATTTTTACCGACCATAAGCCATTGCTGTACGCATTCGCACAGCGTCGAGAGAAACTGGCTCCCGCACAGCTTAATCAGCTCCATTTTATCAGCCAGTTTACGACGGATATTAAATATATAAAAGGAGAAGATAACGTGGTTGCCGATGCAATGTCGCGAATAGACGCTATCTCGTTGGAGCAAGATTACGAGGATCTGTCCAAGGCTCAGAAATCTGACGAAGAACTAGCGAAGCTACTACATAACGGTTCCAGCCTCAAGTTAACAAAGGTAGATTTGCCTGGTACCAACATAACTTTGATTTGCGACACGTCCACTGCTAAACCACGTCCCTTTGTTCCTCCACAACTTCGACGCAGGGTGTTCGATAAGCTCCACAACTTGAGTCATCCTGGTATTCGAGCAACTACGCGCCTCGTAACTGAACGCTACGTATGGCCTTCAATCAATAAAGACTGCCGAAATTGGTCTCGCACTTGTGACGCGTGTCAGCGCAGCAAGGTATCGAGACACAACTCTGCCCCTCTGGGAGATTTCGGCACACCATCCGGCCGTTTTGCGCATGTTCATCTGGATATAATTGGACCGTTACCAATCTCCGATGAATATCGTTATTGCTTAACAGCCATAGATCGCTTGACCAGGTGGCCCGAAGTTTGGCCCATGCGCACTATCACGGCGGAGGAAGTGGCCAACACGTTCACGAGAGAGTGGGTACCACGATTTGGCGTACCTAGTATTCTAACAACAGATCGCGGCGTTCAATTCGAATCGGATTTATTCCGTAGACTTGCGCACACCTTCGCCATCAAACGTATCCGGACGACAGCATATCATCCCAGCGCGAATGGAATGATTGAGCGCGTCCACCGCCAGCTCAAAGCCTCATTAATGTGCCATGGTGGTGACTCTTGGATTAAAGCTCTTCCATTCGTACTGTTGGGCATGCGATCCGCCTTCAAAGAAGATCTTAAGGCTACAGCGTCCGAATTAGTTTATGGTGAAACGCTACGTCTCCCTGGTGAGTTCCTAGGGCCCGCATCTACTGAACCCCGAGATCCTACAGACCTGGTGGACAGATTCCGACGTCACATGGCATCCTTGCGGCCCTGTCCACCGTCGCGTCATGGCGAACGTGCATCGTTCATTTTTAAGGATATGGCAAACGCGTCGCACGTTTTCTTGCGAGAAGACGCCGTCCGACGACCTTTACAGCCTCCTTATACCGGCCCTTACGAAGTCCTAGACCGCGCTGCTGATAAAAAAACCATACAGATCTCCATCAAAGGAAAACCGGTCACGGTCAGCGTAGACCGGGTAAAACCAGCTTTCGCACCCGCAAACCCGTCAACAGTATCACCTGCTACGCCATCTCCACCGTTAGTACCATCAGCGCCAACTTTTCAGCCTTATACCACACGATCCGGCAGGCGCGTAAAATTCAAGATCAAGGACTGACTATAACCTATCTCTCTCCGTGGGGGGGTGGTGTGGCGGCAAACGCAAATCGCCACTGAGTTACGAACGCGCCCCGCGGGCGAGCTCGGAAACGTGCGGCTATATTCGCCGCTACCGGCCCCTCACTTCCCCGCAGAGCTCAGACACATGAGTCGCTCAAGAGGCACGCAACACGTTGGTGTAACATTAATTATCGTTAGTTTTATAATATTGTACATAGATATAATGTGTAAGTCCCTGTTATAGTTATTGTGTGCTTATGAGAATAAACAAACGTGAAAACAAGTACATAAATGGTTTTACTTGGACCGGGACCGCAACGGAGTTAATTATTTTCTGCCGGAGCATAGCCGGCAGCGGTGGGAGCACTAAACCCCCGCAGGGGTATTGCTCAAGAACTTTGTCCGTCGTCAATTGCGGGTGCTCGAAGAGTCGTTTTGTTACCCTGTCACCGCTATGAGACCTGTATAGGCACGCATAAACACGGGTGTGGCCACCGTAGTCCACGCGCTCCCACAATATCGTCAAGTCACTGTCCTCTAAATGAAGGAGACGGCGACAGCAGATATCCTCCCGAACGAACATGCACACCGGCACGTCTTAGAAACTTATGTTCTAGTTTGTAGCCGGGATAGTGCAGGTATGATGTGTCGGCCGGGCAAGATATTTGCGTCTCCGTGAGGAATAATAAGGTCGGCTGCGCAGTCTCCAGATGGTGATGGACTGCGCTGAGGTTTGCATGGAGCCCCCTGATGTTGCAGAAGTCCACTTGTGTGGAGATGGGAGCCGCTGTGTAACACTTACTCTTTTTCCTTTTGTTCTTCATTTTCTTGGTGGGGGTGGTTTATAGGTTGTTGTGAGGATTTGTTGTGTTGATAGCTATAGGGGTAAATTTGCAATGCAGACCAGCCACAGGCCAGTATAGGCATTATAAAGTACCTCTATAAAATATTTCTGTTCTCATAATTTATCAGCGATAATAATACTTGTAAGTAATCAAAATATTTATTTTCAATTTTCATTTAATCTATCTGTTATGGCAGATATTCATTTTTATTTGTCATGGATCTGAAACATGATTACGGTCAATCCAATTTTCTACGCGACACAATAAATCCGATGAAAGGCACAATAACAATTTATCTATTATGTAACATTTTTTATTAATATGCACGTGTTATATATATTATAATATAATATGTACACACACACACATATATATATACACATATACATATATATATATTGTGAATCTAAACCATTCCCAGATCCCCTTGAACACACACAAAAAATTTCATCAAAATCGGTCCAGTCGTTTGAGAGAAGTTCAGTGACATACTCACAGAAGAAATTATATATATATATATAATATATATATATATATATATATATATATATATATATATATATATATATATATATATATATATATATGTATGTATGAGATAATATTGTAAACTATTTGTAGGTCACTCACAGTGTAATAATGTTTTTTCTGGATTACTATACAAGATTGAATATTTAAATTGTTTATTGTATTATATTATTTTATCTTTAGAGTTCGTCCTTAGGTTACTAGAATCGTAAGTAGGTTAGCCAGATTCCTCCCCAACGTGCGTTCACCTTGTCGTGGTGGGGGGTTAATTAGCGTCTGGCAATACAGCCGGCCGCGAAGCCAAGAAATGCGGAGTGGTGTGCTATGCGGGTTGCTCCTGGTACTTCTCTGACAGCAGAGTGGACTGTTGAAACAACCCCATGGTAGTTGTAGTCGACGGGGGAGGTTCCGTTGGATTTTAGTGGGTAGTAATGGCTTTGCCGGTGAGTCCCCTCCTCGCCTCCACTTCGTTTTTCCGTCTTTGAAATGTGAATTTCCAAAAACGTTTCTTAGCGAAACTTACAGACCAGACGTCATCTGACCAAACTGCATGATCCTAGCTTTGGTAGTTTTAAAAATTGTATGATTTCAATAAAGAGATTTTTTTTTATTATTTCTAGTGACCAACAGCTAGCTGGGATAGATCCAAAACTTAAAATCAACATGGACCCGCAAGCGCACAGACACCTGCGCCCTGAAATGATGTTCATACGAGAGGAGCTGCGCCAAGCTAAGCAACAGACATTGGCTGTAATGAATTTTACTGGCTACTTAAATAATTTTTTGCTTTCTTATTTTCATCATATTCACCTACTAACATCAGATTTTAGAAGTTAAAATTTTTGCAAATGCTGCAGCTGCAAAAATTTATTATTATTATAAATAATATTAAATTTTTGCAGCTACAGCACTTGCAAAAACTTTAAAAAATAATATATAAAAAATTAATTATAAAAATTTTATATATAAATCCGCGAAATAATCCGAAAAGATAGTTTTATTTAAAAAATATTATTCAATTTTCTTATTAATGGCTTCAAACTTCAAAGCGTGCCAGTTGACCATAGGTTACTTCACCCACGTCATGTAGAATGGAGATATATATATATATAATATATATATATATATATATATATATATATATATATATATATATATATATATATATATATATATATATATATATATATCAGATAAAAGTTATTGATAGTGTAAAATGCAATGTCCAATATTTTTATTCCGATACCAATTTATGCCTTATGTATTTAAGTTCAGAATGAAATCGTCCTACTCTTTGGATATAAAAAAACAAATAATATTTTTTTTTTATATATGTAATGTACTTCTTATACATTTTATCCATAAAATATTCATATATAAGTACCTATATTTTATATATTTTATAACAAATATAATAATACAATATAAATATATTTTAGTTTTGACTCTTATTTATCTACACCAAATTTTATAGATTAGACCTTTTTTCTGTTATCGAGGGATTGTGTTAAGAGATGTCTCGTAAGAGATATGTCGTCTTAATGCCTATACACAACTTATTATATTGTATATGGTACAGAAATAAATAATTAGATTAAAAATAACAGTTCATCAACAAAATACTTAATTATTTTCACATACATATTTTAGTTATGATTATTGATTTGATGGATAGCTTCATACTTTCTTAGATTTACGCGAATATTTGACATTTTAAATAAAACTATCTTTTCGGATTTTTTGTGACCAGTGTCTAGTCTCTCTCGTGATTATGATTGCTATAAAACATACGAAACGTCGTAAACGAAAAATTAAAATAAATCCGCGAAAAAGCCCGAAAAAATAGTTTTATGTAAATTGATAAATGGCTTTTAAAATTTATATGACGTTTGAAAAGTTAGTTATAATTATTGGTTTATTGAATTTCTTAATTCTGTATTTTTACTAGATATCGCTTATTAATTTTTTTTATTGATGGGACATACATTTACGAACACTGTGGTTATGTGGGATTCACCGGCTAGAAAAGCCAGTGCTACCCACTAAAACCCAACGAAACCTCCTCCGTCTTAATGGGCCGTCGCAGGATCGCTTACGGTCCTACAAACATTTGCTAAAGCACTCCACAACATCCAAGGGATTGCTCAAGTATGGTCCACTCTGCTATTAGAGAAGAATCAGATGCAATTTACATGGTACACCGTCCACCGAAGCATGCCACTTCTCAGTGTTCCTTTTTGCTTGACGCTCGGATGGATTGCCGGACGCTAATGGTGAACACATGGTGCTGGGTCACTTAATATAGACAAGAATCTTGCTGTGCATGCAGCAAGCAACCCGTGCACTAAAAATTTATTTACGAACGCTTTGGGATTAAATACACTGAACAATGAAACTATCTTTTTGTTATATCCGAAACATAATATATTCACAACTAGAGATACCCTCGCTTTGCACAGCTTCGTCCCTAGTTACGTTTTAACGTTTAGTATAGATTTCTCTGAGATGAGACATTTTCCCCTAGTAAAAAGTATCCTATATGTTGATCCGGATAACCATTTATCATTTTACCAAATTTTATCAAAATCTGTCCAGTGCTTTTCTCATGATGCGGTCACAGACAAACAAACGGACAAATAAACATTGTAAAATCAAAATCTATAGATTCGGCCTCTGTATCGATAATAATAATAATAAGAGTTTATTTCGGACAAGAAGTCCATAAAAATCATCAGTATTTTACATTAAGCATAGAACACAGAAAACAGAAATTAAATGCTACAAAATTATAACAGAAATAAACAAAGAAAAATAATGACTATTTCAATAAGATTTTACAAAAAAAAACATTTTATGTACAGATTCGACTCTTTTGAATTTTATTATATATTATATAGATTAAAACGAATATATTAGACCAGTGTCAATGGTCAAAGAAATTAGTTCCTTATAGGACAAATGTAACGAGAACAATTCCCATATTTCTCTAACACAAGTCCGACTCTCACTTGACTTATTATAACAACAGCGTTTGTTGTAGGTGCGTCGTACAGCTCTAAAGAAGCTTCTCATGAAAGATTTTCTTCAAGAAGATTGCGAGTTGAGGAACATTGGCTTATGCTATGCCCCACCTGATCCTTGAATCCTTAAATATTTATCTTGTTACTTTGGGTGAATAAAATTTTCAAAGTTTTTAGACATTTTTAGTTTTATTTAACCATTTATCCTAAATAATTTTTAACTAATTTTAGTTGTCTGGATTTTTGTAAAAATTTTTTCTTAAAAACCTGTATTTTGATACCCCATTTGATTGATTCAAGCGATTTTTTTATCTAGATACTAATTGGCACCTAAGATCCGCTATTTTCAATTTTAGTGATATTTACATACCGTTACTAACTGGCGTCAAATGAAGTCAAAGCTTAAGACGCATGAATCATCAAAATCGGTTAACCCGTTTAGTAATTACGAGGGAACATAGAATCGGACATACATACATATGTATTATGTACAATGTAAATACAACCATACATACGTACATACACACAGTCAAACACATAACCCTCCTTTGGGCTTCATCGCAGTCGGTTAAAAATAAATAAATAATAAATATGTGGGGACATTAACACACAGCACCATCTAGTTCCATGGTAAGCTACGAGGCTTGTGTTATGGATACCAGATAGTTGATACACTACACATATCTAACTTTAAAATACACACATATAAATATAAACACCCGTGACTGGAGTGTAAACATTCGTGCTCGTCACATAAATGAATGCCCCCAGCGGGACTCGAACCCGCGACCGCTGGCACAGCAAGTAGGATTACTAAAAACTGAGTCAAACTTGTAATATCAAAATAAGATATCATTACAGCTACTTTCAAGTCAATCGGATTTTCGGGGAATTGGCCACCTACACATGCGATTTATTGCTTGCTATTGGATATTTTATTTCAGATTTCTTGACATTCAAACTAAATCAGAACAAGCCCACGACTACCCACGCCGTAAAAAAGTTAAATTAAGCGTTATATCAAGAAAATTCAGCCATATTTGTACTCGTAGAAAATTGTCGTGAAAATTTTTGACACATGATTGTGTTACAGGTTACCTAAGCCTCGAAATACGTTTATCTCGCAATTCCATACATACTATAAGGTATATATGGAATGGAGTTAATGAAAAAAATCGATTTGAACAAGATTTTGTACTTTATTTTGGATACTATATTGTACATTAAAGTATTAAATTAAAAAATTACATATAATAATAAAAAAATCTGTATATTACCTACACTTAACTACTTTTTAAAATAAGTATTTAGAATAAAAACTTTTTAACAAAAAAATAAAACCGACTTCAAACAAAAGCACTAAAAAGTAAAAAATAACTGATTGGTAGTTTTCATTTACTATACATACCTAATCAAATATTTTCGAATTCGGTGTGCTTTGCTTTGTATGGGCTGGCACCGATTTCGAAAATATTTGATTAGGTATGTATTTAATAGGTAGGCTTTAATTACTTAGCCAAAGCACACCGACTTCGAAAATATTTGATTAGGTATGTATAGTAACTGAAAACTACCAATCAGTTATTTTTTACTTTTTAGTGCTTATGTTTGAAGTCGGTTTTTATTTTTTTGTTAAAAAGTTTTTATTTTTACCTTTTTAGTGTAGACAGTAGTAGCAAAGTAAGAATCCTAACGTGTTGTCCTAACGGTGTGAGCACTTACCGTGGTTTTATTACAAAAAAAAAAAAAACGTACTTTTAATCTATGGTAAGTGTATTTTTCGAGTTTCATTACTTTCTGTATGTTAAGATTTATTGAAATATTGTTTTATTGGCGGATCCCAGTAACGTTCAGCTATCTTTAAGCAATGTTTGAGTACCGCACGTTGTATTTGAAGATTATATTTTGATCGATGTCTTGAAATTTGGTGTTTGAGGTGAAATGATCCCTCTTCGTGTGCATAAAACGATCCCTGGAATCGTATTACCCCATTAGTATTTTTAAAAACTTTTATTTAACTTGTAATGTATGTCTGTATGTATACATGTACGAGTATATGTTTGTAAAGGTCAAATTTTACATTTGACCTTAATTTGAACGTTAAATTTGACCCACTTTACGGTGTTCGATTGAGCTGAAATTTTGCATACTTATGTTAGTCCGGTGACAATGCAATATTATGATACCATCGAGCTGATCTGATAGTGGAGCCAGGGTGTAGAGACTGGATTTACTGGATGGCAAATGGTAGGACAGTTGAATTTGGGCTAGTATTTTTTTATCATGAGTAATTTCCATTACATATGATGGCGAGGGTCTGAAGATGAAGTTAAAAAATCGCCACTGGAACTCCGCTTTTATGTCATATTAATTGAGTAATGTAATAAATTGATGGGTTTGATTTGTTTTAAAGTTTATTTTCTTCTTTATAGAGCATTTAAATTAAAGCGTGTTTTTAAAAAAGTTTTTTTTACTTTGAATTATTATTTTTACAGATCGTGCCGCGAGTTTACAAACGTAAACCCATTCGCCAAAATTGGCCTGAGGAACAGTCTTTCTTGTTTTTTTAATTATGAAGAAGAGTTTATTTATTTATACTTTTTTAGTTATATAAACCTTAAACGTTTGTTAAAATTGTTTAACGTTTAATTTTGTTGACTTAGTAGTAAAATAATGATCTCCAATGTAACTCACGACTTAAAATATTATGTATAACACGCTTAAATATTTTTGTTGCTTTAAGCAATACATATGATTAAAATAAACAGCTGGGAGTTTTATTTTGTTCATATTAAATATTTTAAGGTATAAAATGATCCCTGGAATCATTTTAAACCTTCCCAGGGATCGTGTTATACACATGTATGTATAAAACGATCCCTTACTAAACTTTTTTTAAAATGGCGAAACTAATAAACCGCATACAAATCATCACAAATAAGTATGCAGTTACAAAGATAAGTAAATTTACTATTCTTAACAACTTAAATGTTGTGTTTTTGTCTAAAACTTTGAATACAGTAAAGATTTTCCCTTAAGGGGCTCATTTTGCACGCATCTCCCCCTTTTTTTTTATAGTTGGGAAATCCTATTACGGATACCACCGGACTTCCCCCGGGGTGGTTATGTAGAGACTCTCCGGCTAATGAGACCGGCATACCCACTAAAACCCAACTCCCCCCTCCCCTGCCGCCATGTGGGACGCCACAGGATCACGGGAACCGCGACACCCCGACGGTTGGCCGAAGCCACCAACCATGAGGCATTTTTTTTGAAATTTAAATGGGACCAATCTGTAAGTATACACTTTCAAACAACACAAAAATTGTCCAAATCGGTTAATAAATGACGGAGTTCTGACGTAACAAACATAAAAAAAAATACAGTCGAATTGAGAACCTCCTCCTTTTTGAAGTCGGTTGAAAAAATCAGTCGAATTGAGAACCTCCTCCTTTTTGAAGTCGGTTGAAAATAAGTATTAACTTATTTTAACAGATGCAAGGAGTTGTATGAAAATACTGTGAGTATTGAAAACTAGCTTGTTATTAGCTATTATTTGTTTTGTATCAATATCCGGAATCCATCTTGAGTCAAGCACCTGTCTTTCTGCCTGTTGTCAATGTTTTTTTCTACTTCCTCTCCGCTGGTGGCGCCGCCTATACTTGCATTTTGGCGCCAATAACCGGCAGCGCGCACCGGGTGACCGTATGATTTTACCATTATAGCGTCGTTTTTCGCGCCGTTCAGTTGTTAGTGTTGTTTAAACTTCGCGAAATTACTTATTTTTTCTTAATTATAGTTTAAATAATATTTAATTGATTATATTATTATAAAATAATTATAGTTCGATTAAATTTTGTTCCTCTCCGTTGTTATTATGGAAAATCTCAATAATGATGTGGAGTCAGAGAGTGTTAATGGTGGCTCATCATCTCGTAAGCGATTACATTCGCCAATAACAAGTGCTCAAGATAGTGATTCTTCTTCGAGTAGTGGATCCAGACCAAAGAAACGTAAATCAAGAAGGGACTCTCAAACCGTGAGTTATGCACACTTTGAGTTTTTATCGCAGCAAATAGCGTTCTTAGCTAACCTAATATCTAAAAATACCGACACTGAACATACAAATTCAATTAATAAGAATACTACGTCCGTTTCGATAAATGAATTAAATCTGCGGCGACCTGAAGATAATATAAATAAGAATGGTAAACTTCAAATTTTGTCGGAAATTAGTACGACGGTAAAAGACCCAATCTACCCTAAGGCAAATGATACGTTTCTTAAAAAATTATCGGAATTACAACGTTTTAAATGTGAGGATTGGTATGCCGTTCGTTTTTCGGATGCACAAAAGAAATATTTAGCTACCCCCGGTTTTGTCGAGTTAAGCGTTAATGACGAATTAAAGCGTTTTGAATCGGCAATGCTTAAAGAGGATTCACGTTCATATTTATTAGAAAGATCTTTTGCGGCTTTGACGAATGCTATACTTTGTCAAAAAGATGAATTGCATAAAACTTTACAATCTTTGGTGGATTGGTCTAATGAGTCTAGGGAATCTTTGACGCCTAGTTCTTTATTTGAAAAGGTTGAAAAATTATTTTCTAAAGAATCTTCGTATAGTAAGGTGACGGATGATTTATTACAAATAGTGTGCGGTAGAAGAGCTGATTTTATAAATATACGTCGCGAGGCTATGTTACGCCAGATATCTGAAGGCTTTCATCGTGATGTTTTACATAAAATTCCTCCTAGTACCGAATCGCTTTTTAATGATGAAGCCGTTCAATTATACCTTCAAAAAATAGGCGGGCCGGATAAATTAACTACATCAACAAAATCAGTTCCCCAGACTTATTCAAAGGATAACTTTTATCAAAACCAGAAGCCATCTACTAGTAAGCAAGTTGATAATAGATTTTTTCGTCGAGATACCTTCACAAGAAGTCAAAAACATTCCCCTCAGGCGTCTCGTCAAAACAAAAACAAGACAAACAATCCCAGGGTTAAACCTAGAGGAAAGAAATCGCAGGCTTCTTTTAAAAACAAGCATCGTGAATGACTATCAGATATTTCAAGGCGGCTGTCTGAAACGATTTCTATGTGCTTGGAGCAATCTGGGTGCGCCAGACAAAATATGCCGCCTGTTGAATGGTGCACGTATACCCTTCATCCTCAAACCACCACTAATATTTCCGAGCCCCACAGTCATGAAATTATACAGAACCAAGACTTCGCCCAATATGACCATACAGATTCAAACCATGTTGAAGTCCGGCGTGCTAGAACCTGCAGAACTGACACCGAGTTATCTTTCCACGTTCTTCCTGGTAGCCAAGTCGGATCAGACCTTTCGTCCTATCTTCAATCTGAGACAACTAAATCAGTTCGTAGTAGTCAAACCATTTCAACTATTCAGCCACTTCCGAGTACCATCGTTTTTACAACCACAAGATTGGATGGCCAAGCTAGATCTGAGTCAAGCTTATTTCCACGTAGCGATCGCACGACAACATCGCAGGTTCTTGAGACTGAATTATCACCAAGACACACATCAGCATCAACTGCTTCAAATGACTTGTTTACCGTTCGGTCTCTCATCGGCACCCAGAACTTTTGCCTCGATAACCAATTGGGTCGCAGAGTTTCTGAGGAGTCACAAGATCCGGTGCGTAGTTTACTTGGACGATTTTCTCCTAGCAAATCGGTCAAAGGTGCAGTTACAAGACGACGTCGCATTCACGATAAACATACTGCATTTACTAGGTTGGACGATCAACTTCGAAAAATCTGTTCTGGTTCCGACACAATGCCTCGAGTTTCTTGGCATAACATGGGACACAAAACGCAACGCAAAGTCCTTGTCGGAACCGAAGTGCTTAACGCTACGCAAAGCACTTCATCAACAGCTTCGAAAAAGCAAGTGGTCCCTCAAACAGTATCAAAGTCTAATGGGGAGACTCAACTTTGCAACGTTCGTAACACCAAGAGGTCGCCTGCACTGTCGTACTCTGCAATACTACAGCCGACAGCTGCCGGCGAAACACCCATACCGGCTCATGACCATTCCTCAACCTGCTCGGTCGGAGATGGAGTGGTGGTGCCAAGCTATAGGAAAGTCTATGCCGATACACGTAAGTGCAGTGACACACCTACTGACAACAGACGCATCAGACATCGGTTGGGGTGCCCAGCTCGGCGACATAAATATTATGGGGACCTGGGCAGATTCGCAGCGGGCCTGGCATGCCAACAAGAAAGAAATGTTCGCCGTTTATGCTGCTATACGCCAGAATCAACATCAGCTCCAGAATGCACAGGTACTATTGCAAACCGACAATCGGACAGTAGTCTCATATATAAACAAGGAGGGTGGCACCAAATCCAGGAAGCTTCTTCAACAGACTCGACAACTTCTGGCAATTCTAGACAAGCGGAATATTCATCTGACAGCGCATTATTTCCCAGGCAGATTCAATGCCGAAGTAGATGCTCTGTCTCGGCAGAGAACTTGTCCAGAATGGCATCTCACGAGTTCAGCGACCAAGAAAATCTTTCGAATGTGGGGCACGCCAGAGATAGACCTATTCGCATCGAAGACAGCTCACGTAGTACCAAGGTATGCATCGTTGGACGTAGACGATCAGGAAGCACAACACCACAACGCGTTTTGTCATCAGTGGCACTACGACCTAGCTTGGTTGTTTCCGCCCCCAAATCTGATACCCAGAGTTCTCAGACACTTGAACCACGCCAGAGGGGACTACATATTGATTGCCCCGAAGTGGAACAAGGTATTTTGGCAAGCAGACGTTCAACAGCGAACTCGACATCCCCCGTATCTAATTCCAGATCTGGCACACGCTCTTATAGATACCAGAACAGGGACGCATCCGCCACGAGTGCAAGACCTACGCTTGGAGGCATGGCTGATTTCGGGTGGCCAGATATGTTGACAGAATGGACAGATCAAGAACAACAACTTCTCATGTCAAGCTGGAGATGCTCTACGATCAATACATACAAACCCGCGTGGCGCAGATGGAGGCAATGGTGTGAGTCTCATTCAATTGATTATAAATATCCTACCCCGGATCAAGTTGCTCGGTTTCTAGCACATTTACACTGTGATATAGGTCTTGCATACAGAACTATTTTGGTGCATAAATCTGTTATTTCAACCTTCACACATTTAACAGCTAGAGGTGATATAAAGCCTGCATCTAGAACTGTTATTGGTGGATGGGTGAGGTCTCTCTTAAAGGATAGTGGTATTAATGCAACACCGGGTTCAGTAAGATCTGCAGTGGCTTCTCTCAATTTTGTAGAAAACTTTCCAATTGATCAAATTCTAGCAACTAGTAACTGGAAAATGATTCATACTTTTCAAAACTATTATCAAAGAGAATTAATAACTTACAATGATTCTAATTTTGTGAATAATTCTGTATCATTATCTAATTATTTTGATGCTGTGAAATGAGAATATTAGTATAACATTATATATGTTTCTTCTTTTATATGAAGTGGTGTTTTGTAAGTATATGAAATATTTTATACTTGTTTAATTGTTCTAATACATGTACATCAAAACATAGCGTTTTATTAACCCAATATTTAATTATCATACACATTATAGCGTCTTTGGGTTCAGCGCACCAGGTGATAACAAACACATCACTCAAGATGGATTCCGGATATTGATACAAAACAAATAATAGAGAGTTTTACCATCAAATAAAACTTACCTATTATTTTTTCATCAATATCCGGAATCCAGGTAAGGTCTACCTGGTGCATCATGAGTTCTATAATGGTAAAATCATACGGTCACCCGGTGCGCGCTGCCGGTTATTGGCGCCAAAATGCAAGTATAGGCGGCGCCACCAGCGGAGAGGAAGTAGAAAAAAACATTGACAACAGGCAGAAAGACAGGTGCTTGACTCAAGATGGATTCCGGATATTGATGAAAAAATAATAGGTAAGTTTTATTTGATGGTAAAACTCTCTATTATTAATGTTCAAAACTTTTTCCATTTGTCGTCGCGCAAAGTGGATAATCTAATTAGACTTAACTGGTTGGATTGTAGAGAAAAATACAGCGTAGCAGAGACATTTTTTCTCCACTCTCTAGCGTTTCCAGGACGTGGAGCAACTATACCTTTTTAACCCCCGACGCAAAAAGAGGGGTGTTACAAGTTTGACGTCGATGTCTGTCTGGCTGTCTGTATGTGTGTGCGTGTATGTGTGTATATCTGTTGTATCGTAGCTCTCAAACGGATGGACCGATTTCGATGCGGTTTTTTTCATTTAAAAGCCAGTTTCCTTGCGGTGGTTCTTAGCTATGTTTGGTTAATATCGGTCCAGCAGTGTAAGAGTATCAGCTCTTTTCCAAAATGATGTAAGGCATTTTAACGTATGATTACTCGATTAAGTTTTTTACTTTTTAAGGATTGTTCCTAAAACTATAAGTATTTTTTGCGTAGGGGGTTTTTTAAATTTTTAATTCATTATTATAATAGGTATTATTTCATGCTGTATACATAATCTGTAAATAATATTGTAATAAAGCCCTTAAAACGACCATCTGCTGAGTATGGGCCTCCGATAATTATTTAAGCCACAGATTGGCGGGCTTCAAATGTCTTTCTAAAACAAATGATTTAAGACATGCAGGTTTTCAGCCGACTTCAAAAAGAAGGAGGTTCTCAATTTGGCTGTAGTTTTGTTTTTCGATGCCAGCCGATACAAATCTAGACTTTGAAAATATCTGATTAGGTATCTATAGTATTTGAAAACTACCAATCCGTTATTTTTAACTTTTTAGCGTTTTTTTTGAAGTCGTTTTTTAAAGTTATTATCTTACGATGTTTTCATTTACTGTAAGTCAAGTGACTATATATATATATATATATATATATATATATATATATATATATATATATATATATATATATATCCATCAACTAAAAGAGAAAATACGTATAAGTAGGTATGTTTAAAGATATATATAAAAGTTTAGAGTTTATTGTAGTCCATTCCAAGATTGGTTGGACCATAACTAAATAGATTACTTATTTGAAGGTATTGATTTTCTAAGAATTTATACATGGTGAAAACTTTAATTTTTTCTTAAAACTAACAAATTAACATTTGAGCTCAGACCAATAAATACTTTTTTATTGGTCTGAGCATTTGAGGTTATATTTTTGCTTGACTTTAAAATAAAGGTACATAAAAAGGAGGTACCTACCACATAGACTAGACACTACACATTACACCTTTACTATTATGCCTTTTTTTTGTGCATGTGACACGACATTTTCGCTAATTGTAAAACTTGTAATTGTAAAAAAACTAAGTAATTTTTTGGAGCGAGTTATTGTAATAAATAAACGATTAAATTTAGAACACTTAAAATTAGTATGCACAAATATTAGTTTAAAATCACTACGTTAAAAAAACCGCGCCAACTACTACCTCAAAGGTGGCGTGGTAACATACATAATATGAAGAATATAACCTTTTGAACTTTTTGAATTGCTATATCTCAGAAATGGTGATTGTTAGGAAAAACAGAGTAAGAAAATTTCTCACAGATAATTACATGATCTACAATTTTTGTGTGATCTATTTTTATGATAAAACTTTTCGTTTGGCTGAAAAAGGCAAAAAACTCATTTTTACGAAGTTTGACCTTGAATAAATATTTGTGCTGATATGGGATCGATAAGGACTTTTCACATTTCATTTATAATGACCAAATAATCGTGTGAATTTTTACGTGTGTGTGAACTTATGCGTATTATTGTAACCGTATCCCTAATTTTTGAGTTAACTTGACCGGTCTAGTGAGCCGTGAACTTTATGAATTTTACATTAAAACTAGCATTGCCCGCGGCTCCGCCCGCGTTCAGTGACCAAAAACCAAATTCTTAGGTTTTAAATTAGTATACTCTTCCATTGCAGTTTTTGCATTTTTTCTCAGAAATGAGATATTTTCCCGCGGTATAAAGTATCCTATATGTTGACCCAGATAACCAGCTATCACCATACCAAATTTTATCAAAATCCCTCTAGTGGTTATTCTGTGATGCAGTAACAGACAGATAGACAGACAGACAGACAAAAAGTCTAAAAACTATAGATTCGACCTCTGTATCCATAATAATGTCTATTTCAATAAGATTTGCCAAAAAATATTTAATGTACAGATTTGGCTTAGTTACAATTTTATTATATGTATAGATAAAATTCTACATAATAATAATAATCTTTAAACGATTTCGAAATACGAGTTAAAGCAAAGTTAATAATAATTATCGTTATATTTTGATAATTATAATTAAATGTAAATATATGTTCATATATTCGCATTAAGGCGCATGAAGAAGATTTTAAGCTTTTTTAATTACACCAATGACAGATTAAAAAGATTCATTTGAATCTCTTTAGTAATAACATTTGTTATTTTATATTTTAGGACGTTTTGAAGAGTTATATTAATTAATGTTTAGTGGTCGAAATTCGACAAAAATCATTATTGATAATTTGAGGAAAACATATGGTATGAATAGAATTTACCTATCCATATAAAAAAAACTGTTTTCAAAATATTTTTTTCTATACTAAATACCAATATTATAAAGAGGTAAAGTTTGTGAGTTTGTGATGTTGTAGGGAGTATTCACTGGATCTACAGAACCGATTTAGATGAAATTTGGTAAGAAGATAGTTTGAGATCCTGGGAAGGACATAGGATACTTTTTATCCCGGAAATCATCTCTTAAGGGGGTGAAAATGGGGATGAAAGTTTGCATTGGGAAGCGAGCGACGAACGCGAGCGAAGCTAGTTTGAGTCGCTTAAAAAGCTCGTCTATAGCTAAGTACTAAACAAAAAAGAAAAACAAAATCGCTTGACAAAACAGAGGAGGAAAAGGTATTGGACCGTTTTGTTTTTGCCTATTTATGTACTTATATAAAAAAAAAATCTGGAGACTCTTTCCTCAATGTTGATATTCCTATTTCAATATCTTATGATATAAAACTAATATTTGCAAATATTTTAGCAAAATTTCACATAATTTGCGCCACTTTTTACTTTT
This sequence comes from Brenthis hecate, assembly GCA_951806755.1. NCBI lineage: Eukaryota > Metazoa > Arthropoda > Insecta > Lepidoptera > Nymphalidae > Brenthis > Brenthis hecate. Next base: position 20,007,009 of record OX638253.1, read on the forward strand.
ATTTGTCACTTATTTATTTTAATGTGTGAAGCGTCTCGTTTCTATCTTTACGTTGTTTAAATACAATAAAGGTCGTGAGTTTACATCTTGTCTATTTGCTTTCAAGTGTACTTGTATATTTTATCTATTTAATTATAGGCATATCATGTATGTTAAATTTGACCGTAGATAACTTTTGCATTAAGCTAATAGTAATGAAATCGGACAAGTGCGAGCATGACTCACGCATCGAGTGTTCCGTAGCATGAAACATTTTAAGATACATTTCAAATACTAATCTGTTATGTTGAAAATAAAATAAAATATTTAACCAATACAATGTAGATTTAATTCAATTATTTGGTTTTCATAATATTGCTATGAAAAACTTTTTAACAAAAAATAAAAGCCGACTTCCAGGCACTAAAATGTAAAAAATAACTAAACAGAGGTTTTCATTTAGAATTTTTCCGTTCGCGTTCAGATGTCCAAAAGCCAAATTCTTAGGTTTTACATATTATTATTTTTGTAGTATACTCTTACATTGCAGTTTTTGTATTTTTTCTCAGAAATGAGATATTTTCCCGCGGTAAAAAGTATCCTATATGTTGACCCGGATAAACAGCTATCACCATACCAAATTTCATCAAAATCCCTCTAGTGGTTTTTCTGTGATGCGGTAACAGACAAACAGACAGACAAAAATTCTATAAACTATAGATTCGGCCTCTGTATCGATATTTATGTTTATTTCAATAAGATTTTTTATTTTAAATAATATTTAATGTACAGATTCGGCTTAGTTACAATTTTATTATATGTATAGAATATGTGCAAACTAACGAAAGGTAAATATTGTAAAATTCATTCTGTACTCGAATAAAAATCTGTGATTTTAGCAATTTTTAACCATGATAAAAAGAAGAAACGCCATCTGTAAATATAAATCCATCATCTGACATTTCAAAAATCAATAAAATAACGCAAATTTGATGTACGGACGCATTATTTCTTTTTTTTTTACTTAGATTTTTTTTAAACAATAATATACCTTTTTGGGATCTATTTTTTTATCTTTTGTTAATTTTAATAACAAATAAACGATACATGTAACGAGAAAAGCAAAGAGGACTTTTGACATTTAAACTAATTTTTCTGTTCGTGATGAGACCCCCATGGCTTTATGTACTCGTATAGAAAAAATAAATTATAGTAAAAAAATTCTTAAATACAATGCTTATTTGTAAGACTTTTTTAATGTCTGTATGTTTGTACGTGCGTAGGAAGCCTTTGAGATAATTTTTTATATGATCTTTAATAATATTTAATAACTAGCAGAACCCGCAGCTTCACTCGCGCTAAAACTACAAATAGAATCTCTGAAAAGGTAGGTTTCATACAACTTTTATCTTGTATTTTAATAAGAGGAATACGTGTGCGAAATTTTATGTTTCTAGCCCTAGGGGCTTGGCCTGTGCGTTTAAAATTTTCATCCCCTACTTTTTACCCTCTTAAGAGTTGAATTTTAAAAAACGCTGAAATATGTAACTCATTATATTTGCCGTACTCAATTTATACGACATTACATGCAAATATGACCAAGGAATAAAAAGTTTCATACAAACTTTTATCCCTTATGTCACCCCCTTGGAGTTTGAATTTAGAAAAATCATTTCTTAGTGGATGCCTTCGTCATATGAGGAATACGTGTGCGAAATTTCAATTTTTTAGCCTTAAGGGTTTGTTTGGCCTGTGCGTTGATACAGCAGTCAATCACTTTTGTCTTTTATATATATATATATTTGTTAAAAATAAAACAAATACACATCCAAATCGTTACAGTTGCGTCGCTCACTATAGATAATTATGGCGTTTATTTCTTTATATGAGACGCAGTTTAAGTATGCACTGTTGTCCATTAAAAGCTTTATTGATATATGAATAAGGTATTTATTTGTTTGTCAAGTTATTAAATTAGTGGTGTGCATGAGGAATAAGAAACCGGATTTCATGTTTATATTATACGACTGATAATAATAATTTTTGTTTTGTTTGGAAATGGCATCGAATATGTTAATTGAGCAAGACGTGCGAAACGTTAAATAAAACATTGTAAAAATACTTTTGATACCCATGAGTAAAAAATACTTTAGTATATACTTTAAACCATTTGCCGTAGAAACCCTTTAAAAATTGTGCTAAACACTTTTTAAAAGACATAAGTATTCATAACTAGCTACTGTCTTAGTATAAAATTTCCTATTGAAAATCCTGTTTTGCCGGTATTAAAAGTAATAAAAGTTAAAATATATTTTTTTAGATGGGCTTTATGTATCGGTCAGACAGAATATAATATGAACACAGTATGACGTATTTATGAAGTCTAGTTTTTAATTGTTGAAATTTAATATTTTACATATCATATCTATTGTTGGGCACAAAGTATACTCATATTTCTTACTTAAATATGTCTGGGGCCTCTTTGTATTTTAAGTCGATTAAAAGTACTACTTCACTTATCCTTTCTAATTACATACATCTTATCATAACGTACACGTAACGGGTGCAAAGTGTTATCCACATCTTATCTAGATGAGTATATTATGGTTATCTTGGGTAAATTTAAATCAGAACACGTTCTACATGAATTTATAACAAAACCTTCTATTAAGTGTTCGCTCTGTGGTTGAAATTCAACGGTTCGTCCATAATTATTAGGGATAAAATTCATGTAAGTCGTCATCGACATGGTCACGTGACGTGTTAACGCTAACACTATATCTTTAGCGTGTGTATTGAATGTGTGTATACACTATACAGTGCGTCATTTAAATTGTGTTTTTTTGATTAATTTTTATTTTAAATTTTAAGTATGCGACTATTGTACAGTAAAAAGAATAAAATATAATAATATTTTCATATAGATATACTTATAGTTTAAATAACAAAGAAAACGAAGTCTTTGGAGCAATATAACCTAAAAAATAAATTACCTCATTATTATTTTTTAATACCTACAATTACTATACAATGAGTATTTTATACTAATGTAGGAGTTATTTTACTAACGTGATAAAACAAAAATAACAACTGTTTGTTCATAGTTTTAAGTTTTCACTTCTGTCGGCAGTCCTGATGACTGTTTTTTTTATTGATATCACTAAAGCTTGTCAATAGTTACTAGACAAAAAAAAAAGAAGAAAATCGGTTTACACACAGATGAAATAAAGGTAGGTATTGACCTATTTTGTCATTGCCTATTTATATATGGATTTTAGTCTATAATTAAAAGTACTATAAATAGTAATAAGTAATAACCTAGTTATACAACCACTGAAGTTATTTAATGAACATAATATACAGAAGCTTATCCAAATATAATTTTAAAAAATCATTTCATACCACTTTTTTCAAATATTTATTAAAACATTGCTTAGTACAATTTTTAAATGTATATTTAGTAGATTTTTTTTTAAAACGGCAATGTCTACCTTAGGTCAGAAGATAAAATTTGATGCACTGTTCGAAATATAAATTCATTACAATATTAAAATAAAAGAATGGATTTTATAACATGAAACCATTAAATCCTCAATAACTTAAAAAACAAATTCTATTCCAGATTCAGAAGAAATATAAATAAAGTAATAATTTATACTTCGATCAACAGTAGTTTTGTTGATCGAAGAATTTATAGATACGCGTACGACGTATCGTATCGTACACGTTTCGTTGGATATAAACGTCTTGTACCGGCATGATAGTGTTGTTACTGGTACTGTTGATAAACTGTAATTTAATCAGTGCGCATTTAACTCTTACGGTTGGCGTTTGTGTGCAAAAGTCATGTGAGAACATCGCGTCTGCATCAATAGTGTATGTTTGTTTTATTATATTTATAGTATAGAATAGAACAAATTGTATATATTATACATATTGCTTATATTATAAATACGAAATGAAGAGGGAAGTTGAATAAAATAAGAATTTGGCATAAACACAAAATAACAAAGAAATTTTTTAATTCGGATATTGTCATCGAATAGTATAACAATATCATAAACGGCTATCATTTAAGCCAATTGGTTTTAGTTATTTTTAATAATTCAATTCAATTTTTTTCAATTCAATCCTTTGTTATTTGAATTGGCTTTTAGGCGTGCCAGTTGGGCACAGATTACTTACACGTAGAATGGAAATGTCACCTGAGAGATTTTTCGGTAAAATACTTGTAATAAAACGCTTGTTCTTTTATAAATCTTTGACTTACAACAAAAGCACAATTAAATATAAACATAATAAAAACCTTAATTGAATATAACTGGTTAGTACAATAATTTCTAGTTATTTTACAAATAATGTTAGTCTTAATCTAATTCTTTTACATTAATATATTTATATAGAAACTAGCAGAACCCGCGGCTTCGCTCGCGCTAAAACTACAAAAAATATCTAAAAAGGTAGTTTCATACAAACATTCATCCCCTATTTTACCTCCTTATAGAATGAATTTAGGAAAATGCTAAAACACGTATTTATTTAATTTTATTGACGAGCATTATTACCAAATTTCAAGTAATTCTAATTATATTTTTTGGATTGTATTATTACGTGTTTTCCCGTGGGAATTAGATAATCTTCTACGGTAAAAAGTAGCCTTTGTCACTCTCCAGCCCGTCAAATATCTCCACACAAAAAATCACGCCAATCCGTCACTCCGTTTCGACGTGAAAGAAGGACAAACAAACAAACACACTTTCACATTTATAATATTAGTATGCATTTACTTGACTTATTTTTATTGACTGCCTCAGTGGTGTAGTGGCTAGCATGTGCGGCTGCACACCCGGAGGTCCTGGGTTCGAGTCCCGGGTCGGGCCAAGTTTAGTTATTGAGTCTTCCTGTATAGTAAGCCTCAGTAACAGCCCGGAGTTGGGAAGTTGGCGGTGCTTCACCCCCGTGCCTCGGAGAGCACGTAAAGCCGTCGGTCCTGCGCCTTAACTCTCACCGGTCGTGTCGAGTGGTCGTCCCACCGGAGTATGAGAGTGACAGGAATAGAGAGTGCACTTGTGTCTGCGCGTACACTTGAGCACTATAATATCTCCTGCGCAGTTGGCTAATCTCATTGAGATTGGCCGCCGTGGCCGGAATCGGCTAGGAGAACATCATCATGCATTTACACAGAGATTTTTAACTATATTGTTAACTTATACGAAATTAAAATCAAAGAAAAGTTATATTTCAAGGTGAGGCGATCATCAACATCAGTGTGGGTGGGTGTAGCGTTAAACCGCAGAGTTTTTTAGTAAACACTGTTTTAAAAATAATAATATTATAAAATAACATTTTTTTTAATTCAAAGACTAACCTTTCTAGAAAAAGGAAAAATAGCAGTTGTAGACCAAGATAATTCAATAATTAAGTTAATAAATAGTCACGTAAATGCCATTAAATAGATTATAATCAAGAAATACATGGTGTATATAGCAGTAATTATTTACCTTGAATTTTTTACATAATTACACATAACACATTATTAGTTTATGATCCTTCTTGAACGTACTAATATTATTATCATCGTATGGTACGCCAATGCTTAATAAACGTCAAATAAAATGGCTTATGGCACCAACTTCAAAAAAATGTTGGCATTCATATTTTTGTTGGTACCTATCTTACTTAATTTTATATTGAAGTTGTGCAAAATGCGCATGTTCATTTTAAAAATTATTTTTTTCAACTATATTGATAACTAGCGGCTCACCCTCGCTTCGCTCGGGTTCACCTCTAGAAAAGTACAAACAGATCTATCCCACGGGAACCGTTCATTTTTCCGGGATAAAAATAAGTAACCTGTTGTTCGACCGGCAATATAAGGTATCAGCATGCCTATATTACTCAATTAGGTGCATAAGTTGTTGTGTACTGAGCTATATAAGTTACTATAGTTTTTTAACTATCCCACGGGAACTCTTTAATTTTCCGGAATGAAAAGTACCAAATTTCATTTAAATAGGTTCAATAGTATCGGAGATTAGCCCGTACAAACAGACAAACAGACAGAGAAAGAATAAAATTGAAAAAAATCTGGATTGTTCTATTTCTCTCCTTACGGGATGTAAGAAGAGAACTGACTCGTTTTTCAGCATTTTTTTCTACCATCTATGTACAGACATTCGATCTCTACAGTTTTATTATTCATATATGTATATTCAGATAGAATAAATAACGTATAATAAAACAGTACTATATAATAATGAAAATAGTTATAGCGAGTGTACCTTAGGAGATATAGACATATACTATGTAGAATTTTTCTATAGACCCTTGTAAGACTTACAATTTTCTTGTACAATGTTTGATGAGCCAACGTTAGCCATATAAATTTCTAAGGACAATTCGATAGAACCAGTTATTGTGTTTTCCCGTGGGAATGAATAATTTGCCTGTCGTAAAAGGTATTCTAAATGTTAACCCGAGCACTAAGTTTTAACACTATACAAAATTAAGTTAAAATCGGTTGATTACTTTTTGCGTGAAACGCGCACATCGATTTGACTAAGTTTTATTATAGGTATAGATAAGAATAAATATTGCGAGTGTAACTCAGGAGATAGACATATACTATTCAGAATTTTTCTGTAGGAGTTTTCAAGACCTACAATTTTTTAGTATATTGTTTTGATGTATGTCTTAAGGCTTAGCCAGCGGAAGGTTTCTAGGGAGGACTCGATAAAACCAGTTATTGTATTTTCCTGTGGGAAAGATTTTCTTTAAGTAAAAGGTATCTAGGCAGTGGTATCCCAGTGGTAACGCGCTGTCTTGAGAAACCGAGTGAAGCAAGTGCAAATCCCGGGTCTCGCACCTCTGATATTTTCATGTGCGAATCATTTCTAACACAATTACCACTTGTCTTAACGGTGAAGGAAAACCTGCATGTCTGACAGAACCTAGCAAGTTTTCGAAAGACATGTTAAGTCCACCAATCCGCACTTGGCCAGCGTGGTGGACTATGGCCTGATCCACCTCGTACTGAAGGGAGGCCCGTGCCCAGCAGTGGTACGTTAAAAAGGGCTGAATACAACATACATACATACAAAAGATACCCTAAATGTTGACTCGATTAATAAGTTATCATACAGGCAAACAGTCAAACAGACAATTTTTTTAATAATTGTTGTTTTGGGGTTTATGTTGTGTACATAATACGCTACAAATAAACAAAAACATCTATCCCACGGGAAAAGTACATTTTTCCGGGATAAAAAGTAACCTATTTGTTATTCTGATGTATGAACTATATTATTGTTAAGTTTCATCAAAATCCAATCAGTAGTTTTTATGTACTAAGCTGTATAAGTTACTATAGTTTTTTGACGATCCCACGGAAACTCTTTAATTTTCCGGGATAAAAAGTAGCTGATTTGTTTTTGTATGTATGAACTATATTATTAAAAAGTTTCATTAAAATCCAATCAGAAGTTTTTGTGTACTAAGCTGTATAAGTTGTTATAGTTTTTTAACTATCCCACGGGAACTCTTTAATTTTCCGGGATGAAAAGTATCTAACATGTTGCCCGGGGATATAAGGTACCACCATGCAAAATTTTATTTAAATAGGTCCAATAGATCCGGAGATTAGCCCGTACAAAGAGAAAAACACACAAACAGCTCGCTCGGGTTCGTCCATACCTACGAATATGTTGTATTATCTCTTTAACCATTTGTCCAAATTATATGCAGTAAAAGGGAAAAGTCTTTTATTTTAAACATTTTAGACGATTAATTTGCTTATTTTGATAAGAATTCATAATTGTTGATAATATAAAAAACTACTTTTTGTGACTTAAATATAAAAGTTAGACATATGCTGTCGCTGACTTTTTTGTAGGCATTATTAAGTTCTACAACTTTTCTCTAGAACATAATCATATATCTCTCATAGTTAAGGCAGCGTTCGTAAGAAACTTTTCGTTCGACCGTTTTTTCTCCGACTTACTTTGCAAATCCGGCTACCACGAAAAAGCCTTTTCATTTTTCGGGTTAAAATATAGCCTATAACACTCAGAAAGAACGTGGCTTTCTATTGGTAAAAGAATTTTGAAAATCGGTTCAGTAGATCCAGAGATTACCCCCTACAACATCACAAACTCACAAACTCACAAGATCACAAACTACCTCTTTATAATATTAGTATAGGTAACTAGCGACTGACCCTCGCTCCGCTCGGGTTCGTCCCTACTTACGTTTTAAGGTTTAGTATAGATTTCTCAGAGATGTGATATTTTCCTGCAGTAAAAAGTATCCTATTTGTTGACACAGATAACGGAGAAAACTACTGGTAAATTTGGTATGATGATAGCTGGTTATCCGGGTTAACATATAGCAACTTTTTACTGGGAGAAAATATCTCATCCCTGAGAAATCTAACTAAACGTTAAATCGTAACTAGGGACGAATCCCAAAAACGCGAGGGTGAGTGGCTAGTGTAACAAATAAGAATTAAACTCGTTCCCCATCGTATTTCGAATAGTTTCATAGTAAGGGCTCCCTGTAAATAGGCTTTGGAGCGAAAATTATTCAAGCAACAATAATCACAGAACTTAATCGTGGTTGGTTTGTTCAAGAAACAAGATTAATAATAAAATTTTCATCACTTATTTTATCGTTTGTATTTTGGAAACCTGTTATGTTGCATGAATTTCCTTAATTACCTTTAGTGCAAGTGTTGCATCAGATTAAAACTCTGTATGTTATTACATATATTACATTCTATTATAGTAGGTTTAAAATTACCAAACATTATAAAGATTATAAGAAAGCACATCAAATAAGCTTACTTTCGAAAGTTAGCTTTTAATTAATACAGGCTATATTTTTCCGAACTGATGGTTGAATCACATTTAAATAAAAAAATTGTAAACATTTGATACTGAATATATTTTTTTTAATCGATTTTTTTATTGTCATACATCAAATATATTTATAAGTTGGTTAAAATTCATTATCAAGGTTTGATAATATGACATTCAGTTTTTAATACTGATAAAGTTAAAAATAGGTATTAAATGAAAAAATCAAACAACTAATTCGGTTATCTTCCACTCGATTGCAATTGCCACCAAATTTCATTTACAGGTTGCTTGATACTCATTTATGTTATTATTTACAGGAATTTTTTGGACGTTATCCACTGAATAAAAGATCAAGATGTTATGGCAAATAGTACTAGCTGGGCTATTTTGTTTTTTCCTTTGGAAACTATTTAAAGGAGATGACAATGATTTGGCGAAACTTCCCGGTCCACCAAGCTTACCGATTGTGGGAAGTGTGTTCACCTTCTTCGGATTATCACATAGTAAGTTACTGTAAATACATATAAGTAAAAATCCCTATAGAGACTCTTTATACGATCGTGAAACTGCTACATTTGGTAATACATTTCAATATGTGCGTTTTATTTTGAGATTCACGCGCTTGTTCTGAGATTGTCAACAGTTCAAGTCGGAAAAAACCGGTTTTATCAACGGTCATTGCTTACAATACGTAGTAGTGTACCTACCTATCTTTGCACGGTTGTATAAAGCTTTAACTCTGTAGGGATATTTACTTATGTGCTTAAAGGCCCTCTTCAGGTTTATAAAGGGTTAGTGAAACACAGTATACATGAACACTCACGGCCTTTACATGACCGCTATAAATATTTGTTTAGAGCGGGGTTAAAACCCGTGTTCTATGGCAACCATTTAAAGCAATAGGTTGAGGTAAAAAATACGGAACATTTTTTTATTTTTATTTATTTATTTAATCATTTATTTCACGCAATATTTACAAAAAGATCTTAAATATGTAAACAGAGGCCCATAGAATAATATATACCTTAAAACTAACATATATATTAATTATAAAAACTTAAACTATTTGACACGTAGTGCAGACGTTCATCCCTTTTATATGATACTTACTAGTATGTACGTTTTCAAAGTAATTGTTAACATTTTTTGAAACGGTTTTTTTACATTTTCCACCCGCGGCCGCAGCAGAGCTCGCGCTAAAACTACAATTATTAGATACAAACTTTCATCCCTTATTTTAGCCTCTTAGGGGCTGAAATTTAGAAAACGCTGAAATAAAAAAATATTTTTGCCGTACTCTAATACTTAGTGGATGTCTTCGTCATATGAGGAATACGTGTGCGAAATTTAAATTTTCTAGCCTTAAGGGTTTGGCCTGTGCGTTGATGTATCAGTCAATCACATTTGCCTTTATATATATAGATATCTGCTATTATATCTTTATATTCATTTTTTTTTAATTTAGTAAGAATTTTAAGCATATAACATAAACAGGTTTAATGTTAATAACCGCTTTAGTTAGACAACTGAGTCTAACAACATGCTACAAATGTACCTATAAGTTAAGTTGAAATAATTCGTTTAATACAAAAAATAACAGGTTTTCAAATATCAAAAATACAGAAAAACTAAATATTACAAAAAAAAAATAGAATTTATTAGTAATTACAACAGAAAAAAATATGAAAGAAGTGTGTGTGCGTGTAATTGCGTAAATTTTTATGATATTATGTGTAATATGAGCTTGTGCGAGTAATATACCTATGTATGTATGTGCGATATGAGATCTATGTTTTTCAAATTAGATAATTAATAATTTGCTTAGTCGCGAGTTATGTTATCGGGACGTGGGTTGTAATGAAACAACGTTTTTCGTCGAAACGACAAGTACAACTTATTTTCTAAGGTTTTATAGGAACATGAGTGTGGTAGTGTGAGTGGGTTCCCATCACAAAAAAGGACCCTTAAACTATTTATGCGTAATTGACATTCCATTAAATTGTTTTACATGTACATTGTTTACAATAATAGATCCTTTTAAGAAAGATCTAAAAAGACGATACATTCGATCAATGATCTTATAATTTTATAAACTCATTGCATTCAATAGATACATATAAGATCCTTCCGAGAAGGATATCTCAATAGCCCACGTGTTGGGTAACTCGCGTCATAGTTTATTTATAAGCCAATTTTTTAACTAGATTTTATAGCATTGATAGAGACAGTAGACATTGAATTCTTTATTTATCTAATATCTTACAAGCGTGCTCCTGCGGCTCCGCCCGCATAGTACACTAATCACCAACATATCATACACTAAAATCTTCTCCGAAACACGCTGCATCTTATGGTATGAGTATTATTCCGATCGGTTCAGTAGTTATCGCAGTATAACCGAACAAATAAATCGGCTCTCCATTTATTAGTATAGATATACATAATATGGGACTCAAGTTGTAATATTGACGATTTGCTGAAACAATGCGACGTGGTTCTAAAGAGCGTTTTTGTTGAGATATTAACACACAGCACCATCTAGTTCCATGGTAAGCTACGAGGCCTGTGTTATGGATACCAGATAGTTGATACGCTACACATATATAACTTTAAATACATACACATTATAAATATAATCAGTTAATCACCCATGACTGGAGTACAAACATTCGTTCTATCACACAAATGAATGCCTTCAGCGGAATTCGAACCCGCGACCGCTAGCACAACAAGTAGGGTCACTACAAACAGCCAAACGAGTCGTCGATAAAGCATTATTTATGTAGGTATGTAAGATGACTTACGGAATAATTTAAAATGATTTTTATTTTATTATAGCAGTTATTATGTTTAATCATACTAAATTATTATTTGGTAGATAAAAATAATTATTGAGTTTCGTTTTTGGATTGCATTCGTTGGATTCTTTTCCTTTAACGTCTGAAACTTACACACATACACCGAATACGACGGACTGTACATTATATATGGTACAGTAATTTCATGAAAAAATATTCCCAATGGGAAATTATTCATTTTTCTTGAAATAAAATACACTATGTTCCTTACCTTGCTAACATAATAGAAATACTATTGCTAACATTATAAAAATATTTCCATTAAAATCTCGGCCATTTTTTTAGATCTACTTTAATGTATTATTTTCAGCGAAAATATATTTTTTAGCTACTACATTTTGAACATAGTAAAATTTGGATTATTCATCAATATATTATCTATTTTTCTTGGTATAAAAGAATTCAATTTATTTCGTAGATCAAAAATTCTGATTTTATTTCATTAACTAGCGACTCACCATCGCTTCGCTCGGGGTCGTCCCTATGAATATATATATATATATATATATATATATATATATATATATATATATATATATATATATATATATATATATATAATATTAGCAGTACCCGCGGCTTCACCCGCGTCCAAACTCCCGATCGCTAACAAAATTCACAGGATCACCCGCTGGGCTAATCTGAAGATTACCTGAAAATTACATCAACATCGCTCCAGCTGTTTTGGAGTCCGTAGGAAACATATACACACATCGATTTTTATTTAATTTAATCAACAATTTAAATTTATTTATTGCTCGGAAAATGGAGTCTTTTATGAAACTTTAGTGACACCCTGACTGCAGCGCCAACTACCGGATCCATTTGTGAATTCAAACCTTGCAGGGACCCACTCGAATATACACATAGAATATCATTAAAATCGTCCCTGCCGTTTAGGAGATGATCAGTGGCCCAGCGACTGCAGCGGACTGACCGCACCTACCGGGTCCAATTGTCTTTTCAAACTATCCAGGAGCCCATTGAAATGTACACACAAAATTTTATCCAGATCGGTCCAGACCTTTAGGAGGAGTAGGTTAACAAACACACGTACATAAGAATTATAATGATATTTAGCCTACAGCCTTCCTGAATAAACGGGCTATCTAATGGAAAAATATATTTTTAAATCGAATGAGTATTTTCTGAGATTGGCGCGTTCAAAGAAACAAAGAAACTCTTTATAATATTAGTATAGATATCGCGAAAAGAATTACTTGTAGTATTATGAACTACACAAGGATTAGGTATGCACATTAATATATTGGGAAGCAAGTGTGGCTAATTTTGCTGTCAGTGTCCAAATAGCGAACGCCTAATTTCATTATATTTATTTCAATATCTTTAAAACTATGCATGTTTAAAATACAAAAAACGACACATGTACACAAAAGATAGTATGTATATAGAATCTTTTTTTAGCATTTGGGGGTTTAAATAATTAATACGTAAAATAAAAAATGTTTTCTTGTTTATGGTCTGCAATTATAGAGTAGGTATTATAATTATAGGTTTCGTGAATAAATTATTATGATAATCGGTTTCGATATGTAACGTTATATGTGAACAGTAAATGCTATAAAGTAACATAAGTAAATACATGAAAATAATAGATATCGGTGAAATCGTGAAAATAATAAATAAACCATGTTTAAATTGCATGCCAAGTTTACAAAGTTAAATTCATTAGTAATAATGTAATAAAGATCGCTACGATAATAATCCATATAGTAGTATCCATATTATAAAGAGGTAAAGTTAGTGAGTTTCTAAGTTTGTGAGTTTGTAGGGAGTAATTTCTGGATCTACTAAACTGATTTAGATGAAATTTGTTAAGAAGATAATATGAGACCTTGGGAAGGACATAGGATACTTTTTATTCTGGAAATCATCCCTTCAGGTGATGAAAGTTTGTATGGGGAATCAAGCTAGGGACGAACCCGAGCGATGTTAGGGTGAGTCGCTAGTTTTTTATAACTGTAGTAGCAATTGTCCGCGGCTCCGCTCGCGTTCAGATGACCAAAAACCAAATAAAATAGCGCTGTTGTTTTTTTTTTTAAGATAAGCTATTTTTAATAGTTTTTGCCTTATTTAGTAAGTTACCTTGCTTAAATATATGTAGTATCATCGTGGTTTTATTCTAACCAGTTTTTATATTTTTTTCTCAGAAATGAGATATTTTCCCGCGGTTAAAAGTATCCTAATGTTGACCCGGATAATAAGCTATGACCATACCAAATTTCATCAAAACCCATCCAGTAATTTTCTGTGATGCGGTAAAAGACAGACAGACAGACAGAAATTCTAAAAACTATAGATTCGGCCTCTGTATCGATAATAATGTCTATTTCAATAAGATTTTCCAAAAAATATTTAATGTATAGATTCGACTTAGTTAGAATTTTATTATATGTAAGTACCTATTTAAATAGCCACATATTTGTAATCCATGTGGAGTTTAATTTGGGTGAAGTTATTTAAATCTCTATCGAGCTTTTACAACGTGCAGCTTAAAAAATACAAAAGTGTTGCTATTATTATTACAAGCACTGTTTTCATAATTATGAAGGTGTATTGAATTTAAATATAGGAATGCCAATATTGATGGTTTATGCAAATGTGCAACATAATTACGTACATACATATAGTTACTAGTGTTTCCCTGCGGCTCTGCTCGCGTAGTTTATGTATAATTAGCAACTTATACTCACTACACTTGTGTGCGTCCGTTTTTTTGTCATATATTTTAATGCTTTATTTCTGTTTAGTTACTACGCCAATAAAGCAGTTTAACTGCCCCTTTTCTTCGGATTTTAATTAAATTTATTGAATTTTTTACAGTAACCCCATTTTTATCGCAATAAAAATAGCCTTTAGCCCTCGGCAGTAATAATATATAAGTCTCCTGTTAGTGAAAGAATTTTCAGAATCGGGTCAATAGTTTTAGAGATTACATACAAACTTACAAACACGTAAACTTATAAACTTTATCTCTTTATAATATTAGTATAGATTTTTCATTCCCAGACGATTGTGTAACTTTAAAATGGATTTTTATACAAATTTCCAACCCCTGTTCAATACTAATATTATAAATGTGAAAGTATGTTTGTTTGTTTGTTTGTTTGTTTGTTTGTTTGTTTGTTTGTTTGTTTGTTTGTTTGTTTGTTTGTTGAGGGCTGGAGAGTGACATAGGCTACTTTTTACCGCGGGAGATTTTCTCTTTCCCACGGGAAAACACGTTATAATACAATCCAAAAAAATATTTATGATCATTATTACTTGAAACTTGGTATAAATGCTCTTTAATACTATTAATTAAATACGTGTTTTAGCATGTTTCGAAATTCATACCAATAGGGGGGTAAAATAGCGGATGAAAGTTTGTATGAAACCTACCATTTTAGAGTTCTTTTTGTAGTTTTTGCGCGAGCGAAGCCCTTAGTAGTACCTTAGGCTCATAATATTTAGGTTAGAGCAGAAATATTACGCCATGTTTATAAGCCATAAGAACTTTCACTACTGAATAGGAACGGCTTAAATAAAATATCTTTTCGGATTTTTTCGCGTATTTATTTTGATTTTTGTTTCCCGGCGTTTCGAATGCTATACTGCAATCATGTTCGCGGGAAAGACAATGGTTTTAGACGTACCAGATGTAATTATATAGTTGGGTTGTTACCCAACTACCAACAAAATTATAAAATCTAAAAAACAAATCTATCCCACAGGAACCATACATTTTCCGGAACAAAAATAACTTATGTACTATTCCAGACTAAAATCTATTTCTGCACCAAATTTCATCCAGATCCGTTCAGCCGTGGTAGATGCATTATAGATGCATGCGTTATAGATGCATCGGAACTTTCGCATTTTTTAGTTTTTGATTAATGGGATTTCAAAAAATACAAAAATGGCACTAAAGTACCTTACAATATTTGTTATTTTAATTTTGAACTTATTTTCATAATATTAATCAATTTCATAATCGAATGTTACATATTATTTATTTAATTAATGTTAATATAATAGGAATGGTTTTAGTAATGTCACCCGCATTACGCTATAATGAAAATTGTATAACTGGCACGCCTAAAAGCTAAATAACAAAGAATTGAATTGAATTGAAATTGTATAATAATTTTAATTATTTCAGTTTATTTTAATAATCTATCGACACGAAAGAAGAATGTGAAAATGTATAGTCGAGTGCAGTTAGTCATTATAAATGAATTTTTTTTGCAGTAATCTGTACTTACGAGTCTAAGAAAATTGTAGAAAGATCACGTTTACACATTTATATTTGTTGTTTTTATTTATTATCAATATACGAAGCAAGAGCATATTATAACAGCGTATATCTTAAAAAATGTCCGCTGAGTGTTAATTTGTTCACTATTTGCGTAAAGCTATTATAGACAGATTTTGCATTAATTACAGATTATATAGCAGCACCACAGATCATATAATACTATACTAGTACTAGCACCCAGGCTACATGTGTTTTTTATGCCGGAAATTGGAATGGCTTCCCCCGGGGAAAAAGAAAAGAGCTTTTTTAATATTCTTTTATGTCACGTCACCATTCTTTTATGTCACGAAAACTTCTATATTGATTGTAATGCAACTTACCATCATAATTATTTTAAACCTTAACTTTAAACTACTCAAAAGATAGTTTTATGAAAATTCTTTTCTAATGTGTAAACTGATGTTGATATAAATTGGCTTTTGCTATTACTCAAAGAAGACTGAAAATATCTGATAAGACTCGCACGTCACCTTTCATTACTATATAAAACATATATATATATATATATATATATATATATATATATATATATATATATATATATATATATATATATATATAAAAATTTCCAATCCCTCATCGCTTTGTCACTATAGACCAATTTCAATACTTCCTTTTTTCTAAGGTGCTTGAACGTGTAGTCCACAGCCAACTTTCATTACATCTTTCAACGCATAATTTGCTCAGCCCCTACCAATCCGGATTTCGACCTGGACATAGCATGACCACTGCTCTGATTAAAATCTGCGATGGTATAAGGAACGGGATTGACAATAAGCAAGTTACCATAATTGCGTTATTAGACTTCTCAAATGCTTTTAACACTGTAGACTTTGACATTCTCCTAGCAATCCTACAGACAATGAATATTTCGTTGGATGCTGTTGACTGGTTCCGCTCTTATCTCTATGATCGGAAGCAGTGCATTCGTGTCGAGGACAAGCACTCATCCTTCTGTTACCTGAAAGCGGGTGTCCCTCAAGGCGGTGTCCTATCTCCTCTCCTTTTTTCTATCTTCATCAACTCTATAACTAAGCTTCTATCATTGCCTTTTCACCTTTATGCTGATGACCTGCAAATCTATGTAACAACACCCATAGATGGTCTTCATGATGCCATAGCCGAACTCAATTCTAATCTCAATATTGTAAGTACGTGGAGTAATTCGTTTGGGTTATTTGTAAACCCGAGTAAGTCGCAGGTATCCCTATTTGGTTCTCGTCAGCTAGTATCCAAAATTAATATGTCATCCCTTTCACCTATTTTATTCGACGGGACTACACTGCAAATTCGCAGCTCTGTTAAAAATCTAGGCCTTATAATGGATAATTCCTTATCATGGGCGCCCCAGATTTCTGAAGTTAGTAGGAGGTTCTTCGCTGTAATTAGTCGTTTGAGGAGGTGGAAAAAATTTTTACCAATAAAAACCAAAGTATCCTTAGCACAAACCCTTCTCCTTCCCTTACTCGATTATGCAGATATATGCTATCCTGACTTGTCGCAGATTCACCTCAATAAACTGGAACGTTTACAAAATATGGCAATCCGATTTGTTTACGGTTTGAGAAAATTTGATCACATCTCTCAATATCGAGCTCAACTCAAATGGCTCACCGTTAAGCAGCGTCGTAACTTGCACATCCTTACCCTCCTATATACTATCCTATTTCACCCCCACACTCCCCCTTACCTTAAAACAAGGTTTAGTTTTCTTGGTTCTGGCCATTCCCTAAACCTTCGATCGCAAACTGACAGTAAATTAGCATTGCCCGTCAGTCGCACCCAAAGCTATGGTGACTCATATACAGTCAAAGCCGCAATATTATGGAATGCTTTACCACATAATATTCGCCAATCAAAATCAGTGCAAGTTTTTAAACGTCGTCTTAAAGACTACTATTTATCCCCGTAAGTCTATGTATATTTATGTACGCCCTGTTTATGTAAGTTTATTGTAGAATATATATTATCTTGACTTATTTATTATGTAATATATATTTATGTATCTCTTTATTGTTATTTATGTATACTTATGTGTAATTTATAGTATGTACCGTATAAGTATGTTATATTGGGTTTTTTTTTTGCACCAACCCCTATCCATTCTACCCTAAGAGTTCCTTTATAAGTTTATGGGTTGCCTGGAAGAGATCACTTTAAGTGATAAGGCCGCCTTTACACTGAAATATTTTGTAGTGCTGTATTGTTTTAAAATTGTACTTCTTTTATGGTGTAATAAAGAATTATATATATATATATATATATATATATATATATATATATATATATATATATATATATATATATATACATCCAATATTGGACTAATTTTCATCAAACATAGCTAAGAACACTCCCGACTAATTCACCTTTCAAACAAAAAAAAACAAAATCAAAATCGTTTCATCCGTTAGGGAACTACGATGTCACATACCCACACACAAAGCCACGTCAAACTTATAACACCCCGTCGTTTTAAAATGTTAATGGTACCTATTTTTTTAACGTCGTAAAATGCATTTGGAAGGAATTTCAATAAGCAAAGTTTTAAAGTTTCATCAAAATCAGACGAATGTTATAGGAACGCGATATGAATACTAACAAGTATCGTATTATTCCATACAAATCGCGCGTCACGTCCATCTTTCGTTTATGAAACTGTCAGTATGCGGACGTGTACACAATAATTCACAAATATTTTATTTTTTTATGCTTATAAACCTTCGGACTCGGGCTTTACTTCGTTGGTTATATCATGTAAGATTTACTGAAATAAAATTAATGAATTGTTGGTCGAAAAAAGGGTCATTTGAGATTGTATACATATGTTTCTTAAAGTTAGTCCCTGTATGTTTTTTTATTTTCCCATATCAATATAACGGGTTGTTTTAGGATATTTTAATCATTATTGTAAATAGAAAGTAAAATATTGTTTTTTGAATTTGTCTCTGCCCCGAATAGTAAAATAACTATTAAAACTTCGGAAAATTCACTAGAAAAAAATTGAAAAATAAAATCTATTCAATAGTAAGCGTTAAAATGTACCCTAGGACGAACCTGAGCGAAGCGAGGGTGAGTCGCTAGTAGGTTAAATTTACTGACATACCTTGCAAGTTGGTTGGCAGGTAAAAGTTAATATTATTGAATTATACAATATTTGCCATGCGTTAGTTTGCACATATTTATAAAATAAAACAGTTTAACTATTTGCGAATCAATAACATCTATTATATATCTATTCATGCAAACACAAATAGCCCGAAGAATAGCCCTAATTAGCGCTGTCCAATTTCTTTGTATGGGATGAGGCATTTGTAGCATAGTATTTGTGATCTGTTATCTCTGTATGTGCTGTATATGGAAATTGATGTCAAAATCGTTGCCTTTTTTAATATATCTATACTAATATTATAAAGAGGTAAAGTTTGTGAGTTTGTAAGTTTGTGACGTTGTAGGGGGTAGTCTTTGGATCTACTGATGAAATTTGGTAAGAAGATAGTTTGAGATCCTGGGAAGGACATAGGATACTTTTAATCCCGTAAATCATCTCTTAAGGGGGTGAAAATGGGGATGAAAGTTTGTATGGAGAATAATCATGCTAGGGACGAACCCAAGCAAAGCGAAGGCGAGTGTCTAGTTTTTATATGAAGTACATAGTATAGTATAACATATAGGTAGGTATATGAATAGTTTCGTTTACGATTGCAAAATAAATACGTTTCAAAACGTATTTTTTTAAATAATTCCTGGTTTTTAGCATTTGCATTTATTTTCAGAAAAATATTAAATAAATATATTTATGTATTTTATTATTTTTGATGTTGGACAATGGACAGTAATTTTTCTAGGTCATATATATTTACAATGTGAGTATTTAAATAAACAAATATTTGCAACATATTATATGTTTATAGAGTTCGGAGGCATGAGCGACATTTTAAAATTCAATCAAGTGCGGTCAAGCATATCAATTATATTCGTATTCGTTGTTTATTTGTTTATTTTCATCCACAATATGTTCATTCAAATTTGTCGGTCCCAAACCGATATTTTTTGGTAATTAACTATTGATATCTAAAACTGGCGGCTCTACCTCGTTTCGCTCGGGTTCGTCCCTATGTATGTATTATAATAATATATATAGTTTTACAATAATGTATGGAAGTATGCCCGATTTGTTGACATTTATGATTACCCAAACGGAGGTTTGGGTAGTAGTATGATGATATATATATCTTATAGCCTTCCTCAATAAACGGGCTGTCTAATGGAAAAAGAATGTCTCAAATCGGATTAGTAGTTTCTGAGATTAGCGTGTTCAAACAAACAAACAAACTGCCTCTTTATAATATTAGTATAGATAAAGAATAAATCGTGTTCGCAGATATAATCGTATACGATTCTACATTGTTTGTTAAAGTAGGTATTAAAAGTAATAATTGTCAATAGAAAATTTATTACTAATTATCGTCAAATAAATGAAACGCGATTAATTCAACTGCAAAATATTGTAGAAAATCGAGAAGTCACTATCATAAGTAGGTAGTTTTTTTGGAAAAAGAAACTTGAAGCCAAGGTCAATGTAAGCTATTGCAATAAAAGAAAAAAATTGTAATGTAATTTCGAAGTAAAAAAA
Organism: Brenthis hecate; assembly: GCA_951806755.1. Taxonomy (NCBI): domain Eukaryota; kingdom Metazoa; phylum Arthropoda; class Insecta; order Lepidoptera; family Nymphalidae; genus Brenthis; species Brenthis hecate. The sequence goes on from OX638253.1 coordinate 20,027,655, forward strand.
TAAGGCAGACGGATCGTTTTAAAGAATTCTATTTTAATAAAGGAATTTTCAATAGTGAAATGAATTTTTGTGGAGTGCTTTAGTAAGATAAGAAGCTGTGTATGGTTTGAAACTCAAGAGCAGGAGCAGGAGCGCATTGAATGACATAAAAATTTATTGTTTTTTTTTTTTTTTTTTTTTAATTTTGAATAGGAAAATAGCACTTGATTTGGAGCCTAAAAAATAACAATTAAGTGTTTATTTTAGTACTTAATTTGTTAATTTGCTTTTAAATGTTTAATGGCTATATTTTTAATAACCTAGCGATTTTGTACACTTTTAATTCCATTCAAAGTTTTAGACATAAAAATAATTCACGGACAAAAATCTCATTACTCGTCACGTTTGACCTCACCGAATATTATTTGGCTGGCTTGATACAGAGTTCGTTCGCTTCTATATAAGAAAAAAAAATGTAATATTTTCCATTCATATTAATATAAGATATTATTATAAAAGTTATTTTGTCTGTCTGCGGTTCTATTTCTGGTTAAACCGATTATAACATTAGCGTTCTTGTGCCTAGATTACTATTTAAAATACCTAGGGAATAAAAATATAGGAAAAGCTTGTCTTTTATAAGGAGAATATGAAGCAGCATTATAAGAAATGCCAGTTTCAAATTAAACGAACTCTCCAGGGGTAAGCCGGGGCGAGATTTTACAAGTATCTAAATATATTTTAGAAATAAAACAACTTTTGTCACAGGAAAATGAAAATGATTCGGGCTATATATGTATAGAATAAAAAAGAATCTCAATTCGTTGAAAAATAAATATTTTTTTGAATAAACGAATATTTCGAATGAACGACACAACAGTTTTTAAAATATTGTTTGTATGGATATCAAAATATACACTTGAAAAACTAGAGCATATTTTATAGATGACTACACGTTTAGCTCAGTTTCAAGTGCTTGCTGTGCCAGCGGTCGCGGGTTCGAGTCCCGCTGGGGGTATTCATTTGTGTGATGAGCACGAATGTTTGAACTCCAGTCATGGGTGTTTATATTTATAATATGTATGTATTCAAAGCTCTATATGTATAGGTAGGTAAGGTCTAAGGCTACTAAGTCTGGTTATGCGGACAACATTACTAACAACATATAGGATACTTTTTATTGCGGGAAAATATCTCATTTCTGAGAAATCTTTAATTAAACCTGAAAACGTAAATAGGGACGAACCCAAACGGAGCAAGGGCGAATCGCTATTGGTAGTAATAGTCGATATAAGATTACAGCAAAACTATTACCTACTGAAGTATTCGGTATTCGGCCGAATAGCGTAAATAGTAGCCGAATAGGCCGAATACCTAGTAGTAGCCGAATATTCGTTGCAGTGTCTAGCATAAATATTATAAATGTGAAAGTTTGTGAGTATGTATGGATGTTTGTTACTCTTTCACGTCAGAACCGTTCATCGGTTCTGATGAAATTTGGCACAAAAATAGATTATAGTCTGGAATAACACATAGGCTACTTTTTATCCCGGAAAAATATACGGTTCCCGAGGGATAGATTTGCTTTAGTATATAATATAAATAAGAGAAATATCACTCACTCACATCATCTCTGAAACTATAAGTCCGATTGATTTAAAATTTAGGATAGTTACTCCTTTTGCGATGTAGACGCTCACTAAGAACGGGATATTGAAAATTCCACTCCTTTGTATCCAAGCGTCATAGTCTATCTATATACCTACTAAACATTTAAATCCTGGCCATAATGTGACGGAGTTACAAACATACACACAAACACACACACACACACACACACACACAAACATGCACACACAAATATACATAAATATAAATATTTGTATATATATTAGTAGTTCGAAAACATCTATACAGTGTCGGTCTATTATATTGCACAACTGCATAAGTTTGTTATGTGTACACATATATAGGAGCACTTTCCATTCCTTTACTTCATTACCCGATTGGACGACGATAATACGATAAGAAGGAGAACGAAAGGCATTACGTCCTCACCTCAAAGGCACTGGAATGTAATTTCATCAACTTCCCAACTCCTGCTAGATAACTCTTTTGGTCTAACTTGGGACTCGAATCTTGGACCATCGCAATATCAGCGATAGTTGTTCCACTGACGACTAGACAGATTATTTCAGTCTATTTAAGATACGAAGCTGCACTTAAAATATTAATATTGACGGAAAACATTTCTTATCTCTATTTGTTTTGTAAAGCAAATAATTTTCTCAGTAAAACTAAAGTATATGAAGTGAGAAAATAAGGTACTTAAAGCAAAAATAAATGTACTGGCTGCTATTTTATGGTTATTGATATTCCTTGATGTATACTCGTAAATAAAATAAGTTAATATTGACACGTAATCTGTTACAGCTTTATTGTTATGATTTTAAACATTGATCATTAGTGAACTATTTGCCCAAGCCTTAATCCCTCCACGGCCGCGGACACGCCGGCGTGTCAGTTAACAATAGACTTCTTAGAATTTTAATTAATTTCTTAGAAATGTACCTGGAGGTGATTATCGTTGATGTATGTATATTGTACATACATCGAAACTATTTATAATATAATGAAAGTAATACAAATGTCGTCTTTTTCTTGTTTCCCAACCGAATTTGAGTGGCAATGGCCGATCTCACTGAAACTCTGCCGGCCGATCGACCGATTTGTGTGGGTTATATTTTATAGATGAGTTCAATTTAAAAAAATGTCAATTTACAAATAATTTTAAACAATTCTTTTTATAAATTATCAAACTCAAATATTGAACAACTAAATCCTGAATTCGACAATACGTTTTTTTGTGTTGATGCAGACTGGAAGCTAATATTATAATTATAATCATTATCTCTATCCTCTATTAAAAAAAACTAGCGTTAAAGGAAAAATTAATATTTCAACTCAATTTTTTTACATTGAATTTTTTCTTACGTGTATAATTTAATATTAATCTTTTTTTTATTTTTCTCTTAGCGCAGATTTTCAAAATGCTTGAAGGATTTCCTAAGAATTATGGCCATCGAGTCTGCATTAAAGTCATAGGTCGATATATACTACACGTTTACAATGTCAAGGATATTGAGGTTAGTAAGATTTTTTTTTATTAAAATTATATATATTATAGTAATTACCAAATGCTCTCTTGACCGATTTTAAAATTTAAATCACTGCGCCAATTTATTTTCCATTAGGTACTATACACAAGTGTTGTGTGTACAAGTGCGCATAAGTTACCTGGAAAGAGTTTGCCTTTATATATGTATCTTACTATATATGTACATATGTATTTATATCACCGCATGTATTGTACTACTTTTATTCTGAAACTAGACAAAGAAACAAGAAAATTTCAGGAGAAAATTAGTTTGAAATCACAGACGCTTAATTTTTTTAAGTATATACATACCTATAACTAACAACTTACACTCTTTACTCGTTTGCTTCACTAAGTGCTCACTCTCACTTCTCTCGTTTGCTTCACTAAGTGCCCACAAGTAGCCTGTGTTACTCCAGATCATATAGTCTACTAGCATTGAACGCGGCTCCGCTCGCGTTCAGATGTCCAAAAACCTAACTCTTAGGTTTTACATATTAGTATACTCTTACAATGCAGTTTTTGTGTTTTTGTATTTTTTCTCAGAAATGAGATATTTTCCCGCGGTAAAAAGTATCTTATATGTTGACCCGGATAACCAGCTATCATCATACCAAATTTCATCAAAATCTGTCCAGTGGTTTTGTCGTGATGCGGTAACAGACAGACAGACAGACAGACAGACAGACAGACAGACAGACAGACAGACAGACAGACAGACAAAAATTCTAAAAACTATAGATTCGGACTCTGTATCGATATTAATGTCTATTTCAATTAGATTTTCCAAAAAATATTTAATGTACAGATTTGACTTAGTTAGAATTTTATTATATGTATAGATTATGTGTATTAAATTTCATCATGATAGTATGACAGTAGCTCGTTATTCGGGTTAACATATAGGATGAGATGAAATGAATGAAATTTATTTATTTAGTATCAAATTCTTGTAAGTATACAGTAAACAACAATGGCTACGATGATATTGCAAAAGTATAAACTGCGTTGCAGATACCAACGCCCGCATCTACTATTTTATAAAAACAAAAAACAATAAGATGCTGATGTATGTGTGAGTGTGTGTGTGTGTGTGTGTGTGTGTGTGTGTGTGTGTGTGTGTGTGTGTGTGTGTGTGTGTGTGTGTGTGTGTGTGTGTGTGTGTGTGTGTGTGTGTGTGTGTTTGTGCGTGTGCGTGTGCGTGTGCGCGTGTGCGCGTGCGTGCGTGCGTGCGTGCGTGCGTTTGTGCGTGCGTGCGTGCGTGTGTGCGTGTGTGTGTATGTGTGTGTGTGTGTATGTGTGTGTTTGGGAATACAAAATTCTTTAATAAACAATGGTCAAAAGTTCTTCAGTCTCGTCATACGAAGGAGGATACTTTTTATTGTGGGAAAATATTTCATCTCTGAGAAATCTATACTAAACTTTAAAACGTAACTAGGGACCAACCCGAGCGAGTGAGAGTCGCTAGTCCACTATAATTATTATTTCGTAGAAGGCTAGTGTGGTGTAAGTCATATACTCGTAGTAATGTCATTAGCCTACTTTAAGTTAGTATTTAAGCCAGTATACATTTTTATATTATGGCTATACTAGTCTCAGGTTGACCGCCGTGACTGGAAATACTTCAAGACCTACGTAATACGATCTAAATTCTAATAAGCATGAACGAATGATGGAGCTAAAATGTGTCTAGGATACTCCTCGATGACAGAACATTAGTAGATTTTGTACATTCCAATTTTTCCACAGTTCTACTATTTTAGTTTTAATACATACACATATGTTTAGTTTTAATATATACATATATTTATATATAAAGTGGTGATAGATTTTGATTTGCGGAAAAGGAAGATCACGAAGAGAAGAATTTGCTCTCCATTAAGTCCATAATAATACAGCTTAAAGCTATCTATAATTATTGATTTTTATATTGAAAATAAACTTCATAAGAGTTAATAGTTACTTAGTGTATTCTTTGCAGATTGTGCTTACACACTCTAAAAATATCAAGAAAAACAAGCCGTACAGCTTCATGATGCCGTGGCTCAGATCTGGATTATTAGTTAGTACAGGCAAGTATTTCCTTTCATTACAATTTTTCCAAAAAGCAGCACGTTTTTGTTTATGAACATTGTCTATATTATCTATACTAATGTTATAAATGTGAAAGTGTGTCTGTTTGTTTGTCCTTCTTTCACGTCGAAACGGAGCGATGGATTGGCGTGACTTTTTGTGTGAAAACACGTTATAATACGATGCAAAAAATATTAATGATCAGAATTACTTAAATCTTGGTATTAATGCTCTTCAACAAAATAAATACGTGTTTTAGCATTTTTCCAAATTCATCCCATAAGGGGGTAAAATAGAGGATGAAAGTTTGTATGAAACTATCTTTTCAACCGACTTTAAAAAGGAGGAAGTTCTCAATTCGACAGTTTTTTTTTTAGAGATTTTTTTGTAGTTTTAGCGCGAGCGAATCCGCGGGATCTGCTAGTAATATATATGCTCGTACATACATATGTGCTACCTATTACCCTATATGACTGATCATATATATATATATATATATATATATATATATATATATATATATATATATATATATATATATATATTACTATATCATAATACAGTAGTAAAATACTTACTTTAATTTAAAACGTAATATTTTTTCAAAATCTCAAAACTAAATGTGTATTTCTATTGCTCTTTTTGAGTATATTTCACAGAGAGTAGATTTAACTATTAAAACGGTTTTAATAAAAATAAAGAAATAAATGAACATTTATTGAACATAACTCCCTAATAACTTTAAAATTACGAGATAAGTAGGTAGTTAGAATAAGTAATTTCAGAACAATCCAAAGTTGCTCAAAGGATGTGAATTTTAAGACAAAGACAATTACTTAACAAAAAGCAAGAAAATGTCACGATTATATAGCATTTAAGTTTTTGTTATATTCATAATTAAATATAAATACTGCACTAGTATAAAAACTGTTGGTTTGTGACAGACTAATTGATACCGAAATGACGTCCGAGTGACGCTTTCCCAGACAGCTGATAATACATTTTAAATAATTTAAGTTATAACATTGAAGAAAGCAGGAAATATCTAGATACAGCGATAGCTGTTTTGTTAGCAAAGTATTTAATTGTATTTTGACAACACGTTTGGCTCTATTTAAAATGATGCTACTTGCTGTGCCAGTGCTTACCATAGAACAAGATGATGCTGTGTGTTAATGTTCCAACATATTTATTTATTTCTTAATGTCCCTCCATATATGTTTCTATTAACATTTTTTTAAAAGGTTAGTGCCTTGTAACGTATGACTAATTGTAAGACTATTAGAACATTGTGCCTTTTTCACTGTATTATAAGCATCTGCTTATGTAATATAAGTACATAAATATACAGGGTGGAATAAGAGATCTGGACACGGCAGGAAAGTATTTTAAATATTGAAAATAATAAGTTTTATTCAAAGGAAACTTTCTTTCATTTTTAAGAATCATAATAATTGTATTCAATTTAAAAAGCAAAGACTAATCGAACCGACTGAAAATGCAAAACAAACTGATTCACAAATCGAAACTAACCTATAGGTTTTTATGTCGTAAGTGTAGTAAGGATAAATCTAGAACAAACATTTATCTTACAATTATAGGAAAATGAAATTTTACAATTCGTACGTAACGGTCATACATAGCTAACATCGTGCAACAAACGAACTAGAAATGGAAGAAAACTACGAGTATTATAAATAATGAAAATATTAAATTTCACGCAAAGGAACCATTCTTTTATTTTTCAAAATATAAAATTAAATAGAATGAATAGAATAGGATAGCTGCCGATTTAGACATCTTTTTGATGTGCAGTATATACACTTATGGCTGATTTCACCAACGTCACCTAAGTTTAAGGGATCCCCTAAGCATGGTTAGGGGGCTGTTTTAGGGGGTAGTTTCTGTTTCACCGACAGTTAGGGGTTACCTAAATGTTAAAATGTCACCTAAATATAGGTACTAGAAATACGGGCTCTGACGATGGTAAAACGAAATTTAATTTAGGGGCTAGTTTAGGGGAACTTTTAAGCTAAGGATCCCTTACGTAGGTGGTAGCTTATGCTATGTTGGTGAAATCGGGCATTAGACTTCACTAGTGAAATCTATACATATAATAAAATTGTAACTAAGCCGAATCTGTACATTAGAATTTTTTTGGAAAATCTTATTGAAATAGACATTATTATCGATACAGAGGCCGAATCTATAGTTTTTAGAGTTTCTGTCTGTCTGTCTGTCTGTCTGTCTGTCTGTCTGTCTGTCTGTCTGTCTGTTACCGCATCAGGGAAAACCACTGGAGGGATTTTGATGACATTTGGTATGATGATAGCTTGTTATCCGAGTCAACATATAGGATACTTTTTACCGCGAGAAAATATCTCATTTCTGAGAAAAAATACAAAAACTGCAATGTAAGAGTAAACTAATATGTAGAACCTAAGATTATGGTTTTTGGTCATCTGAACGAGAGCGGAGTCGCGCGCAATGCTAGTTACCTATAATGTAACGGATTTTTCGATTTCCCTTTAACATTAACATCAACAAAAAAAAAGACAATGCTTTTGTCATTTATACTGCAGGAATCCTTTGTTGCTCTATACCATTTAAAACGCAAAAAAATCAAATAATCTGATCCTTACATCCATAGGTAAAAGATTTTAATGAAAAATACTTTTGTTGTCAATTGTGTACTTAACCTAACCTTTGACTGTCTGTGAAAGTTTTAATCTAATAATATTTTTCTTTAGCTTTAGCATTAACAGTTTTCTCTTAGATTTTTTATCTCAAAGGAATTATTTCTTTCTCTTCGGTTCTAATTAATAAAATATGCTAATCACTTTTACACCCGGCTTCTGGAAGGTTGATTTTAAACCTGTTTAATTAGCACGTCTGTTAATTTAATAGCTTTGTCTAATTAATTCAACCTTCTGAATCGTTGTTCACAAAAAAAAAATTAATGATCATTATGATTTGACATGTAGTTTGTTTATAATTCAATTCAATTTTCTTATTTACAGTATTAAAAAAGTTTATGTTAAATGTTTTATTTACACTACATAATTTGGATTCAATACTTGTATCGTATCACTAAAATGTTAGTATACGTAGCGACTTGCACTCGCTTCGCTGGGTGCGTCCATAACTACGTTTTTTTTTGAGCGGAACCCTAATTATTTTTCTATAATAAAACATCAACTATCTGCGAGTGAAAGTTCCATTAAAATTGGTCCGACCATTTCGGACATTAGCCGGAACAAACAGACAGATATACAGACAAACATTTTTAAAGTTGTGTTATTCTTCTAAGTATCGTATATAATTTTATATGTATTTAGTAAAAAGCTCTTTGAATTTTCAAATTATAAACAGACACTTCAATTTTATTTATCTGCATAGATCTACATACTGTATATGTATATTTTTAAAGCTGTAACGGCGAAATGGATTTGGAGCGACATTAGAATATATCAAGGATTTTCTGAAAAATAACAGTGGTATATTTTTAGAAGATAGAATTTAATTATTTTTGTCTTTTTTGAGTTTGTTTTGTTCCTAACGATGCATACAGTGATAGTAGTGTAAAGCCATAAACATGATTCTGTTGAAAACTCAGTTAGAATTTTATTATATGTATAGATAGATGTATAATTTTTTCTTATATTTGTTCTGAAAATTCGCAATTTTTAGGTGCAATCTGGCATAGACGTCGGAAAATTTTAACACCCGCATTTCATTTCGACGTTTTAAAGAGTTTCATGCGGGTATTTGAGGAGCAAGGGAGGAATATGGTGACACACCTCAAACAAACAGTAAAAGATGGAAACAATGTAGTCGATGTGATGCCGCTAATAAGTGATTTTACCTTGTATATTATTTGTGGTGAGTGTATTTTGTGTACTAATATTTTCAATTTATTTTTATATAACCTGCCTTATAGTAGATGAGTAACTCCTGTTGCATAGTTGTAAGAATACTGGGGCACCAGGTCATGAAGATGACGCTGGGTTCAATATGAATATTTATGGATATATTTTGATTTGTATTTGTACAGTTACATTAAATTATCCAAGCCAAGATTATTTCCTACAAATGATATCGCTTATAGAAAATAAAAAAAAACATACATATATGGAACTTATGAACAACATATTGGCTGATGACAATTAGATAGCTACTAATACAATTATATAATATCACTGTCAAATAATTTATAGTATTCTATTATCTACTAGCAGTACCCGCGGCTTCGCCAGCGTTCTAACTTCCAATCGCTACCAAAATTCACAGGATCACCCGCGGGGAAAATCTTAAGATTGCCTGGAAATTTCATAAAAATCGCAAATTCCATAGGAAACATACATACAACAATGATTTATATAAAAATTAAAAATTATAATCGCTACCAATAATAACTAAATAGAAAATGTTCAATAATATATTCCATTATGTTATGTTACTTGCTTTTACAAATGCAATCTTATTTCTAGAAACCGCAATGGGTATAAAACTCAATTCAGACAAATCCACTGCTAAAACAAAGTACAAAAATGCGATATTAGATATGGGTAATGTTGTGATGCGACGGCTTACAACAATATATCTTCATAACGACTTCATATTCAATTTGCATCCTTTGGGGAAGAAGTTTAAAGAATGTTTAGACAGCGTTCATTCATTTGCCGATGATGTTATAACCGAAAGTAAGAAGGCATTTGAGAGCAACAATTCTGATGAAAATTCTGGAAAACGTAGATTAGCTTTTTTGGACTTATTGTTGGAAGCTGAGAGGAATGGCGAGATTGATTTGGAAGGGATACGCGATGAAGTAAACACTTTTATGTTTGAGGTAAGTTTTGTTTGTAAAAACGAATTATATTTAGACACTAAATTTAGTTTTACCCAATAATAATAACATATTTTTCATATTATTACCCAATACTATATTTTTTCTTTTGATTTAATAACTCATAATCGTTAAAACAATTTTATCGATACTAAGTTTCCACACAAATCCAACATAAATTGCTATATAGTCACGCTTACACCAACTTTTCGGATTATTATGGTCAACGATGAGTGTTATTTCAGACTAGCGACTTACCCCCGCTTCGCTCGGGTTCATTCCTAGGTCGCTTCCCCATATAAACATTCATCCCAATTTTTACCCCCTTAAGGGATGATTTCCAGGGTAGAAACTATCCTATGTCCTTCCCAGGGTCAAAATATTTTCTTATAAAAATTTAATCTAAATCTGTTGAGTATTTTATTAGTATTTCGGAAAACAAACAAATCTTTCTTCTTTATAATATTAGTATAGATTATTTTAGTCCTTTATAATTAAACATATATTATTTTTAAATTCCGGTTTGCAAATGTTTGTAATTCTTCTCCTAAATGGCTTGACCGATTTGTATAATTTTTTTTCGCGTACTCTTGGATGGTTCTTAACTATATGTAGTTGAACTCGGTGTTGCATTCGTCGAGATTCAGATTTTTTTTAATTTTTTCGACCAAACGAATTCTAGGACGAGTACCGGGTCCATTAGTTTTTACTTGTAAAACGGAAACTCAAAATGCACATTTTCACAATTGCGCATTCTTTTTCTATTTAAAGTATTCTTTGGCATATTATAAATTGCTGATGTGTGAAATCCACTATTTCGAATAAAAGGCGAAAATTACGAAAATTATTTTTTTTAATGGACATTTTGGTTTTCTTTTTGGTTGTATGGAATGGATAATGAATAAATAAGACGATATACCTACTTATATTATTTGTGACATTCTTTTTTATTTTTGATTTTAAATAATTCGTAATGCGGAATTTTTTTGTTAAGTTTTGCAAAACAAGTAATAGGATGTATATTTAAGGATTTTATAAAAAACTTGTTTCTTGTTTAAAATATTTTCATTGTAATTTTATATTCATTTACTAATGAGTAGTATATAATTGCGGAAGGCAGTGGTAGCCCAGTGGTAACGCGCTCGCTTGGGAAACCGAGTAAAGCGGGTTCAAATCCCGGTGTCTCGCACCTCTGATATTTTCATGTGCGAATCATGATTACCACTTGCCTTACGGTGAAGGAAAACATCGTAAGGAAACCTGCATGTCTGAGAAAACCTAGGGAGTTTTCAAAAGACATGTGAAGTCCGCCAACCCGCACTCGGCCAGCGTGGTGGACTATGGCCTGATCCCCCTCCTGAAGGGAGGTCCGTGCCCAGCAGTGGGACGTTAAAAAGGGCTGAATACATACATACATACAGAATTGCAGAAGTATCCTTGTTGGTCTTACTGCTTAAATAAGATTAAAAAAAGATTGGCATGTCATTTGTTTAGGGATTTTATCTTCGATCTTTTATCCCGACACCATTGATGTACAAAAACTCAAGATACACAATTAGCGTCTCAAAAGTGCCCTCAAAAAGAAGTGCACAATATGAAATTAATTGCGCTTATTTCAGATCACTTTTGTTCATTACATTAGATTTTTGGATTTATGAATTTTATTCTTTGACTAGCATTGCCCGCGGCTCCGCCCGCGTTCAGATGACCAAAAACCAAATTCTTAGGTTTTACATATTAGTATACTCTTACATTGCAGTTTTTGTATTTTTTCTCAGAAATGAGATATTTTCCCAGGGTAAAAAGTATCCTATATGTTGACTCGGATAACCAGCTATCAACATACCAAATTTCATCAAAATCTCTCCAATGGTTTTACTGTGATGCAATAACAGGCAGATTGACGGACAGACAAAAATTCTAAAAACTATAGATTTGGCCTCTGTATCGATAATAATGTTTATTTCAATAAGATGTTCCAAAAAAAAAATGTACAAATTAAGCTTAGTTACAATTTTATTATGTGTTTATTATATTTTATTAGATGACTAAATCCCACATGTCGACGTCACTTTTTGTTAGGAAATACGTATCTATGTTTTTGTGTATCAATGTCCGGCACCTTCACTTTATATACATACTAGCGACTCACCCTCGCTCCGCTCGGGTTCGTCCCTGGGGTGGGGTCTGAGAGGACCATCCTTATCCTTATCACTTAGGGGTATGGAAAATAGATAGTAGCCGATTCTCAGACCTACTAAATACGCATATAAAATTTGGTAAAAATCGGTAAAGCCGTTTCGGAGGAGTACGGTAACTAACATTATGACATGGAAATTTTATATATTAGAAGATGAGTCGTTGGGCGTTCAAGAATGAAAGGGAAATCGCTACTATCGTATCATTTCACGAATTTAAAATTACTATTGTTAAAAAACATAGGGGACTTTTATATCATCATATCATCAAACACATCATATTATTTATTTTTATATACATTATCATCCTTATCATCAGCCCTTTTCAGTCCACAGTTGGGCACAGGCCTCTCCAAGGGAGACAGACTATGTTCTTAGACTATTCTATAAGAGCGTATGTATAATATAAGTAAATCGTATGTTAGCCTATCTATCTATATATATATATATATATATATATATATATATATATATATATATATATATATATATATATATATATATATAATTACTTTATATGTATATAATTACTTTTTTAAAACTAATATTTTTCCAGGGCCATGATACTACAGCAACGGCGTTAACATTTGGCTTGTTGCTGTTAGCTGATCATGAAGAAGTTCAGGTAAATCTATACTTACAATTGAGTGTGTGAATTCATACTTACATAGCAGCTAAGTCAATTTTAATGGGATTTGAGTATGAAATAGGATACTTCTTCTTTTGGAAAACCACGTGGTGGGCGTTGTTTGTGATGTAGGTGTTTGGGGTGGTGGTAGGTGTGTGGGCGGTGTTTGGGGTGGTAGGTGTTTCTATACAGAAATAATTTGATAAGCATAAACATTTATTTTAATATTATTATAATATTTTACACCAGTCTCGTATCTAGAATGTTTAAAAAAATCATAAATGGTAAGGTTTTCGAGGTTTTGATAAAATTTGTTACTAGGAAAAACTACACAATAAGGAAGTTAAGATCAGGCGCGCTAAGTCTCGAGACATTAATATACATATACATTCCTTTATCTCGGGAACTTGGAATATTAAACCTATTTAGAATGAAAGCCGACTCCTTTTGATGTTAACGTGGAAAACAGGGATAGCAGGCTACTTAGATCGCGCACGATCGTATTTGTGGCAAATTAAGCTAATTAGAATATAGAAATTGTCTTAAAAATACTTTTAAGTTTTAGCCAAATTCAAAATAGCAGGTAGTCAATTCAAGTTCGCCACAGTGTTCGCCTATTGTAGAACAATTTTTTTTATTATAAGTAAGATACATATGTATATATACCTCAAGAGTGGTCTCAAATAAATTTAAAAATAAATTCATCGTAAAGATGGAATAATTATTTAATAATAATAATAAGATTTTAAAACTTTTACATATTACAATGCTCTTGAAGTAAGCAGCTTTTTAATTTCATCTTGAAGTTTCTATAGAGTTGCGCAGTTTTTTGTCCCGACGAAACTAGTACTCTAAGCGAGAATCGAATCCATGTCTTCCATCTATTTTGTTATCTATACTAATATTATAAAGAGGTAAAGTTTGTGAGTTTATAGGTTTGTGAGTTTGTGAGCTTGTGACGTTGTAGGGGGTAATCTCTGGATTTACTGAGCCGATTTAGATGAAATTTGGTAAGAAGTTTTTATCCCGGAAATCATCCATTAAGGGAGTAAAAATGGGGGTGAAAGTTTGTATGGGGAATCGAGCTAGGGACGAACCCAAACGAAGCGAGGGCGAGTCGCTAGTATCATTTATGAGTAATTAGACAGATAATCACCTACAATTATAAATTTAGACTTATCAAAACACAAGAAAGGTAGAAGAGATAAATAATAATATTTTATTATTATTCTATATTATATTTTCTCAATACTAATTAGTACGAGCATCATATATTAAAAATACTTATCGAGTAATAGATCAGGCCAATTATTCAAGGATAAAGGACTATGTTATGACAACAATTTTAGCTTCATAAATAAATAACAATTCATATTTTTATTCATTGTTATTACGCAATTACCATTATATTACGTATGTTTGCAAAATAAAGGCAACAAAAACAATTCAACGATAAAAGACATAACATATTATATATATAAAAAGACATATATGACGACACGTTTGGCTCAGTTTGTAGTGACCCTACCTGCTGTGCCAGCGGTCGCGGGTTCGAGTCCCGCTGGAGGCATTCATTTGTGTGATAACGAATGTTTGTACTCCAGTCATGGTTGTTTATATTTATAATATGTATGTATTTAAAGTTATATATGTGTAGTGTATCAACTATCTGGTATCCATAACACAGCCTCGTAGCTTACCGTGGAACTAGTTGGCGCTGTGTGTTAATGTCCCTACATATATATATATATATATATATATATATATATATATATATATATATTATATATTTATATATTTATATACATATATATAATGTCTTTTTATATATATAATATGTTATGTCTTTTATCGTTGATGGTTTTTGTTGCCTTTTTTTGCCTCTTTACATCCGATTCGTCACTACGAGACTGCTTAAAATGACACCATTTTTTTAACAAATATATTATTTCTTAGGTTTAAGTGAATATTTGATATTTTAAATAAACCTACTTTGTAGAATTTTTCAGGGTTTAAGATTTTTTTTAATACGAAATAGTTTCTAATAATAACAATACCCTTGTATACCAAATGTATACATATAATAAAATTGTAACTAAACTGAATCTGTACATTAAATATTTTTTTGGAAATCTTATTGAAATAGTCATTATTATCAATACAGAGACCGAATCTATAGTTTTTAGAAGTTTTATCTGTTTGTCTGTAATCGCATCACGAAAAAACCACTGGAGGGATTTTGATGAAATTTGGTACGACGATAGCTGGTTATTCGGGTCAATATATAGGATACTTTTTACTGCGGGAAAATATCTCATCTCTGAGAATCTATACTAAACGTTAAAACGTCAGTAGGAACGAACCCGAGCGGAGCGAGGGTGAGTCGCTAGTAAATATATATGAAGCAATAAAAGCTTTACATTATTATTTGTTTTAGAAAATAACTCGGTCAATACCTAATTAAATCTATTTATTTTTATACAAAGATGTTATTTATTTTGACAAATTATTATTGGCATTTCTTTTATACTAACTTAAAGCAATATAGGAACCTTTCAAAAAATATATATTATCTTTTTCTCTATTGCTTTATATAATAAAATTCTAAGTTAAATCTGTACATTAAATATTTTTTGGGAAATCTAATTGAAATAGACATTTTTATCGATACAGAGTCCGAATCTATAGTTTTTAGAATTTTTGTCTGTCTGTCTTTCTGTCTGTCTGTCTGTCTGTCTGTCTGTTACCGCATCACGAGAAAACCACTGGACAGATTTTGATGAAAATTGGTATGATGATCGCTGGTTATCCGGGTCAACATATAGGCTACTTCTTACCGCGGGAAAATATCTCATTTCTGAGAAAAAATACAAAAACACAAAAACTGCATTGTAAGAGTATACTAATATGTAAAACCTAAGAGTTAGGTTTTTGGACATCTTAACGCTCGCGGAGCCGCGGGCAATGCTAGTCTTCTCTAAAAATGATTTCAAATTAAGTATATTGGGATTTCCGATTTCTAATTGTATAGGTACTTCACTTTTTTACCCGAGGTTTAGTGTAAAAAAGATTACGTAACCACTTTACAAAAAGGTCGTAAGACGTTTAAAAATGTTAAGTTTTGTATACTTATATCTCTGTATGCTCAACGTACGTACCTACTTAAATATTTATTTTCTTAGGAAAACTTAATTCCTTTAAACACGTTATTTTCTAAGGATAAAATAAGCTACGTTTTTTTAGAGTATTTCTACGAAATCCGTAATGGATTGTATATTTTTATTAATATTGTATCATGTTTATTGAAAACATACCTACTTTATGTTAATTTTGGTTTTAAATATTTATTAATAATTCTAGTTATGGTGTGGTAATCTGCGAAACGGCTGGACTGATTTTGACAAGAATTTCACTGGCTGATAGCTGATGTTATAAGGAGTAACTTAGGCTACTTTTATTTAAAAAAAGAATTAGGGTTCCGTTCAAAAAAACTAAAAGGTACCTAGGAACGCGCTCGAGCGAAGCGAGTGTAAGCCCCTAGTTTCATAATATTTAATTTAAGTAGCTATAATTATGATTCTTACAATTAAAAAGAAATCTAGTTTATAGTTTCTAAAACCAGAAAGCGGGATATTTTTTACATTATTTTTTCTTTACTTTCAAGGCTTATGTTAGTGACGAAATTGTGATTTGTATAACAAAGGATTTTCATCCCGAACAACTACCAAACGATCTGTTTGTCCGAATAAATTTCGCGTGGGCGAAACGCGTATGTACACTACAGCACCATTTTCGTTTGTACAAATGCACCTTGTGTAGTTTAATGTTTCTCATTAATTTTCCAGAGAAAATGAACCAAATAACTCCTTTTGATATATTAAGCTTTGATCTTTTAAAACAACATTGTACATATCAAATGAAAATATATTTATTAGATGATTTTCTATTTAGTATGTGAATCTAGTTCGCCAATGTTTTGTACTTCTTCTATACATATAATAAAATTGTAACTAAAATACTTTACTTTATACTTACTATTACGTATTAGTATACTCTTTCTTACATTGCAGTTTTTGTATTTTTTCTCAGAAATGAGACATTTTCCCTCGGTAAACAGTATCCTATATGTTGACCGGATAACCAGCTATCACCATACCAAATTTCATCAAAATCCCTCCAGTAGTTTTTCTGTGATGCGGTAACAGACAGACAGACAAAAATTCTAAAAACCATAGATTCGGCCTCTGTATCGATAATAACGTGTATTTCAATAAGATTTTCCAAAAAATATTTCATGTACAGATTCGGCTTGGTTACAATTTTATTATATGTATAGATTACGTTATTTGTAAAGTAATTAAATTCGCAATTGCCAGCATATGCGATGTCTTTCTACTGTCTCATATTGTAAATTATAATGCTTAATCTCTAAAAATCTGTTTAGGACCGTATCTACAAAGAATGCAAGGAAGTGCTAGGTGATGCAGACCGATTTCCGAGCGCTTTCGATCTCGGCGAAATGAAATATCTGGATGCTGTGATCAAAGAAATACTAAGAATCTACCCGTCCGTGCCTTTCATTGGTAGGGAAATTGTTGAAGATTTTATGTTAGGTGAGTATTTATTGTATTTGAATACTTCGATGCTACCTCACTTTACTGTCTCGTAGGTCTAGTCCTAGTGATCTTAAGTTCGAGTCCCAGGTCGGAACAAATTTAGTAATTGGTTTTTTTATGTGAAGAAATTCTCAGTAACTACTCAGAGTTGGGAAGTTGGCAGTTTTTGACCCTCGTACCAAAGAGAGCACATGAAGCATCATCGGCCTTGATCTTTCACCTGTCGTGTCGAATTGACGTCCCACCGGAGTGTGAGAGTGACAGAAATAGAGAGTGCACGTTGTGTCCGCGTACACTTGTGCACTATATTATGTCCCTCGCAAATGGCTTGTCTCAGAGAAATTGGCCTATTGACCGAAATTGGTTGGCAAGACATTATAACTATGTGTGTAATTAATCGGTAATTAATTAATTATCAAGAGAAGTGTACTTGTGGGGAGCATTATTGTAAAGTATATCCTGTAGAGCGCACAGCGGCATAAGCATTAATATTATAACAGACTGTATAATTTTAATATACTATGTATTACAAATGCAAAAGTTTATATGTACTTGTGTAGGTATGTTTGTTACTGCTTCACACTGAATGACTGAACAGATTTCATTTCATTCATTCATCATTTATAAGCTGGTTTCTTTTTGTATTAAGCCCCATAAAGTACCTAAAGATGCACCAGACGACCGAATGTCTAGCAAAAATAAACAAATACTCAGTTCGTGCGAGAATCGAACCTACGTCCAATTCACCGTCATTATGGTTGTTTTTTAAAAGTTACTTTAATATGAAGTGATACGTGAATGAAATAAAATATATCTCTATTCATAAGCTATTTATTGTTCCACAAATCGACTTTATCGAATATATAGGTATATGCCCGCTATTGTTTGTATTTATTTTATATAAAAAATTGAAATATGGACATATAGAATACTTTCGAACTGAGTTACTAGAAATCTAAAGTTTATTTGATATAACTCTATCGATTTATTTTGAAGTATTTTATATAGGCTATATTTTTTTAATATGCCACTTTTGAATGTTGGCAATTAAAATAAAATTTTAGATACGATATTCTCGTGGCTTAGACAAATCATACCAAACAATCAAACCGTGGCACAAATTCAGTATTGGGGACTTTGCCCCTAGCGGAGTGGGTGGTATTTCTGGATAAGGGACGTGATAGGGAGTCGAAATGTTAAATAAAAATTGTCCGCGAACGTATGAGTAAAAAGTTATTGAGACTTAAAGTTACAACATTTCCATACATTTTCATATATTTCTTTACCACCATTCGGAGTGGGTGGTATTTTTAGATAGGGGAGGTGACAGAGAGTCAAAATATATTAAAAATATTTGGAGGAAACGTACGAGTAAAAAGTTATTGAGACTTACAAGTTATAACATATCTAACACATTTCCATACATTTCTTTACCTAAATAAGTGATTACAACAGATAAACATACCTTTAACGAATAGTACGCATCCTTTTTTATGTACATTACACATTTTCACAACAATTAATGCTTTATTGTATTTAATATTTTAATAATTTCACAACACAAACAAAACGATCTTACATTTTGACAAAAGCAAAACTGACACTTTGTTTTATATTACCGCTTAAATGACAACAGATTATATTTGATTATTCGTCATATCTTGGTTAGGTTAGGTTAGAACATTTAAGATTATTTATTTATTATTCCTCATATCTGGGTTAGGTTAGGTTAGAACATTTAAGATTATTTATTTATTATTCCTCATATCTGGGTTAGGTTAGGTTAGAACATTTAAGATTATTTATTTATTATTCCTCATATCTTGGTTAGGTTAGGTTAGAACAGTTGCCACAACGCACGAGCCGAGCGAGCGAAGCGAGCGTGCCGCGGTAGCGGCCGGCGAGTGCCATAAATGACTAGAAAACTAGAAAATTCGAATTTCACGCAAAGTACAAATAAAGACTATCATCTGGAGATTATTTTGACAATTAAAAGTGACGTTTTGATTCCAAGTGTCTAAATGGTAGTAATGTCAAAATAATGTATGGAAATGTTGTAACTTTAAGTCTCAATAAATTTTTACTCATATGTTCGCGGACAATTTTTATTTAACATTTCGACTTCCTATCACGTCCCTTATCCAGAAATACCACCCACTCCGCTAGAGGCAGAGTCCCCAATCCTAAATCGCAGCCCAAACCGTAGTCGACCACGGTGGCCAAGTGCGGGCGGACTGAGCAAAGAGCATGTTTTTCGAAAACTTGCTAGGTTTCCTCGGACACGCAGATTTCCTCACGATGTTTTTCTTCACTGTAAGACAAGTGGTAATCATGTTGGAAACTATTCGCACATTGAAATATAAAAGATACGAGACCCGGAATTTGAACCGGTTTCACTCGGTTTCCCAAGTGCGCGCGTTACCACTGGGCTACAACTGCTTTTTTAATTCAAATACGTTTCATTCACATCAATAAAAAAATGTTTTTTTTTACACATGTTCAACTAACGAATTGGAATAATTATAATAATACAATTCGCGAGAAAGCTCGCTTATTATCACGTTACTTTAATATAAAAAAATCGTCTAGACATAGCTTAGGAAAATTCTGCTCAATTTGAGTCTAAGCATTCTTATTCGTGCACCTGAGATTAATTTTCTCCACTTTCTGTACTTCAATATCACTAGATTCTAAGTAAATGACTTATAAAGTATTTTTTTTACGTAAATTCTTGTATTATTATATCCAAAACATTATAAAACAAATACACGTCTTCAAAGAAATTGAGGTGTATTTACGAGTTACAAATTGGTTCTCCATAGTTCAAGTAGTGCCTTTTCAAGGTTGTGTACTTAACGAGTCGAGACGTCGTTATAACGCCGGTTCCCAACAGTCTGTGTACCCTAGGGTGGCCAAAAAAAAACAATTTTTTTTTCAAGTTTCATACGAAAATATGAAAATCGATTTTTTTCTCGTTATTTCACTATTTTCGACTATAAAAATGATTAGGATTCTGAAATTATCAGTCGATATTTTAATATTTAAAGATCCCTTGAGATATTTTTAAGTTTCTAGTCTTTCTAGACTACTTTAGACCTTTTTAAGCGACTTCGGAATATATCCATATTCGAATATTCGAATAATATTCATGTTCAGAAATTTAATAGTGAAAATCGTCTCGAATTTTTTTTTGCATCTCTCTAGCCGTAGTTCTATTCCTTAGTATGCCAACTTCAAGAAAAAATAGTCGTCATATTCATGTTCAGAAGTCGCTCTACGATTTTGGAAATTTTTAGAAATGCTAAGCGACCTCTTAAAATTTTTATTTTGAGCTGCGCTTTGGAGGGGGCTCTTATAATATGATAAACTAACATATTTTCCAATGAGACTCGAAATAAAATAATCGTTTTTTGGGCCACCCTAAATTGTACCTATCTGAAGTTTTCTTACTGGATATAGAAAATTGGTATATTCAATTATACAATTCATGTCAAATTTCTATCGCTTGTAAGTGAAACCTAAGATAAGTTATTGGGAACATCCGTTATTTATTGTACGATCATGATCCTTCGGGCTGCTTATTTTTTAAAGCCGGTTAGAAGTTACACCAACACTAACAGTAAAATATTGTTAACAGATGACATTAAAGTGAAAAAAGGCACTGAAGTGGTAGTCCACATATATGACGTCCAACGCAGGGAGGATTTGTTTCCAGAACCGGAGTGTTTCAAACCGGAAAGGTTCCTCGAAGGAGAGGCGCGTCATCCCTATTCTTACGTACCTTTCAGTGCCGGACCTAGGAATTGTATTGGTTTGTATTGTTAGATCTATACGAATAACCCTATTGTTACACTATATTATGTGTGTTTGTACGTGAGTGCGTGTGTTGTCATTCGAAACGTCGGAAACCAAAAATCAATATAAATCCGCATCCGAAAAAATCCAAAGAGACAATTCTATTTAAAACGTAAAATATTCGCGTAAATCTAAAAAAGTATCAGATTAATAGATTTAATTTTTTGTAATAAGACAATGCCTATCAAATAAATGCTTGATTGCAATACTTTCTTAGATTTACGCGAATATTTAATATTTTAAATAAAACTATCTTTTTGGATTTTTTCGCGGATTTATTTTGAATTTTGGTTCCCGACGATTTGAATGCTTTACAGCAATCATGGTCAGTCTCTTCCGTGACAGCGATAAAATCTGAAACGATAGTTTTTAACCCCCGACGCAAAAAGAGGGGTGTTATAAGATTGACGTCGATGTCTGTCTCTGTGTATGTGTGTGTGTGTGTGTGTGTGTGTCTGTCTGTGGCATCGTAACTCTGAAACGGATAGACCGATTACGATGCGGTTTTTTCATTTGAAAGTCAGTTTCCTTCCTCTTTTTCAAAATGATGTAAGGCATTTTAACGTATGATTACTCGATTAAGTGCTTCACGCGTGCCAGTGTAATCGTTTAATGACAATTAATTTGCGTAGGGGGTTTTTTAAATTTTATTTCAAATGCAGGACTGTACTTATTACTTACGATGATTATTATCGAAGTTGCCTCTAACACAATATATTTTATTTACAGGTCAAAGGTTCGCCAAATTGGAAATGAAATCTATGTTAACTGAAATCATTCTAAATTTTAAACTTGAGCCCGTTGTAAAAGGGTTTCGGCCTTCACTTAAAGCGGACGTAGTGTTGAGGACTGACGACAAGATATATGTTAAATTTATACAGCGATAATAATATTCCAATAATACCTTGTAAATAAAATATTTACTTGTATATAAATGTGTTTTTTTAATGTGTGTTTATTTACATTTTCTCTCTGTTTTCATTAGGTCCTTAAAGTTGTTTAAACTTTTAACGTTAGTGTATTTGAGTGGTTTTTATTGTTTTGTCAACAATAATTGCTGAAATAATTTTAATTTGTAAGTATGATGTCAGCACTCAGCAGTTGTTATAGTTATGAATTAAAACTTAAAAATATATATAAACTAGCGACTCACCCTCGCTCCGCTCGGGTTCGTCCCTGGGGTGGGGTCTGGGAGGACCACCCTTATCCTTATCACTTAGGGGTATGGAAAATAAATAGTAGCCGATTCTCAGACCTATTGAATACGCATATAAAATTTGGTAAAAATCGGTAAAGCCGTTTCGGAGAAGTACGGTAACTAGTGTCCGACCGAAGCTTCGGCTTCGGCTTCGGCTTCGGCCACCTTCGGCCAAAAAATCCACCTTCGGCGAAACATTCGGCTTCGGCCCAAAACCCGGCCGAAGCCGAGTTTCGCCGAAGGTCCGAGCGACCGTCGAGATTGAACGAACTGTTACGAAAGTCATGAAGCGGCATTGTGATACATTAGTAATCTGACTGATTGGTCTAATTGTAATTTGTGAATTACATAATAAAGAAATGATTATTTTTTACCAGTAGGTATATCACATCTCTAAACCAACCATCTCTATGATATATCATCAACTTCTATATGAGACAGTCTTTGAGGTATTGATACAAAATTAATTACTGAGTGCTGAGAGAATATAAACCTTCGGCTTCGGCTTCGGCCGAAGGTTGTGGCGATAGCCGATTAATCGGCTTCGGCTTCGGCTTCGGCCAAAAATAGACCTTCGGTTGAACACTAACGGTAACTAACATTGTGACATGGAAATTTTATATATTAGATAATAAAGAAGAAAATTGCAAAAATTTTTTTTGCCAAAATATTCTGAACTACTAAATTTTAAATAGTACTTTTAACTCTTTTTTAACAAGATAAATTTGAACTTAGGATTTGAACATTTATAACAATTTGTTCATTTAATAAGTATTATTTAAAATTTATAATAGATAGAAATTAATTTATGAAATTAGTAATGTGTTTATACAACCTTAAATCGTGCAACGTTTCGCACGAAAGTTGGCAAGCTCCCTTTATGCCGTAGGCGAACGGTGTTTAAAAACAAGATCTTTTTAGATAATTTATAATTTTACTTCATAAAGTTAAGGAACTTGATGAAACTAAGCTTAGTTTCCTGGACGGATCCTGCAAGGGAAGCTTGTGAGATCAAATCCCATTAAAAATTAAAATCTATTGTTGTAGTGAGTGTTATAAGTTTGGCACTAAATGTGTCTCTTCAAAGCTATTTACCACACGTATTGACGACACGTTTGGCTCAGTTTGTAGTGACCTTACTTTCTGTGCCAGCGGTCACGGGTTCGAGTCCCGCTGGGGGCATTCATTTGTGTGATGAGCATGAATGTTTGTACTTCAGTCATGGGTGTTTATATTTATAATATGTATATATTTAAAGCTATATATGTGTAGTCTATCAATTATCTGGTATCCATAACACAAGCCTCGTAGCTTAACATGGAACTGGATGGTGTTGTGTGTTAATATCCCAACATATTTATTATTATTATTACCAAAAAAAAAACTATTTTACATTACAAAATAATTGAATTAAATACTAATTTAAACTTACTAATAGTGCGAATTCCTTAAATGCCGTCGGCTGTCATCTTGTAGTGGGTAATTTTCAGATAATTTAATAGATATTTGCTTTTATCTTTGAATGTCAACTAACATTGCTCTCGGCATTCAGACTAATAAATCTGTAAACCCTCGTCAGAATTGTGGCTCGATTGAAACCAGCCTTCACTAGTAGTTTTATCAAATTATTTTCTAAAAAGAAATTCTAGTTTTAATTTCAAAGTTATCTCATTATAAGTAACTAGCGGCTCACCCTCGTTTTGTTTCAATTCACCTTTAGAAAGACAAAATTAAATCTATCCCATGGAAGCCGTAAATTTTTCCGGGATAAAAAGAGATTATAGTCTGGAATAGTACTGTGCTATTCCAGACTATAATCTATCTCTGTGCCAAATTTCATTAATTTAAGTGTTTGAGTAACAAACATCCATCCAAACATTCCAAACATACAAACATCTAAACTTTCACACTTATAATTTTATATTAGTAAGATATATATGTAGTAAAAAATCTTACTTATTGGCTATATACATACACAACATATCTTTCAATGTATAGACTTTTCTTTTGTATTAGTAATTACTTGTAGTATGAAGATTGATGCTCCGCATGTGACCTCTAAAGGTCACATTTTTTTTATTTTTTTATTTTTTTTGTAGGAAAATAAGCTTAAATGAACGATATTTTAATGGATAGTTAGTCTAAGGTATTACATTTGTTACGAACTGTGAAAGGCGCAGATTTATATGACGCGTCATAATTGCCAAGGATTTATGGCCAGAGTATTAATTGTCTAAGAGATTTCATGTTTATTTTGCAAATGTCAAATGTCCAAAATTAATTGTAGTGTAGGTGGAAATATGCGTACGTTTTTCTGCTTATTATATTTTAGTTATGGCCTGAAGGTAAACGTAAGAGTAGAAGATTCGATTTGCGTGGGTGGGCATTAATTATATATTGATACCGGCAAAATAAAATACAAAAAAAAAACATTAATCTAAAATAAAATATTTCGTCGTTTGCACCTATTTTAGGACTATTGAGAATTTCTTGAATAAAACCTACTAATAATCTGAACACGTGGACTTCACGAAAGCTATAGCTTACATTCCAGCACTTTTTTTTTAATGTTGGGAAATTCATTTACGCATTCCACCTACGTACATACAGATTATGTGGGACTCATCGGCTAGAAAAGCCAGTACTAACCTCTAAAACCCAACAGAATCAAGTTAAAATTAATATCAAATACCCATGTTTGCAATCCCTTGGAGGTATGAAAAAATCAAACTTCTAAGTAAACGCAATGAAAAGTTACGGCCGCTTATGTTGTATATTTTGACACTCGCAAGGGAATCAAAATCTGTAGGATAGAGCTTCCTATTGACCCAGAATCATAAAATTTAGCAAGAAGTAATGTCTTATAGTACAAGTAAAGAGAAAAATCGGAAAACTGTAAATTTGTTGTTACATCACAAAAAAAATATTGCCATTATAAATTAATTTTAATGTTTCATGCCACGGAACCCTCGGTGTGCGAGTCAGACTCGCACTTGTCCGATTTTTATAGCTATTGATGAGCTTTAGTATTATCACTACAAAAAACTTTGGAAACAGATTATGTAGATAGGCAAATTCTATTCATATATGTTGTCGTAAAATATCTATACATATAATAAAATTCTAACTGAGTCGAATCTGTACATTAAATATTTTTTGGAAATCTTATTGAAATAGACATTATTATCGATACAGAGGCCGAATCTATAGTTTTTAGAATTTTTGTTTGTCTGTCTGTCTGTTACCGTATTACGGAAAAACCACTTGAGAGATTTTGATGAAATTTGGTATGATGATAGCTGGTTATCCGGATCAACATACCTATAGGATACTTTTTACTGCAAGAAAATATGTCATCTCTTAGAAAACTGTACTAAGCCTCAAAACGTAAGTAGGGAAGAACCCGAGCGAAGCGAGAGTGAGTTGCTAGTTTTCAATAATGCTTAAAGTCGAACCTCGAACACTGGGAGACAACAACTTAACATGTAACGTACATTAAGTTTTGATAGCAATAAATAGATCAATACAGGCTTGTAAGATAATTACTTTTGTAATGAACAAAGAATTTCCAATATACTCGTATTCTCATGTCAATGTCATTACTGGCATTCATTAGTGTACTTTATTGAAAATTACATACGAGCTTTATCTGTTTATTCGCGCAGAAAAGCAACTGTTTGGGAAAATAGCTGAGGAAAATTAAGTTTTACTGTTGAAGAATGTTTAGGTGTAAATAACTCCTAAATGGCCTTTAACCGAAGACTGTTTCTACGGTCTTCGGATACATTTATTTTAAAATAGTTTAATCCGTGGTTCTGCTTGCAGGGTGTGGTAGAGTTAAATGGTAACCGTCCTTTCTTAGTATGTAATCTATATTCTTGTCTTATCCTAAGATCAAAAATTAATAAAATATCAATAAATTCGAAAAAATAATAACATAAATACTTACATTCTACGGTAAAAAAATACAAAAGCTGTGTAATGGTATAGTTTACGTGAATTCCAACTTTTATTATTTTTTCACGACTCGTCAAATTGCAAAGTTGGAATGTTTACGGCGACATCTGTACTAATATTAGAAAGAGGTAAAGTGTGTGAGTTTGTGAGATTGTTAGTGACGTTGTAGGGGTAATCTCTGGATATACTGAACCGATTTTGAAAGTTCTTTTACCAATAGAAAGCCACGTTATTTCTGAGTGTCACCTATACATATAATAAAATTCTAAGTCAAATCTGTACATTAAATATTTTTTGGGAAATCTAATTGAAATAGACATTATTATCGATACAGAGTCCGAATCTATAGTTTTTAGAATTTTTGTCTGTCCGTCCGTCCGTCCGTCTGTCTGTTACCGCATCACGAGAAAACCACTAACCGGATTTTGATAAAATTTGGTATGATGATAGCTGGTAATCCGGGTTAAGATATAGGCTACTTTTTACCGCGGGAAAATATCTCATTTCTGAGAAAAAATACAAAAACACAAAAACTGCATTGTAAGAGTATACAAATATGTAAAACGTAAGAATTAGGTTTTTGGTCATCTGAACGCGGGCGGAGCCGCGGGCAATGCTAGTAGGCTATATATTAACAAAGTGACAGTTAAACAAACTGACAGTTAAACTAATTAATAGTTTAACTTACTGGCAGTTTACCTTACTAGCAGTTAAGTTAACTGACAGTTAAACTTACTAGCCGTTAATAAAACTGACAGTTAATCTTACTGACAGTTAAACTTACTGACAGTTAAACTAACTAAGAGTTAAATTAACTGACAGGTAAGATAACTGATAGTTAAACTTACTTGCCGTTATCAAACTGACAGTTAATCTAACTGATCGTTAACGTTACTGACAGTAAACTAAACTGACAGTTAAACTTACTAATAGTTAATAAAACTGACAGTTAAACTAAGTGAAAGTCAAGCTAACTGATAGTTTGATTTACTGGCAGTTAAGTTAACCGACAGTTAAGCTTACTAGACGTTAATAAAACTAACAGTTAGACCTACTGACAGTTACATTACTGCCAGCTAAACAAACTGACAGTTAAACTTACTGTAAGTTAAACTAAGTAACAGTTAAACTAACTAGCAGCTTATCAAATTAACAGTTAAACTAACTGGCAGTTAGTTATACTAAGAGTTAAGTAACGGACAGTTAAGCTAACCGACAGTAAATCAAACTGACCGTAAATCAAACTTACAGATAGTTAAACAAACTGACAGTTAACTAACTAACAGTTAAATTAACTGACAGGTAAGATAACTGGCAGTTAAACTTACTTGCCGTTAATCAAACTGATATTTAATCTAACTGATCGTTAACGTTACTGACAGTAAAACAAACTGACAGTTAAACATACTAATAGTTAAACAAACTGACAGTTAAACTAAGTGAAAGTCAAGCTAACTGATAGTTTGATTTACTGGCAGTTATGTTAACCGGCAGTTAAGCTTACTAGACGTTAATAAAACTGACAGTTAGTCGTACTGACATTACAATACTGCCAGTTAAACAAACTGACAGTTAAACTTACTGAAAGTTAAACTAAGTAACAGTTAAACTAACTAGCAGCTTATCAAACTAACAGTTAAACTAACTGGCAGTTAGTTATACTAAGAGTTAAGTAACGGACAGTTAAGCTAACCGACAGTAAATCAACTGACATTAAATCAAACTTATAGATAATTAAACAAACTGACAGTCAAATTAACTGACAGTTAATCTTACTAGCGTGTCTTTACATAACATCCCGTATGCATGCAGGTATACTTTAATGCATTTCAAACGTTAAAACATAGTTATTTTTAAAACGAAATAAATAAAAACATTATTTTAAAGAAAGGAGAAGAAGATTAGAAGGAAAGATCAATAATTATATGTATATTATACAATAACATAAACATTCTAATAATTTAGGCGCCGAAGATATAATGTAATTATAATAAGCATTCCGCTATTTTTTTTCTAAAATGACAAAGTTATTAGCCAGCTGCAGCAATATCCCGTTACGATTAGATGAGACTCCATTTTAGAATTCTGTAGCCTAAAGCCTTATAATTCCACCATATCCATAGTCCGCCTTTCAGTTAAGATGTTACAGCCATTTTACTCAAAGAGTATTGGAGCTAAATTGTTGAAATTTAGAACATAGGTGGTTCATGTAAATCGCTGGACAATTGCGTAGTCCAATTTAACAAAAATAAAAAAAAGGGATACATGCCAATAGTTGCGCAGTAATATGGATCAAAAGTCGTTAACATTGTAACTAAAAAATAGACACGCCTGTGTATGTATATAGGCGCATGATTAATACATAAGCAATATACATGCTTACATACTATCAAAGCCATTACCCTCCTTCTGAAACAGTTGGATAAATAGCAAATTAATCATGCTATCAATAAAGGTCACCAATAAAGTTATATTAAGACAGTTGCAAAAAAATCATATCTAAGTTTTTCCGTAGGCTGTTCTTATTTGCTCTCAGAACATGGCCTACGTCAAAGATCTCATAAATAGGAAATTTATTTTGGAATGATTTTATGGATCATAGATGAATCGAGATAATATTATTTGATATTTTTAAAGCTTCGAAATTCTTATTATATGAAAAGTATACATAAGAATTCTGAGAAAGATAATTTGTTGATTTTTACTTATACGTTTTATTACCAGACAATAAATAGAAATATTATATGTTAGATAGAAGATTATTGAAAACTGATAATATTCTAAAACGTTATCAGTGTTTACTCTGTCACATGTTTTGCAAAAATTCAGGCAAACAGACTGGCTGTATGAAGATGTGATTGTGAAAATAAAGAGAAACCTTTTGAATAAAATTTTGACTGTCTTGGATTTGTTAAAATACAGTGTAATTAAGGGTTTTAGAATTGTGCAAGAAAAAATGATTAGAGAATAGACACAAAGTAGGCTTAAGTGAAGCATTACTAATATTTTCTTGTAATTATAATAAAAGGTAGTGGTAGCCCAGTGGTAACGCGCTCGCTTGGGAAACCGAGTGAAGCGGGTTCAAATCCCGGGTCTCGCACCTCTGGTATTTTCATTTGCGAATCATTTCTTACTTGATTACCACTTGCCTAACGGTGAAGGGAAACATCGTGAGGTAACCCGCATGTCTGAGAAAACTTAGCAAGTTTTCGAGAGACATGTGAAGTCCGCCGATCCGCACTTGGCCAGCGTGGTGGACTATAGCCTGATCCCCCTCGTAGTGAAGGGAGACCGGTGCCAAGCAGTGAGATGTCAAAAAGAGCTGAATACATACATATATAATTATAATAAACAAAATAAATTGAATCTGACGAAATTCGAATAGTTGATAACGTGTATAGTATATATTTTTGTGACTTAAAACGGGATATTTACGATATTTTTCATTTACCTTATGAGTTCCCGATATTTCGGTACTGTTACAAGTGAATTGGTCACGCTATACGTGTTCCCTACTGTATATACTCACTACGCTTACACCGCCAGTAAGTTAAACTGACAGTTAGCTTGACTGTCAGTTAGTTTAACTGCCGGTAAGTTTAACTGTCAGTTATCTTAACAGTCAGTTATCTTAACTGCCAGTTAGCTTAACTGTCATTTAGTTTTACTCTCTGTTTGTTTAATTGGCAGTTAATTTAACTATCAGTAAGTGTAACTGTCAGTTTTTTTACTTTCAGTAAGATTAACTGTCAGTTTTATGAACAGCTAGTAAGTTTCACTGCCAGTTAATTTAGCTGTCCGTTTGTTTAACTGTCAGTAAGATTAACTGTCAGTTAGATTAACTGTCAGTTTGATTAACAGCTAGTAACATTTACTGTCAGTTTGATTAACGGCTAGTAAGATTAACTGTCAGTTAATTTGACTGTCATTTGTTTAACTATCAGTAAGTTTAACTGTCAGTTTGATTTACAGTCGGTTAGCTTAACTATCCGTTACTTAACTCTTAGTATGACTAACTGCCAGTTAGTCATACTAAGATATATAGAATAGCTAATGAAATTACTATAATAAATCGGTCAAGTGCGAGTCGAATTCGCACACGAATGGTTTCGTACCATCGAACATATGCTTTTTTATTAATATCACTTTTACTCTAAATATGTATGTGGTATATTAACTTCGATGATCGATTACGATCGTTAAAAAAATGTTTCTTGTATTTTTATTTTTATTATTTATTGTTATAGCGGCAATTAGTATATACTCTGTGAAAATTTCAACTTTTTACAACCCTCTGACGGACGGATGGACTGACGGAAGGATGGACGGACAGTTAGTAATAGGCTTCTGTTGACATCTTTCGGGTACGGAACCCTAATTTAAAATAGTGGAAATATGTAAATAAAGTGAATGACGGTGTATCTCGAACAACACAAGCGAATCGCACGGTTAAGGTCAGGACGCAAGAGTCATATTTGAGTGAGTTTACGTTTGAACTGCTAATATCTACCTACCACAGCTATCAGGCAAAGACTATTAACGTAGAACGGACACCTGCATTGTTCCTACTTCGAAAGGCATAATACTGTTTTATAAAATTAAACATTGTCTATATTGCTTTCCATCATGAAATGCCACGGTTGTCTTAAGCTTATTAAGGATTTGAATAATATAAAATGTTCATCCTTAACATGTAGTAAAAGTTTCTGTTCTTTATGCATCAATCTTACGGAACTATCAATTGAGAAGAGGAGCAAATGGAAATGTCCTGATTGCTGTGCCAATAAGCGAAAAATTGGAGATAATAGTTCAACACCTGTGCGCTCAAATGAGGACGACTCAAACGTCACTTTGCGAAAAAAGGCTGATACACAAACTATTACGGGAATGAATAGTGAAGTAAAGGAACTTATTGCCGAATTTCGATTGCTAACTCAGGAATTATCCTCCCTAAAAAAACAGCTTGAAGACACTACAGCTTCTATGACATCCTGCCAGAAACGATTAGAAGAACTCGGGTCAGCGATAGCTAACAATGATAGTCGAATTAAAAAGCTTGAAGATCGTGAGAGAGAGAGACTGAACTGTTAAAGGGTACAGTGAAAGAACTACAACAAGAATTGAATGTAAAATCTCAAAACAATATCAGTAACGAACTAGAATTATGTGGTATCCCGGAAATTAATAATGAGAACTTACAACATGTAGTTCTTTTGGCTGCGCGGAAAGTAGGAGTGGACCTAGAAGATGGTGACATAGATTGGGTTATCCGCGCTGGGCCTCGTGTTAAGCGAGTAATTACCATGGAAAATAACTCTCAATTCCCTAGACCAGTTGTTGTTCGCCTTCTACGCAAGACAAAGCGAGATCAGATAATTAAGGCTGCGAAA
This sequence comes from Brenthis hecate, assembly GCA_951806755.1. Taxonomy (NCBI): domain Eukaryota; kingdom Metazoa; phylum Arthropoda; class Insecta; order Lepidoptera; family Nymphalidae; genus Brenthis; species Brenthis hecate. The sequence continues at coordinate 20,059,552 of OX638253.1, forward strand.
TCAAGACGGAATATAAAAAGCACAGACCTTGACATTCCCGGAACACCTTATAAAGTTTTCTACAATGAACGCCTTACAAAATATAACCGTGAGCTTTTTCGTGAGGCACGAAGAATGGCGAAACAACATGGTTTCTCGCATTGCTGGTGCTCACAAGGTACCATCTTTGTCCGAAAATCGGAAGGGAAGCCAGCCCGTCCTGTTCGAAATTTTGATGATCTCTCTATTGTTTTTTCTAAATCAATTTAAATTTGTAAACTTATGTGTAGTTAAAAATTGCATGTTAATTATAAATAGATATAATCTTATACATAAGGTTTTTAGAATGTTTATATTTTTGTCCCTGTTTTTAATAATTCTTTTGAACTACTTATATTTACCTCTCGCAGTTGCACTAAGATATCATCAACTGATATTGATAATTGTAAATCATATTATCTTTGACGTACATTCTCTAATTGCCCAAATATACACACAAATTAATGGTCAAAATATTTCTAGTAATCTGAAATTTAATTTTGTAACTATATTTCACGAGCCATTTCTGATTCAGTTATTTAGCATCTTTATAACATTAACATATGTGGTAGTCTTCAAAATTACAATCTTTCTTTTTATTTCTTCTTTGATATTTTCCACATTACATGTTAACAATGATTGATAATGCCATTGACTGTGATTTTGAACTACAAGGAATAGACTGCCACACAATACCTGAACCTGAGCAATGTATGGGAACAATAAAAGTACAACATAACTTTAAAATACTAAACTTAAACATAAGAAGTATCAATAAAAATTTTGCTGATTTCCTGACAACTTTGAAGAGATTTGATTTGTTATTCGACGTCATCATCTTAACAGAATGCTGGCTTGATGAAAACACAATGATTCCAACAATTCCAACTTACAAGGCTTTCAACACACATAAAATCATTAATCAAAATAGTGGAGTGGTTGTATATATTAAGGACTCATGGAATGCTATAGTGTCGGAACCAGATCTTAAAGATGCTAACTGTCTGCAGATAGAAATCCTAAATCTCATCACTATACTAGGAGTATATAGACCACCTTGTTTTAGAAATATTAGTAATTTTTTATTCTCTCTAGATACAATTCTTAGTGCACAATCCAACCTCCATAAAATTCTTGTATTGGCTGGTGATATAAATATTGATCTTCTCTCTTCAACATGTAATCAAGAATTAGAATACCTATGTCTAACGGCAGAACATGGCCTACACCCTGCTATAACAAAACCGACTAGAGCAGAAACATGTCTAGATCATGTTTTTGTAAACAAAATACAAGGTGTTACTGGTGTAGTATGCTGTAGTGATATTACTGATCATGATATTGTTATTGTAGGTCTATCAATGAGTATGCCTAAGTCACGAGTTCGTAAACCTTTTACGATGAAACAAGATGTTAAATTAATTAAAAATGAACTTAGCCATACTAACTGGTCGACTTTGTTGGATTGTGATGATGTCAACGAAACAGTTAATGCCTTTTGTTATAAATTATTTCATATAATAAATAGGCATACAAGAAAAGTACTAAAGAAACGTCAGGAATGTAACATAAAGCCCTGGATTACGCCTGGCTTAATACGTTGCATGCGACATAGAGATCGACTTCATATTCTCTCCCGTAAACACCCACAAGATTTGTTAACACGTGTTATTTACAATCGCTATCGGAACTTTTGTAATAGCTTACTACGTAGACTTAAAATGGAACATGAAAAACACATACTGTTAAGCAACTTAACAAACGCTAAGAAATTGTGGCGATCGATAAAAGATATATGCAACCTGTCAGAAAATAAAGAAGAACCTTATGAGTTGCTGGGTACTCATGGTGAGATTAATACTATACAGTCATTAAATAAATGCAATGATTACTTTTAAATGTGGGACATGAGCTAGCTAACCGTATACTACATGATTTACAAACAGACCAGGCGACACTCGTCACTAAAGTCCACCAGAATAATGTTATGCCTAACTCCTTCTTTATGCGCCCTACAGATAAGTACGAATTACAATCGCTGATCGTTTCACTACACAACGACAAAGCTCCTGGTATAGATGACCTTAGTAATAAACTTTTAAAGGACATAAAAGATGTCATCATCCACCCTCTCACTTTTATAATTAACTGCAGTTTAGAGAGTGGTATATTTCCTGATAGATGGAAGATGGCATGTATTAAACCTATACATAAAAATGGCCCGAAAGACTCTCCCCAAAACTATCGACCTATCTCGCTACTAACAGCATTCTCAAAATTACTAGAAAAAATTGTAAGCGCACGGTTAACAAATTTTATTGAAGCAAACAAACTTATCTCCCCTAAACAATTTGGATTTAGAAGAGGAAGCTCTACGGCTGATGCAATCACCCTATTCACTAACACTATAGCTACTAATTTAGATAATAACAAGCCTAGTATAGGAGTATTCTTGGATTTGTCCAAGGCCTTCGATACAGTATCAACATTAATTCTACTTAAAAAACTAGAAGTACAATTTGCTATAAGGGGGGTTGCACTGGAGTGGTTTAAGAGCTACCTAACCAACAGAAAGCAATGTGTCAGAGTCTGTGGTTATGAAAGTTCACAAAAAACTGTTACTTTTGGAGTCCCTCAAGGAAGCATACTGGGCCCTACACTGTTTACTATGTATATTAACGACATACACAACAATACCGACGGAGATATCATTTGTTACGCAGATGATACTGTTATTATCTATGAGGGCGACGACTGGCCTGATGTTTTTTTGAAGGCTGAACTGGGAATGAAACGAATTTCTACATGGCTCCGTCACAATCTTCTCACTTTAAATACAAAGAAAAGTAATTATATGTGCTTTCATAAAACCATTACATCGGCCCCAAGTACGTCATTACAGCTAAAATTACACACATGTAATCTCAGTTACCAAGATCAATGTAATTGTGATACACTAAATAGATACAGTGAAATACTTAGGAATTCTTATCGATCAACATATGACTTTTAAAGAACGTATAAAATCATTATCAAACAGAGTGCGCAAGATCATTCATGTCATGAGATTACTTCGTAACACAGCATCAGTAGACCTCTTACGATCTGTGTATTTTGCATTGTGCCAATCCATCATAACATATGGATTGACGGCTTGGGGTGGTGCTGCAAAATCACATATGATACAGTTAGAAAGAGCCCAAAGATCCGTTCTTAAGACAATGCTCAAAGTACCTTTTATGTATCCTACATCTCAAATTTACAAGGACAGTAAAGTATTAAGTGTGCGCCAATTGTTTATATTACATGTGACTCTCAAAGTTCATAAAAGCGTTATTCTGTCCCCGGTATACAAGAATTTACTAGCCCGTCGAGTTTTTAAGATACCTTTACCGAATGTAAGGTCGTGTTTTGCTAAACGTTTTGGTCCATATATTGACATATTAATATATAACAGAGTTGTCGGTTTTTGTGATATTAAATATTGCTCAGTTAAGAAAGCTAAGACAAAAGTGGTGTCATGGCTCGCTACTTTAACGTATGATGCTACAGAAAAAATTATTTATGATATATCGTAATGGGCTTCTTCAATTATCTAAACTGTGCAACTGTTATATATTATGTTCATTTTAATTAAGCTTTTGTTTTTTCTTTTTTTTTTTAATGCACTTATTGTAAATGCAAAATGAAACAAGCAATATTTTTATCTTTATAGTTTTTACATATCTCTTTGTCATAATAATAACTTTTACTAGCATTGTTACCGAGCAACAATATTTTATTTGTTAATCAAATTGTGGTACTCACGATACAGGCTTTGCCTAGTGTGAGTTACCCTCAGGTATGAAATATATTGTAAACTAAACTTTTTGGACAATAAAGATTATTATTATTATTATTAAAGTAAGAGCTAGTATAGTATTATGTGATTTATAGTATATAATAATAAGGATCGGAATACTTCGTCAAAGGCCGCCTTTTGTGCGCACTGTTGTGATTTTTGGTACTATGTCCTATATACAGTTATTTTATTAAAATATTAATTTTATTTAAAATATATAAATAAATAAAATAAAATAAATAAATATGTTACACCTTCACGCTGAAACTGCTGAACTTCTTTAGATGAAATGTTGTAAATAGATAGATTATTACCTGCAGTATAACACATAGCCTCATAGACCACTGTTAAGCACGTAGTTGGTAAATTTCCAGTAGAAGAGAGTAGAGAACTAAAATATACTCGTATATAATGCAAATGCAGCACTACGCAATAAAAATGAAACCACATAAGTTGTATGTCATGCATATAAAATTTAATTGCTGTTCGTTAGTCTCGCTAAAACTCAAAAACGGCTGGACCGATTTGAATAATTCTTTTTTTGTTTTGTTGGGGATGTGTCAAGGGTGGTTTAAGTATAAAAAATAGGGGGAAAACCCAAAAAACAGCTCAAAATCGAAAAGTTCAGAACTGTTTATTTTGTACCTATGTATATCTTAAAATAATACAAACACGTATATAAATAATTTTTATATACGTGTGTTAGTCACTTAACTCTCTCTCTTCACAACTCTCAACCTAAACGGCTGGATCGATTTAGTTGAAATTTTATGTGTATATTTCAATGGGTTCCTGGATGGTTTGAAAATACAAATGAACCCAGTAGGTGGCGCTGCAGTCCGTGTGCCACTGATCATCTCCTAAACGGCAGGGACGATTTTAATGATTTTTTTTGTGTATGTTCGAGTGAGTCCCTGCAAGGTTTGAATTCACAAATGGATTCGGTAGGTGGCGCTGCAGTCGAAATAAAGAAATGTAAATTGTTATTTATTATTATAAATTTAAATTGTTGATTAAATAAAATAAAAATCGATGTGTATATGAATGAATGACTCCAAAACAGCTGAAGCGATTTTGATGAAATTTTCAGGTAATCTTCAGATTAGCCCAGCGGGTGATCCTGTGAATTTTGTTAGCGATCGGAAGTTTGGACGCGGTCGAAGCTGCGGGTACTGCTAGTATAAATATATAGTCTATCTATTCCTTACTAACCGTTAAAACGTACCTAGGGATGAACCCGAGTGAAGCGAGGGTGAGTCGCTAGTATTGGAAAACAAATTGATGAAGCAAACAAAATTTATGCAGAAATCATATCTCGTAGTATAATATTATTTTAAATAAAATCTCTTTTGTCGATAATCTGCCAGGCGCAAATGTTTTACACGTGCGTAATTTATTTAAAGAAAATATTATTCTGACGATAATTACACTGTGTATTAATTTACACAATGAAGTCGGGTGTATATTTTCATGTTTTTGGAATGCCAGTATAAATTATAAAATAACAATATCAAGCTCTGGATTCGTTCGCTTTTTTTATTTAGCACTCTTAATGAATGAAATAATGAATGAATGAATAAATAATGAATGAAATTTAAAAGAAAAATGTTTTTAAGATCATCAGATCTGTTTAGCCATACTTTATTATATGTAAAATAGTGTCCAAAATGTAAGTAATTTTTCTATTAACTTATTTAGCATTTTTGGGTCGATTTCAGAAATAATTTAAAAAAATAACACCTAAATATGAATTAGAATAAGTGATTATAAATTTATTGTACCTTTTTCGTAAAAAGTATATTTATGGGTATTATATATTTACTGTTTCGCAATTTATACTAATATTAAATTATTAATTAATAAATCAATAGATTTAAAATGCTTTTATGAAGAAATCTACTCATTATTAACACTAGGAGGAATTATAATTGTTTCTTGGTTACATTGAGTAATTTAATGAATAATTATAATTTATGTAAAAAATAAAATCAAATGATTATGATATTATGATACAGTATGATAATAGTACGATACATTATGGACATTTTTGTACATTTTTACATACATATAAATATATATTTTTACATACATATAAATACTAATAGTTGTTTCTCAATAGGTGTAGGAAAATATTATTCGTCGTTTTCTAGACATAGACTATTAAGTATGACGAAACATTGCGAATAATAATCTTAAGTAAATTATATGGAAAACGTGATAAACGCAAGCGAACTATCAATACAGGATAAACAACTGTAGATATAAAGATTTAAACATAATATATAATTCTTGATTATATTTGTACAAGTAACTTATTCTTATGTACATAATATTAAAATATAATACTAAAAACTAGGAAAAGATGGGGATAGAGTAAAATAAATTTTTATCCCGAGCGGGAATCAAACCTGTTAGCTACTATAGATTCTATTTATAATATTTTAATTGTAAGGGTCCTTTGCACGAAAATAAAAAAAAAAGATTGTATTCAGCCATTATTAACGTCCCACTGCTGAGCACGGGCCTCCCTTCAGTACGAGGGGGATCAGGCCATAGTCCGCCACGCTGGCCAAGTGCGGGTTGGCAGACTTCACATGTCTTTCGAAAACTTACTAGGTTCTCTCAGACATGCAGGTTTCCTCACGATGTTTTCCTTCACCGTAAGGCAAGTGGTAATCATGTTGAAAATGATTCGCACATGAAAATATCAGAAGTGCGAGACCCGGGATTTGAACCCGCTTCACTCGGTTACCCATGTGAGCGCGTCACCACTGGGCTACCACTGCCTAAAAAAAAAGATAAAAAAGATTAATTAATGTAAATTAATAAAATACTGAATATTTTACGTTTGCTAAGCATATTTAAATTAAACGGCTCATGTAAGTACCCCTTAATATGCTACGTATCTACTCGTACATAAAAACAATATTTTCTAAATTATTTTAATATATGCTGTGACCTATCTTTTTATCACATTGAAGACTTTATTGTCTGGATAGTTCTGTCACCAATGAGTACAAAAGCTCAGGTCCACCTCGGGGACCGATTACTGTCCCTCGTTTAACATACCATTTTATTATTATTGAATTTAAACTTCTTGTGGCACGTTTGCAAAAAATATGAGAGTAAAATTTTTGCGATGCGCGCGCACACCGACAGTCAAAAAGCGACATGATGAAGTTAGCTGCATTCCGTTTACAAACAGAGAGTTGTGACATACGGGATGAAATCTTTAGCTATTTTTGTTCTGTTACGCCAAAGAAGTACAACTTCTTACGTGCGTACATAAGTACACACACGAGTTTTTTTATACAATTTTTGGACAGTTTTTATACAGTTTTTTTAACAATTCTCTTTGTACCTAGCGCCATTCCACCATTTCCTAAAGTCATTCCATACAGTCACTTCCGCCATCTTCTCTTTATTATTCATCATTTCACACAATTTACAGATATCTTCTGTGGATGAAGTTTCCTTATATTTATAATGGTTTCTCCAACGGAAGAAGTCGTAGTACAAACTCTTGTTGCTGATTATTTCGCTCATTCGTTGTGCTAGTTTCTTTGGTCCCAACTCCCTTCCGTCTAGGTAGCTTCCTGGTAGTAGAAATCTGTAAAATATAACAATTACTTTTTAACTAAAAAAGGCAAAGTGCCTTCAAAAACTTTTAAAAGTATTTTAAGTTTTTTTTTAAATATGGGATCACCCTATATTTTTTATTTTTGAAAAGTATTTGTCAGTGACCGTAAATTTGATTATTATCGGAGACTTTAATGTTTTTATTGATTACTTTGGCTCAGATTTATCTACGGCGTGACGATGATAAGCAAACAATAAAAAATGCGCTAGAAGTAAAAAAATAAATAACCAAATAAAAAATAAAGCTGTCGATCCTGCGCCTTAACTCTCACTGGTCGTGTCGAGCAGTCGTCCCACCGGAGTATGAGAGTGACAGGAATAGAGAGTGCACTTGTGTCTGCGCGTACACTTGTGCACTATAATATCTCCTGCGCAGTTGGCTAGTCTCAATGAGATTGGCCGCCGTGGCCGGAATCGGCTAGGAGAACATCATAATCATTGTGTATGTATGGTGTATGAACTATCTGATATCCATAACACAAGCCTCGTTCGTAGCTTACCATGGAGAATGCCTATTGTTCATATCTAAATGATATATTGTAAATTAGAAAGAAAGTTTTTAACTGTTGTTCTTGAATTGATATTTTCATAACAAAATTGAAATTTTGCTCTTGGACAGCCACCACATTGTTTCATCTCCCATATTTCTTTCTCCCAGGACGCTCTGAATCGATTCCCGGTTAGGGACTTTTTAGAATTTAAGGGGCGTTTAATAATAATAATAAATTCTCCTTATTGTATACCCACAAAAAGTAAGAAAAATTAGAACAAGAAAAACAGAAATAGTACTTTGTATAAGAGGCGACCTTATCGCTAAAACGTACCTCTTCCAGGCAATCTTTATTATACGTACCTCTTCGAGGCAATCTTATTATACGTATCTCTTCCAGGCAATCTTAAGGTGTTGGCAAAACAATTGGCAAAATGTAAGAGGGAAAGGGTGTGGACAATATAGTTAGTTAATATAGGGCGTTTAGTACTAAGACAATACTAAAATATAGACAAAACAAGTCTCACAGTGCCCTGGAGGCAGGAACCCCATGACGAGTTTTGCCAAAGATATAAAACAGGTTGTGCATTTTATTGTGGAAAAAATATAAATTAAATAGGTATTTTAAATTGAATCTGGGAAATTATTCGTAACTGCGACAAAACGTTAAAAGGACTTAACAAATGAATTCGAAATATTCAAGAGCAAAATCCACTTACTGTAAATTGAAAGGATTCCAAGTCCTTTTTAACGGTATTTAATGTTTTTATAAATATTAAATGTTTATTTGGATTTCTACTAAAACGATCATGTCCACATCATAGACAAGTAATATATATATATATATATATATATATATATATATATATATAAAACTTATTTATATATATATAAAACCGACAATCTTGGACCGATTTTCACCAAACATAGCTAAGAACACTCACCACAAAAATGCCACAGCAGACACACACAGACACGTCTTTATAGCACCCCGTCATTTTTGCGTCGAGGGTTAAAAATGTCATATAAATTGATCTTTATATGTAAGTAATTTAATAATATTGCAATGTTATGAAAACTGTAATTTAGAAAAAAATTGTTGGAGGATTTTTAAATAATATTGGAGGATTTAGAGTAATTACGTACCCTTATACTATAGAAGGTTTAAGTCTAAAACATTAACTTGCAAGCGCTTGAATACATAGACTGGTTCTAGTTCTGTACGCTGCCTTACAAAACATGTTGTATAATGTTTAGAGATTGGAGACTAAATGGAAATACATATACCATGAGTCGCCAGCGACACCAATATGATTAATTAGTTCTAACCAGATTGAGTCAAACATGACTAGCTGCGTTTAACAAGCAAGCAAATTGGGACATATTCTACCACATCCCTTTTGTATTAGTATTTTGTATTTGCATATCTATGCACTCAGATAGATGCATCTAAAAGAATAAAACAGTACCTAGATGAAGTTTTCTCACAATGGTTTCTTTCTCCGTTCTAGAAAGTGCTAATCATGTTGGAAATCATTTTCACATGAAAATAATAGAGATGAACCGAGTGTAAATCCTCTACACTTGGTTGTCTAAGCTAGCGTGCTGACATCGATAGGTGTGTGATCAAATGAAAACATTCTATAACACCATATGATATGCACCAAAAACCTCCGGACAAACATACAAATTTTACATATTAGACGGTACGTTTTAACGGTTACTATGAAATACAAATCTTTACATTTCTCGGCTTTTCTGTACTATAATATGCATGTATTATACATAAAAACCATCCTCTTGAATCACTCTGTCTATTAAAAAAACTGCATCAAAATCCGTTGCGTAGTTTTAAAGATCTAAGCCTACATAGGGACAGACACACAGCGGTAAGCGGCTTTGTTTTATACTATGTAGTGATATGTATAGCACATGACCTAATTAAATACAGATGTGTCTGTCAAAAATGAATTAAGCTATAGGATTTCATCTTCCTTGGTAAAAAAATTAAATATTAAGGAATAGCATTGCCCGCGGCTCCGCCCGCGTTCAAATGACCAAAACCAAATTCTTAGGTTTTACATATTACTAAAGTCTTACATTGCAGTTTTTGTATTTTTACTCAGAAATGAGATATTTTTGCGCGGTGAAAAGTATCCTTTATGTTGATCCGGATAACCAGCTATCACCATACCAAATTTCAACAAAATCCCTCCAGTGGTTTTTCTGTGATGCGGTAACAGACAGACAGACAGACAAAAATTCTAAAAACTATAGACTCGGCCTCTGTATCGATAATAATGTTTATATAATACTTTCTTAGATTTACTTAACATTTTAAATAAAACTATCTTTTCGGATTTTTCCGCGAATTTATTTCGATTTTTGGTTCCCGACGTTTCGAATGCTTTAGGTTATTTCTCCGAGATTGCGTCCTTCATGTGATCAAATAATATTTGGCATGTCTTTAATCATAAGATTATGTTGAATAGAGCCAAAAATGAAATTTATTTTGGCCAGATTAATCAGATGAAGAACGCAATCTCGGAGAAATACCCTTTACAGCAATCATGGTCACGGGAGAGACTGAGTTTTATATAAAATAATATTTATTTCAATAAGATTTTCCAAAAAATATTTAATGTACAGATTTGGCTTGGTTACAATTTTATTATATGTATACTCGTAGATATATTTCTACAGTATCTACCAATTACCTGTCAGTCCTAAAATTATCATTCTCTTTATCCGCATCTTTACCATATTCCATATGGACAATACATATTAAGGATATATTAACAATTGATTCAACGAATAATCTATGTTTTATTTGCAATGCAATTTTATCTCCGAACTAGTTACGTTTTAACGTTCGAACCTACATTAACATTTTAAACGGAACTCCGCTTTCCGATGTGACAAAACAAAATGCCTACATACATTTATTATTAGTCAACCTCATTATTAAAAGGTGTGAACCAAGTCTGATAATTTTTAGGGTTGAGTATTGTTATCGGCGATATATTTAGATACCAAGATATATTTTTTTTTCATATTTGTCTAACTCTACTATCGTAGACATTGCCATGAGACAGAGGAAACTGCTATGCACATCCTCTGCTCGTGCGGTCCACTCATGCACCGCAGAAGTATCTATCTAGGGCAGCATATTATGCAACCGGAAGAGATACAGATGCTCCCCGCTCAGAAAATCTGGAAGTTCCTGGAGTCAACAGGACTAAGCGGAGAACTTTGAACTCATTATAAAGGGAGCTACAATGGACCAAAACTGGTCGACGTAACTAGGGCCGACCTCGGCACCACACCCAACAAAAATAATAATAATAATCGTAGACATTTACTTATCGTAAGCATTACGCTAGAAATGTTGTGTCATCGGCAATATAAATAAAAAAAAAAGAATAAAATAACCCGAATGTGTAAAAAAGCTAACTAAAAAAAATAACAAGTTGACAAAGGAACTGAAGGAAGGTATTACTCAATATCAATACATCAGACGGTGATCTGTGCTTAATACTCACATATTTTTACCCGACAAAATGAGGCATGTATTTGAACTGCTTGTATGTACTTGTGTATCTAAACATATACTAAATAGTTGAATTCTTAACGTATACTTTGTAAGATTTGTTTTCATAGCGCGAGTGACAAAAGGTATATAAACTTATTACAAAATTTTGCGTAAATAATATTGGTGGGCTTAGTCGATTTCAACATCCACTAAAGTGGACTAAGGCAGCGGTTCCCATTTTTTTTTGCCCACGGAATCCTATTTGATCATAGTTCTTTAAGCGGATGCCCATTTTTATAATAACTAAACTGATTATATTTTAGTTAGAATACTTTCTTGTTTGATTTGAAAGAACAAGTCATAAATGAAAAATATTAAAACTTACAATACTATTCATTGCACCAAAAATATAACTTAACTATTTATTGTGATGAATGAAATTTATCCCTATATTTATTTATACTCAAATTTTTACCCGACTAAAATTACACTAAAATTAGGCTTCATGTCTTGACAACGTTATATTTAAGTCTTGGGCGGAACTCGGAACCCCTGTGACATTTCCACAAAAACCTCGGTTTCACGAGCACCATTTATTAACCGCTGGACTAATGTACTTTAATGTCTTTATACCAAGTCGATTTTAAAATATCAATGTAGATATATTCACAAAAGTCAACGGTGTAGGGTAGTCAACTATATTGTACTAAGTAATGGCTTCTTATGCACTTGTTTCAGCATCATCTTTTGAATTAATGTGGTACATTTAGTAAAAGTGTGTGGTTTAGGAAACGCTAATGTTATCAGCTCTATTTTTTTAATGAAAGCTAATACCTATAACAAATATCCCAAAAATTAAATAAGATGTTCGAATAGATCGATTTCCGAAATCTAACGATTTATTATTGTTGTAAATATGTTAATGCAGGCTGATTGTTGTAATGATTTTCAGGTATTATAATTAAAAGTAATCTATCCTTTACAATAACAAAAGAATAGATACTCGCATATATTGATGGTCTATTATATATAGTTGCAATATATTTAACAAATTGTTCACGGTTGTTGTTGTTCAGTAATTTGTCTGCATGATTTTGATGATGATCTGATAATGGTATCACGTTTAACGCAATAGAACAAAATCAATACTGATATATAAGACAAGGATATTAATTTATGCCACCATGCTCTGTATAGGGCATGGTTCTAAAAAATTATTATAGTCACCTTGTGTAGTTGGCTGCGCCGTAAACAACAGGCACAGCGTAATTGTTCAACGCTGTCAGAAGTTTTTCCGTCACGTAATCTTCAGAAAAGGAGTTCTCCAAAGACAGATAGAAGTAATATTTCTCTTCGACCAGTTGAAAACAAGAGTTAGCATTATATTTTGGACAACTGTATGAACCACACCATCCATATATATCGACTGTCCAACCATACGCGTTTAGTTCTCTTTGTAATTCTGTCACAAAATCCTCTCTCCTACTTTTAGTATGGCAGTGCGATACAAACCAAGCTGCAGCTTTGGATTTAGTGGATAATTTATCCTTCAAATCTTGATTAATAGGTTTTAACTTTTTTGGCCACTTCATATTAATCGCCGGCCCCACAACGTTGTCATCTAGATCATAAATCGTAATATATCCCCACCGAAAATCTGAGTCAAGTTTGTAAGTCCAAGTCCAATTGAACAATCCATCTAGCATCCAGTAGCAGGCGGGAAAATTATCTGGTGATTCCATCGCACCAAATATGTATTTCTGCTTCGGAGATCTTTCTGCAGGCATTTGGAAAGGCCACAGGTGTATAACATCACGTCCATTAAAGGCGATCGCATCAAAATCAGTTACTTTCGCAAAGAATTCGACGTCATTGGTTACGTAACAGTTCGTGTAATTACATTTATTTTCAACAAAGGCATAGTTTGCTTCTCCCATCATATCGAATGGTGCACTATATCTTCTAGTCCACTGTAATATATATTTTGTGTTTCTTTGTTTTACATACGACAGGGGCCTCCCTGTTGTTATTTTATAAAGTTTCATGTAATATGTATAAAAAAACCACACTATTAACACTAAAATGAAAAGAATTTTAAACCGTTTCCTAAACAAAATATAATAAAACTTTGGCATAATTTCTTTTAAATGTACACTCAATATTGACTAGAATTGTGAACACGTGCAACAACTGTGGAGTGTTATGGCATTTCTGTTGAGTATTTATTTTTATCTATAGATATCGTGTTTAGTTGTACGTTTCCAACCAACCGATTAAGACTGGGATCGGGAACTGACCGGTGAGAGATAAGGTAAATTAACGTGGTCTCTGAGTCATGGAGGAAAAAATCGCCAACAAAATTTGATTCTCTTTTGAGGTAAAATACGAATAATTACTAATAGAACATAATGTGCGAGACCAATTTTACTATGCGTGGGTAGAAATTGGCATGATTAAATGGTCACATCGATACACTTCTACTTGTATCAGCATGTTCGATAAGATATAATAAAGATAAATAAACTGATTACACTCATGTTGTCATAGTGGAATTTAATCTCCATTTCTAGGAAAGCATCAATTTTTGTGAACGGTAGATGCAACCGTGGTCAACCAACCGAGAAGTATTATCTCACAGAATACTTAGGGCAGTAAACTTTAGTAACAGTACACGAATTATAGCGTTTCTTTCAGCGTAACCAACCTATTTTTACCTAATTACGATAGTGCGCGTGTGATTCCACCTGACTTTAGGCTGTAGGTGCGTAGGCTGTGGCTTTTGTTAATAATCACGCTGTATGTTTGTCACGTCTATGGTAGGAATTAAAAAGGATGAAACACACTGACAGAATGCAGTAATTAGTGTATTGATAATACAAATTAATTTATGTCTGTTTATTCTTTAAAGGAAATGTTTTGAATAATTTTCACTATTGTTAAGTAAACACTATTCAAACTTAGTATAGATTCTATATAAACAAGTATTGCACTACAATTTGAACGTATTTTCAATATACTAAATCAACATAATCAAAGATTCAATACTTTGATCGTGAATTCAAGTCGTTCCTTAACGAAGTGCTTCGGTGTAAATAAATTAAATGAATAATAGAAATAATACTTTCTTAGATTTACGCGAATATTTGACATTTTAACTTTTTGAAGTGAAACTTCTTTAGAATTGTTGTGATTTGAAACTTGATGAAAAGAAAATGCTACACTGAAAAGAGACAAACACATAAAATAGGATTAAGCCAGCGAGAGAATGAGGTACATTGCCACGAATACATTGCCACGTTGCCATGGTAACCGTTGTTATTGTCTGACAAATATATAATATTATATCGTTTCCGTGTCTGATATTCTATAAATATATGATTGTATTATGCCTAATATGTGTTATTTAATTTTTATTTTGTTTTAATTTAATTGCGATATTTGCCAAAGAAGTTTTACTTCAACCGCGCGTAAAGGTTACACGCACACATTATTTTATTTTAAAATAATAATAGAAAGTTTTGTCGATGACTTTATACGGACGTCCTATAACGAACAGACGTGAATTAAGACAATACTGGTAGGAAGAAAGAATAGATTTATTAAGACTGATACGTACTTTCTTAAGATATTGAATTATGTTCAATGTATGTATTGTAGAGCGTGCATCTAAATATTTTATTTCCGGCCTATTTCCGATATGGTTAATTTCCTTTTAAAATCGTAACGCATTGATATAAATAGATAGAGGATATCACTGAGCGACTTTAGTTTTATTATATGAAACTAGCATTTGCTCGCGGCTCCGCCCGCATTCAGATGACCAAAAACCAAATTCTTAGATTTTACATATTAGTATACTCTTACAATGCATTTTTTGTATTTTTTTTCTCAGAAATGAGATATTTTCCCGCGGTAAAAAGTATCCTGTATGTTGACCCGGATAACCAGCTATCATCATACCAAATTTTATCAACATCTGTCCAGTGGTTTTCTCGTGATGCGGTAACAGACAGACAGACAGACAAAAATTCTAAAAACTATAGATTCAGACTCTGTATCGATAATAATGTCTATTTCAATTAGATTTTCCAAAAAATATTTAATGTACAGATTCGGCTTAGTTACAATTTTATTATATGTATAGAAGAAATTGTCCCGCTAAATTATCTTCACAAGTAAATTAGAAGTCCGTAATAAGAAAAATACCAAGAATTTTTTCATCTCTAGAACTCATTAGTCAATCGTCTCCTGTGTATCATCTATTTTGTATATTTTTTTTGTGGGGTACAATAAAGTATTATATATATATATATATATATATATATATATATATATATATATATATATATATATATATATATATATATATGTTTATTTTCAAACTTAATTTTATTTTGATAGCATACTGGTTACGATCCTTCCGAAATAGAATAAACTAGGTAAATTTTCACAGGTATTTGTCGTGGTGGGAAGGCTTATCTTTATATATATAATTCTTCTGTGAGTGTGTATGTTACTGAACTTCTCTCAAACGACTGGACCGATTTTGATGAAATTTTTTGTGTGTGTTCAAGGGGATCTGGGAATAGTTTAGATTCACAATTTTGTCCAAAAAGTTTGAAATTTTCAAATTAAAGACGTGTAGACAGGACAACGTCTGTCGGGTCCGCTAGTTATATATATAAGCTGGGCATGTCAAGAGCCACACTGGGAGTCGGCCCACCTTGTGGCCGGTATGCCATGCGGGTTGTTCCTGGTACTTCTCTGAAAGTAGAGTGGGCCGTGGGAACTACCGCATGGTTGATGAAGTCTGCTTTGGCAAGCCTGCTATCGTTAAATATTATCGTCTGCAAATGAATAGATTAATACAAGCGAAAGATGATAACATTCGTATCATGATATTAATTTTTATTCAATTAAATAGTTTCATAATCAAATTTGATTATGTACATGTAAATTCCTCTTTAAATTATTTTAATCGGACCTTTCGCTTAGTTTTATTACGTAAAACGTATCAAGGGATGCATCCGAGCAAGCGAGAGTCTTTAGTGTAAATTTATTTCCAGTCCCGTGTAACCGGGGTCTTATAAATAAGTATTGAGTGAGTGGTTGTCAAATACAGAACAAAAAGCGCTTAATTATAAAAATAATCCTGAAGTTAAAAAGATAAATCTTTCTTATATCGCCCTTAGAAGAATCAGCTTAAATAATTTTTTTTACACAAAGCCACGTAACTTTTAGAATATATTTTCACCTTCATTTTTTCAGACAAATACACGAATGTTTAATGTTCAAATTCAAACAAAAATTACACAAACAACAAAAAAGTTTGGGCATTCGGGAATCCTCCATGACTACATGTCCGGTCCAGAATGGAATACGCGTATATAAAAAATAGCACACAGCGTATTTTCAGTTTAGGAAGTATGCAGAATTGCTTCATTAATACAATACATACGAATAATTAAGATGATGGATTATAAAATAACCATATTTTATACATTAAAATTTTTGATCTAAAAAGGCCTATTTAATCTAGAAATCAGTTTTTTTTTCTTCAGGGAGAGTATTATATAAAGCCTAAAATCTATAGAATAACTTCGCTTGTGGGTTACGAGAATGAATTTTATATTTTTCCATTCATAATATTCAGCTTTCACATCCTTACTCAAATCCTAAGTCTAAAAGTGTAGTTTCAATTGGATAAGGTGCTTCTGTAACGGTAATAATTTTTTCTTTCAAAATAAATACGAAGACTTAAACATTATATTTCTTTGTCAGTGAATATTCTTTTAAAAACAATTTAGTCGTTCTGGAAATTAGCGAGACACTGATGACAGTTTTGGTTGAGTTGACGACAGATAGACAATTGCTTCACGTACTATTAGAGGATAGAGGGCGAAACACCGCCTACTATTCAACTCTGGGTGTTTTTGTATTGTATTCAGCCCTTTTTATCGTCCCACTGCTGGACACGGGCGTCCCTTCAATACGAGAGGAACCAAGCCACGCTGGACGAGTGGGCGTGGTGAGCTGGGTTGGCAGACTTCACATATCTTTCGAAAATTGTTGGTTCTCCCAGACATGCAGGTTTCCTCACGATGTTTTCCTTCATTTTTTCTAGGTATTTACTGAGTAAAATAAAATCTTGATAGAAAACACGTATATATTCTAAATTATTTCCGGCCCAATTCAGGACTTGAACCAAAATCGAACTTGACTAGACGATCAAGACAGTCGTCATCGCATTTAAATAAAGCTATACAAATAACAATATGAATTTTAATTTAATTTGACGGTTAGTATAAATTTCTCAGAGATGAGAGATTATGAGATATTTTCCCGCAGCAAAAAGTACCGGATAACCAGCAATTATCATACCAAATTTCATCAAAATCTGTCCAGTGGTTATCGTGATGCATTCTCCGACAGACAGATAAACAAACAGACAGACAAAAATTCTAAAAACTATAGATTCGGCTTCTGTATCGATAATAATGACTATTTCAATAAGATTTTCCAAAAAATATTTAATGTACAGATTCGGCTCTGTTAAACTTTTATTAATTATATGTATAAATTAGGGAACCAGTCAGAACTACATTAAATAATTGAAATATCAATATATTTAATCACATATTTCAAACATCCATAAGTACAAGTTTTGACGTAAAACGTATAAGTAAATAACAAATGATTTTATCGCAATATTCTAAAATAAGTTACTGCAGTACAATAATACTAAAATCACATTGATTTGCTTTTTGTATTTCCTTTTTAAATTTAGTCAGCGAGTGGAAAGAGATAGACAGATTTCAGTACAATTTTTCATCTCATCTTTACGGATTATTATCCAAAATGACAGACAGTTCCATTATGATGCTAGATAGTCTATGAAATGGAATTTTTATTTTAAATCAGATTGGAGATATCAGAGATCAGCGCATTCAAATAAAACAAAAATAACAATCTCCCTAGTATTATAATATTCAGTAAGGTTTGCCTGAGGCTTGCTTACATAATTTATGTCTGGGCGACTGAGTTTTGTTCAGCGGTTTTTGGGAAAAGGTATAAACAATTGGATTTTCAGACAAGACACCTATATAGATCAACTCAAAAAACAAAACCTTAGCTAAATACAAAATTTTATCCAAATCGTTCAATTTCCGAATTACACGAAATTTTATAAAACAATATAGAAGAATTGCTCATTTAATAAGTATTTAATATAATAACCGTACGTTTAAAATAATAAACGTGCATTTTTCCGGGATAAAAATAGCCTATAGGTATGCCATTACGGACTATAATATATATCCGCACCAAACATTCAGATCCGTTCAGCCGTTCTGGCGTGACAGAGTAACAAACATCCAAACATCTATCTAAACTTTCACATTTATAATATTAGTACCTAAGATAATTGATCCACTACTAGTAGGTGTAGTGTGATGTTAGGTACACTAATATTAGAACATTATAAATGCAAAAGTTTGTATGAGTGTAAGTGTACATATGTTTATAACTCTCAGATGCTGAAATTGCTGAACGGATTTGGAACACAGATAGTCGATAAACAATGAAATGGATTAACACAGGCTACTTATAGGCATCTAAGTCGTTAGTAAGATATAATGCAAAAAAAGATAAAGTCAGATTTGTTTTGAAAACTTCTTTTTGCATTAGATAGCCCGTTTATTGAGGAATGCATATCAGTAATATATGGACTATCTATTCCATACTAACCACTAAAACCAAACGCTGGTTAATTTAGATTGTTACTTAGTTACCAGTAGGTACATACGAATATATGAAGCGATTCGTTTTAATTAACGACATATGAAGCATCATTTTAGCAGAACCGGTTTTAAATCCAGTATTATGAACATAATTCATAACCAAGATTACAAGGTTGATTTGTTTCGCGATAGAACTTGCTTCACAGATCCATTACCACCAATGCCAGTATCATCGAGAATCGAGACGCTTTAATAAAGGTAATTTTTCTATTACATATTTTTATGCAAAATTATATAAATGTACATTTTTAAATGAGGGAGTGCTCAATTTGCTTATATTTTTTTGTGGATTTACGCGAAATCGTCGCAAATCTATACTGATATTATAAAGAGGTAAAGTTTTGAGTTTGTGAGGTTGTTGGAGGTAATCTCTGGATCTACTGAGCCGATTTAGATAAAATTTGGTAAGAAGATAGTTTGAGGCCTTGCGAAGGACATAGGATATTTTTTATCACGGAAATCATCCCTTAAGGGGGTGAAAATGGGGATGAAAGTTTGTATGGGGAATCAACCTGACACGAGGGTGAGTAGCTAGTATTTTTTATAAGATGATATTTTTTATAATTTAATTTATAAACTATACTGTAAATATAATTGTGTTTTTGAACATAATATGTATGCATATTTTCATTTAGGTTGTTTTTTTTTTAAAAATTGACAGCACTTGAAAGAAGATAGGTTCAATAATAAATAATGATTAAAGTTGCTTATTCGGGTATGTATAACGAATCAAAGGTATGTTTTATATTTTTAAGTCAAAATATTTTTTTATTAAAAAATATTTATTAAATTTGTGTAGTCTTCAGGCCACGTGAGTGAAATCTGGTGGACATAAGGACTAACAGACCTTTTTAACCGACTTCTAAGAAGATCGCTTTGGACATCAAAATTTATTTCGGTGTATGTTAAACGATGTGCATGCCAAATGATAATAGATGTTAATTATACTTCTTTTAAAAAAACACTTTAAAGTCTGAATCCACTTATGTGGGCTTAATTATATTTGACACTAGCATTGCCCGCGACTCCGCCTGCGTTCAGATGACCAAAAACCAAATTCTTAGGTTTTACATATTAGTATATTCTTAAATTGCAGTTTTTTGTATTTTTTCTTAGAAATGAGACATTTTCCTGCGGTAAAAGGTATCCTATATGTTGACCCGAATAACCAGCTATCACCATACCAAATTTCATCAAAATCCATCCAGTGGTTTTTCTGTGATGAGGTAACAGACAGACAGACGAGACAGACAGACAGACAGACAAAAATTCTAAAAACTATAGATTCGGCCTCTGTATCGATAATAATGTTTATTTCAATAAGATATTCCAAAAAAAATTGAATGTACAGATTCGGCTTAGTTACAATTTTATTATATGTACCTATAGATGTCAACGAACGTATCAACATCAGTGTACTTTTTATTTAAAAAATACTTATTAGAGTTGTAGTCTATATTACTTCTCCACACAATTAATTTCTTTTTCTGATTACATAGAGCTTTTGTCCCATTGCAGCAAATGGATATTACACGCCACTTGGATTATTTCAAGTTATAACTAGGTACATGATTTTTTTTATTTTTTAGTTGCGGCTATTTTGTATCACTTCGACCATTTCTCGTCTATTGTGGTCGCCGCATATTGAGCTAGAGTACCCATTAAACCCTACCGCTGCAATAAACTGCAGGATTTGCTTCATGTATATATTTAAATAATTAAATTTTATCAAAATGTCAATTTTTTTCTTTAAATTAAATTATCAGCCTTTTGCCACGCAATTACGTAAATGCTTAGATCTTTTACTTACTTAATAAAAGACGCCTCTAAGCTTTCATTAATTGATAAGTACGATTTTTGACAGATTTCGTAAAGAAAATCTGTCAAAAATTCTTTTGTACAAGTTGATTGAAGTTGAGTGGCGTTCTTAAGTGAGGAGATTATTGTTTTACGCGGCAAAGAGAAATTTCATTGTGTTTCATTATGTAGGGATTCAGTGTACTTTAAAATGTTATGACATAATTAATCTATATTAAGATATTCAGCTAAAGAGTTTGTTCGTTCGTTCGTTCGTTCGTTTGTTTGTCCGTTTGCCCGTTTGTCCATTTGTCCGTTTGTCTGTTTGTTTGTTTCTTTGTGTGTGTGTGTGTGTTTGTTTGTTTGTTTGTTTGTTTGTTTGTTTGTTTGTTTGTTTGTTTGTTTGTTTGTTTGTTTGTTTGTTTGTTTGTTTGTGTGTGTGTGTTTGTTTGACTAATTGATTGTTTGTTTGTTTGTTTGCTTGCTTGCTTGCTTGCTTGCTTGTTTGTTTGTTTGTTTGTTTGTTTGTTTGTTTGTTTGTTTGTTTGTTTGTTTGTTTGTTTGTTTGTTTGTTTGTTTGTTTGTTTGTTTGTTTGTTTGTTTGTTTGTTTGTTTGTTTGTTTGTTTGTTTGTTTGTTTGTTTGCTTGTTTGTTTGTTTGTTTGTTTGTTTGTTTGTTTGAAAGCGCTAATCTCTAGTTCTTCTGGTCTGATTTGAAAAATTCTTTTTGCGTTTTATAGTCTAATTATTAAGGTTAAATAGAGGCTATAATTTTCAAAGATATACTCGTACATAATCGGAATACGCAGCGAAGCCGCAGGAAAACGCTAGTGTTATGTAATTTTTTTTTGGCAAATATCAGCTATTTCAGATTGATAGTATACACAACTAGGTATTTGAACAACTTTAATTTAGTTTTCTCACCCACATGACAATTCGGTATAGTTAAAATTTTAATATAAAACACTTTATCAAATATTATCTCTTTTATTCAGTAGTTACTTTAGCCTAAAGCAAAAATATTTTCAGAACCAACTCATCTTTATTATTTTAATAAGAACATGTTTGGAAAGAATCCAAAGCTATACAAAAAACAAATAATGTTCACAAACAACAAACAGCTCATATCTATAGAAATACCGACAATTTTATATTTAATGTACAAATCACATAGAAAACATATATTTTTGTATTTTTTATTTAACATTCATTATATCTATACCGCAGTTGATCGAATTTTATAATACTCGTGTAGCACCCGGCATCTCTCGTGTCGCGCGCAGTGTAGCCGCGCGGGTGGCTGTCAGGCGGGCCCGCGCGGCTTGGGAAGCTCCAATCGCTCGGGCACCGCTGTAAGGGATGTTTCTGCGAATCTCACCCCCAAACGAGGCCTCACTCGACCGTTCTGACAACAATAATTAAAATGAATATTCTAAAGCCCTTGAGGTTTTTTTAAATTAAAACTGGAAAATTATATTTTGATAAAAAATGCTTTCGATAGTACATAGGTTTGCTAGTCTAGAAAACAAGGGTATTTCTGCGAAAAATCTCAATGAGTTTCTTTCATATGTATTAGCTTTTTTTAAGTAAAAAATAACACGTGATATTTAAGTCCATTTGAAAATGTTACCTTTCCCAAATAAGATAATAAAAGTAAATTAAAAAAAAATTACGCTATTATTTTTGTTTTGATTATTTGATTGAGTTAAATTTGTAATTGTTGATATGTAAATATTGCTAACAATTCTATTAGGTTAAATATCATTAAAATACTCGATGTAAGTAGCTTTAAAGCAACTTTAAATAGTTATACTCATATGTTGTACTCAGCCCTTTTTAACGTCCCACTGCTGGGTGTGGCTCTCCCTTCAGTACGAGGGGGATCAGGCCATAGTCCACCATGCTGGCCAAGTGCAGATAGGCGGACTTCACATGTCTTTCGGAAACTTACTAGGTTCTCTCAGACATGTAGGTTTCCTCACGATGTTTTCCTTCACCGTAAGGCTAGTGGTAATCGTGTTAGAAATGATTCGCACGTGAAAATATCAGAGGTGCGAGACCCGGGATTTGAACCCGCTTCACACGGTTTCCCAAGCGAGCGCGTCACCACTGGGGTACCACTGCCTATACTCATATGAAACGGTAATAAATAATGTAAAAAAAAAACTCTTTTTGCCTTACCTTGACTGGTTTCGCTAAATAAGCACCGTGGATGTGGTTTCTATGTTTTAATGAGGTTGATCTCGAATTGGCTGAAAGAAAAGTAAAAAATCAGAAAACACTAGTGGCCGCCTGCGGATGCGCACGCGTTTGTTTTATTTAATTCTTATCAATAAACATGATCGTATTACATGGGAATGCTCAGAATAGTGAGTACAAGGTGTTTCTTTGCATCTGTTCAATATAAATATTTACGGAATTTTTTCGTGGTTTATTTTCATTAATTATTTAAAAACTATTCAAATTAAAAAAAAAGGAAAAAACGAAAAAATTGTAACCACATCGGTACCACTTTTTTTCTTCTAATTTAATGTAGAATTTTATGAGTAGACATCGTCTGTATGTCAAGACTTATGAGACGTCAAAAATCCACTATCTCTTTAGTTACTACATTTGCAGAATAGCATTCGAAATGTTAGGAATAACAAAATTAGAATTAAATCTCGAGAAATTATTTAAACTACTGTTCGCCCAGTAGTCGAAATTCAACCATACCGATATTATATCTATATAAAAAAAACTGTTTCCAAGGAGTGGCACTGAACTGTTTGGTTTTTGCCTATTTATCTTTTACTACTATACTCGTATACCTACTCGTAAATGCGAAAATTTGGACGGATGGATATTTGTTATCAACCGCGCCAGAACGGATGAACGTATCTGGATAAAATTTGGCACAGAGATAGATTATAGTTTGGAATAGCATATAGACTTATTAATAGCGGAAAAATGTATGGTTCCCGTGGGATAGTTTTGTTTTGTTTTCCACTAGGAACGAACGTAAATTTTAGGTTTATTGACTTAGCAATTAGCTTTCAAATTGAAATATTTCTATTGAATAATGGCAAGCATTTCTAAAGGAATTTCGGAATTGAATACTGAAGTAATACTTATATATCCATTACAATAACGATGCATTGATATTAGCACATTACTGAAACGCATTACGATTATCATTTATCTGTTAAGATCTTGTTTAAGATATTTTCGGTCTACGTACTATACTGAACAAACTGATTGGTTCTATTGCTTTGGTATACATAATACAACAAGTACGTATGTATAGGTACGATATTGAGTCGCTGAAGAGGCATCTGAGCGGTAATACTTGTTTAATTTTCTTTTATACATAACCTCCTCAATTTTTTAATAACCTATATCATTTCTAAAGAAATAAAATCAATTGTGGAGAAAATCTCTGGGCTAATCCTTTAAAATTAACTATGCATATTGTGAAAAATCGTGTAGGTATATTCGATAAAGTTCAAGAGAGAATCTATATCTTATATATATATATATATATATATATATATATATTATATATATATAATATATATATATATATATATATATATATATATATATATATATATATATATATATATATATATATATATATATATATATATATATATATATATATATATATATATATAAAACAAAGTCGGGTTTGTTACAACATTTATAACTCGAGAATGGCTGGACCGATTTTGATGATCTTTGAATTTTTGGTTCTGTCTCTGCCCCGAATATCAGAATAACTATTAAAACATCGAAAAATTTACAAAAAAATATTTACATGGCTAACACTGGCTAATAACTAAGTATTTATAAAGATATTTATAGATATATAAGATGAAGGTAAACAACTTTTGTAGTCATCATCTTACATACTATGCCTCGGAGAGAATGTAAAGTTGTCGGTCTTGCACATCCCTCGGTGATGACAAAATCAACAAATGTGATTGAAATGGGTACACTATTATTGTCAAAATCATGCTTTATAATATCTCGAATCAATTAAATACTTTCATAATATTCGTATTTGTAATAATGATAATTTCTTAATTTTTAACCCGTCTTGTACTGAGTTGGATTCCGGACGAAGTGGTATAAGTAAGCCGAGGTAGTACGTACTTTAACTTTAGAGGGCTCTATATTTAGAACTGCAAGCTTTTTCCAAATAAGGCAAAATTTCTAATAAAAAATAGAAAAAGGTAATAAGCGTAAACATAAAATAAGCTTATTTTAAAGCTTATTTCTATTATTGTTCTATAGATAAAAGCGATTCATGCAAAGCTTCACCATGAATATGTCACTCTAAAGTGAAATAATAACTAAACCAATCGCCATTAACAATTTACTTATTTACTTTAAGTTTTTGTATAAAACTAGACTGCCAGGAATATATAAACGTACAAATTACAATATATTCATCAAATATTTATTATAATTTGCATACAATATTTAATAAAATATACACTAATAATTATTATTATTCAAAGGAAATGCTGTGTAAGGTATGCATCTTTTTGGTTGCTAAATTAATATTTTATAGAGTTTTTTGTGTCTATTACAGAGTATAATTAAACTACGTGGCTGTAAGGTGGCAGTAAACAAAAGTTCAACGAAAATGCTTTGCAGAAAAGAAATTTTTCTGTTTTCCTACGTACTATGTAAGTGAGATACAAATATTTTATTTAAAAACTTTTTAAATTATTATTTCGATCATATATTTTAAATAAAAATGAATCTTACAAAAGTTTTAGATCAAATTTATTTGAAATTCACTTATATGTAAAAGTAAGCGTTGTCAAAAGCCAGTTAGCTTATATTTTTTTGTGTAAAGTTTTGTAATTTGATTAGCAATACAAATTTTCATCCCCATTTTCACCCCCTTAAGGAATGTTTTACCAGGATGAAAAGTATCCCTATGTCCTTCACAGGGTCTCAAGTTATCTTCTCACTTACATTTAAATCGGTTCAGTAAATCCAGAGATTACCCCTACTACGTCACAAACTCACAAACTTTTACCTCTTTATACTCGTAATATGAGTAGGTATAGATTATTCTCTCAAACATTCTTCTCTAACTCTAACACAATCATTATGATTATTCACACTTCAATGTTTCGTTATAACTTTAATTTAAAACTTAAACTTATTTGCTTCAAAATAAACTAAAATTAAAAAAAAAATATCGAGGTTAAATAGATTATCAAATACTTATTCCAGATAAATTTAAACCTGTAAAATTTTATACTTTTTTTAGACTTGGGAGTGTACGGTGCCAGTGATACACAAAAAGCAGGAAATGTAAGACTCTTAGATTTACGCGAATATTTGACATCCTATATCTATCTATACATTATATAATAAAATTGTAACTGAGTCGAATCTATACATTAAATATTTTTTGGAAAATATTATTGAAATGGAGTCATTATTATCGATACAGAGGCCAAATCTATAGTTTTTAAAATTTTTGTCTGTCTGTCTGTCTGTCTGTGAACGCATCACGAGAAAACCACTGGACGGATTTTGATGTGGTATGATAATAGCTGGTTATCCGCGTCAACATGTACGCTAGTCTCGCTAGTCGCTAGCAGGCTATAAAATGCACAGTGGCTATAAAGTGTTACAGATTCGACTTGGTTAGAATTTTATTATATGTATAGACTAGTTTTTGCCTTCGGATTCACTCGCTTAGTAAGTGGAAATAGATCAAAGCTAGCTTATGTCCGTCCCCAGGATGCAATCTATATCATTGCCAAATTTTATCGAAATCTATTCAGCGATTATAGAAAATACACATAGTTACTTTTACATTTATAAATATTAGTATGCATTTATTTAGTAAGGCTATCTAATATCACGCTACGATCTTTAACACGTTCGCTGCATTACGAGATCTATCAGATCTCTTGCAGGACTTTTGTATTTTGCGTTGACTATAATCGTATTGTTTCACTCCTTGCGGGAGGCTCTAACGTGTAAAGTTCTTTAAATATGAGTAAGATAAATATATTTGCTTCCTACTTAAAGGTGAATTCGAGGACATAAAAAAAATAAATAGAGATGGATTAGGTCCCTAACGCACAGTAGTATAATTATTTTTATTCCTTGCGTTAGGAGACATGTCGATACTCGTGGAATCGTACGCCTCGTAGACGCAAGAGAGGGAGGGTGGGCGGCGCGGGCGCTGTGTGAATCGATTTAGTGTTGTCCTAGTGTCGACGTGGGAGGTTGCGCGCACGTTTCGAAAAAGTGTAAAAATTTTTTTATTTAATTATTTAATAAAATTGTTTTATTTTGATGAGATTTCTAAGAATGAAAAATCAACGCTGGATTATAGTGCTGCATCGTCCAGTATAATTACAATTTTGGAAAATATAATGCTTTTTATTATAGAATTCCCCGAAGGAAGATGTACAGATCATGTTTTCCAACGTGGCGACAAAAAAAACGTTGTGTGGGTTGTTATGAAAAATTACGACGCACATTAAACAGCACTGACGCTTCTAAAAAAAGCTAAAAAAATTGTTACCATTTGCGCGCAATGCAAATAATCAATGTGCTTACCATGTTTTAATGAAAAACACTTTGCATAGTTTATAAATAAACTTCTTTAATAAAACTTTTTCAATCGACAACTGAGATATTATTTTATTCCCATCACTACTTACTACACATATTGAACTATCTTCGGTTGCGGTACGAGATACAATCGATATCTAATTTTTTTTTGGTATTTGTAGTTTATTCTAATGTCATAACTGCGTGCGAACCTAGTAAAATGTAAAGCAATAGGCTCTCTTGACCCACAAAAACTTCAAAATATATGTGATTAGTTTTTTGGAAGATATAAATTATTTTCAAAACTGTATTTTTAGGAGACTGATTAGGTCTCTAACGCTCCAAAGGGTAGGCTAGTTTCGAGATCTTTTAGGTCTCCAAAGCACCAGCTGAAAGTTCTATCAAAATGATGGCGCAGTGAACGTGTTAAATCTCGTCGACACGATCAAAGTCTACTTTGACAAAGTAGTTTTGATTACTACTTTGACGCAACTTTGATCGTGTAAACGAGCAATTAAAGCGCACTTTGACGTCGGCGTTCAATCAAAGTGGACTTGGATTATCATAGTAAACTTCGTTTCAAAGCCTTTTGTCAAAGCAGACTGTGATCGTGTCAATGCGGCTTTAGGACCAATAATTGCACATCAAAGTACGAGTATATCATAAAATCGAAACTCACGCTTTATTTGTATAAAGCGTGAGTTTTGATTTTATGGTATACTTATATTTATATTATTTTTGATTTTAACTTGTTTTAATATTGATTTTCCCCAAGAAAATCTATATAGAAATATACATGAAAAATTAAAAACTTTTCATTTTAAACAGGATTTACGTAGAATTTCTCATTATCTAATGTTTTAGCACATTTTTAAGTCCGTCGTCTGAAAAAAGCGTGTTGAAATTTTATTAAAGCAAAAAGTACAGTAATTAAATGCTAAGATAAAAACAAACATCCTCTTCAACTTCATTTATCCTTATTTTAAGTTTTATTTTTATAGGAAAGAAGCATATTTAATGGTGCCAGTATTGAAGATGTACTTAATTTTAAAATCAACATCGATGACTATTGTGAGGAAGACAATTACAAAAAAGGCGATTTTACGTCACCTAAACGAAGAATCAGTGAAGTCAGTAAGTATTTATAGGGTAAACTAGAGTACATTTTAATTTTTTTTTTTACTGAGATAAAAGAAGCCTATGTTACTCCTTTAAACATCAACTACCTGCCAGTGAAAGTCCCGTCAAAATTGGCCCAGCCGTTTCAGAGATTAACCGGAACAAACAAAGGACATTTTTAATAAATGTGTTTTTGTTATAAATGCCGTATATAATTCCATATGCATTTAGTAAAAAGCTGTTATTTTGTCATTACAAACAGGCACTTCAATTTTATTTATCTGTATAGATTATAGCATTAATCCTGTAGTTTTAAGAAGTAGGGTTCCGAGGCTCGAAATTAAGCCGGATCACTTACACTATAGTTGTGTTAATGTTTTTGCAAATATGAGACCACTAAGTTTACTTACACTCTCACTTCACTTTGCTGCAACGTTCCCATAATTTTATAATATTAAATGAGCAATTATTGTGAATATTTAAAATTTCGTGTATTTCGGTAACGGATCTAATGATTTGGATCAAATTTTGTATTTAGATAAGTTTTGCTTTATAAGTTTATCTATATACTTAGAAAAAAACACGATTTTACTAAAAAAAAATTCGTCCAAGTACTAAGCATAAACAAATAACATTTTAGCTTTATTATATAACTAGCATTGCCCGCGGCTCCGCCCGCGTTCAGATGATCAAAAAGCAAATTCTTAGGTTCTACTTATAGTATACTCTTACATTGCAGTTTTGTATTTTTTCTCAAAAATAAGACATTTTCCCACGGTAAAAAGTATCCTATATGTTGACCCGGATAACCAGCTATCATCGTACCAAATTTCATCCAAATCCCTCCAGTGGTTTTCCTGTGATGCGGTAACAGACAGACAGACTGACAGACAGACAGACAGAGAAAAATTCTGAAAACTATAGATTGGGCCTCTGTATCGATAATAATGTTTATTTCTACAAGATTTCCAAAAAATATCTAATGTACAGATTCGGCTTAGTTACAGTTTATTATATGTATAGATGTATATATATAAGCGTTAAGTCAAATATTCACCTAAATTAAACGGATTTTACAAACAAATTATTTTTTCGATGTTCTTCGCGGTTTTACTTTTATTTAGATTTTTCTTTTCGACGTTTCTATGTAATTAATTTCATTTTCCTTTTTTGTAGAATGTCTTGATTACATCTGGACTACGCGGTATAAACAATTTCAGTTTGATCGCAGCGAATTATGCAGTGAGTATAAAACAATAATGAGGGCGTGGTAGCCCCGTGGTAACGAAGAAACCAAGGGAAGCGGGTTCAAGTCCGCGGTTTTGCATCTATGATATTTTCATGTGCGAATCATTTAAAATATGATTACCACTTGTCTTACGGTAAAGGAAAACTTCGTGAGGAGACCTGCATGTCTGAGAGAACCTAGCAAGTTTTCACAAGAGATATGTGAAGTCTGTCAACCCGCACTTGGCCAGCGAAGTGGACTAGGGCCTGACCCCTTGTATTGAAGGGAGGGCCTTGCCCAAGTGTGCTACAAAGGGCTGAATACAATATAATAAAATAATCCATAAAAACATGAGTTATGCAAAGAAGTCGTTCATTATATTTTATACTGAGGCTAAGAGATCTAAATAATTTCATCACGTTTGTGCCAATTAGAACATTTCTTGAATTTTCATCTCATTTTTAATGCTATAATTCCACAGATTAAAGAAGAGTTAGTTTTGCTTAGTAATTATTCAAAAAGTGTTTACTAGCTTTCAATCGCATAACACTATTATCTGTTTATAGTTAAAGAAATCGTAATAGGAGGAAGACCTGCTTTTTACGGAGAATTTCCGCATATGGTAAATAATAGTTTATTATATTTTTTTAATCATACCTAGCACCTACACCCCCTTCCCCTATGTGCATTATCTCCAGGGGGTAGAGGGGGCTGGATTGCCTTATTGCCGGCAATCTAGCCTAATGTTTAGGCCTACGTCGGTGGGCGGTATGTCATACGAGCATCGCCGTTGGGTTTTAGTGAGTAGTCCTGGAATTTCTAGCTCTTGAGCCCTGCATAGTAACCTATATGTATGCATTTGGATGCATAAATACTACTACTCTTCTTACTATCGTTGGATGCATAAATACTACTTATACTTTTACTATCGCTGGACTGTAGACCGGTTTTATACTGTGTCCAAAAACGAGTTGAGATTGACCTGTAAAATATTCATTGCATATCGAAAAGCAAGCTGAACACACTACACCCTAGTAAGTGAAAATATAAGGATAATAAGTCTTAATGATATTTTTTTCATCTAAAATAACGTATACTAAATTCAAAATAACAAAAATTAAGTACACAAATAATCATTAATTGAAATAGATTAATATGTTAGTCCAAAATATGTGAGGAGATGAAAAGAATATGTAGAGCGACGGATATAATGAAAATGTTCAATTATAGGGTGCTCTCGGCTGGAGATCCACAAGTAAAGAGAATGAGTGGGAGTTCAAATGTGGTGCTTCGCTGATCAGCGAGAGGTTTATGTTGACCGCAGCGCACTGTACCTATGTGTCGACGAGACATGGTACCGTCGCTAATCATCAGCCAGAAATTGTAAAATTGGGAGATAATTTTTTAATTAATGTAAATATTTTTTATTACTTAATTAATTAATGTAAGTTTTCTACAACAGCGAAGGAATAAAATGATGTGACATGTGATGTTGTACTATTACTCCGTTTTGAAACTTAGGGCTGCAGCAGTGCTTTTCCATGCTCTTCTATGATGGGTTCACTAGACGACACATTTGACTGAATTGTAGTGTCCCTATTTGCTGTGCCAACGGTCGCGGGTTCGAGTCCCGCTGGGGGCATTCATTTGTGTGATGAGCACGAATGTTTGTACTCCATTCATGGGTGTTTATATTTATAATATGTATGTATTTAAAGTTACATATATGTAGTGTATCAACTATCTGGTATCCATAACACAAGCCTCGTAGCTTACCATGGAACTAGGTGGTTCTGTGTGCTAATGCCCCAACATATTTAACATACCGACAAGCTGCCATTGGAATGCAAATGAGACTGTCGTCTTCAACATATTTTATTTAAAATTAGTTTTGCAGTTCCTTTTGGGTACTAGGTACATCGATGAAAATAGCCTAATATTTAGTTCGGGATACCTACATTTTGAATTTCACTCAAAGCCGTTAAAACATTTAACACACTCATTCACTCACAAAATATCAACGCATGAGAGTAAAACTCGGACTCGCAAACTTTTGCTCTCATTACAATCCATTTTTCATATTTCTTAACTTTGAAAATGACAAACTTTCGTAGAAAATTTAATTCTCTATTACCTAAAGTTATTTCGACTGGAATCTTCATTTTTTTTCTTTAGAGCTAATCTTCGTTATATGAATAAGGAGCTCTTGTGCATTAGGCTTTTAAACCCAGCGTTATAGACGGCGCATGAATGACTTTATTTTGGACTAGCATTGCCCGCCCACGTTCAGATGACCAAAAACAAAATTCTTAGGTTTTACATATTAGTATACTCTTTCAATGCAGTTTTTGTATTTTTTCTCGGAAATGAGATATTTTCCTGCGTTAAAAAGTATCCTATATGTTGACCCGGATAACCAGCTATCATCATACCATATTTCATCAAAATCTGTTCAGCGGTTTTCTCGTGATGCGGTAACAGACAGATAGACAGACAAAAATTCTAAAAACTAGATTCGGACTCTATATCGATAATAATGTCTATTTCAATAAGATTTTCCAAAAAATATATAATGTACAGATTCAGCTTAGTTCCAATTTTATTATATATATAGATTTATATTAAGTTCAAATTATATTTAAATTAAATAGCGATTTAAAATAGAATTTTATAATTTACAGTCTTATCCTGAGGAGCAAGAAAGACGCAAATATGAAAACTTTAATGATATCGTATCGGATATTAAAAAGAACAGAATGCTTGTACTTGCCGTAAGTTTTATTATGAGTATATTTTGTTTCAATTTTCACTTATTTAGGACAACAATTAAATAAACAATGTCTGTAACGATTTAAATTTATCATTAGCAATAACTATAATTTCTGAATTTTACTAAGCTTTTAGTTATAGATTTGATTAACCTAAGAATCTGATGCTAAGCTATTTGTTGTGCACAAAAATTTGATTAAAACTGTGTAGAAAATTTCCAATTTCATTATATACCAAAAACCAAATACTTCAAAATCCAATAATACTTGATATTGCTATATTAAATGTTCAGAGTTTCAAAATTATTTTAAGTTCTCTAACCTAATATAAGATTTATTGATATAATTTTTCAGGACATTCCAGACCATTTAAAGCCTAAATATGTGCGAATAAGTAGAATAATAAAGCATGAGAAGTACCGAGCGCCTAAAGTTTACTTTGACATCGCGTTGCTTGAGCTGGCCGAGTCGGTGGATATCGGACCTCTTATCCGTCCCGCCTGCCTCTGGGGCAACAGCGACACTAGCAGTTTGGGAACGTTGTCTGTAACTGGGTGGGGTGTTGTAGATACAGGTATGTATGAAATATTAAAAGTAAAATTAAATAGCTATGCTATTATAAAGGGAATACATTTAACTATTATATATATATATATATATATATATATATATATATATATATATATATATATATATATATATATATAAAGAAATGGAAGATCTACAATAGGATATCTGATTACCACTCATTTGCTCTTCTACGGGAACGTCAAAAAATAATCCAAGTTCAATGCTATGATCAATATATTTATAATGCGGAAACTAAAATACGTAGTAACAGTAAATATTTTTGGTCTTTTATGAAATCAAAGAAATCGTCTTCAAGTCTACCTAATAGCGTATTTTTATTTGATCGTACTGCTAGCGAAGGGGAAGAGATGTGCTCACTTTTTAATGAATATTTTAAATCGGTTTACGAAACTCAACCCACTACACAATCACTTAAAACATACTCAGATTGTAAAAATTGTAATCTAAATATTGGCCATATAGATCTGTCAGTATCGACCGTTAAAAAATATCTGAAATCACTAGATATCAATAAGGGCTGCGGACCGGATGAGATTCCTCCAATATTTTTAAAGCAATGTTACAAATCCTTATGTTATCCTATTTCGCTTCTTTTTAATAAATCATTACGTTCAGGCACAATGCCACTTGTTTGGAAGCACTCGTTCGTTGTACCTATTTTTAAGTCGGGAGATAAACATAATGTTCAGAACTATAGGCCCATCTCTAAATTATGTACTATAGCTAAAATGTTCGAAAAAATTATCTATGACAGTATTTTTCCAATTGTAAGAGGTATTTTGATTAGTGAGCAACACGGTTTTTTTAGTAAAAGGTCTGTTGAAACAAATGTGTGTGAACTAGTTCATCGTGTGGTGAAAGACATGGACGCTGGTGCTCAAGTAGACGTCATCTATACCGATTTCTCTAAGGCTTTCGACAAAATTTCTCATACTAACCTATTGAGTAAATTAGAGCAAGTTGGTATTCACGGTGATCTTCTTCGGTGGTTAAGCTCTTATCTTCACAATAGAAGTCAGGCTGTGACAATAAAGGGTTTTTGTTCAACGTTCGTTCCCGTTCCCTCTGGTGTACCGCAGGGCTCTCACCTTGGCCCCTTGCTATTTAATATTTTTATAAATGATATTTGCCAAATATTTGATCATTCTTCTGTACTATTATTTGCAGATGACATGAAAATCTTTAGAAAGATCTCTAAACTATCAGATTGTTTACTATTACAAGAAGATCTTAACAAATTATGCAAATATTGTAACGAGAATTTTCTTTCTCTGAATGTTAAAAAGTGTAGCACTATTTCTTTTACTCGTAAAATATCGCCGACTATATATGATTATCACCTAAAAGGCGATATTATTACCCGTGTGTCTCAGGTGAGAGACTTGGGTATTTACCTGGATAACAAATTAACATTTAAGTTTCACGTAGACTATATTGTTGCTAAGGCCTATCGAATGCTTGGTTTTATACTAAGAGTTGGTAAAGAGTTTAAACATTACTATACGCTTATTATTCTGTATAATAGTCTAGTACGCTCGATATTGGAATTTGGTTCATCAATTTGGAACCCACAATATAAGGTATATATAAATTCTATAGAAAAAATACAACTTAAATTTATAAAATATACTCAATATAAATTTTATAGTCATGATCAATGTCCACCTAATATTAGACCTTTACAGATGCGACGGACGCTTAGAGATCAAATTTTTCTTTTCAAACTCTTAAATAATTTCATTGATAGCCCTTTCCTATTAAGCTGTTTGAATTTTAAGGTTCCAAAATTTAGTAAGCGTAACCTCGATATTTTTGACTTGCCATGTACTAGAACGAAATATGCTCGAAATACCTTTATACTTCGCTCATGTAATGAGTATAATAAAAAATTTACAAGTATAGACATATTTTCAAATTCACTTTTAAGTTTCAAAAATAGTATTAATAACCTATTGTTTAATTGTTGATTTTGTATTTTATGTTTTTCCTTATTTTTAATTTTTTTTTATTATTAACCAGTGTTTCATTTTGTAATTTTTTTGTTTATTGTTTAGCTTTTTGTTTTTCTCATTTTCATTGTAGTCTGCTTCTTAAGTGTATTGTTTAATTTGTGGAAACTTCATTGGTTTATGTGTTACCTATTATTATTAATTATTTATGTAATATCGTACTGTTTGTTTCCCTAAAATAAATAAAAAAAAAAAATTATTTCAGGCGTGCCAAAAGTTTAGATAATTTTAAGCTACAGTTAAAATCATATTATTTGTCTCTATAGTGTCTTTATATATTGAACTATTTTATACTTTTTCATCTGATCTACATTTATGTATGTATGCATTGTATTTATGTATATATGTATGTATGTATTAAGATATGCAATTGTGTTTATAATTTCTCCTGTGCCCTAAGGTTGCCTGGAAGAGACCGCTTATAGCGATAAGGCCGCCTGCTGTGTATCATGTACTGTTTATATCTTCTTTTTGTATATTCCTTTGTGATGTACAATGAAGTATCTATTGATTTTTCACAAGCTTCTACATGTTTCCATAATTTTGTGATTAATATCAGTTTTTTTTGGTTTGGAAGTGGATGAAGTATTAAACTTAATATAGTTCATTAGTCAAAATCAGGTAATATTTTGTTAACAAATACTACACGAGTTTGATTTGTATTGATTTGAGATTTTAGGTGATAAAATTTTTGGTAAATTTATTTTTCTTTGCATGTATTTTTTATATTTCAGTAACCCGTAAAGCTGCAACAGAGTTACAAGTGGCTGATGTGGATCTCATAGACGATAATCTTTGCGATGCGAAGTTGAATGGGAAGCATAACAGAAATTGGGGTGGTCTCGTCGATCATCAGATTTGCGCTGGCCAATTAGCTGGAGGCATCGATACTTGCCAGGTATAACCTTTATATCTATATATAAATAGGTAAAGAAAAAAACAGTTCCGTACGTTTGTCTCTACAGTTTGTTAACTGATTTTCTTTTTGTGATGAGATGATTGAAGCCGACAATATTTTTAACCGACTTCCAAAAACGAGGAGGTTCTCAATTCGTCGGAATCTCTTTTTTCTTTTTTTCATGTATGTTCACCGATTACTCGAAGACGCTTAAACCGATTTGGAAATTTTTTTTTGAAAGGGTGTACTTCACAGGTGGTCTCATATAAATTTTATCGAAATCGGTCGAGCGGTTTTTAAAAAAACCAACAATAAATATATTTTTTAAACTAATTGTTTAATCGAATATGTTATTAAAAACTTTCTTCCTACAAATTACCTGCTTATTACGTCTATACTAAAAATATAAAAATAAAAACTTAAAAAAAACCGACTTCCAGGCACTAAAATGTAAAAAATAACTATACGGGGGTTTTCATTTAGAATAGACACCTAATCAGATATTTTCGAAGTCGGTGCCAGCGGACAATATTTTAAGGCGATTAGTGTCCCCGATGGCCTTGCGTGTCTGGGCGGGGCATAGCGCACTGCACCCGCGCACCCCGCAAAAATCATCAAAAAAATCCACGCGCTAGTTCAACAAACAAGCCACGGGATAGATTATTGCCTACGAGCGATACAATCAGAAAGAGTCAAAAAGATGCAATGCTAGAATTATCGTATTATATAAGTAATATAATTAATTATATATAATTTATTATATTTATTGTTTTGTATATATAATTCAGTATATTCTTAAATATATATATATATATATATATATATATATATATATATATATATATATATATATATATATATATATATATATATATATAATATAATATGTAAAACCAAAGAATTTGGTTTTTGGTCATCTGAACGCGGGCGGAGCCGCGGGCAATGCTAGTATTAGTATAGATTTAATAAACATTTTTATTATTTCTTTTATTTTCTTATATGCGTAAATGCAGTTCATGGTAGAATCCTCGCCAAACTTTTTGGCTGTTCTGAATTGGCGGGAGCCGCTGCGTAGAAGGAAACGGTAACGGGCGAGGCGCGCGGGAGTGGCGGGTCACACCCGCAGCGCCCGAGAGCTCGTCCAGTGTAGTTTGCGTGTCACGTCTGTACATGCACACAAAACACTCGAGTACTTAAAAAATTTCTAACTCCTATGTTATTTTTGTTATAATATTTATTTTATTACTTTTTGTCGTATTTAACTTTTGTTATTTATGTCTTACAAGTAACCTCGAAAAGGATTTCAATTTAATATTTAAAATGTGTGTATTTTATTATTATTTGTATGTGTATGTATTTATAATTTATTTTTTAAATTTATTTATTATTTAAAAATAAATATTATAATTATATTTATTAGAACTAAATAAAACAAATCACTAAATATTATGAAAAAGTGAAAAATAACAATATTATGTTACTTTATCATATATATGTATTTATAAATGTGTATTATCCACTCGAATGTGCGAGGTCACGGTAATGTTACAATATTCTATCTTCATACAAACGGTCGGAAATCGAGGTATACCTACACGGCTCGAGTTTGGTATACAACCGTGCGTCGTATAATTGGATACGATAATTGTATAAGGTGGTTGTTATGTTATGTAAATTTTATTGTGTTAAACAAAAAAGTATCGAGACATCGTATGTTTTAAAAATAAAAATAATTAACAAAAAATAAAGTATTTTTAATTAAAATAAAGTATTTTTAATTTTTGAATAAATATAAAAAATAAAATAAAAGTAAAACTTTGTATGCGACCGAGATTCGAACCTGGGCCCCTGAGATGGATGATCTTGCACCTTAGCCGCTTGAACACAATGCTTATATCCGAGCGTGCGAAATT
This sequence comes from Brenthis hecate, assembly GCA_951806755.1. Taxonomy (NCBI): domain Eukaryota; kingdom Metazoa; phylum Arthropoda; class Insecta; order Lepidoptera; family Nymphalidae; genus Brenthis; species Brenthis hecate. The sequence continues at coordinate 20,097,769 of OX638253.1, forward strand.
ATCGAATATAATATTTTGCGTGGAATAATGCAAAAGAAATAATAATAATAATAAAACTTTATTTATTCTATGATTTTAAATTATGATTACTCTTAATTAATAATTTTTAACATTGTATTTTAACAGATCATATTTATAACTTATTTGATTATATTTAATTTAACTTCAATTTTTGGTTAGTGACTATTTATTAACTTATCATTTTTTAAACTAATAATTTTGTAATCTGGAATTAAATTATTTTAATTTTAAACTATTTTTATTTAAAAAAATAAAGTATTTTTAACTAAACTTTTTATCCGAATGCGGATTTTGTATACTATTAAATTTAACAATAAAGCTTTACGTACGTCTTAGTCGAGGCGCAAATATTTTTCAATCTCAAATTTATAAGGGTGGTATGTGGCCCTTATAAATTTGAGATTGTAGGTGACTTATACTATAATATATTTAATTTATCATATTTATATATTAAACTTTCCATTCAATATATTACAATATTTATATTTTATTAAATATTTAATTTACGTATTTATATCATCTACGCACTTGCATACACACGTACACATAATTATTTATATTTATTAATTATTCATATATATTAAATCCACAAGCACAGCCGCGCGAAACCCGTAGTATGCGGAAGATCGGAATTTGTTTTACTCCTACCGGCCACTTGTAACTTTTTACTAACAAACAGTCTATGCTTTACCGTTCGATGCCAATTGCTTGTTACTTTGTTTAATATAATTTAATCATTTTCGTAAGATATTGTATGTGGACTTTTTATGTTTGTACTGAAACTCTTTGTGTCATTGTGTATTTCCCTAAACTTTCCTTCTGTACTGTTTTTAAGTGTGTGTTGAATTTTTCATTATAATTTTATTAGTGACGTAATCTTTTATTTGTGCTTTCTTGTCACTCAACAACCACCGAAGAGATTTTTAAATTAAATCTACTAATAATATTTTTTAAATAAAAAATATAATATTTGAAATCACAAAACTGGAAATAAACTGAAGTAGGCAGATGAAATTAAACTAATGACATTATCCCGCGGTAAAAAGTATCCTATATGTTTTTCCGGATAACCAGCTATCATCATACCAAATTTCATCAAAATCTATCCAGCGGTTTTCCCGTGATGCGGCAACAGACAGACAGACAGACAGACAGACAGACAGACAGACAGACAAAAATTCTAAAAACTGTAGATTCGGCCTCTGTATCGAAAATAATGTTTATTTCAATAAGATTTTCCAAATAATATTGAATATACAGATTTGATTTAGTTACAATTTTATTATATGTATAGATAAAAATAACAATAACTATACCTTCATAGAACTTAATTTTTACATTAAACTAGTTAAAATATTCTACAGCGTCCAAGCGCGTACTTTACTACACATTTATCTGTCTGCGAGCGAGTATTCTCTGCACGCACACATACAAAAATACTTGTGTACATAAACAATACATGCATAAATTCATCGTAAAAAAACAGGAGACAAAAAGTGACACAGCCCTCCCGTCCGAGCGCCAGCGCGCGACTGCCGCGCGCGCCCGCGCAGAGCACCTCTATAGCTTCTGGGCTTGTAAATAGCATTTTCGACTTTTAAAATAGGAAAATAGTAATTGATTTACAATTTTTTCTGATGGGCATAAAGTAAAATAGATATATTATTTTTTAGTATTTAAATGATTCCAAAATTCTTAGCCGTTTAGAAACAGTACGAAAGGCAAGTCAAAAAAATACCATTTCTTTAAAATAAAAAACTAATAGATATTTTCGTCCCACGAAAAAAATTTAACTTGAAAATATTATTTAAGAGTTGATGATTCACATATATTTTTTTCAAGCATTTCGGTCAAGCCATAAACGAGAAGTACGCTTTAGAAAGTAGCTCTTTGCTAGCCCTTGAGGGTACTAATCGCCTTAAGGTATGAATATCTAATAGGTATATATGTATTTCACGTATCAAAATATATTAGATTTCCTATGCGTCGGCTGACACCGACTTCGAAAATATCTGATTAGGTATCTATTCTAAATGAAAACCCCCGTTTAGTTATTTTTTACATTTTAGTGCCTGGAAGTCGGTTTTTTTTTAAAGATTTTATAAGATATGAATATCTAATAGGTAAATATGTATTTTACGTATCGAAATATATTAGATTTGCTTTGCATCGGCTAGCACCGACTTCGAAAATGTTTGATTAGGTATCTATTCTAATTGAAAACCACCGTTTAGTTATTTTTTACACTTTAGTGTCTGGAAGTCGGTTTCTATATATTTTTTAAAAAGTTTTTTATTGAAATCTTTTCACCTAGTTATTTTTACACTCTTTTTGACCAAAACTATTTTATTTTCTGCTCTATATTTTATAAGAATGTGATTTCGCTTTTAAATTTTCCAACTTTCATCAATGAAAATAATATATGAATCAATTTTCAAGTCTAATCATAAGCTTAATAAGAAAATGTTTGTTATAGGGTGATTCGGGCGGTCCATTGCAATCTAAGATAAATTTAACGCAATCTTGGGACATGTACTACTTGGTAGGAGTGACGTCATTTGGCTTCAGCTGTGCACGCCCTGATGTGCCCAGTATCTATACTAAGACGGCGAGTTTCATCGACTGGATAGAGAGTATAGTTTGGCCAGATTCTCAGTAATTAGTTTTCCATTTTATTTTAACTAAACGAAATAGATTTTTTTGTACAATTGTAAAAATAATAATGTATAACAAGTTTTGTAAGTAAACGCATACTATATACGTGTTTTGTCTATAATTTCAAACACCATTTTTAAATCTATACTAATATTATAAAGAGGTAAAGTTTGTGAGATTGTGAGTTTGTGACGTTGTAGGGTGTAATCTCTGGATCTAATGAACCGATTTAGATGAAATTTGGTAAGAAAATAGTTTGAGACCCTGAAAAGGACATAGGATACTTTTTATCCCGGAAATTATCCCTTAAGGGGGTGAAAATTGGGATGAAAGTTTGTATGGGGTATCAAGCTTCCACGAGACCGAAATGAGGGTGAGTTGCTAGTATGTTTATAAATTATTTCCTGCCTGATTTTTGTTAATCTGTTAATCTTACTATGATTAGATTTTTTTATTTGCCTATCAAGTGCATATACAGTATGGCAGTATATTGGCAAGATCTCTTTCTTGTTATGTTGAGAGATCGGACACAGACCTAACGGCTTAACGGAACACCAACTAATTCTCAACTCCAGGCCGTTTCTGGGAAAAGTAAAACACAATAATTACAATTTGGCCTGACTTGGAATTCGACCCAGGACCTTTGGATCTGCTGCTGTACATGCTAGCCACTAGACCACCGAGACTACTAGCGCCTGCATAGCCAGAGCTATTAAATTAAAACTTACTGATACTTTACTTATCTAATGAAAATACATATTAACATACCTAAACTCATCCTCAAATGATGTGCACATACATAAATCGTTAGTCTCAAAAATTTAAAAAAAACGGCTGGTGACGTTTTGTTGATTTTTTTTTATAATTTACAATATAATGTTATCATCCTGAACGGTTACCACCGCGGTAGCATTTCTCAATGCGACTAGCCATGTACTCTGGAGATATGATAGTGCAAAGTATATAAGCAACTAACAAACGACCGACACGACCGGTGAGAGATCTATCGCAACCGCCAAATTCCCAACTTCGGACTGTTAGTTTTGTTGACAAAAAATATACTAGATCCAAGACGCAATTATTTTGATTACCTAAATTTTTAAAACCGGTTAAATCGGTTCACGATAGCCGAAAATATGTATATGCAACATACATAAAAAAAGATCTATTTAACAGAATCCTATTCCTTTTTGAAGTCAGTTTGTAAGATAACATTTAATTATTAGTCCTCAACAAAACAAGTTAGTCCTCAACAAGTTCACAAATATCAAACTCAAATATAACATGTACCTACATGTTTGTACGTAGTTTTAACATTTCTTCGTATGATTTTCACAAGAACTTATCAAGGGTTTTTTGGACTGCAAGGAAATCTTCTTGTGAAAATCGCGCTTAAGATGATGTGTTTACTTTATTTTATTACTAGTGAGAGTTTTTTACTATAGACATTCCGTACTTATGATGATATCACACGACGTCTTAGTATATCATAAAAAGTGACCATCGAAATTTTACACTTATTTGCGTCCAGCTCTCAATGACCATGTATGCCGATTTTAACGTACGATAAGGAATGCTGAGCAGTGCATGAGTGGCGTTCCAATAGCAGCCGATACTGGTCGAAAAAGAACTGGAGGAGGTTCGTCCGATTTTTAAAAGGCTGGAATCTCGTGGAATCATGTCCAAGCGGTAGCTAAAGATAGAACTAATCCAAATCAAAAATCCAAAGAAGCTATCTTTTCGGATTATTTCGCGGATTTATTTTGATTTTTGGTTTCCGACGTTTCGAATGCTTTACAGCAATCATGGTCATGGAAGAGACTAAGGTTATAGACGTCTCAAACACATATACTTGTAACAGACAGTGCCTACCCACTATTTTACAAAAATGATTAAAAATTCAAAAATGGCACCAAAGTACTTTACAATATTTGCTGATTTTTATTTCGAAACATTGAAAAAAACATTAATAAGTATTATAATTAAATATAGCAATATTATTTATTTAACTTTAGGTGTTATTATTATAAATATTAATATTTTTAAAAAACTTTATTAATTACTAATATTATTTAGTGTTGCCATTATTATATTATGTATAACCATAAAGAATATTAACAATTAAAAAATTATTAATTATTTATCAATTATTTATATAATATAAATAATTAATATTTTTTTAATTACATTATCATTGAGATACAAGAGGACAAACGAAACAGCTAGAATAAAACCTCGAGTTGAGTTGAGTTGCGTCCAATTTTTTACATAAAATGGAATATTTGACATCTGTACTAGTACAGTATTGTCATCAGTATTATGTCATCAGATATATATGGCGGATTATGTTTATTGATTAGAGACCAAATAAAGTAGAAATATAAAAAGCAATCTTACCAGCACTATCTGAAGCAGCATTAGACCAGCAGCAGGAGCTCTTGAAGATCTTCTGAATCATACCACTTAGGCGCAGTGCATATGATCCGTATACTAGTGGGTTCATACAAGAGTTGGAGACTGCCATCGCAAATAACAAATCTTGGACTTGAGGTGATATCCGGGATGCTGAATCTCGATCTACCATGTACCTTTCATAAAATATTTTTAAATTAGGCATATGTTCAATTCAATTCTATTTTTATTTTTTCATTTCAATTTTTTTGCTAATGGTTTAATGGATGCCAGTTGAGCACAAATTGCTTCGCTAATAAAATGGAGAATTTGTAGAATGGAGAAGACACGAAGGAAATTGGTCGGTAAAATAAGATTATTAAAAGTATATGTTATTGTTAAACGATTATTCTAAAATTTAAAATTAAATGATGAGTACCAAATATTCTCCTATAGACCTTAACAGAGAAGATATACATACATACATATGTATTTTTATTATATAATAGATACTCTCTTTATTCAGTAGAAAATATAGTCCTTCAATTCAATTCTAATATCAATTTCTATTTGAGGCAGATGGGTACATATTTATCTAAATCCAATTCCAGGATGCTACAGATTCTATTTTTGGATCTGAGACATGAATTTGAGGATACATTTCGTCAATAGCCATACGTGCGGGCCACTAGACTAACAATTTATTATTTTCCTCGAGGTAGACTAAGAGATTTAATCATTCAGTTGTGTTTTATTGACCAAAATAAGTCTTCGACAGAAATACCTATACATTTGTATCGAGCATACGCTCGTGTAGATAAAAATATCTTAATATAATAAATAAATTGAAATAGAATCTTTCATCCGTCTTTTTGGACTTCCCGCAGTGAAAATTCCTCGCCGTAGTCGGTTCTATATCATCTTAATTAAAAACTATTGATGATTAAATCCTCCATTCCTCTATATTGAAAAGTAAATGTATAAAGTCTCCGATGCAAATATATTAGATTGTATAAGAAATCGAACCTGTAATCACCGAACCAGACCTCAATAAGAACGCTCAAACCTTCCATTGAGAGTTGTTTGATTTATCCACCACCTTACTACCTACTTTGTATAACTGAATATTCGCTTCGAGATACGAAGAATAAATAAATTAAAAAGTATATATATTTACACAGTATGAGCAATATTTGAACCTATTATCCAGAATAAACTCGTATCTTCAAGGAATTATGCAAAAGCGTTTTAGCTAACCATTTTAACTATTAAAACAATTTGAACCTTATTTGAACAAGGCATGAAATTAGTAAGATACTTTGCTTCAGTAGTATTTTTTTTATTTCCGTCTAAGAATTTTTACTTTGAGATAAATGGTTGCTTATCTAATTATTATTATTTTAAATACTAGCTATTATTTTCTTATTTTTACTGCACAACCTTTTTTAACCCCCGACGCAAAGAGGGGTGTTATAAGTTTGACGTCGATGTCTGTTTCTGTGTGTGTGTCTGTCTGTGTGTAGCTCTCAAACGGATGGACCGTTTTCGATGCAGTTTTTTTTTCATTTGAAAGCCATTTTGTTGCGGTGGTTCTTAGTTATGTGTGGTTAATATCGGTCCAGCAGTATAAGAGTATCAGCTCTTTTCCAAAATGATGTTATCCGTTTTGACGTATAATTACTCGATTAAGTGCTTCTCGCGAGCCAGTGTAATCAACAACAACAACAATCAACCAATGTAATTTGTGTAGGGGTTTCTATTTAATTTTTAATTTATTATTCGATAACTTTTAAAACTTATTCAAGTTACAGAAATATTGTAAAACACTTATTATTGAAGTGAAACTTCTTTAAAATCATTGTGATTTGAAACTCGATGAAACGGAAATGAAATCGAAATGCGACACTAAAAAGAGACAAACACATGAATATATAGGAGAGAATGAGATAGAATAGGTACATTGCCATGTTGCCAATTGCCATGGTAACCGTTGTTATTGTCTGACAAATATATAATATTAAGTTTCACTTCTACCATGTGTAAATTGCACACACGCACTTTTTTATGCAACAAAATAACAGATCAATCTTCGTAATGTATTTATTGCATAGCCATAATAATTAACGGGCCGTTTATCCTGTCATCAATTATTTGTCATGAGAGATGAGTCTCAAAAACCTTTTTAAGGGTAATGAAAATGGGTTCATTCTGCATTCTATTTACCAATAATAAAAAAAAAAACTTATTACATAATGCTTTTAATTAAAACTATTCTTCGTTTAACAAAAGTGACAATGAAACATCTACCTATGTGTTCGAGCATTGCGAAATTAAGCAAACAGATAGGTATAAAAAAGAGATAATTCAGTTAAAATATGATAATTTGGGTTTTATCACAACACAAAAATCTTTTTCAACTATATATTTAAGGAACAAGCTTGGCTCTTTCAATTTTTTTTTTGTTAAATATAGTACTAGTGCTGGCGATACGCTTGGCGTGTTATTTTTAATTTGACACGCGAAAAATATCATTTCTTTTAAAAATTATTTTAATTTTAACCCAGTTTCAATATTTTAGGGGTTGAATTTCAAAATATCGTCCCTTAGTGGTTTCGTGTACCATTATAAGAGAAGTTTGTGAAAACGTTTGTCCTTTGATAGTTATTTGGTCTGGAAGTAGATGATTTAGTCCAAACCTAATTTTTATATATAGATGTGTCTTACCACATGGTCATGGTGGCGTAGGGTAGCCAGCAAAGCGCGAACACCGTGACTATGATAACGGTCATGCGTAGAGTGCGACGTCGTGCCCTCTCCAACACTCGCCTGTCAGATCGCCGTAATTGAACCGTACTCACATTGTGCACACATTTCTCTGTAACAAACAATAATAATATTACCGTTATATTTAAATTAATAATAATTACATAAAAGTAGTTTGTTAATACATATAATAAGTGGTTGTCTTAAATGGGACTCAAAGCCACAATTTATGGCACGAGACGGATGCTCCCATTCCACACTCACTTGTTTTGTAATATTTTCATTATAAATTAATATCACAATTTTTTATCTTTACATGTAATATTACCTTTGGGGGTTTTATGTTTGAAAATATGGGACGAAACTTTATATTTCCTTACTTATTTATTTTATATTTTATATTCATGTTCTAATACAGCCTGCTGTAAAATTTAATAAATATTTACATATATTTGTATCACATTTTGGGAAGTGATATTGCATACTTGTATAAATTATGGGTTACTCATTTCGCTTCGCTCGGGTGTCCTCCCAGGTACCTTTTGTGTTTATAATTTTGTAGCATGGTAGCACTAATTCTATATCTATCTATACAGATAAATAAAATTCTAGTGGCTGTTTGTAATGTCGTAATAATAGCTTTTTACTAAATGCATATGAAAGTATATACGGCACTTATAATAAAAACAATTTTAAAATTTTTTGTCTGTACGTCTGTCTGCTTGTTTCGGGTAATCTCGGAAACGGCTGGACCGATTTTGGCAAGATTTTATTAGCGGATAACTGATGTTTTCGGATTAACTTACGCTACTTTTATGCAAGAAAAAGAATTCCGAATTCCGGAGTTCCGCGCAAAAAAATGAAAACCCACGAAATTGCGAACAAAATCCGTTCACCTAAGGACATACGCAGGCGAGGAAAACTAAAACTAAATATAATGAAAATACATCAACCACATACTCCTACACTTACTGATAAAACTAAAATTTTTCAATAAGTACTAAACATAACAATTTGGTTACCAAACAATGGAGAAAGAACTTTTTTGTCTTTGTCTGTTTTTATATACCAACACTAAGACTACAGTCTACTACTAGTCCAGACTAACAGCTAAACAGTAAGACTAAATGCTTTAATTAAAAATATTATATTTTGGACCATCTGACGAATAATAGTATATATTTGTTAACTACTAAAAATTAAATGAAATAAATTAACTGAAATAAATATTTAATTAATTATAAATAATAAAAAAAACAAAAATAATATTTATATACTTAACTTTAGTATTGACAACACGTTTAATACATTAAAATTTATTTTTAAAAAACTGAAAAATATCATTTTTAGTTCCTCATTTCTAAGTATCGCGTAGAAGTAGAGCGTTAAGGCTTTGAAAGTTTCAAATACTTTGCAGTTTCATTCAGTTCCGCACGCGTGCCAGCAACATGATCATAAAACATGTAAAATTTGCTGGTAAATACATAAATTTTCATATTTGCAGTAAACGAGAATTTACAATGTAAAGTAATTAATTTGAGTTGATTTGAGGGAATTGCCCCAAAGGAAATTGTTCGTCCGGAAATTCAATTTATCCAATACCATATTATCACTTAATTTGAATAAAATTGGATAAAATAAATTTATATATTAAATAATCAACCTGTTCTTACTAATACTTACTTGGATTTATGGAAATATTTGATATTAAAAATATATTTTTTCCATTTTAAATAGATTTTTGGTTGCCGATGTGTCGAATGCTTTACAGCAATTATGGTCACAGAGAGACTAAGATTTTAGATGTCTCAAAGGTTATATAGTTGTAACAGACAGTACCTACCCACAAAGTTACAAAATGATTTCGATAAATACAAAAATGGCACCATAGTACCTTACAATATTTGTTATTTTTAATTCTAAACATTTTAAAAATTTTAATAAATATTATAATTAAATATAGCAATATTATTTATTTAATTTTACCTGTTATCATTAAGAATATTACAACTAAGAAAAAAATAATAATAATATTATTTAGTGTTGCTATTATTATAATATGTATTATAACCACAAAAAAATAAATAAAAATATTAACTATTATTTAAGCAATATTGTTGTTTTATATGTAATTTAAAAATTTAAAATATTAAGCAATTCTATTGCTACCTTTATATATAAAAAATAAAAAATATTAATCTGAATTACTGTTAACAGTCTATAATTTGCAATTGTTATTAACAAAGTAAGCTTTGTTAATATTCGTAACAAATCCAAATTTTAGATTTGCCTTCAACACTCTTAGGCGTTTTCCAAACGATTATTTCCTTAAAATGTTGAATATAAACTATTTTGAACCCATTATAGTTATGTTTATTATAAATAGGTAATATATATGAATAATACATTAAATTCAAATTTGCTAATGCAAACAGCATAATGCATATCGAGAGCAATTTCCGCTATCTTCCGACCACTAGGATTAATTTGTGTCTAGTACATGCTACAATACTATGAATATGTACCGCACATATCTACGTTAATATATGTATGTAAGTTTATTGACAAATTCACTGTTAATTACTATTAATTTTATATTTTATACTATTAATTCTTTCTATAATACTCTCTTAGATTTCCGCGAAAATTCGACATCATATAACTATCTTTTCGGATTTTTTGGCAGATTCATTTTGAGTTTTGGTTCTTGACGTTTTGAATTCTTTATAATATTTTTTTTTCTCGTGGCCATGATTGCTGTAAAGCATTCGAAACGTCAGGAACCAAAAATCAAAATGAATCAAAAAGAATCTAATCGAATCTAAGAAAGTATTATTTTAGTGCAATCAATAAATTGAATTATCATTAAAATAACAATTACCTATATTTTCTAAAATGATGTCTGATACATTCAGGAAAGCTAGTTTTAGTTTTGAACCGTCTATCCAAATAGATGATACATCCTGGTTTGAATTTTGATGACTAAAAAACCTTAATTCAATTGTTTTGTATAGTGGCTTCCAGAAGTGCCAGTTAGGCACAATTTACTTTGCCAATGTCGAAACTCTTTTAGACAAGTCCTTTAATCATTATGTCATAGAATCATAATACAAAAGTGTTGTCAATATATTTTTTTAGATTTCTATTTTTCATCATTTGTAGAATGACATCTCGTCTCAAGTTATTCAATTCAAATCAATTCTTAGTTTTGTGGCTTCTACGAGTGCATGCCTCAGGTTATTTGACAGTACGATACAGTATCATTGAAACATTTATTAAAAAAATCATAAAACCTCATATTTTCAATAAAATATTCTTTCGCAAAAATCTTTTTCATGGAATTTTGTGGATTTTTCACACGATTGCCGGCGCTATGACGATTAAAATTCCTTTCATAGCTTTATACAGGTAGCTAATACTCCCCCCCCCCCCCCCCCCACGTGCGTTCACCTTGTCGTGGTGGGGGGGCTCAGTAGTGCCCGGCAACCCAACCGGGCGCGAAGCCAAGAAACGCACAGGGAGGTGGCCCACTTCGGTGGGCGGTGGGAGGCGGCCCTTTTCGGAGGGCGGTGTACCATGCGGGTTGCTCCTGGTACTTCTCTGATAGCAGAGTGGACCTTGGAGCAACCCCGTGGTTGTTGTGGTCTGCTTCGGCAGACCTGCCGTCGGGGCGTCGTAGTTGAATGCGTAAGCGATCCTGCGACGTCCCATTAAGACGGGGGAAGGCTTTGCTGGGTTTTAGTGGGTAGTACTGGCTTTGCCGGCGAGTCCCACACCTCGTGCGTAAATGCATTTCCCAACGTTAAAAAAAAAAAAAATGGTAGCTAATACTGTCTATAGAATACGCTATGTTAATTCTACTCACTAGTTTTTTCAATTTCTGTCAATTCATATTTTGTTTATTATATATAATATGTATATAGAAAAAAGCTTATAAATTTAAAATATGTATGCTAGGTTTTATATGTAATGGAACGTGAAAGTGTCGCCGCGAATATATTCTCTTATCTTCTTTTTTTATCTTATCTGCCTCTTTTAGAAGGTGATAGAAGTAAAAGACAGAGATAGATATACACACAAAATTCTAAACTCAGGCTTTTATTAAATTTGCATCGACAAAAATTTTATAAGCAGATATTTGAAATGCACTGCTCAAAAAAAAGTTTTATTTTGAGGGAAAATGGGTATATTTTTCCAATAATTTCATACAAACTTTTTAATTACGAAATTGTTAGTGTTATGAACTTTAAATACTCTCTCTTGTACTTATAGTTAAACTACTTTAAAGTTAGCAAACCCTAAAGCTTTATTGCAGGTATAGGAAAACTTATAAATACCTCAACTAGTTAGTCAAGCTTTTACGTTATATAAGAAAACTTTGATTTCCTATACATACTCATGCTTGTTTAAGTTAATTATTACACGCAAACTTAATATACTGAGAACAGCAAAAAATTTTTTTTTCATGGTAGTTCGTTGAAAGTATTTTGAAAGCTCATTCAATTCGGAAACTTATCACATTTAAATTCAGTATCTCTTTCTTTTTGAAATTGATCAAAATCTATACATATAATAAAATTGTAACTAAGCCGAATCTGTACACTAAATATATTTTGGAAAATCTTATTAAAATAAACATTATTATCGATACAGAGGCCGAATCTATAGTTTTTAGAATTTTTGTCTCTCTGTCTGGTACCGCATCACAGAACAACCACTGGAGGGATTTTGATGAAATTTGGTATGGTGATAGCTGATTATCCAGGTCAACATGTAGGATACTTTTCACCGCGGGAAAATGTCTCATTTTTGATAAAAAATTCAAAAACTTCTTTGTATGAGTATACGAATACGTAAAACCTAAGAATTTGGTTTTTGGTCACCTGAACGCGGGCGGAGCTGCGGGCAATGCTAGTAGATCAATAAAAGTAGTAAAATCATTAATTGAAGGGTAAAATCTAAGAAATTATAGAATTTAATATAAATTTTGAATCTTTTTTAACTAAGGTTTCTATAAGTTTATCCGCGAAAACGCGATGATTTTAAAGTAACTTATAATTTGTTAAGAATGTTCACGGGGCTTTTAAAGTAGTTAATATTAATAAGTAGCAACTTACGGCTTACCCTCGCACCCTCGGGTGTGTCCCTAAGCTTGAATTGTTTAGGAACTCATAAAAGGCAAACGTCCAAAAAAATCATTTTTTTTTACGCCAGAAACCGTTGCAGGTGTATACAAAATAACTCACCAGATTTTCATCATAATCTGATCGATGGCTTAGGAAAGTATACAGGACAAATATACGAACATTCATTTTTATTTTTATATCGAAGATAGAACATAAATATGTCATTAATTACTGAATAGTATAATAATATAATAAAGTCCGGTAGTAAGAAATCTTCAGTATTTGTAAAGTTGGCGGTGTTGGACCCCCACGCTTCGGAGAGCACGTAAAGCTGTCGATCGAATTTATCTGACAAATTAATGTCACTATCGTTATACGAGTATGATTCCACAAACTATTGATATAATTAGATATCACTATATTTGTCAGTTTGCCACTTTGTCTACAGTTATTGGAATTTCTATTGAAGTGAATTATATTATGATTATAATTAAATTGTATTACAGCGTATATTATCCATAATGTTTCTACTGAATAAGTGATTAGTTTAAAATCAAAATTGCTAAAGTTTAATCTATCTGAAATCTCAGTAATTAGTATAACTTACTGTACATATGTACCGTAATTGGCAGGTAGATTCCTCATAGAGATAAATCATTTCGTCTGCTAAGACAGGATGTTCGGAAATTCTACCCCTAAAGGGGTGTAAAAAGATAACAAGTTAATATTAGTCCCGCTGAGTTTCTTTCGCCAGTTCTTCTCAGCTCTGAGGCTTCTTCTTTCCGAACTGGTAGTAGACTCATGAGTCATGACGTTCAGTAAAAAATTGTAATAATTTAATGCTGACTAAAATATTTGAAATTTGAATTTGAAATAGAAGCAGAAAGTTTGTATGTAAGCTGGTTGTTTTTAAATAATTAAAAGTTCTAGACGGCACATCCTCTGGGGATGAAAACTAGAGGATACGTTTTAACAATAAAATTTAATAAACATGTATTCAGCCCTTGTTAACGTCCCACTGCTGGGCACGGGCCTCCCTTCAATACGAGGGGGATCGGGTTATAGTCCACCACGCTGGTCAAGTGTGGGTTGGCGGATTTCACATATCTTTCGAAAATTTGCTAGGTTCTCTTAGACATGCAGGTTTCTTCTCGACGTTTCCTCCTTCCCTGTAAGATAAGTTGGAAATGATTCGCACATGAAAATGTCAGAAGTGCGAGACCCGGAGTTTGAACCCGCTTCACTCGGCTTCCGAAGCGAGCGCGTTACCACTGGGCTACCACTGCCTCTAACATAACTTAATTAACATGTTACTTCAAAATACAATCTGAATATTGAGATTCTTTACATGGTGCAAGAATCAGCTGAAAAAGGATTTTTGCAATATTATAATCACAAAAGTCATGCACTCGAGGATAAGTTACTAGTTATCTATACCAATATTATAAATGTGAAAGTTTGTGAGGATGGATGGATGTTTGTTACTTTTTCATGCCAAAACGTCTGAACAGATCTGATGAAATTTGGCTTAAAGATTATAGTCTGGAATAGCACATAATTTACTTTTTATCCCGAAAAAATGAACGGTTTCCGTGGGATAGATTTGTTTATGTTTCTCATGAGGGAGAAACCCGAGCAAAGCGAGGGTGGGTTGCTAGTATTTCAGAGTATAATAATTGATAATATATGATAGCATAAGTGAGTAGTTTAAAGTATAGAAATATAATAAAGAAATAAATTAAACTGTATTTTATTTAAACTTTCTTTTTCATCGTGTTAGTTCATAAGCTTTCATAGTCAATGTTAATATACTAAGCTGGCTAATGAGAATCTCATGTTGATTTAGAGACTTAGTGATTCCTTTGAACAAGAACGTTTGTGGTACAAGGGCATAATATAATCCATAATTTATAATCTATATAAATGGAAATTAATGTTTCTCTGTATGTTTGTACTCTATAGTCTATTCGTAAACCGTTCATTTGATTGAAAATAATGAGAACTATATTATAATTTAATTTTATTATCTATACATATAATAAAATCGTAACTAAGCCGAATCTGTACATTGAATATTTTTTGGAAAATTTTATTGAAATAGACTTTATTATCGATACAGAGGCCGAATCTATAGTTTTTAGAATTTTTGTCTGTCTGTCTGTCTTTCTGTCTGTATGTCTGTCTGTCTGTCTGTCTGTTACCGCATCACGGAAAAACCACTGGAGGGATTTTGGTGAAATTTGGTATGGTGATAGCTGGATATCCGGGTCAACATACTCGTATAGGATACTTTTTACCGCGGGAAAATATCTCATTTCGGAGAAAAAATACAAAAACTGCAATGTAAGAGTATACTAATATGTAAAACCTAAGAATTAGGTTTTTCTCATTTGAACGCGGGCGGAGCCGCGGGCAATGCTAGTCTACTATAAATTTAACTAGTTTTTTAATAAATGGTCTAAATACAAGGGCTAATAAACATTTGGTGTTAACTGGGCGGTGAATTTGAGGAGGGATTATATCATGTAGAGAATATTTCAATTATGGACAATTAAAGAGAATTTTTACATTTTCAACATTTAAATTGAATGTCAGTGTCATGCCAGTCATTAATCCATAACAGTCAATAAGTCTTACAATAGCACAAAAAGTTATTAGTTATAATCAAATCTATACATATAATAAAATTGTAACTAAGTCGAATCTGTACATTAAATATTTTTTGGAAAATCTAATTGAAATAGACATTATTATCGATACAGAGTCCAAATCTATAGTTTTTAGGATTTTTGTCTGTCTGTCTGTCTGTCTGTCTGTCTGCCTGTCTGTTACCGCATCACGAGAAAACCACTGGACAGATTTTGATGAAATTTGGTATGATGATAGCTGGTTTTTCCCGCGGGAAAATACCTCATTTCTGAGAAAAAATACAAAAACTGCATTGTAAGAGTATACTAATATGTAAAACCTAAGAATTTAGTTTTTGATCATTTGAACGCGGGTGGAGCCGCGGGTAATGCTAGTCAACAATATAATAGTCTTTAGACTTTTGATTGGAGATTTAACTACTAACAGATTCTGTATAGAATTCAATTAAGCAAAACACATTGTTATATATAAAATTACTGGCATTTACAAGTTCTTTCATTAAAACTTTAAAACTTAGTTCGCGTTACATTAAAACTATTAGGTAATGAATATTATAAACTATTATTGTTCTTAGACTTTACATTGAGAGAGTTATTTGAAATCAATCAATGACATCAGATTTTTGATTTATTTTACGCAATTTCTTATTAGGTGTATTAGGTATTTTTTTATATCATTTCCTAGAGAAAAGTGTCCAGTTTTCTTTTTGCCTAAACTCCCCATACACTACTCTATATGAGCACAAATGTCATAATACCTTGTTATTAAAGACTGACGATCCCTTTTATACTTTTTTTTTATTAAATAGGTAAACGATAGATGGTGTCGTACTGTGTCGTAATTTAAATGTATCCACTAAAATCATAGAATCTATACTAATATTATAAAGAGGTAAAGTTTGTAATCTTGTGAGTTTGTGAGTTTGTGAGTTTGTGACGTTGTAGGGGGTAATCTCTGGTTCTACTGAACCGATTTTCAAAATTCTTTTACCAATAGAAAGCCACGTTCTTCCTGAGTGTCATAGGCTATATATTAACCCGAAATTTGAAAATACTTTTTCGTGGTAGTCGGATTTGCAAAGTAAGTCGGAGAAAAAACGGTCGCACGAAAACGTTTCTTACGAACGCTGCCTTAACGATGAGAGATATATGATTATGTTCTAGAGAAAAGTTGTAGAGCTTAATAATGCCTACAAAAAAGTCTGCGACAGCATATGTCTAACTTTTATATTTAAGTCACAAAAAGTAGATTTTTATATTAAAAAAAATCATTTAAATCGGTAGGTCATGTTTATTGGTCATATTATCAACAATTATGAATTCTTATCAAAATAAGTAACTTTATGGTCTAAAATGTTTAAAATAAAAGACTTTTCCCTTTTACTGCATATAATTTGGACAAATGGTTAAAGAGATAATACAACATATTCGTAGGTATGGACGAACCCGAGCGAGCTGTTTATCTGTTTTTCTCTTTGTACGGGCTAATCTCCAGATCTATTGGACCTATTTGAATGAAATTTTGCATGGTGGTACCTTATATCCCCGGGCAACATCTTAGATACTTTTTATCCCGGAAAATTAAAGAGTTCCCGTGGGATAGTTAAAAAACTATAACAACTTATACATCTTAGTACACAAAAACTACTGATTGGATTTTAATGAAACTTTACAATAATATATTTCATACATGACAAAAACAAATCAGCTACTTTTCATCCCGGAAAATTAAAGAGTTACCGTGGGATAGTCAAAAAACTATAGTAACTTATACAGCTCAGTACACAACAATTTATGCACCTAATTTAGTAAAATTTGGCTTGCTGATACCTTATATTGCAGGTCAAACAACAGGTTACTTATTTTTATCCCGGAAAATGAACGGTTCCCGTGGGATAGATCTGTTTGTGCTTTTCTAGAGGTGAACCCGAGCGAAGCGAGGGTGAGCCGCTAGTATGTTATATATAGCTCAATTCATCTCATACGCAATGAAAGAAATTTTATGACTTTAACCATTGTAAAGATCTATATTGTATACTAGAAATATATTGTTATATTTGTTTGCGTATAAAGTATAACCCACCAGAGTTTCATGGTTTAGGAACGCATAGACGACGAACATACGAACATTCATTTTTATTTATATACTAGCATTGCCCGCGGCTCCGCCCGCGTTCAGATGACAAAAAACCTAATTCTTAGGTTTTACATATTAGTATACTCTTAAAATGCAGTTTTTGTATTTTTTCTCAGAAATGAGATATTTTCCCGCGGTAAAAAGTACCGTATATGTTGACCCGGACAACCAGCTATCACCATACCAAATTTCATCAAAATCCCTCCAGTGGTTTTTCTGTGATGCGGTAACAGACAGACAGACAGAAAGACAGACAGACAAACAAAAATTCTAAAAACTATAGATTCAGCCTCTGTATCGATAATAATGTCTATTTCAATAAGATTTTCCAAAAAATATTTATTGTACAGATTCGGCTTAGTTACAATTTTATTATATATATAGAATATAGATGTAGATACGATTGGAAAGAAAAAAATTATTATCTATAATTTTTTTATTTATTCTTTACAACGGCTATTTTACAAAATTTGTAAAGTTGATTGGATTGATCTCCTGGCTTGATTGGCTGGGCCTAGGTGGTCACGTTTGAACAAGTAAAAGTAACAAATATATGTAAAACCTATACCTATATTCTAATGCGGTAAGATATTTTTTTATTTATACTAATAGTTCTAAGATAGTTCCTGAAACTACTAAACCGATTTTGATTAAGTATCTGTACTAATATAATAAAGAGGTAAAGTTTGTGAATTGTCAGTTTGTGACGTTGTAGGAGGTAATCTCTGGATCTACTGAACCAATTTAGATAAAATTTGTTAAGAAGATAGTTTGAGACCCTGGGAAGGACATAGGATTCTTTTTATCCTAGAATTCATCCCTTACGACGGGTGACAATGAGGATGAAAGTTTGTATGGGGAATAAACCTAGTATACGCTAGTTCTTTCGTAATTGGAAAGATAGTATATTCAAAAGTTACAGACTATTTGTGCAATAATAAGTATTTATCCCTGAATCCCTACGGACGCGACGGGACACCTGTTATAAACTTTTTAAACGTTGAGGATCGATCTACTAAAACACATTAGTTTATGATAAAAAATGTTTCTAAAAGCTTTTCGTTGTGTGAAAAATGTCGTATTCCTGTATTAATATAAAATAATAAGAAGTATTGTATGCTTAGAATGTTTCTAAAGAGGCATTATAAAAGTTAGATATTAAGGTTATCTCATATCAATGTTCTCTCAATTTGACAAACTTTTATTTACATCGTGGACATTTATTAAAGAAGTTCCTTTTGGAAAATGTCATGGACGTTTAATGTTCTATTTTTAAAGTAAATTTAAAGTAATATTATTAATGTACTATAAGCAAATAGGTACTCAATACCCCATATTAATGTTAAAAAATCTTTTATTTTTGTTTGAACTTGTATTTTTTAGAACTCAAGAAAAGTTCATTTTGAAAAATGTTTTTTCCATTTTTATAGCCTGTTGGTTGAGAAATATTGTAAGCATGTCTTGTTTATTGTGGCCTAATAAGATAATTTTTTATTATAGATTCAACGATTCGTTTGGCCCAGTTTGTAGTGACCCTACTTGCTGTACCAGCGGTCGCGGCTTCGAATCCCGCTGGGGGCATTCATTTGTATGATAAGCACGAATATTTGTACTCCAGTCATGGGTGTTTATATTTATAATATGTATGTATTTAAAGTTATACCTATATGTATAGTGTAACAACTATCTGGTATCCATAACACAAGCCTCATCCATAACACAAGCCTCGTAGCTTACTATGGTACTAGAGGCTGTTGTGTGTTAATGGCCAAAAATATTTATTTATTATTATAATGTTTATCCACCTATTATCTCTACAGTGTGAACCCAGTGGTAACACACTTGATTGAGAATCCAAGTTAACCACTATCCTTACTGAAACCTGCATGTGTGAGAGAACCTAGCAAGTTTTTGAAAGATATGTGAAGTCTACCAACCCACACTTGGCCAGCGTGGTGGAGTCTGGCCTGATTCCATTCGTATTTTAGAGAGGCCCATGCTCAGCAGTGGGACTTTAAAAAGGGCTGAATACAATACAATACATATATTATATATCTTTTATATATAGAAGATATAAAATATTGCCTTAAGCATTGTTCAAAATATGTAAATTAAATATGTGATTGGCCGCCTGGCCGGAATCGGCTAGAGCATCCTCATCATCACTCACTAACCTTACATACACGAACATACGAGTACGTATATAAACTAAGCAACACATTACTTTTTTTGTCAATTTAATTCATTTTTAAGTATTTTCATTAATATTTGTTTTTTAAGTAAAATTTCAGTGGTAGCTCATTGGTAACACGCTGGCCTGGGAAACCCAGTTAAGCGGGTTTAAATCTGTCTCGCACCTCTGATATTTTCATGTGCGAATTATCTCCAACAAAGTTATCATTTGTCTTATGGTGAAGGAAAGCATCGTGAGAAAACCAATAGAAGTGAAGTCCGCCAATAATTGAAATCGAATCCTGTAGATAATATCCTATAGTTGAAAGCGAAATTTTGTCTAACAAATTTTGACAAAAACCGTGGTAGCTCGGCTAAAACACACAATATAAATAAAATTATTTGTCAGCCTATAGCAGTTAGGGATAGTGCAGCAGTAACCATCTATTGTGCCTAATCCGCAATCGTCTTGAAAATTCGAATATTTAATGTAGCGTGATGTGTGTGGCTATATCTTTTGAGGATTTCGACATTGCGGACGAAACCAATAAATACTATGGAATTGTATATCTTACTTTTTAACAAATCATTCTTTATCGCTATAGAATAGGTACAGAGCAACCGTATACATACATAGGTATGTATAAACAATAAATAGATGACGTGACCACATGACCATATTCGCCGTAGACCAGAGACGAAATTTCCTCGCACGAATATCATTGCGATGAGAGCGTTTTCGAGAGAGAAAGAATTTTCGCAACCGGATCATATCATTAGTTTCAGAGATTACCCGAGGGGAGGGGAGCTCATTAGCGTGCGGCAATCCAGTCACGCATGAAGCCAAGAATTTGGGAGGTGGCCCACCTCGGTGACCAGTGTACTATGCGTCATATCTGCAGGACAGCAGAGTGGACCGTGGGAGTAGCCCCATGGTTGTTGTGGTCTACCTCGATAGACCAGCCGTTGGGATGTCATGGTAGACTGTAATTTATAATATACAGTGATTTATCCTTATTATCCATACTTATAAATGTAGCACGTAATTATGTATAACTAGTAGAACCCGCGCTACGCTCGCGCTAAAACTACGAAAAATCTTTAAACAGGTAGTTTCATACAAACGTTCATCCTCTATTTCACCCTATTATAGGATGTATTTCAAAAAGTGCTAAAACACATATTTATTTAATTCTATTGAAGAGCATTAATACCAAGTTTCAAGTAATTCTGATCATTAATATTTTTTTTGCATTGTATTATAACGTGTTTTCCCGTGGAAATAATTAGATAATCTTCCGCGGTAAAAAGTAGCCTATGTCATTCTCCAGTCCTCCAACTACCTCCACACAAAAAATTACGCCAATCCGTCACACTGTTACGACGTGAAAGAAAGACAAACAAACAAACACACTTTCACATTTATAACATTAGTATGAATATTAGATTTAGGTGATATTACATTACTTTTAAAAAAATCTATGCACATACATTCATTACAAACATACCAAACATTAAGCGAGATCATCAGAAGTCCAATCGACTATTTACTTTATCTAACTTGTCTTTCTTCTTTCTCCTTTACGAATTCTTCATGATAATTACCTACAGCCGAGACAACTCTTAACTGTCTCACAATCAGTTCCATCTTGCGGTTGCCAACACATACCCATCAATATTTAATTGCCTCGGAAAGAACATCAAAACAGGTATTCATTTGATGTTTACCTATGAATTATATTTCTTGCTCTGGTGCAGTACCTCGTAGAATAATTTGTTCAGCTTCGAAATTTCGCCACGTTAAAATTCAAAAAATATAAACAACACCACATCGAAGTTAAACAATTGTAAATGCAATAAATATGCTATTGTAAATGTAATTTTGTTAGTATTTTATTTTAATTTGCTTGGAAACCCTGACTCTTGAACAGTCGTGTAGGTAAATTCTAAACACAAGAGAATTGCGATCTCATGTATGTGAAGATATGATGTGATTTAGAATGAACGCGGTGCTTTACAAACTTTGTAGGCAATCAAAATTAAACAGCGGCAACCCTTCAAAATCAAAGGGTAACTGTTGTACGTCAGTACTATTATCTCTTCTGTGCCTTTATCTCGTTCCTCTTGATCTCCTCAGACGGTAACAAGTGGATGCTGTCACTGGTGTTAGTAAGCTTTCTCAACACTTAAAGCATACAAATAATATCACGAAAATCTTTTGATGAGCCGAAATAATATATACCAACTACATATTTATTATAGACTAGCGGCTCACCCTCGCTTCGCTCGGGTTCGCCTCTAGAAAAATACTAATGGAGATCTATTAGTTCCCACGGGAACCATTCATTTTACCGGAATGAAAAGTAACGTGTTGTTTGACCGGCAACATAAGGTATCAGCATGCCAAATTTTACTAAATTAGGTGCATAAGTTGTTGTGTACTAAGCTGTATAAGTAACTATAGTTCTTTAACTATCCCACGGGAACTCTTTAATTTTTCCGGAATCAAAAGTATCTTACATATTGACCTAGGATATAAGGTACGACCATGCAAAATTTCATTTAAATCAGTCCAATAGTTTAGAAGATAAGCCCGTACAAACAGACAAACAGACAGAGAAACAAAAAAAATGAAAAAAATCTGGATTTGTTCTATTTTTCTTCTTACGGGATGTAAGAAGATAACTGACTCGGTTTTTAGCATTTTTTGCTATGTACAGACGTTCGACCTCTACTGTTTTCAACCGACTTCAAAAAGGAGGAGGTTCTCAATTCGACTGTACGTTTTTTTTTTTTTTATGTTTGTTACCTCAGAACTCCGTCATTTATTAACCGATTTGGACAATTTTTGTTTTGTTTGAAAGGGTATACTTCCAGATTGGTCCCATTTAAATTTCAAAAAAAAATACCACCCCTAAGGGTGGAAAAACAACTAATGATGAATTTAACCTACTTCTAATTGTCATATTGACTTGAAACTTTGCAAGTATTTCTATTTCCGTTGATAGTACAGTGGTTCGGTGTTGTTGACCTGATCTGATGGCAAGGCCAGAAGGTGGATAGGTGGAAGTCTTCAACGGCTAATAGTAGATACTTTGAGTTTGGGCTTATTTTGTTTGATTTGACAAGCCTAACACGTTAGAATCCTTACTTTGCTACTACTGTCTACACTAAAAAGGGAAAAATAAAAACTTTTGAACAAAAAATAAAAACCGACTTCAAACAAAAGCACTAAAAATTAAAAAATAACTGATTGGTAGTTTTCATTTACTATACATACCTAATCAAATATTTTCGAAGTCGGTGTGCTTTGCTTTGTATGGGCTGGCACCAATTTCGAAAATATTTGATTATGTATGTATTTAATAGGTAGGCTTTAATTACTTAGCCAAAGCACACCGACTTCGAAAATATTTGATTAGGTATGTATAGTAAATGAAAACTACCAATCAGTTATTTTTTAATTTTTAGTGCTTTTGTTTGAAGTCGGTTTTTATTTTTTGTTAAAAAGTTTTTATATTATAGTATAGATGTGTTTATACAAGTATGTGTACTATTGGCAATAAATGTTTTAGATCTACGTTGTAATTAAAATTCATAATGATAAATCTTCTAAATCATATATTATATAATATACTAGCACTGCCCGCGGCTGCGCCCGCGTTTAGATGACCAAAAACCAAATTCTTCGGTTTTACATATTAGTATACTCTTATATTGCAGTTTTTGTATTTTTTCTCAGAAAAAATACAAAAACTTTCTCTTTCTGAGATATTTTACCGCGGTAAAAAGTATCCTATATGTTGACCCGAATAACCAGCTATCACCATACCAAATTTAATCAAAATTGTTTTTCTGTGATACGGTAACATACAGACAGACAAAAATTCTAAAAAATATATCGATAATATGTTTATTTCAATAAGATTTTCCAAAAAATATTTAATGTACAGATTTGGCTTAGTTACAATTTTATTATAATATGTATAAATTATTATAGTAAATGTTTTTAAGGAATACTAGATCTGAGAAAGAAGCTAGGTAGATGAACCAATTCATCATCTCCATAAAACACTAAGTACTTTAGAGTGTAGAGGAATATAAACTTTCCATTCTTAGCATATTCCCATGATTGGATTATTTTAAGTTTGAAGACCACATACAGTAATTCGATCTTTGGATCCACTCAGATAATTAAAATAAAACTAAGTAATTACTTTAAGTCGAATTAATTCATTGAAATTCTACGTTTATTCCCATGAGAATGATTTATTGCATGTATTTATAAACATCGAGTCTCAATTGCAAAATGCGAAAGTTTGTGAGGATGTATGGATGTATAGATGTATGGATGTTTGTTACTCTTTCACGCAACAACTACTGAATGGATTTTAATGAAACTCTATAATAATATAGCTCATACATCAGAATAACACATAAGCTACTTTTTGTCCCGGTAAAAGGCACGGTTTCCTTGGGACAGATTTGTCTTCGTTTTTCTAGAGGCGAACTACCTAGGACCTAAATTATTATTATTTTAGCTTTTATTACATTATCTACATCATTATTATCTTTTTTTTTCAATAAAACCGTTTAACTTTTTTAATTATTTTATTTTTTAATATAAATAGGTAAATTCTATTCATATATTATGATATACTCACAATAATCATTATGGATGAATTCCGACCTTTAGGCAAATACTATTATAAATAAATTAGCATTTGAATATTCAGAACGTGAACGCATTAACCACAATTCGTCCATGATTCAGATTAATTGATATTAGAAATGACAAAGACCCTTTAAGTGCTAAGTATAAATGCAAACGATCTTTAAAGTAGGTAGTATCTACTTAAGCATTTGTTTTGAATAGTTTTGTGAGTAAATATCTCCTATTATAATATTAAATGAGCAATTCTTGTATACCTATAATATGTATAATTTTATTTCATGTATCTCGGCAACTGCTCTAACGTTTTTTTTAGAAATTTTGTATTTAGATCAAGTTTTTCTTTTTAAGTCAATCTATATTAGATATTTATAAAAAAAAAAAAACAATTTTTACGTCTTTTCCGAAAATAGCACGACTACTAAACGTCTAGCGAAACTCAGTCGCCCAGGTACTCACAGTTTAAATTGATTGAGGTATTTGCACTATATATATATATATATATATATATATATATATATATATATATATATATATATATATATATATATATATATATATATATATATATATATATAAACTATTTTCATAGCGAACGTGTTTCGCTTGCCTGTCTAGACTTCGTTGTATGACTTAGTTCATGTCGTAATACATTTTTACTACTTAAACGAACAGACACACATGACACAGACATACAAGCCATGAGTTACTTACCAGTGAGCTCATTACTGCTTCTCCTTATCTCGCAGAATATGCACACATAGCACACGGTGATGATCATCAAAGGCACAAAGTACATTGCGCACAAACAGAAGACGTTGTAGGCGACTTCAAGGCGGACGCTCGCAAATGCGTCAAATGAGACGCACTGCTCAAACCCTACGACATATGGATGATGCTTCACTCGGAAAACAGCGCTCTGTGGAAAATACACATCATTACTATAAATAAAAAAAAAATTAACATTAACGAGAAAATATATTAATCTAGTAGGTATATGAATATGAAAGTATCTATACTAATATTATAAATGGGACAGTTTGTGAGGATGTCTGAATGGATTTTAATGAAGCTTTACAATAACATAGTTCATACATCAGAATAACACATAGACTACTTTTTATCCCGGAAAAATCTACGGTTCCCGTGGGATAGATTTGTGTCTGTTTTTCTAGAGGCGAACTCGAGCGAAGCAAGGGCGAGCCGCTAGTTGTATAATATTTCAAACGAATAGAAAACTTCTTTATATAGTCACTCATTTAATCCATCCAGACCGCGAGTGCGCTGAATCAATTTCCGCACCAAGAAATTGCGTAAATCTGAAATCTAAAAATAGAACGAAACGGCAACGTGAAAATTCTAAAAAGGCACATCAAATATAATAAACTAATAAACATTGCAAAATAAATAAACGCTTATAAAAATATCACTCAAGAATTTTTTGAAGTTTTTCTGGTTAATCCAACATTGTATATTGTATAATAGGATAAAACTTTTGAATTACTGGACTGCTGACAGAAATGATATACCGTATATAGTATGTTGAAAAATAAGTATATTATCTCATAATACTTTCTTAGATTTACGCGAATATTTGACATTTTAAATAAAACTATCTTTTCGGATTATTTCGCGGATTTATTTTGATTTTTGGTTCCCGACGTTTCGAATGCTTTACAGCATCCATGGTCGCGGGAGAGACTGAGGTGTTACATGCCTTGAAGGTATAGTTGTTACAGACAGCCTACCCACAATTAACAAAATGAAAATTGCACCAATTACCTTACAATATTTTTTAACTTTAAACATTTTCATAATTTTAATTAGTTTTATAATTGAATATGGAATATTATTTATTTAATTTTTGCTGTTATTCTTATAATTATTACAATTTTAAAAATATTAATTAGTAATCTATATTTAGTGTTGCCATTATTATATTTATAACCATAAAGAAACCGGGAGCCTATGTGCTATTCCAGACTATTTATCTCTGTACAAATTTCATTCAAATCTGTTCAGCCGTTTTGGCGTTATTGAGTAACAAACATCCAAACATCCATCTAAACTTTCACATTTATAATATTAGTAAGATATATTCTCAGCAAGTAGTATGTTATTTCGTATACTGATTTCTCTATCCTATGGTTGCTTGGGAGAGATTGCTTCTAGTGATAAGGCCACTTGCTGTGCATTTCTTTTTTATGTACATTTCTCTTTTTTATGTGTATATCTATCTAGATTGTTGTGTCGGTGGTGTTGCACTTGCTACCTTGGAAATTACGAAGACTCAGATGTCACTCCAAAGTCGAAACGTATCGGATTGTTATACAATCAAACTACATATATATGTGATGTAGATGAAAGGTTGTAGATGTGGCCACTACCTGTAAAATCTGACGTAGATACTAGCTTAAGTGAAATTGGTCATCGTGACCGAAAATCTATTAGATGAAAAATATTATTTCAGTCATACAAAATACACTGTACTGCAAAGATCAAACGTACCTATCTATTTGATAAAAAGGGTAATAACGAAAACAAGTTGGAATTTTGGTTTAATAATTATGTAATGTAACACGAGCATCTATTAGGCCCACGTGTAAAGTATATACTTTTAACAATCATAATTATGTGTTAATTCCTTATATCTATATTCTACATGTATATGTCGGATATATAACTTTACATATTATATCGCTTTGTCAGGCAGTTCTTTTTTTAATTTACCATCCAGTGCTTTGAAATCCTTATAAGCGCATCTACAATATGGAAAATAGCTCAAAATACGATGGGTTTCATATACCATAGGGATAAAAAGCTGGCGAAACAATCTAAAAGTTTGTATACGTCGGTTTGTTTCGCCCGATTTTATTAAAATCCAAAAAAGCTTCAATAAAATACATATATAGATACATCTAATAAATATATATATATATATATATACATTTACTACCTGCATAGATTAGACTGTATTTATAATGCAAATGTGCTGTCTATATCTTGTCAGATACATAGGTTAAATTATAGTCAAATATGTTGGGACATTAACACACAGCACCATCTAGTTCCACAGTAAGCTACAAGCGTTCGTGTTCATCAAATAAATGAATGCCCCAAGCGGGACTTGAACCCGCGACCGTTGGTACAACAAGTAGGGTGACTACAAACCGAGTCAAACAAATTTGTTTTTTATTTCAGGATTAAAAATGGATTCCAACGGAGTAGGAGCTCAATATTACATTCTTTTCTGAAAGATAACTCAAAAAAATGTAAGAAAATATCTTTACTGCTACCTATTGTTACATTATACATTCTTTTTACTTCATTCATCCCCTTAAATGCTTGTATTGGTATTTACAAGTGCCAATGTCAGTACTTGTTAATAAATAAATGTAGCCTACGTTTCGTTGGCTTACTATTACAAGGCTCTATGTTAATTTTAATAAAGTTTAGTAATTTTTACATAGAACTTCGTTATTTTGTTATCGTAAAAAAAACAACATGGAACTATGTAAAATTGAATACTTTGTAGTTATAGTGCCGCTATCTAGTGGTTTGTTTTTGCAAAACTGTAGCTAATGACACATAGAACCTTGTAGCATTAATAAGTACTAAAATTGTAACATAGAACCTTGTAATTGTGAGCCAACGATTTGTTACCTTTGATATACAGTTATTTACATACAAGTGAAGCTAATAAAAGCGTGCTAATGGAAACCGGGGGCGGCTCTTGCGATACTTTTTCTTTTTTTTTGACGTCGATCGAACTTTTGAGCAGCTTACGTACAAAGCTTCGAAATTAAAAGGCGGCCTGTTTGTTATCAAAAAGTTTTATTAAGCACTAGCACTGCCCGCGGCTCCTCCCGCGGTCAGATGACCAAAAACCAAATTCTTAGGTTTTATATATTAGTATACTCTTAAATTACAGTTTTTGTATTTTTTCTCAGAAATGAGATATTTTCCCGCGGTAAAAAGTATCCTATATGTTGACCCGGATAACCAGCTATCACCATACCAAATTTCATCAAAATCCCTCCAGTGGTTTTTCCGTGATGTGGTAACAGACAGACAGACAAAAATTCTAAAAACTATAGATTCGGCCTCTGTATCGATAATAATGTCTATTTCAATAAGATTTTCCAAAAAATATTATAGTACAGATTAGGCTTAATTACAATTTTATTATATGTATAGATTATGTAAGCTTTTAAAACCTCATAAGCTAGTTTATTCGAATTATATGCATTAACATTTTAATTTAATTCGTAATACAATTATGTTATTACAAATTTCAAATTATAGGGAAAACCACTAATGTTAGGTATACAACAAAATTGGCGTATTTGTATGCATTAGTACTATACTGCTATATTATTAATGTGACACCCTCTATTTTAATTTTTTTTAATTGTTAGTAAGCATTTTTTTTATTAAAAATGGGCTCACTCTTGACCTTCATCTTAGCTTGAAGGGATAGATAAGGGCTATGATCTAGCGAGTTTGCCCAGGAGAAGCCTGTTGACACGCACCTTAAAAAGTTTCAAGTTGTACGCTCTCGGAAAAACAGACGCAGACAGGGCATTCCACTTCTTGGCTGTGCGCATTATAAAAGATGATGAATAGCGCTTAGTGCGAGTGGTCGGAATGTCAACCAAGAAAGGATGGCATCCTGCAGTACGTCTGGTGTTGCGATGGAAGAATGGCGCTGGCGGTATGAGATCATGGAGCTCGTGGGCACACTCCCCGAAGTACAGTCAGTAGAAAACCGACAGACAAGCCACCTGACGACGGTGTCCTAAGCATACTATGAAACACTATGTAAGGCCAACTCAGTTCCTAGATAATGGACACAGTACTTCTTTTTTATATTAAGTGAATGAACTATACCTTCAAGACATGTAACACCTCAGTCTCTCCCGTGACCATGGATACTGTAAAGCATTCGAAACGTCGGGAACCAAAAATAAAAATAAATCCGCCAAATAATCCGAAAAGATAGTTTTATTTAAAAATGTCAAACATTCGCGTAAATCTAAGAAAGTATTATGTGAATGAAATTAAGTAAATAATTGACTTCAAATGTGCGAGGCATATTTTGGAATTATTTTTCACGTATAAAAATGTTTCATTTATAATGAACATAAGTATATGTTTTCTGTTCTATTGATGCAGTTCCAAGTTAAAGCGAATACAGGACGGATCGCAGTAACTTTTATTTTTTCTCTCTTGACAACCTTTGTAATAGCTTTTTGTCAAGCTTTGTGACTTTGCATGTGAAGTATCTAAGTGCCACTGACCTATAAATGCCCTAGATTGAATTACCGCAAACGTTATTTATACAGTGGGCTGAAAAAGAGAGATGATTCAGATAATGTAAGTCAACTCGCGTAAAGGCGGATACATTGTCAACTTTTAAAGAGTCTAAAGATTTCGAATTTTCATTGTATGCACGTTGAAAAATCTATAAATATAAAAAACAATTGTTGTTCCCTAGTTTCGCTAAAACTTAAAAACAGCTGGATTGATTTGAATATTTCTCTTTTTTTTCTTTTGGAGTGTGTCAGGGGTGGTTTAAGTGTAAAAAGACGTGTGTGCACTTATGTACGCACTTACGAACAGAAATAGGTAAAGTTTTCATCCCGTATGTCACAACTCTCTGTTTGTAAAAGGAATGCAGCTAATTTCATAATGTTGCTTTTTGGCTGTCGGTGTGTCGTAAAAACTTTAGTCTCATCGTTTTTTCCAGACGTGCCAAAAGAAGTAGGAGAAGAAACCCAAAAAACAGCTGGAAAAGGGAAAAGTTGACAACTGTTTATTTTATACCTATTTATAGATTTCTTGGAAATTTATCTGGAGGGTACTAAAATATCGACCACATATATATATATATATAATATATATATATATATATATATATATATATATATATATATGTTTGTCCCGGCTAATCTTTGCCGACCTAGACTCTTGTCCTATCCTGGATAATTGATTTGTAGAGTTGGACTTGACAGGACTTTCGTAACATAGACTACTTTTATTTAAAAAAATTGTTTTGTACTCTTTGGGTTCCTAAATAATTTAATCCCAGGAATGCACCAAGTGAAACCAGGGTAAGCCGCTAGTATTAAACAAATATTTATTGATGTCCATTATGTTAATGATCACATATATTGTATGACAATTGATGCCAATTAAAATAACGCCTTTCTAACGCTGGTCTTCCATTCGCAACCGAATGATGTTATGCTCGCATATGAACTGCTATTTTCAACCGACTTCAAAAAGGAGGAGGTTCTCAATTCGACTGTATGTTTTTTTTTATGTTTGTTACCTCAGAACTCCGTCATTTATTAACCGATTTGGACAATTTTTGTTTTGTTTGAAAGGGTATACTTCCAGATTGGTCCCATTTAAATTTCAAAAAAAAATACCACCCCTAAGGGTGGAAAAACAACTAATGATGAATTTAACCTACTTCTAATTGTCATATTGACTTGAAACTTTGCAAGTATTTCTATTTCCGTTGATAGTACAGTGGTTCGGTGTTGTTGACCTGATCTGATGGTAAGGCCAGAAGGTGGACAGGTGGAACTCTTCAACGGCTAATAGTAGATACTTTGAGTTTGGGCTTATTTTGTTTGATTTGACAAGCCTAACACGTTAGAATCCTTACTTTGCTACTACAGTCTACACTAAAAAGGGAAAAATAAAAACTTTTTAACAAAAAAATAAAAACCGACTTCAAACAAAAGCACTAAAAAGTAAAAAATAACTGATTGGTAGTTTTCATTTACTATACATACCTAATCAAATATTTTCGAAGTCGCTGTGCTTTACTTTGTATGGGCTGGGACCGATTTCAAAAATATTTGATTAGGTATGTATTTAATAGGTAGGCTTTAATTACTTAGCCAAAGCACACCGACTTCGAAAATATTTGATTAGGTATGTATAGTAAATGAAAACTACCAATCAGTTATTTTTTACTTTTTAGTGCTTTTGTTTGAAGTCGGTTTTTATTTTTTTGTTAAAAAGTTTTTATGGTATTTGACATTAACTACTACACTGCCATTTTCTGCGTATTTCAAAGTAGAATACTATGTTATCCTATTAGACGATATTACTTCTTTGCTAAAGAGCTTATATTTTCTAAAAAGAAATTACGTTGTATGTTTGTCTTTTACTTATTAACATTTATATATTCTAAAGTATTTTACATTTTGTTATAAAATGTAGGCGTGTAATGAACACAAACTGTTTAACAGTGAGTATCGCCTACGTGTAGAATTAATTTACGTAAACTTTCACATCTATATGAATGCTAGCGACTCACCCTCGCTCCGCTCGGGTTCGTCCCTGGGGTGGGGTCTGGGAGGACCACCCTTATCCTTATCACTTAGGGATATGGAAAATAGATAGTAGCCGATTCCCAGACCTACTGAATACGCATATAAAATTTGGTAAAAATCGGTAAAGCCGTTTCGGAGGAGTACGGTAACTAACATTGTGACATGGAAATTTTATATATTAGATTTATAATCTAAAGCTTTATAAGCTGGAGAGGTTGTTTTTTTTTATCTTGAAGAAGTCATATTTGATAACACCGTTTTGTTTTTCATAGCGGCTTACCCTCACTTTGCCCTAGGGACAGAGGTTTAGGAACTAAAAACACAAAGAAAAATCTTTTTTTTTTGAGCCAAGAACCTTCCCGAAAGTTCATAACAATCGAATATATATATATATATATATATATATATATATATATATATATATATATATATATATATATATATATTTAGCTGAGTGCGTAAGCGATCCTGCGACGCCCCATTGGAACGGGGTTGGTTCTGTTGGATTTTAGTGGGAAGAGCTGGCTTTTCTAGCCGGTGTAGGCTGTGTAGGAATGGCCTGTGTGTATAAAGATGGTATGTGTTCATCCATTTTGAACGTCCCACTGCTGGGCGTGGGCCTCCCTTCAGTACGAGAGGGATCAGGCCATAACCCACGACGCCGGCTAAGTAGGTAGTTAATTAAACTAACAAAATGCATAAATGCAAAGCAAACACACGGAAATACAGAAATACGCACAGAAATACAAACATTCGCATTTATAATAAATAGTAGTGTGTTAGAACAACAGTAATTGAACAAGCAATTTTACCTTACTCCTGTGTAGTTTGCTGTTGGAGTTTTGAGAGCTTAAGGTATAATTGAATTGCATCACGTTGTGTGGTACGTGAAACAAATATATGAAGATGACGTAGTGTCATCGTTTTTTAAGCTCTCCATCTTTATATAAAGCTTTTAAAAGCTTTTTTGGTTCAATAGTCTGTATAATAACTCTCATGTACACCTACAAATAGTGTCCGAGCAAAGGTCCATGTCTGGCCGAAGCCGAAGGCTTAAAAACTGTAAGAAATTTTGTTCAAGATTGGCTACAAGCATCACTGAATGTGTTGGTAAGCGCGAATCTCGAGTGCAGCTGAACCGATTTCGCTTCAGCTGTTTTTTTTTAGAATATTCCTTGAAGTACGAGGATGGTTCTTACGGAGAGAAAAAAATTAAAAAATTGCCTGAAAAAGTCTAAAAACAACACTTTTCTATACTCCCATACAAAAGATTCGTAATAATACTTAAAAGTCAATTTGAACTTTAATACCATACCATAAAGTTTAAGTGTTAGTGGAGAGGTTCCGGGAAAGCAAAACAATTGAGTGACGTTAGTATCGTATAAATATTAATGTGAATATTTGTCAATATTATTAACAAAAAAAAATTATATGACTAACGCTGGCAAATAACTATTTATACCTATTTAAAACGTACCTAGAGACGAACCCGAGCGAAACGAGGGTGAGCCGCTAGTTCATAATATAAATGATTTTAAAACTATAAAATATTAAAGGTTTATATGGACTATATCTGTATAAATATTATAAATGTGAAGGTTTGTGAGTGTAAGTTCGTTACTCTTTCACGCCAGAACGGCTGAACGGATCTGGATGAAATTTGTCACATAGATAGATTATAGTCTGAAATAATACATAGGCTACATTTATCCCGGAAAAATATACGGTTCCCAAGGGATAGATTTGTTTTTTTGCGAACCCGAGCTAAGTGAGGGTGAGCCGCTAGTAGTTTATAATATAGAAAGGTAATTTACATCATCTCTAGAAGTTGATCTAGACATGATAATAAAAATTACCTTACAATTTTATTGTCGAAAATAATAAACTTTTGAAATATTGTAAATTACAACATTTATCTGTTTATTAAAGTTATTTAACAATCACAATCAGTTCGATCAAATGGTCTTTGTTTTTCTAGACTAACAATTAAACAAGCATTCGCTTTCTTAATAAACTTTAGTCAATTAAATGCACCGTTTTGAAAATTATGGAAAATTAAAAATAAAAGAGACAATTACGATAATCTACATATAATAAAATTGTAACTAAGCCGAATCTGTACATTAGACATATTTTGAAAAATCTTATTGAAACAAACATTATTATCGATACAGAGGCCGAATCTATAGTTTTTAGAATTTTTATCTGTCTGTCTGTCTGTCTGTTACCTCATCACAGAAAAACCACTAGAGGGATTTTAATGAAATTTAGTATGGTGATAGCTGTTTATCCGGGTCAACATATAGGATACTTTTTACCGCGGGAAAATATCTTATTTGTGAGAAAAAATAGAATAACTCCAATGTAAGAGTATATTAATATATAAAACATAATAATTTGGTTTTTGGTCGTCTGAACGCGGGCGAAGCCGCGGGCAATGCTAGTTATAAATAATTAGATAATGACTGTATTAAAAAAAAAAAAGTTATAATATAATATTTTATCATTAGATCACATTAAGTGAAGTTCGCTACATATATTTGTACTTTAGCTTTCTCTCTCAAGAACTTCTTATAATAATAATAATAAATTTTTAATTCAGGCAAAGACCCATAATTACACAAAAAAAGAAGATAAAACGAAAACACATACAATTTATCTGTTCTAAGAGTTAGTAATACAGAATACTTAACCTATGTTAGCTTAAGAAGAGAAAAGGGAAAAAAAAAACAACTAGATTGCCCTACGTGATAAGGCCACACCACAAGCATGAGACCCATTTAGGTCCGCCTCGTGGCTATATGAACCCTATTCCATTGCCTCCAGAGAGGGCTGTCCATCTTGACCGCCAATGTGCCAAGGAGGGTGTTGGAGCTGCTCACTAACCTGCTTATTATGGACGCGGTACGCTTGCGTATGATCGCGTAAAAATCTTAAAGCTACATTGATTGCTGTTGGAAAAATCATTTAGTAATAGTCAAAAATCTTAAGTCATTGGCGTTTTGATATCTATTAATTAAAACGATTAGTAATCAAATTTAGACAGTTTTTTGTTGTATGCTAAAATTACTTTGTACATTTTCACCAATCAAATTAAATCGCCTGTCCGCATATGTTTGTCAAGCAGTACCGAACAATTGTTTACTAGGGACAGTACTGGGGGAACAGATAAATATTAAATTTCAATTAGTCGTGGATAAGTATACGGACTAGAAGCCGAATATTTATAGATATCAGCATTCCTCAGAAATAAAGGATCCTTTAAAAACATGTTAGATACTCTTCAAAAGGAGGACAACGATGTTTCAAAACTCATTTTCACTTGAGATTGTGACAGATGTTCGGCGGCGGAAAACCCCCTTTCGGTTTCGGGCGGAAGCCGAAGGTTTCGCCGATGGTGTTTTTTTTGGCCGAAGGTGGCCAAAACCGGAGCCGAAGCCGTAGCTTCGGTCGACACTACTTACAAATTATATGAAATAAACTTTGTACTTCGTTTTATGCAGTATCCTTCCGATTTCAGATTACTTCTAAGTGTTACACAATATAATTTAAAAATTAATTTTCATTTAAAATGTCGACATTTCAAATTAAACTATATTTCGGGATTTTTTGCGGATTTATTTTGATTTTTAGTTCCTGACGTTAAGGCAGTTTTTAGGTTTTTATTTAAAATGTCAAATATTCGCGTAAATATAAGAAAGTATTAAAAAGTCGACTACAAATTTTCTCTTTAATATTATTGTTTGGACTTTATCCTTCAATGAGACCATCCTTGAGTTATTAAATCTATTCATTAAAAAAAATCTATGAAAATATTTCAAAAAACTAACTATCGACGATATCACATAAAAATAATTTTAAAATCTACACCGAGTTCAAAGTATAAATATCATTAACAAAAGCGATTCTAGATGTCGTGAACTTTACAGCTCTTGAGAAACTTAAACCTAGTTGTAATGAAGACTCAGTTAATCAGTAGCATAATTAGCATCCAATTAAGTTAGTTTGTAAACCAATCTGTTTCTTTGTAAAACTTTTCCTAAAGTTTGTGTTAACGTCATAAACAACGTTGTACATAAAGCATCTAAAAGTACCCTTAGATTAGCATTTGCTGTGAAAGATATCTGTACATGTTGGGTTATTAAAATGAAGCGTTTGGTATTTTAAATAAAACTATCTTTTCAGATTATTTCGCGGATTTATTTTGGTTAAAATAAGTTCGCGAAATAATCCGAAAAGATAGTTTTATTTAAAATGTCAAATATTTGCGTAAATCTAAGAAAGTATGAATAAAATGAAGAGTTTGGTGTTTAATAACAGCTATTTTGCCTAAGTATGTTATGTAGAATATTTTTGTATATAATATATTTAGGGATAATAGCTTTTATTTGAATTTTGCAGTCGAATTGACTATTCATTTGACTTCTCATCACTGAAGTCGTTCAAATATCAACATTAAACTCAAATATCAAAAATATAAACAATTTGAAATAAATTCTGATAAAACGTAATGAAAGTTAGTTTCTGTCACTTTAATTTAACTAAAATGAAAGTTTTGAACATGAAACAATCGTGCGAGTTAGTTAAGCGTGTAATGAAAAGGTTTTATATTACTTTTTATTTTTTATTTTAATTTCATATATTCAAAGATATTGTTATATGTAAGAGGCATTGTTAACTTAAATAGTGTAGTAGTGTGTAGTACCTGTTACTGTTAAATCAGACGTAGCCTAAAAAAATACGTAATAATGAGCCTTCATGAGATATTTGCATTTTAAAAATATGTTATTTATTTTTTTACTAGCGACTCATCCTTGCTCCGCTCGTGGTTGTCCCTAGTTACGTTTTAACAGTTAGTATAGATTTCTCAGAGATGAGATATTTTCCCGCTGTAAAAAGTATCCTATATGTTGACCCGGATAACCAGCTATCACCATACCAAATTTCATCAAAATCTGTCCAGTAGTTTCTTCTTGATGCGGTAACAGACAGACAGACAGACAAAAATTCTAAAAACTATAGATTCGGCCTCTGTATCGATATTAATTACTATTTCAATAAGATTTTCCAAAAAATATTAAATGTGCAGATTCGGCTTAGTTACAATTTTATGATGTGTATAGATAATATTAATAACTTCTTTATTATAAATTAACATAGCATTGATGTAATTATTTATTACACATGTATTGGATTACTCAAACGCGGTAATTAAATTACAATACTCACAGCAACAATATAATACAAAATATAATATAGGAATATTATATTATCTGTTATATTTTTATAGCTTTAAATTAGTACTCGTACTTATTACAAAACGAATCTTAATTGATCTGTATTTATTGATATACAAAAACTCAAGATACACAATAATTTGCGAGTCAAAAGTTTCCTCAGAAAGAAGTGCAAAATTATTATTTGAATTAGCTTTTTTTTAAAAGATTTTTTGTGCATTGCTTTTCGGATGACA
The DNA here is from genome assembly GCA_951806755.1 of Brenthis hecate. Classification (NCBI taxonomy): domain Eukaryota; kingdom Metazoa; phylum Arthropoda; class Insecta; order Lepidoptera; family Nymphalidae; genus Brenthis; species Brenthis hecate. The sequence goes on from OX638253.1 coordinate 20,135,179, forward strand.
AAATTAAAACAAAACTTTAGTTTTGTTTAATGATAACTTAAAGAAAAAATAACAACCAACTTCAAAATAATAAAAAGAAAAAATAATTAAATGAGTGTTTTCATTCACTAAAGATACCTAATCAGATATTTTCGAAGTCGGTGCCAGCCGACAATGCTATAAGATATCTATAACTATACTTCTTTACTAATATTATACATGTAAAAGTTTGTGAGTATGTGTGGATGTTTGTTACTCTTTCGCGCCAGAACGGCTGAACGGATCTGGATGAAATTTGGCACACAGATAGATTATAGTCTGGCACAACACATAGGCTTTTTATCTCAGAATATGTAGTTCCCGAGGGATAGATTTGTTTTGACTAGAAGCGAACCCGAACGAAGCGTGGCTGAGCCGCTAGTATTATATAAAACAATGTCGGGTTTGTTACAACACTTATAGCTCGATTACTGCTGGACCGATTTTCATGGTTTTTGATTTGTTGGATTTGTCTCCTCTCCGAATAGCAGTAGGTAAGCTATTAAAACATCAGAAAAATTCACGAAAAAGAAAAAAATTTTTTATGGCTAACGCTGGCTAGCAACTATTGTTATCTATTTAAAGCGATGAACCCGAGCGAAACGAGGGTAAAACATTAGTAAATATCTAAAAGGTAAATGTGACAAGGTATAATCTTGATGTAGTTTAGCACCTCTAGGTAAATTTCTAAGAAATTAATTAAAATTCGAAGAAATCTATTGTTAACTGACACGCCCGAGCCGGCGCGCGGCGTGTCCGCGGTCGTGGAGGGTTTAAAATATATATCAATTTCTGAATTATGGGTTGCTTTGATTTGCACCGGCAAATGTAGTAACCTATGTATGTTTTATTCCAGATCATAGTCTATCTGTAGCATCAGGATCTTCGTATTTGAACTTAATTATGCAAAATAGATCAAACCACAAAAAGTTACGTTTGAGAAAAAGGGAGTTTCAGTAAAATTGGTATGTATAAAGACTGTTGTTTGTTTTGAAATTCCTCTTAAATATTGGGTATTATTTGTATTTTCTGTATATAAGTTGATATTCAGGTGCTATTTATGACAGTAACTCAAAAAATGCTTTTCGTGAGTTGGATCCATTTTGCATAACTACTCGTACGTCCATTTATCAAAATCAGTCGAACCGTTCCAGCGTAAAGGAGTAACAAATATACACACACACACACACACCAACTTTCGCATTCATAATACTAGACCTTATTAAAACCTCATTATTTTTAAAAAAACTTAGTATCTACAATAGCCTCAAAACTGACTATCTTTTGTAAGAAGCCGCGGACAACTTACTGCTTCTGAAGCTCGAGGCGGTCTTTTATAAATATAATTAATGGGCTTATTATTAAATAGGAACACAACAAACTAAATTGTAATTTGTTTTTAAATGAACTTACCTTTAAATTAAGTAATTTTACGAATATTTACATAACAACAAATAAGCATGAATATAAAAAATATATATAATCATAAACCTCGTCCTCCTGCCTCCTTAAACTTGTTTACGTAATAGTATAAAACACAACATCTCTAGATATTACGTTGTGACAGACAAACAGATAAACATAAGAATTCTTAGAAAAAAATCCTTTATCTCATCACTTATACCTACTAAAATATATAGAGTTGAGGAAAGATGTTAATTGTTTAGCGCATTATATACCTAATAATAATAAGGGGGTAAAATAGGAAATGAAACTTTGTATGAAACTATCTTTTTAGAGATTTTTTTTGTAGTTTTAGCGCGAGCGATGCCGTGAGTTCTGCAGGTGTTTATATATTACGTCAAATAAAAATCAAATTAAGGAGCCGAGGTGCCATCATGACATTCGTTGAAGATATGTGAAATGGTTGATCGTGGCGGATCATTGGAGAGTTGTGTTTCGATATTGAACGTGGTAGTCAATTTTTGTCGAATCAAATGTTTATTTCTGCGAGATTCTTTAAATTGACATAACTTTTTTATTCGACGACGCGTGTGGTTCAGTTTGTAGTGACCCTACTTGCTGTGCCAGCGGTCGCGGGTGCGAGTCCCGCTGGAGACATTCATTTGTGTGATGAGCACGAATGTTTGTTCTCCAGTCATGGGTGATTATATTTATAATATGTATGTATTTAAAGTTATGATGTTCTCCTGACCGATTCCGGCCACGGCGGCCAATCTCATTGAGACTAGCCAACTGCGCAGGAGATATTATAATTTATAGTGCACAAGTGTACGCGCAGACACAACGTGCACTCTCTATTCCTGTCACTCACATACTCTGGTGGGACGACTGCTCGACACGACCAGTGAGAGCTAAGGCGCAGGACCGACGGCTTTACGTGCTCTCCGAGGCACGGGGGTGAAACACCGCCAACTTCCCAACTACGGGCTGTTACTGAGGCTTAGTATACAGAAAGACACAATAACTAAACTTGGCCCGACCCGGGACTCGAACCCAGGACCTCCGGATGTGCAGCCGTACATGCTAGCCACTACACCACCGAGGCAGTAAAGTAAAGGCAGTAAATATATAAGTAAAGTTATATATGTGTAATGTATCAATTAACTGGTATCCATAACACAAGCCTCGTAGCTTACCATGGAACTAGATGGTGCTGTGTGTTAATGTCCCAACGTATTTATTTATTTATATAAAAATAAAACTTTTTTATTTATGAACCGATTGCACTTGTGCATTATATCTCCTGGCAATTTGCTATTATCATCATCAGTGAGGTAAAGCGCCAAAAAGTTTGTCAAGAGGATAGGGGCAGGGCAGAGCATTCGGTATAGGTACTAGATAATATGATTTTAGAAACTTGTTGTTCACTAGCATTAGTTTAGCCTCATAATAAAATAATTATCAAAAGTATTCTGCGGTTATGATTGCTATGGTAAGTAAAGAAATTAGGTACCTTGTAGCTCCCCTTGAACTATGCAAAAACTAACTTTACATATACATATATTGTGAAGTTATATATTACTAGCGACGAAATTCGTCCCTAGCTTGCTTCCCAGTACAAAATGTCACCCCCATTTTCACCTCCTTAAGGGATGATTTCCGAGATAAAAAGTCTCCTATGTCCTGCCCAGGATTTCAAACTATCTTCTTACGAAATTTCATCTAAATCGGTTCAGTAGAACCAGAGATTACCCCCTACAACGTCAGAAACTCACAAACTTAACCTCTTTATAATATTAGTATAGATGAAGACCAATAATTTATGGAATAAGATTTTTTACCGTAGAGGTCCTGAAATTATTTTAAATTGCGAGATTAAACAACAATTAAACGAATGATTGTATGAAATATTTAGGAATATATTTGAATTATACTCAAATTAACAAAGTCTTCATCTTTATTACTAAGTTTTTTATTATATTTCAGCATTTAGGTTACACACTGACCTGTGGCAAGCTACAGCCCAAAGCGACCGCCCAAGCTCCATACAGCATCTGCTTGCTTCTCTTCCTCGCCACCGATAGCTTCAATGGATACAGCACAGCAAAAAATCTGTATTACAAAACACTAATTACTTATAACTAATCTAATTAATTTTTAAATCTATCCTTACTAAAATCATAAACTATTTTTTTACATATAAAATAATAATAATAATAATCTTTATTGTCCAAAAAGTTTAGCTTACAATATATTTTATACCTGAGGATAACTCACACTAGGCAAAGCCTGTATCGTGAGTACCACAATTTGATTTACAAATAAAATATCGTTGCTCGGTTATCAATGCTAGTAAAAGTTATTATTATGACAAACAAATATGTAAAACTATAAAAATAAAAGTATCGCTTGTATCCATTATACAGTGTGTTAATATAACTGATTGATGAAAAGCCGAGAATCTCAATATCTATCAGTCCATATATTTTATTACCTCCATATATTTTTTGTCAACGCCATCGATTTTTTAGTGATACACAAGTCATTTGAAGCTCATATTTTGAGGCTGGCAAAGGCATAACAGTTCTGTACATTTTCTCCTCTGTTGTCAATAGATTTTTTTTATTAGCTATTTATAAGTTCTAGTGTTGTCAATAAAAAAAAATATTGGAAACAGTTTTATTTATATAGATAGGTAAATTCTATTCATGTACGTTTTACTCAAGATTTCAATAGTGATTATGGTCGAATTTGCTTTAAAATAATAAAAGCAATCTTTAAGTTGTATATAAAATAAGGCGTAGGTAAGTCATTATATATGTACTTAAATGTTTTTTACATATCTGTTTATTATTTCGGTAAAAAGCTAAGCCAAATTTGATGAAATTAGAATATTTATAATGATTTGGTGATATACTTAAGAGCGGCGAGCAAAAAATATCGCTTTTAAAGAGTACAAGTAGCTGGGAAACTGAGCTTCGTTTGGTATTTTTTAGATAAACACTAGCGACTCACCCTCGCTCCGCTCGGGTTCGTCCCTGGGGTGGGGTCTGGGAGGACCACCCTTATCCTTATCACTTAGGGGTATGGAAAATAGATAGTAGCCGATTCTCAGACCTACTGAATACGCATATAAAATTTGGTAAAAATCGGTAAAGCCGTTTCGGAGGAGTACGGTAACAAGCATTGTGACATGGAAATTTTATATATAAGATACTAGCGGACCCGACAGACGTTGTCCTGTCTACACGTCTTTAATTTGAAAATTTCAAACTTTTTGGACAAAATTGTGAATCTAAACCATTCCCAGATCCCCTTGAACACACACAAAAAATTTCATCAAAATCGGTCCAGTCGTTTGAGAGAAGTTCAGTGACATACACACTCACAGAAGAATTATATATATAAAGATTAAAATTGCGTTTTTCCAGAAACGATACCTATATAGATATAAACATAAAACGCTAATCTTATCTAAATAAAAAATTTGATACAAATCGTTACAGCAGTTTTCGAGATACACGAAACAAAGAATATTGTATGTAAAAGTTGCTTATTTAATATTAAATAAGCTAAGATATGAAGTTTGTCTAAGTCTGTTTGAAGAAACATATTTTTTTTTTCTTTATTTAATCCACATAAATTATTAAATTAAGTACATTTCTAGTGTAAGTTTAATCCTAGAAGTACATATTATAAGAAGAAACCATGGACGAATTAGAGACTGAATACCTTTGATTTGTGAAATTGAGAACTGTATTTCAAACAGGAATAGAACTCGCGACCACTTATATAACTGATACAGAGCATGTATAATCTTTTAATAATGTTATATAGTGTTATAAATTATAATTATAATATACTAGCAACAATATTAATTAAAATCTAATTAGATACGAGCAACACGAACATCAATTATTAAAAAAATTGGGATGAATATCATAGAAACCTTAATTGGAAAACATTAGTAACGTCGAATTTAAACTTTAAAACACGTTATGTAATAATTATATATAGTATCTATTAATTAACTGTTCGTCATATTTACCACTAAACAAGGCTGCGGTTTTATATGAAAGGTTTTAGAACTAGGCACTCCGTCTATACCTATAATGTAAATAAAATGAAACCTAGGTTTATTTTTAACGAGACTATAAGATTGATGATAGTTAGCCCAGTGGTAACGCGCTTGCTTCATAAGCCGAGTGAAGCAGCTTCAAATCCCGGTGTCGCATCCATATGATGATATTTTCATATGCCAATTATTTCGAACGTAACTCATTTGTTTTACTTGTAAAGGAAAACATCGTGTGGAAACCTGCACGTCTGATCGAACCTAGTAAATCGAAAGACATGTGAACTGTAAAGTCCGCCCTGCACTTGCCCAGCGTGATAGTCTATGGCTTGTTCCCTTTTACAATAAGATGAGATCTGCATAGTTCACCAGTATCTGATCTGCATAGATGACCAGCGGTCATCGGCTTAATAGACTTAAGACTTTAACGCTTAATTTATATACTCTGCTTAAGTTACAAAATCAATTTTATTGTAATTAATAAGCAACAAATTCACACAAAATTTTTAACCGACTTCCTTAAAAAGGAGGAGGTTTAAATTCGGCTGTATTTTTTTAATTAATTTTTTTTGTTTGTTACCTCAGAACTCCGTCATTTATTAACCGATTTGGGCAATTTTTGTTTTGTTTGAAAGTGTATACTTCCAGATTGGTCCCATTTAAATTTCAAAAAAAGTACCAACCCTAAGGGTGGAAAAATAGCTACTCATGAATTTAACCTACTTCTAATTGTCATATTGACTTGAAACTTTGCAAGTGTTTCTATTTCCGTTGATAGTACAGTGGTTCGGTATTGTTGACCTGATCTGATGGTAAGGCCAGAAGGTGGATAGGTGGAACTCTTTAACAGCTAATAGTAGATACTTTGAATTTTAGCTTATTTTGTTTGATTTGACAAGCCTAACACGTTAGAATTCTTACTTTGCTACTACTGTCTACACTAAAAAGGGAAAAATAAAAACTTTTTGACAAAAATAATGAAAACCGACTTCAAACGAAAGCACTAAAAAGTAAAAAATAACTGATTGGTAGTTTTCATTTACTATACATACCAAATCAAACACTTTCGAAGTCGGTGCCAGCCGATACAAAGCAAAGCACACCGATCGTTAAAAAGTTTTTATTTTTTAATTTGCACTGATTTTATATCCGCTGCAAACGTCATGGAGTTCTAATATTTTATTGGTACGATATAATATATTATTTTCAATACGGTTTTATGGAAAAATGCTATATGATTGCCTTAGTTAAACGAAAATATATAAAATTTTAATTGATGCATTGAAAAAGATCCAACTCACCTATCAATGGATATGCAGACTAAAACATTCGACGACAGATAGAGTCCAAAAGCTCGCATAACAAGAAGAACTTTGCATAGGAGGTTGCCAACCAACCACGCATTTGTGTACTTCCAGCTGATCTGGAACAAAAGTAAACAGGCTTTAATAAAAAAAAATATAATCTGATGTCCTACTGGCCGATATTGGCCACGGCGGCCAATCTCATGGAAAATAGCCAACTGCGCAGGAGATATTATACCTAATGCACAAGTGTTCACATCACACCAGTACACACTATTCTTTTCGAGACAATTGGTTTAGGTGTTCTCCGCGGGGGTGAAACACCGCTAACTTCCCAACTCCGGACTGTTACTGACACTATCTTAATAAACACAACTACACTCTCACCGATACGGGACTGAAGCCCAAGACCATCGGATGTACAGCCGTGCATGCTAACCAGTATACCACAGAGACACTTAAAAAATATACATTTTTATTATCAGGGTTTCCTAACCAAAGGCAAAAACGTTCTGGTTTTTTAGTTACGAATATCAAAAAAAATTTAAAGACCCACATGATCTAACAACGTATGAATTATGAAAATCGCTTAAGCCGTTAAATAATTACGGATGAACATGGGATCAGACATACTTCCATAGACATTACATATAGGTCAAACACATATTCCTTCTTTGGGCTTCAACGCAGTCGGGTAAAAAGCACTTAGAGATAATAAGTCACTGGTTTGTGATAATAACGCAAAAATTACGAAATCATTCAGTTACTATAGTCTATCAAATCTAAGAAATACATTTTGACTCTTTGTTTAAACATGTACACATGATTTTAAATAATGAATCATAAAATATCCAAAAAATATTAAGTTCTTTAAATAATTATTATTACGTGTAATATTCCTGTACAATAATCTAAACTTGAAACTTGTAAAACTAATTAAAAACAAAAACAATATCTTAAAATTGTAAAATAAGTACGGTACTACGATGGTCTTTACGGTAGTGTCGCGACAATTTCAGTTTCCTGAATACTCGGGAAATTCTTCGGATACCCGATTTGTAAAAACTTTGGAATAAAAAATATAATATCTTTTTTTTACACTTGATGGCTTAGAGCTGCGTTGATAGACGCAATTTATTATGCCAGTGTCACGTTTTGTCAGGAAGACGTGAATGAGATTTAGCGGTAATTTTGAAATAACGAACAAATATAATATCTTAAAATTGTAAATTAAGCCGACCATATTACAATTTAAAAACTCTTTATATATTAATACGAGTACTTTACGGTGGTGTCGCGACAATTTCAGTTTCCTGCGTATTCGAATACATAATCAAAATATTGGAATAATGTTAATAATCGAATAGCTTTAATGGCGGGAATTCAGTAAGAACTATGTAAAATTTCATTTTCATTCTTATTTGTCATTTACATATTTTGCCGAAAGCAATAAATATTTTCGAATCCAATTTTTATCTTTATTTATTGAACCTAATGATATTAAAAATTTTACCAAAATAATTTATTTAGTATTAATTTTGCACTAAGCTTATTCACTTTCAGAGTTTTATGTCATAACAAACTAAACGATATTCAAATGAAATTGAAATCATTTAATTTGGGTTCCTGTTCTTATAATTTATTTATAATTCTAAGATTTTTTGATAATTATATAATATATAATCAACATCGATTTCTCATTAAAATCGGATGTTTCCCTACCGATTATTTTAGCTACATCTTTAGATATGTCAATCTGGCAGCTGCCAAAGTGTGGAGTAACTGATACTGAATAACATATCCGTGATAACTTTATAATGGCCTAAACTTCGTGTTGGAAATATTATAAAATTTAAAGTAAGTACACGAAAAGTATAAATTGTATTCACTTTTTATTTCCTGACGAAAAGTTGTCATAACTTCGAATTCTATGTACTACTAATGTATACAAGATGGAACGGGACATGGAAGAAAAGTACTTTAAATGTTGAAGATATCAAGTTTCACTCAAAGGATTTTTTTAAGAATATTAATAAATATTTTTTAAAACCTTAGGTTACACAACAATATCAGATCCATTGTAATATTTCAAGGTTTTCGTTAATTCTAAGACACGATTTTATGCTTAATAAAAACCCACTAGATTAGTAAAAAAAATAATAGAAACGATGTATTTTTGCGTTTTTAGTTAATTCAATGACCGTTTGTTTGTATGTATTGTATGTATGTATTTTATATATATGTATTTTACTTTAGTGTCATCTTTCAGATGGATCGATTTTAATCTGGTTTATATTGACAGATTGGTTTCTTAATTGTTATTTCGCTTTTACGAAATGCTGATTAGGTCGGTAAGTATGCGTAGTCTGTCTGCGCTTGCAATATCAGATTCGTCATTCACTTACCTTATTTTACTTCTCGATACTTATCGGGATCAAGTAGAAAAACGGGATACGTATAACTATAAGGCGTATATGGAGAAATGGTTGGACCAGCGACGCTGTCATTCACCGATATATGCAACACTTCGGATATTCCAATTTTACTCCGATATTCAGTGAGGCCAGTAATTCCCTGGACGAACACGCTGACATCAGCGAGGCTCAACTTCACAAAACTACTGATTGACTTAGCAATGTCAATTGTACTAGAAAATTTCGATTTTACCCTTTTTGTTGATTTGAACTTTTACTGCATTTTTTTTTCTTTTCAATGGTCTTAACTAAATTCGGTGTCAGCCTACAATATTTTCAGATATGAATATCTAATAGGTAAATATGTATTTTACGTATCGAAATATATTAGATTTGCTTTGCATCGGCTGGCACCGACTTCGAAAATATCTGATTAGTTATCTATTCTACATGAACACTTCCGTTTAGTTATTTTTTACATTTTAGTGCCTGGAAGTCGGTTTTTCTTTTTTTTTAAGTTTTTATTACAATTTTCCTTTCAGAATTAGATTGCCAGAAATTACTTATGAAGATATTTGTCACAAACATCGATTTTAAGAATTTGTATGTCGCTCTAAAAGAGACTGTTTTAGTTAATAAAAAAACCCAGCTATCTAAGCTATCTTTATACATGTTTATAATAATCCATACTAATATTATAAATGTGAAAGTTTGTGAGGGTGGATGGATGGATGGACGGATTGATGGACAAATGGATCGATGTTTGTTACTCTTTCACGTCAGAACAGCAGAATGGATCTGAATAAAATTTGTCACAGAGATAGATTATAGTCTGAAATATACATAGGTTATTTTTATACCAGAAAAAATGTACGTTTCTTGTAGGAGAGAATTGTTTTTGTTCAGTTTATAATAAATATTCAAGTTTATGCTACAGTATTTATTTATACTAATATTATAAAGAGGTAAAGTTTGTGAGTTTGTGACATTGTAGGTGGTAATTTCTGGATCTACTGAACCGATTTAGATGATATTTGGTAAGAAGATAGTTTGGAACCCTGGGAAAGACATAGGATACTTTTTATCCCGGAAATCATTCCTTAAGGGGGTGAAAATGGGGATGCAAATTTGTATGGGGAATCAAGCTAGGGACGAACACGAGCGAAGCGAGGGTGAGTCCCTAGTATACCTATAATTTTCTGTAACAATATTTCAGAAGATTCATGTTGGATCACATATCTTTTTTAAATAATTAATCTGTATTATCAACAGAGAAGGTCTGCTTGAAAAATTGAAGTTCGAATACAGCTTGTGCGTGATTATCGATATCAGTGAAATATCATCACATTGTCATTATCAGGTGTCGAATGTGCCGTGCCTGATTTTTAAGCTGAGTATTTTCTTTTCCATATTTAGTGACATCATTGACCTTAAACCTGCTTTTAAATAATAATAATAAAATTACACAGACGGACCTTAAACCTACTTTTAAATAATAATAATAAAATTTCACATTCACAAACATGTTTATTTTATTTTTGAGTGTTCTTAATGAAAAGATAATATTATGCGTATGGAACTTTAAAGTTGAATGTTTCACTTCATAGATTCAAATTCATTTCAACATTCCTAAATAAAATCAACCTTACACTGAAATTGGCATCCATTTTTTTTTTTCATTTCAGTAAAAAGCGAAACGTATATTCCATTTTGATTAAAACCTTCTCTTTCGTAAAACAAAATTGCAATAGTAACAGTTGCGTGTTCTACATCCTATTTAATATCTCATGTGGGCTTAACGCAGTTATTCGCACGGTTGCAACTTTAAAATTCTAACAAAAGATATTTAAAAAAAAAACTAAAAAACACACTTAAGTCCAATAATGACTCGTCAAAAAAAGCAAATTAATTAAAACTCGAACATTTTATTAGTAATCGTTGAAAGAACAGACAATACACATCTCCACCGTAGTACAAAATGATTATATTGTCATCGAAATTACTTAGTAATTTGAAAAGTTTCTATTACTTATAAGTTTGCCAAGTTTCAAATAGACGAGACTTAGAAAAAAAAGACTTAGAAGTTTTCCAAGATTTGTTTACATATTATGTAATTACAGGACCTACTAAAAGCGCGTTACAGATAAATGTATTTTATTCTAACTTTCAATAATTAATTTTTAACCACCGAAAGCCACTCTTTTAACTTTCATAATATACAAACTCGAGACAATTTCTGGAATTCCATTCATTCGAGTAAATTATATAGTAAGTATTTAAAATGAGCTTATCTTCTTACCTGACTGCGGCGAAGCCCAAAGAAGGGTTATGTGTTAGACTCATTTGTATGTATAATTTGTAAAATTATAAATCGAATTTTTAGTTTTACGAGTTATAGGATTTAAGATAAACATGAAACATAATGAACCGAATCCGCCTTGATTATGTTTTGTGAAACGACGTATGAATCTTCAAAATCGGCTAAGCCGTTTAGTAATTACGAAGGAACAGGATCGGACATATATACATACAGGTCAAACACATAACCCTCCTTTGAGCTGCGCCACAACTGGGTGAAATAGAAAAGAGAAAATAACATTTGCAGAGTAAGTACCTACAGTGTGGCTTAAGCAACACTGTAGGGGAAATGCCGTCATGATATTTATTCCCGAGGGTTGAACTAAATCTTATGTTTATAATTTGGTTTCGATTGTTTGAGTGAACGTTTCAAATCTGTAGATACATATAATAAAGTTCTAACGAAATCGAAACTTCAAAATTATCTATTTCAATTTTCAACTTAAAGCGTGATTTTTTTCAGATTTGACTTTAAGACATCTACTATTAATATAGATAAAACGTAACATATAAGGCAGTGGTAGCCCAGTGGTAACGCGATCGCTTGGTAAACCGAGTGTAGCGAGTACCAATCCCGGGTCTCGCACCTCTAATATTTTCATGTGCGAATCATTTCCTACATGATTACCACTTGTCTTAAGGCCGAAGGAAAACATCGTGAGGAAACCTGCATGTCTGAGAGAATCTAGCAAGTTTTCAAAAGACATGTGAAGTCCACCAACCCGCACTTGGCCTGATTCTCCTCGTACTGAAGGAAGGCCCGTGCCCAGCAGTGGGACGTTAAAAAGGGCTGAATACATATACAAGAAAACGACACCCGAATTAATTACATTTTTCTTTTTTTAAAGGTATTTAAAATTTCAGACGTAAAATTCAAATTACCAATGAATCAATTTATTTTCACCATACTTTTTTATTTTTTTCGTATAAGACTTCGGAATTACAATTTTCCATTTCAATGGCTGAATTGAATATCAACGTGACAAAGAAACGTAAAAAATATTGTTTGAATACCAAATTATATAAAAGCACTATTTTAAAATGAATCTGAATCCAATAAATTAAATTTAAGTATTAATTAACATTAAGACTGTTCAGTGAAACAAAATATAAAAAATAATAATATTTGTAAATGGAAATGAACATAATATTATAATGATGTGGGGGTTGTTGATAGATGTAAATTGATAGAGTATGTAAATTGATAAGAGTCTACTGAGAATGTTTTAAATGCTTGATTTATTAGAAATAAACTGCTATATTAAAATGATTAAAATGATATGATATGATATGAGCGCGCCCGGGCTTCTTGCTTGCCGAATGCGAACTAACTTAACTTTTATAATAATAATTAATATATAATGGAATTAATGACGCGTCATGAGAAAAAATGATGAATTACAATATGTACGGTTGCACCGTACAAGTGATGAACTTCTTTACAAAGTAACACGCCTGTTTAGTTTAGTATGACGTAAGGATAAGCGCCAAGATAGTTGTCTATCTATGACAAGGAAAGTTAATAGGAAATTGTATGTTAGAAAGCTACATGTCACTTCAGCACATAGGAGATTGGCATCACGAGAACAACCTCGAAACTATGACTGTTCTTTGTTTTATATAATACTAGCGACTCACCCTCGCTTCGCTCGGGTTCGTCCCTAGCTTGATTCCCCATACATACTTTCATTCCCATTTTCACCCTCTTAAGGGATGATTTCCGGGATAAAAAGTATCCTATGTTCTTCCCAGGGTCTCAAACTATTTTCTTACCAAGTTTCATCTAAACCAGTTCAGTAGATCCAGAGATTATCCCCTACAACGTCACAAACTCACAAACTCACCATATCGCGAACTCACAAACTTTACCTCTTTATAATATATTAGTATAGATTAATACGTTTTGTCAGTGTGTTCGTAGTCTACTAAATATTAACTTCTTAGTATTACTAACATTTCAATATCTGCTTTTATCTATACTATATTATGATCTTAACGTAATATATAAAATATTATATTTCTATAAGATTTTTTTTCGCAAAACGGGTAGCAAAGAGAATTCCTGTTTCTCTAATTATATTTTCTTGCTTTTATTCCTGTTTGTGACAAACTAATTTTTCTTTTTCCTAATTAACAAACCAAAATATAATCAACATTTTAAATATTCATGAAACCTTTAAAAAAAGATAAAAGCAAGACTTTCAGACACTAAAAATAAAAACTTCAAAAAATACATAAAAACCTATTTATAGACACTAAAGAATAAAGCAGTCGGGTAAAAATAACTGAACGGGTTTTCAATTACTATAGAATTACTTAATCCGATATTTTCGAAAGATTCGGAAAAAAATACATAGAATACGTAGAACTCCTCCTTTTTGAAAGTCGGTTAAATATTTTTACGCGTGAAGGAATTTCAACAAAATCGACCTTTAAAGAAAATAATTTTTGATTATGTCAGTTTTTGTGTTTTTACACGTACATGTCACTTATGTTGTCACGAACATCACTCAGATTTTCAAAAAAGAGGAAGAAATAATGAAAGTTTTTTTTTTTAAATAAGTTGTTTTAAATGTAGAAAAACCCACAAATCAGTATTCAAAAAATTATTTTCTGCCCACGCCTTTGTCTGCTTGAAATATGTTTTCGTTTATAAAAATAATTTAGGGACATTAAGCCGGTTGGTTTAGCTTTAATGACCATTCCTACGGGGACATATAACCGATATAGAATATCCGGATTCAATATGTTACCCAGGACATGGTATTTTTATCTACCGCGTCTCATTTACCCCTAAAAATAAAATCGAGTTACAAATATGTTAAAAAAAATGAGGATAAAACCTGTCTAAGGATAAATTCTCACTCTAACAAAAGAAACGACAAAATATTTCTTATCTGAAATTCTTATATACCAACTCCTTATTTAATTGTATGTATGTACTCAGCCCTTTTCAACGTCTGACTGTTCGCCACGAGCCTGCTTCAATATGAGGGTGATTAGGCCATAGTCCACCACGTTGGTTTAGTGCTGGTGGCTTTGTAACTTTACATGTCTTTTGAAAACTTGCTAGGTCCTCTCATATATGTAGATTTTGCTCACGATATTTTCCTTCACCGTAAAGCAAGTGGTAATCATGTTGGAATTTATTCGCACATGAAAATATTAGAGGTGCGAGACCTGGAATTTGAACATGGTTCATTCGGTTTCCTAAGCGAGCGCGTCACCACTGCGCTACTAGTGCATATAATTATGTATAATTTTATAAGTAGATAACGTATGTTATGTTTTTTACAACGAAATCGTCAGAACCGTTTTCGAGGTCGCCAGTATAAATAAATAAATATACAAGAATCGCTCGTTTAAAGTATAAGATATATGTCAAGTAAGTTTCCAACGATTTTATCATATAGAGATAAAAATGAGACGTCATTCTCTACTTTGTACTGGAGGACAACAACATCGTATTGGAATTTATCATCTTAACACCGTAATTTATCTTCGCCGAATCGGGACAAATATCTACTGCTTACACACTTAATAAAATCTTCATTTCCTTCCGTACAAGATTTACCATTATGGCAATACTTATATTTGACATGTAAAGATCTTTCGAAATAATTAAATTCATAAAAGTGACTTCATTTGTGCACTAGCATTGCCCGCGGCTCCGCCCGCGTTCAGATGACCAAAAACCAAATTCTTAAGTTCTATACATTAGTATACTCTTACATTGCAGTTTTTGTATTTTTTCTTAGAAATGAGATATTTTTCCACGGTAAAAAGTATCCTATATGTTGACCCAGATAACCAGCTACCTTCATACCAAATTTCATCAAAATCCCTCCGGTGGATTTTCTGTGATGCGGTAACAGACAGACAGACAGACAAAAATACTAAAAACTATAGATTCGGCCTCTGTATCGATAATAATGTCTATTGCAATAAGATTTTTCAAAAAATATTTAATGTACAGATTCGGTTTAGTTAGAATTTTATTATACGTATAGATAAGCATTACTCATCTCCAAAGATGGTCGTCTTCAAATAGTTTTCATGGTATTGCGCTAAACAATTTATAGAATAGAGGTCTTAATGCAATTCTAAATCTACTATACCTATGTTACAAGTGCCTATATATGAGGCAAATAAGCGTGTACTACTTGAAAGAGAATCCTATTACTCGATCAACCTACATGAGTGGGTTCTCGATACGTAACTAAGGTTTCAATTAAATGGTACCGTTCGCGTTTCGGTATAATAGTACCATTATCGTCTCTAACGTACTAGTACGAATTGTAAGATTTTGTGTGGACGATTGTTTGCGAATGGTATGTTTGTTCTTGTATCGTGTAAAAGCTAGTTAATGACTAATATTAATGTAGTTAAAACTTTTTGGGTATATTTAAATTGAAATATGTTTTTCTTGGTAAAGATAATTACTTTATCTTGATAGAGTTTGTAATTTATTAGCACTATTTCGCCGTAATAATTGTAATTTATTTCGACTCCGAAATATTTAATGTATAGAACTAGCAGCCAAGTTTATAATATATTGTAATTTTGAGTAAATGATATCGTGGCTGCTGTTGTTGATGTTAAGTGTTAGACACAATTTAAGTCACACAATGATAAATAAAAAAGTAATATATTTTCTTTAAATAAAAAGACTTAATACACTATTTAATAACACTTTCTTAGATTTATGTGTATATTTGACATTTTAAATAAAAACTATCTTTTCGGATTTATTTCGAGTTTTATTTTATTGTTCACAACATGACATTTCAAATGCTTTTACAGTTTACGGCAATCATGTTCCGGGAAGAAACTTAGTTTTAGACGTCTCAAAGGTTATATGTAGTTATATAGTTGTTACAGACAGTGCCTATCCCCAAAATTACAAAATAATTAAAAAAAGACAAAAATATAATATTTTTTTAATGATTTTGTGATTTTTTTGTGTGTTTAATATTAATAATAATGTTAAGGACCAAAAATCAAAATAAATCCGCGAAAAAGTCCGAAAAGATAGTTTTATTTAAAACACTTATTAATTCTTTTTACCTGCAACGCTTACGTTATAAGGTCGTGGAAAAAAACTCTGAAGTGGTACACTTGCGGCAAATATGTATTAACTGCACTGAAGAGTTATTTTAACGTTTTCAACTCAAATAGACTTTGACAAGCACTTTTGGGTCGATAATTTGACACTTTCACCAAAAAGCAATGTTGTCAGTTTGTCTGAACTCATGCTATCAGAGCATATTTCAGTTATGCTGAATATAAAAGAATTGGACAAAAATTTTATAGTAATCCCATTAAAATATAATATTTTTAAAACTTACTTAAGTCGCCATTTTGTAGAAGAAAAATGTATCGTATTACGCTGAAACTAATTGATTTTTACACTAATGTTTTCCCGCGAGCAATCCGCGTATTTTAATTAATACTATAAAACACATAAATTTCTACCTAAACAAAAATATATCTCTTTTAGAGCAACGCAAGTCAGTTTTTATTTTGCCAAAATTAACGAAGTGTTTATATATTCGCTCATTAGAAGTCGAACTAAGCCCCACTTTAGAAATTAGATATTATATAAAATTATATAATAGGTAGGTATATATAGGTTGTTTCACCATACAAACTTTCATCCCCATTTCCACCCCTTAAGGGATGATTTCCGTGATAAAAACTATTCTATGTCCCTCCCAGGGTCTCAAACTATCGTTTTACCAAATTTCATCTAAATCGACTTAGTAGTTTCGGATCCTATTCTGTACAAACAAACAAACAAATTATTTTAGTCTGGAGGCAATAAAATCATTGGCAAGGTACTTGTGTTGTGTGGGAGTTGATGATTATTCATCATCCCCTAAAGTAAAGTACTGACGCTGTTAAATGGCTGAAATTTTAACACCTACTCCTACTGTTTTATTTACCCATAAATGATGGGTAAATTTTATACCTGATATTTTTGACTGCCATTTTGAATTACAAAAGCATTCAAGTGAAACCGAAGCAGCAGCTTGTAACTACACACATCTATCATTGGTTCACCTAACGCTACGTACCTACGAACCATATCAAATTTTTCCGTCCAGTAATTTCAGAAAAATTACTCAAACTACGTAACGTAAACTGATATATCTTTGCACTATTTAATCTATACAGATAAATAAAATTGAAGTGTCTGTAATTTCAAAATAACAGCTTTTTAATAAATAGATACATACATATGAAAGTATATACGGTACCTACTTATAATAAAAAATCAATTTTATTTTTTTGTCTATGTGTCTGTTTGTTCCGGCTAATCTCTTGACCCATTTTGACGGGACTTTCACTGGTAGATAGATGATGTTATAAGAAGTAACTTAGGTTACTTTAATTTAAGAAAAAGGATTAGGGTTCCGCGCAAAAAATTGAAACCCATGAAATTGCGAACAAAATCTGCGTACCTAGACGTGTAAGTCGCTAGACAGAAATAAGTCAGAATTAGTCATTTTCATATATTTTTTAGTTTATTTATAATAAAGAAAATCTAACTATTAATACGTATAATGTATATCCATATGAAAGATACTATAATAGATATAAAATATCACAACACCGTTTCTAACATTCTGTCATTCAAACTCTGAGATATTGCATGGTCACGAAAATAAACCAAGATTTATTCCGAGCGCATGTGCTCGGGGATCAATCAAACTTGTTATCACAATCTTTTCGATTTCAGGGAAACTATAACCCGTGACGATATTTCATCATAAATTTAGTTTTACAATTTTAAAACTATCAATTTTTTACCATTCTATAATTATAATTTATGCGTTTAATTTATTACTATACTATTATTAATGCGATTATAACTGTTAGTAATAAAAGCCAAAAGGTGAGCGAAGTCTGCTTTTTATTATATTCTAATAATATATTATTTAATTTTTAACTGCTTCGGTGGTGTAGTCGCTAGTATGTATGTCTGCACACGGAGGTCCTGGGTTCGAGTCCCGGGTCGGGCCAAGTTTAGTTATTGAGTCTTTCTGTTTAGTAAGTCTCAGTAACAGCCCGGAGTTGGGAAGTTGGCGGTGTTTCACCCTCGTGCCTAAGAGAGCATGTAAAGCTGTCGGTCCTGCGCCTTAACTCTCACCGGTCGTGTCTCGTGTCATCCCACCGGAGTATGAGAGTGACAGGAACAGAGAGTGCGCGTTGTGTCTGCGCGTACACTTGTGCACTATAATATCTCCTGCGCAGTTGGCTAGTCTCAATGAGATTGGCCGCCGTGGCCGGAATCGGCCAGGTGAACATAATTAAGTTATTAAACTTAAAGTGTCGGCATTGCCATTCAACTCGGGAATGCGGCTAGCATTCTTGCCATAGCATTCCACGCAGACATCACCTGTACTGTAATAACTAAGTGTATATCTATACATATAATAAAATTGTAACTAAGCCGAATCTGTACATTAAATATTTTTTGGAAAATCTTATTGAAATAGATTTTATTATCGATACAGAGGCCGAATCTATAGTTTTTAGAATTTTTGTCTGTCTGTCTGTCTGTTACCATCACGGGAAAACCACTGAATAGATGTTGATGAAATTTGGTATGATGATAGCTGGTTATCCGGGTCAACATATAGGATACTTTTGACTGCAGAAAAATATCTCATTTCTGAGAAAAAATACAAAAACTGCATTGTAAGAGTGTACTAATATGAAAAACCTAAGAATTTGGCTTTTGGTCATCTGAACGCAGGCGGAGCCACGGGCAATGCTAGTTTTCTATATAATTAAGTATATTTGTAATTTACTTATCCTACGTTTTAAGGTCAACTAAAAATAATTAAACCAAATCAAGCCAAAACCAAGCTCTTAAAATTTCTTTGTTCAAAATTGATTCATTTTGCTTTGTTGAAAATTAATTACAATTCAATTGAATAGAAATAAAATGAACAAAGTATTAGAGATTATGTAAAACTAGAAACAAGAATAATTGTGATCTCTATTTTATTTAATTTTATCGCTAGGGACCATCGGTGTCGTACCAATGCTAAATATTAACTGAATATGTATGTACCTACATGTCGCAAGTTTATTAGCGACGGGTCGTCGACGTATTTAGCGTGAACAAAACTAGAATCTCGACTAGTTCAAATAGTGGACTGTGGTTCACGTACGCTTCAATGTAGTTGTAGGCGCTAGACAGTCTATAGTTACTATTTTACGTTGCGAGACGGACTTAGTCTATGAATTGAACTAGTTCATTTGAAATACGTGAACCGTCGAAGCATCGTCGACCGGTTGATTAAAATAGTCCGTTCATTCAACGCCCATCGCTAAAGTTTATTGTATAATTCTTCGTTAATCCCTCCACGACCGCGGACACGCCGGCGTTACAGTTAACAATATATTTCTTAGAAATTTAATTAATTTCTTAGAAATTTACCTGGAGGTGTTAAACAAACGGCACCGTCTGTTTGTAAACGTCTGCGCGATTGTAATATGCCGAAGGCAAATTAAAAAGTGCTCCGGACTTAATTTGTTTTACCCAAATATGTAATCATGATTTATAATTGGACCCAGTTATGCAAAAAAACAGCCATGTGCGTAAAAGTACCAACAGAGTTATAAGCATTTTATTAAAAAAAATAAAATAATTATAAAAAATAAACAATACTTATATAAATATTGTTCAATTTTAAAATAACCAGAAAAACAAAACATAACCCAAGTGCAACTATCGACAGAAAAATGATTATAACTCTATTGGTACTTTTACGCACATGGCTGTTTTTTGCATAACTGGGTCCAATTAGATAAAATTTTTAGACTTATCTATTTTCTGTTAAAACTATTAGCTGTTAGTACAAAACATCTCTGTTATATAAAGTACGCGGCATTACTTTTGATATGGCACTGCGTTAAATTCAGACTTGTTGACAGATCCGACTGAGTTTGGAAAGAGACAGAAGTTAGGTTTTTCTTTCTGGAACTCAGAAACCATGACTGCACTCACAGTGCTTTATCTATACTAATATTATAAAGAGGTAAAGTTTGTGAGTTTGTCAGCTTGTGACGTTGTAGGGAGTAATCTACTGAACGATCTACTGAACCGATTTAGATGAAATTTGGTAAGAAGATAGTTTGAGACCCTGGGAAGGACATAGAATACTTTTTATTCCGGAAATCATCCCTTAAGGGGGTGAAAATGGGGATGAAAATTTCTATGGGGAATCAAAATGGGGACGAACCCGAGCGAAGCGAGGGTGAGTCGCTAGTTATAAATAAGCCTTCGGAATTTTTATAATGCCCGCGTTTGCAAACAGGCCATTGCATAAAGACAAACCATACAATAAGACTGCGACATACATATCATATGTATGTATGTACAATACATATATATTAACTATAATGAATGTATTATTAATAATAATAAATTTTGCAATCTATTCATACTTTCGTTTCAAATTTTATACTTCAAATACATTATTTCTCATACAAATCTGTCATTTTTATATTTTATTAAAAATATTAAAAAGCCTCCTGAGACTTGGCCTGGACGTTGATAAATCCGTCAGGAGAAATTTTTATACGTTATTATTATAAATAGTTTGTGCCGGCTTCGAGGAGCTGATTGGTGAATGGCTATTTATTTTTAAAGCTTTTTTTATAGTCAAGTTTCGACCTCTGGGCGAATACTAGTTCATTTAACTAGGTAAATATTATGCTTAGGATATGGAATGTCTAAATAAATTTACCTTACATGAAGTGATAATTAGTTACTAATATTGAAAATATTCCCAGTGGTAACGCCGTCGCTTGGGAAACTAAGTGAAGCGGGTTCAAATCCCGGGTCTCGCACCTCTGCTATTTTCATGTGGGGATCATTTACAACATGATAACCACTTGCCTTACGGTGAAGTAAAACATCGTGAGGAAACCTGCATGTCAGAGAACCTAGCAAGTTTTTGAAAGCCATGTGAAGTTGCTGAATAAAATTCTATATTATGCCGTTCTTGGCAATTATACTTATGAATGGTTTTTTTTATGAATAGCACTAAGATTTATGTCAAGGGCCATTACCATAAAGATTAAAAAATATATTTCTAAAACTATTTTAAAATTAGTCTAACATTTTAATTCTTTTGGCGATAAATTCAACTTTCAATAGAAACTTCAACTTTCTTTTGAAAGATTTTTTGATGAATAATTTTTGAAAATACAAAACAAATCTATAAATTTGCAGCGTCAGATACCGCCATCAAATACTATATCAGTACTAGCGGCTCACCCTCATTTCACTCGAGTTCGCCTCTAGAAAAACAAAAACATATCTATGCCACGGGAACCGTACATTTTTTCAGCATAAAAAAATAGTCTATGTGTTATTCTGATGTATGAGTTATATTATTGTAAAGTTTCATCAAAATTCATTTAGTAGTTTTTGCGTGAAAGAGTAACAAACATACATCCATACTCACAAACTTTCACATTTATAATATTAGTATAGACGTATAGATTAGTAAAAAAACATTTTTTAAATATGTACCTACCCAAATGAACGTGGCTGAAAATAATAAAGAAAATCCTTGCACGCCATATTACGCAAATTGCCTCCAATAATTTCAGCAGCTCGCTCAAGAAAGTTTATTTTAGCGCTCAAAAGTTGGTGATAATGACTTCTTTGACATAAATCGTGTAGGACTAATTTTGTCACATAACTTTTTGTAAAAGGGAATTTTAATAGACGTAGAATTTCTTGAACGTCTTTTTAATATAGTATTATGATTTTAAAACAAAAAAGAGACACCCTCTTTAAAAAAAAAGTGCGTGAGCGTGTAATTCACACATGATGAAAAGTCTTCTATCTCATTCTCTCGCCGGCTTAATCCTATATATTTATCTATGTGTTTGTCTCTTTTTAGTGTTGCATTTCCGTTGCATTTTCGTTTCATCGAGTTTTTTCTTAATTCTAAATAAGTTTCACTTCAAAGATGAATAGCAAATTTATTGGAAAATAAATTTAATTTATTGGAACATAGGTATATTTTTTCTCCTCTGTTTGTCATTTTTTGTGGCTATTTATGAATTTTAGTGTCAATAAAGAAATTAAGGAAACAGTTTTTTTATGTAGGCCGTAGGTAATTTCTATTCATATATACATATATGTATACATTTTCCCCGTAAATAAATGATTGATGTTGAATTTCGACCACAAGTGTACTCTAGTATTCTGAATTGTAATAGTCTTATTTATTATTTGTTTCGCGTTTTCCGGGAACGATATGAAAATTTCATTTTTTTTTCAGAAAAGAATATATAATATATATTTTATGCCTGGGAAAACGCGTGTTTTCGAGTTTTCATGCGGTTTTGTTTCGCATTATTCCAAGCAAAATATGGTCGCCAATTCGCACACTAGGACACATGTATCGTAGTCAAGCTGCCAAGACGCAAGTTTGACAAGCACTGGTGTCTGGGTTCGTATCTCGGTAAGATATAAAGATTTTTTTTGTAATTTTTATTCAAATTTGTAGTTTAAAAAGAAAAAGAAAATTGTACTTTAGACCAAAAACTCCGAGCGAAGCTGGTTGCCCAGTTACTATTTTATAATATATATATACAAGATATGCTCATTTAATATTATGTAATAATACATGTTGGGACATTAACATACAGTGCCAGCTAGTCCATGATAAGGTAAGGTACGAGGCTTGTGTTATGGATACCAGATAGTTGATAACTTTAAGTACTTAATATAAATACCCCCGACTGGAGTAAAAATTCGTGCTCATCACACAAATGAATACCCCCAGCGGGACTCGAACCCGCGACCGCTGGCACAGCAAGTAGGGTCACTAGTCACTACAAATTGAGCCAAACGTGTAGTCAAATAGTATAAAACATTATATTATTTACTAGCGTTTACTCCCGTCGCTGCTCGCGTATGTTATGTATAACTGTTTCGCTTTTAAAAGTTGTATGAAATATTAGATAGCTTATTTATTATTCTTATCCCTATATTATAAATTAAATTCCTATGGGCGCTGACGTTGTGTTTGTTTGGGCTAACCACAGAAACTTATATGGATTTCCATATAATTTTCATGTATCAGAAGAGGGACTCACTAAAAAGGTTATAATTTATGAACATATTGCGAAAATAAGCTACCGGTACTAGACTATGTTGATACGCCTCGCTGGTGTAGTGGCTAGCATGTGCGGCTGCACACTCGGAGGTCCTGGTTTCGAGTCCCGGGTCGGGTCAAGTTTAGTTATTGAGTCTTTCTGTATAGTAAGTCTCAGTAACAGCCCGGAGTTGGGAAGTTAGCGGTGTTTCACCCCCGTGCCTCGGAGAGCACGTAAAGCCGTCGGTCTTGCGCCTTAACTCTCACTGGTCGTGTCGAGCAGTCATCCCACCAGAGTATGAGAGTGACAGGAATAGAGAGTGCACTTGTGTCTGCGCGTACACTTGAGCACTATAATATCTCCTGCGCAGTTGGCTAGTCTCAATGAGATTGGCCGCCGTGGCCGGAATCGGCTAGGAGAACATCATCATCATGTTGATATATGTTACACTTATAATAATATAAATTATAATTAATTATATAAAATAGGATTTGTATGTATGATTGTAAATGAATTATTTGATTCTTTATGTCGTCATTTTGATACAAGATACTTATTTGAGTTTTCTCACGTTGTCATCTTGAGTAGATAAAGGGCGGGAACAGCACTGTGTTTTGTTTTTTGACTTTATGCAATGCGTCATTCTTTTTACCCGACTGCGCGACGCAAAGGAGGGTAATGTGTTTATCAGCCTTTGTATGTATGTATGTATGTATGTATGTAGGTACGTTTGTGGCACTATTTAGGCCAAACGCGTGGGCTGATTTTGATAAATGACACGTCGTTTGATTCATCAGGTAGGCGTCATAGAAAGCATAAAAATTTGGAAAAATCAAAATGGTCGTTTTTGACCGCCATAATGTGAAAAAGATAAAAATGAAAATCGACGAACTATATCAAGTGGAATATCGTTGAATAGGTATTTAAAAATCATTTTTAGGTTTCTTTCATCATTTTTCATTTTAAATAACTGTTTGGGATATATAATAATTTAAAGTTGGTTTACAACCATTCTCACTAATTTTTCTACCTAAAAATATTTAAAAGTTGTAAACAAATAAATATATTATAAAATAAAAATAAACCGTCTGCATAAAAACTAACAAAGAGATGAAAACAAGTTCACGAAGGAATATAGTTTTATGCAGTCGGAGATATACACGTTTCATTCTTGCAGCGATATTATTATTATTGTATTGGGTGTGGTGCCGAGGTCGGCCCTAGTTACGTCGACCAGTTATGGTCCATTGTAGCTCCCTTTAGAATGAATTTAAAGTTCTCCGCTTAGTCCTGTTGACTCCAGGAACTTCCAGATTTTCTGAGCGGGGAGCATCTGTATCTCTTCCGGTTGCATAATATGCTGCCCTAGATAGATACTTCTGCGGTGCATGAGTGGGCCGCACGAGCAGAGGATGTGCATAGCAGTGTCCTCTGTCTCATGGCATAGTCGGCACATTGCGGTCTGACTGAGGCCGAGGGTAAACATAGGTATGTTTATTGAGTTGGCAGTGACCAGTAAGTATTTTGGTTACCGCACTGGTTTTATACTTGTTGAGTTGAAGCAATTCTTTTGTAAAGGTTTTGCGATATCCCTTAATTAGCGCTCTAGAGTGTGTTTGTCCAGAAGTGGATTGCCACTCTTGAAGTGCTTGGCGATTGCAATGGTTTTTGTGAATTGAATAGGCATGTTGTGCACGATATGTGAATGTATGTACATACGTATGTATGTCTTCGCCAGCATAATACTGTGTATTTTTTATTTTTAAAATATATTTATTTTATGTAATATACTTTGAGACGTTTTTGACTCTGTATAATATAAAAACTGTGTGCTGTTACACCGAATTTTACTTGACCTACCTGGCCTACTTCTGAAATAGTCGCGTAATATATATTTGCGTTAAGACGGGAAAAATCGTCCTTTCAAAATTAATGAAATCGAAATTCCGAAATATTATGAATACGAAATCTACGATCAAAGAAAAATCTACGCGAGGGACGATCCCGAGTTCACTAGTTAATGAATAAATTAATAAAAATAGTTTATGAGGCTCTTTTTCATTGGTAGTTTGAGTTAGCGTTGAAACAAACAAAACATTAATCTATACATATAATAAAATTCTAACTGAATCGAACCTGTACATGAAATATTTTTTAGAAAGTCTTATTATAATAGTATTTATTATCGATACAGAGGCTGAATCTATAGTTTTTAGAATTTTTCTCTGTCTGTTTATTTGTCTGTCTGTCTGGGAGCGTATCACGAGAAAACCGCTGGACAGATTTTGATAAAATTTGGTATGATATGATAGCTGGTTATCCGGGTCAACATATAGGATACCTTTTACTGCGGGTATATATCTCATCTCTGCGAAATCTATACTAAACATTTTTATATTGATATGAGTAAAGATACTCGTATATCATAATACATATTATGATTAGTTAGAGTATCACAGATTAATTTGAATACAAAAACATAAATAACAAACCAACGTAAACTAACCTAACAATGTTGTTAACATATTAATCACGTCAATTAAAAATACCGTGTTCGGAATTAGTGCAATATTCGTGTCATCAGTTCCCACTGGCCCTGCCATTTATTTAAGTGTCCATTCGATTGGTGTATGTTTTTAGCCACACAGGGGTCAAAAGTATTTATTATCCTCATTTTCTGTTTCAGATTTTTTTAAACAAGTTAAAAAAGGTGATATGTTAAACGCGTATATATTTTATAATTGTGCTTTTTGATTTCTCGGTGACAGCTTTGTCGATTCCCAAGACTAGTTGAAGTAGTTCCATTCCTTTAAGGTGCATCTCGAGGTTGTCTCATATAACTTTTAACCGACTTCTAAAAAGGAAAAGTTTCTCAATTCATCGGAATCTTTTAAATTGTCAGCCGACAATATTTTAAGATTGAATATCTAATAAGTAAATATGATTAAATATGAACTCTAATTATAGTTAAAATATTATACATCAATTTATTTGTGATGTATTTTACGTATCGAATATATTAGATTTGCTTTGCATCGACTGGCACTGACTTCGAAAATATCTGATTACGTATCCATTCTAAATGAAAACCCCCATTTAGTTATTTTTTTACATTGTAGAGCCTGGAAGTCGTTTTTTTTTAATTTTTTTTTATATGATATATAATCATAAAAACATTGAATAAGGTTTATTTTACTATATTATATCAACTACTTACTAAAATATTTGCTCTAAACTTCGCAATTTCCGCTCGCTGCACTATTTTATTTTATCATCGAGCTGATCTGATAATAATAGAGCCAGAAGATAAATAGTGGGATTCATTAGTGACTACTATTAAACCCTTTAAGTTTTAATTTTTCCTCACAAATATTAACTTTTTAATTAGTTACATGTACACACACACGGCTTTGATAAATATATAAAAAAAGTTTTTTATTCCACATCCGCTATTTTAACGCCTACAGGAAAAAACATTGATAAATTGTTTTAATAGTAAGAAAAATATAAACGGGATTTTTTATTCACAATCAATATCTAATAAGGTGTTTTTGGAGTCAGTCAGTACTATGTTCCTCAAAAATAGTGTGGAGATTATGACTTACAAAAAAAAACTACGTTTCAAAAAACCGACTTCAAAAACTAAAAAGTACTTATAAAATCTATACATATAATAAAATTCTAAGTCGAATCTGTACATTAAATATTTTTTGGAAAATCTTATTGAAATAGACATTATTGTCGATACAGAGTCTGAATCTATAGTTTTTAGAATTTTTGTCTGTCTGTCTGTCTGTCTGTTACCACAACAAGAGAAAACCACTGGACAGATTTTGATGAAATTTAGTATGATGATAGCTGGTTATCCGGGTCAACATATAGGAGACTTTTTACCGCGGTAAAATATTTCATCTCTGAGAAAAAATACAAAAACACAAAAACTGCAATGTAAGAGTATACTAATATGTAAAACCTAAGAATTTGGTTTTTGGTCATCTGAACGCGGGCGGAGCCGCGGGCAATACTAGTAACTTAATAAAGATTTAATTTAATACACCTCTTATGCAAACCATTAATATACTATTATATATTTATATGTGCTACGTATTGATAGGTTTGAAGTCGGTGGCAAGCCAAACGTAATAGTAGGTATCTGCACACGCCGCGATCTGAGAAATCTATACTAAGTTTTTGTGTGATTATCTTCGCGAATTCTTAAACCACTTTCATGATTTTTTATTGAACAGATCATTTATGGTTCATACCTCAAGAATGGTTCAATTTAATAAAGTAACAGCAACAATTAAATAAATACATTTTGTGCGCGCCAATCGCAAAACACCACCCTCGAAGGCAGTTTCAAGGAAAGTAAGGGTGGTTCACGTGCCCTCGGTACGCAGTGCAACTAAAGGCCACTTTCCCCGATCCCCCGTCGGCAAGGATACCCTAACGCAAAAGAGAAAGGCACTCACCTGTGTGTCTTCTTCTCCCGCGCGTTCCAGGCGCCTGGGAGTCACAAGGATCGGGTGCACCAGTGCTAAAACACTGCTGCAGCGGTAAAAATAATTCAGCGGCCGTACAAAGGCCACACGTGAACTTATAGCCACACCTTAGCGGTTATTATAAAAGTAGATTACGTCCGTCCACGTCGCGAGCTAATGGTCGAGAGAGAGGGCGCGGTTGATGCGCACGAGTATACACAACAACAAGGGTCGTGCATTCCCTCGTACGTCATAAGCATTCTGCCGAACTGTAAGAACGGCAAAAATGGCCCAAACACATTTAGTGATTTAAAAGTCGGTGTAATAATAATTACTTCACTTTTGATTTATTTTTAAGTAACGAAAATATATATTTTACTAGCAGAAGCCGCGGCTTTGCCCGCGTTCAATCTACAATAAAAACTCTTTTGCTTTATGTTATATAACGACTCACCTTCGCTTTTCTTGGATTCGTCCCTATGTATTTATTATTTGAATGATTAAATATTAAATGTTTGAAATATTAAAATATTTTGATGTTTTTCATACAAAAATACTGAAATTGCGATTAAAAAATGGAGGGTAGGAGGGTGAAAAATACTTTACGAGCTATTCTGAAACGTTTCGGAGGTATGCGACAACAAACAGCGTGACATTTATGTATTAGATAACGAAAAACAATGGAAACTGTTATCTAACAAAAAAAATTTGAAAAATGGTGAAAGTTGAAAACAGATTGTTAAATCTTCTGCATTTGCCCGCATAGAATATATAAACAATAAAGAAACAACAAACAATAAATTCTATTATATTATATGAGGATTGACATAGAAAAACGTTGAATTTGTATTTGTCTCATGACAAGCTGTTACTATATTTATTCACTAGCGACTCACCCTCGTTCCGCTCGAGTTCGTTCCTTGGTACGTTTTAACAGATAGCATAGATTTCTCAGAGTTGAGATATTTGTCGCAGTAAAAAATATCCTATATATTGACCCGGATAACCGCCTATCATCATACCAAATTTCATCAAAATTTGTCCAGTGATTTGTTTGTGATGCGTTTCCAGACAGACAGATATATAAAAATTCTAAAAAGTATAGATTCGGCCTCTGACGACTCACGACTATTTCAATAAGATTTTTCAAAAAAATATTTAATGTACATATTCGACTCAGAATTTTATTATACGTATAGATATAGTATAGCGGACGTAGTTGTGTACACAATACATCAAATACACGAAATGTTTACTTTGCTGGGATATTACGAGATAAATGTTGAGTATAGTTTACTTCATAATATTCTATCTACTCATGATGAATTATATTGGCTTTATTGCCGCTTGACGCTAACAACGATGACAACTTATTTGTAGAAGTTTTTTGGAAATATTACAAAAGTACTTAAAAGATGTTTCTTTAATTTTTGACTCTGAGTTAGAGGAATATCTACTATCAAAAGTAACTGATATTTTGAATAAAACTATCTTTTCGGATTATTTCGCGGATTTATTTCGATTTTTGGTTCTCGAGGTTTCGAATGCTTTACAGCAATCATGGACGATGGGTAGAGACTAAGGTTTTAGACGTCTCAAAGGCATTATATACTTGTTACAGACAGTGCCTACACACAATTTTACAAAAATTGATTTCAAAATTTCAAAAATGCCACCAGAGTACCTTACAATATTTGTTGATTTTAATTCTAAAGTAACTGAAATGTTATACGAAAAGAAAAGTATATTAAGAAAAAGAGGAAATGTGCAAACAACTTATAACTTACCTCTAAAGGGATGACGCCGCAAGTGACACAAACATCAGCCACAGCAAGATGGGTCATTAGGAGGTCAACTCTAGACCTCCTGCGTCTCGAACCAGCCAGAGCTACCAACACAGCGACATTGCCAATTGCACCCACAGCCATTAGAACACCGTATGCACCTAAAACTGCACCCTGCTGTCTACCTGCCACTTCCTCCCAAGTTATATTCCTTTCATCTGCCATCTCGAAATATTCCCAAAATTGTCGGTCTATCGCTGAAGTCGATTCCAACTTTTCAAAAGACGAGGTTGTTGACATTTTTTATTATTATCAATTTAATATTATTATTTTAATTTCAATAGATTTTGTTAAAGTATCAATTTATATATCAATATTTATATGTAAACACCATAAACTTATAATTCTAAAAACTTTATGAAATTTCTTTTTGTCACCAAAAATATTTTATTCCGCAAACAATCAACAAAGTTCTTAAACATCACAAAAATATTTTTCACGTTACAAACACTAACAATGCTGGTAGAACCACTGAATATTTTAGCCTAATTTTAGAAAAACAATAAAGTACTTTCGTAGAGCTTTCATTGTTACGTTGCTCGGACTTTTTGAAGTTTGGAGCACGACGAAACTGCGTCTCGCGTCGAGTGATATCAACGACTGACGCTACGCTGCTACGGCTCGTAGCTATACCGCTTACAATACGGTCACCGTTAAAATAATTTATCGCCAATTATTCTCAAGATGAAGCAGGTTTCTATGGAAATTAATCTTGTTTCTATACTTATATAACATAATTCGAGCTTTTGAAGCTTGATATTTGGCTAAAGAACGGTATTTCAAACAATTTATAATGCTCGCTCGTATGTAATTTCTAAATAGTTTTTAAGTTTTTTATAATTAATATATATGTTAGTTTTAAAGTATATATGCTATGGGCCTCTGTTTACATATTTAAGATCCCTATGTAAATATTGCCTGATATAAATAAATAAATAAAAAAATAAATAAATAGCTACCTTGTGTGTTGAGTTAATCTATGTTTAATTGCACGATTTTCAAGAATTTTGATATTTTGTCATTCTTATTGTAAGAGCTAATTTTGAAACTGATTTCAAATGGACTTTTACACGGATAGAGAATTAAAATGAATGGAAGAGAATCTCATTTCTCGAGTAAAAATCAAATATTTGGTGGCGCAGCAAAAATTAACGGGATGTCTATAATTGTTATTTAGATGATTTTAATAAGAGTAACATTAAATACTTGTATATAAGCCAAATGACTATTCTCAAGTGATGCGCTTACAAACGAAAAACATTTAATTTTATTTATATATGTAGATTACATCAATGGAAATTGAACAGTGCATATTTTCGTGTAAGCAATAAAATAACAACTATTGCTATCGTATACGATTCCTACAGCTAGAAGTTGTAAAAATTGGTAAGTGCGAATCTTACTCGCGTACCGAGGATCCTGTATTATTTATTGATCCGGAAGTGCTTATATAATTTAAAAAAAAAAAAACAAAAAAATATTCATTTATTTTATCGCCAGCAAAAATAAGTTTATATTTCATAGTATTTATCAGCTTTTTCCGTCCACTAAATTAATGAAACGTGTTACCGAAAATACTTCATGTTTCAAAAATTTTGAAGTTATAATATTTTCGCTAATACAATTTCCGTTGGAATAATTTTATCAGCTCTGGCTTTTTTTCAGAATTTACTGGCTCATACATTAAAAATAAGTTGGTATAATGATAAGGACTTTAAAGTTTAACTTATAAAGGACAGTAACTTAACATCCATCTCATTTTTAAAGACATATCTAAAGATCTGTATATAGCATAAATATTTGCTGCTTCGGTGGTGTAGTGGCTAGCATGTACGGCTGCACACCCGAAGGTCCTGGGTTCGAGTCCCGGGTCGGGCCAAGTTTAGTTATTGAGTCTTTCTATATAGTAAGCTCAGTAATAGCCCGGAGTTAGTGGTGTTTCACCCCCGTGCCTCGGAGAGCACGTAAAGCCGTCGGTCCTGCGCCTCAGCTCTCACCGGTCGTGTCTCGTGTCGTCCCACCGGAGTATGAGAGTGACAGGAATAGAGAATGCGCGTTGTGTCGGCGCGTACACGCGCTGCACTATAATATCTCCTGCACAGTTGGCTTGTCTCAATGAATCGGTCAGGAAAACATTATTATTTATACATGCTTGATTCAGTATTTCAAACGGATCGGCAAAGGTCTAATATAAAAGGACGCTAAAACTGTTGCCGCGAGCGAGGCACCATATAATTTTGCAGCATTTATATGAAAAGACGATTTAAACGCAAATACTACCTTATAAACAATTCTCTTTGAAGTGTTAATATTATAAGAACCAAAGTACAATGTCTATTATTTTTATTTTATTTTCTTATGCGTAATAATTAAGATAGCGTTATTTTAGTTTTCTCCACAAAAAATAATACATCAAAATCTGTCCAGTGTTCTCATGATGCGTTCCCAGACAGACAGACAGACAAAAATTCTAAAAACTATAGATTCGGCCTCTGTATCGATAACAATGACTAATTCAATAAGATTTTCCAAAAAAAAAAATTTATAGATTCTACTCTGTTAGAATTTTATTATATGTATAGATGTGAAAGTTAAGATGTTTGGAATGTTTGTTACTCAATCATTCCAGAACGGCTGAACGGATCTAGATGAAATTTGGCACAGGGATAGACTAATTATAGTCGGAAATAGCACATAGGGTACATTTTATCCAGGAAAAATATACGGTTCCTGTGGGATAGTAATAGTAATAGCATAATAAAAAAATATATAGGAACGACTTAACATGTTTCTATGACAACAATTATTTTTCATTACGTCCAAACCTTATTAAATACTAGCGACTTACCCCCGCTTCACTTGGGTGCGGTAATTATTTTTATCTTTTAAAATGTACCTTCCCTAAGTACGTTTTAAATAGTCAAAAATAGTTATTGTGAGTGTAACTTAGAAGATGGGCATATGCTATTGCGGATTTTCGTAGACCTTTTTGAGATGTACAATTTTCTAGTAAGTAAATAATTTTGATGTATCTATTTAAGATTTAGCCAGCGTTAGCCATGTGTAAGGACGACTCGACAAAACCAGTTATTGTGTTTTCCCGTGAACGGTTTTCCTGTAGTAAAAGATATCCCAAATGTCGACCCGAGTAATAAGTTTTTGCGTGAAATAAAGACAAAAAACAGGCAAAGAGACATACTATCGAATAGACAAAACTTTAAATAACTATTTTTTTAGAGTCTATATTCTGAACACAATACGCACCTAACAGTTATTGTTAAAAAAAAAAACGCTTTGTTACTTTTTTAATATGTAACAAAGCTCCCAGCAAATGTGATTGTATTATATTGTATTTCTACGCCTACATAATAATATATACGAGTACTTCGTAAAATTTGTGCCTATATTTTTAGTTCGCCTTTGACTCAGTCGGATTTTTTTATTTTTGTAAATTATTATACGCATAACGAAAAATGGTCCCTATTCGTAAATTTATATGTAAAATTCAGCATGTTTAGACACTCCATCTTATTCACGATGCATCACATCATATGTATCAATTTAGCAAAATAACGTCATACAATCCATCTTTCAAAAGCTCACAAAACACTGCAGACTTTCTATCAGGACCTCGTTAGTTTCTATTTTTGGCGGTTATTAACATCCACCCTAATAAACGTCGAAATAGCAAGGACAAATTATTATTTTATTAATACGTTAAGATAAAGAAACTATAACAAATGCAATAAAAACCACAGTACCTATAATTAGAATATGATTCTCGCTATCGCATTGACCATTTGACAGGCGATCTATTAGCTGTATGCAAACTTAAACTGTCACAATGTGGTTTTTGAATTAGATTCGATATAAAGATTCAATTGTTCCGGCATTTTATACAGAAAATAAACGAACTGTATGTTGAACCTGAATATACATAGCTATACTTGTATACTACCGACTCAAGCTCGCTTCGCCCGGGTTCGTCTCTAGGTACGTTTTAAAAATTAATATGAAATAGATAGAATATGTACTTGCATTGCCCGCGGCTCCGCCCGCGTTCAGGTGATCAAAAACCAAATTCTTAGGTTTTACATATTAGTATACTCTTACATTACAGTTTTTGTATTTTTTTCTCAGAAATGAGATATATTCCCGCGGTAAAAAGTATCCTATATGTTGACCCGGATAACCAGCTATCAGCATACCAAATTTCATTAAAATTCCTTTAGTTGTTTTTCTGTAATGCGGTAACAGACAGACGGACAGACAAAAATTCTAAAAACTATAGATTCGGCTTCTGTATCGATAATAATGACTAATTCAATAAGATTTTCCAAAAAATATCTAAAGTACAGATTCGGCTTAGTTACAATTTTATTATATGTATTTATTATATGTATAGATATTCTGTGGCCTTCCTGAATAAACAGGCTATAAAATACAAAAAGATTTTTTCTAATGTGGCTTCTCTTTGAACTTTGCTTACTCCACAATGAAAATAGCATCGATGTGTGACATAGAGGCTAACTGACAACTAAACACACCGGCATATTTAGCGGAACATAAAATAAAGGTTTGATATCAGTATCATATAAGGTTGCTGGCTGGTTTATACGTCATTTAATTTAAAAAGAAATATTTTCAAATTAAGAAAACAACTGAACATCACATTTTATGCAATTGTTTTAATTTTATTCAAATACACCTTATCTGGAGCGAACTTCGAGTATTTCTTCCTTCTGAGTTTGATTTAAAATTTCATTGAAATACTGTTTTTTGTTAGTTTTTTTTTAATCGCGTATCTTTTTGGAGTTGAGGACTGAATTATGCCTGACTTAGACCCAACGGAGATTGCCAGGGCACTCGAAATGCGAAGAAATGGTCAAACCTACAGAGTGATATCCAGAGATCTTTGTCGACCAGTTTCAACGATCCGCTGCATACCGCTCGGGTAACTCAAGCTTATCTTAATGATATGAATATCAATGTTATGGAGTGGCCGGCGAGATCACCAGATATGAAGCCAATAGAGCACGTTTGGGACTTGCTGAAAAGAAAAGTTAAGTCCAGAATTCCAGCTCCTGCCAACGTGGGTGAACTGCGAATCACCGTAGTTGAGGAATGGCGGAGACTATCCCAGGAGACCATCGATAACATCATTCTCAGTATGCCTAGATGGGTAGAAACTTTAATAAAAGCACGTGGAGGAAATACGCGATATTAATCACCATTTTTCTAATTTTATTAATTGTTATTTTAATATTAATTTTCACTTTTCCCGGTTATATGAAAAGTTCATAAATGTACCATTTTTCACAAATAGCCTTTACTCGCAAAATCTGTTTTTAATGTGATCTCATTTTAAGTAAAACAACTGAAACTTTAAATAACAAAAGAAGTGTAGTAAGTAGATTTTAAAATAAAACCATATTTTTTTAATAATGGACCTTTTTTTGTGTTCCGCTAAATATGCCGGCGAGTGTATTTTAGCGCATTGTTGCATGACCCTGATCTGTAATTCAAATCCCATTATAATCCATACTAATATTATAAATGTTAAAGTTTGTGGCATAGACGGATGTTCGTTAATCACGTCAGAACAGCTGAACGAATCTGGATGAAATTTGGCACACAAATATGTCTCGCAATCTCACAAATATGTACTCGTACATAGGTTACTATTTATATAGGGAAAATATACGGTTCCCGTGAGATAGATTTGTTTTTGTTGTTCACCAGGTACGAACCCGAGCGAAGCAAGGGTGAGTTGCTAGTATG
Organism: Brenthis hecate; assembly: GCA_951806755.1. Classification (NCBI taxonomy): domain Eukaryota; kingdom Metazoa; phylum Arthropoda; class Insecta; order Lepidoptera; family Nymphalidae; genus Brenthis; species Brenthis hecate. The sequence continues at coordinate 20,170,993 of OX638253.1, forward strand.
CTATAATTTAGAAATTCAGTGATAGACTCAACAATATTACGTTCTGTGAAGTATACGATTGCCTGTCTATATAAATGTTGTCTGTAACCCCATATTGTTATTACGATGTGTGCACAACAAAATTAATACAACATATTTGATTTATGTACAAGCTATTGGTTGCGGCTTCATAAATCGCTTTGTGTTTGTATAATAAATAAGGTTTAGTCTGGAGCCTTGGACTTATCTTAAAACAAATCGAACATAAATTAAAATAAATACTTTCATTATTCAATTATCAACTACTAGCGGCTCACCCTCGCTTCGCTCAGATTCGCCTCTAGAAAAACAAAAACAAATCTATCCCAAGGGAACTGTACATTTTTCCGGGATAAAAAGTAGTCTATGTGTTATTCTGATGTATGAGCTATATTATTGTAAAGTTTCATCAAAATCCATTTACATACATACATTCTTACAAACTTTCGCATTTATAATATAAGTAGGATGTTAGACAATAAAAATGGTTACCATGGCAACAAACAGTTATCAGCTAACTTCATCATGTCGCTTTTTGGCTGTCGGTGTGCGCGCGCATCGTATAAATTTTACTGTCATATTTTCCCCATCTGTCAGCAATAACGAACAGAACGGAGCGGAAGAGACGACAAGAATAAATAAAAAACCTTATTCTAATTTATTGTTTGCCACTTCCACGTTAAATTTTCCAACAAATAACAAAAACATTACAATTTTTTTTATTTCTTTTATATCGACAATATAAATGTTCACCCGTACGATAATAAAGACAACGAACCTTTGGCTTGTAATAAATATGTTGGGATATTACCACACAGTATCATCTAGTTCTATGATAATCGGTAAGCTACACAAATTGTAAGGCTTGTGTTATGGATACCAGATAGTTGATACACTACACCCAAGTTATGTTTTGACGCAGCCAGGGGATGCAAAGAAATGCAAATTAACTTAAAATTAATTTATTAACTAAAACTTCTTACTACTAACATGACTGTCGATCGATGTTAGATCAAATCAGTGAAGATTCAGCCAAGTAATGCCTTTTATACTACATTATTGTAGGAAGTAGAGACATTGGCATTGATGAAATGTAGGTGGCTGCTGCGCTTGCACTTGCGCCTGACCTTGTCTTGTCGCCGCGCGGGGTTTGTTAAGCAAAGCTGATGCGACGATTCGAGTTCCGCAACACCCTTATAACTTTAAATACATACACATTATAAATATAAACACCCATGGTTGGAATACAAACATTCGCGCTTATCACACAAATGAATGCCCCCAGCGGGACTCGAAGCCGCGACCGCTGGCACAGCAAGTAGGGTCACTACAAACTCAGCCAAACGTAACGTTGAATCTGGCTGTATTATATATGTAATTGGTTTTATGAATAGATATCCGATTTTAGAATAATCAATATCTATTTTTATATTATCTTTTTTACTTATAATAGCTTATCACCAAATCAATATGCGTTAAAAAAATGTAAATTTATAAGTATAGTAAACTGTATACCGAACTGGTGGTAGCTTCCTACGGACTTACATACTGACATTAATATTTTTTCAACTATCTGGTATCAATAACACAAGCCTCGTAGCTTACTATGGAACTAGATAGTGCTGTGTGTAATGTCCCAACATATTTATACTTAATTTAAATTAAAACAATGTACATAACTGCTTGTAAAAGTCTATTTAAAGAAAACATATCATCATATGATTCGATTGATTTAAATGAAGGTATAAAGAATATATCAAAATTATTTATCATAACTCACCCTCGCTCCGTTCGGATTCATCCCTAGTACGTTTTCACGCTTAGTATATTTTTCTTAGAGATGACATTTTTTCCCGCAGTAAAAAGAATCCTGTATGTTGACCCGGATAACCATCAAAATCCATAACACACATCCATTGTTTTTCTCGTGATGCGTTCCCAGACAGACAGATAGACGGACGCACGGACGGACGAACGGACAGACGAAAATTCGAAAAAGTATAGATTCGGATATTATATATAATTAATGTACAGATTTGACTCAGAATGTTATTATATGTATAAATATGATTAATTACAATAGCAGGTGCAATTTAGTTTCGAGTCAATCGTTTGTGTTAATTTGATTCTAAATATTAGAATACAAACAAAAAACAAAAAAAAATGTATTTGAACATTAGTATTTTTAGCTAATAAGGTAGCTATTGAAATCATAGACAAAGACTTATCTATACATATGATAAAACTGTAGAGGTCGAATGTCAGTACAAAGAAAAAAATGCTAAAAGCCGAGTCAGTAGGATGTAAGAAGAGAAATAGAACAAATATAGTTTTTTTTTGTTTCTCTGTTTGTTTGTCTGTTTGTACGGGCTAATCTCCAAAACTGTTGTACCGGTTATATGAAATTTTGCATGGCGGTACCTTATATATCCGGTCAAGATTTTAGATACTTTTCATCCCGGAAAATAAAGAGTTCCCGTGGAATAGTTAAAAAACTATAGCAACTTATACAGCTTAGTACACCGAAACTACTAGTTCATACATAAGAATAATAAATAGGTTACTTTTTATTCCGGAAAAATCTACTGCTCCCGTGGGATAGATTAGTTTTGTTTGTCTATAAATCTAGTATATGAATAAAATTGGAAGATTATTGTTGTGCTGTGGAAATAGTCTTATTTTTTTACACCAAAACTAATAATTCAATATGGCACGTCTGTAGCATGCATAACGCATCCTAAGGTGGTTGTTAAAGTATGACAATCATTTAACGACAAGAATAAGTAATTGTAAATTGTCGTGGATTTTCGAATACTAGAATGTTATTTGTTTATTGTCACAGCACTACTGAAGATAGTGAGGACACATTATTATCATATCACTGAATTAATTTTCTTGTTGAAATATAATACATATTTTAACGTATAGGAATTTGATATTTCTTACATATGTAATTAAGTTCATAATTCCTTGGCTCAATGCCAATAACTTGTTAACTGTGGATCAAGTAAAGGTATAGTTTCCATTCCATAGAAATCATAAGTAACGGTCAGACGTGAGGACAAACTCGTAAAGGCATAGGCACATCTACACTTGGTGGGATATGAGTAAGAAACAATGCATATGTTGTTAAATAATACTTATTTAGCAAGCAAAAGAGCTCGTATACACATGTTATTTATATTATTATTTGGAATAACATTCTTTTATACGTACTTTAAGCTGCCAGAGGTTAGAAGAAATGGGAACGATTTTATATATGTGAAGCAGAAAGATAAAAGGTACATATTACAATGGGAGCTGAAACGTCATTCGCCCTTTGAATCTATGGCTGTGGGCAATTTGGCGTTTGTCAAAAATAAATGCGCGTATACAAATTGTTACGTAACAAATGAAACCAGTTTCCTTGACGAAAGTGAATTTGATGCGATCGTCTTTAACGGACGGGAAGTTCAAGATCTTCGTTATAATCAACTGCCAAAACGGCGGTCACCAAAGCAAAAATACGTATTTGGCGCTATGGAATCTGCTGATATCTATCCTGTATGCGACAAGATATTTGATGGATATTTCAATTGGACTTGGACGTACAAAATCGACTCTGATTTCCGATGGGGATACATCACGATTTACGATTTAGATGGTAATGTTGTCGGACCGGCGGTCGACATGGAGTGGCCACGAGAATTGGAGCCTGTTGGGGAAGATATTATAAATAAAGTGTCAAATAAATCTAAAGCTGCAGCTTGGTTCGTATCGAATTGTTTTACTAAAAGCGGAAGAGAGAAATTTGTAGAAAAAGTTCAAATAGAATTAGAAACATACGGGTGGAAAGTGGACATATATGGAAATTGTGGCCACTTAGACTGCCCTAGATCAATATCGCATACTTGTTATAATCTCATCGAAAAGGACTATTACTTTTACTTTGCTTTCGAGAATTCATTTTCCGAGGATTATGTGACGGAAAAACTTATGATTCCCTTAAATTATTATTCTGTGCCAGTCGTTTATGGTTTTGCAAACTATTCCAGGTAAAATCTTTAGTAATATTATAAATAAGCAAAATCACTTATTTTTCTAAAATACCTGTGCGAGTATGAGGATCTCTAATTTGATCGTTATTCATCCCTAATCTTTTATGAGTTTTAAGTGAAGGTGCTACTTATTTCTTTACTGTACTTCATTATAGAAGCAAATAAAAGTAACCTAATTATTACTGAGTTTATTATTACACTCCACGTTCAAAATACTCCCCGTGAGATTTCCGAATCTACTTACTTAAATTTCATAAAATTACCCATTGAGTGAGGTAGTCTTTTAAAATATTGTGTGATTCAGCCGTTATAAAAGGCAACAAGTGCGAATGTTTATGAAGTTAAATAAATTCGTAGTTGTCAGGTAATTATCTCTAACTCAATTCGTGTGGACCAAAAAGTAGGCAATAGTAATGTTACGTCGTCTACGTATTACACTGATAGCATCACAAATCATGTATTCTTAATCAATAGCATTTTTTAAAGATACTATTAAAGCGATATATTGTTTATTTTACAGATTTCTGCCACCCGGAAGCTACCTAGACGCAAACAAGTTAGGACCAAAGAAACTAGCGCATCTAATGAGCGAAATAATTGGCAACAAGAGTTTATACCACGGTTTTTTCCGTTGGAAAAATTATTTCAAATATAAGCTAACTTCATTCAACGAAGATATTTGTAAATTGTGTGAAATGATAAATAATGAAGAGAAGATGGCGGAAGTGACTGTTTGGAATGATTTTAGAAAATGGTGGAATGGCGCTAGGTACAAAGAGAACTGTTAAAACTGTTATCTTGCTATATCTACTTATAATAAAACTCTAACTGAGTCGAATGTGTAAATTAAATATTTTTTGGAAAATCTTATTGAAATAGTCATTATTATCGATAAAGAGGTCGAATCTATAGTTTTTTGAATTTTTGTCTGCCTATCTGTCTGAGACCGCATCACAAGAAAACCACTTGACAGATTCTGGTGAAATTTGGTATGATGATAGCTAATTATCCAGGTCAACATAAATTATACTTTTTACTGCGGGAAAATATCTTATTACTGAAAAATCTATGCTAAACGTTAAAACGTAACTAGGGGCGAACCCGAGCGCAGCTAGAGTGAGTCGCTAGTGTTTGATATAAAAGTTGTCAAACATAAGAAACATTTGACAAAAGTTCTCACATTAAAAAACTATATTAAACTAAATTATATAAATAATTTAATTTTTTTATAAGCAACAAATTCTACCTCCAAGATAAGAAAAAAAAGTTTTTTTTCAATCCACCCTATTGTATATATCAATAAAATAATTTATAATTTACTAATTTAGGCGCTAATATCCCTACCGATTAGCTAAAAGTTTCGTCGGTTATGTTTATTTGCTTGGATAGAAATAGAATTCTATTTAATTAAAGTCTTTATTAAGGTCTTCTCTAGATTCTATTTAATTAAGGTTTCAAGTGTGTCAGTTGGTCACAGATTAAATCGCCCATATCACAAAGAATGCAGAAGACACGAAGGAGTTTCTTGATTACTTTTTTATTTTAATTGACAGCCGTTACGTTGGCAAAAGTCAATTTAAAAATTTATTAATTTAAATAATTAAAGTTATATTAATATGTTGCTTACTAAATTTTATTTTTTGAACAGACGTGCTAGAATAATCATATTCGTAGCAATAGTATTTGGTATTTCTTTATATTATACACACAACTATGACAGGAAGCAGAGAGACAAGCTAATATTAAAATGGGAGTTGAATCCATGCTCACCATTTGAGTTTTTGGAAGTAGGCAACTTGGCGTTTCTTAAAAATAAGTGCGAATATAAAAACTGCTTTGTAACAAAGTACAGGGCGTTCTTCGACGAAAGTAAATTTGATGCGATTATCTTTAATGGGAAGGAAGTTTATAATTTTCAGTATAACCAACTACCCAAACGAAGGTCACCAAAGCAAAAATATATATTTGGCGCTATGGAATCTGCTGATAACTATCCTGTCTGCAACGAACTATTTGATGGATATTTCAATTGGACTTGGACGTACAAAATCGACTCTGATTTCCGATGGGGATACATCACGATTTACGATTTAGATGGTAATGTTGTCGGACCGGCTGTCCACATGGAGTGGCCACGAGAATTGGAGCCTGTCGGTGAAGATATTATAAATAAAGTGTCAAATAAATCTAAAGCTGCAGCTTGGTTCGTATCGAATTGTTTTACTAAAAGCGAAAGGGAGAAATTTGTAGAGAAGGTTCAAAAAGAATTAGAAACATACGGGTGGAAAGTGGACGTATACGGAAATTGTGGCCCCTTAGACTGCCCTAGATCAATATCACATATTTGTTTCGATCTCATTCAAAACGACTATTACTTTTACTTTTCTTTTGAGAATTCATTTTCCGAGGATTACGTGTCGGAAAAACTTCTGACAGCCTTAAATTATTATACTGTGCCAATAGTTTATGGCTCTGCAAACTATTCCAGGTAATATTATCAATTTAATCTTAGACAACTTAGTTATAGGAACGTAAAAGGTAGTGTGCAAAAAAGATTTATATTTCACTGTTTTTCCTGCTTGAGCCTACCCTGAACAGAGCCGCTAGACCCTGTTTGCGTGTTAGGTAGAAGTGGTATTTGTTGGTAGAATGGAAATAGTCTATGGGTTAGAACACGAAATGATATTTTCGATGTCGCTTGTACTCATCAAGAAAAGACCAGTCATGTCATCAATTTATATTTTAAACAAGGACGTCGAGTATCATACATTTGTCTTACCATTGGCAAAACATTATAATAAATTTTACCATCAACAGAGAAGTCAACCGCTTACAATAAAATATTTTCTAGTTTACAATAAAAATTGGAAACGACTAATAATGTTAATTCAAACGTAAACATTGGTTTTCTAATTTCAAAATAATATACTTTTATCCTGTAACCTCTTTAGGAGATGAATTTACAAAAATCTTTACATAATGCTCGCTTGTATTAGATAAGCAAAGTTGTATTTTATCAGAGCGGTCTGCGATACATTGCCTATAAGCGGTAAGGCATATGCCTAAGCGGTCTAAATCTAATACTCATAGTTAAATATTATGGTCAGTAAATCTTATGATATGTGTATTCTACAGATTTTTACCACCAGGAAGCTACCTAGATGGAAGAGATTTGGGACCAAAGAAACTAGCACAACGAATGAGCGAAATAATCAGCAACAAGAGTTTATACCACGACTTCTTCCGTTGGAGAAACCGTTATAAATATAAGGAAACTTCATCCACAGAAGATATTTGTAAATTGTGTGAAATGATGAATAATGAAAAGAAGGTGGCGGAAGTGACTGTTTGGAATGATTTTAGAAGATGGTGGAATGGCGCTAGGTACAAAGAGAACTGTTAAAGCTGTTTATGTAATAGATAATATATGTATGTACATAGGCAATAACTGTAGTAGGATGAATTTTTTTCTATAATTGGCCATACACATTAGGCTTTTTGCTTACAGAAACGATTTACCTTCATAGTTATTTTAGCGTGTAAGGTTACCTATCTTAAGTAACAGATATGCCTTCATGGATATTAGTATTATTTTTAAGTTAGCTATTAATTTTTAATAAAAAATATTTTACTAACTCTTGTACTTTATTTCAATTTAATAATAAGTATAAGGAGTTTGTTCACTTATTTTTAATAATAATTGATGTTCTAAAATTGGATAGTTTGTTTTTTGTTTGTTCAAACGCGCTAAACTTTATGTTTATAATATCTATCGTCACGCTTAGAAAAAGAGCGGAGCAACCCTCTATCGTGCAGTGTGTGGTCTAGCGTTGTCCTGAAGCAGAAGCAGTTAGAGCAATTCACCAGTCTCGGTTTTTTACGGCTAGCTTTTCCATCGTGGTTTGCAATTGTGGACAAAACAGATCTGCCGTAATCGTATGGCCAGATCTTAGGAAGCTGTAGTGGATGACGCCAACACTGGTCCACCAGGCACCAGTACCTTTATCAAAGTCAACTTTTGCTTGGGACAGGATTTGGTGGGCTCTCCTGTATTCAACCTTCGTGACGGTTGAGTAATATAACGCAGCTAATGTAACTCGTCGCGTGTCTGTTGGTGTGTATCACGCAATTCATGCGGTACCCATTTATCAAGTTTTTACTTTTCCAATTTATTTCAAATGAATTAAAATTGTTCATACTGAAGTCATACTGAAGTTTGCCGCTTAGTCTGTCGTGGCTTATGATGGATCCGCTTCCACGATCACTTTTATTCTTCATTGTCAACTAGGGTATTCGGCAGTCCACGGGGCTTATTCTGTAGGTAAAAATTTCCAGAACCAAAAACGTACCGTGATTTCTGTTACAGTAGCTTCTTCATACACATCGTTAATCATTATAGCTGTTTCTGCAACGCTGGTGCCACGGTGGAACTCGTATGCGTAAATAACGCGATATTTTAAGTTTTCCATATTGTAAACAGAATGATGTCAAAGAAAATCAAATGGCGCGAAAACAAATAAATCACTAAATTCGAAACACAAATAGTACACAAGCCTATATTTGAAATAAATTTAGGAATTCTTAACTAAACGCCACATATTTGAGATCAAAGTGGTAAGTTCGACAAAACACTAATTTCTGTTAGAACTTATTACATAAATAAAAACTACACGCTATTTATATATTATAATGAAAACCACCAGAATATACTTCAAACATATAATAATTATAGATTCACATATAAGAATTACACCACACTTAACACTACATATATAACTGCTTTTACTAAAATTACACAACACAGTTTCAGCATAACTTCACCGTAACTCTTACTAAATTAGAATGAATCCCAACCATAAAAAGCACTCCTTATATAATAATTTTAATTTCAATCCACCCACATTTTTAATAATTATAATGGAACTTCAACTACTTCCGGCGTAATCTCTAAATCATAATAATCTATTTAAGTATTTTAATTTATAAAAGCAAACTTAAAATATAAAATATAATTTCATTGAAACTTCAAATAATAACAATAAATATAGGTTATTTTGAATATATCGAACAATTTTAGCATTAAAATTAATAAATCACAACAATATATACCTAAATAAAGCATATATCAATTGTTTGTTAAATCTTCTTAAATTTTATTCTATTATACAAAAAATAATTTGAAAAAAGTATTTTCTATTCGTGTACAAATATTAAAGTTCGTAAGCACATCTTATCTGCCAGACAGCGAAATAAAAAACTAAAATTTAAAACATTTTTTAAATGTGACTCATAAAATAACCCCGTATATTACTTACTTATTTAATATTACTTATATTTACTTTAAACAAGTTTCAAACTTTAAACTATTATTGACTTAAACTACTAGATAAATACTAGATAGGTATAACATAAAACAGAATGAATATATTTATGGTAGATTATATTAGGTATCTATTCTAAATGAAAACCTCCGTTTAGTTATTTTTTACATTTATTATTTTTTTAAAAATTTTTTTTCCATTTTTAGTGTACCTAGACATAATAAGCAGGTAATTTGTAAGAAGAAAGTTTTTTAATAACATATTCGATTAAACAATTTATTTAAAAAATATATTTATTATTCATTTTTTTTAAAACCGCTCGACGGATTTCGATAAAATTTATATGGGTACAGGCGTCTTCGAGTAATCGGCGAACATACATAAAAAAGAAGATTCCGATTTTAAGAATTAACAACCTCCATTTTTTGGGAAGTCGGTTAAAAAAGATATATATATATATATATATATATATATATATATATATATATATATATATATATATATATATATATATATATATATATATATATATATATATATATATATATATATATATATATCAATTCGTATAACATTAATTTTATTAAGGAATAATGTTCATGCAGGAAGTAAAGCCACACTAATCAAATTCCATACTTATTTATATCTATACTAATATTATACTCGTAAATGTGAAAATTTGTGAGTATGGATGGATGTTTGTTACTCTTTCATGACAGAACGGCTGAACGTTTTTGGATGAAATTTGGCACAGAGATAGATTATAGTCTGGAATAGCACATAAGATACTTTTTATCCCGACAAAATGTACGGTTTCCGTGGCATAGATTTGTTATTGTCTAAGGACGAACCCGAAGCGAAGCGAGGTTGAGTCGCTAGAGTAAATATTTTTATATTATTATTATATTATAATTTTATATTCAATGAAACCTACTAGAAATTGAAAAACCAACCAGTATTATTAATTTAATTATAAATTTTAAGAGCCATATTGCCGTATTTAATATAAAATTTTCCGTTTGAGCTCCCATGACAGATTATATCATTATCGACAAATAATTATCATTTTATTCAAAATTACCGCTCAATCTCATTCGTGTCTTTCTCACATAACGTGACACTGGCAGAATGTATGACGTCTGTTAACGCAACTATAAGCCATTAAAAAAAAATATACAAGCAATATTAATGAAATAAAAAAAAGATCGTTTTTAAAGTTATTAAAACATTAATTAGAAACATACTAAGTAATAGCTACTCGCACATTATAACTTTTTTAGATATATAATATTTATACATAAAGAAAGATTCTTGTATGTTTTAATAAAAATATTTTTTTCTGAAATTTTTTTTAGATCTAAAATCTCTTTTCCAACCTAGGCAATTTCCCGTTTAACTTTTTTGCTATGGTTTGCTTAGGCAATTTTTCTTAGGCGTGGTTCAGGAAAGCAATCTTAAGATTTCTAAAGTAGTTCTAATTGGTAATAAAAAAGAAATAGTTTTTCTGCCAACCAGTAATCAAATTGTGCACCTGACAGTATTTGGTTTGTAAATAAACTTATGACTTATTCAGCATTCATCAGATTATACATTTGACTAGTACGAAAATAAATGTTCATTGTCTTTCTTACTACTTACAGTGTTATATTGTTATTTCTATACTAATATTATAAGGAGGTAAAGTTTGTGAGTTAGTGAGATTGTGAGTTTGTGACGTAGGGGGTAATCTCGGGATCTACTGAACCGATTTAGATGAAATTTGGTAAGAAGATAGTTTGAGACCCTGGGAAGGATATAGTATACTTTTATGCCGGAAATCATCCCTTAAGGGGGTGAAAATGGGGATGAAAGTTTATATGGGGAATTAAGCTAGGGACGAACAAGAGCTAAGCGAGGGTAGCTGAAATAAATCTGTCTTGATATTGCAGATATAATATTTATTAAGGAATTTTCTAACAGTAAACATCCTCGAACTGATCAAACAAAAAATACCCATTCAATATTAGTGACATAAATTTCGAAATATATTATTGTATACATTTTCTGAAAGTTTTCTGATTTTTCTATAAGAGTTTTTAAAATAAATAATGCTATAATCACGGCCTCCATCAAACGTCTCCTGGGTTCACCTGATCTTGACCTTAAGAGTTATTTTTTTAAAGATATTGTTTTTCTCCCCGTCCACGATAACCAAGAGGTTGATCTCACGGTTACTCTACCATTAGAGAAGTACAGCTGTGCGTTCTATAATATAAGCGATATTTCGCTTACATAAATTATGAAATTAATTGGTATTGGAATGAAAAAGGTACTATAATATACATTTTCTTGATTTCTTTTTATTTTAATTTGATAGTTGTAGTTATTGTTTATGCAAAATTATTTTCTTATAAGCGCATAACACAATTGAAAATGAGTAAAAGCATTGTTTTTACATTATGCGTCAGTATGGTTTCCTTAGTCATATATTCATACTAGCATTACCCGCGGCTCCGCCCGCGTTCAGATGAACAAAATCCAAACTTTTAGGTTTAACATATTAGTATACTCTTACAATGCAGTTTTTGTATTTTTTCTCAGAAATGAGATATTCTCCCGCGGTAAAAAGTATCCTATATGTTGACCCGGATAACCAGCTACCATTATACCAAATTTCATCAAAATCCCTCCAGTGGATTTTCCGTAATACGGTAAAAGATAGACAGACTGACAGACAGAAAAAATTCTAAAAACGATAGATTCGGCCTCTGTATCGATAATAATGTCTATTACAATAAAATTTTCCAAAATATATTTAATGTACAGATTCGACTTAGTTAGAATTTTATTATATGTATAGATTACTTAATAAGTATATATATTTGAAAATCATTATTTTTTTAGGTTTTTGCCCCCTTACAGCTATCTCGACAGCTATAAACTAGACTCAGAGACTTTGGATTCTCAAATGAATAAAATTATGATTAACATAACAAAATACTACAATGAAAATGAATAACAAGAATATGATGTCACAAGAAGCGACATGGACAGATTTGACCTTGGTGGGACGGTCGATACAATGAAGATATTTGCATTTCCTAAGGGCCAATGTACACCTTAGAGAACGTACCAATACTACGTGAGCTTACAATTTTACCCATGTAGACCCCCCTCCCCTCAGAAAATCCCCCTCCCCTTTCCCCCCGTATGCCAAGACAACCCCCCCTCCCCCCTCCCTCGTTCTAGTTTTAACGTAGTAATTCATAAAATATATTCCTTTAAATCATTTTTTACAAACAGGGAGTTAAAAAAATAATAATTTGGCTCATATTTATCTTTATTAATACGGCGCTTGCCGCGTGACACCACGAGTGAGTTGTATAACTCGAAAAAGCGCGAGATTTCCTTATAAAGATATTGAGTACGTGACGAAGACCTAAGACCTCCCAGGCTCCCTCCCGCCCCTGTGAACAAGCGTGACATTTTGAAGACCCCCTGAACGCCCCCCGTAGTAGGAGTACGTTAATGATCATGTCATGTCATGTGTTAATGATCGTCTGTGCATATACTACGTTGATAAATTAAAAAAAAAATGCAGATTACTTGCAAATTGAGTATCGACTAACGATACAAACGCGTGGGAAGTATGCTGTCAGCGCGTTAAAAGTCGTCATGTGTAAAGGCTTTAAAAGGCTATTAAATTAGAGATAGAGAGTTGATTTTTAACCGACTTCCGAAAAGGAGGAGGTTCTCAATTCATCGGAATCTTTTTTTATGTATGTTCACCAATTACTCGAAGACGCCTGAACCGATTTGGATTTTTTTTTGTTTCAAAGGGTATACTGCCCAGGTAGTCCCATATAAATTTTATCGAAATCGGTCAAGCGGTTTTTTTTTAAATCACAAAATAATTTTTTTTTAAATAAATTGCTTAATAGTACATGTTATTAATAATCTTTCTTCTAACAAATTACCTGCTTATTACGTCTACACAAAAATAGACAAATAAAAAGTTAAAAAAAACCGACTTCCAGGCACTAAAATGTAAAAAATAACTAAACGGGGGTTTTCATTTAGAATAGATACATAATCAGATATTTTCGAAGTCGGTGCCGACAATATTTTAAGATATGAATATCTAATAGGTAAATATGTGTTTTGCGTATCAAAATATTAAATATATTAGATTTGCTTTGCATCGGCTGGCACCGACTTCGAAAATATCTGATTAGGTATCTATTCTAAATGAAAATCCCCGTTTAGTTATTTTTTACATTTTAGTGCCTGGAAGTCGGTTTTTATTATTTTTTTTTAAGTTTTAAAACTCATTTGCTAAAGCGGTATTTATATTTAAGCATATAGGATTTCTTTTAAAAATAGAATGATGGGTAGATAATAATTAATTTTAAATATACCTATAGTAAAACATTATTATAATTTATGTCTGTACACTGAGTTATGGATACCGTTAATTATATTTTGTTATATATCAGATTTCTTCATACATTTAAGTTCAGATCAATTATAATAATAAGGTTTTCAAGGGGTTTGATATGATATTGTAATGGTTAAAGTAACCTAATATTTTCAATGTTTGTGCAAATATTATATTCTTTATATCACTAAAAATGGTAAAAATAGATATTTCATTAAAAAGAAGTAGAAGACTAAAGTGGACATATCTCTAGAGAGATAACTTCAAGAATCTCGATAGTTTGACTTGAAGTTCCAGTCGGGTCAAGTCCAAACCTAAAGGGGTCACCATACAATTGGAATGTCAATAAAAAATCTTTCTTAGTCGAAAAGTTATTATTGCTTTTAGTTTCCAATATGTCCCCAATGTTAGAGTAACTTTTGACCATTGATGTACATATATATAAATATGTAATTAGAAACAAAATAATTGTTGTATGGCATTGTACAAAAATGTTCAATTCATCAGTAAAATACTCGTACATTAATGTTTATATTAAAAATTTAAAGGTTTTATTTATTGCAATATACGCTTCGTCGCATATTAAAAACTTACCTATAATAATCTATTATCAATTAATCAACAATAATATAACTTTGTTCTATTCAATATTGCACTAGTTACTTTTTGATCGCCACTTGAGCTTCCTTCCCTATTTAAAAACTCCAATAGTATCCCATCAAAAGCGATAAAAGCCACATAGAAACCAATACATATTTATTGGTTTCTATGTGACTTTTGTCGCTTTTGATGGGATTCTATTGGTTTTTCAACGGGGTTATAACTCTAGTATATTATGTTTATTTTTAGTAAACTATTGTTATACAAAAAATAATATAAATTATTAATTATATAAAATAGGACGTATATGTATTATTGTAGATTCATTATTTTATTCTTTATGTTGTCATACTGATATAAAATACCTCTTTAAGTTTTCTGACGTTGTCATCTTGAGTGGAAAAAGGGCGGGAACAATGCGTGATGCGTCATTCCTTGTTGTAATGTCGTTTGAGGTGTTACTTTGACTCTGTATAAAATAATAAAAACTGTGTGCTGTTACATTGAATTTTACTTGGCCTACCTGACCTACTCCTGAGATAGACTCGTAATACTATCTTTTCGGAAATAAATCCGAAAAGATAGTTTTATTTAAAATGTCAAATATGCGCATAAATCTAAGAAAGTAATAGTTCAATACTTTTCTCCCCTCTGTTTGTCAATCAATTTTCTTTTGTTTGTTTAGAAACTATTGAATTTCTACCAACTTTGCAATATTATTTTATTAACCGTTTCCTGTAATAGTGATGTAAAAAAATGATTTCATTAATTTACAAAGAATTACCTACTCGATGAAAACACTAGTCTTTTATAATTATAAGTTTGAATTTGTAATAATTTATTCATTTCAATATCCATTTTCGTCAGCACCCTATTGGTGCTGACGTTACATACGTTTAATCGAAATTCAATTAAACTTCTGTCAAATGCACAAGGGTGGGAAACATTTTGTCATTACATTATAATAAAGGTGCGATGCCACCAATTCTATTATTTATACATATAATAAAATTGTAACTAAGCCGAATCTGTACATTAAATATTTTTTGGAAAATCTTATTGAAATAGACATTATTATCGATACAGGGGCCGAATCTATAGTTTTTAGAATTTTTGTCTGTCTGTCTGTTACCGCATTACGGAAAAACTACTCGAGGGATTTTGATGAAATTTGGTATGTTGGTAGCTGGTTATCCGGGTCAACATATAGGGTACTTTTTACCGCGGGAAAATATCTCATTTAAGAGAAAAAATACAAAAACTGCAGTGTAAGAGTATACTAATATGTAAAACCTAAGAATTTGGTTTTTGGTCATCTGAACGCGGGCGGAACCGCGGGCAATGCTAGTAATATTATAAATGCGAAAGTTTGGATGGATGTTTGTTACTCAATCACGCCAGAACGGCGGACCTGGAAGAAGCTTAAACTTATGCCAAAACCCAACATTCATAGATAATATTGTGGTCTACAACTTTTCTAATAACTCCAATTAATGTCATTTGAAACAATAGAAATGCAATGGAACAATGGAATACATGTTTAGATCTTCAATAATATAAATTAAAGTTAAGTTTGCGATTGATCCGTCTAAGCTCAGAAACTAGGTACTGTACAGATTTTCATAAGGTTTTCACGAATAGCAAGAGGGATTAGCCAAAAAAAATATAATTTGTAAACGTACTATGAAATGAGCTACCGGAATTATGATAACACACCGACTTCGAAAATATCTGATAAGTATCTACAGTAAATGAAAACTGCGCCAATATTATTTTTTACTTTTTAGTGTTTTTTTTTTAAGTTTCTTATTACAATACACATTGCTGAGTGCTGACCTATAAGTTGTCACAATAAACGAAAATGTTAACCTACATACATACTTCTGCGAAATGCCTACCTCGACTAGATGGATAGCAGTGATTTGGAATGAGTAATGACTAAGTACATAGGACATTTATATAAAGGGCATGACAAATTACTGTAGATATTTTTGATCATACATTGTTGATGCTAATCTGATTTTAAACAGATTTTCTTTGAAATATATCATCTACTAGTATTGCCCGCGGCTCTGCCCGCGTTCAGATGACCAAAAACCAAATTCTTAGGTTTTACATATTAGTATACTCTTACATTGCAGTTTTTGTTTTTTTTCTCAGAAATATCAAATTTTCTCGCGATGAAAAGTACCCTATATGTTGACCCGGATAACCAGCTATCACCATGTCAAATTTCATCAAAATCCATCTAGTGGTTTTTCCGTGATGCGGTAACAGACTGACAGACAGACAAAAATTCTAAAAATTCGGCCTCTATATCGATAATAATGTTTATTTCAAATAAGATTTTCCAAAAAATATTTAATGTACAGATTTGGCTTAGTTATATGGGTATATGATATTTTAGAAGAGGTATTACACAAATTACGAATTTGTATATATTATATTGTTTCAGAAACCTATGTAGCTTCCTTTTACGATATTATAATTTATATAGATCCCTCTTTAACGTGCCACTGTTAGGCTCGGGACTCTCTTCATATTCCGTCACCCTGGCGGTGGCCTAGTGTGGGGCTGATTTCACATGTCTTTCGAAAACATGCTAGGTTGCCTCAAACATACAGGTTTCTTCACGGTATTTTCCTTCATCGTAAGACAAGTGGTAATCATATTGAAAATAATTCGCACACGAAAATATCAGAGGTGCCAATCAGGGATTTGAATCCGCTTCACTCGGTGCTCCGAACGAGCGCGTTACCACTGAACTACCAGTGCTATACCTATAATATTATTTCTAATTTAATAAAGCATTTTTAAAATTAACTTATTATATCAGTACTAAAAAGGAACATAATATATTCAATATTTTACAAAGAACATTGTTGAAACTAAAAATAGTTTCAATGCTTCATTTGCGTTCTAGAAATAATATTCAAAGTCTATATTGAAGCAAAACGTGCTTCGGCTCATATGTACCTACATTGTTTCTTAATATCTAGTTATTTTATTTCTACTCCATTTTCCGAATCTTTTAACAGAATTGTATTTGTGTATACTGTATTGAATTCCGCTCACGTGGTTGGTATATTGATAAAAACTCCGTCACTTATTCCGATGTATATCTCAAGAACTAAGTAGGTACATTTAATTACTATACTACTACTATCTTCTTCTTCTTCTCCCTGCCCATTTCCCAATCACTTGGGGTCGGCGCAGTACATCCTCTGTACTGCTGAAAGGATTTGGCAAAAGTTTTACGACCGGCCGCCTGCCTGACGTCAACCCTCCTTGGGAATGCTATTGTTTATCGCGGAATATGTCTTATGATGTGTCTCTTGTATATATCTCTGATTATGTCTTGTAATATGATACACTTTCGATATTTTTGTCTTTTAAAACATTTTTTATACTATTTACTATTAATTAAAGTTTAATGTTATTTTCGTATATATTTTAAAATAAATTTTAATCACACTATAAATTTTGGTTTTCTATACTACTACTATACTACTAATTACATTAGTGTGGCTAATTCGTAGCTTTTTCTGAGCTTTACTTGTCTGTAATTATAGTCCCTCTAAGTTTCTTTCGGTTGTTCTTTTCCAGACTAAGATATTTCCGAACTGCTGGTGGAGTTTTTGACAAAATGATAAGATTATTTCTGAAATGTTAATATTTAATAAAGAATTCAGAATTTAAAATTAATATATTTACTTTAGTAAATTAGTATGTATTTGTTCCTCAACCAGTAAACTCTCAACCGTTACTGAAAATAAGTATATATTTTATTTCCATTAAATGCTCTGAATAGCATTACGACAATCGAACTCGTGCACTAAGCCTTCTGTAAGAAGGTACACTTAGCGTTAGTCCAACTGACACTCGGTATTCTGCAAATATTTCAAATACGTTTTACAGTTCAATATAGTAGGTATAATAAAATAGTAGGAACACCACCAACTTTTCAAGAATTTCTTATCCGAAAACCCCAGCAACTATACTCGCTCCGACAATCGAAAATTTACAGTTTTTACAAAAACAGACCGACTGACGAACTTACAGATGGACAGAGGGCTATGGATTATTTATACAGTTATAACTCTTTAAGTAAGAAACCCTAACAAGGAAAACCTAAAACGAATTTTAACCATTCCCATGAGTCATATATTATATTTACATTTCGATTATTTAACTACTGTGTCTATTTTGCGGACAGTTAAATTGTTAAATTATTTTTAAAATGTTGCACATCGCGAATACCTCTAACAAGAGGTATAATGTACAAATACCTACGATGTCTGTTTAAAGAAAGATATCCAATATCCGATTAGCTGACAAAGCAATAAATCAATTTGAAATGTAATACATGATAGCTTCATAAGACAATTTTAAGATATACATAATATTATAGAAATGTATTCATATAATACTTGTTCATCTTTAAACGACTTGATCGTCTTATTTGAAAATGCTAAAGATAATGTATATAAATAAAAATATTTTTTTCTTTGTATTTTTTTTTCTTCTATGTAAGTATATGTATCTAAATCATTCATTCGATTGTGATAAAACTTTGACGATTTCTGTTGCGTACGCCCGCAAAAGTTACTGGTCTAAAAACAAAAAGATTTTTTCTTTTTATGTTTATCCTCTCAAACATGGCTCATACAGACAAAGATCATAAAGGTATGCGCTTTAGAAACCCGAAAGTGACTACATTGATAATCCCTATTAATATTATAAATGTGAAAGTTTGTGAGTATGGATGTTTGTTACTCTTTCACGCCAGAACGGCTGAACGGATCTGGATGAAATTTGGCACAGAGATAGATTACAGTCTGGAATAACACATAGGCACATACTTTTTATCCCGGAAAAATGTACGGTTCCCATGGGTTAGGTTTGTTTTTGTTTTCCTGGAGGCGAACCCAATCGAAGCGAGGATGAGCCGTTAGTATACCTATAATATTAGTTCTTACTATTTTACTAAATCAACACATAGTGACAGGCTTTAAGTTGTTTTAGGGCATATGGAATGAAACCCATCTTAAAGTTTAGTCTGTCGTTTGCTTATTTGCGCATAACTCTAAAACAACTTCAAGGATTTGAAATGATATTTTTTTATCCAAGACTCGATTTCTTAATTCGGGTTATCTTTGCCAATTATTCACCAATTTCCATGTTTTTTTTTTAAATAATCATTGAAAATATTATTTTCTAATTTACTATTCAATATTTCGATGATAACACGGTTTTCAATTGTAGAATTTAGACGTATAGTTTTTGCACGATTCAAGTGTAGGTATGTTCTGTTAGTTATCCTAAATAAATAAATGATACAGTCTAAGCTTCGTGTACTTCTTGCTCGCATGTAAAACGGAGCCTCGGAGGTCATATTACTTAATACAATAATACAGCAGGAATATTGATATGGATATCGACAGAAGCTCAATATTCACCCGATCTATCCCGCAAATAAAAAAAAAATAGAAAAAATAAAGGAGAATAGACAACTTAAAAAATCAGATCAGATCAATTTCCACTCACAAAGTAATAATATTATTTATCAAGGCATGAAAGCAAAGGTATCAAGTCAACAAGTCTTACAATATTCTGCCACGGTGCTTCGGTGTCGGATAACTGAAGCGTATTGAATGGCATAAAATATATAAAAGGCGTCCTTGGGAAAGCCTAGGTATATATAGAAATCTGTTAGAGCCCTTATAAGCCATCTTTTTATTACAATAAAAATCGACTTTTGACGCTATGTCTGGCCATGTTTTTATTTATTATGGATTGTTTAGTTTACAAAGAGGTTAAAATAAAGGATAATCAGATGAACGAGACATGGAAGAAAAGTACCTTACATATTGAAGATATCAAGTTCACTGAAAGAGAACATTTCTTTATTTTTTAAAATATTAATATTGTCTAATACTATAATACAAAAAAACTTTAAAACATTTAAATGAATCGAAGGCAAGTCGCTAGTATATTTAAAAAGAAGGTTGGAAACTAATGCTTTTAGATTTTACACTACAAATAAGTATAATAAGAAAAAAGTTTCTCGTCACTGTACATCGCTTTTAATATTTCCAAGATTTTTTTTTTGGTAAACTAAAAATACCTAAGCCTTAAAAATTTCATTAAAATATATTATTATTACAATTACAAATTAGGTAACTTTACTAATATTGTATTGCGTGGTCTGTAGTACTATAGGGAATAGAATTTGTGCAAGGTATTTAAACTTTTATTAATTTCATTTCGTACAACTTTTTACGCAACACATTTATGTGTTTCTTATATATCTACCAGAACTAAGTCACGGACCTAAGTAATAGTTATAATATAACTAGACATTGTAAACTGTCGAACCTAACCGTAACTTAGATAAGTTTAGTCATATTAAATCGCGTTTGTTTCTTTTAATTTTAAAATCAGTCATATTTTAGTAACATGAAACATATTATGTATAATGATAAAATACTAATTTGGTTTTAGTTTTAGACGAATATAATCTAACGTCAAAACATGAAACGTCAACAACTATCTATCAAACGTCAGCGGTCAGGGCATTGCGGAATTTGTGGAATGCAAAAGCAAAAGAAAGTAACTTTTGTTTTCGCATAATTCTAAAATAAATATTGTTTAAAATGACAAGTATATCTTCATATAACAATGATAAAGTGGTTCAAGGTGAAGTTGAGTATCCTGCAAGTGACCCAGCTTCAGGAGCTTTCTTCCAACCGGATTATAAAAAGTAAGTCCTATAATCTAATTTACAATACACCCCTGTATTGTAAGTGCAATATTTGTATCTATATTTGACGACACGTTTGGCTATTTGTAGTGACCCTACTTGCTGTGCCAACAGTCGCAGGTTCGAGTCCTGCTGGGGGCATTCATTTGTGTGATGAACACGAATGTTTGTACACTCCAGTCATAGGTGTTTATTATTATAATATGTATGTATTTAAAGTTATCTGTGTGTAGTGTATCAACTATGTAGAATCCATAATACATGCCTCGTAGCTTACCATGGAACTAGATGGTGCTGTGTGTTAATGTCCCAAAATATCTATTTATATTTATGATTTAGATATTTCTTACATTGAATATTAATTACTATATTTATGTAGTGATTTAGTTGGGAATTATGTGCTAATTATAGAAATGAAGACCTTAAACTCATGCTGGATGGATCCAAGGATTCACTTAAATTGGAAGCAATGAAGAGAATCATTGGTATGATTGCCAAAGGAAGAGATGCATCTGATTTGTAAGTAACATATTATGAAACCTTATTCTACAGATCCAACAATATCTTTCAATTTTAACACCAATATGACAAAACAGAACATCATAATATTTTTTTAACACATTGTGTTATTGTAAGTTATATTGTGTTTAACACAATATATATTTTTTTTTTATTTATATAAGTAATATACAAATAAGTTATAATTATACTAATTATTAGTTATCTTTATACTATGTAGGTATTATTCTAAATGATTTTTATATTAGTTGTTAAAATTTTTTTACTTTATAGCCATTTGGTTGTTCCTTTTATAATTCTATTTTTTAGATTTCCAGCTGTAGTAAAAAATGTAGTATCCAAAAATATAGAAGTGAAGAAGCTGGTGTATGTATATCTTGTGCGCTATGCGGAGGAACAGCAAGATTTAGCTCTTTTGTCTATTAGCACCTTTCAAAGAGCACTGAAGGTTTGAATTTATAAGTTATTTATAATAATAAATAATCTTATTTAATAAAAGATATTAATTAAAAATACACCTTATATTATATTTTTTGCAGGATCCAAACCAGTTAATTAGGGCAAGCGCATTACGAGTATTATCATCCATTCGAGTTCCAATGATAGTGCCTATTGTAATGT
Source organism: Brenthis hecate (assembly GCA_951806755.1). Classification (NCBI taxonomy): domain Eukaryota; kingdom Metazoa; phylum Arthropoda; class Insecta; order Lepidoptera; family Nymphalidae; genus Brenthis; species Brenthis hecate. Next base: position 20,193,289 of record OX638253.1, read on the forward strand.
TAGCTATCAAAGACTCTGCTAGTGACATGAGTCCATATGTTAGAAAAACTGCGGCACATGCTATACCCAAATTGTATAGGTAAGTTATAAATTATTAAGAACTAGACTTATTGTTCTTTGACATTTGTATTTGTACACTTATAATCTATATAAGTGTTTAAATGATGAATTGACATCAAAAGCATATAATTTTAGAAAACATATTTAGAAAAAGTGAATATTAAATTGACAATGTAAAATATATAAAAGGCTAGTGACATGACAATAATATAAAAAGTTCCTATATTAAAGCATGAAGGTATCCATACTTTCATCATTAAATACTTAATTTTATTTACTATCTCACAGGAATGTTGTATTGAAACAAAAAGAATTTGGTGTCATATAACACATTTTTCTGTGCACTAAGTTTCATCAAAATCCATTCAATAATTAAACAGAGTAAAATTTTAAACAATATTGTATATTTTATATATATATATATATATATCATACATATTATAAAATAGTAACAAATCAAAATTTGTACATGAAATATTTTATAGAAACAATGACTATTACTTAAAGAAATTTTTCAAAACAAGATCTTAAAAAGTCTATAGATAAGTTTGCAATAGCATTTGTCTACCTCCTAAGCTGCAATCGCAATTAGTATTTTATCTATTTAAAACATATCTAGTGTCTCTAGACACTTGAAAAAAGTGAAAGGTGCTAATAAGATAATAAAATATTATTTATTTGTAGCCTTGATCCAGACCAAAAGGAAGAATTAGTGGCTATTATAGACAAACTCTTGTCAGACAAAGCCCCACTAGTTGTTGGTTCTGCAGCTATGGCTTTCAATGAAGTATGCGGGGATAGAATGAGCCTCATTCATAGAAGCTACAGGTATATATGAAAATATTAAATATTCAAAAGATCTTTCTTTATAAATAGAAAATTAAACTAAGTAATCTATACAAATAAATAAAATTGAAGTGTCTGTTTGTAATGTACTAAATAAGAACTTATTACTAAATGCATGTGAAATGCAAATGACATACAAACTGAAAAGAAAAACATTATTTTTTGTCTGTCTGTCAATTTGTATCGGCTAATCTCCGAAACTGCTAGAGTGATTTTGACGGGAATTTCACTGGCAGATAGTTGATGTTAGAAGGTATAAGATAGGCTACTTTTATTTTAGCAAACAAATTAGGGTCTTACTCAAAAAAACTAAAATTTACCAAGAAAAGCATTCGAACGATGCTAAGGTAAGGCACTAGTATAGAATATAACTACCTTAGTACTTATGTACCAGACAAATGAGAGGTGTGTATAAAATCATTTGAAATATTTATTTATTAATTATTGCTGTGATATTATTACCCGGTATTTTAAAAATCACTTAAAAGTTATTATTTCATCTTTGATGGGATTTCTTTTTTTATTTATACTATTAACTTGTGAAAATTGTAAATCACACTATTGGTGAAGATATGGTGTAACATACACACACAACAAAATCATGCGAGATAATTAACCACCGTGTTAAAATTTGTAAAAAATAAAAGAGCTTTGCTAAAAATTTGAAGCTTATATATATATATATATATATATATATATATATATATATATATATATATATATATATATACCTATGTACAAATGTATTTGCATATTTCGGAAACTGCTCCAACAAAAACAAAAATTTAATTTGATTATTTTCTTCAGGAAACTTTGTGCTCTTCTAGCTGATGTAGATGAATGGGGGCAACTGACACTGTTGAACGTTCTCACTGTGTATGCCAAAACTTGTTTTCCGGATCCTAATAGTGAAGTAAGTACTTTTCTTATTACTAAAAGAATCACTTATCTATACAGATAAAAAAATTGAAGTGACTGCTTATAACGTCAAAATAACTTTTTACTAAATACATATGAAATTATATATGGTACTTTTAATAAAAACACAATTTTAAAATTTTTTGTCAGTCTGTTTGTTCAGGCTAATCTCAGAAACGGCTGGACTGATGTTGACAAAACTTTCACTGGCAGATAGCTGGTGTTATAAGAAGAAATTTAGGCAACTTTTATTTTAGAAAAAAAAATAGGGTACCACTCAACAAAAAAACGTACCTAGGGACTTGAGCAAAGCAAAGATAAGTCGCTAGTATGTTTATATATTACGTTTGCATATAATTTTGGTAGGTGTTTCTAAAACTGAGACAGAAAGTCTTCATAATAGGAAAGAATAGGTATTGTTAGGTACAGCTACAATGGACCAAAACTGGTCGACGTAGCTAGGGCCGACCTCGGCACCACACCCAACAAATAATAATAATAATTGTTAGGTACACATATATTTACATTACTGAATGTGTCCCTGGAGGTAGTTCAAAAAACTTCTAACATTATATATATATATACTAGCTGTGCCCCGCGTTTTCACCCGTGTTTACTTCTCCACTTCCTTGGGTAGTAGCATGATAATATATAGCCTTCCTCAATTAACGGGCTATCTAATGCAAAAACAATTTTTCAAATCGGATTAGTAGTTCCTGAGATTAGCGCGTTTAAACAAACAAACTCTGCCTCTTTATAATATTAAGTATAGATTATATATTTTTATCTCCACAGACATATTCAAGCGATAGTGAGAAACCGTTCTACGACTCGGATAGCGACGGAAGCGATACGAAGCGATCGCCGAGCTCGCCCACTGTGGAGCCGGACCTGCGGCTGCTGCTGCGCGCCGCCAAACCGCTGTTGCAGAGCAGGAACGCTGGCGTCGTCATGGCAGTAGCACAACTGTTCTACCACTGTGGGCCCGGTGAGTGGCTACTCTGTGTACATTTTATGTTTTCTGTGTATGTAATACTGTATTTCTTCATAAACTTGTACTCATCTTTTTATTTCTCTCTTTACACTGTGGGATTTGTTATTTTTCAAAAAATTTCAAATTATACTTCTTTTAAAAATTAAAACGTACAGATTTCGCTTTGTTACTATTATCTTATACTCGTACATATATGTAGATATAATAAATAAATTGATGTTAAGGAAAGTAACAAAAATTACGTTTCGTCGTTTGTCTTCCAGTTCAAGAAATGCCACCCGTCGCCAAGGCCATGGTGCGGTTGCTGCGCGCGCCCATCGAAGTGCAGAGCGTCGTGTTGAACTCCATCGCCTCGCTCACTGTGACGAGACGGGTGAGACTAAACCCATTATTATTTAATTTAATATTATAAATGCGAAAATTTCAATCGATGAATGTTTGCTACTCAATCAAGCCAGAACGGCCTGGATGAAATTGGGCACAGACATTATTGTCTGTAATAGCATATAGTACATTTTCCCAGTCTAAAAAGTAGCCTATGTGCTATTCCAGACTATAATCTCTCGTCTCGACGTGAAAGAGTAACAAACATCCAAACATCCATACTCACAAACTTTCTCATTTATAATATTAGTATAGATAAATTTAAAATAATATCTTTTAAAATACCCAATAGGGTGCCCAATATGCGCGATTTTTTTATATGCAATTATAGCTAACATTGTTATATGATCATAATGATAAATTATGATCTTCTCATTCCAGTCGCTCTTCGAACCATTCCTCAAGTCGTTCTTCGTAAGAAACTCAGATCCCACACACATAAAGCTTCTAAAGCTGGAAATCCTAACGAATTTAGCCACCGAGGCCAGTGCTCCGGTGGTCCTGAGGGAGTACCAGACGTATGTCACGTCCAGTGATAAGGCATTCGTGGCAGCGACCATACAAGCTATAGGGAGACTCGCTGTGGCCATACAGACTGAGACTGAGACCTGTTTGAATGGATTGCTGCATCTGCTTTCTAGCAAAGATGGTGAGCTATTTTTTAATCAATTTCCAAGTTGGAGGGGGTTCTATGTTTGTTTTTATGTACTTTTTTTTATCGTTGTGATTTGAAACTAGATAAAACGAAAATGCGATTCTAAAACGAGACAAACTACAACAAAACGAAAGAGATAGAATACATTACACAGTAATTGTTGCCATGGTAACCGTTGTTATTGTCTTACAAATATATAATATATTCTTTCCGTATATGATACTCTATAAATATATGATTATAATATGCCTTATTTAATTATTGATTTGTTTTAATTTAATTGCGGTATTTGCCAAAGAAATTTTACTTCAACTGCGCGTAAAGGTTGCACGGATCCATTTTTTTCGTTAGGGCCTTTTTATGTGGTCTTAGGTTGCGGTTTGTGAAGAATGTTTTTGTTGGTTTATATGTTATTGGTAATTTTGTTTGTCTGTTTGTGTGGGAGATATTTGAATTGGTTAAGGGATTTTCATGGTTTTTTAAATACATTTCTTCATAGTTGTTACTGTAATGTAGCTTGAGTCAATAATTTTATGGGATGTTATAAAAGAAATTAAGCTTAATGCTCATAAAAGGCTTGATAAAAAACAAAGTAGTATTCTAAGTCTGGTTACATTACTTTAAAAAAAAAACTTTTTGATATAACTTTATAGTTAGTATCGAAAATAATTTTTACTCTGACTTTTAAAAAGGAGTTGTAATTTTCAACCACTTAAGGGATGATTTCTGGGATATAAACTATCCTATGTTCTTCCCAGGATTTAACCCTTTTTTTTTAGCGTTGGGAAATGCATTTACGCACGACGTGTGGGACTCACCGGCGTAATACAGCCAGTACTACCCACTAAAACCCAACAAAACCTTCCCCCGTCTTAATGGGGTGTCGCAGGATCGCTTACGCATTCAACTACGACGCCCCGACGGCAGGTCTGCCAAAGCAGACCACCACAACCATGGGGTTGCTCCAAGGTCCACTCTGCTATCAGAGAAGTACCAGGAGCAACCCGCAAGGTACACCGCCCTCCGAAGAGGGCCACCTGCCACCGCCCACCGAAGTGGACAACCTCCCTGTGCGTTTCTTAGCTTCGCGCCCGGTTGGGTTGCCGGGCACTACTGAGCCCCCCACCACGACAAGGTGAACGCACATTGGGGGGGGGGGGGGCGAGGATTTAACCCTAGGCTAGGATCTAACTGACTCCACACCAAATTTCATTTAAATCGGCTCAGCGGATTAAACGTGAAAATATAACAGACAGACAGAGTTACTTTAGCATTTATAATATTAGTATGGATATACCAACAAAACTAATGTTTTTTTATGTATATATTGAAATTGTCATGTAGAGTGGGTGGTGTGCGAGGCGGTGGTGGTGGTGAAGCGCGTGGTGGGCGGCGGCGCGTCCTCCGCCAGGGCCGCCGTGTCGCGCGCCGCCAAACTCTTGCGGTCTGATAGGTAAACAAAACGGTCAATTATTTATTTTGGATATTCATTTATTAGGTTTCTTACTGAACATATTTGTCTGAAAAAAATTGGTAAAAAAATAATAATTAAAAAGTTTTTTCTTTTCTTTATAAATATATATATATATATATATATATATATATATATATATATATGTAGATACATATAGACATGAACGAATAAACCACTGACATAATACAAATGTATGAAAACTCGTTCAACCAAGACGCATAACGCACACAAAGATTTTATTACATTATTATACACACAGGTACACAATACAATATTTCTAGTGCTTGAACGTAATCGATAAAATACATATATCGATGAACCAATTAATGACATTTTAGACATTGGTTAGCATAGTCATCATATTTTACATCTTTTAATTTAAAATATCTGTATTTATTATAATAAATTAAAATAAATGAATTAAAGAGGCAATAATAATGTGTCAAATAATAATTATTTTTTTAATTTGATTTATATAAATACGATGGCATTGATGGCAGCATTCTGTTGGTCTATAATAATGTTAATGAACAAATGAATATCGGGTGTATATTCCATTAATATATAATAAAAATTATTTTTTAAAGATTAAAAAATATTAAGCTAATTTAATTAAATAAAGTGATTTTGTTGATTCTGTTATTGAATTATTTTAATTGGCAATTGATTGTCTCGGGTAGCTTATAAAAATGTGACACTGTCCTAATATTGCTCAGTTCTTAATAAACATTTGTGAAATTAGGAAAAAGAAAATGTGATTGCAAATTAAAGTGAGTGTTGGATCGTGAAAGTAAAATAGATCGTGAAAGTAAAGTGTTTTATTACAAATCGCCAACCCAGAAGTTTAGTGCTAAAACATTATTGTTTGATTTTGTGTAATTTATGTGTTGAAATAAAATGATCCTTATTATTATTACAATGGAATAATATTCCAAAGTATATAAATGTGGTATAAAATAAAATAAAAAATTAAGTACACATACTAATTATAATTTTTGCATTTATATTTTTATGTGACTTAGAAAATATTTTTATAAATTTATTGTCATCAGATTGTAGGATACTGTGATAAAAGTATTTTATGTTATTGTACTGTACAAATAACACAATTCGTTCAGTTATTTCGTCAAATATCGATATATTTTTCGACATTGTCAAGCACTAGTCGATGTCAAATGGACTCACTCGACAGTTTAGTCATTTGTTCTGAATGGTATAATCCAGGGATTTTATGATGGTTGTCAGATGTCAACAATACATAGAAATATCGACTATATTTAACATAGTTGGATAATATGACATTTTATTTTACAATTTTATTAAATTGTGTGATAAATAACAATAAATGTAATAAAATAATGTATTTACAAGTGAAAAGAAACAGTGCTGCTTCCGCCGCTATAGTTTTTACACCATTTAACAGAACATTTAGTCATTTTTGGCAGATTGTTTGTTGACAAGTAAATGCTTGAGACTGACGCAAAAAACAAACGACAAAGGCTGAAATTTCCTGGCTACTAATAAGACAGATAAAGGTACGTCCGCTTATATGTCTGGTCCAGTGACTTATTCGTTCATGCATATAGATTACAAAATGTTTAAAAAAATTTAATCAACCAATGTTAGGCCACAGCGGCCAATCTGTATGAGATTAGACAACTGCATAGGATATATTATAGTGCAGTGTGTGTGAGGGAGACGCACACACTATCGCACAGTTTAGTTCTTTAGTCTGAGGTCTATATACGCGCAGGTTGGCGGGTAACGCTCTAGCGGCGGCCACAGTTCATTATTTATTTTCAAAATTATTTATTAGATTTTCTACTGAACACATTTGTCTATATATAATTCAAACGTGTATCTATTTCTTTCTTTTTGTACAAAATTATAAAAAAATATATTATACAACAATCAACCACTGTTCCGCCACGGCGGCCAATCTCTGAAATTAACCAACTGCGCAGGAGATATTATAGTGCGATGTGTATGAGGGAGACAGACACACTTTTGTTCAATCTACTCCTTACTCTATTTAATTCTTTAGTTTTTTAATATATAAAGGTTGGCGGGCAACGCTCGAGCGGCGGCCGTGTGGCTGGTGGCCGAGCACGGGGCGAAGCACCCGCGCGCTGCCGCCATACTTGCACACATGGCGTCTAATTTTGCCGATCAGGTACCATAGATTACATAATAATACATAATATACTAGTATAGATAATCCCGTACCATGCTAGGTATTTTACTGTTGATGACCCGTCCCATAATCCTTTAATTTGGGGTATTCTTCGGGTTATTTTTCTTTCTTGTATTTTATGATTGGATGAAGATATTTGGATTTACTTAACGGAGCGGTGAATTGAAATCGGTTTATTTGTATGTGGAGTTAATATTACACACAGACATAAATATCAAGCTTTCTTCTTATCTAAGATCTACGTAGCTCAGTAGCTGGCATTCCGACCGGATCATGTTCTTGTGTTATGACAGAGTGGAATGTTGGAGTAACCTTTTGGTTTTTGTGGTCTGTCTCGGTGGGTGATACCCCTTAAAGACAGGGTAGTTCCGTTGGGTTGGTTAGGTTTTTGTGGGTACTGGCTTTTCTAGCCGGTTTAATCCCAAAATTGTAAAAAAGTTGTATACATATAAGCATGCCTTTTTTAACGTCACTTCGAGGGGGATCAGGTCATAGCGCACCACGCTGCCACGGTCAAGTGCGGGGCGGACTTTACATGTCTTTCTAAATCTTCCTAGGTTCCTCACGATGTTTCCTTCACCGTAAGACAAAGTGATAATCATATAGAAAATGTAGTTTAAAACTAAAATATTTCTATTCCAGGCAGGCTTCGAAACGATAATTATCATGATAAGTATAGGTTGATAGTTATCTTTGATAAATATAATCGACAGTATTTAATCTGCAACTCTTTAAATTGTCGATCAGCAAACTGAACTAGCTCTCAATCAGTTCAAAAACTCAATCATTTAACTGAGAACTGAGGATGAGGATGATATTCCATTCATTAATTTAATTAAAAAGCGCCTATGTAGCTGGTTTTTATTCTGTTTTTGTTTCTATATCAAAATTATGAAAAATAATAATAATAATAATAATTTACCTTGATTGTTAAAAGTGTATAATTTATTCTAACGTAAATTACGATAGATAAGTAGTCGAATACCAATAACTACACAGGGATTGCTAAGTTAATATATTCTCGATAATTGATAATTAACTTGATAATTATTACGATAATTATCAAAGGACATACATTTTATGTCGATAATTTGATTATCTGATTCCAGGAGGAATTAGTGAAACTGCAGGTGCTGTCGCTAGCGGTGAAGCTGTCGATCACGCAGCCGGACACGGTGCCCGTGTGCCGCTACGTGCTGTCGCTGGCGCGCTACGACGCCAGCTACGACGTGCGCGACCGCGCGCGCCTGCTACGCCACTTCGTAGCGCCCGGCCACGGCGCGCTCTACGCCTACGCGCGCGACCTCTTCTGCCCGGACAAGCCCAAGCCGTGCGTGCAGTCTCATTTTAAGGGTCAGTTGTAATATGTTAAAAATATATATATTTCTTTTTTATATATAAAAAAGGTTCATATGACGAAGTCCGCTAAAATTAATATTAAAGTTTAAAATGGTAGTGTGATTCGCTGCTTATGTTACTGTTCTCGATTTTGCTTTGTTTTTTTACTCAGGTTATCGCCATCCACTGCTGGACGAAAGCCCCCATAAAAAGCCATCCATTTCGATCTTTTCTTTCTTTAAATAATAAAAACTACTCAGAAAAATTTTCAGATGACATTTCAATTTCTTATTTATAACTGATGACTCACCCTCGAAAAACGAAAACTAATCTCACGAGAACTGTTCATTTTTCCGGAATAAAAAGTAACCTGTGTGCTATTCCAGACTATTATCTATATCTTTGCTAAATTTCATCCAAATCTGTTAAGCCGTTCTGGCATGATTGAGTAACTAACATCCATCCAAACTTAATTATTTTTATAGGTAATACTTTGCTCGGGTTTGTCTCTAGCTTGATTCCCAATTCAAACTTTCATCCCCATTCTCACTCCCTTAAGGGATGATTTCATGGATAAAAACTATTTCACTCACTCAATTTTCATATCATGAGATTTTAAAAAAAATCTTATTTTAGTAAAAGATTTTTTTTTCATTTTCTTCTATACAAAACTTGTCCTGACAATAACAAACATAAAAAAAAAGAATTATCCAGTTTGGTGAAGTTATGCGGAATTTATGCGCGTACATAGATTTCGATGATTCATTTTTATTTATATAGATATACTAGCGACTCACCCAGCTTCGCTCGGTTTCGTCCCTATATACGTTTTAATTCTTTTGTGTGGAACCATAATTCTTTTTCTAAAATAAAAGTAGCCTATGTTACTCCCTATAACATCAGCTATCTTCTAGTGAAAGTCCCGTCAAAATCAGTCCAGCCGTGTCAGAGATTATCCGGAACGAACAGACAGAGAGATAGACAAAAATTAAAAAAAAAATGTGTTTTTCTTATAAGTACCGTATATAATTTCATATGCATTTAGTAAAAGGCTGTTATTTTGACATCACAAGCAGACACTTCAATTTTATTTATATAGATAGATAAGAGATAGATATGAATGATGGTATTATGACGACAGACCGCGCCCAGTACACGGTGGGGTCGCTGTCGCAGTACATCGGCACGGCGGCGGCCGGCTACCGCGCGCTGCCCGCCGCGCCGCCGCGCGCGCTGGCCGCCGCCGCGCGCGCCGCCGCGCCCGCGCCGCCGCCGCCCGCCGACGACGCCCGGGTGGGTAGCCACTACCGTATATGTATGCATATGTATCGCCTATCCCTATTGACATTGTCGGATATGCAAATTTGTCATTTTCTTTTTATTTCACTAATCACTCTTAAAAAGTCTCTTCTTTTAGTAGCTGCAACAAAAAAAAATTTTTTACGAGTAGTTTTTAAAATAGCCACAAGTGATTTTTGTTAACCTAACTTGTACATTTAAAAAAATATCAACAATTCAAACTTTGACGCACTCTCCTGTAAAGTTGCCGATTTTCACATCCGACAATGTTAATAGGGATAGGCGGTATATTCACAAATAAATAAAAAATATCTAAGTATTTTTATATAACATGTAATATGTGAGTGTTTTACAATGGAGTGTGTATAGTTTACGCGCGCGTACACAAGGGAGCGTCATGCCGTCCGCCGTCACGGCATACGAGTCGGTGGGTGGCGTTGTCGATGAGACGAGAGTGAGGGTCTACCGTTATGATGACGGGACTGGTGTGAGTGAGAGTGAGGGTAAACCGATGTTTATAGTATTGCTTATTTCAAAACGAAGCTGGAGCTCTCTCGCTGGATTTAAATGAATAAAATTTTATTATACGATTATGTGAATATTTATTATATTATTATTATACATATGGTTATTATTATTTACGTTACATTATATATAATTTTATATATATATATATATATATATATATATATATATATATATATATATATATATATATATATATATATATATTAAGGTTTTAAGAACTTTAAATTTTCAAATAAAACTCTTTTCGAATTATTTCGCGGATTTATTTTGAGTTTGGAAAAATCTGCGAAAAAAAATCCGACAAAACAGTTTTATTTAAAATGTCAAATATTCGCGTATATAACTGAAAGTTAATTTTGACACAGAAAAAGAGTTTCTATTCGGAGCCGGACAGCAATGGCTCGGGCTCCTCTTCGTCGTCATCGTCCGAGTCCAGCGGATCTGAAGAATCTTCTGATGAGTGAGTTTTGCTTTGCATACTGGAATATTAATTATTATTAGAACTTTATTTACTATCCTATAATTTTTATACATTATTTTCAATTTTTTTTTAATGTTAAGTGGTAAAATATTGTGGGCGTATTGGTTTCAGATCTTTACATAGCATAAAATGAAGTCGCTTCCGCTGTCTGTTCGCTTAGATCTTTTAAATTACTCAACGGATTTTAATGCAGTTTTCAGCAATAGATAGTGATTCTAAAGGAAGATTTATATGTATAATTTATGCATATTATAGTACAGAAAAGCCGAGAAATTCAAAGATTTATATTTCATACTAACCGTTAAAACATACTTAGGGACGAACCCGAGCGAAGCGAGAGTGAGTCGCTAGTAATATATCAATTATAATTTAATATGGCTCGTATTTATTGTTTCAGAGAAGAGACTAACGACGTTGAAAAGAAAACGGAGAAGGAAAAGCCAACCAATAATTACAAGTAAGTGTAGTAGAGAGTGAGTGTGGAGAGAGTAGAGTTGGTTAAAAGGAGAATTGTTCTCTATTAGTAATAGCCGAGTGATTTTTCTATGCTTTATTACGTTTGTAGGAGTTGTTGTATACACATAGTAAGGAAATAATACTATTTAATTACAATGTCGACTTTTTGTTGTAATATTCTTTAACCGACTGCGACCAAGCCCAAAGAAGGGTTATGTATTTGACCTGTATGTATGTATGTATGTACGTCCGATCCTATCTTTCTGCTCGTAATTGCTTAACCGATTTTAACGATTCATAAGCCATTAAATTTGTTTTGATGACACGATTGTTAGCGAAAATCAAGCGTCGATTTGTGTGTCGTGAAATTTTTTTTTCTTCCAAACCTATCTGAAGACTCCACTCTAATGATCTTTTTTTAGAATGATTTTTTTTTGAGTATTTTACTTATACTAATTATTAAAATATTTATTTCTTATTAATAGTCTAGATCTATAAATATTTTTAGGTACTATACGATCCCATACAAAATAGGCTCATATTTTTAGGCGTTTTCTTTTATGATTTAAATGAAATACAAAATGTTTAAAAATTAAATTATAAGTTATTTGTTAGGTCATCTAACTCTGAATCGTCGGATTCCGAATCGGATAGCGAATCTTCATCGAGTGCAGAAAGTGAATCGGAGAGTTCGGAGAGCAGTGAAGGCGAGAAAGAGAGTAAGAAAGAAGAGAAGAAGGTAACATGTATTTTTTAATTAAATACAAATTGCTTATGATAGTTACATATTGAGTCTTATACATCTGTATATGTAAAAAAAACCGTGACTGAGTGACAGATGTAACAACGCATAGCTCAAACCCCTGAAAGGATTGGGTTGAAATTTGGCACACATATTATTATGCATCCGTAAGAATGGTTTTTTAAAAATTCTGTCCCCAAAGGGGTGAAACGAAGCTTATAATTTGTATGAAGAAATTATTTAAAAGGGAATTGTACTATTTAATAAGCAAACACATGTTAGTAAATATAGGTACAAACTTGACGCGAGTGAAGGAGCGGGCAAAAGCTAACTATTTTGTCCAGTCACAATTGCGTATTTAATTTTTTATAATAATTGAGTAATGAGTATGTAAATAAAGTCAATCTGTTATGTTGTCTTCTTTCGTTCTAATTGTGTATGATTCGGAAATGGCTGGCCGGATTTTAATGCGGCTTTGAACTATAAATTACTATAACAATAAATTCTTACTGATTCGTACATTTAAAAAAAATATATTACTTAATGTTTATAAATAATTTTCAGGAACAACCTAAACAAGAAGGGAAAGAGCAGAAAAACGAGAAGTCCAATCTGGAACTTCTTCTGGAACTCGATGAAGTTGCCAGTTCTTTGCCCACCATGACGCCCACGTGTGGGGGCTTCCTGTCACCACCCACCGTCGCACCTAGTGGGATTGGAGAGAGTTAGTGTTCTTTTTATGATTTTTTTCTAATATTATTTATATTAATATTATAAAGAGGCAGAGTTTTTTTGATTATTTGTTGACGTTGATATTTAATCTGTATAATTTGAGTAAAATAATATTTGAATTAACGAGTGCAAATAAATGTTAATTAATCGAAAAAATTGTAATTTTCAATTAACTCCTTTGTATTATACAAAATAATGATAGAATTATCATTATTTTGTATAATACATCTCATTCTCAATAATCACAATTTTATGAATTGAATTGAATTATTATCAGTCATCACTGAACTATCATTTGTGCTGCCTTTGCACATCTCTATAATTGTTTTTTTTTTTATGTTAATGTACTATTTTCGTGTACAATTAAGTGTTATAAATAAATAAATAAATAAAATAAATATAATATATAATTCTTTATTTTTGAAATAAATTTGACTCACTCTCGCGACACTCATTTTTTCAATGTATCGATTTACCCCTCAGTGGCGCCTAAGAAGTTTTACTTCAATAACTGCGAGTTTGATCGAGTATAATATATTAATGAGGAATTAAAACGTCCGCCAGCCGAGCACATAACCCCGGTGGGTCCGTCCTTAGTGCCGACCGCCCAGACGGAGGCCATCTCCCGCGTGCGCGCGGCGGGCCTGAGCGCGCGCCGGCGCTGGGCGCGCGCGCCGCACCTGTACGCGCGCGCCCTGTGCGCGCTCGACCTCGCCTTCACCAACCATACTGCGGAGGACGTGGAGAACATCCGGGTCAATAAGAAGGTGAGACACACACACACGCGCACGCACGCACGCATACACACACATACGTACTCGTATGCATACATACGCGTACACTCGCGAGTTATTTGAATTACATTATAAGTTATATACGTATGTATGAATTTTAATAATAATATGAACTATTTCCAGTACAAATTTCACTCAAATCGGTTGAATCGTCTCATTATTAAAAAATTAATACTACTTGTGAGACGTTAAACTTTTCAATCTAACTGCGATTTTCGTTCAAAATGAGACATTTCCAATAACATTTCGACTTTTTTTTTTATGTGGCCTTTTATTGTATCTATAACCTGACTATATTAAATGAAACTTATCTGTTCGGTCCAAAGGTTTGTACCGAACACCTAAGCAATATGCTTAGTAGGTGTGTTATAAATACATCGAAACACGCCTAAAAAGGCAGTGCGTGTTCGGACAGCAATCGAACCGGCTGCATTCATTATCAATTATTAGCATCATTAATTACCATCAATCATTAGTATAGCATATAATTAAACCAATAAACTGTTCAACGATCTCAAACTGTATTTAATTTATCAAGCATTTAGTAGTAGGTCGCGTCCCCTACATTATCCCTTCGGAATTTGTTGCATTCAAACATATTATCTATTTCCCGTGACCATGTATGCTCTAAAGATATAAAATTACACCTCGACAAAATCGAAAACGATATTTTCATTTGAAATATCAAATATTCGCGTGAATTTAAAAATTATTTGTACATTGTTCGTCAGACTCTGACGGGGTCGCGCTCCATACACGAGTTCGCGCCCATCCCGCGGCTGGCGGCCGGCGCGTCGGCCTCGCGCACGCTGGGCGTAGACTTCGCGGACTCCATACAGCCTATAGAGTTCACCGTCATCAGCTCGCTTGGTAACTTCAAATAAATCTATGTGTGTGTGTGTGTATTCAGCCCTTTTTATCGTCCCACTGCTGGGCGCGGGCCTCCCTTCAGAACGAGGGGGATCAGGCCATAGTCCACCACGCTGGCCGAGTGCGCTTGGTCGGTCGATCTATACTAATATTATAAAGAAGTAAAGTTTGTGAGCTTGTGACGTTGTAGGGGGTAATCTCTGGATCTACTGAACCGATTTAGATGAAATTTGGTAAGAAGATAAACTTGAGATCCTGGGACGGACATACGATACTTTTTATCCCGGAAATCACCCCTTAAGGGGGTGAAAATATGGATGGGGTGAAAAATGTATAGGGTAGGACCCAGTTCAATTATTGATTTTCTCAGTAACAACCCGGAATTGAAAAGTTGACGGTGTTTCATCCCCGTGCCGTCCTGGAACGATTTAGATGTTTCAAAATATAATTCCACCTCTTATGTGGTATAATTACTATTATTACTTTTCAACCGAATTCCTCAAAAAGGAGGAGGTTCTCAATTCGGCTGTATTTTTTTTTATGTTTGTTACCTCAGAACTCCGTCATTTATTAACCGATTTGGACAATTTTTGTTTCGTTTGAAAGTGTATACTCCTCCAGTTAAATTCATCATTAGCTATTTTACCACCTCTAAAGGTGGAAAAATAGCTAATGATGAATAACCTACTTCTAATTGTCATATTGACTTGAAACTTTGCAAGACTTCGAAAATATTTGATTAGGTATGTATAGTAAATGAAAACTACCAATCAGTTATTTTTTACTTTTTAGTGCTTTTGTTTGAAGTCGGTTTTTATTTTTTTGTTTAATAGTTTTTATTATTAAAAAAAAAACAATTGTCCAAAAGGTGAAGTTCCGGTGTCCATAACGCCGCCAGTGGGCGAGCTGATCCGCGCAGTGACCATGTCGCCGGCGAGGTGGGACTTGGAGCAAAAGAAATTGAGAGGCATGACTGAGGTATTCTAACGTTAAATTACTTTCTATTTCTGTATGTATGTAGCTGTACATTTTAGTTTGAATAAATAAATAAATATTTATACTGTTCATTAATCAAAAAAGTTCTAGTTACACAATCCCGTGCAAAAGTTCTCTTAAAACTGTCACCAATTGTGTTTAGGTAATTCAGGTTGAAATGAATATACAACAATGTTAATTGAACTTTAAATGCAATGATTAAAGTTGTTTTCATAAAAAATAAAATAAAAGCGCACTCAAATGTTCAAATGAGCGCTCATTCGGTGAGGACATTTTTTGTCGCTGATTGTGTATCTAGTACTTTTTTAATCGATTGTATTGTTAATTTTTCCTATATACACTCCAACCCTCTCACAATCAGCCCTTTTTTAACATCCCACTGCTGGACACGATGGACTATGGCCTGATCCCCCTCGTATTGGAGGGAGGCCCACCCCCCAGGGCCCCGGCAGTGAGACGTTAAAAAGGGCTGAATACAATACAAATGACGTTTTCCTTATTTATTATTTTTTGTGTGATCTAATTAATAAATTTAACAAAATTTTATACTTTGTATTACAGTGCAGTAAAAACGCGGCGAAACTACAAGACGAGCAGGCGACGTGTAAACGCGTGTTTGAAACAGCCAACGTAGCCGCCATCACGTCTACTGGGGACTTCCTCAGGTACTATTTGTGTTTATTACTTCTTCACGCTATACCGTGTTAACGAATTTAGCTAAATGAATTTATCCTGTATGTAGTGACATAGACTTAGTATATCGACACAGGCAACAACAACTAACTTATTTTTTATGTGTATGCGATATTTGGCCAATTTAAAAGCGTTTTTTATATTGATTTTTATTTTTATTAAAAGGGATTTAGTCTTCATAGGTGATACCATATATATTTCAAAAATAAAATTAATAATTTTAATATGATTTTGAAGTTAGTGTGCATCTACTTTTTAATTATCTTCGTTTTGTACATATATTAAATTAATAATATTTGTAATTTCAATATATGTACTTTTTTGTTAATTATAAAGCTTATATTTTATCTGTACCAGATTCGCCGGCAGAACGATGTCAGCTCAAGATCTAGTTTTATTATCTGTGAAAATAGAAGAAGATGGCGTAATCGTTACCGCCAACTGTCCCAACATGGCGATAGCGTCCTTACTCGCCAACGCAGTCGCACAGGCTTTGAACAAAGAGTGAAATTAATGTCGAATGTATAAATATTTAAATAATTAATGATCCGGGTGGTACTGTTGGTTTTTCTTTAAGTTTTAATACGTAAATAGTAATATTTTGTTGATTGTTAGTTAGGCTAGTTTTTGGTCTAGCTTTTTGAAAATTCAGTTGGCGGCATAAATATATGTATACATATATACATAATGTAATTTCGCTAAAACTTATATTAAACTTATATTTTACTTGAAAGCATAATAATAGAATAAAACCGTCAGTATGGGTTCGGTTTAAATACGATTGATGGTCCCGTCAACTAGAGTTGCTAAATAATTTGTCATAGCAAAAAAAATGGGAAATTACTTTGATATTGCTCACGTTATAAAAATCAATCAAATCAAACTTTCAAACAATCATATCTAATATTTATGTCAAATACAAACAAGGCAGATAGGCGTTTATATTATAACCCATTTCCAAAAGCAGGAGTGGTTCTATTTTTTCTATATATATTTATGAGACATATTATTATTGAATTACCATCACTTCACTCGTGTCCCCTAACTTTGAATAGCTTAGGAACGCATAAAAGACAAACAAACATCCAAAGAAAAATCTTTTTTTGCACCAGGCACCTTTGCAAGCGTATCCAGAATAACCCACCAGAGTTTCAACACATTTGAATCAATGGTTTATGAACGCATAGAGGACAAACATACGAACATTCATTTTTATTTTAACATATTTTCTATTCTTTTCAAAATGTTATTTAGCGCTTGCGCTTTTTGTCTTTGAAGCATTGCCTCCTGGACCATTAAATTTATTGCCGACTACAAAAACAAGAGAAAACAATTTGGATGTCTGTTTATGTGTACGTTACGCGATATATTCGCTAATGGAGAAGTATTTTAGTTTTTTTAATTGACATGCTAAATATAAAGTCACTTTTAATTGATATAAAATCTATACATATAATAAATAATTCTAACTAAGCGAAATCCGTACATGAAATACCTTTTAAAAAACAATTACTGTTACATATGTTGTACAGAATATAGACCCCGAAATTTACATATATGTATTTATAATGTATATTATAGTTTTTTTTTAATTTTGTCTTTATATGTGTGCACTTCACGCAAAAAGTACTGAACTGATTTTAACTAAATTATGTGTAGTAATAACTTATTACTCGGGTCGACCTTTATAAGGCATACCTTTTACTACAGGAAAATCTTTCATTCCCACGGGAAAACACAATAACTGGTTTTATCGAGTCTTCCTTAGAAGTTTATATGGCTAACGCTGGCTAAACCTTATAAAATGCATCAAAGCAATGTACTAGAAAACTAAATCTTAAAATGGCCTACAATAAAATCCACGATAGCATGAGTGTATTTTCTAAGGTACACTCACAATAGCTATTTTTATATATTTAACACGGATCTAATATATGTATATCTAGTATACATATGTATAATATATGTACGTATCTAATAACGAAGAAATAAAATCATTAAAGTCAGTTCATAACTAGCCATATATCGCATGATATACTCAAAGAAACTGTAATGAGTAATTATCTTTTTTTAATGTCGGTCAATTAAGTCTTAAATGGATGTTACATATATTGAAAAGTTAAAATCTTTTATGTTATTGTTTCTGTAATTAGCAAATAGTACATATTCTACTGCAAACCTTTGAATATTCCATAATAATTTAGCACTTTAGTTATAAAATTATACACTGCTGTTAGAATTAAGAAACATATATAATAAATATCATCATATCTGAACATTTGTGTTTTATTTAACAAATAGTGACTGAAGTATAAAACCGAAATAAAACACTATACCATGGGGACTCATCAGAAAGAAAGAAAAATAGTTGAAATAAATATCAAAAGATGGCATTATGTGTATCGTTTAGTAATTTTTAAGTATGTCTAAAATAAATAAAACATTAAAAAAAAAAAGATTCTAACAAGGTATTTTATGATTTAAAAAAAAACTTTAAATAAACGAAATAGCATTATTTCCAATGCTCATAAATAAAGTTTACCTAATTTTACTGATTTCAATAGTAATGGAAAATCAGAAATTAGATTCTTCTTCTCATGTCGACAGCAAGTTTTAAATTGATTCACAGATGGCGCTTTTGCTTCCATCTTTTGTGTCACACAAATTGTGTGTGCAATGAAGTATTTATCTATCCACTTTTAATGAATTGCTTACCATATGGTATATGTATTGTTAAAACTCTACAAATCACTGATTTTTTTTTTCAATTAAATTCATAATGAATTTTGCAAATATTTAAAAAATTGGGCTTGTCGATATATTGAGGATGAACGATATCTATTATCTATTCAAGCAGACAATAATAGCCCAAATTAGCGCTATCTTTAGACGGGATGGGGCATCTTTACTAGTATAAAATGGTGTTCATCTATACATATAATAAAATTGTAACGAAGTCGAATCTGTACATTAAATATTTTTTGGACAATCTTATTGAAATAGAGATTATTATCGATACAGAAGCCGAATGTATAGTTTTTAGAATTTTTTCTATCTGTCTGTGACTGCATCACGGAAAAACTACTGGGGGGATTATGATGAGATTTACTATGACTATCCGGATCATCATATGGGATACTTTTTACTGTGGGAAAATATCTCATCTCTGAGTAATCTATACTAAACGTTAAAACGTAACTAGGGACGAACCCGAATGGAGCGAAGGTGTCGCTAGTAGGTAATAAATATGAAATGGGATCAAAGTCCAATATTTGTTACATAATATGTGCGTATTTGAAAAAATATTTTTATTGCTCTAATCAGAAAATTAAAAATTTCTATTTGTTTGTTGTCCATCCAGAAATTAGCTTATTTAAGAGATTTTTGAATAATTCGCAGCAGCTAATAAAATAAGTCATAACATAATTTTTAACATATTATGAAATTTGAAAGCATTGAGAGAAAATTCTGGTAAAAAATTAAAATCAGAAATGGAGATTCACATTTTTTATTGTTTTATATAAATTTATTGTATATGCTTATAAAATATTGATAGCCACATAATACTATGTACAGATCTTAAAATAATACTGTTAGTAAAATAATATTTCTTAGATTAATGCTGTGGATAGTGACCCCAAGTGGGGGCCATACTGACCCCCAACCCATACGGGTTATTCATAACTAATCTAGGCCTTTTGGGGTCTTCGTGCAAAGTTTGAGGGACCATTTGATGTTGATTATGATGTGGTTGAACTTCCAATATCCTATCCTTCTTAGAAATACGTTTCTTTGCATTTGTATCTGGGGTTACCCTACGCTCGCCCCATAAGCGTTCCATTAAAACCATCCTAGATTGGACCCCTTGAGGGTCTTCTACTTGCTTTCTTGATATGGGGGTGTTTGCGACCCTTTGCTTCATAGCTTCTAATCTTTCTTCCGTTTGAGTCATTTGAACAATTGGTAAGCCATGGGAATTGCAAATGTTGTGGAGAACACAACAGGCAATTACCATCATAGCGACAGTTTGTGGGTCAAATTGTTTGTTGCAAGTTGCTTGTAGACATTTCCATCGGGATTTGAGCTGTTTAATAGTTTCTAAAACAACTAAGTGTGTTTGTGAGTGTATGTTCATGTAATACTTTTCTGGTGAATCCGGGGATTTCTTTGTTATTTTTGGCATGGGAACCATTATGTATGGTTTTTGTGAGTAATGGCCTCCACCTATAAAGGAAAATAAATTTGTATTTCATCAAAAAACAAGACTTTAACTCAGCAATATATTTTTTGCAAAATTTAATGTCATTGTACTGTTTTTCGAATGCAGATAGAGAAAGCAAGTGACAAAGAAGAAAATTATGTTCGTGAGAAGGAAGGTTCTAACGACTTATATTTCAGATATGGTAAAATAGCTTATTTTATAATATATTCATGCATAATAAAGTTACTCATTGATATTTTTAGTATATTCCACTATATTTCTTAGTATATTTATACTTTTTACACTTAAGGGCACAAGCTCTATATATTTGTTTAAAATATAACATACCAACAAGCCAGCATAATTCCCTCGCTTGGTTCAAGCTCTCCAAATCAACTTTTACTGCGTGTTGATTCAAAATGGCGTCGTGTGAGAATGATCCTCCGGGTCTTGCATCTACACTCATAATGTTCATATTACTGTCACAAATCTGGAACAAATATTAGTAACTGTACATTTGAAGTTGTATTAATACTTGAATCAAAATTTGGCTATTTGTTGTGACCCTACTTGCTGTGCCAGCGGTCGCGCGATCGAGTGCCGCTTGGGGCATTAATTTGTGATGGGCACAAATGTTTGTACTTCAGTCGAGGGTATTTATATTTATAATATGTATGTATTTAAAGTTAAAAATGTGTAGTGTCCATTGGATTGGTTTCATTTTATTTATACCTTTTCAGGTCCTTTCCCAGATTTGTTTTAAATTTTAGTTCCCAATGTTTCAAATGCTTTAAAGCAATCATGATCTAAGGAGATATCAAGATATAATTTCGTATAAAAGTTTTATTTCAAATGTCACATATTCACAAAAATCTAAGAAAGTAATACATGTATAGAAATTCCCTCGTTAACTTCACTAGACAAACGAGATGGTTAATACTAAAGCTTGAATATGATTTTAAAATAAGATATGTTAAGTAAATTTGAGCTTAGGTTTTTAAATTCTTCATATTTTTTGTTCAATTCTATCAAACTTCTACGAAACTGAATATAATATAATATTGAGATAGTTTATTGTACTCACAATTTGTACTTTCTTAGAATGATATGATTTGTTAAAGTGTTTCTTTTGATCATCATCAGGCCGTGCAATGGGTACGTGCATACAGTCCACACATCCAACCACATTGGGTATACCATATTTCATATAAAATCTAAAAATTATTTTGAAGAATAAAAAAGAGAAAAATAAGGTATATTGTTATTTACAATAACTGTTAGGATTAATTCTAGCAGGTCACGCACAACGGACCAAAAGAGAGTCTAAGTGCGGAAAACGAGTCCATTTTACATTACATTCTAGCAGGTTTGCCAACAAGGTAATTTTTCATTTAATAGTTATAATTTTTAACCCACAGAAAATATTATATTGGGTGCAAACATCGATCAAAAAAGAACTAGATACTCAATCAGCGACAAAATGTCCTTACCAAATGAGCGCTCATTGGACCATTTGAGCGCACTTTTAATTTAGCAGCATTTGAATGCTCCAATGGTAAACACGCCACGGTGCTTATTTAAAAATTCCAAAGACTTACTTTTTATATGTTACTTTGTAGAAACAACTTCAAACATTGGATTTTAAGGTTTAATTTACATTTTTGTATTTATTTCAACTAGAATAATTACTTAAACACAATTAGTAACAAATTTTAAGAGAACTTTTGCATGAGATTGTGTATCTAGTAATTTTTTGATAAATGGGTGCAAAACAATATTTTGTTTTGTTTTTTGGTTGGGAATGAATTCATAAAAAAATATTTGATACTCAGAAAGAAATAAGTAACTAGTATGTACTACAGGTAGGAGGTATAAGAATCAATATAATGATCTTACCCATTTTTAACAAGTTCTCTTTCATTTCTTAGATGTGGAAAATGTATATATTTTTTTACGATAGATGGATGGTTTATAGCTTCCGTTACTTGAATTACAGCAGTTGACACAAAATACTGGGTAATACCTGGATCGGATCTACCGCCAATTGACTTTTGATATTTGCCTGTAGCATAGAAGGAAAGGGCTGCCATCACCTGTTAAAGCAATTCTAAATTAAAAAAAAAAACTTTTTTAAATAATAATTGGTTGTTATATTTACTTTTATTTCTATATACTTATATTATTTAAATACAAAGTCTAATATTTTTTTTATTTACAATAATATGTAAACTTACTTTACTCTCAACAGAAAACTCAATAGATTTCGTAGATTCCGGCATAACTGGTTTTAATTCTTCACAAAGACCTCGCGCCAGATCTTTTGAAAGTCTAAAAGTGTCTATAAAGGCGGCATCACTTAAATCAAACGGATCTGAGTCGTCTCTAGGTCTGTGCATGCTTTGCTCTACACTTTTTGCTTTTTCCAAACTCCGAGGCTCATGTTGCTTTTGCGATTGCGACGTATCCCACTTAAGTAACTCCAAGAACACTGGCTCTTCATCAACTACAGATATATAGCCATCTTCTGGCGGTTTATCGGCCATTTAGAAGCAGTTTTTCAGTTTTTATTTAAGCACTATAAATTAAAATACATTTATATCAAACGCAGCTTGTGTTGACGAAAATGACATTAGTTTGTGTTGCCAGTTGTTAGGCCGCGGGTGGTTGTTTATATTGTATGTTTTTCTTTTTCATCAGAATAGAACCAATGATGAAGAATGAATACGTTAATATTATTATACTAGCATTGCCCGCGGCTCCGCCCTCGTTCAGATGACCAAAAACCAAATTCTTAGATTTTACATATTAGTATACCTACTTTTACAATTTTCTGCTTAGTTACAATTTAATTATATGTATAGACTAAAAATAAATTAAATTTTATTACCTAATTTTAAAATTGTTGATAAGTCAATACGGTTATTAATTCTTGAATGTAAGCGCAATAGGGAAGATTTCTCGAAAGGATGGCGCTATACGTATCGCCTATTTACATTCAGTCTGAGATTAAGCAATTTATTATGATATCTCTTTTACACCTGGTTTTTTGCTTCTATTCGCATCTTACCTGTGCAATATATTGCACTTGGAAGTTAGAAGGTGAAGGAAGAATTGAGGAGAGGTGCATTCTGTGGTGGTCCTGACTGACTGATGGATCAACATACAGCCTAAACCGCTGGTCGTAGAAACGTGAAATTTAGAAGACTATATAATATATATATATATATGATTTAGGCATCCGAAGGCAAGAATTTTTCGAAATTCATCCCCTAAGTGGGTAAAATCGGGGATTAAAGATTGTATGAAACTCTGTCATTCTGAATATGAAATACAAAGAAAGTGGTGTTTAACTTTAAAAAAAAAAAGAAATATGTTTATAAGTTTTTTTTTCGAAATTCATCCCTTATAGGGGTAAAAGGGGGTAATAAAGTATATATGCGCAAAGAATTATTTATTATCAGAATCCGGTAATGTAATGCATAACATTACCGTGGTATTAATGCTCTTCAATACAATTAAATCAATACATGTTTTAGCATACTTCGAAATTCAATCCTATAAGGGGGTAAAATGAGGATGAACGTTTGTATGAAATTCTGTAATTAATATGTAAAAAAGTATAAAAAATAAAAAAAAATCTTTAGACGATAAAGTTTTAACATAATTTTCCTAAAAATAATGTCCACATAGCTTTAAATATGAAAATCGTAATATAATTTCGCCAATTTTGGTCGTCTTATTGCTTTAGCTCACAATTTCTTTAGTTTTGTCTTTTGAGAACAAATGATATCAATTCTCTTTGCATACAGGACTGCACAATTTGTCATTTAAATAAAATTTTAAATGAAATGAAAAATCCATCCACGCTATAGAGCTTTCTACTGACGGCTATAGTGATCGCGAAATCTGGCAGGCAAAATTCTTCCCCATTGGTTTTTCTTTGATAATAAGTCAATTTATTCGTAGAAAACAACGATCGAAAAACTCTCCAAAAAGTATTTAATCTAAGCGAAAATCATAATAATATGTATTATAATTTAAGATACCTATTAATTGCCGAAAAATTTACATAAATAATCTGATTATTTCGCTTAAAACCATCTTAAAAAAATCGAAATCATGTATCCGTTTTAAAATAAAACTATCTTTTCGGATTTTTTCGCGAATTTATTTTGATTTTTGGTTCCCGACGTTTCGAATGCTTTACAGCATCCATGGTCACGGGAGAGACTGAGGTGTTACATGTCTTGAAGGTATAGTTGTTACAGACAGCCTACCCACAATTAACAAAATGAAAATTGCACCAATTACATTACAATATTTTTTAACTTTAAAACATTTTTATAATTTTAATTATAATTGAATATGGAATATTATATATTTAATTTTGCTATTATTTTTTATAATTATTACAATTTTAAAATATTAATTAGTAATCTATATTTAGTGTTGCCATTATTATAATTATAACCATAAAGAAAAATATAAAATATAGTATTAATTATTTAAGCCATATAATTGTTCTATGTGTAATTTAAAAAGTTAAAATTAATTAAGGATAATAATTTTAATTTAGTTTGCTGTTATTTAAAAACAAACTTACTAAGTAACACTATTACTATATACTTTTACAAATGAAAAATAAATAATTTTAATCTGATAAGCTGTCATTTTGATCTACACAGTAAGAACTTACTACATCTACCTGTCTGTTATGTTTATACTCGGTGGTGTAGTGGCTAGCATGTACGGCTGCACACCCGGAGGTCCTGGGTTCGAGTCCCGGGTCGGGCCAAGTTTAGTTATCGAGTCTTTCTGTATAAGTAAGCCTCAGTAACAGCCCGGAGTTGGGAAGTTGGCGGTGTTTCACCCCCGTGCCTCGGAGAGCACGTAAAGCCGTCGGTCCTGCGCCTTAACTCTCACCGGTCGTGTCGAGCTTTCGTCCCACCGGAGTATGAGAGTGACAGGAATAGAGAGTGCACGTTGTGTCTGCGCGTACACTTGTGTACTATAATACCTCCTGCGCAGTAGGCTAGTCTCAATGAGATTGGCCGCCGTGGCCGGAATCGGTCGGGAGAACATCATCATGTTTATATTTATTATTTGATTTTATTATATTAATAACAGGATCCCATGATGATGGTAGTACCCAGCCATCTTCCCTATTGAAATTAGGATGTTTTTTAATTTCTATGGCTTCTCGAATCATTCTAGGGCGATATCGGTTTTCTTTCGCCAGGATTTGAGGTCTATCGAAGCGAATATAATGGCTTGGGCGGTCCTGACTATGTTTGCAGACAGCAGATGTTGCATTGCGACGGTGCTTCACATCAGCTATGTGTTCTTTGACCCGGGTTCTAATGGATCTCTTTGTTTGTCCGATGTAAGAGAGCCCACAATCACAATCAAGCTTGTAAACTCCTGCATCTTGTAGAGGGATGTGGCACTTGACAGGTGGTAGAAACTGACTAATTTTCTTTGGCGGCTTGAAGTAAGTTTTAATTGAAGCTCGCTTTAGAATGTAGCCAATCTTGTCAGTGACGCCTCTCATATAAGGTAGGACTGCAGGGACGCGCTCGACTGTGGCTGGTTTCACTCGGTCCCTGTGACGTAGGCGCGGCACTTGCAGCTTGTTGTCTCGCAGAACTTGCTTGACATGTTGCAGCTCTCCGGCCAGGTGTTGCTCGTCACCCCCCCCCCAACGTGCGTTCACCTTGTCGTGGTGGGGGGGCTCAGTAGTGTACTCGCGAAGCCAAGAAACGCACAGGGAGGTGGCCCGCTTCGGTGGGCGGTGGAAGGCGGCCTTCTTCGGAGGGCGGTGTACCATGCGGGTTGCTCCTGGTACTTCTCTGATAGCAGAGTGGACCGTGGAGCAACCCCATGGTTGTTGTGGTCTGCTTCGGCAGACCTGCCGTCGGGGCGTCGTAGTTGAATGCGTAAGCGATCCTGCGACGCCCCATTAAGACGGGGGAAGGCTTTGTTGGGTTTTAGTGGGTAGTACTGGCTTCGCCGGTGAGTCCCACACTTCGTGCGTAAATGCATTTCCCAACGTTAAAAAAAAAAAAAAAAAAAAAAAAAAAAGGTGTTGCTCGTCACAGATCCCGCGTGCCCTCTGAAACAAAGATTTTCCCACGGTAGCTAACTGTGAAGGGTGGTGGTGAGATTCACCATTCAAGTACCTATCAGTATGGGTCTTCTTTCGATACACAGTATGACTCAAGGTGTTCGAAAAAATCCGAAAAGATAGTTTTATTTTAAAATGTCAAGTATTCGCGTAAATCTAAGAAAGTATTATCATGTATCCGTGTCTGTGAAATTATTCACCCTGGGAGGGGTAGATAAACGGATGTCAATAGAAGGTACATAACCAATAGACAAACGAATTCATCCTAGCTAATATCCTACTAATATTATAAACGCGAAAGTTTGTAAGAATGGATGTTTGTTACTCTTTCACGCAAAAACTACTGAATAGATTTTGATGAAAGCTTACAATAATATTACTCATACATCAGAATCACATAGGTTACTTTTTGTCCCGGAAAAAAGTAAGGTTCCCGTAAGTTAGATTTGATTTTGTTTTTCTAGAGGCGAACACGAAAGAAGCTAGGGTGAACCGCTAGTCATTTAAATATTTTTTTTATTTATGTATTTACACCATTAGTATCATAACTGATGCTACAGAAAATTTACTGATATTTCCACGCGCCTCCATGAGACGACGTCATCCTCGGGGCTGGCAGCTATTCTGTTGAACGCTTAAAAGTATAGCAATTCAAAAAGAGTAATACTGCCAGTCTTCTGAGTACCTTGTCTCGTGGAGACGCGACGGTATTTATTATTTATAACTTCTTTTTCCTGTTATATTGTCTTATTACATACTATTTTAAATCTATAAGTAGGTACTGATTCATGTTATTTCTGAATAAATATAAAATACTAAGATTTTAATGTTTTGTATAGATTTCTCAGGGAAGAGATATTTTCCTGTATTAAAAAGTATCGTATATGTTGTATATCGAATATCACACCAAATTTCATCAAAATCCCTCCAGTGGTTTTTCCGCGATGCAGTCATAGACAGACAAAAATTCTAAAAACTATAAATTCGACCTCTGTATCGGTAATAATGTCTATTTCAATAAGATTTTCCAAAAAATATTTAATGTACAGTTACAAGAATATACGGCTTTATTATATGTGTAGATAAAGAAAAATAGTACCTACATTGGTAGGGATTTAGACAAAGTTCACAAAAAATATCAAAATAAAATAGGCATTCTAGGTATTTGCATTGTGTGCAAAAATGGAAGTAGAGCATGTTATTGAAAATCAGTGATATGATGACACTATCAAGAGGAATATTTTATCTTTCCAAGAGATAGTTATTAAGGCTGTCTGAGCTTGACTTAAGTGTCTTCCTGGAAATTTTAAACAAGCATACCTAAATATTATGTGTAAGTATGTAAAAATAATAAAAAAACATCTACAAAAATTCAAATTTTATTAATATTACAGAATACGAATAAAAGATAATCTCTATCTACCTAAGGTCTAAATGATTACTTCTTTATGATTGATGAAATCCATTAGGTATATGTAGTATTGCGCCATCACTAAGGCCATGGAAAATTTGAACTGCTCGAAATATTTTATTTATATTTTTTATATTATTTACACATTTTACAGAATAAATTCTAGAACAAAAAAACAAGTTTCAACTATACCGACATATACTAAAATTCTAACCGATTGTGAGTGGAATATGTTCATTAAATATTTTTTGGAAAATTTTATTAAAATAGTCATTATTATATATCGATACAGAGGCCGAATCTATAGTTTTTAGAATTTTTGTTTGACTGTCTGAGAACGCATAACGAGAAAACGACTGGACAGATTTTAATGAAATTTAGTATAATTATAGCTGGTTATCTGGGGCAACATATAGGATACTTTTTACAGCAGGAAAATATCTCATCTCTGAGATATCTATACTAAACGTTAAAACGTAACTAAGGACGAGCCCGAGCGTAGTGAAGGTTAGTAGCTAGTGTCATTATAAAAGTATAGATCAAATTCAAAGTATAGAAAGACGAAGAAGTGGTGCTGAGGGTGTAAATTATTTTCATTAGTTCTGCAAATAGCCGCTAGGAAAATCTATCCACCATTGAATTCAGGAGAGTTAAAAATAAAAAAAATAATATATATTTATTTCATATTGCGTTAAAATAAAAAGAACTTTATTTTTTCTGTATTTATTATATTACATACATTATGTATACAGGCCCTTATGTAATATATGTAGTAGCCACGTGGACGTTGAACTTAAAGATATGCCCACTTCATCAGACAACTTTGCTTAATCTTTGAGATTTAAAGATGCGAGGACAGTACCTGTCAATCGATCGGTCGATAAAAAATCAAAACAATATATTTTTAAATTACTACATACATAAGACTTTAGAAACATTGAATTAAACTTAAACACTTAAAGATATTTTTCTTTATTTATTTATATATAGGAACCTTTATATGATGTCAAAAGCCTTTTTCTGATGAAGAGTAAAAAATGGCGATTCTTGCTGTATATTGTCAACATGAACGAATAAACCACTATTCGTTCATGATTGTCAATTTCAATTCACGAAAGTAAACCAAGAGCATTAGGGGCTTAAGAAGGTTTGGCAAGAAGCCGAAAGAAGTAAAATAAAAACTCCGTAAATTATTAATTTTTAAAATATGGAATATAGTGTCGCACGTTTTCCGTCGTAAAAATATTTTTGCATTTCAGACTCGAACTGGATCTATTTTGTTTTTCAATAGAGATTTTAAAGTCTGCCATCATGGTTGTAGTCAATCCAATAGTGGATTTTAATCCAATTTTAACCACAAAAAAAAATGTCTACACGATGTTAAACTATCGACAGATAAAATAATTATGGAACTTTTTTAAAACATACAATATCATATACAGTTTCGACTTATATTTAAAAGAACTTATTTATTTAGTATTCGTCAATAATATTTTAAATGAAATAATATTCAACAGATAATAATTAAAAACTTTATTTTACCATAATATGGTATAAAATTTCAAAAGTGCTGTTAAATCTCTACAATTTAAGTGAATACTTAAAGTTGAAATAATTATAGGAAACTATCTGTTAACATCTCCATGGGCAACTCCACATCTGGAAAAGCTAGAATTTTTAGATTTAGGTACGCTGTTTTAAAAATAATCAGAAAGGATAAATATTTGAGTTCTATAAAAAACGTAAATAAATATTTCGATAATTTGGTACAAAATTACTTATATCTTATTACATTAGAGAAAATCGCAGTAGTAGGTCTGGAATGCGATTTAAATACTATTTTTACATTAATTCTCTATCTTTTTTATCGCTTATACTTGAATTCTAAAAAAACTTACCAAATATTTTCTTTGGCAAAATTATATTTAAAGATTATATTAGAATAATGTTTTGTCTTCGACTTTACGTTTGCATCCCGCAAACTTGGTTTAGTCCCTTAGAATGTAAATCTCACAAAAGCTCATGATACTCTCTATCTCGCGATACTCATTGATACTCTGAATCTCGCAAGACTGTGGGACTGAACCTGCCACCTAATACACCATTAAAAATATCAAAACATATAAAAACAGGCTTTATTCAAATAACACAATGGTAACAAATGCACACAGCCCTAACTCCTGAACTAGAAAACTGTGTTTCAGGAGCTAGTACCTTTCCATATCAGATGTACATATTCAATGCATGAAATTACACGTTATAATAAGGTAAGTTAATGTAAGCTTATTTTATCATTCACAATTATACTTCCCCTGTAAACGTTGGTATGTGTGCCTTTATTTATTATTTCTCGAATATATGAATCAATCAATCATAGCACCTGATAAAAATCACTATTAAAAATAATGTTGCAATTGCAATATGTCAAAATCATCCTTCGAGATAATAATGAAGACACAGCGACTCTTAGAAACAGACAAATTTCGAGGTATCACATAATATATCACTTTATCTGTATTCTTATATAAACATAAGTGTCATGTGTGTATGTTTGTTTTGTATTTATTTATACATAATATATTCATACACTTGGTCTAGTGGCTGGCATGTACGGCTTCATATATAAGGGTTCTGGGTTCGACTCGTTTTAAGTTTAATTGAGTAATTAAATGGGTTTTTCTGTAACAAATTCATATTTACTTGTAACAGCCCAGAGTTAGTAATTTGATGTGTTTCACACCCGTGCTTTTGAGAGCAGACTATACCATCGGTCTTGCGCCTTAGCTCTCCAATCATGTCGAATTTTCGTCCGACCCATTTGGGCACGAATACCTCCCACATGGCTAGTGTTATTGAGATTGGCCACATCGTTCCAGGGGACGTGTTATTATTAGTAGGTATTTTTACACCATTTTATCGCAGCAAATATTTTGATGAATGTTGTGTTGTGATGGAAAGCCGCGATTAAAACTTTCCATTGTATATGTTCCCATATAAAGTGACGCACGGGAAGACTATTTCAGTGTTTTATATATTCAATTTTTTTTTTTTTTTTTTATCAAAAAATTTGACAACGTCAAAACAAAATATATGGTGTAATCAAAATTTATTTTAAAATATATCCGAAAATAACATTAAAAATTTAAGTCATAATATAAAAAAAATTTTAAAAGACAACAAAAATTGAAAGTGCATAATAATTACAAGACTTCCGCAACACTATTCAGACAAAGAGAGACAATAGCATTCCCAAGGAGGGTTGACATCAGGCAGGCGGCCGGTCGTAAAACTTTTGCCAAATCCTATCAGCAGTACAGAAGATGTACTGCGCCGACCCCGAGTGATTGGGAAATGGGCAGGGAGAAGAAGAAGAGTATATTCAATGCAAAATTAAAAATTTAAGCTCATTTGTCTAAAGAAGTTACTTAAAAATGTTATAATCTATATCTACTACATCTATACATATAATAGAAATGTAGCTGATTGCTGTCTGTACATGGGAGATATTTGAGAAAAACTATTATTGGGGGTCTTTATTAACGCAATAGAACCCAAAACAATGATTTTTTAGATTTTTTGTGTGTTTGTCTGTGCGCTAATCTCAGAAATAGCTTAACCTATTTGAGTGCGGTTTTCACTTTAACATCTAGTATTTGTTTTATTTTAATGTTCATAAATAAAAAAAGTTATGTCAATCAAGTCTAAAGAAATATTTAATATGTAATAATTAGTTAATTTTAGGGTTATATAAACTAGAAAATTAAAAAGTCAAGTCAAAGAGAAAATCGAGAACGTCATGTGACATAATAAGACTCGTTATGAGAATTACAAAAAAATCTTATAACTTTGAAATGCACAATTACAAAGACTAATGCTTGCTTAATGGTCGAAATTCGATCATAATCATTATATTTAAAAAAAAACTAACTTTCCAATTTTTTTATAGATGACACTAAAACTCGTCAATAGCTTCTTACTAAAAAAGAAAAACAAAACCACTTGACAAACATAGGAAAAAATGATACAGAACTATTTATATATACATATAAATAAATATATTGGGACATTAAAACACAGGACGATCTACTTCCATGGCAAACTACGAGGCCTGTGTTATGGAAATAAGATAGTTGATACATTACACATTGTATCACTTTAAATACTTACATATTATAAATATAAACGCCTATGATAGGAGTACAAACAATCGTGCTCATAATACAAATGGATCTTCCCAGCGGGACTCGAACCCACGACCCCTGGCACAGCAAGTAGGGTCACTACAAACTGAGCTAAACCTGTCGTCAAGACATATTATAGATGAAATGATGTAATGTGTGTGAATGATGAAAATGATGAAAATGTTCTATAATTAGATATTTCCTCTACCTTATATCCGAAAATGCTGAATCCAGAAATCAAAAAGAAAAAACCAATTTAACTTAAAATTCCATAATCTTGTGTGATACAAGTTCGACTCGCACTTAATTTATATTATGTAAATCAAATCTCAAAGTTTTTCCTCATTACAAAGTTTTCAGCATCCTTCACTTGATCTCACTAGACTCAATTATCTCGTCATGGCAATTTCATTTCCGGTCCCTTTATCACCTATTTATAATTTAAATATACACGATATTTGTACGACCATGTTTGTGTTTCTCTTCACTACATGTTATAAATAAAACTTTAATTTGTTCGAGCTAATCTCAGAAACTACCATATGGATTTTTGTAAGGTTTTCACCGATAGAAAGAGGGATTATCTATTTTTAAACATTTTAGAAAAATAATCTAGTGGTATTAAGTATATTTGTGAATTAAGTCGAAAAAATCTAAGGTCGCACCCAAACGAAACGAGGGAAAGCCAAAAATTCAAACTTATGCTACACCACTGAATTACAATGTTGTTGGTGTCCATATTTATTATGAACATTTGAACAACACATACATATATAAATAGAATATGTATATGGAAAAAACTAATTGTTTCAAAAAAACATTGATAAAATACTAAAACACATCAATAACTACTAAACAAAAAAAAAACGGTACGGTTGACATACAGAAGAGAAAATGGTACTGAACTGTTTTCTTTTTGTCAATTTACTCGTATTATATATAGAGAGAAACAGAATCCGCGGCTTCGCCTGCGTTCAATCTACAAAGAAATCTCTTTGGATTTATGTTATATAGCGACTCACCCTCGCTTCGCTGGATTTCGACCCTATATCTTTATATATATATATATATATATATATATATATATATATATATATATATATATATATATATATATATATATATATATATATATATATATATATATATATATATATATATATATATATAGTTTTACAATAATATATCTAAGTCTGCCCGATTTGTTGACATTTATGATTACTGCTCTGCTCCCTTGGGTTAGTAACTTTGATATTACTTGGATAGTAGTTAGCCTTCCGCGATAAACGAGCTATCTAATGCAAAAAGAATTTTTCAAATCGGATTAGTAGCTCCTAAGATTAGCGCGTTCAAACAAACAAACAAACAAACAAACAAACAAACAAACAAACAAACAAACTCTGCCTTTTTATAATATTAAATAAAGATTATCACAGGATTAATGTAAAAACTCTTTTATTCAGTTATTCAATTACATATTAAAAATCTCACACATCTGTCATCATTCGAGCACTGCTGGATAATATATTTTAAATTATCTTTTTGACATTAACTAGACCGAATAAAAAGCCTCCTCCTTTACTCAAGTGTGAAATTTTTGTTTTGAACTTACTCCAGGTAAATTTCTAAGAAATTATTTAAATTTCTAAGAAATCTATTGTTAACTGTAACGCCGGCGTGTCCACGGCCCTGGAGAGATTAAAAAGATGTTCGCGTCCTTCTTTGCACTTCTATTATATTACTTAGTAATTAAAATAGTGGCCAAACAATCTCAAACTCTTTGAATTTTTAAAAGCATTGGATGAAGTATTGTTTTACTAAATATTTTGTCATTATATGGAGTTTTTTTAATTAAAATCGGATAATAATTATTTATTGATGATCTTTAGAGTTTAACCTCTTTTTTGTCAAATCTTGTGATAATCTTATCAATTTTCTCTGAAATATGTATCGCATGGTCACCCTAAAAGTTAATTTTCTGAAAGATCCTATTTATTGCGGTTTCAGTACAGCATCCCACGCCGTGCGAACCACACGCGTAGTTATGTATTACGCACACATTATTATCAATACATACAAGAAACTATATAAAAAGTTCAAGTTAATTAACTTTTATATGTAACTTGTTATCTGGTAAGTTTTTTTATTTAATAAACTTATTATTATAAACATATTATTATGACTTTTGACTTTTCATTGCGGTTATTAATATCGGTCTTTGGTTTACTTTTTTTTTCAAAAGAGTTATCTAACATACAACCAATTAGAAGCTAAAGCCAACTTATCGAACTATTAGCAAAAATAATGAGAAACAGTTCTTTTTTTTAATATGTGTCATAAAATTCTGTTATTCCTTTTTACCGCCTAAAAATAGATAAAGATATTTTTGAGAGCTTATTTACACCACAGTGTAAAGAAAGTAGTCGATGTTTCAACGTTAATAAATTAATTTTATTTTTGGGTCCTTTCAAATATTTCTGTTTCATGTCGGGCTATAAATTCGTTTCGAGAGCAATAAAGCCGGCAGTTAGTCCTATATAAACGAAATGTAGAGTAATTTTCCTTATATTGTTTACTCAATTTGTTAGCATATTTTTCACATAATTATTATCTATTAAGTAACGTAGTATTATTTTACATAGACGTTAAGTGCTGTGGTCACGCGATCTCTATAAAGGGTTAGAATTTGACTAGATTTTTTTTAATTTCTATTTCCGTATTGAAAATAAAAAGTAAAGTTTTTTGTCTATATTTTTTGTTTCTAAAGGTAGCAATAGTGTTGCTCAATATTTTAACTTTAAATAATAGCAATCTAATTTAATATATTAACTTCTTTTAAATTATATATAAAACAATAATATTGTCTTGATAAATTATTAGTATTTTTTAATATTCTTTATGGTTAAACATATTATGTATAATAATAGCAACACTAAATAATATTAGAAATTAATAAAGTTTTAAAAAAATTGTAATTTTTATAATAATAACAGCAAAAATTCAATAAATAATATTGCTATATTTAATTAATTATAATAGTTATTAAAAAAAATTAAAATGTTTAGAAATAAAAATCAACAAATATTGTAAGGTACTTTATTGCCATTGTTTGAATTTTTGAAATCATTGTTGTAAAATAGTGGGTAGGCACTGTCTGTAACAAGTATGTGTTTGAGACGTCTATAACCTTAGTCTCTCCCGTGACCATGATTGCTGTAAAGCATTCAAAACGTCGGGAACCAAAAGTCAAAATAAATCCGCGAGATAATCCGAAAAGATAGTTTTATCACGGTAATGTTATGCATACATTACCGTGGTTTTATTTAAAATGTCAAATATTCGCGTAAATCTAAGAAAGTATTAATATTAGTATGGATAACATTACCGTGTCTGGGGGCCGTTATGCTTATGTTCAGTACAGTACTTACTTTCTAATGAGCCACGATACGTCATGGGTTCGGATTTCGCAACACATTTACATGAATGTTTGCACTGAACTAGAAAACAGTGTTTTAGGAGCATATTAGACATACATAATATTCATGCTCAGACATGCGTGAAATTACACGTACATACATACATATATAAGGTTAGTTAATGTAAACAAAGAAAAATTAAACTTATCCAGAGAAAAAAAGTGCATGCGTGTATGTGAGTGGGTGGATGTTTGTGTCTGTATAATGTTATTATTACAATTTTTGACTTTATTTTCTTTATACCCACATATATATTTTTCTTATATTATCACAATGCAGAAAGTGGTTTTTACCAACTAGTCGCCATTGCGTACATAATAGATATATTACGTACATAGTAAGATTCCATATACGAATTAAGATTTGCCTCATAAGTTTTTCAAAGATGAAACTTATAACAATGCAATAGAATAATAAGTAGAGTGGATTCTATTCAAGAATATTTTGTAAATAATAATTAATATGTGGATCACAGAATGATTGAAAATGTAATTTTTTTGGACTTTAAGAAGATTTAGACGAAAGGTATTATTTAATATATATATAAGAAGGCCCCACTATTGAACCACTATAAAAAAAAAAAAAAATACTGCAGTTTAATACTTCGGCTATTTAACTTGCAAAGTGTAGTCTAAAATCAGCTTTTCGCTATTTATTTTTTTAAATCCAAATTACTTTTGAAACGGTAAGTAAAACAATAAGTATGAAGGTTCCCGGCAACCTGTCACTTTTAATCCATCAGTGATGTTACGCAACAACTGAATTTAAAAATTGAAAAAATAATATTTAATTTAAGTAAAGATATCTTCAAAATATAAATGGTTATCAAACAGATGTGTTATTTAGCTTGTTAGTGATAGTCGTTTCGTTCAATCTAAAATATTAACTAGCTCTAATTAAAGTGCGTTATACAGTTAATCCTACATGAAAGACAATGACTCATCTTAGGATGGTATGCCACTGGTCAAAATTGGTTTAATTAAGATTTGACGTTTTTTGGCGACTTATCAAATAACTTCTTAAAATTTTATCTTTCTTTGATGAGGTCATCGTATTTTGGGGGAGCAGCTCTGCTGCAATAAATCTTTGACTCTAGTAGTCTTTCTAGTACATTTGATAAATTTATCCTATTGTTTTGTACAAAGCTAGATGCATTGAACACAAAAATTTAATTATATAGCCACGGTCCTTATTGTTAAAACATACCAAAATTTAGGATAAAATTTGACTGCTAATGTGCCTTTCAGCTTCTTGTAATTACATTTTTTTATTGTTATTTTTATATATTAAAAATTGTGAGTAACTGATGAATCAATTATATTTGTCTAAATACTAAGTTATATTTGTCTTTTTCAGATCTCCGATATTTTGTTTATGAGATTTCTAGATAGCCGTATTATTAGAACAAAATGGTTGGTAATGAGACCAATAAGCCTAATAAGGAAGTACATTTAGAAAAGGGCCAAGATTTAAAGGATATAAACAAAATAAACTCTCTTAAATTACAAAACGATGAGAATAAACAAGTAGCTCATTATATCAAAGATGAATCAGCCCCTGTAGAACGGGTTAAGTTTGAAGGTCTAGGTGACGGTGATGATAGTGTATTTTCTGAAGATTCAGATGTTGATAAATTACCTCCAATTCCTGATGGTGGATGGGGATGGGTGGTTGTTTTTGCTGCATTTCTTACTTCAGCTTGTGCAGATGGCTTGGCTTACTCTTTTGGTATTTTACATGAGGAATTCACGAACTACTTTAACGAATCACAGTCAAAAACTTCATTAATTGGAAGCTTATTTATATCAATACCGCTGATTTCTGGACCTGTAATGAGTGCATTAGTGGACAGATACGGTTGCAGATACATGACAATGATGGCAGGGTTTTTATCTACAATAGGTTTTATTTTGGCTGCTTTTAGCAATTCTGTAGAATTATTATGTGTGACTTTGGGTATTATAAGTGGTTTGGCGATGGGCATATTTTATGTGACCTCAGTAGTAGCTGTCGCATTTTGGTTTGATAAGAGAAGAACACTTGCAGTATCTATAGCGTCATGTGGAATTGGGTTTGGTACTTTAATATACTCACCATTAACGAATTTTTTGATACAATTGTACGATTGGAGGAACACTCTAGTTTTACTAGCTGGTACGGTGTTAAATATGTGTGTGTGTGGAGCGTTGATGCGAGATCCTGACTGGGTTATTATCAAGGAACGAAAAGAAAAGAAAGAGAGCAAAAAAGAGACTAGGTCGAGAAAATCCTCAAGTGCTGGTTCTATCTCATTAAAATCTGGGGGTGAATCGGCGTACTTGAGCACAGATGAACTAAATGAATTGTTAAAAAGTGGAAAGAATCCTGAATACATTTTAGCGATGTTAGCAACAACACTAGCAGAAGCTGAGCAACTAGAAGCGACCACGCAAATGAACGCTACACAATCCTGTAAAAGGGTTCATTCAGATATACATTTGCCTACATTTATTCAAAAAGGCGAACAGGTATGGATTATTTATATTAACTTTAATAAAATTGTTTACTGGTAATATTTTTAAGGTAAAATTCCATAAAATAAAAAATGAGCCACTAAAAATGTTACGTTGTTATTTAAAAATTATAATATTACAATAGAATTGTTTAAATGACATAACTAGTAGCTACAGCCAGTACGCCGTACCAAAATAAAATAATTTGCCAACATTTTAATACTTGCTTTTGTCAGTTTTACTTGGTTTTATGTAACTATACAGATGTAACTATATATCTGTTTAGACATAAATATTTTGGCTATCCATAATTGACTTACTTTACACATTCATTAAATTTAGGTTCCGACTGAAGTTATAGAAAAATTGATGACTAACAAAAGATTATACAATATTATCCTGCAAAACTATCCAGATTTCTTGACAAGACGACGGTCTGAAGTGAATTTGCACGTAGAGCCATCGATAGCTAATACGCTAGCCGAGCCTACCCCAATGAAGCTGACCGTTATGGCCAAAAAACCAAAACCAACAGAGACTGAGCAAGCAAAACCAAATCAAACTGAAAATGTAAAAGATAATAAAGAAGTACCAAAGATTGTGCCAATTTTAAACGGCGCGGACAAGCAAGAGAAATCTACAATCAATAAGAATTCAGTGTTAAAGCCGCCTCAACCAGGTTGGCTTTCTAGACAAATACATACTGATCACCATTACTTACGAGATATGCAACTGTACAAGAGCACAATAATGCATCGAGGTGCGATGATGAATATTCCAAGGTACAAGCTAAGGGCTTCATCGTTGCCAGATATCTACAGGAACTCTACGTGGTCGATATGGTCGGGCTCAGACAACGAAAAAGTAAGTGTATTATTGAATTTTATATTATTATAGATAACTAGCAGAACCCGCGGCTAGTCCGCGTTCAATCTACAAAAAAAACTCTTTGTTGTATGTTATATGTACTAAAATCGCGATTAAAAATGGGGGGTGGGGGTAGAAAGGTGAAAATATTTTACCACCTATTCTCACACCTACCAAATATTAAAAAAAAATAATTAAAATAGGTCGAGTCGTTTCGAGCCATTTCGAGAAGTGTGACCACAAACACCGTGACACGAGATATTTATATATTAGAAGATTAAAGACTAGTGATCCGAGCTGGATTTGTTCAGGCAATGCAAATTAAACATTGATCTCTATGAAAAATTCTTTAATTTCAATTTAATAATATACAGCCGTCATGTCCACTCTAAAATACATTTGAAATATTGGTAAAAGAATATTACTAAATCGGTAGCTTCGGGGATTACCTCCTATATTCAAACTTACAAACTTACAAAGTTGCCCTTTTATAATATTAGTGAAGTTAATATATTCTTAAAGAACATGTATTTAAATAACGTTCATAGCTGTTGTACTCAACTGCTATGAGTCTGGATCACGCTGCATATTTTTAGTACGGCCTTGATTGAGTGATGAAGGACAAACTTTTATATTAATTGAAATTACACTTTAGAACAAAGTGCAGTCATTTTGTCCACACTTAGGTAAAATGATATCAAATATAAAAAAAAAATTGTAAATCACAATAATACGTCATGATTATATTGAATTATTTACTTATTGCTGTGTAAACGTTGGATTTTCCACCAATAATATTACGTTTTATTCCTTGGATTTCAATTTTTTTTTTATTTGCCATAGTATTTTACGGAATTGAGATTTTGCTTTTATTTTCCAAATCATATACAAAATATTTTATATGCGTTATGTCCTTAATAACATACGTCATATAAAGATATTGTGTTTATTATAACTGAAGTTTCTACGAAAATGATTTTTCAAATTGCTATAACCAACACTGAATATAACCAACAAATAATTATTTAACTAAATTACTAAGGATTTTATAAGCTTTTTTTATAAAAAGTATCAGTTTTTAATTACTTTAAATTCTATGTGATGTTAGCCTCTTACAATAAGTCACCTTATTACTTCAGGATATAATAACCTGTATATGATTTTGCAGAAATGGTACGATCGTGTCATCCAAGGATTAAAGTCCACCTTTGATTTCAAGATGTTCACTGAATTCCACTTTCTAATGTTCAACCTGGCCTCTCTCATACTTGCTGTGTGGGCGATCATCCCTTACTTCTTCCTAAAGTCTTACATGACCACTGTGAACATGGAAGGTGGAGCAACCATGATCAGTATTGTGGGTATTGCCAGTGGAGTTGGAATAGTAAGTTTTTATGTTGCTATATTTTATATGCTTATAAAAAAAATTAAATAAAGAGTATTAATTACTTCATTTTAGACTAACTAATTAACTAATAGGCGTTAAATCGAAGCCCAAATATCTTCAAAATACTCAAATATTTGTTTGTCTGTGGTGAGAAGAAAAATCGTCTAAACAGAACAACGGGAGTTTTATTGAATGGCAATTGCAGGAAAACATTAATTGAGCTATATTGTACTATATTTAAGTGTAATAAAAAGGTGATTAGATGACGTTCAATCTTGACACACATAAATTATGCATAACGTGGACGTACATAAATGTCCACTGCAAATATTTACCACGAGCGGGAATCAAACTACCACTTAGATATTACTACGCCATCAAAAAAATGTCATACAAAAATAGAACCGAAATACACAAAATATTTATATTACTAAAGTATATACATTTCAAGGCCAAACTTATTGCGAGATGCTACTTGTATGTAATTCTGATCAGTGTGTTACGTTAGATAAGAAGAAACAAAACTTAGATGTACTTATCTTATTTAATAATATTAAAGTAAATTCGTAAATCTGATTGTAAATATTTACTTGTGCGACGTTTAGCTGGCGTTTTAGACTAACAAATGATCGCCTAGAATGGTTTGAATTTTAGTATCAGTTTGCTTTTATAAATTTTTCTTAGTAGGATTATTTATGAAGAATATATAAGAATTACTAGCGGCTCACCCTTGCTTCACTCGGGTTCGCCTCTAGAAAAATAAAAACAAACCTATCCCACGAGAACCCTACATTTTTTCGGGATAAAAGTAGTCTGTGTATTATTCCAGACTATAATCTATCTCTGTGCCAAATTTCACCCAG
This sequence comes from Brenthis hecate, assembly GCA_951806755.1. NCBI lineage: Eukaryota > Metazoa > Arthropoda > Insecta > Lepidoptera > Nymphalidae > Brenthis > Brenthis hecate. Next base: position 20,234,745 of record OX638253.1, read on the forward strand.
ATCCGTTCAGCCCTTCTGACGTGAAAGAATAACAAACATCCATATTCAAAAACTTTCACATTTATAATATTAATACGGATTATGAAGAAAACACAATTCATTTAGTATAATACTCACCTGACAAATAAAGAAATTAAATAGACTTCTAAATTGGAAAACTGTATCTTGATATCATATAGCCAATATTTATAATTTTTTGTGTCTTTTGCTTTGGGGAAGATTTCTATCATTTCTTATTTAAAGGTAGCTAGCGATGGGTTTTTCTCACTTACATACACTGGGATAAATTTGGGTTGTATTGTCACTTTTTGGAATAAAATCAAAGATTAGAATAAAACAGGCAGAATTCAGTAATAGAAATCTGAAATGGTATCCTGTAAGCATGCTAACAATACGAAAAATCGAGTGGCTTCACTTTTATTTCTCCATAAACTCAGACAAAGTGTAAATATTTTTTGTATTTAAATTCAAACATTTTATCCGTAAGTGAAACTTCTTCTCGAGTACGACCTGTGCAGTGACAAATGTATATTGATATATTTTTTTTTTCATTTTAGGTAGCCTTAGGCTGGGCAGGTGACCAACCCTGGATGAATGTAACTAAAGTCTACGCAATCTGCCTTTTCATCTGTGGATTATCAATCGCAGCGTATCCTCTCATCATTACCAACTATTGGGCACTTTCTGTCAATTCCGCTATCTTTGGTCTCTCTTACGCCAGCTCTTACTCTTATACTCCAGCCATTTTGATAAAATTAGTCCCAATAGATTACTTTACATTGGGATATGGATTGATATTATTAAGTCAGGGTATTGGACACCTCGTTGGTCCTCCTATTGGAGGTAAGTTTTATTTTATTAACTTTTTTACTTAAAATAATGTTACATTTAATAGTAGTTTAATTTAAAATTATGGATCCGATTTATGTCCTGAAAAAACCTTTTATCTCTTTCAAGCCTATCGAGTGAGGTATCAAAATGAAGGTTTTTTAAGAGGCAATCACAAAAATATATACAATTTAAATAAATTTCCAAATATCTATCCAAACTAAAAAGCTGTAAATAAAAAAATAACTTACAAAAACACGTAAATAAATCCGACAGCGTAAAAAAACTAACTAAAAAGATGGGAACAAGTTAACAAAGCAACATAGTATTAAACAGCCGGACACATGGCTCATAAACGTAGAAAGAGTTGCAGCAAGTTCCTATACAATTATAAATTAAAATTTTAAAACCCCCTACGCAAATTAATTGTCATTTAAAGATTACACTGGCAATAGTACTACAAGTAATCATTTACTCGATTAAGTGCTTTACGCGTATGAACGCCAAAATGCCTTACATCATTTTGGAAAAGAGGTGATACTCTTACACTGCTGGACCGATACTAACCAAACATAGCTAAGAACCACCGCAAGGAAACTGGCTTTCAAATGAAAAATAACCGCATCGAAATCGGTCCATCCATTTGAGAGCTACGATGCCACAGACAGACACACAGACAGATATCGACGTCAAACTTATTACACCCCTCTTTTTGCGTCGAGGGTCAAAAACATATGTCTCCAACTGCATAATATTATGTTCCTTTGGCAATAATTGTTCCCATATTTTAGTTCATTTTTTATGATTTAGTGCAATAATTGACACCAATGTTTTTTTGCAATGGGTAACCCGCCATAAAAAATTGTAACCAGCTCTAATTATTACAACATTTCCAGGTCTTCTATTCGATATAACTCTTAATTGGGACCTAACGTTTTACGTCGGCGGTGTGTGGGTGATACTTGCGGGTGTGTTCATCGGCATTATACCGTATACAGCGAATATGCGTATGTGTGGGTCGGCGCCATTGCTGAATGAAGTCGAAGAAGCGCAGAGCAAATATTCGATGAATGCTTAACAAAGTTTAGATAAATAAAGTATTTATCGATAAATAAATATATTTTTTATTGTTAATTAATTTCATCTTTTATTATTTTCATGACGTAACTGTAGCCTGTATCTTCTTTATCATTATCTGATAAAAATTGAGTAATACCTAAATACATAGTTAATTTAAAAAAAATCTATTTTGATAACGAAAGGTAATCGTTACTAAAGAAGTTTAGGAAAATCCATCTCTAAAGGAGTGGCAAAGTTGACTCGGAAAAAGATATTATTTATTATTTCATTTTATATTTATTATTATTGATTTTTACGTTATTTAGCAAAATAATTAAAATATATTTATCAGTGTTTTTCAAAATTTAACTACATAGGCCCTACGAAGCCTGGGCAAGCTGCTAGTTATACAACAACTGGCAGATATAACACGGTAGGTATACAATTAATAATATGTTTTTATAAAAATAAAATGGTACTCGCTTAAATTTAAAATGACAAATAATTGCATACAAACAGTAAAAAACTGCTTAAAACAAACTTAACTCGGAAACTAAGTAGAAAATATTCAGCCGAATAATAGTTTAGCGTAAAATTAAAAGTTAAATTTGTAATATCGGACAAAAATACTAAGAGAAAAAATCCAGTGCTTTAATGTATTTTATATATAATCTATAATTCATTAATCACTTATAATTGGCATGGCCAAGTTAACATAAAGTTAGAGAAAAAACAGCGCAACGAAGCAAAGAGTGTTAACTACCACTGTGTTTGAGTCGTATTTTTATTATTAAATATAAATAAATATGTGTTGGGACATTAAGACACAGCACCATCTATTTCCATGGTAAACTACGAGACTTGTGTTATGGATACCTGATAGTTGATACACTACACATATAACTTTAAACACGTACATATTATAAACTAGCATTGCTCGCGGCTCCGCCCACGTTCAGATGACCAAAAATCAAATTCCTAGGTTTTACATATTAGTATACTCTTACATTGCGGTTATTGTATTTTTTCTCAAAAATGAGATATTTTCCCGCGATATAAAGTATCCTTTATGTTGACCAGGATAACCAGCTCATCATCAAAATCCCTCCAGTGGTTTTTTCGTGATGCGGTAACAGACAGACAGACAGACAAAAATTGTAAAAACTATAGATTCGGCCTCTGTATCGTTAATAAAGTCTATTTCAATAAGATTTTCCAAAAAATATTCAATGTACAGATTCGGCTTAGTTTCGATTTTATTAAATGTATAGATATAAACATCCATGACTGGAGTACAAACATTCATGCTCATCACACAAATGAATACCAGCGGGACTCAAACTCGCGACTGTTGGAACAGTAAGTAGGATCACTACAAACTGAGCCAAACGTGTCGTCAGTAATATTACAGTTAAATATTGTATATAATAATGATAATTTTATTATTAAATAACACGTCACATCTACTTATACAAGGAAATATTTCTCAGAATAACTTACGATGAGTAACAAATAAAGTAACAATGAACTTGCTATGACATAACGTCACTTAAAACCGCAGACTAAAATAGTGAGATAGACCAAAGCATGACTGACGAACACAGACAGCGATACGATATTCTATTTGTATGCCATAAATTAGACTGAACCAATTCGTGTCAGAGACGTTTATATGGTTTTACTTTTATTGCTCTTCTAACGGTTCACTTTTGCTTCGCTCGGGTTCATCCCTATGTACGTTTTAAATAGATATAAATAGTTATTATCCAGTGTTAGCCAAGTAAATTAAAAAAATATCGATAATTTTTCCGATGTTTTAATTGTTACTCTGCTATTCGGGCTGGAGACAAGTCCAACAAATCCAAAATCATCAAAATAGGTCCAGCCGTTCTTGAGTTATAAGTGTTGTAACAAAACCGACTTAGTTATATTCACTAGCAAATAACCCCCGCTTCGCTCGGGTTCATCCCTAGTTTTCGCAGCGCACGCCAAATATTGACTATTACAGACAAATTTTTGATACCTTAGGTTACATTATTGAAATTTTTGTGGGGATCTCTAATTTTTGTGAAAATAAAATATGGCCCATGTTACTTGCTAGTAATGTAGCTTTTGATAGGTGAAAGAATTTTTAAAATTGGTCAGTAGTTTTTTAGTTTATCCATTACAAACAAACATAAAAATTTTTTTTTTTCCCTTACAATATATTAAAGTATAGACTAGCTATGTGTCTCATGCTAATTCCCATTAGCAACTTCTTAATGTTTTTTTTTATTTTGAAAAACTCCTCAACTTTTCTTTGTCTATCAGTCAAATAATTTTTATTAAAATGATCTGAAGTAAGATTTTTATTTTTTTTTATTTTTAAAAATTATAACACTCTAAAGTCTAAACCTATTGTAGAACCGTACATTCGAGAAGAAAACATAGATAATAGCCATTTAAAATAATATGTTTGATTAATTAATTATTATTATAAAGAATAATCTTATTAAGATAAGCAAATCTATTAAAAACCCTAGCGGGAGGTGTTCGTGTTCCTCTAACATTGTGTATTTATATTTATGTTTGAAACAAGACGTTATAATGAATTGAATTATTATTAAACTCAAAGAAAACAAATATTAGTTAAATCTGAAAGTGGGTCAAATAAATAACTATTTGTAATACAGACGCCAAACAGAAACCTGACGCCATTTATATTTGATCAACATTTATTATCATACGGCTTTACGAGGTTACTTCATTAACCATTTATATACCTGTCATAAACCTTATCATGAAGCTATTAATAAATACTGTCTCCTTTAGATGAGAAGAGAATGATCGATGTTATGCAAAGAAAATCTAATGTCATATATATACATATAATAAAACTGTAGAGGTCGAATGTCTGTACATAGAAAAAAATGCTAAAAACCGAGTTAGGGGGTGTAAGAAAAGAAATAGAAAATATTCATATTTTTTTATTTTCATTTTTTTTTGTTTCTCTATTTGTCTGTTTGTCTCTTTGTACGGGCTAATCTTCGAATCTTTAGGACCAATTTCAATGAAATTTTGCATGGTGGTACCCTATATCCCCGGTCAACATTTTAGATATTTTTTTATCCCAGAAAATTAAAGAGTTCCCGTTAGTTGTTGGATAGTTAAAAAACTATAGTAACTTATACAGCTTAGTACACAACGACTTATGCAACTAATTTAGTAAAATGTGGCATGCTAATAACTTATAATGCTGGTCAAACAACAGGTTACTTTTTATCCCGGAAAAATGAATGGTGCCCGTGGGATAGATCTTTTTGTGATTTTATTTTGTTAATTTCTAGTAATAAATAAATATGTTAGCACATTAACACACAGCACCATCTAGTCCCTTGGTAAGCTACGGGACTTGTGGTATGGATACCATGGATACCAGATAGTTGATACACTACATATATGTATATAACTTTAAAATACGTATATATTATGAATGTAAACATCCAGGCCTGGAGAACAAACATTCGTGCTTATTACATAAATAAATGCCCCCAGCGGGACACGAACCCGCGACCGCTGGCACAGCGAGTAGAGTTACTACAAACTGAGCCAAACATGTCGTCAATCAGAATAAAAAATCAGAATGAATAGGTACAGAATAATGCGTCTAAAAATACTGGCGTGTATTCGTGCTCTACATTGTGTTTTGCTGTCACCAGATTTTTGATATTTTTATATGAAGAAATTTTGAGGGAATTTTAATACTAGACGTTTGGTATGAGGAAATTAAGAATTGTTATAAATATATCAATTAACTTGCTTTTTAAGTATTTTATGCCCCACAAACATTTTGTCCGTGCCTTTTTTTGGTAGTTTCTATTAAAAAGGATATGAAGGAATATGTAGTCTATTTGTTATCACACATAAACTTATAATAGAGTTATAATATTTTCTTTGATTTATACGAATACTAGCAGAACCCGCGGCTTCGCTCGTGCTAAAAGTACAAAACTCTATAATGGTAGGTTTCATACAAACTTTCATCCACTATTTTACCCCCTTATGGAATGAATTTCGAAAAATGCTAAAACACGTATTTAATTAATTGTATTGAAGAGCATTTATATCAAGTTTCAAATAATCATAAATATTTTTTTGATTGTATTATAACGTGTTTTCCCGTGGGAAAAAGATAATATCCCGTGGGAAAGAGATAATCTCCACAAAAAAATCACGCCAATCCGTCACTCTGTTTCGACGTGAAAGAAAGACAAACAAACAAACACACTTTCACATTTATAATATTAGTATTGATTTCACATTTTAAATGGAACTGTCTTTTCTGATTTTGTCGCGGTTTTATTTTGAGTTTTAGTTTATTTGTGTCTCTCCCGTTATCGTGTTTTCTGTAAGCATTCGGGGTTTCGGGAACAAAAACTTAAATTAAATCACGAAACCGATTTTTTTATTTAAAGACTTTCATTTAAAGAGTTAGACAATGTAAATAAGGCCAGACATTTTAGGTCATTGAAGGAGATTGATGTGTGTGCGTCAATACATTTTATACAGAGTAAAATTAGGACGAAACAGAAATGTTCACAAATGCTAGGGATAATAATGAATATATCCTGTTTTAAATAATTAGGATCCCCTGGCTACAGTTCTATTTTGTTTCTAATTAAAGCGAAAATACCATGAAGTTAACGGAAGCACGTTTTATAGGACAAATTATCTCTAAAAAAAGCTACTAGGTGTGTCTCCAGAAAATGCTACAGGATAACACATGTCTGATGGATTATGTATCTTTCTCTCTCTCTCTCATATGTATTACTAGCGACTCGCCCTAACTTTTCTCGGGTTCGTCCCTAGCTACGTTTTAACGGTTAGTATGGATATCCTACTACCCACCGGAAACGTACATTTTTTCGGGATAAAAAGTAGCTTATGTGCTATTCCAGACTATAATTTAACTTTGTGCCTTTAAAGACATTTAACGGATCTGGATTAATCCAGATCCGTTCAGCCGTTCTGGCGTGATTGAATAACAAACATCCATCCATCCAAACTTTCACCAATTTATTATTTATGGCATTAGTACTAGTTTTTCCCGCAACATTTTCCAATAGAGGCGCGTAGATAAAACATAGATTATAATCTAGGCTATAAACTATGACCATTTCAAATTTTACTAAAACCTAGAGTCTACAGTTCGAGCGTGAAGTAACTAACAAACTCACTCACTCACTTTCTTACAGCGTTTGTATTTATAATAATAGTGGTATTTGTATTGTATTGTATCATATATACGCTTACACGATTTTTTTTATAATTTATAACAATGTGTGACATTAAGGCACCGTGATGTTAAGGTCCAGTTTCTAAGATCAGAATAGAGACAGATATAAAAAAAACGCATACACCACTGCCCCATGTAGCCCTCAACGACCGCGGACACACCGGCGTTACAGTTGACAATAGATTTCTTATGCCCGATTTCACCAACATCCCATAACCTACCACCTACGTATGGGATCCCTAGCTTAAAGTCTCCCCTGAACGTATTTCTAGTACCTATATTTAGGTGGCATTTTAATATTTAGGTGACCCCTAACTGTCGGTGAAACAGAAACTGTCCCCTAACAGCCCCCTAACCATGCTTAGGGGATCCCTTAAACTTAGGTGACGTTGATGAAATCGGATATTAGTTTAATTAATTTCTTAAAAATTTACCTGGAGGTGTTATGTAGTAGTAGTAATGTACCTGTTGCATTGTTGCATGAGGCTTTGTTTCTTTGTAGAGATACTTATACGTACAGTAATATATCTTTTCACTAGATTTTCACTAATATTAAATACTAGCGTATATTCTAAAATAAAAGTAGCCTAAGTTACTCCTTATAACATCAGCTATCTACCAGTAAAAATCGGTTCAGACGTTTCGGTGATTAGCTGGAACAAGCAGACAGACAAACATACAGACAGAATAAAATTTTCAAAACTGAGTTTTTCTTATAAGGAACATGTATTTTGACATTACAAACAGACACTTCAATTTAATTTATCTGTATAGATACAGTAATATATATTTGCACAAAATTCTCATTAATATTAAACATATTAAAAAGGAGAACGTAAAGAAAGGCTTTTTAGAGAGCTTAAACTGTCTAATACATAAAGCGCTTGATAATAATTCTATGTCAACTACTGAAAATTATTATTATTGGCTACTATTTAACTAGTGCCGTTACTTACTTTGCCTATAAACTCAGTCTCCATCCCTTCTTTCTCCTTTAAAGTAATTGGGAAATTTAAAAATAAAACACGATTATAACTTTTTACAATGACAACTTTATTTAGGTTTTTGAAATGACAACAATTTAGGTCAGACTTTCAACAACAGTTACCGTTGTATCACACTCAAATAATACGTTTTTAAACTTTTGAATAGCTTGTAGCATTGAATTTTAATTTTATATGTATTTGAGATTATGCTCCAACGAAATCATTATTTAAATATGTTTATTAACTACCTAGTTTTCATTTAAATTTCATAATAATTTACATATTTTATATGATATGTAATTATATTTAGGTTATCCATATATTTTCTTTTTTGAGAAAAAATAAACACTGTAATTTATTACATTTGAGTGTGATACCTCTCTTATGAAAACCCTGCGAGAGATTCTAGAAGTTATGCAAATGAAGTTAATTCCAAAACAAAGTTTAGAAATTTTTTATAATGTAAATAAAATATTTCGATGATTTTTTTTTAAATTATTCTTATTCAATAAGACAAGTACCTAAAATTATTATAGTAGATATTATAATTATTTGAAAAATAATTAAATAATTTCTTTTTATTGCCAGTTTTTATTTTTATTTTTAATAAATGATATACATATTTGTCTTAAAATACAAAAATAATTTTCAATTAATTTTACATTAAAATAAAAAGATATATATTATAGTAATGAGTTTTTAATCAATTTATAACGGAAAATGATAATTGACAGACAGAAACTGGATAGGTAATAATAATAAAAATATTATTTTGCACATCGAAAAATATAAGCTATTTAGAAAAAATACACTTTATTTCGCACTACAATATTTTAGTTCACATTTAACCTAACATTGAATTATGTAGTTACAAGTATTAAATAATTTATGTACGTACATTAGGGGCCGTTCATAAAATACGTTCGCATACAAGGGGAGGGGAGGGGTCTGGCTGAATGTGACAAGATGTGACAAGGGGGGACGGGGGGTATACGGCAACGTGACGTTCGCCGTTTATTATTTTTTGACATGAGCGCTAGCTCTGTGGCGCGACTCTAGCGGCGTTGCGATCCGTCACAACTGGTTTCTTTGTTTTTCCAATACTTGAGAGAGTAACGTTTCCACGTACTCTGCGCTCTCTATTCAGTAACAAATGAAAATACTGTTTCTCATGTATTTATTATTATTTTATTCCTTCATTCGCCATTTAGCAGTGAAATATTATTTATTATTTATATGTTCGTTATGAAAGATATTTATTAATTTATTTAAATTTTATTATAATAACTAAATAAATATTTTTAATTTTCAGAATTTGTGTACTATCATTTAGAATTTATCATACTCTGCATGGTGTCTTAGTTTTTGTGATGAAATATTTCCAGGGGGGGTCACAGAAAGTGTGACACAGCGTGACAAATGGGGGCGGGGGGGAGGGGGATCAAAAAAAGCTGATTTTAGTGTGACGTATTTTATGAACGGCCCCTAATATAATTTTTACATAAATGTCTTTACGTGAATACATCTCGTGTCTTTCAAAATTTCTATGCAACCAAAATATTTTATGTTTTTTAACTTAAATTCAAACTAGAATTCATTAATTTCACCTATTTTCCCATAATAAAGGTTAATTTTACTTTACCAATGGCACAAATTGTCAAAATTAAATACTTATATAAAAATATTGATGAAAATATATAACGAATAGTATAAATTAATATAAGTAAAGAAATAAATATTTAGTATTTTGTATAAAAGTATTGATATTATCTATACATATAATAAAATCGTAACTAAGCCGAATCTGTACATTGAATATTTTTTGGAAAATTTTATTGAAATATACTTTATTATCGATACAGAGGCCGAATCTATAGTTTCTAGATTTTTTGTCTGATAGACAGACAGACAGCTTTCTGTCTGTCTGTTACCGCGTCACGGAAAAACCACTGGAGGGATTTTGATGAAATTTGGTATGGTGATAGCTGGTTATCCGGGTCAACATATAGGATACTTTTTACCACGGAAAATATTTCATTTCTGAGAAAAAAAAACAAAAACTGCAATGTAAGAGTATAGTAATATGTAAAACCTAAGAATAAGTTTTTCTCATTTGAACGCGGGCGGAGCCGCGGGCAATGCTAGTAATATTATAAAACTATGTAATATTGTATGTATGTATGTATTCAGCCCTTTTTAACGTCCCACTGCTGGGCACGGGCCTCCCTTCAGTAAGAGTTGCGTTCAAGTGCGGGTTGGCGGACTTCACATGTCTTTTGAAAACTTGCTAGGTTCTCTCAGACATGCAGGTTTCCTCACGATGTTTTCCTTCACCGTTAAGACAAGTGATAATCATGTTGGAAATGATTCGCACATGAAAATATCAGAGGTGCGAGAATTCAATTTATGTATAGTTAATATAGATAATGTCGCTAAAAGAAATTTAAAGAATAGTAATCTGAATAAAATAAAATAATCAGAATGATAACGTTTCAACTATGTTATGTCACATTTTAACATGTTATTTCAATGTATTTTTAGTATTGCGATATTGATCACAGATTATCGTCTAGTCTACGCGCTGAGATTCGAATCTATTTTTTTGTGTGAAAGATAGGCGAATGTTTGGCGGCATCTGATAAGTAATATGTTATTTTTGCGTAAAATTTAAAAGAAATAAAACGATGGTATGTATATTATGTAAAATATAGAAATTTTTAAATTTTAAATAAAATTTTATTTAAAATTTTTAAATTTTAAATAAAATTTACAAGAGACGTATTCACGTAATGACTTGTTTTACTCAAAATAAAGTTGTGTAACTAACATCAGAGTACAGATAGGATAAAGCGAAGAGGTAGACCGGGACACTTTTAACTTACGTATAATTTTTGATATTCATAAGAATCGTTCATAAGGGATTCAAGCGTTTCGAATTATATTTATATACTACACTTATATATAAACGTAACGACACGTGTCTATTCCGCCGGATGTAACAAATTTTATTTCCGCTGGAAACAAATATGCGCTAACTAAAGCTAACATTAAAAAAATCTGTTACTAAGTTTATACAATTTTAGAACGTGATTCGTGCTCATGAATAACATTTAGGAAAATAAAAAAAAAGACTGAAAAGCTCTGTGGTAACGCGTTCGTTTGAAACCAAGTGGAGGAAACCAACTGAAGCATTATTCTCATTTTTAACATGATTATCACTGACCTTATCGTGAGGAAACCTGTATATCTGAGAGAAACTAGTAAGTCTTCAAAACACAAATTTCACAACAATCACATCCAATCTGCACTCGGTAAGCGTATATTTGATAATGGCGTGATCATGAATCATATTGAAGGGAGAGCAGTGCCCAGCAGTGAGACGTTAAAGAGGGTTGAATACAATAATTTACCAAAGAAGTGATAATTTATAGCAGTCTTTATAATGATTTCTATGTATATATTAACGAGAATAATACCGTGTGCTCTACATATGATTTGTTTCCAGGGAAATTTCTAACTCAAACAGGGGTCACGTTACGTTTATTATTACCTACAAAAGTGCCAATTCATGATAAATGGGGAGTGTATAAGAAATATATTATATATTAAAAGTGAAGGGAAGACGTTTCAACATATGGAAAACATTTATATACAACTACACTATGACAAAAGTTGAGCGTAGTACATAAACAATCAAGACACCCTTTCGTGTACATACTTTAAAATTGTGCATATACAAGAAGATTAATAATAATTTATATATCATCATTTAGCTAATAACACTGAATAACATTGTAAAAATTATTCTAAGTTACACTAAACTCAGTTAAGTTTTGTTTAAGTTGAACTCAATATTTTTGAGTTCAGTATTATTGAGTTGAATAATTATTTAGAGTTTTGTTGGTAATTTTTAAGTGTGATTAGCTCAGTGACGATATGAAACAACCATTTTTCTTATATCTATAACAGCAGGAGCAACGTGTAAATGCATAAGATCTCATCAAGCCAACACAACCGTCTTAGTTCAGGATCTAAAACTCAGAGCCTTTGAGCTTTAAGCATCACTTAAAACTTTAACTTCGACCAGAAACTATTAACGTCAAATCTTTGAAAAATATTATGTTACGTTCTTTACTACTTTGTTTGTTTGCATATTTACACCATAAATAAATTTTACTTCTCTTGCGCCAAATAAAAGTTTCATCGAAATTGGGAAAGGTGTATAGAAATTTTTATAAAATATTGTTTTCGTCTTTTAATCCGTTTGTAAGTCACAGCCCTGATATTTAATACCTAGGTTTATATATAATATATACTATTCTTTATTGCACTTATATGTAAAATACAGAGAGTAACAAACCATAAAATTAGTTAGCAAAGGTGGACTTATCTCTAGAAGAGATCTCTTCCAGTCAACCTAAATGAGTTAGAGAGATAGTATTAAAATGCAGGCTAAAGTGCAGTAACTCAAATGTACTTAAATAAATATATATTATATATACATATAACCAAACATTATACATATTATATACCATTATAATTATATAATTATATAAAGGTATATAATATGTATAATGTTTTGTTAATTTAATATAATTTGAAATTAGTGACGTTTATATGAAACGAAATTTTAAATATTTCAGCAAAATTCTGGTGGACAGGAGTGACAATCGTAAAAGAGTAATATTATCTTTATTATCTATTCAAATATTATTATGTATATTATTTTATATATTAGTTTTAGTAGTTTCATATATGCTTAACAAACAGCTCACATGTATCTAACATACAATACTATTGTGAGTTGTGGCTTAAGCTCTGGTCTAGGTATATTACTAATCAAAGCAACAGAGTGGTTCTATTTCCCAAACTACAAACGATTGTGTCAGGCTTCTATCAACAATAACACTAACATTAAATGACTTAGAAAAGGACGTAGAAAAGGCTTAGACAAATATTCTCACTTGAAATCACGTTAGGTTACTTCAGATTAAGTAATAAAACATCTTGATATAAAACTATTTTTATCAACTCTCCTTTTTGATAGAGCTATTTAATTAGCAAAATGTCGAGTTATCAAAAATAAAAACCGACTTCAAACAAAAACACTAAAAAGTAAAAAATAACTAATTGGTAGTTTTCATTTACTATACGAGTACATACCTAATCAAATATTTTCGAAGTCGGTGTGCTTTGGCTAATAGATTTTTTGCCAACATTTCTTGCTAAGCTCTAGGTAAAACCACTTTCAATTTGCCAAATTAAATAAAAATAGTTTTATTTCAATCAACAATACGTTAATATTAATGAAAATACCTAATCTACTCAATAAATCTTGATGACACATCAAATACGTTCAATTATTATAATTACTTTCGTGTCTATTTTCATGTAAATTTAACATTGATATATAAAAACATAGATACCTACACATTTCCTAACAAATATCTCTTTAAAAAGTGGCACCGACATAAGACATTAAGTTAAACTAAAGAATAAAATTAATAAATCGAAAGTTCTAACTGCCTAAAACAAATTCGAACTTACCTTTTACTTTCTTATATAAAACAATGTTGCTATAATTTTACCATCCGAAAAGCAATGAACAAGAGATTTGAAAAAAGCGCACAAATTCGAAATGTGCACTTCTTTTTGATACCACCTTTGAGATGCTAATTGTGTATCTTGAGTTTTTGTATATCAATGAGATTTAACCGAAATTAGTTAGACAATTGGATAGCTACAAATAAATTATTGGCAAATAGTAGATACATATAATGTAATTTATATATTTTTATTAGTAAGTCCTTTGAGCTTTTCAAATAATAAGTAAATATCTATGACCGTTGGATATAGTACATAATAAATGATTAAAGAATGTAGTGACTCTCTGTCGTTATGGCAGTATCCCATCAACTAGCCATTATTATTTATTTATAAGGCATATTTATGTTATACGCAAAGACAAGACTGTTCCGTACCTTTTTCTCCTCTGTTTGTCAACCGATTTTCTTTTTTTTTTTTTGTTTAGTTGCTATTGACGAGACTTAGTGTTATCAAAAAAAAATTTGAGAACAGTAAGTTGTGTTTTATATGGACAGGTAAATATTCAATAATGATTATGGACCACTGAACAAACACTAGTCAATCGTAGATTAAATATCTCAGTCTAATTAAACCTCTTTTCTTGTAAGAATTAAGGTTTTCAGAATTGCCACAAACAAAAAAGATACACTTTAAAATCACTTTAAAATAATTCATTTCACCTAAAAGTGTACTGTAATGTACCTTTAATTTATGGGAAACCACCCTTAAGACCCACCCTTATAAAATTGATTCATAATTGGCAATAACGTGTAATATATACATAGAATACATAGAAAATAGCAGCCTTTTCAAGTCAAAAACCAATCGGAATGGAAAGACAGAGTGGTCAGTACATTCTTTATCTCTACTTTCTACGAATATTTAAATTATATTTCATATTGAACCTTTTTTTATAGAAAGTACACATGAACTATATTATGTTTTATGTATTAAGCTATAAAGAGAACATTTAACAATTAGTTACTAGCTACGAAAAAACATATCACGATTTTTATTTACTTTCTAACACATATACGAGTGTATTAATAACTTTGGTTTGGCAATGCACGTTTTGTTTATATGTTAAGGATTTTATATATATTTATGTAAGTATACACATATAAAAGATATTCTGGTAATATACTGTGTAGGATATGCTGTATTTTATTATTTTTAATGACTTATATTATGATTAATTCTTAAAAATGAGTTTCATTAAAGAGTATGTTTAAGTTTAAGAAAATGAAATTTAATAACAAAATATAATAAAATTAATATTTTTTACAATTTTAAAAATAATTACTCTTTTTAGACTTTGATAGGACAGTTTTGATTAATTCCATTAAGATACATTTTATTTAAATCATTACCCACTTACTAATTAAAGAGGGACACTGACAATAAAAAAAAAAGAGTGCTTGAATTCGCCGCAAGAAGGCGCTAGTGTAGAGTGTTGTCTGTAGAACTGTCAAATGGTAGTGAACATTTACTGTTTGCGAGCTTTTTATCACGGAGTTTAACTAATATTCATGATTATTGTAAAGATTGTGCCATTTCTAATTAATTATGGCAGGCACGGTACGACACAATAAATCTTATTGGTTTAAAAGAAGAGTTAAGTAAAAGTCAATATTTTATTTATTTGGTTATGATTAATTATTTAAAACCCTTTTGCACTAATAATTTTATAATTATTATATTAAATTTATTAGCCCAGCCGCACTAACAAATACTTTTTAATGACAGCGATAGGACCTCACTCACCAGTGGCGCCAACCGGTGCCGTCAGAAACAATTAGCCTTCATTATCGGAGATATGGGTGTACCTATTTTCTTTAAAGGGTCAATAACAGAGTGTAAATAATAATACTCATATAATATTATATTGAAAGATCTTCTAATAGAAATAATTTTATTATTTTTAAAAGAAGTAATAAGGATATATATAATAAATGTTTTATTAATTAGTAATAATTGCTGATAAATTGACGTTGAGCAAAATTGTGTTTCAAAATAGATATGACAGTTTCAAATATCACTTAGATATTATTTTAAGCATTTAGAATTTAATATTTACTTCATTTATATGAATAACAATATAAAATTACCATTTTTGTCTAGTGGTAATCATTTGAAGGGTTTTAGTCACTAAATATGTACATATGTACGATGTACATCAAAAAGTTTACTTAGCCAGCCAACTATAATTTATAACTATGACATATGATCAATCATACCGTACTAATAATAGAACGATATATAATAATTATTAGTTTAATTTTTCTTTTATAAATTACTGGTATTTTTTTTTATTATGTCTCAAACAAAATCTTTGTTTTGTGGTAATCATTTGAAGGTTTTTAATTACTAAATATGTATGTACGTGCGATGTACGTCAATATGTATACCTAATACTTTATAGGCAAATATAATTTATAACTATAACATGAATATCAATCATCCCGTACTAATAATAATTAATTAATAGAACGATATTTTTCTTAGTGTATAATTATAAAATAATTATTAGTTTTTTTTTTTAAATTACTCCGTTTTTTTTATGTCTAAAAAATTTTTTTCAATGAGTACCTACTGAAGCACTTAGTATTTAATATTTACTTCATTTATTTGAGTTATAATGTAAAATAACCATTTTTGTCGTGTGGTAATCATTTGCAGGTTTTTAGTCACTAAATATGTATGTATGTACAATGAACATCAAAAAGTTTATTAGTTAGTTTATAGTCAACTATAACTATAATTTATAAATACAACATATGATCTATCATAGCGTACCAAAAGTAGCACGATAAGTTTTTTTTTCAGTGTACATATTTTATAATAATTAATATTTAGTTTATTTTTTTTTATAAATTACTGCTAATGTTTTTGGCGAGTACGTAAGAAGTGTTTTATTATTGTTGCGATGCCATGCATGTTGGACATTTTTATTTTGTGTTGATAATTCCTAATCTTAAATTATGTCTGATAAAATATTTTGTTTAATTTTTTTAAGGCGCGCGAGAGAGCCGCGTCGACATAGTCATGCCCTTTCGCTGATTTGAATAATATAAGTTTAAAACAATATTTATTTAGTTAGTTAGTTGTAAGTTCAGTTAGTGATTGTTAAGTGAACTAGGTAGTTAAATAATTAAAGAAATAAATCGTAAAAAAAGTTAAAACTTAAACTTAAAGAGAGTTAAACTATGTTTTTATATATTCAAGTCCACATCAACGTGGAATTAAATATATTTATATAATATACAGATAAAATACATTTTTCTGATTTTAATGTCAATAATTCTGTACTTAAACTCTTCTGGTAAATAAGCACTGAGACGACGATAAATTAATATGATTAACAATTATTAATTTCGTTAATGATTATTAAGTGCATTTTAATAACAAATTAATTAGTTTAGTTAAATAATTATAAATTAAAACTTAACGGTCTCCACGTAGGTACTTATACTATACATACGAGAGGCGCATGCAAGGCACGACGACGTAACTTGCAGCCTTCTCGTAGAATTGAATAACAAATTAAAATGAATAATTAATAAATAGATAATTATAAACTTTCATTAATAATTATAACGTTTAATTAAAGAATAAGTTAACTAGCTTAACTAAATAATAATTAGGATTTAAACTTAATGGTCTCCATGTACAGGCGCGAGCGGGGCGAGCGTGGTGCGTCGTTGCAGCTTGGGGCCTTCTCATAGAATTGAATAACACAAGTCAATATGAACAATTAATATTTAGTAATTTTCATAAATGATTAATAAATTAATACTATCTTAGATTTACACGCATATTTGACATTTTAAATAAAACTATCTTTTCGGATTTTTTCGTGGATTTATTTTGATTATTGATTCCCGACGTTTATTGCTTTACAGCAATCATGGAGTGATCATGAGAGTTGTCGGGAACCAAAAATCAAAATAAATCCGCGAAAAAAAACGTATCCATACATAGTTTTATTTAAAATGATTATTAAATTAATTAATTAATGACTTAACTAGTTAAATAATAATAGTTTAAACTTAACGGTCTCCACGTAGCGGTGCGAGGGGCGCGAGCGCGGCGAGCGAGGCGCGGCGGCGGCGCTGAGCGGCGGGCGAGGCCGGCGACGCGGGCGTCACCTGCAGCCCCGCCGCGGAGCCCCGCGCCGCGCGCGGCTCCAGCTCCAGGGAGAGGGTGTATTGTCGCTCTTCTGGTATCACTAGTGTACGGTCTAGGAGAAACTCGCATACCTGTGCAGTGAGATTATTGTAAATAAATAATAATATAATAAATATGTTGGGACATTAACACACAGCGCCATCTAGTTCCATGGTAAGCTACGAGGCTTGTGTTATGGATATCAGGTAGTTGATACACTACACATATATAACTTTAAATACATACATAATATTATAAATATAAACATCCATGACTGGAGTACAAACATTCGTGCTCATCACACAAATGAATACCCCCAGCGGGATTCGAACCCGCGACCGCTGGCACAGCAAGTAGGGTCACTACAAACTGAGC
Organism: Brenthis hecate; assembly: GCA_951806755.1. NCBI lineage: Eukaryota > Metazoa > Arthropoda > Insecta > Lepidoptera > Nymphalidae > Brenthis > Brenthis hecate. The sequence goes on from OX638253.1 coordinate 20,253,021, forward strand.
CAAACGTATCGTCAAAATTGTAATAATAATAATGACCCCCTGACCGGTTTCGGCCACGACGGTCAATATGAGGACATGCAAGAGATATTATACTGCACAAGTATGCGCGCAATCATAGAGCACTCTCGTGAACAAATACTCGACACGATCGAGGAGAATTGAGACGCAGGATCACCAGTTTTACGTGCTCTCTGAGGCACGGGACGGGGGTGAATAACCGCCAACTTCCCAACTCCTCAGCTGGTACTGAGATTTGCTTAACAGAAAGACTCAATATCTAAAATTGGCCCGACCCGGAATTCGAACTCGGATGTAGAGCCATACCTGCTAGCCATTACACCACCGAGGCAGTTACCAGAGATTATTGTAATAATATATACGAGTAGGTATGTACCTAAATGTGTATGACTGACTTGTTGGTCTAGTGGCTTGCATGTATGACGACCGAAAGATTCCGGGTTCGAGTCTCTGGTCGGACTAAATATTTACTAGGATTTTCTGTCACTAAATACTCAGTTGTAGCCCTGAGTTGGGAAGTTGGCGGCACTGTAAGCTGTCGGTCCTATCTCTTAATTCTGACGTCACAATCAACAATGAAATGCATTCAATATCACATGATGTGGTCATCAAAATTAAAATAAACATAAATTGCAATTTTTACTTACACCAGATACAAATAAAGGCAATGGTAAAAAAGGTAAATTAAAATTCATCCTTAAGAGCTTTGAAGATATTTTGATAACTTGCTAATCTTAGATTATTTAAATACACGTACATACCTTAGGAATATGATCGATCTTATACGGAGTTTGTTGAAAATTTCTTATCTCCCGAATCACATGAGCAATCTAGAAATTAAAAATATTATTACTTCAAAAATTTACTAAATACATTAGATTAAAATTAAATAAATATTTCAACGAGCAAAGAGTTATTAATACCTAAATAACCAGAAATATCTGAAATAACCATAGACGAGAATCGATCCCACAACTACTGATGCACAAAATATGGTTGCGCATATTTGTGCAAATCTAAAGTACATATTAAAAAGTCATCAAACTATTATTCACTTACCATTCTCATCTTAGAAAAGTTTAGAAGACCATCTGGTGTATAATTGGAAGTGCCTTCTTCTATAAATGATAAGTCAGATAAGTACATCCCCAAGTACGGGATGCAGGGCGGGTCGCATCTGTTCGTGAAGAGTATATTACAAAAAGTACCATTATAATTGAAGAATACATAAAATGCCTAATGTATTTTAACGTATTTTCAGGTAGCTCTTGTCCAAACTAACTGACTAAATTATAAACTTTAACTATATAGTATACTAGCGTCTCACCCTCGCTACGCTCGGGTTCGTCCCTGCTTACGTTTTAACGTTCAGTATAGATTTCTCAGAGATGAGATATTCTCCCGCAGTAACAAGTATCCTTTATGTTGACACGGTTAACCAGCTACCGTCATACCAAATTTCATTAAAATTCCTCCAGCGGTTTTTCCGTGATGCGGTAACAGACAGACAGACAGACAAAAATTCTAAAAACCATAGATTCGGCCTCTGTATCGATAATAATGTCTATTTCAATAAGATTTTCCAAAAAAATATTTAATGTATAGATTTGCCTTACTTAGAATTTTATTATATGTATAGATAATATATATACATATAAGTGAAATAATCGTTTAAACCTTTATGAAGTTTTCAAGTATTTGTGTATATTAAATTTATTTTATTATTCATTTTTATCAGATGCTTAAAAAAATAGCACTAAATGGCTAAGCCTTATATTTACCGATGTAGAGCATCCCGTAGAACTCTAAAACGGCACTCAGATGAAGTCAACGTTTGCATTTTTTCTATGGTTGATTTGCTCTGTGTAAAGGATTAAGAATAAATTGTACATTTTCATACAAAATTTGAAAGTTCGAGACAGATTCGTGTGAATTAGGGATTCCGTACATTATTAGAATTTAGTAGTATTAAATATAACTTTTTTTTTTGTATTTTGTGTGCCCAATTATTATAATATGTTATTTCAAATTGATATCTTTCAACCTATATATTACATATCTAAAAAAAATAAAACAACAGAAATGCCATGAAATAGTAAGTGATAATCGATATAATATTTAATTTGCCAATTATTTACGAATTAAAGGAGGATCGTTTTAAATATATCAAATTATGATAACGTTTCATTTATTTAGTTTTTGATTCCAAAAATAAGTAATTTATTTTCCCTATCCAGTTAGTTCTTGGACCATCTAACTTTTTAAGTGTCGATAGACAGCAATTCTCAAAGAGTTTTAACACGGGATTTACGAAACTCAGAAAAACATTAAAACCTTTTTTGTTTTTAATTGGTATTGTTATTATCATTCTGAAAGGTAAGAGTCATATGGGTGGGACACAGAAATATAAGGAAACCACGTTAAATATATGTTATCTTTATTTGTTTTTTTTTTTAATTAAATTGTTAAGAAACACATATTTAAAAAGAACTTACGGTTTTTGACACTTTCTCCCAAGTCTTCTTTAGGCGGTAGATAGACGTGTTGGAGAGCGCGGCGCACACTTGCAGCACTCCGTTGAAGTTGTGCAAACATCGCGCTATGTCCGCCACCGCCGCCCATTTCTCTATTGTTGCCACCCGACCTTTGGTAGTTGGTTAGTGATAACAAATATAAATAGCTATTATTTATAACTAGTATCATAAAATAGTTTCTATTTACTTCTAAAAATGATCGTACAGGAAATATTTGATTTTCCGAAACAAAAATTACAAATTAGCATAGGCTAATTTGTAATTTTTGTTACCATAGATTACCATAGGGTAATCTTGAATCCATACGCATTTATAAAGAATGTTAGTTAAAATTACTTGTTTGATACACTTCATAGTTTGGTTGTTACGCTATGAAACAGAAATCCTTTTAAACAATAAGTTTGCAAAATATAGGTACAGTTAAAAAGCATACCAGTCAAAGTGTATTTCTTTAAAATCTCCGATATAACAAGGTTAGAGATGTGGTTAAAGTGAGCCGTCATCATCAGGATGTGAGGAGCACGATCAGCCTTGTCTGCCTTCGTCCACGCCTGTCCCAGGAACTCCCTGTGCAGAAATCTTCAATATACTCGTATAACTTACAAAGATCAGATCAAACCAACATTTTCTCATCATACAATGTTTACACTCACTCATTGAACGTAATTAAGTCTGATATTTATTCAGAAAAGAAATGCTTCATATCTAGGAAAAAAAGGCGAAAAAATGAGATTTTATTTACTACGAGCGGCTCACTCTCGCTTCGCTCAAAACAAAAACAAAGCTATCCGTTATCGCAAAGCAAAAATTTTGAAAAAATAATTGAACTTAGACCATTATTAAGAAAGTTTTGAGCAAAAAACCAAAAAAGAGCGTTTTTTTTTTTGAAAATCCGATATTCTTGAACCAGAGATCAAAACAATCTCAAAATTAACCAGGAAGCCTCTTTTGAGAGGTACTAAATAAAAAATACCAAAATATTAAGAAAATCAAAAATAAAAATTTTTGAAACCGTCCCATATGGCGTGGTATGGCCCATATATAAATATATAAATAAATCACAGTATTTAATTGCAGTCACAACTCTACTTGAATGATCTGATCAGATAAGAATAATTATAAAAGTGAAAGAAAATATCTTACTCGCTATGTATTGCGCTGAAAATTTGATAGTCCAAGTAGGTCATCTGTTCAGCGATCTCAAGTGCCGAAAGAGTTTCCACACTTTCTTTGGTTGGTATCTGAAAAGCAATCAAAGGATTGATTTTTAGATATTTAAAAAGTATGTAGTCGTCATTGTCTTTGAAAAAAAAAGATACAGTCTGTTTAACCTACTACAATTATTATGAGCACTATCATCTTCTACGCTATTAGTAGAATAGTTTTTGATATAGGTTTCTATTGCACCCACAAGACATAAAATATAACATTTTATATCCATGCACTCAACTTACTCTTGGTGGTACAAACAAAGCTACTAAATCCACACTTCGATCAGGTGCTCTTTCCAATAATCGTAGCAACTGCACCGCTGACTTGTGCTCCGCCGGTAACAATCCTGGACATGATTCAATCTCCTTCAAAAAGTCCATAGTCATACCTCGAAGACGCTCATCTGACCAGAAATCTGATGAATGTTTGGAAATCCAATGTCTGTAATAATCAAATATAGGGTGATAAGTAATATAGTCCAATTTTGATCATTCCAACCAATTTCAATGAAGTTAGGCAGCACCAGATATTAAAATTCATAAGAATGTGCGCAACCTGTAATATTTCACTCTATAGTACGAAGGTCGAGGTGACATTATCGGTGATCGATAAGGGTCAGGACCGAAAGCTCTACGTGTTATCTGGGTCACAATGGTATAATACGACCAATTTCCCAACCCCGAACAACTACTGAGATTTTTTTCTTAAGAAAATCCAAAGAATCACCTTAAAACATTCAGCACTCTCATTGTCGCTGCCGTCGATATCACCGAGTCTCTTCTAGTCAGTGGAGGAGAAGATGCAGGAGGCGATCTTGGATTAGATGACGCTGATGTTGCCACAGCGAAAGCCGCTGCCGCAGTTGATGTACTACTCCTGTATATTATTTAATTTTAATGTTACTTATTGTAAATTTCAATATATAAATAAATAATTCAGACTTTGAAGGAATTGTTTAGGTAATAGTTGAACTCACATTACAAATTAAAATAAATCAAGTAAAAATGCAGTGTGAAGGAAAGTTAATGTGATAATGACATAAGAAAATACTATACATGCAATAAAAATAAAATTAAGCAGACTAGATTGCCACATGTGAATAGAAAGTAAAAAGAAAGAAGAAACGAGAGAAGTCATTCAAATGCAATGATTTGGTCTATTCAGTAATAACTAATTAAAATTTATTTGCTCAACTTCTTTCTGCAATACTTTCACTAAAAATATTATAAAAATGTGTATCTACTATTAATATTCACTCTTATCTTTCTCCTATAATACTGCTTACGCGTTGTTTTATAGTGCATTTATTTTCATTTCTAGAAGCAAGGCATTTTCTACTTGTTTAAAATAACTATCATTTCTCTATTAAAAGCCGCTAGTATTATAAAATCATTTCTAAATTCATTACCATAAGAATTAGGTGTATGCTGAACGCAAAAATTAGGCTAAAAATCAAGTACATCGTGTTCAGTAACTTGGCCATAAAAAAATTGATTTGAATCTGCGTATACGTACGCCGATATATAGATATATCGATTTGTTTTCGTCTTAAAATCAACTTTAATTATTAAGGGCAAACTACATTCCAGATGCGGTTGAAAAAAATTTGGTACATAAGGATAAAATCACAGAATCATCTAAGTAAAGCAAATATTTTTGTTAAGGATCCTCTATATAGGTCTACTACTCGTGTCTACGGTTACCTCCACTACCTACTCACCACAACAGGTCTTTTCCAAAGCTGTTAAACGAATACTCATAAATAAACATCATACAATATCTATTGCCAATTGACAAAATATTATAACAGCTAGATACTGATTGAAGATGAATTGAAAGAATTGATAGTTTATATAGATGAAACGATTGTAAGTTCAAGAATTCAAAATAAGATGAACCATCGTGCAGAAATTACCATTTTATAAATGAAATTTTAGATCATAGACAAAAATGTAATACATGCTACAACACCAACTGTAAATAAGGTCCTGTTAAAAGATATACATAAATATTGAGTACATATTATTAAATTTTTGAACATGAAAACGTTTTCTAGAATATAACAGGTTGGAAATGCTTATAATACCTTCTATGCGATTGTCGGAAAGATGTGATGACGACTCCTGCTTTCGGTTGATCTCGGCGATAATTCTGATAAGAATAATTTTTTTTATTATAATTTAAATGTCACATAAATAAAGTGCTGTTTGATTTTGGTTTAATTCATGATCATGCAGACATGGTGTTGTATGTAAAGGTACATTCTTTGAAATTAATGCCCTACATACGAGTAATTTACACCTACAATATGGAGAAAACCACTATATTTTCAGTGGCTTAAAATAATATAACCAAAAAGCCAATCAGCAACATGCTTCAATTTGGACATTGGAGTTTTTAAGACTAAATTAAATTCTGATATATAATTCCAATCTGTTAGTGCACACCTGCATTTGCGATACTTGAGAAGTAACTGAAGTTCGTGGTTCTGATCCACACCAATAGCGCCGTCTCTCACTGTTTATTGATGAATTCGTACAGCGTCTTTCACTGTAAGGTATAGAAAATAACTTATTTATTAATTGGTCCTATAAACATTGAAATATTTATTTAGTTATAAAATTAGTTTTACACACACCTCTTCCATATCGATATAACGATCATATCTGAGTAAAGTGACCATGCAGTGAAAGTATTGGAGCAAAAAAATGTTCAAATTCTTATTATTCATAGTATAGATATTAAGTGAAATTGTTGTAATATACATTACTGTCCTTCATTATATTCTAACTCACCTAACGGATCGTCTAGGAAGGGACCTGGCAACGGAGTCAGAAGCCCTCCTCGGCTCAACTCCCTCAGGGAGGGCATCTCCCCGCGTGCCCTCGGAGCGACGGCGAGCCTCCTGCGATTGCACTGTCCCGGCCGACGGATGCAAGCGTCGGGGACTCTCTGACATGGTGCGTACTCGCTGCTGAAGCAATTTTAATATACGAGATGAATAAAAAATAAACTTGAAAAAAATCAGATATGAAGTAATATTTGGAATAATTAAGTCGTTGTAGATTAATTAGCTAAAATAATCTGTTTTCTTATTGTCACTGTACCAGTATAGAAAACATGGTGGAAAATGGTGATGATAGATAACAAATATAATAACATAGCGACGAAAGATATCCCAGTTTAGTACATTACTACAATGTATTGTAAGTATTTAAAAAGGTCGACTTTAAAAGTGAAAAATATATGCAAATTAAAGTTTTTTTAGCTTTATTATGTAAATATTATTGCTATGCATTACATTAGTTTATTATAATTTTTCAACAATACCAATCTATCGGGATCACATTTGTAAGAAATTATTTTAAAAACACTTACGTTACAAACTTCAGAAAACCTTTGCGATATTTTGAACTTATCGTCAATTTTGTGTTTAGGTTTTTCCTTTTCTTTTTCCTCTTCTTTATATTTAACGTCTTCGTCGCTTTGGTCTACCATCTCGATGCTCTCGTCTTTAGTCATGGCCGCTGCGGTGTTGTTGTCTTTAGTTGGAGATGATTTTTCCTTCAATTCTTTTTTCATCCCAGGTTCAACTGGACTTACTTTTTTAGGACTCCCCACTAATGTTACTGCACTTTGAGCGCCAGGTGAAGAAGGTGATGCTCCTTTTTATTTGCAAAACAATACTTTTAATTATGTTGCATTTCAAATATTTAAGTAATCATACATATCAAGTAAGAATATGGTCACAACATAATGTTATTGATATTATGGCAGAGCGTGCTCAGTAAGAAAATAAGAAAGACTCTTAGAGGAAGAGAGTGAGAATCGAACCTACAAGTTATGTCTAATCCGATATATTTAAGTTGCGTAATACATATAATATGTTTATTTCATTGTTTTACAAATTACATTATTACATTAAACATAAAAAAATCGGTCATGTGCGAGTCGAATTCGCACATGAAGGGTTCCGTATTATCGTACATGTATTTTTTTATTAATATGAGTTTTACTCTTTGTATGTAGTATATTAACTTCGATGATCAATTACGAAGGTTAAAAAATTGATTCTTGTACTTTTATTTTGTTTTATTATTCGTTATTATAGCGGCAAGAAAAATACATACTTTGTGAAAATTTCATCTCTCTACCTATTAAGGTTCATGAGATACAGCCTTCTGACAGACGCATGGAAGGAAAGCGGAGGGATACTAATAGGGTTTCGTTGGCACCCTTCGGGTACGAAACCCTAAAAAGGATCAATTTGTATTTTACCTTTTAGAGTTTCATTACTTGAAGAAGTTGCCATTATTTTCGGTATTTGCAAATGACTTGTGTCCTCTTCCGGCTAAAAAATAACATTTTATAATATTAGACGTAATCGTTGAATAAAAGAAATTAGGAATTAAAACATGTTAATAAATATGTTGGGACATTAAACACAGCACTATCTAGTTCCATGGTGAGCTACGAGGCTTGTGTTATAGATACCAGATAGTTTATACACTACACATATAACTTTAATTACATATGTATATATTATAAATATAAACACCCATGACTGGAGTACAAACATTCGTGCTCATCACACAAATGAATGCCATTTGTATACTATGAATGCACAGCAAGTAGGTACAAACTGAGCCAAACGTGTCGTCAAAATATGTTCTATACTTACCTTAGCAACTGTTGACGCTCGTCGTGATGGTACCCCTAAATGAGGTGATAGCTTGTCATCATCCTCACCTAAATTATAAAATAAATACAAATTTAATATACACAACGGATATCCTAAATGAATAATGTTTAATAGTAAAATATTATGATACTCTTTCTAGATGTTTTCCAGAACCGCGACTGCCAGTCCTTCTCGCTGTATTCTGATCCATATCCTGAAATAAAGTCATCTATACTAATATTATAAAGAGGTAAAGTTGTGAGTTTGTGACGTTGTAGAAGATAATCTCTGGATCTACTGAACCGATTTAGAAGAAATTTACTAAGAAGATAGTTTAAGACTCTGCGGAGGTCATAGGATACTTTTTATCTCGGAAATCATCCTTTAAGGGGTTAAAAATGGGCATGAAATTTTGTATGGGGAATCAAGCTAGGGACGAACCCGAGCGAAACGAAGGTGAGTCGCTAGTATATTATAAATTTAAATGACGTCAAATGTAGTTAAGGCTTTAAAATTACTATCAATATGTTGTATCATTATATATATGGTCCATGCTCAGCTCCGATATTATTTTATCATGCCCAAAGTTTAATGAGCCTGAATATTTTTTACTCTAGATATATCTATATCTCTCTTCATCCCTCTTCAAAAAACTGGCGAAAGAAACTCAGGTCTACAGATAAAAACTATTAATGTAAACATTTACCGGACACAGTACTAGCAGCGCTGGTTTTCCGCGCGGCGTCTACAGGTGGCGCTAGTTCAAGATCTTGCTGTGATTGCTCGTAGAAGACCAGCTGTAACGCCTCGAGCACCGTCACGCCGTCCGTGAACACACGGTATGTTAATAGGAACGTATTTAGGAAGTCCACTGAGAGGAAACGCAGATCTGAAAATAATTTCTCGTGTGGTGCCAGATATAAACAAAAGTACATATTATGTCAATCTACATAAAAAAATGAATTGTATGTTTTTCCTTTATACGTTCCGATATCCGATTGTTATGAAACTCTGGTGGATTATTCTGTATACGTCTGCGAACAATTTTGGCCTTAAAAAAAGTTTTTTTTGACGTTTGTCAACCGACTTCAAAAAGGAGGAGGTTCTCAATTCGACTGTATGTTTTTTTTTTTTTATGTTTGTTACCTCAGAACTCCATCATTTATTAACCGATTTGGACAATTTTTGTTTGGTTGAAAGGGTATACTTCCAGATTGGTCCCATTTAAATTTCAAAAAAAAATACCACCCCTAAGGGTGGAAAAACAACTAATGATGAATTTAACCTACTTCTAATTGTCATATTGACTTGAAACTTTGCAAGTATTTCTATTTCCGTTGATAGTACAGTGGTTCGGTGTTGTTGACCTGTTCTGATGGCAAGGCCAGAAGGTGGATAGGTGGAACTCTTCAACGGCTAATAGTAGATACTTTAAGTTTGGGCTTATTTTGTTTGATTTGAGAAGCCTAACACGTAAGAATCCTTACTTTGCTACTATTGTCTACACTAAAAAGGGAAAAATAAAAACTTTTTAACAAAAAAATAAAAACCGATGTACGCCAAGAACGTCTGGGAGATTGTCCCAGGTCGACCTCCGGGTACTAGACATACCCTGGTTCTGGTCGTCCGAAACAGTTGGTCCTTCGAGCCGGATCCCTGCTAGAAGAAGTTCAGAAGAAACAGAATATTGCGTTCAAGATGCCGGTAACCAGGTCGCAGAAGGATGCCCCCTCACGTCCCGGGTCCCGTCCTTCAGATAGGGACGCGACAGATGGAACGTCGGGATCAGAAGGGGTCACGTCAGCGTCGGCGTCATCGGGAACTGCAACTACATCAAACACTTCTTCGGGTACCACGACCACGGAGGGCACCACAGTGACGGAGACTACGGTTACGACTGCAACTACGGCGGCGTCTATGGAAGGCAACAAAGAAGATGCTGCACAGAGGATGACCAGGAAGAGCCAAGAAGATGTACCTGGAAAGGATGTTCAAGGCTCCTCCAAGACCCTGAAACCGATGGGGGTCAGTCGTCGCGCCAGGTCCACGAAGACCACGAGTTCCTCGGCCAGAAGACGCGAGCTAGAAGCAAAGGAAGAGTTGGCACGCCTGGAGTTGAAGCAAACACAGGCTGAAACTAAGCTAGCCCGTGTCAGATTGGAGATGGCACAGTGTGAAGAAGAGGACTCCATGGATGAAGACCTGGAAGACAGAACAGCACAGGTGCAGAACTGGATCGAGACGTCTGTGCTGGAGGATGGCAACAAAGTTCAACCAGAGATGCGAGGTCCACACCCCTTGGAAGAGCCACAGAAGATGAAGCCTGAAGAGAACTCCTCAACGAGAGGAGCTACGATTGAAATTCAAGCACTGACGGCAGCATTGAAGGAAGCTCTTACCACGCGAGGACTTGCAGGACAGCCAACCTACATTCACGAGTTACCCTACTTCGACGGCAACAGCAGCGAGTGGATGGCCTTCAAGGTTGTCTATGAAGATACAGCACCGATGTTCAACAACGTCCAGAATATGGCTCGGCTAAGAAGAGCACTGAAGGGCAACGCAAGAGAAGCTATCAAGAGTCTGCTGTACTCCGAAGCCTCTCCGATGGAAGTGATTCAAGCCCTCAGAAGAAGATATGGAAGACCAGATGCACTGGTGCTGGCAGAGTTGGACAAGGTCAAAACGTTGCCGAAGATTTCTGAAAACCCAAGGGACATATGCCTCTTCGCGAGCCAGATCAGCAACAGCGTAGCGGCAATAAAAGGATTGAAGAAACCACAGTACCTGCATTCACCTGAGATGGTGAAACAAATTATTGAGAAGATACCTACGATCCTCAAGTTCCGATGGTACGACTTCATTGAAACAACAGAAGAAGGCGAGTTCTCCGACCTAACACTGGTGTCCAAGTTCCTGAACAGAGAAGCAGACAAGTGTGGAGCCTATGCATCAACAGAAGAGAAGAGCGGGTTCAGACGGACTCATCGACAAGCAACGCATTCAACTAAGGAAAAGGACTTCAAAGAAAAGGTTTCAAGATCAGAGAAGACTTGCCCCATGTGTGAAGGTGAACACTTCCTCGTCGGGTGTCAGAAGTTCCTGAAGGCGTCTGTGCAAGATCGATGGGCAATAGTGAAGAAAAGCCGCGTTTGCTTCAAGTGTTTACAAGGGACACATCGGAAGGAGAGCTGCAAGAAGCCGTCGTGCAAGGAATGCAAGAGGTGGCATCATCATCTGCTGCACGTCGAGACAGAGAAAAGTTCCTCGGAAGAACAGAAGAACAAACCACAAGAAGTGGCGAGCATCATGGCATCGGTGAATGCGGTCAACAACGCAAGGGCATACCTGAAGATAATTCCGATAGAAATCTTCGGGTCAAAAGGATCAAAGAAGATATTGGCCCTCATGGATGAAGGGTCAACAGTGTCGCTGCTAGACCAGAAGGTAGCAGAAGAAATCGGCGCTCAAGGAAGAAAGGAGGAACTGGTCATCGAGACTGTTGGAGGCAGGCTGATAAGGAAGGAAGACTCTCAGATGCTGGACCTTACGGTGAAGGGGATTCATCAGAAGACCAAGAAGACCTTGAGAAGAGTCCGGACCATCGACGAGTTGAAGCTTGCACCGCAGTTCCTAGAAAAGAAAAGGATAGAAGAGTGTCAACACTTGAAGAAGATTGCTGACTCTCTATATTATAAGGGGGAGTCACCACAGCTGCTCATCGGTCAAGACAACTGGGAGCTAATCGTGACTCAAGAAGTAAGAAGAGGGAAACCAGGACAACCAGTCGCTTCAAGAACAGGACTTGGATGGGTGCTCCACGGGTCAGACACTGGAAGCGCGAAAGTGGTGCACTTCTTAAACACGTGTCTACATGTCAGCACGCCAGAAGAAGAGATGCATCAAGCCATCAAGGATCACTTCGCAATCGAAGCACTTGGAGTACTACCAAGAAGACCCACTACGGATTCAGAAGGAAGAGCACTCACCATCCTAGAGAAGACCTGCAGCAGACTAGAAGGTGGTCGATTTGAAGCTGGACTTCTATGGAAAAATGAAGATAAACAGATGCCTGAAAGCTACACGTCTGCCAAGAACCGATTGTTCAACATTGAGAAGAAGATAGACAAAGACCCTCAGCTGAAGGCAGAATACAATAAGCAGATCCAGCATCTAATCGACAGCAAGTATGCAGAAGAAGCACCTGGTGGACAAGAAGATTCAAAGAAGACATGGTACCTCCCTCATTTCTCCGTGGTACATCCATTGAAGAAGAAAATAAGGATCGTCTTCGACGCTGCAGCCAAGTCTAAAGGGAGAAGCCTCAACGACGCTTTACTACCGGGACTAGACCTACTGCAATCGCTCTTCGGGGTATTACTGAGGTTCCGGCAAGGCCCGTTTGCAGTGGCAGCCGACATAAAGGAAATGTTCCTGCAAGTTCGCATCCGGCCAGAAGATAGAAACAGCTTGAAGTTCCTGTGGCGAGGGGATCGTCGTGACGTAGCACCGAAGGAGTACAGAATGACATCAGTCATATTCGGCGCGACATCATCTCCTAGCACAGCGATCTACGTGAAGAACCGGAACGCGGCGGACTACAAGAAGCAGTACCCAGAGGCAGCAAAGGCAATCGAGCTGAACCATTACATGGATGACTACCTGCACAGCTTCCATTCAGAAGAGGACTTCAAGAGAATTACAGCGCAGGTGGACTTCATTCACAAAAAGGCGGGCTTCGAACTCCGAGGATGGGCGTCAAACCACTCCGACCTGCTGCAAGACGTGAAGACTGAGTCAGTTGAGAAGACAGAGGTGGACCTTGGTGAGAAGGAAGAGAAGACACTAGGACTACGCTGGTTTACAGAAAGGGACTCCATAGGCTTTAGGGCGAACTTTCGGAACACGCCAGATGAAGTGGCGCCAACAAAGAACTCAAGGAAGCACTAGACACCATGAAGCAAGAAGACTTTATCTCGGAAGCGGAGAAGATCGGCGTGCAGTGGAAGTTCATACCTCCTGGTGCACCAAACATGGGAGGTGCATGGGAGCGTCTGGTGCGATCCATTAAAACCGCACTGGACGCCACGCTCAACGAAAGGCAACCACGAGAGGAGGTACTTCATACCCTCCTGTTAGAGGCCGAGCACATAGTCAACTCTCGGCCCCTCACCCACCTCTCCGAGAACCCTGAAGAAGAAGCACTTACACCGAACCACTTTCTCATCGGGCGATCATGTGGCGCAGCAAGAATCGGCAGCTTCGAGGACAACGAGCTTGTGGGCAGACACACCTGGAAGGCTACGCAGCGACTTGCCGATCACTTCTGGCAACGTTGGCTGAGAGAGTATTTGCCCACTCTACTACCAAGGAAGACCAAAGGAAGAGTCAGCGCCACAGATTTGCAAGTCGGAGACATCGTACTGATCGTCGATCACAGCCTACCAAGATGCATCTGGCCACGCGGAAGAATCCTGCATGTGTATCCTGGACCAGACGGGCGGACCAGAGTCGTCGACGTCGAGACCAGAGGAGGTGTTCTACGGAGGCCCAGTTCGAGAGTGGTGCTGTTGGTGCCGGGAGCGTCGCCGAGTCCAGGAGTTGGTGCAAAGCACGAGGGGGAGAATGTCGGCGACGGAAAACCTATCTTCGAGTAACGTGTGTATTAATATAGGGACAATGTCATTTTAGCGTATTATGAATAATTGTTGTAAATATGAAATCTCATTCTTATTAGATTTATTATGTTAAAATAAGTTCTAATTAGTGTAATAAGGTTAGTTTAGAGTATTTTTTGCTTATTTGAATCATATAAGACTATTTAACATTAATTTGAAAGGAATAGGTACGTAAGTAAAATGTTAGCATATAATTACGTAACTTGAAAATAGGTTTTCCGTCGCCGACAACCGACTTCAAACAAAAGCACTAAAAAGTGAAAAATAACTGATTGGTAGTTTTCATTTACTATACATACCAAATCAAATATTTTCGAAGTCGGTGTGCTTTGCTTTGTATGGGCTGGGACCGATTTCAAAAATATTTGATTAGGTACGAGTATGTATTTAATAGGTAGGCTTTAATTACTTAACCAAAGCACACCGACTTCGAAAATATTTGATTTGGTATGTATAGTAAATGAAAACTACCAATCAGTTATTTTTCACTTTTTAGTGCTTTTGTTTGAAGTCGGTTTTTATTTTTTTGTTAAAAAGTTTTTATCTTTTGTGTGTTCCTAAACCGTTCAAGTTAGAAACGCACCCGAGAGAAGTGAGAGTAAGTGGCTAGAATGTAATAAAATATTGATGTGAAACTATAGTTTGTAGTGTGGGTTGATAGAGACAAAAGTAGACATTTTGTCTCAATATGCAAAACGATAGTTTACTTTTCTTAATAACATTACTGTCAATAAAAATGTCAATGCCCGGATACAAAAGGGATAATATTAAAATAAAATCAAAAATTATATAGGATTTCTTAACTTACCAGTCAACCGTTGCAATAACCGTTGAGGAGTAGCAGATCTAATTTGGGGTACTTTACAAGAGTTCAATGTTCTACTAAATCTTATATCCACGTCATCAGTGAAGAGTGCCCTGTCGGAGCGGCACGCGGGGAGGCTCGCGGACGACGCGCCGCAAGACCCGCACGCTCGGAGTAACTCTGTGAGTGCTGCGCTTTCCATACACTGAGCTAGTTCGCTCGTCCATCCTGCTTTCTCTTCTAATGTTGCTGCAACTGTAATTAAATTATTTAAATATTTTCTTTGATTTACACAAATATATGACATTTTAAATAAAACTATATTTTCTATATTTACAGCCATGATTGCCGTAAAGCATTCGAAACGTCGGGGAACGAAAAGGAAAATAAATCCGCGAAAAAATCCGAAAAGATAGTTTTATTTAAATCGTCATGTTTTTCTTATGATAATCTATATTTACAAAAACATAACGTACCTAAATGAGCACAAATTTGTTCGCCTTTGACTTCCACCAGTATTTTGAAATCTTTTCCTTGATACACATCAACACCAGGTGAGTTGCACACTGGCTTGGAATCTGATGAATTAGAATATATCTTTACATACATATATGTATGTATATATAAATAAAATAGTAACAAAGTCTATTCTGTACATGCATAATTTTTAAAAACTGTGACCCTCATGTATTGTGTACGGAATATACATAGACCCTTAAGCAATTGTCTTTCAAAAAATTGTCTGTTTTTGTATATCTTTTTGTCTGTATATCTGTGTGTGTGTTTCATGCAAAAAGTACTGAACAGAATTAAACTAAATTTTGTGTAGTGATAACTTATTACTCGGTCTAATATTTAAGATACTACCCGAAAATCTCTCATTCTCACGGAAAAAACCCTACAACTGGTCTAAAAAATGTAATAAGGATAGCGAGTTTTCTATAAAAACTAACCATCTTCATCATGATTGGAAGGGTCCTCAATAAGAAGAGCATCGTGTAGCGGCAGCCTCCCATTAGCGGGGAGATGCAGTCTCCCTCCCGCGGCTCTGGTTGTTAAGAGCAAGTGGTTGCTGAAGAGAAAGGTTTGGCGAGCCTGCAGGTTCGCGCGGCGTCCTTTGCCTACTACTTGTGATAGGGTTCCTGTTAAATAAGCGTCATTAAATTATGGAATCCGAAACGAAGCTAACTAAGGGTGAGTCGATAGTATAAAATATATTAATGAGTATCTCGTATAATTATGGCTCAATTACCTCACCTAATCTTTGAATTAATTAAAACAAAGAAACTCTGATCTAGCACGCAGCTTGAACGATTCATCCTAAGTGCACAGAATGTTTTCTAAGGCCTCGGCGCACTTCTGGACAGTTGTATGACCTATATGATGCTCGCTTTGCCTTGGAGGATTTCCTCAAACGGGCTTTTCCTCAAGCAATTATTAAAATTACACATTCTCTTAGACCATATAGGTACATGTTTGTATCAAAATATTCATCCGGCATTGTGTACACAATACGAGTATAAGCCTATACTTTTAAATATGTACCTTTTCCTGAACAAGACCTGTATTTACCGCGGAAAAATATAGAAAATTAAAAAAAATGACTTTACCTTGTCGAATGAAAACTTGATTAACGTCAAGGAGAATATCGCATCCCTCTATAATCATGCGTTCCACGGCCAGATTCTTTCTTAAATTTTCCGTTTCACTCACCTAAAATTAGAAATCTAAAAGTTAATATAATTAAGAAAATTAATGGACAAACACTGATCGAATGAACAGTACATACGATAAAAACTTATTAAACATTTAATTACAAATTTAAATAACCCCCGACATGTAATTTGTCATTTTGTGGTGGCGGCCATCTTGGATTTGAAATTTATCATAGTGTATAATATTCTACTAGTCAAGCCCTTTCATTTGATATCCATATTGAGGGAGTTGTGAAAAAATATGTAATCCGACATTTTGAGGCGGCGGCCATCTTGGACCGATTTTCATCAAACACGCTAAGGAACTCCCGACTAATTCACCTTTCAAACAAAAAAAAAAGTCAAAATCAGGTCATCTGTTTGGGAGCTACGATGCCACAGACAAACACATACAGATACGTCAAACTTATAACACCCTGTCGTTTTTGCGATGAGGATTAAAAAGTGTATTTCGTGTATTAAATCTTATTCTTTTATATATAACCGTTAAAAAATTGTATTTAGTTCATTTGGTACGTCATATTCTAACTTGAATTTTATGTCCAAAATATTGAGCAAGATAATCATTATTCGATACATACACCACAAGGCGTGATAGATCATTAGGCAGCGTAGCATTGGCATTTTGTGCTGGATATAAGTACTATTTATCATTATTTTATTTAATATAGTGTTAGTACTATTTATCTATACTTTCAAATTATTATAAAATTTGGTGGCCATACAGACGATGTCTACATCATCCACAACTTCACTTTTGAGAGGTCAAAAACCTTACTCTCCTGTGTTGCTGTATAATAACGTCGGGAAAAATATCAAAATAAAAATAAAACCACGATAAAGTCCAAATAAATAGTTTTATTTCAAGAAATATTGTACATACATTTATAATAATCTAAATGTGATTATTGTGTACCTCATCGTGCATTTGCCTGGAGAGTTCTTCAAGTTGCGCGCGCGCATGCTGCAGGCTGCGTCTCTCCACGTGGTCGTGCGGCGTGTGCGCAAGCAGCTCGTGCAGCGTGATGATGTAACGTGGAATCTATAAACAATATTTTAATTAGATAGTTATCTTAAATATTTTAACTAGAAGTCTGCCCCAATTCCTATGTGTTTACAGAATGTTTTTTTAACAAAATCTAATATCTTCGTTGGCAGTAATATAATATTTAGCATAAGTATTAACTTGAACTCGTGTGTATTTTAAATAAATATGTACATACATATATACAATCTTTGTACTTTGTACATACATACTTACCTATTTAAAAAAAAATACCTGATGCATAGGATATGTCAAGAATGTTTCTAGCGAGCGTCCCTGGCAAGCTGGCTTGCTCTCCAAACGAGCCAACAGTTGTGTGAACGGCTGGCTTTGTTTGCATTCAGTGAGGACTTGCAGCGAGTAGTGGTGGTTCCGGACGTACTCCTGGTAGATCGTCAGCATCGGTAGCAACATGTCGAATAGATCTCCTGTATGGAAGAATTCCTAAGTTTTGCGGTCTATAATATACCATCATACTATGGTATAGCAAGAACATTTACAAACTTTCCTAAGTAATATATAACCCAAAATTCTGCGATACTTATTATATGATATTAAATTGTCAATTTTAAGTTTATCGCTTATTTGTTTTATTTGGCTCAGCATTCAGTCCTAAAGAATCGCTAAAGTCCTAAATTTTAATCGAAAAAAATACATCTCTTTTTATTACAAGATAAAATTTATTATTTATTCAGCTATTCAAAAAGGATGTATGTTAACATACGGTGTTTACTGTTTAACTAATATATAATCACCTAGAACAAGTGTCGGCCAAGATTCCATTCTTGATGTCAGGCCCTTAAAGAATATCTGATGAAGAAATAACACGGTCTCGCTGTTCAAAAATATGGAGTTCACATCCTCATGGGTACACGGAGGCTTCTTAGAACTCGCTGCCATTTTGAACGGCCGAAGATAACATGTCACCTTAAAGATTAAAAAAAAAGAAATTTAGATAATATTTCATCATCATTTATCTATTAAAATAGTATAAAAAATCAATAGTATAATAAACTAAGTTTTTTAAATTTACTTTTACATAGTTTACACAAAAATGAATTGACAATTCTTACTAAGATTTCCATTTGCTCTAGATATTCTTCCTCAGCTTCAACCATCTTAAAAACAAGGCTGAAACAAAACAAACATACTATTTTAGCTTAGGCATTTAAAAATGTTGTAAATAATTTTAGTCTTCTACTAACCTATTTCTTTTCCTCATGCTTTCAGCGTGAGGGCTCTTTATATACTGTTCCACAATTTGCTTCCAGCGCCGTCTGCAGAGCCAGCCCCGGAAGAAACTCTAGAAAGTAAATAAAAAGTTACTACATTGAATAATTTAAATTATTTTTATTTATTATTTCTTTCAGGATAAACATCGTTAAATGAAATGCCTACTTGTCTGAGAGAATCAAACTAATTATTAAAAACCGTATTTTGATATCACCCAATCAGCATCTGGCCAATCATGTATTAAATTATCTGTTCGTTCAATCTATTCGTATTCATACAATATATATTAAAACCCATAATTGTTTACCTGAACTTTTTTAATCTTTCGTAATTCTATGGGGTCGATATCATCTGAGTCACTTGGAGAGAGGCTGGTGGTAGACGCGGTGCGAGTCGCTGGCTCATGCTCTCTTTTGTAGGCGCACAGCTGAAAGCATATTTTGAGAAATTGTTAAACATATAACTATTTTCTTAAGTAGGTAGTGTGAACTGGCAACTTGGCAGAAACCCCTAATGGTTTAACAAGACTACTTACCAGTTTATTAAACAGAGCTGATATCGAAAGTTCAAATGGCATTAATGATTGCCGAGCTTTGGAAGAAGATAGAACTTTAAAAAATGACGAATAAGTACTTTTCTAGTTTAAATAACTATTCCATTTTGTTCCATTTTGAATATTTAATTATTATTCAGTTGATATTGTAAATTATTTTAGAATTATATAGAATAATATTGAAAATTGTAAATTTTATAATTGACCTTTGCTTACAAGGAGTTTCTTCCGTGATTGAATTTTTATATGACTTAGTACATACTATACGACCCTTACTCTACATAATATATTTGAATATACTAGATCAATTTCAATGAAGTTTATTAGGTTTTATGCAATTTTTGTTACATTCCTGAGACTATTGATCTATTATTTTTTATTTAATTAACTATCACTACTTTTTCAAAAAATATTTAATGAATAATTTTGACTACGCTACAATATCCTTATAATAATATCTTTAAACATAATATACATACTTCATTCCTAAGCTTCTTGACTTCGCAAGCCAGCTCGTCGCACTGCTGGGCGTACTGCCACCGCGACGTCCTCTCACTCTCCACCACTTGCAGGAGATGAAGCTGTTTCTGCTCTAGTTCTTCTTTTTGAAGCAGTACTTTGTTGAAACTACGAAATGATATAGTACCACTTTATTTCAGTGGCATGTTTCTGTACAATTGTTTTAAATTTTATAACGATATATTAAAAATATTTTAGTTCTTACCCTATTAATAGATGATATCGCCCTAAAACTTTGATATAAAAAAGAAACATTTTTCACGCGGTCGTAGCCGCGGGCAGAATGTATATATAAATAGCTTCTTATATTTTTGATAAATTTACATTTATAATTCTTGTAATATAAATATTAATCACATTATTTTCAAATAAATTGCGTGGGACCAAAGCAATCGTACAGAGCACCTATGCCCTTTGAAGTTTGAACCCACATACCACAGCCATTTTGCCTTTATACGAATGCTTGATCGCAAGATACGGCACGAAATTCGTTTATGGAAAATACATTATTTATATTTGCTAGGTTAATGTACTACCTATAAAATATACCTAATAGAGGAGCAAAAAATCCATGCCTTCTTTCAACTCATCCACTACAGTTAAAGTAGGTACTGTTTGAAAAATCCAAAACCCCACGCGGGATATGAACATGCGATATCAGTCCTAAAAGGTAGAGCCAGACAGACACGTACTACATATTGTTTACATAGATAAATTATCTTATAGTTTTATCACAAAATTACGATAGGAAAAACACGATAAAATCTCCTGAAGGCAGACAAAACACTCGACTAGAGTGACTAATCTACAATTTATATCTATAATCTTATTATTCAACGACCTACAATAAGTATCCAATATCTTTTTATTTTTTAAAAAGTACACATATTTTAAATTTATTTTAAAAGCAATAATCACTCCACTGTTAGCGAAAGATTTTTTTTTTAATTAGAGGTCATCATTTAAGACATAGATCCTGATTTTAAACATTACGTAGGTATATATGTTCCTGCCCAATTCCCAATCACTTGGGGTCGGCGCAGTACATCTTCTGTACTGCTGATAGGATTTGGCAAAAGTTTTACGACCGGCCGCCTGCCTGACATCAACCCTCCTTAGGAATCGATTTTAAACATTAGCTCATATAAAAAAAAATTTGCGATTCAGTACTCTTCCCCTTTTTTGAAGGCAGTCGTCAAAAATAAGTCTATTTTCAAAGCGATAATAGAAAACGTTCTCTGAAAACATTAAATATAAACAATTTAAGTAAAAGCTTGACTAGTTTAAACTAACAACACTTTATCCCCTAATTTCTGACCGGAATCTCCACTCGCCCTTACTTAATAATAACTTAAATACAGTTTGTTATACTCAAGGGGAAGTTTTGAATATCTTCTAGTTTATGATCTTAGGCTTTAATAATTCAGGATAACAAAACCGGGCATAGCTCGCAAATGTCAGTGCGTCCTCGACCCGGTTGCCATGGCAACACTCTCAAATGACGCACAGCGTCCAACTCAGGTGGATAGATATAGGAATTAAATATATTTTTTACACATTGCTCATTGATTTGTGTGTTATTTACAAAATTGTATTTGAAAGCGATAAAATAATTCTGTTTTATTAACCGACTGCAGCCAAGCCCAAAGGAGGGTTATGTGTTTGATGTATGCATGTATGTCCGATTCTATGTTCCCTCGTAATTACTAAATGGTTTAACCGATGTTGATGATTTATACGTGATTCGATTCGTCTTGATAACGCGAGTTTCATAGGATATATGTAGATATCATTAAAAATCAAAATGACGGATCCTAGACGCCAATTTCTTGAAAAACATTTTTTCGTCCGAATCAATCGAGTGGTGTAACAAAATACAGGCACAACAATTTATGAGGCGATTACAAAAATATATACAACTTATATGTTTTAAAGTAATTTGGCATAAGAAATTGTTAAATGAAACTAAAAAAGTCTTACTGGCTAAAAATAAAAGCTGTAAATAAAAAATTAAAAAAAAACCGATTACGTAAAAAGCGAACTATTTATTTTTTATTTCTGTGAATATTTTTTTATATAGTAGTGAAGAGTTTCTACACTGCCAAGTCGCAGAATTTACTTTAATCAGTAGAAGCACAATGTTGTTTATTTATAAAAGTACAGATCAAAGTATTCAGATAAAAAAGTACTTAGAACTATTACTGTAACGAAATAAGTCATAACAGTGGTTATCGTGGAAATTTTATTTTATTTTCAAATTGCACGTGTATTTCTTGATTTCTTCGTTTTTAATACCTCAACGTATTCATGTAATTGACACTGTCGCGTAATGGAGAATGTGTAACGTCATTAGCATTACACCAAAAATAATAATTAAAAAGACAAGTCTGAAGCATGCTTTATGCTTCCTAACTTGACAATTGTCAAAACATTTCGATAGAGGCATCGAAATTACTAGAAGTTTCGAGATTTAGACAAGGACAGTTAATCGTAATTTGCCGTGTGTAAGAGTGAGAGGAACAAAACATTCGAAATGACTAGACAGGCTTTGAATTTTCGAATACTACAATGTTATTTGTTTATGCATATAAAAAGACCGGCAATGTGTCGAGAGATCAGTTGAATTTCGAAGTTTAGTAAAGACTGAGAAGAAGTACGAAAAAGTGAAAAGTGAAGAAAAGTGGAGTGAAGTTATAGTAAAACTGTATCCAGTGGTGAAAATTTGTGTTCAGTGACTGAGGTTAACCAGAACTGTGTACATACTACGCGTGTTAGTGAATCTTCATAAGACACTCTTGTTAACCAATAGCAATAAAACATCGATAGTGCAAAGACGTGCTTTAATTTCCGATCCCCGAACTCATAGAACGTAACAATACTATGATTTTATTTATGTTCTTAAAATGCTTTCAATAACGCTTCTCTTATTTTGTATGATCCCATTTATTTTAAGGGTGGATAAATTTATTACCACTTACTCTCGCTACACTCGGGTGTCTTATTGCCACACATTGTATTGCTTTATATCAAACCGCTTAAGCAGCGAATGCCGATAAAGAAACTCAACCGCCAGATTTTACCGAATATAAATATTATTTATTTCACACCATTATTTTACTTTACATAGTAGAAATAAATTAAAGTAAAAATAGTACAATAGGCGGCCTTATCGCTAGACAGCGATCTCTTCCAGGCAACCTTTGGACTGTCAATTTAAGTTATTATAACAGTAAGCCACATTGTTATCGGAATCAATAATAGCCTACATTCTCTCTATCACTCGGTGGTGATATAGTTTACTATTGTATTCAGCCCCTTTTTAACGTCCCACTGCTCTTGTTATTGTCCCTTCAGAACGAGGGAGATCTGGCCATAGTCCACCACGCTGGCCAAGTGCGGATTGTCTTTAGAAAACTTGCTAGGTTCTCTCAGACATGCAGGTTTCCTCACGATGTTTTCCTTCACCGTACAAGTGGTAATCATGTTGAATATGATTCGCACATGAAAATATCAGAGGTGCGAGACTCGGGAATTGAACCCGCTTCACTCGGTTTCCCAAGCAAGCGCGTTACCACTGGGCTAGTAACTGCCTCGTTTACTGTTAGTGAAAGTATTTTCACAATCGGATCAGTAGTTTCAGAGATTACTCCCTACATACAAACTTACAAACATTACCTCTTTATAATACCTATTAGTATATAAAAATTGATCCTACGACCCTTGTCCTAAATTACGCATGAGGTAAAAGACTGATGAGTTGTCAGAACACGAATTATTGTTCCACTCCATATCGAATATAACGTAAACACAATATGCCTAACATACAAATATGTGTTATCTTTATGTAACTATCAAATAACCAACACCCTATATAGACTACTTTATAAAATGAAAACTGTTATCCTAATATTTCAACGATGATATCTATCTATGATATCTACCACATCGCTATTGATGGCATATAGATTTACCGATAATAGCATAAAAACCAATCGTACAAAAGTTGTCGTGATTTACATACCTATCTATTACAACTTACACTGTATATGTATGTATTAGGGTGGCTCAAAAAACAATTTTTTTTTTCGTGTCTAGTGTAAAAATATGTTACTTTATCATGTTTTAAGAACCTACTTAATAATCAGCTCGAAAAACATTCTAGAAGACACTCATAAGTTTTTGAAATTTCCAAAATCATTAAAAATTGAAATCTTTTTCTTTTTAATTTGTTAATTTCTTGTAATTTTATCATTTTCTAGATTGAAAAATTGTCGATTCTGAAAATTTTACTCAGCCTCGCTTGCATCCCAATACAAACATTCATCCCCATTTTAACCCCTATAAGGGATGATTTCCGGGATAAAAAGTATCCTTTGTCCTTCCCAGGGTCTCAAACTATCTTCTTTATTTATTTATTTTATTTATTTGGAAGACAAACAGTTATGTTACATTTATAAACAAAAGAAATAAAACAAATTACATACACCAATTAAGTCTTCACTGATTACACATTCTTAAAGTAGGTATATGTTAGCTTATTAAAATTAAAAATTAAAGTATATAACAAAAAAAACCAATTCTTACCAAATTTCATCTAAATCAGTTCAGTAGATCCAGAGATTACCCCCTACAACCTCATAAACTCACAAACTTTACCTCTTTATAATATTAGTCTATGTAGATAACTTAAATATAATAAAAAAAAGTAAGTTTTTATCGTCGCATTTACTGAATCAACTAAATTAAGTCATAACCATATCTTTCTTCTGCTTTTATTTATGGTATTATAGCTCTTTTTTGCTGACAGACTTCACACGACTTTCGAAAACTTTAGTTTAGGTAAAGTTAGGTTTATAGAAGATGGCACATCTTGGGAATGAAATGATCGCCTCCAGGCTACTTCAACTTGATAGAAATATTGTAAATTATAATTTTACTTTAAAAAAAGATTATACTTTAAGAAAAGATATTGGTCCCGCTGAGTTTCTTTCGCCAGTTCTTCTCAGCTCTGAGGCTTCTTATTTCCGAACTGGTAGTAGACTCATGACGTCCAGTAAAGAATTGTAATAATTTAATGCTGATTATAATATTTTGATTTGATTTGATTTGGTTTCTTTAAAATGTTCCGTTTACTATGATGGTAATCATGTTGAAAATAATTCGCACATGAAAATCTCAGAGGCGGGAGGCCCGAGAGCTCGCTTCACTAAGTTTTTCAAACGAGCGCGTCACCAATTAGCTACCATTGCTTTCGGTGCCACTGGTTTAGTAATCGGTGCATTAAAAGCTCATTGTGAGTCGTTATAATATGTTAAATCACTTTTCTTTAAGTAGTATTTTATTATTTTACTAGCGACATAGGTTACCCTTACTTCGCTCAGGTGCGTCCCTAAGAACGTTTCAATTATTTAAAGGGGTACCCTAATTTTTTTTCTGAAATAAAAGTAGCCTACGTTACTCAGTGCCCATTGTTTCGGAGATTAGCTGGAACACACAGCCGAGACAGACAGACAAAAATATTATTTTTTGTGTTTTTTTTCATATGCATTTAGTAGAAAGCTGTTATTTCGATATTACATATAGACACTTCAATTTTATCTGTTTTTTTATTTATCACTGCCCTTATGTCTGAGGCACTGTCCTACTTAACCTAAACTATAAAGGGAAATGTTGATAAGAGGTTTAAAAGTATGTATGACGATAATTGTTCTAAATAATAATTTTAACCATGTATTTATTAAAATTAATATAAGTAATTATAATCTTTTTAACGTCCCACTGCTGGGCACGGGCCTCCTTTCAGTACGAGGGGAATCAGGCTATAGTCCACCACGCTGGCCAAGTGCAGTTTGGCGGACTTCACATGTCTTTTGAAAACTTGTTAAGTTCTCTCAGACATGCACATTTCCTCAGGATTGTTTTCCTTCGCCGTAAGACAAGTGGTTATCATGTTGAAAATGATTCGCACATGAAAATATCAGAAGTACGAGACCCGGGATTTGAACTTGCTTCACTCGGTTTCCCAAGCAAGCGCGTTACCACTGGGCTACCACTGTCTTATTTTAACAATTTTTAACCATAATGCAAAAAAATATACAAAATATATAAACATTTTATCGGAAACCTATATTTTATAAGCTCAATACCGCGCTGCGGTAACTCGGGAAGATATTTAATCAATTTTTAACGTAACCTGACAGGCTGACAGAATCACAGCCTTTGCTGCATTTCATACGAGATTCCACAATTTTCCATCATATTATATTACCTACCTAACTAAAAATTAAATTTGCCAGGCAATTTCATTGTGAAATATAATTTTATGTTAAAGTATCAAAATCTCAAATTTTACAGGCTAAAATAAACATTATGGACTTAAAATTATGTCAATGGCGTTTCTATATTTTTAATACACTTTAATTAGCTTCACATGTAATTAGTTACATGCGAGTAAGTATTGTATAAAAAAAAGTGCGTGTGTGTGCAATTCACACACGGTAGAAGTGAAACTTCAGAAAAGAAACCTACGAGTGATTGAGATTAATATAGAGTATCAGGAGTAGCATAATTTATAACTTTTGAAATCATAGGGCTCGTTCATGTTGCTAATATTTTAGTGAGGAATCTATATATTTATGTATTCAGCCCTTTTTAACGTCCCACTGCTGGGCACGGGCCTCCCTTCAATACGAGGGGGATCAGGCCATAGTCCACCACGCTGGCCAAGTGCGGGTTGGCGGACTTCACATGCAGGTTTCCTCACGATGTTTTCCTTCACCGTAAGGCAAGTGGTAATCATGTTAGAAATGATTCGCACATGAAAATATCAGAGGTGCGAGACCCGGGATTTGAACCCGCTTCACTCGGTATCCCAAGCGAGCGTGTTACCACTAGGCTACCACTGCCTATATATATATATATATATATATATATATATATATATATATATATATATATATATAATCCCTATTTCCCTTGGTCACGCCATCACCCGTGAACGGCTGGACCGATTTAACTATTTTTTTTGTTGTGTTTGTTATTGTCAGGAGAAGGTTCTTATGAAAGAAAAAATTTAAAAAATTGCGCTACTAATATTATAAAGAGGTAAAGTTTGTGAGTAAATAACAAAGTAGTTCCCTTCTACTTTTATAGTATATGTTCTCAGTTCTTTGATTTCTCAGAAATGTTGTAAGGTAACTAGTATAGCCTTACATTTCTGAACGTTTAAGTATATTTTTTATTTTACTTTGTCACGTTTGTGGCAAGAGAGGTTAGCAGCTAGTAGCTACTCGTATTTAATTATTTTCTTTATTAAAACAAAATCCGTAACATATTTTTATCTATGCTAATATTATAAAGAGGTAAAGTTTGTGAGTTTGTAGGGGGTAATCTTTGGATCTACTGAACCGATTTAGATGAAATTTGGTAAAAAGATAGTTTCAGACCCGGGGAAGGACATAGGATATTTTTATCCCGGAAATCATTCCTTAAAGGGATGAAAATGGGGATGATAGTTTGTATGGGGAATCAACCTAGAGACGAACCCGAGCGAAGCGAGGGTGAGTCGCTAGTTATTAATAATTTGTAATACAATACAATCAACATACAAACAAAATCAACATTAAAGTAAAAATAACTGTATTTTTAAATATTTGTATACATTATTTATTAATTTTCATTTTCCAACATATCACCGTCATCTCCTACATAGATAATAAATCAGGTAATTACACGAGAGACGTCTGAACGGTACGGAATGCAACGACGGACTAATTATGACTTGCATTGTAATCGCGGCTTAAGCGTCTTATCTGCAACTAATCACGTGGAAGCGCAAAATCTCAGTGCTTGGTTCATTCGGCGAACACAGTATAATAATGTTATGAATTCAATTGGTACAAATGACCCACTCGAGCGAAACGAGGATACATTGGTACTACTACATAACATACATAAAGCTACAATCAGAAATATCTATAGAACAAACACAAATCTAATTCCTCGATACAAATGTAGCAGACGTGTGCATTTACTATGAAAGCAAAGCAACGGAAATTGAATTTCTTAGAGATGCTTTTATGCAATCCACAGTCTATACAATCTTGAACGCAACGAAGCAGCAATACCTTATCGTTTATTTAAAGAAGCGTTCGTAGTATGCTAAAGGTTTTCCGCTAAATTAAATAGTTAGTTGACTTTCAGTCGTTTCAACAGAAAAGACCGTTTCTTGCATCTACATAATCTATACATATAATAAAATTCTAACCAAGCCGAATCTGTACATTAAATATTTTTTGGAAAATCTTATTGAAATAGACATTATTATCGATACAGAGGCCGAATCTATAGTTTTTAGAATTTTTGTCTGTCTGTCTGTTACCGCATCACGGAAAAACCACTGGAGTGATTTTTAATAAAATTTGGTATGATGATAGCTGGTTATCCGGGTCAGCATATAGGATACTTTTTACCGTGGGAAAATATCTCATTTCTGAGAAAAAATGCAAAAACTGCATTGTAAGTATATACTTATACTCGTATGTAAAACCTAAGAATTTGGTTTTTGCTCATCTAAGCGCGGGCGGTGCCGCGGGCAATGCTAGTTGTACATATAAAAAAACAAAGTCGGCTTTGTTACAACACTTATAAGTCGAGAACTGCTAAGCCGATTTTCATGGTTTTTGATTTATTGGATTTGTCTCCCCGCCCCGAATAGCGGAGTAATTATTGAAATCTCCGAAAAATTCACGAGAAAAATATTCAAAAATAAATTCTATTCCATATTAAGCGTCAAAATATATCTACCTAGGGACGAATGTGAGCGAAGCGAGGGTGAGTCGCTAGTTATTTTTTTTAAACCTTAATATTACTTAGACTTACCTCTTTACGTAACCATTTACAATGAAACAGTATTCTTAGGAAACACTTGATCAAAGAAGATAAAAAAATATGCCACTCTCCAAACCCATCGACAGCAATTAAACCATCCCTTACTGCGTATTTTTGTCTATGGTGTAAACTATAGAACACATTAGCTATAATACTAATTAAGAAATTAGGTATTACATTATTTTATTTAATGCCTAGCTTTGGCCTCTGACATTGCTCGAGTAGTTTATTTATGAATAATTGCTCCATTGACAACTGGTATTTTAAAAGATCAGTACATTCTAACTATCAAAAAAAAATATGCCTTTGCTTGCATTTATAATATTATTTTTCATGTGTACCAACTTTGATTTTTGTAACTTAAAGTTTAATTTATTCAGCAAAAAATCCTAATCCATATCTTTTGGAAATTATGTGATGTCTTACCTAACAGAAAAGTACTTAATAAAAAAATCGAATTACTAAATGCAGTTCTACGTTCTCTACATGAAAAGAAAAATTCCTAGCAATACGGTAATATAAAGGACAAATATATGTCAAGGACGCGACCCTAATCCCGTCAACAATCGGAGAGCATACTTGCTCCAATTCTAAGCAGCCTTGAAATGGAGCTGTAAATTAATTATAGATCAATATTACAATCTTGTTTCGCCCTTAATTTGATGCACTGGTCAGTATGTTTATTACACCTGAACTTGCGGATTTGATTTCCGCAGAAAACCATTTCTATTTCACTGTTTATGGTCACGAATTGACCCTCGAATGTATTGAAAGTTAAATTTTTTAATAGATATTTATTTATACTATACGAGCGACTCACCTCGCATCGTTCAGGTTTCTGCCTAGGTCTCTTAACGGTTAGTATAGAATAGATAGACTGTATATAAATTCTATAGATTATATATATACTAACAGAACCCGCTGCTTCGCTCGCGCTAAAACTCCAAACTTTTATCCCCTATTTTACCCCCTTATGATATGAATTTCGAAAAATGCTAAAACACGTATTTGTTTAATTATATTGAAAAGCATTAATACCAAGTTTCAAATAAATCTGATCAATAATATTTTTTGGGTTGTATTATAATTTATAACGTCTTTTCCCATGGGAATGAGATAATTTCCCGCGGTGAAAATGCCTATGTCACTCTCCAGCCCTCCAACTAACTCCACACATAAAATCACGTCAATATGTCACTCTGTTTCAACGTGAAAGAAGGACAAACAAACAAACATCCTTTTACATTTATAATATTAAATATGGAGTATGGACACATAGGTATTACTTTTTTAAGGTTTATATTGTTCAGTAATGAGATATTTTCCCGCAGTAAAAAGTATCCTATATGTTGACCCGAATAACCAGTTATCAGCATACTAAATTTGATCAAAATCTGTCCAGTGGTTTTCTCGTGATTCGGTCACAAACAGACAGACAAAAATTCTAAAAACTATAGCCTCTGTATTGATAATAATGATTATTTCAATTACATTTTCCAAACAATATTTAATGTACAAATTCAACTCAGTTACAATTTTATTATTTGTATATATGAGTTGGTGTGGGTTATATTATAACGTCCCCCCCAACGTGCATTCACCTTGTCGTGGTGGGGGGGCTCAGTAGTGCCCGGCAATACAACCGGGCGCGAAGCCAAAAAACGCACAGGGAGGTGGCCTACTTCGGTGGGCGGTGGGAGGTGGCCCTCTTCGGAGGGTGGTGCACCATGCGGGTTGCTCCTGGTACTTCTCTGATAGCAGAGTGGACCTTGGAGCAACCCCGTGGTTGTTGTGGTCTGCTTCGGCAGACCTGCCGTCGGGGCGTCGTACTTGAATGCGTAAGTGATCCTGCGACGCCCCATTAAGACGGGGAAAGGCTTTGTTGGGTTTTAGTGGGTAGTACTTTCTTCGCCGGTGAGTCCCACACTTCGTGCGTAAATGCATTTCCCAACGTTAAAAAAGGGTTATATTATAACGTGAATAAGATAATCTAATGCGTTAAAAAGTAGCTTATGTCACTCTCCAGCCCTCCAACTATCTCCATACAAAAAATCTCGCCAATCCGTCGGTCTATTTTGACATGAAAGAAAGACAAACAAACAAACAAACAAAGTAACAAACAAACAAACGAACGAACGATTTCCATACAACCCTTGGTAATTCATGGAGTGAGAAATAGACAGCTGTTTTGGGATAAACAACACTGTGTGTATCAAACAAAACACATTTTTTTCATAAAATATTCAAATACAAAGTAAGGTCTGTGACATAGAAAATACACAATCGTTTTTATATAAGTATCGTCTCACGCAATATTTCCATTTATATCGCCGATGTCTGATATTGATTTTATTAACAAACTGCCTTCAACCTGATGACCGATTTTGGTTGAAAAATCTTAATACTTAGTTATTTACGCAAGAAATTACGCACGAAGTAGTATATATATATATATCAAAAAGTTTAAAATATCGAAGTACACCCACGTAATACGTATAATAAAACTTTTGTTGTACATTAAATATTTTTGAAAACTTTGAATTTGAATGATACTAACAAATTGTCAAAAAGTTATGCTTATCTATAAAAAAGTTATGGCGAATAAGCTTTCTGGTAAAAAAATTAAAACATAACATTTTGACACAACAAACTGACGAGTTTCAAAAAGTGTCAAATTCATCAAAACACGAAGCCAGGGTAAGATAAATAAGATATTTTTATACTTTATAGATGTGGCCTGTTAAGTGTGAATATTGTGAAAATTTTATTAACACAGAAGACCCACTACATCCATTAAAAACTTTTAAAGAACAATTTCGACATACATAGCACAAATATATTAAATATATACATTTTTTTGTTAAAAGATAATTATTTTTAACTAATGACTGGACTATGTGTGCTCACATACTATATAAATAACTAGCGGACCCGACAGACGTTGTCCTGTCTACACGTCTTTAATTTGAAAATTTCAAATTTTTTGAACAAAATTGTGAATCTAAACCATTCCCAGATCCCCTTGAACACACACAAAAAATTTCATCAAAATCGGTCCAGTCGTTTGAGAGAAGTTCAGTGACATACACACTCACAGAAGAATTATATATATAAAGATGTTATGAATTTTACAAGTATATTGAGTATCTAGAAGAAATCCGACTCACCTAGCGATGTTTATGGCGTCGACCCAGTGAGAGCAGTCCACTTCAGAGGCGGCGCGAAGCTCGTATTGTCTTTGAGTTTCTTTACGGAATGTTATTGTGAAGCAAAACTGCAGAGAAAAAGTCGATTAAAATTCAAATATTTAGTCAAAACCAATTTAAAAATATTTTTTACTAGCAGAACCCGCGGCTTCTCTTGCGCTAAAACTACAAAAAATCTCTAAAAAGGTAGTTTCATACAAATTTTCATTCCCTATTTTACCCCCTTATAAGAGGATTTTTTTGGATTGTACCTATTATAACGTGTTTTCGTTACGTGATATTCATCTACAAGTAACTATGAGGAAGAAGTCATGGATTATTTGATTTCTTACATTCATACTGCACGCATGAATACGTAGACAGACAGACATCAAATTTACGCTGAAATTATCTATTATATGTGAAACACTCTATTTGGTATTAAGTAATAACGTTTTTTTTTTCTTTTGTAAATCTTTATGTAATACAACTGCTATGAATAATAGTTTTAAATCTTAATGAAACTAAAACTTACAGAATTTCTTTCCATCGGACCTTTGTTGAGTCTTTCCACGAAGGAGCCCTCCAGGAGGAGGACCCCAGTCGGCCTCGCACTATTTTCCGATTCATAGTAGAATAGGATGTTCTGAAAGGAAGGAATTTTCAAGTTATTAAAATAAAAGTTAGCACACATATATATATATATATATATATATATATATATATATATATATATATATATATATATATATATATACTCGTATGTACCTACTAGCGTCTCTAGGTACGTTTTAACTGTTAGTATGGAATAGATAGACTATATACATATTATATGACATATAGCCTATATCCTTTCTCAATAAACAGGCTATCTAATACAAAATTACTTTTATTTTTACTTTTCATAATATTAGTATATGGCAATAAATATAAATTTATTTATAGGATACCTTTAACTAACCTGATAAAGTATGAACCAGCGCAACTGCCATTTTGAACTGTCAGAGCTTCTTTTGTGCAAATAACCGGCCTGGAAGAAAATAATAATTAAAAACTAGTGATATCTGTGGTCGATAATAATCGACCATAACTCATTAAGTTTGAACGTTATTGGTACTGTCGCGTAATGGAGAATGTGTCATTACACCAGAAATAATAATAATTAAAAAAGACACATCTGAAGCATGCTTTATGCATCCTAAGACAGTTGTTAAAATAATTCGAGAAAGACAATTTAGACAAGATCAGTTAATTGTAAATTGCCGTGTGTAAGAGTGAGGGAGGAACAAAACATTCGAAATGACTAGAAAGGTTGCGAATTTTCGAATACTAGAATGTTTTTTGTTTATGCTTATAAAAAGGCCGGCAGTGTGACGAGAGATCAGTTGAATTTCGAAGTTAAGTGAAAATTGCGAAGAAGCAGGGAAAAGTAAAGAAACGTTAAGTGAAGTTATAGTGGAAGTGTACCTAGTGGTGAAAATTAATGTCCAGTGACTGAGTTTAACCAGGATTGTGTATATACTGCGCGCGTTAGTGAATCTCCGTAAGTCACTCTTGTTAATCAAGATTAATAAAACATCGATAATGCAAGAGACGTGCTCTAATTTCCGATCCCCGAACTCATAGAACGTAACAGTACCCACTACCCTGTAACCCTTCTCAAGAATATTTTCAGAGATAAGCAGGGACACACAAATTCTTCAACTTCATATATTAGTATAAATATTAAATTGATAAAGTTTATACACTAACTAATATCACTGCAACTTTTAGAAGCAGATTAATCTCTGATTTATAAAAATGGATGTGTGTATGTATGTATGTTCCCTATGAACTCCATAACGGCTGGAGCATTTTGATAATTTGAATAAAATAAAATGAATAAAACAAAAAATAAGCAGCTGTGATGAATTATACCAACACTAGAACACCAAACAGTGGCCATGACTTTTTAGGGTTAAGTTTTCGCTTGAGACATTGCCTAGGTGCTGAACCAGGGTCTACCAACATGATGTCCGCCGACGATTATCAAAAAGAATCCACTTTCGCGAGGCATACCTCAACGCGTTCGTCGCGCTGGCGATCGTTCAATTCGTGCGGCACCCACTTATCAAGTTTTTTTTACCTTGCCAATTTGATGTAAATGGACCAATATTGTTTAGATGCTAACGTTGAAAGCTGCTGCTAACTCTGCCGTAGATTGAGTATTGTCATTTCCAATATCGAATTTAATTCATCGTTATTGTTTTTAGTTTTGGGACGATCACGAAGTTCACTTTTTAGTTCAAAATTTCCATGTCGGAAGCGTTCAAACCAATAACGAGTCGTGCATTCATTTGTAGTGTTCATTCCGTTCACGTCATTAATTTGCGAGCCGTTTTTGCGGCATTATACTATTTATTGTGTCCATGTTGATGGAAAAGGTAAATGTATTGAAAACAAGACACTAATCAATTAACAAATGACTGAATTTGAAAATAAAAATCCATATTTTTCAAATTAAAAATCATTTGAATTTAAAAAATTTGCCGGCCATCCATAAATTACGTTTCGAATGGCCTGTATTATAAAACGGCAACTTCGTAGGTAAAGACCTATTATTATAAGAAATATTTTAAATGTATTAATTGAATATAAAATATACGAGAAATAAATTAATTTTATACTTACACATAGAGAAAAATATAATATTTATTAAGTCTATTAATTTTAATCAAGTCGAAGAACAGTGAAGCGATAATTTCATCAAACAGATATTCTATAAATAAAACTTATTTATTCCTCTATGACTTATGATATTTTAATTTTGTGCTATATATCTAGTTGGATTAAGGACGTAGAAGCTTCTTTCACAGTCATTTGCTTTCCAATAGCAAGATTGTAGTGCAAATGTAATGCGATTAGTACACTTTCTATTTTTAAAGTTCGGTTGTTGAATAAATCTCATAATATTTGGTTCCACCTAGGACTCGAACTTAGAACATCTTGATCTGTATTCTTAAATCATAGCCCACTACGGAAGTCTTTAAAGGCAATTACATCTATACATATAATAATATTCTAACCGAGTTGAATCTATATATTAAATATTTTTTAGAAAATCTTATTGGAATAGTATAATATAAGTAAGATATTAATATATTATTATTTATTATCGATACAGAGGCCGAATCTATAGTTTTTAGAATTCTTGTCTGTCTGTCTGTCTGGGAACGCATCACGATAAAACCACCGAACAGTTTTTCATGAAATTTGGTATGACGATAGCTGGTTATCCGGGTCAATATATAGGATACTTTTTACTGCGGGAAAATATCTAAGCTCTGAGAAATCTATACTAAACGTTACGTACAATAATACAATTTAAATATAATCTAATCAAATGAAAAATTCGAATTAAAATATTCACTTTCAATTGACAGAATTTGTGATGGCTAAATCTTACATGCGATTTTTGACTTTTAACTTATAGAAGATAAATTGCACCCGAACTAAGCTTTGTAAATTTTAAACTATAGTTACTGAACCGCATTTAAAATCATCCCGGCCTCGTTCCTCAAGGAAGAAAATCCGGAGACAAAGCGTTTCTAGCTAACCTTGTTTAAGCGTCCTCAAACTTTTGCTTTGTAAACTTTGCTGTGGACCAAACTTTTCCGATATCATTATTTTAATTTGAATAGGTTTGGAGATCTATTTATGTCACTTTTATTATTTATTATCAAAGATAGACCAGAATTTAGAGTTTACCCTTAAAAGGTATTTTGTTCCGCAATTCGTTGTTTTAAATGTTAAACCGACTTCAAAAAATGACAAAGTTCCCGTCTACTTTTATAGTATATGTTCTCAGTTCTTTGATTTCTCAGAAATGTTGTAAGGTAACTAGTATAGCCTTACATTTCTGAACGTTTAAGTATATTTTTTATTTTACTTTGTCACGTTTGTGGCAAGAGAGGTTAGCAGCTAGGAGCTACTCGTATTTAATTATTTTCTTTATTATAACAAAATCCGTTACCTATTTTTATCTATGCTAATATTATAAAGAGGTAAAGTTTGTGAGTTTGTGAGGTGGTAGGGGGTAATCTCTGGATCTACTGAACCGATTTAGATGAAATTTGGTAAAAAGATAGTTTCAGACCCTGAGAAAGACATAGGATACTTTTTATCCCAGAAATCATCCCTTAAAGGGGTGAAAATGGGGATGAAAGTTTGTATTGAGGAGCAAGTTAGTGATGAACCCGAGCGAAGCGAAGATGAGTCGCTAGCTGAATATATATTTATTTTATTTTACACGCTAATTACATTCTATCGATATTTGTATACTGTTTGAAAGTCTTGATCTCCCTGCCCATTTCCCAATCACTTGTGGTCGGCACAGTACATCTTCTGTACTGCTGATAGGATTTGAAAGTATATATACTATTCTTTATTGCACTTATATGTAAAATACAGAGATTAACAAACAATAAAATTAGTTAGCAAAGGTGGACTTATCTCAAGAAGAGATCTCTTCCAGTCAACCTAAGTGAGTTAGAGAGATAGTATTAACAAGCAGGCTATAGTGCAGTTACTCAAGTATTATAGGTATATTATTTTAAAACATTATTGTTTAACTTCATCTTTAATTAGTAGACAGTTAGACACTCTGTCTATATGGATTCTTTAATTTGACCCATAGCTTTTCGTAAGATCGCTTTCGAGATTCGAAAATCGATTAATATTTGATGACGATATCTTGCAGTCTATAAAAAACCTATAATACCCTAATTGATCTTTTAAGGAATTATCTTGTGATTAGTAGCTTCCCGTTTTTGAAGTCGGTTAAAAAGCAAACTTCAACATGTTTAGTTATTCCTAAATACATGACCTAAGTCCTAAGTAAATTATAAAAGCAAGGACGCGCGCAAAGTTACGGCTAAATCTAACGCTGCTACATTGTCGTGTTAATCAAATTTAATTGTATAACAACCTTTTGCATTAATTGAAATACTCGACGGCGTAAGAAAAGAAGGTCTACTCGGCAACTAATAGCTGTTAATTGGATGAAAATTGTTACATAACGTATAAGTACAACAGGTTTCTGGATATCAGCAAGAAGAGAACTCTCCGAGACAAGGACAACTAAGATTTAAAATAGATGCAGAATAGAAAGATGTTGAAATAATAATATACTTGCAGAATCCGCGCCTTCGCTCGCGCTAAAACTACAAAAAATCTCTAAAAAAGTAGTTTCATACAATCTTTCATTCCGTAATTTACCTCTCTAATTTGAAAATGATGAACTTTGAAAAATGCTAAAAATGTATTTATTTAATTTAGTGAAGAGTATTAATACCAAGTTTCAAGTAATTCTGATCATAAATATTTTTTTTTATTGTATTATAACGTGTTTTACCGTGAGAATTAGATAATCTATCCCGTAAAATGTAGCCCACGTCACTCTCCAGCCCTCCAACTATCTTCTCACAAAAAATCACGCCAATCCATCACTCCGTTTCGACATGAAAGAAAGACAAACAAACAAACACACTTTTCCCTTTATAATATTAGTATAGATGTACAAATACTTAATACGACATGTTCAGCCATTAAATGAGTTACAAATTTTCACTATTTTGCATTGTCCAAAGCCCTGTTACAGTTAGTGACAATGAAATTTTAAAGATATATTGTATTTATTTAGTGATATTTGACATTGTAACTAAAACTATCTTTTCAATTTTTTCGCGGATTTATTTTGATTTTTGAGTCTTTCCCGTGACCATGATTGCTGTAAAGCATTCGAAACGTCGAGAACCAAAAATCAAAATAAATCCACGAAAAAATCCGAAAAAATAGTTTTATTTAGAAATGACAATAATAATATTTAAACTCCATACCTGTGTGTGATCGTACTGGGCTCGGTCAGATAGCGCGAGTAATTGCCCTTCGTTCACTCGGATGGAGCGCTGGATCTTCGGACTCAGCATGGTTTTCCTACAAAAAACAATAATAAATAAACAAAAAAAAATATATTATATATAATTTTTTATGTTTTTTTTTTTAATTTTTTTGGTAAATATGAGTAATACGAGACGACGGTGGGAGATTCGTTTTTCTGATTAAATTAATTACTTAATATATATTTTTTAATAATATTTATTAGGAATTAAGAAATCAAATTATTTATATAGAACCAAAATATTTATATAGAACCGTTTATTTCAATAAGACTTTCCAAAAAAATATTTAAGGCGATTAGTGTCCCCGATGGCCTTGCGTGTCTGGGCGGGGCTTAGCGCACTGCACCCGCGCACCCCGCAAAAATCATCAAAAAAATCCACGCGCTAGTTCAACAAACAAGCCACGGGATAGATTATTGCCTACGAGCGATACAATCAGAAAGAGTGAAAAAGATGCAATGCTAGAATTATCGTATTATATAAGTAATATAATTAATTATATATAATTTATTATATTTATTGTTTTGTATATATAATTCAGTATATTCTTATATATATATATATATATATATATATATATATATATATATATATATATATATATATATATATATAATATGTAAAACCAAAGAATTTGGTTTTTGGTCATCTGAACGCGGACGGAGCCGCGGGCAATGCTAGTATTAGTATAGATTTAATATAATAAACATTTTTATTATTTCTTTTATTCTCTTATATACGTAAATTCATTTCCTAACATGTAAAAGAGGTATAAGTATAATCCTCGCCAAAGTTTTTGGCTGCTCTAAATTGGCGCGAGCCGCTGCGCAAATGGAAACGGTAACGAGCGAGGCGCGCGGGAGTGGCGGGTCACACCCGCAGCGCCCGAGAGCTCGTCCAGTGTAGTGTGCGTGACACGTCTGTACATGCACACAAAACACTCGAGTACTTAAAAAATTTCTAACTCCTATGTTATTTTTGTTATAATATTTATTTTATTACTTTTTGTCGTATTTAACTTTTGTTATTTATGTCTTACAAGTAACCTCGAAAAGTATTCAATTTTATAATTAATATAATTTATTTTTTAAAATTTATTTATTATTTAAAAATAAATATTATAATTATATTTATTAAAACAAAATAAAACAAATCACTAAATAAGTATTATGAAAAAGTGATAAATAAAAATATTATGTTACTTTATCATATAGTACCTGGGCCACCGAGCTTCGCTCGGAGTTTTTGGTTACAAAGTACAATTTTCTTTAAAAAAATCTAAAAACTTGAATAAATACAAAAAAAAAAAATAAAAATAAATTATACCTTTGTATCCGACCGGGATTCGAATCTGGACACCTATGATTGTCAATCTTGCGTCTTTTTTAAAAAAAAACTAAATACTTGAATAAATATAAAAAATAAAATAAAAGTAAAACTTTGTATGCGACCGAGATTCGAACCTGGGCCCCTGAGATTGATGATCTTGCACCTTGGCCGCTTGAACACGATGCTTATATCCGAGCGTGCGAAATTATCGAATATAATATTTTGCGTGGAATAATGCAAAAGAAATAATAATAATAATAATAAAACTTTGTTTATTTTATACATGCTTATCTATAATTTTAAATTATGATTACTCTTAATTAATAATTTTTAACATTGTATTTTAACAGATCATATTTATAACTTATTTGATTATATTTAATTTAACTTCAATTTTTGGTTAGTGACTATTTATTAACTTATCATTTTTTAAACTAATAATTTTGTAATCTGGAATTAAATTATTTTAATTTTAAACTATTTTTATTTAAAAAAATAAAGTATTTTTAACTAAACTTTTTATCCGAATGCGGATTTTGTATACTATTAAATTTAACAATAAAGCTTTACGTACGTCTTAGTCGAGGCGCAAATATTTTTCAATCTCAAATTTATAAGGGTGGTATGTGACCCTTATAAATTTGAGATTGTAGGTGACTTATACTATAATATATTTAATTTATCATATTTATATATTAAACTTTCCATTCAATATATTATAATATTTATATTTTATTAAATATTTAATTTACGTATTTATATCATCTACGCACCTGCATACACACGTACACATAATTATTTATATTTATTAATTATTCATATATATTAAATCCACAAGCACAGCCGCGCGAAACCCGTAGTATGCAGAAGATCGGAATTTGTTTTACTCCTATCAGCCACTTGTAACTTTTTACTAACAAACAGTCTATGCTTTACCGTTCGATGCCAATTACTTGTTACTTTGTTTAATATAATTTAATCATTTTAGTAAGATATTGTATGTGGACTTTTTATGTTTGTACTGAAACTCTTTGTGTCATTGTGTATTTCCCTAAACTTTCCTTCTGTACTGTTTTTATGTGTGTTGAATTTTTCATTATAATTTTATTAGTGACGTAATCTTTTATTTGTGCTTTCTCGTCACTCAACAACCACCAAAGAGATTTTTAAATTAAATCTACTAATAATATTTTTTAAATAAAAAATATAATATTTGAAATCACAAAACTGGAAATAAACTCAAGTAGGCAGATGAAATTAAACTAAAGACATTATCCCGCGGTAAAAAGTATCCTATATGTTTACCCGGATAACCAGCTATCATCATACCAAATTTCATCAAAATCTATCCAGCGGTTTTCCCGTGATGCGGCAACAGACAGGCATACAGACAGACAGACAGACAAAAATTCTAAAAACTATAGATTCGGCCTCTGTATCGATAATAATGTTTATTTCAGTAAGATTTTCCAAATAATATTGAATATACGGATTTGGCTTCGTTACAATTTTATTATATGTATAGATAAAAATAACAATAACTATACCTTCATAGAATTTAATTTTTACATTAAACTAGTTAAAATAATCTACAGCGTCCAAGCGCGTACTTTACTACACATTTATCTGTCTGCGAGCTTTTATTCTCTGCACGCACACATACAAAAATACTTGTGTACATAAACAATACATGCATAAATTCATCGTAAAAAAACAGGAGACAAAAAGTGACACAGCCCTCCCGTCCGAGCGCCAGCGCGCGACTGCCGCGCGCGCCCGCGCAGAGCACCTCTATAGCTTCTAGGCTTGTAAATAGCATTTTCGACTTTTAAAATAGGAAAATAGTAATTGATTTACAATTTTTTCTGATGGGCATAAAGTAAAATAGATATATTATTTTTTAGTATTTAAATGATTCCAAAATTCTTAGCCGTTTAGAAACAGTAGGAAAGGCAAGTCAAAAAAATACCATTTCTTTAAAATAAAAAAGTAATAGATATTTTCGTCCCACGAAAAAAATTTTCTTATGAAAATATTATTTAAAAGTTGATGATTCACATATATTTTTTTCAAGCATTTCGGTCTAGCCATAAACGAGAAGTACGCTTTAGAAAGTAGCTCTTTGCTAGCCCTTAAGGGTACTAATCGCCTTAATGTACAGATTCGGATCAGTTACAATTTTATTATATGTATAGATAGATATGTTAATAAAAGAAAAAATCATGAAAATGATGTAGCATCAGTTGGTTTTACGTAGTATATCTTTTATAGAGCAGTTATTCTTCCATAAAAGTAATCACACTATATTCAGATCTTCACTTTAATGCTGTTATTGAGTGGTGCGTTTCAGATAGTTCTCTCTAATCCCGCTTTTGATTCTATTACAATGATCATAGGGAACTAGATTCCATACCATCATGGTCAATATGTATAGCTATATTACTGGTTTGTTTGTATATCTATACATATAATAAAATTGTAACTAAGCCGAATCTGTACATTAAATAATTTTTGGAAAATCTTATTGAAATAGACATTATTATCGGTACAGAGGCCGAACCTATAGTTTTTAGAATTTTCGTCTGTCTGTCTGTCTATTACCGCATCACGGGAAAACCACTGGAGGGATTTTGATGAAATTTGGTATCATGGTAGCTGGTTATCCGGGTCAACATATAGGATACTTTTTGCCGCGAGAAAATATCTCATTTCTGAGAAAAAATACAAAAACTGCATTTAAAGAGTATACTAATATGTACAACCTAAGAATTTGGTTTTTGGTCATCTAAACGCGGGCAATGCTAGTCAATTAATATTTATGGCTCTCCAATATCCATTCTACACGACATTGGCGAAATAAATTATGCCCAAATGGCACGCCTATAAGCCACAGAACAAAGAGCATTGAATATTGATGGTAAAGTAAAAACACATTACCATCAATACTAATCGCAAAGGTATTTATTACCATTTTCATATATAAACTATGAGCATATTATATTAATTAATTAATTAATTAATGGAAAATAAGAAATATTTTTACCCAATTCACTCTATTAGCTCTGCCCTGACAGTCTCAGTTATGTATAAAATTATTATATTATTACTACTATATAAGCCTCATAAATTTTTCATGAAAGACAACCCTCGCTGACACAAATAATAACTTTTAGTAACTGGCTAGTTATTCACAGTGTAAATAAAAAGTTTTGGAAAGTTATCCGCACTAATAAAACATAATGTAAAATTTAGTATACCGAGTCAAAAGTTTTTGGCGTTTTCATCATAATTGATAAGAACCTACGTTAAAACAGGGATGAATCTGTGATCTTTTTGTTACATAATATAGACCGATATCGACTGGATATGCTGTAAGATTATGTTACACAAAATGTTTTATCAGGGGTGAGTTTTATTTTTAAACCCTAAATTATTTTGCATTTTACTATATTTTACCCCCGACTCTGCGCGCGTGAAAGTTATGTCAATGAAATGTAGCCTGTATATAGCTAAAGATAGGATAGGGTCTCCCTCAACGTGCGTTCACCTTGTCGTTGAAATATATTATTTACTAGCGGCTTACCCTTGCTTCGCTCGGGTTCGTCGCTAGGTACGTTTTGAATAGATATAAATAGTTATTACACAGCGATAGAAATATGATTATTTTTTTTTCGTAAATCTTTCTGATGTTAGTACTTATTCCGGACCCATTTTTTCCGGTTTATTTTTCCGGAAATGCAAAAAATCAAATATCATAAAAATTGGTCCAGCCGTTCTTGAGTTATAAATGGTGTAACTAATACGACTTTGTTTTTATATATATATATATATATATATATATATATATATATATATATATATATATATATATATATATGTGTGTGTGTGTGTGTGTGTGTGTGTGTGTGTGTGTGTGTGTGTGTGTGTGTGTGTGTGTGTGTGTATGTATATATGTATACACACCTATTTTATATTTTTTCTCTGTATTAAAACATTCCGTGTACCTTAAGGAACATACGAAAAAAAAATCACCTGAACTGGTCTAGCCGTTCTCGAGTTTTGCGCTTAGCAACATTCATTTTTATTTATTAATATAGATTAAATATGTGCAAAAAAATAAAACACGAGAAACATAGTTTTCTCCAAATCTCATCATCAGGTCTTCACCATTATTGTAAGGGACCTTACGAGTCTAATACGATCTTACAAGTAAGTACGCAGTTTGAAATAACAAATTGGCTCCAAGATCTCGAAGCAAATCTACACTCACGAGTAACATTCATAGAAAAAAAAAATACCGGCCAAGGCATAATCTTCTTGGAAGTCAGTTGAAAAAGATTATGGTTAATGCTTATTCCTATATGATATTTGGCTTTAATATCCTTTTTTTTTTTAATTAACAATAGTAAAAATTAAATAAAGTACACGGAAGAAGCAGAGATGGATCGCTTGTCTATCATACATTAAATAGTATTAATTCAATCAAAGTTAACAATGCTTACAGTATTTAAGA
Organism: Brenthis hecate; assembly: GCA_951806755.1. Classification (NCBI taxonomy): domain Eukaryota; kingdom Metazoa; phylum Arthropoda; class Insecta; order Lepidoptera; family Nymphalidae; genus Brenthis; species Brenthis hecate. The sequence goes on from OX638253.1 coordinate 20,296,869, forward strand.
TCAACTCAGCATTCCGTAGTGCGACCACGTGTAATGTAAAAATATTTCTAACTGATTAAAAAAAATATTTCGAATAAAATAGAATTATGCGTACTAGCGGTGTGCACCGGCATCGCTTTAGTGTACCATTTTTATCTATTTTGATTTTATTTTGAATAAAGGTTAAAAACATTATTATTCATATAAATATTGCTTCCCCTTCAATCTTTAGAGGGTTTTAATTATTATCTTAACAGATATTTAAAGATCGAGGTTTTTATGAAAACCAGTTCAAGAATACTTTATGAAGTGTTGGCAATCTATACATTGTAACATGAATAGATTTATCGTATTACATTAAAATTCGAATTCAAAGAGTGGTGAATTTTTTTAAGTCTTGATGTCGCTGTAAAGGCTTAAAGGCCTTAAGAGAAATTCAAAAAAATGATAGCCCATATATTGTGAATTTACATATCGATAATTTTTTTATAATTAGTAGGTACTTAATATTGAAAATAACTAATTCTAAATATTATTTAGATACTTAATAAAATATTTGTTAACAGCTTCATTATATAAATTGATGTAATAGCGCGCTTAAAGTACTGTTTTTGATTATTATAAAATAATGAATTATCATTTTTATCAATATATTCATATTGGTAAAAATGGTACTTACTTCAATCGTACGAAAGACAATTTATGCCAACTACAAATAAATATTAACTTAAATACTTACATTTATGCTACTTCAGAGCGCTTATCTTCAACCACAATATTTTCACGTATCATTTTCACTTTACCCGTTCATAATTGATTTTGTTCAATCAAAATACAATATTTACACGTAGTTTACAGATAAATCATTAATATTATATTAAAGAGTTTATTATAGTCAATAGACATTAGAAACATTAACAACAGTATAGAAAAAGGACAACTTTAAAATACAGCTTCAAAGATTTAGTGAAATAAGTTCAAGGCGTGAATAATAGCGCCTGTTGAATTTGTAAATGCAACTAGTGGATTAATACGTTTGCTATCTTATTTTTATGAGGCGTTTATTACAATAAAGATTTAAAGCGTTTTATAGAGTTAAATATATCGCGTCAGTCTGTCGTAATACGCATAGTCATGGTATTTTAGGTTTTTTTATAGGTTTGGGTGAGGTTGCCGTGTCGAAGGCAACAGTTCGACTGCCGGGCTAGCACCTGTTAGCTGGATCGACCGTCGCGCGCTTGCGTGTCCTCAATGACGTACGAAATATGTCAGAGAGCTATGAAAACTTGGACAGCTACTTATCATTAAATAGGAAGGCTTCTTATTGCGATTAAAAATTTTAACGGGTCGGCTTATAATAATTTTAGAAAATATTTTTAATTATTAAACAAAAAACGTAATACCATAGTTTCATGTTAAATTATAATTAAACTAGCAAAAATAAATAATACTAGCAAAAATCATTTTAAATATTATGTTATTAATCTGTTTTTATGCTTTTGAAATTATTTTCTTCGATGAATACAAGTAGTACATTATTGTTTTGTTATTTAAAATAGATTTATTTTATCTATACATATAATAAAATTCTGAGTCGAATCTGTACATTAAATATTATTTGGAAAATCTTATTGAAATAGTCATTATTATCGAACCAGAGGCCGAATCTATAGTTTTCAGAATTTTTGTCTGTCTGTGTGTTTGTCGGTCTGTGACCGCATCATGAGAAAACCACTAAATAGATTTTGATGAAATTTGGTATGATGAGAGCTTGTTATCCGGGTCAATATATAGGATACTTTTAACTGCGGTAAAATATCTCATCTCTGACAAATCTACACTAAACGTTAAAAAAATATAAATACATAAATAGCAACTTTAATAGTTCCATATAAATACAAATAACTTCTAAAAAATATAAAAACTAAATTCATTTATATGAAATATGAAAAATATGGATGTCCATTCATTCTTAACTCTACACAGTTCAGTAGAGAACAGTTTCAGCGGCAACAAAGCCGCCGCTCGGCGTATCTTTGTTTTACACGCGCTAACTTCTGAACACAGCATTATTACTCAAATATACGTAGCTCTACCGATAGTCTTTTATTGGATACTCTAATACTCTTACATTGTGGATATTTTTCAATTTTCCAAAGTGTACTTGAAAGCTTTGATTATTTTATAAATGTGAAACACTCTCAGATTGTTTGTTCATTATGTACTCGTAATATATTTACTGAATTATTATACGTACTGCATAAAAAATTATTAAGTTAATGGTCTTCAGTTTGATCTTTGAAATAAAAAAAAAATTAACAAGCCACTTATTCTCATTTCACTCGGATGCGTGCCTAGGTTTCTTTTGGTCATACATTTTATTTGGATTCCGATAAAACAAATCAACGGCCAAATATTTTTCTATTTACATTAAAGTTATTATAATTGAAGATAGTAAGCGAATTACTTTTCGGATAAAAGATTATGCCAATAGCACTCGCATTTAATAAAACTGTAAAGTCTAGAAGGAAATAACACCTATAGATATTCTACATATTTACAATATTGTAAAAAAATTAAAGAATAATTTAGAGCAGCGCAAAATAGATAACTTCTTTGGTTATGACACAAGAAGAAGAAAATTCTCCCGAGCTTTCAAATAGGATTAATACGAACCTATTATTATTTCTTTAGAAAAGTTTAATTTATTTAAATAAATGGTTTGATTTTAACCCAACTAATTGGCTTAACCGATGTTAATTTCTGAATTTAAAAGTATTCAGAAATAACAATGGTAAATGAAATAATTTCAAAGATAAGTAAAGAACAGTTGTTTCGGTCTAAAATCATTGCTGAAAAATGGTAAATGCTTTTCAAAAGCACAATACATATTTAAAATCATTGGTTTATTTCCATTTCTACAACTTCCACTTTTACGGAAAGTTTTTTTTCCGTCATGAAAATAAAAGAGAGATGAAAGAAATAGAGCATCTATTAATTTAATTAAAAAAGAATTGTTAATGTATTTTATTTGATCTAAATTGCTCGGATTCCTATAATTATTTTTAAAATAATAAAATCTTGATGGCCAAAGCGCAGAGTTTTTGTAGCTAACAAATACATATGGAAAAATAAATAATGATTAAAAATAAATGTGAACCTACTACCTACTATTTTTTTTTGTTTTAATTTACAAAAGTACTATATTTTTGCAAGTTTTTGAGAAAAATACTATTCTTCTTCTTTAAAAAAGGTGGCAAGCCTATTATTTACGTCAATTTACACTAATCTCTACTATCCATCTAAACTTTCTCGAAACAAACACTGAACACAGCGAACCTACTTCTTTCTACTCTCAAGAAAAAAAAGATCGGGGCACTAAGATTTTTGTGCCTATCTAAAACTATTCCTAGAAGTTATATCGAATGGGCTATATTGGTAAATGCATTACATATAATATGTAACTTTTATTTTTCAGTACTAAATTAAAAATTTTTTATATCTAAATTAAAAAACCGGACATACATACGAGTATGTAGGTTATGTGTAAAGAAACGTGTAGTACGTCTCCGCCTGCATAATACTATATTCCTTTGTAAACTTGTTTTCATCTTTTTAGTTGGCTTTTATGTAGTCGGGTTTTTTAAGTTCTATAATATATTTATTTATTTACAGCTTTTTAATTATTTTTAAGTAAGAAGATTAGCGAGAATGATTGTTAATATCCTAAACTGTTATTTAAAATGAACAATGATGAAAGAAATCTAAAAATGATTATTAATTAAATACCTATTCAACGATACCCTACTTGACATAATTCGTCGATTTTCATTTTTTTCTTTTTGATATTATGAAATCTAGCAGCGCCCATATTTATTTATTTTTTATGTCACATGTCTAAGAACACTTGGACTAATGAGACGAATCTAACGATACCTTAATTAAAGAAATCCATCGAGTGGTTTGGAAGATATGAGGGAATAAATAATATTACAAAAAAACATACCTACAAATATAGACGCGAAAAACATAAACCTTTCCTTGCAATCGGGTAAAAAGTAAAAATATTTATCAAAAAATTCCAATATTTATTGTTTATCAAGAGCAGTTTCGACCATATTTTCAACCGACTTCAAAAAGGAGGAGGTTCTCAATTCGACTGTATGTTTTTTTTTTATGTTTGTTACCTCAGAACTCCGTCATTTATTAACCGATTTGGACAATTTTTGTTTTGTTTGAAAGGGTATACTTCCAGATTGGTCCCATTTAAATTTCAAAAAAAATACCACCCCTAAGGGTGGAAAAACAACTAATGATGAATTTAACCTACTTCTAATTGTCATATTGACTTGAAACTTTGCAAGTATTCCTATTTCCGTTGATAGTACAGTGGTTCGGTGTTGTTGACCTGATCTGATGGCAAGGCCAGAAGGTGGATAGGTGGAACTCTTCAACAGCTAATAGTAGATACTTTGAGTTTGGGCTTATTTTGTTTTGTTTGATTTGACAAGCCTAACACGTTAGAATCCTTACTTTGCTACTACTGTCTACACTAAAAAGGGAAAAATAAAAACTTTTTAACAAAAAAATAAAAACCAACTTCAAACAAAAGCACTAAAAAGTGAAAAATAACTGATTGGTAATTTTCATTTACTATACATACCTAATCAAATATTTTCGAAGTCGGTGTGCTTTGCTTTGTATGGGCTGGGACCGATTTCAAAAATATTTGATTAGGTATGTATAGTAAATGAAAACTACCAATCAGTTATTTTTCACTTTTTAGTGCTTTTGTTTGAAGTCGGTTTTTATTTTTTTGTTAAAAAGTTTTTATTTGGTAAATCTTATATATAAAATTTCCATGTCACAATGTTTGTTACCGTACTCTTCCGAAACGGCTTTACCGATTTTTACTAAATTTTATATGCGTATTCAGTAGGTCTGAGAATCGGCTACTATCTATTTTCCATACCCCTAAGTGATAAGGATAAGGGTGGTCCTCCCAGACCCCACCTCAGGGACGAACCCGAGCCGAGCGAGGGTGAGTCGCTAGTTTAGCAATAAAAATAAAGGGTGTCTCAGAAATATTTTCGTTTTTGTTTCGGTCGTTACGCGCCATATGCAGGTAGCGGAGGGTAGGGGGAGGTGTCACGCGCTTGGCGTGCCGCCGCCGCGTGCTCACTTTTTCAGTCGCCATGGAACGTTACACGGGACCACAACGTGCTTTTTGCGTACGAATATTTTACAAGAACAACGATTCTTACATCCTTACTAGACGTCTGTATAAAAAACATTTTAATTTACCGTCGATGAGAGATGTTCCAAGTGTAAATTTGATTAGGCATTGGGTGCGTTAGTTCGAAGAGACTGGGAACACAATGCCGGACAAACAACCAAGTCGTAAAAGAACATAAAAAACGAGTGAAAATGTCGACCGTGTGCGGCAGTCTGTTATGGCTGATCCAAGGCAATCATTGTGTTTGCGTTCAGAAACTCTTAAGTTGAATAAATCCACAGTTCATCGGATTATTAAGAAGGATTTGTATATCCACCTCCACCCTTAAAAAATTGTTATTGTTCAGGAGATAAAGCACGATGACCCTATTAAACGGCTCGAGTTCTGTAAAACAGTAATAGATCACTTCAAAAGTTTTAACAACATTTAGTTCTCTGATGAATCAAATTTTCATATCAACGGGCATGTTAACAAGCAAAGCTGTACAAAGCTGTAAATATTGGACTGAGTCACTGAAAGCAACCCACTAGAACTGCATCAGTAGCTTCTCCCAAGGTAATCGTTTGGGCCGCCATATCAAGCCAAGGAATTATTGACCCTTACTTCTTTGAAGATAATCGTGGACGGGCTCAAACTGTAAATTCGGAGCGTTATTGCCATATGTTAACAATTTTTTTAACAAGCGCGATGCAAAACCAAAGTGGCTATAACAGAAACACAATTTTCCAACAAGATGGAGCCACTTCTCATGTCACAAACGACGCGCTTAATGCCAAATTCGCGAATTATTCCCGGAACGAATGATTAGTCGTCGAGGCGATATTAACTGGCCACTGAGGAGTCAAGATTTAACCCCTGCGGATTTTTTCTTATGGAGCTATCTCGAGAGCAAGGTTTATAATCCATTACCGCAAAATTTATCCCAATTGAAGCAAAGAATCACGAACGAAATCAATGCGATACCGCGCGCTATGCTGCGTCCTGTAATTGAAAATTTGAAATTTCAGCTCCAGATTATATTATTATTGCGCTCATTTAAAAATTGTTGTTTTTCATAATTTGATTTTCGCTATTTGATTTGATATTAAATTTACTATAATTAATATACGTTTAGAATTTTATTTTTACATTTTAAATTAGAAAATATTTCTGAGACACTCTTTACAAGATAAGAATAATATACAAAATATAATTCGGTAATCCGATAACTAGTACGAAAAGTATCTCCATATGTATGGAATATGTAAACAATTCATCAAAAAAGGCATTCTGAAACACCTATAATCTCTTTATTGATTAATTAAATAAAACAGCTACTTATAATAAAAATACTATTATGACCACAATAGAAACTGCATAATACCTCCTTAGAGTATAGGTATACCTATAAAATCTTATGTATACTCTAAGCATGTTTCTGATATACCTAAAACATATTTAAAAATATATTTTATTTTAGTTGCATATTAAATGAATATTAAATAAGAAATAATTTATACTTTTGTTTCATAATTTGTGATCTCTCAAATTTTTTCAGGCTGTATGAATTAACAACGTAAGATAAGAAGTTGATATGTAGCGCTGCCAATTTGGCGGGTAAATTACCCGAAAAGGTAGGTAGGTAATTTTAGGCGATTTTTGATGGCGGGTAATTTTATCAGGTATTTGTATTGAGCGGGGTAAAAGCGGGTATTTGAGATTAGCTAGCAACATTATCATAATAGTAATTTAAAAAACTTTAAAACAGCTCATCGAAACTCATTGGACACAGATACTGTTGTGGCAATATTGGCCGTGCGGAAAGGTATTCGTAAAGCAGGAGGTCAGCCCAGTCACCCAGTGTTCAAATGTTGCCAACCAAATTATGGTCTTTATCTTACTTTACTAAGCCAAGTACTAGCGGAACTCGATTAATTTGATATTTTAAGTTTTTTTAATGTTTGATTCAATAATTTAAAGCTGTTTAATTGAGAATTGATTACAATGACTTCTTTTTATGATATTAGTACTTTCTTTTATTCTATATAAAACATGAATTAATTACTTAAAAAAAACTATTTTTGGATATTCTGCTCATGGTTAGCGCCGCGCCGGCGGGATAAACCGGGTATTTTGAGGTTTATTGGTCGGGTAAATCAACAACTGTTATCTGGCAGCCCTGTTGATATGTCACCAATGACCAAACTCGTAAGTCGTAATTGACAATATCTTGTCAATGTCACTAATGTCATGATAAAAAATTTGGTTGAAAACTTGTCCAACTCTAAATGAATACATAAACATAGGATACTAATAGAGCTAATAAATCAATTCTAATTTACTTTTCCTCAATATATGGTGTGTGTAGTGCGACTTAAATATACGCTTATATCGTCATTTATCTACAACTACCGCCTTCTCTGTGATATGTTGTAATAATTCTTGTAGTTATGGCTTCTGGTTCAAAGAATGACATTATGAATAGATTGCTTAATGTAAGGCTTGAGGAGGGTGCAGGAGACGAACAACCACCTCAGAATATGCTACCGTCTAATCAACAATCGCGACAAGGAAGCCATATCGACGAGGAAAGCGGTCACGCAAGCGAACCGATGCCTTCGTCTTCCGCAATAGAAAATCTGCAACCGACTAATAATACTGGTGGTCGTCTGCACAATTGGCAAGCAACAAAAACTACAGTGAAAGAACGTCTATCTTTTTTGTTTAATAATGAAATTCTGTCTGATGTCCATTTTATTGTGGGCAAAGATGCAAACCAGCAAGTCATACCTGCACATAAGTTTGTGCTTTCTGTTGGAAGTGCTGTGTTTGATGCTATGTTCAATGGAGTTCTGGCTACAAAATCTGAGGAGGTGGAGTTGCCTGATGTTGAACCGGCAGCTTTTTTACATTTACTCAAATTCCTATATTCTGATGAAGTCAGAATTGGTCCGGAAAGTGTTATGACAACTTTATATACAGCTAAAAAATATGCAGTTGCTGCTTTAGAAGAACACTGTGTCGACTTTCTGAAGAGTAATCTTGGCACAGATAATGCATTCTTACTTTTAACACAAGCCAGATTGTTTGATGAGCCGCAGCTAGCAGCATTATGCTTAGAAATGATTGATAAAAATACAACTGATGCACTAAATGCTGAAGGTTTTACTGATATAGATCAAGACACCTTGAATGCAGTCTTAGAAAGGTTAATTTTGAATATATTTTATAATAATATCTATTATAATTTTAATTAAAATTTGTGCAATATTAAAGTTCTTAACACCTCCAAGTAAATTTCTCAGAAATAAATTAAATTTCTAAGAAATCTATTGTTAACCGTAATGCCGGAGTGTCTGCGGTCATGGAGGGATTAAGAAATGCAATTGACAGAAATGCATCCATTATAATTATAAAAGTTTTATGTTTAGTTATCAATTTCCTATAGTTTTCTTATTCTAAACTTGAAAACTTATTTAACATATTATTATATTTTAAAATAAATATTTTATTTAAATTATTTTTTTATATTACTAAATTGGTATAATTCTTAAATCACTTTAGAAATTACACAAGAATAAGCAAATTAACATCACATTAAGTGGTTTTATAGTATTGAGTTTGACTTTCCTTATAAGAAATATTCAGTGAAATTATTGTGCAATAAGCATCTGAACCATTATTTAAGTTACTATTAATCATAAGTGATGTAGTTCGATTTTTTTTATTTGACATTTAACTTTTTTCTTACACATTTAAGAAATAACAATTTTGATATAATCTAGACAATTTGAAATTTTGAAAAATTGATCAGTTTTTAAACTTGAATGGCTCCCCATTAAAATGAATAAGCAACACTTGTTAAGTTAAAAGTTTAAAATACATATAAAGTAATTTGATTTTAATAAAAAAATATTACTAATAAAAATTTTCTTTTAGAGATACACTACGAATCCGCGAGGCCAAAATCTTCGCAGCAGTTCTGAGATGGTCCGAAGCAGAATGTATCCGAAGACAGCTACCTGTCACACCAAACAACCAAAGAATGGTTTTAGGCAGAGCATTCCATGCAATACGTTTTCCACTTATGTCTGTAGAAGAATTTGCAATGGGACCAGCTCAAAGTGGCTTGCTTGATGATAGGGAAATTGTTCAATTGTTCTTATATTTCACAGTAAACCCTAAACCTAATGTAGGTTTCCTAGATACGCCTAGATGCTGTATGACCGGCAAAGAGCTGACAGTGAACAGGTTCTCCCAAACTGAATCTCGATGGGGTTATAGTGGCACGACTGATAGAATTAGATTTACCGTGGATCAGCGGATTTTTGTGGTTGGCTTCGGGCTGTATGGTTCTTATTTTGGCCCAACAGAATATGAAGTTCATTTACAAGTAAGTACTGTAGATTTAATATGAAATATATTTCTCTTTATATCTGGTTATTACTTATTTAATTTCAAAGAATTATTAAATTTTGATATAATTGTGTATTTTGTGAAAATGACCTTTGAACACTACAACAAAATCTTGTTCAATAATTTGCATAGAAATGTAATTTATTATGATTGAACTTCCATACCAGAATAATTAAGCAAATTCTAATAATAAGCAATGGATAAAATATTATTTACTAATTTGTCTAAGATATATAAAATAGATTCAATCCGTTACAGATAATTCACCTCGCAACGAAGAAAGTGTGCGGTTCCAACACGACGACGTTCTGCTGCGACGGCACGGACGACACCTTCCGCGCTATGTTCAAGGAGCCAGTGGAGATATTGCCCAACACTTCTTATATTGCCAGCGCTAAACTTAAGGTAGGTATCTGTTACTAGGGATGTACCCTGGCTTCGCTCGGTTATATCCCTAGGTGCCTAACAGTAGCCTATTTGTTACTCCAAGTATATCTATCTTCCCCCCGACGTATGTTCACCTTGTGGTGGGCTCATTAGCGTCCGGCAATCCAGCCGGGTGCGAAGCCAAGAAAGGCGGCCCACCTCATTGGGTGGTGTGCCGTGCTGGTTGCTCCTGGTACTTCTCTGATAGCATAGTAGACTGTTGAAGCAACCCCATGGTTGTCGTGGTCTGCTTCTGCAGATCTACCGTCGGGGCGTTGTAATTGAGTGTGTTAGCAATCCTGCGACTTCCCATTACGACGGGGATGGTTCTGTTGTGTTTTAGTGGGTAGTACTGGCTTTTCTAGCCGACGAGTCCCATATGGCCACCTTATTGCATTCAGATGGTATGCGTAATTGCATTTCCCAATAGTAAAAAAAAGTAATAGCCTATCTGTATATTAAGTTTTATCCAAATCCGTCCAGCCATTTTTGAGCTTCCATATTCGTAGTCTTATTATATACAGGATGCGCTACATTTTGGCAAATTTTATTACTAACGACATATGTGTTATTTTAGATCTATCTACTAAATTTCATCTAAATCCGTCCAGCTATTTTAGCGTTTAAGAGGAACAAATATACACACACACATTCGCATATATAATAATAGTTTTCGATTTTTTTTTTAAGGGTACAGATTCCTATTACGGCACAAGAGGTTTAAGGCGCGTCACCGTCGACTGCAACAACGGGGAGAAGGTTGTATTCCAATTTTCATACGCCGCCGGAAATAATAATGGCACTTCCGTCGAGGACGGACAGATTCCCGCCATTATATTTTATATTTAGAATGTGAATTATTAGAAAATTTCAACGTTGCAACACCGGCGGTATTAACTAAAATTTTATTTAGAAAATAATTGTTTATGTTTATGTAGTAACTAACACTGGTTGTTTTTTTTTTATGTATTTTCTATGTATATTTTTCAAAAGAGGGATATAGATATTTTTCTTTTCAAATAAAAAAAAATATATCATGTGGTAGCATTTTTGTTATTTTAATACGATTATGGTGTTAAAAAAATAAAGATGACGTCACAAATTCGAGTGAGAAAAACTAAGTACTACATTTTAGATCTTGCTCTTCTACAAATTCTCCAAATTTTATTTACGGGTACAGATGTCATGGTAAATTTTTGCTATTCTCTCAACTCCGAACTAAATTCGGACGATGGAGGTTCTAGAAAAAGAGAACGATCACATACTAATAAAAAAATATATTATTCTCAGAAATTTGTCGAAAATAACCTTTAAAACCTCCCAGTTTAGCACTGATTACTTCGCCATTGTCACGTAGAATAGAGACGACACGAAGGAGATTGGTTAGTAAACACGCGTTCGTTTTTTTTATACAATATCTAGATTCAGCTAACAAGTTATATTTTATAGTTATTAACTATAAAATTTTGAGCAGCATTTGAAATACGTTCACTTTTTCTATAACCTCTATGTTTAAGAACTGTATGAAATGAAATTGTTCAAAAAATCCATAAAAGCGTTGTGACAAAAATGAAACCAAAATTACTTTAAAGATGTTTTATCATTAAATTCTGTAAAAATAAAAAAAAATAAAAAGCAAAAAAAAATATTGGCGGGAAATTTAGTTCTGGCTCTGTATCTTTCAAAAATGTCAAATTTTTTAATTTTATTAACATGTGGATTAATTTCTTTTTAAATATTTACATATAGATAGATGGTTAAGGTTGCGACGAAACTGGCATATCCTAAAAGGATAAAAGTACCCAAATAAAAATAAAAGTAAAAAAATGACATATTACAGTGTACTAAAGCTGAATAGTTTTACTTGTCTGTGAATAATATCCGCCACAGAGTATAAAAATCGTCTCTGTAAGTAATATAAAAATTAAAAAGAATGCTATACTTACATATTTATTTTCATGTAATGCAGATCAAATGATTAAATAGTTTTTTTTAATTATTCATCATTGTGATATTTTTATGAAGTATTATCTGATATAGACATTTTTATATATGATGTTAAAAAAAAAATTTAATAATTTTTTGAACATTTTCATTAACATAGGTAAAAATATAGGATTTCTGAAACAAAAAATTAATAATTTATTATGTTTTTTATAATTTATTTCGTACACCCGCCGTGTTGTGTAAAAATTTATCAAATTCTAAAGTATAGAGGTTACTAGGTAATGAAATTCATAACTTTATTAAAGTTTCTTCTAACTAAAACAGTCTTCTGTATTAAAATTCGTGTTAAATCGAAACGATACCTATATTTTAAAGCTTTAGACTTTAGAATTATTTTAGATGTTAAATCCTAATCTTTAAAATATTTTAATCTGTGATTTAAAAAAAAACATCTCAAAGTATGGTTGAAATGAGGGCTGTCGTTTCTTGTGACACCAGTTTGCGCCACTGGTGAGTGTGGTCCTATCGCTGTCGTTGAAAAGTATTTGTTAGTGCAGCGCGGCCAATAAATTTAATATAATAATTATTATTGTTAAATCTATAATTTATCAGGATTTTGTTTTGCATAATTAATATACCAAATAGTTAAATTTTGGATTTTTCGTAGCCCTTTTTTTAAAATTTCATTTCTTGAGCCGTACAATATCTGCCGTAATTAATCAGGAATGGCACAATTTTTACAATATTAGTGAAGATTTTCGATGAAAAACTCGCAAACAGTTAACATTTAGTGTCATTTGAAATTTCTAGAGACCTCACTCTACACTAGCGCCTCTAGCGGCGAATTCAAGCGCGGTAGCCCACATTCTAAATGACTGATTTGGAAAAGTGATAAGAATCCAATACAAAGTTTACGTTACGTAACCGTTTACGGTACGTAAGTTGAAAAGGGTAATTAGTTAAAATAAACAAAAAGCACATATTTATATAGAAAAAAATCAGTACGTCTGTTTGCCTCTTATTTTTAGTCAATAAAACTTAATTAGTTCAAAATAGGCTTCTTACAATTAGAATAGGATTTGAATCACCTTTGTGTGTCATACAAAGTATAGATAAATATTTTTGTAACACATAGATGCCTTTCTTATCGGTGCCAAAATCATATCATATACAAAAACATCATTGGTTTACACAAACTCAAGATACACAATTAAGTGTCCTTCCAAAGAAATGCACAATTCCAAATTCTATTTTACTTTTTTATCGGTTTCTTCTCCATCGATTTAATAAACTTTTAAATTAATGACTAAAGGTCATTGAATATAAGTTTTTTTTTATTCTATCACACTACTGAAGCTGGCTCCTTCGTTTCTAGTCAATGACGATTATTATTTTTTTATTATTATTGCCCTAAATCAGAAAAATCATAAAAAAAATCAATAAATAAATTGTAGTGAATGTTCCTTTATTAATTTAATATATTTAAAGTATTTACATAGGAATTGAGCTGTGTATGTACGCATTCGTAAGCATATTTTTCAATTTTTGTATAGAGGAAGTGTTTAAATTAGATGTCAATAAAATTAATTAGTATAACCCGTGTTTTATTTACAACCCCTTGTCTTTACATTAATTTCTTTTTTTTATATTATGCATGCGAATTTTTATTATTGTTTCGGGATATTTTACATTTTGTAGGTATCTGTACGCAAATCGAATCTGCTACCTTCAGCTTCAGCTCTAAAACTTTCATCCCCTATATTTTACTCTCTTATGGGATGAATTTCGATAAATGCTAAAACACGTATTTATTTAATTGTATTGAAGAGCATTAATACCAAATTTCAAGTAATTTTGATCATAAATATTTTTTTGGATTGTATTATAACGTGTTTTCCCGTGGGAATGAGATAATCTCCCGCGGTAAAAAGTAGCCTATGTCACTCTCCAGCCCTCCCAACTTTCTTCACACAAAAAATCACGCCAATCCGTACGTACGTTTTAACGTGAAAGCAGGACAAACAAACATACTTTCACATTTATAATATTGGTATGGATAAAATATGTTTAAATATGTTATATCGGTCTGATTGAGATGTAGCTGTCTCCCGAGGCGCTACCAAATACGTAATCCTTACTAGTATAAATGCAAAAGTTGGTTTGCGCCTCTTCAATACAGAAACTTGGCGATTTATTTTCATAGAGATTTTTTGTGATATTTGGTGGTATAAGTGTTGTAGGGTTTGATTAAAAAAGAAGGTATACTTCGGTTGTACGCAATTTTTTGTGTCTATGAAATATTTTTACCTTATAAAGAATTTCTTAAATAAACATAGGCAAAAAATCCAATACCAACCCTTGAGGGTTTCTTTTTTAGTTTTAAAAGCAATTATTATTCCGCTAAAGTATCCTCATTAGATATTGCAAAAAAAGAAAGAAAGAAATCTAAAAGCCCCTATAATTTGCAAACGAAGCGAAACCGTATTGTGTCACTAGTATTAAGTGTATAAGGTTATTACCAACACATTTAACTTAAGTGGAAATTCAAATTTCTCTAAGTTAAGCTTATAAGATTTGCATTTTACACGAGACTTTGCCTTAAAGGCGGAGTTGAATATTCATCATATCGATGTATGAGCAAATTCTACAGAGGTAATTAAATTTAAATACTTGTTGGATTATCTGGTGTTAGTTGAAAGGCAGACATTTTTTTTCTAAAATAAAGAATTATAAGATAATACTTTCTTAGATTTACGAGAATATTTAATTTTAAAATAAAACTATCTATTCGGATTTGTTCGCGGATTTATTTTGATAGATTGAGGCAGTGCACTGTCTTTTTTTTATGTTGGGAAATGCATTTACGTATACTACCTGTATACGTATAGGTAGTTATGTGGAACTCACCGGCAAAACCAGTACTACCCACTAAAACCCAACAAAACCTTCCCCCGTCTTCATGGGGCGTCGCAGGATCGCTTACGCATTTAGCCACGACGCCCCGACGGCAGATGTGCCAAAGCAACCCCCTTCAGCCATGGAGTTGCTCCACAGTCCACTCTGCTATCAGAGAAGTACCAGGAGCAACCTGCATGGTATACCATACCGCCCACCGAAGTGAGCCACCATCCTGTGCGTTTCTTGGCTGGATTGCCAGGCACTACTGAGCGAATTCTGCTAATATTGCATATTTTTTTATAATTCTTAGATAATTATATAATTTTGAAAATATTTAATGATTCAGCCACGTAATAGATTTAACTTCGTCAACTGTTTCGTTGATGTATGTTCGTTCTTGATGAAGTTCGCGATCCAATAAAGGAAAAGACAAAGATTTTATTATATATACTCGAAACAGGTGTAACTAGAAATTGTTATTTTTTGAACACTGTTTTATTATTCACAATTGGAAATCATTATTTTTTCTTTCTTCTTATTCTTAAATATTTTGAGCCACAGTCACGCGGCTTACTCAGTTGAATTTTTAGGCACTTTTTTTCTCGTCCCTAGTAATCCCCCCATCATACAATATAAGTTATTGTCTTTCATCGCAACTTCCTGAATGGTTTAAGCGTGAAAAAGTAACAAACAGACAGATAGACATTTATTATAAAAGTATACCGTATGGAAAGAAAGGTTTTAAGTGACAACTGAGAGTAAGTCATACAGATTTACTATTTATCTTTTATTTAAATTTTCCATTACTCCAAATCAACACACAACATGACAGTACAATTTCAAAAACAACTCCATATACAAATCAGAAATATAAACATACATTATAGGTGATATCCCAAAAAAAGAAAAAACTAAATAAAACTAGGGCCCAAAAGCTAAACACAAGGCTATAGCTTATTTACTGCGGAGACATTAATATGTAGTAATTGTACAAAAAAAATATACTTACTGCGGAGACATTTTTTTTTTTTTTAAATATGTAATTAAATATGTAATTTTGTAATGGCACTTATAACGCCATTTAATGCTGAACAATAGAATGCTGTTTTTTTTAACTCCGATCAACAATGTTCCGAAGTTTTTGTCACATCAAAGATTTATTGCGTTAACTAGCACTGCCCACGGCTCCGCTCGCGTTCAAATTTTAATTCTAACCAGTTTTTGTATTATATCTCGCGGTAAAAAACATTCTATATGTTGGTCCAGATAATCAATTATTACCATACCGTATTTCATCAATGCCAGTTCAGTGTTTTCGTGTGATGCAGTCACAGACAGACATGGAGACAGACAGATAAAAATTTAAAAATTGTAGATTTGGAATCTGTATCTACTATCTATAATAATGGCTATTTCAATATGAATTTCCAAAAAAAATATTTAATGTATAGCTTCGGCTCAGTTAGAAATTTATTATAGTATATATTATAGTTTATTGATACTCTCGTGACTCGTCAAGGGCCACGCTGGTGTTAGCTTATATTATGGCATCGTGAAGCCGATATAGTGAAATATACCTTATTTCTAAGAATCTAAAATTCAAATTATAAAACTTTTGAGTTTTTTAAATAAAACGCAAAAAAAAAAAATTAAAAATAAATGTCGAATATTCGCGTATATCTAAGAAAGTAAGTTTCATAGATATACGCGAATATTTTACTTTTGAGTTTTGTTAATTCTTTACATTTTCATATTACAATAGTTGTCAACCGGAAAGTAATCTATAGATAGATAGATACATATAATAAAATTCTGAGTCAAATCTGTACATTAAATATTTTTTGGAAAATCTTATTGAAATAGACATATTATCGATACAGAGACCGAATCTATAATTTTAGAATTTTTGTCTATCTATCTGGGAACGCATCACGAGAAAACCACTGAACAGATTTTAATGAAATTTGGTATGACGATATGTGGTTTTCCAGGTCAACTTATAGGATACTTTTTACTGCGAGAAAATATCTCATCTCTGAGAAATTTATACTAAACGTTAAAACGTAACTAGAGACGAAACCGAACAGAGCGAGAGTGAGTCGCTAGTATTAAATAATATTCCTGTTATTAAATTGCTAAGTTATAATTTACGATGATATAGATGCGCGATACGTTCGCCATATTGAAATTAATTAATCATTTATTGACACTACCGACAGGTGTGGCGCCTTCATTTGAAATTTTTTTAGCGCCTTTATTATTGTGACTAAGCCTTAATGTGGTTCTAGTATAAGCGGGAATATAACCAAATATCTTCGGTATAATAGATTTAGGCTAAGAATAGACAACATTTTGGCTATCGCTAATAGAAATCCACAAATATTATGAAAAAAACGTACATATTTTCTCATAAAGTCAAAATTTATTTTCGTATATTTATTAGTTTTCTACTAGCTATATCGGTTGTAGAAAGTTGACTTGGCTAAGTTAAATTACTTACGCCAAACTGTTTTATAAAACGATTATTTTTTAAAAATCTATGAAGATCCCATCTCATTTTGCCAATCTTCGTGTTTTTTCGCCAAATTCTTTGACACTGGTTTGGTCTTCTCTATGGCCGTTAAAATATCTGATAGTGAAAGCTTCTCCTTGCGATTTGACTGACCTGTCAATAAACATAAAACATATAGAAATAAATTATTATTTTAAATAAAACTAACTTTTCAGATTATTTCGCAGATTTATTTTGATTTTTGGTTCCCGACGTTTCGATTGCTTTACACAGCTTACAGCAATCATGGTCACGGGAGAGACCCCGTCTCTCAAAAATCCGTCCGTCAATATTATGCGCGAAATAATCGGAAAAGATAGTTTTATTCGAAATGTCAAATATCCGCGTAAATCTAAAAAAAATATTATAATACATTATTAGTTTTAAATTATAATGGATATCAGGATCTCTTAAAGTGGCGTACGCGAACTAAATGTCAAATAGATGCCATTCTATAATCTTTATCGTTGAAGAATAGAAATCTAAATATATCAATAATATGGGAATTCCATATTATTATGGTCCAATGACATAACGATTAAATTTGTCATTTCAATACAATTTTTAACATTTCTTTTCTACTACTATTGTAGATTGACATCTTGTCCAGATAAGCCCAAACATCTCTACAATTAAAATCATCGATATGCTGTCAGACTTCCTGATCGAGTCGGCTAATCTCATTAATATTATAAATGCGAAAGTGTGGATGGATGTTTGTCACGTTCATGCCAGTACAGAACGGCTGAACGGATCTATATGAAATTTGACATAGAGATAGATTATAGTCTGGAATAGCACTTTGGTCACTTTTTATTCCGGAAAAATGTACGGTTCCCGTGGTATAGATTTGTTTTTGTTTTACACTAGGGACGAACCCGAACGCAGCAAGGGTGAGTTGCTAGTTCTACTATAACTGGTATTTGTTTCCGATTATTCTTACTTTTCCCCGCCATATTTGGCAACATTTTTCTGACGTTAGCCATTAGCGCCTCCTTACACACGAGTTTCACGTCACTCCCTGAGTATCCCTCAGTCTTCATCGCTAACTCTTCGAAGTTAACTTTAGGTACCAGCTCAATGTTCTTATTACTAAGGAACGTTTCGAACAGTTTAACCCTCGTCTTGAAATCTGGCAACGGTATGTATATCCTCTTCTCTAACCTCCGTAACATAGCTGAATCAATTTCCCTGAAAAAACAATAATATAAATATCTACACAATAAAAAAAAGTAAGAATTACAGTTTTAATAAACCTAAAGAATACTCTCTTAATCCTCAAAGAGCAATTGTAATAAATGGACTCGTATGTACGTGTGTATGGTACTCGTCAAAATCGATTTGATTAGTCTACTGCTAGGAGCCATGGAAGAATTCCATTATCCACCTTCTGACTCCATCATCAGATCAGCTCAATGGATGGATAGATCAACATACCCCAAGATATGGTAACAAATAGCATCATATTAATAAGGCAAAATAGGGTACAATAAGTCCTTATATATAATAACTACTAAGTTATAAAACATTAATTAGAATCAAGGCAGTGGTAGCCCAATGGTAACCTGGTTTGGAAACCGAGCGAAGCGAGTTCAAATCCCAGGTCTCGCAACTCTAATATTTTCATGTGCAAACGATTTCCAACATGATTACCACTTGTCTTACGATGAAGGAAAACATCGTGAGAAAACCTACGTGTCTGAGAGAACCTAGCAAGTTTTCGAAAGGCATGTTCAGTTCGCAGACAGTCCATATAGCCATGCGTAGTCAGGGGAATCAGGCAATAGTCAGTCAGTGGATTGTAGGCTGATCCCTCTCATATCGAGGCCCGTGCCCAGCAGTGGGACGTTAAGCAGATCTGAATACATACAATTAGAATTACCTAGAAAAGAATTAGAATTACCAAGGCATGTTAGAGTTAACAAGCAGGAACACAATGCCGTCCCTGTGCGCGATGCCGTCCAGCTCGGTGAGCAGCTGCGCCTTCAGCCGGCGCGAGGCCTCGTGCTCGCCGCCGCGCTCCGACGCGAGCGTCTCTACTTCGTCTATGAATATTATTGACGGGGCGTAGTAAGACGCCATTTCGAATAAAACCTGTAGAAAATACTTTCTCACATTTACGCGAAATTTGACATTTTCACGGTGGCAAAGCATTCGAAACGTCGGAAAAACAAAAATCAAAATAAATCCTCGGGAAAATCTGAAAAGATAGTGTTTTATTAAAAACCTGTAGAGTATTATCATGCTAATATTATTTATGTACATATGTAGTAACAAAATTATCAAAATGTTTACGTAGGATCCGGAGATACAAATAGAAACGTTTAAAACACACCGACTAATAATTTATTTTATTCAAACTAGACAAAACAATGTTCACGCGTATCTTGACGCCGTTATGACATAACATCCATTTTTTCTTTTAATCAACTTTCATTCCATTCCATTTTTAAAATCATACGTCTCTTTTTACTCGTTAAAATATAATATGACGCACACTCATCTCGCAAATCCCACATCACTTAGGCTTCATGTCCACATCTATTATATCGTATCTTTCTACTATGACTTAGTTAGAATTTTATTAGGTACATGTATTTATTATTTTCAAATTATTATTACTTTTTTACAATTTTTATTATAAGACAATTATTTCAATTATTTAGATGTGCATGTTTGGATTTCAAAAAAAGGAGACAATTTAAAGAACATTTTCCATGAAACTTAAAGTAAAATAAACTCATCAGGTATAATATCATAATGACCAATAATATAACTATTTCAATCTTGTACCTTTACAATTTTCTCCGATTCTCCTCTCCATTTGTTTACAATTGTACTGCAAGTTATGTTAAAAAATGTGCAGCCGCTCTGACCGGCGACCGCGCGAGCGAGCATGGTCTTGCCGGTGCCGGGCGCGCCGTGCAGCAGCGCGCCGCGCCACGGCTCCAGCAGACCGGTAAAGATCTGTGGATACCTAAAAATTTAAGAGAAACCTTATTATTTTCCTAGGTCCCTAGGTACGTTTAGTATCGAATAGATAAACTATATATTATATACATAGGTGTGAGGTTTATACCCTTATTTGAGAAATGATTGATTCCCCATACAAAACTTTCATCCCGCTCTTCACCACCTTACGGGATGATTTTCGGGGTAAAAACTATCCTACTTGTTCCCCTGGGTCTTAAACTATCTTCATACCAAATTCAATCTGAATCAGCTTAGCGGATTTTTAGTTTATCCATTAAAAACAAAAAGAACTCTTTATAATATTAAGTATGAGTAATATGTCTTTTGTATTCATAATAATATACATACATCGGCAATCACCAAATGCCAATACCATACCAATGGTAATTTTAACAACTAACAGTAGCCTATATGTTATTCCAGCCCGGTCCAGTCATAGTTTGTGCACTAAAATGCAAAACTATCCTGCCATCTATGAAGCAGTAACAAACGTACCTACTCACATACATATTATAATAACCTATATATATAAAAGAAAGTCGTGTTAGTTACACTATTTATAACTCAAGAACGGCTGAACCGATTTGGCTGAAAATTGGTGGGGAGGTAGCTTAGAACCAGGAGACGGACATAGGATACTTTTTATCCCGTTCGACCGCGTTCTCGTGTGACGGGACATAAAATGTCAAAGAAATACAAGTCACTATAAAACGTGGTATAACAAAAACGCATCTGACATGGAATAACAACGCAAACATAATTATATATATGTAAAATAAAGTCGTATTAGTTATACCATTTATATCGCAAGAACGGCTGGAGCAACTTTTATGATCTTTGATTTTTTGGATTTCTCTTAGTCCGGAATAGGATAATAAGTATTAAAACATCAGAAAAATTAACGAAAAAAAATAACATTTATATAGCTAACGCTGGCTAATAACTATTTATATCTTAAACGACGAACCCGAGCGAAGCGAGGGTGAGCCGCTAGTAGTAGTATAAACAATTTCCTCCCACAATTAGAAACTTCTGCGTTCAGATAAAAAAAAATTAATTACTCGTGATTCAATAAGCATTATAAGAATTTAAATACACTTTAGTTTTTTTTTTTAAATTAATTTATATATCTTAAGTCTCGTTGGGTACAGGCCTAGTACATTAATCGTGATCTTGTTTGTCTGCCTTTAGAGTTTAGACAATCTATTTTGACGGGCGACCCCACAATATACTAACTTCGTCTTTCGGCTAAGGCTACAGCCCAAATACAAATTTATTCCGTCTATCTCATGTCATGATTTAATTAATGACCTCTGCATTCAACGTAAGAAGAAGATTGTGAAACATAACATTTATCGCTTATTAGGTCCTACGAATAAGTTGAAAGATTTTTATTTTAAAATTTTATTTATTGTATTGATATTTACATACTTATTATGTTACAACCCAAATTAAATAACTACAAAACGGAAAACTGTAGCAACACTAAATGTTAAATATTATTATTTTTAATTCCTAAGTCCCTTGGATCTTTTCTTCTAAATTATTGAACAATTTTTTTTTACACTCCGTACAATTGTTTGAATTCAAAAAATATTAATTAAGTTTTCGTTTCGCTTTCAGTTTCGACAAAATCCAAATGAAATTATAATATATAATCAAAAAAATAAAACTTCATAAATTAAATAGCATATAGAATTTCCTCTTAAAGAATTTTTCTTTTAGTAAACATTAAATAAACTATAATTATAAAGCTCTATGGTCATCTCCTTCTAAAATAATTAACGCCAGCTTTCATTACGCTTCATTTCAACTTTTTCTATGCAAATGACGAGCGATGAAAACAACGTTGGGTCGTAGTTATTTTTACTAAGACACCATATAAAGTCAGTAATGAAAAAAATAATAAAAATCTGTTTTAATAAACTCGATTTGTTAGGTTAAAAACTAAATTAAATACGTAAATGTATGTATAAATATATACTTTATCAACAGCGAAAAATATTTACAATTTTAGAAAAGTATAAGTCAAATATATCTTCTTAATGTAAATATCTTACTTTTAAATGCCGATCCAAAAGTATACTACAAACTAATATGTACTCAATTTTCCACAGTTATAAAGTGGCACTCTTATTCTACTTAGTATCAAAGAAATCCTAGTAAAATGGCTGTGAGGGACGTTCAGACGGATACGACGATATTGGTTCCTTTTTTGCTGTTAAGCCACTGAACCCTAAAATTATCATCCTATTAAAGTTTTATCAAAATCAAGCCTACCAAATTTTAGTTGTCTATTAGAGATATCAATAACAGAAAATGAATTTGTTAAATAAATCGTATTATTATTACCTTATAGGGAAAACAACAGACTCCATTAAAATACTCTTAGCACTATCGAGCCCTTTAATATCATCCCAGGATACTCCTGTTGGTCTTATAATGTCCTGATATAACAGTTCAACTATTTGTTTTTTGTCCTGGGACATTGTAGACATAAATCCCGTTAAGGGCTTCGTTTCTATTGCTGAAGTAAGTGCTTCTGAGTTATCTAAAAGATTTTCCTGCAAAAAGCACAATAATCTATTATTTAAATCGGTTTTAAGCATATACAGAATAATAATGATTATTTATTGTAAAATTTAGCCCATTTTTATCTTCGTAGCTATGACCAAAGCCGAAGGAGCATTGGTCATAGTCCACCACGTTGGCCAAATGTGGTTTCACAGACTTTACACAGTAAGTACAAAAATTTAACAAAATCTATAAATATAATATAATACTGAGTCGAATCTGCGTAATAAATATTTTTTGGAAAATCTTATTGAAATAATTAATATTATGGTTACAGAAGCCGAATCTATAGTTTTTAGAATTTTCATATGTCTGTCCGTCTATCTGGGAACACATCACGAGAAAACCACTGGACAGATTTTAATGAAATTTGGTATGATGATAGCTGGTTACGGATAACGTATTCTATATGATGCCCCGTAGGTCAAACATATAGGATACTTTTTACTGGGGGAAAATATCTCATCTCTGAGAAATCTTTACTAAACCTTAAAATGTATATATAAAAATATATAATAGTTCTCTCTAACATACAGATTTCTTTTCAATGTTTTTCTTTACCATATTAACAAGTCTATGTGTAAATGGCCTCCCAGCGCCAACAATAGAAATGATAATGAAAGTAACATTTCACACTTTTACAACTTTATTTACCAAGCTAAATTACCTCAATGATAAAAGAAATTCTATTTAATGTACATATATTAGATGGCTTTGTTAACTGTTTCCCTAAACGCTGCATAGCCGTCGGGCGGGGCTAATTACGTCGCAATACGGTAGGAAATGATAGCAAAACAACCCTATATGTAAATATATGGAAATAAACACATTAAGACATATATACAAGACCGAATTAACCATGTCGGGGGCCCCTAGGCAAAGGAATTCTTGGGGCCCCTTCACCATTTTCTAACTTATTAAAATACATTTTTTCTACAAAAATGCAATTATATTGTTAGGTAGATTTCATAGAAATCTAACTGTTATACTTGCCCTCATGGTGAAATTTTCACCTAGTTTTTTTATTTTTCAAATTAAATTTTCACTCGATGAAATATTTTTCATTTATTTTTTCTCGATGCGTGGAACCCCTAGCGGATGTGGGGAACTTCCTTATGGATAATCTGGCCCTGTATACTTATGTATGTTGTATGAAGATGTAAAAAAACTTAGATGTTTTAAATTTCCCTTGAAACTAATAGTTAGGTATTATTTTTGCTTTAAAATTATTAGAATTTTCAGAATTGCTAAACTGTTACGAGCTTAACATTTTCATCGAAATATTCTGAAACTTTTGGAAGCTTAAAAATTATTTCAACGTCGTTTCAAACTTATTTCATTTGAAGTCGTAAGCAAGGTAATTAATAAATTATTATGCTTTAACTATCTTCATGCTCTAATAGACTGAATTTTTTATAACTTACAAAAAATCTTCATACTTTGAGAACTAATTTTTTTTAATTAGCGTTTGTATTTTTAACAATAGTTTATTTTTTGTGTGAAAAATATTCTAAAAGAATTTTTAAGTCATATCCGACTTTCTTATAAATATCTTTACTAGGTGAAGTTGAAGACAGTGGTAGCCCAATGGTAATGCGCGCTTAGAAAACCAAGAGAAATAGGTTCAAATCCAGTTTAGGAGCCTCTGATAGGTTAGGGAGGAGGACCTTATGTGCAAATAATTTTCAGATCAAGAAATTCTAGCAAGTTTCTAAAGTTATGTAAAGTCCGTCAACCCGCACTTGACCACCTGGTAAGACTATGGCCTTATCCCCTTCAGATTGACGCGTGCCTCGTACCAACAATAGGACGTGAAAAAGATAAGAAAACTTGTGCTTTTCTAGCAAACTTTGTGATTGAAACATGCGATGCTTATTGAACTGCAAGCAAGAGGTAGTGTTTGAGTATGATTCTATTAGTTTCTATCGTTATTTTTCCACTTCTCACGCTTCTTAGCATAAGTTGTGCATAACGTATGAGTATTCTATTGCGTAAAAATAATCTTAAAATAGAAAAAATCCGGCTTAAGTACTTATCATATATATACATAACTATTTTTACCGTTACTTCACATAAAAAATCATATTCATCGTGTATCTATAATCTACCACACGAACGGATTCGAGGGCAAGAACTAAGATGCAAATAAAATATTAACCTTCAATAACTTGGTGACTGTGAAAGTGCCTGGTAGGTCAGAATCTGGTTCCACCTTCTCCGACGCTGCTATATGTTCAGCTCTTGTTCTCCTCGTCTGAGGTCTCTTCACGGGCTGCTCTTCCACTTTGCGACAGAACTGTGGCTGCTTGTTGAAACGTATCAGGTAATAACTGCAATAGTCCTGTATTAAAAAGTGAATTTTATACTTTCAAGGTTTTTTACTTGGCAAGTACCTATCATACAATGGAGCTGTGTTTTTTCTTTAACAAACTTTTTGACTTTTCGTGTTGCTCCAAATATAATTATGCTAGATTTGATATTAATAATAATTAGTAATTTTCGTGTCGGCTTACTTTAGTGAACAACTTTAACATGATTCAAGAATACTTGTTAAATAAAATCATTAGACCACATAAAATGATTCATATTTATTGTTGTAGTCGATTACCATGTTGTGTAAGTTTTGATTGACAAGGAATACAAATGTACAAATCGCAAATTTGTTAGTCCCCAAAATTGTATAGTAATTAACTTACCCCAAGTTGTATTACATGGGTTGAAGAAATGTTTTTTCTTTAATCCAATGAAGTCACATAAGAGTTTTAAAATTCGTGGTTTTACTTATATCTTTCGTTTTTTTTTTTAATATTGGTAAATGCATTTACTTATACCCCCGTCTTAATTGGGTGTCACAGGGTTGATTACGCACTCAACCACGACGCCCTAATGGCCGGCATGCCGAGGCAGACCACAACAACCATAGGGTTGCTCAAACGGTCTACCTGCTATCAGAGAAGCACTTGGAGCAACCCGCATAGCACACTGGCTACTGAGGTGGGCTGACTCCCAGTGTCTTTTGCCTTCATACCCGGCTGGATTGCCAGACGCCAATGAGCACTTTACAAACCAAACAATTAAATTAAAAAAAGAAAGGTTTTCCTTTATTAAAAAAAATGGTAATTACATACTTTGTGTTTCTTAACGTACCTACACGAGACTATAAAGATTACACAGCTTATATAAGGTTGCTTCGTACGCCATTCATTTAACGCTAGATTGCTTTTATCACTGTCAAAGGTCAAAGAGAAATCTTACCGGTTATAAATTACATAATTAATATATAGAAATAACTTCTTCCTGCAATTTCGCCCGCTTACGTCTATTGAGTCTACAACCGCAAAATCTGACCTCTACAAATAATTGTATGCGAGCGCGTAGAATGGAGAACTAAAGTGGAATCTTTTGAATGAAAAAAAAAACCGACTGCGTAAAAAGCGAGCTAAAAAGAAGAGAACAAGTCGATGAATTAACATATATTATGTAGTTGGAAACAAACATGACACACACGCAGCTATTCTAAAATAAATAGGTACATATATTTATGTATGTCTACTTGCATACAAGTCAAACACATAACCCTCCCTTGGGTTTCGCCGCAGTCAGGTAATAATATGAGACCACCCTTAAGGCACTTAGGCATGCATTAAAAAGTATCTAAATCTATTCACCATTAGCGATGATATCGCTTAAACAAACAAACAAACAAACAAACAAACAAACAAACAAACAAACAAACAAACAAACAAACAAACAAACAAACAAACAAACAAACAAACAAACAAACAAACAAACAAACAAACAAACAAACAAACAAACAAACAAACAAACAAACAAACAAAATAAACAAACAACTTATTTTTGAGGTCGATCAGAAATCGAAATAGGTAAAACTTCGCATTATTATTAATCCAATCATAAGAGGTTTTTATTTGTAGTATATTATAGCACTTATACTAATCTAAACTTACAACCCTATAAATATACAATTTGGGCCTCTTTGCAGCTTAAATAACGTTCAAGAAACCAATGGCGGTAATAGAGAAATAATACTGATTGATGAATGGAAGTCACGGTCAGATCCACCGATACCATAATTTCCGTTCATTCATTTTTATTTATTTAGTTTATCAGTGAGTATATAACACATCATAAACATATCGTCCATGCTTTTTTGAGCTTTTTATTTGTTTTGCTATGATTGTTAATGTGAACAGTTACACTCTGATATTCTTTTCAAGATTTTTTGAAATCTATACATATAATAAAATTCAAACTAAGTCGAATCTGTACATTAAATATTTTTTGGAAAATCTTATTGAAATAGTCATTATTAACAATATGTATAAAAATCAATGTGTGTATCTACGTTCCCTATTGACTCCAAAACGGCTGGAGCGATTTTAATGAAAATTTTCAGGTGATCTTCAAATTAGGCAAGCTGGTGATCCTGTGAATTTCGGTAACGATCGGAAGTTTGACCGCTGACGAAGCCGCGGGTACTGGTAGTGTTTTATAGGATCGATCTTAGAATTAGACAGCTTAGTGGTAATATGAAACGCGGCGATTATGAATTTCAGAGATACGCTAGATTCCCATAACATGTAAAAATATGTGAATGGCCAATAAAAACTTTCACAAGATTTTTTTACGGCTGTTCCCAATAACCTATCTGTGGTTTGCCTTACGAGCTATAGGAGTGATAATTTATATCGAGCTTATATTAATTTTCTATCTCTAGTAGGAAAACTTCAGATAGATAGTTTTTTTAGAAACCGGTGTTAAGCAAAGACATTTCTAACTAGAGTGAGTGTACTGCACTTGATCGTCAAGTGGCTAATTTTCAAGCACTATTCGTAAGGCGCGGGGCTGACAGAGGGTAATCCCTCAATGTTCCCAGTTTCCCGTCCTTATTGAAACAATACGTTCTACATATATGATGATGTACATATATATGACTCTACTGAATCAGAAAAATTAGTTTTATATACTTTTCTATCTTTATGAATAATAAAATTCCTTCAACATATTCCTTTACTTTTCACGAGTCTTTCGCATTTTAAAGTACGCTATAGTTACAAGTAAACACATATTCTCATATGTTCATGTTGAAAAAGTGAGAACAATACTAATGAAGAAAATTATAAAACCTATTTATATCTCTAATTTAATAGACTAAGCTAGAGAACTGCGCAATTCATTAGGTATAGGGCGGTACTCATCTACTCGTATAAAAACATAACATTATACATCTCTACAGATAAATAAAATTAAAGTGTCTGTTTGTAATGTCAAAATAACAGCTTTTTACTAAATGCTTATACGGTATATATTATATATTTTTTTCTTATTAGTACCGTATATTATACACGGTACTAATAAGAAAAAAAAAATCTGTCTGTTCGTCTCTCTGTTTGTTCCGGCTAATCTTCGAAACGGCTGAACCGATTTTGAAGAGACTTTAACTGGCAGATAGCTTATAATTTAAAGAGTAACTTAGGCTACTTAATTTTAGAAAAAAAAATTGGGTTCTGCGTAAAAAAAAATAACACCCATGAATCCGCGTACATAGGAACGCACCCGAGCAAAGTGACAGTAAGTTGCTAGTATTTATATAAACACGATGACTACAAATTGTGGAAATTACGCAGCGCTCTATTTCCTATCCAACGTATAATATACCTAATAAAAACTTATAAATAGTACCTAAGCGTTATGATCACCTTTATTTTGACGTCATAACATTGGCAACACTTCGCATTTAATAGAGTACTCTATATTTTTGTTTCCCGACATGTTTATTATGATTTAAAAGACTATATCAAATAATGTTCTCCGTAGATTTCGGAGTCTGCGGCCAAACTCATTAGGATTTAGTCGATTGCGCAAAAGATATTATAGTGCTAGTGTGTAGGCAAACTCAGTTGCACTATTTATTTCGTTACTTATAGCCCACTAGCATTGCCCGCGGCTCCGCCCGTGTTCAGATGACCAAAAACCAAATTCTTAGGTTTTACAGATTAGTATACTCATAGATTGCATTTTTTGCATTTTTTCTCAGAAATGAGAAATTTTCCCGCAGTAAAAAGTATCCTATATGTTGACCCGGTTAACCAGCTATCACCATACCAAATTTCATCAAAACCCTTCTAGTGGTTTTTCTGTGATGCGATAACAAACAGACAGACAGACAAAAATTCTAAAAACTATAGATACGGCCTCTGTATCGATAATAATGTTTATTTCAATAAGATTATCCAAAAAATATTTAATATACAGATGCGGCTTAGTTACAATTTTATTATATATATAGATGAGACGGCAAACTGTCACGATCTGAGAGAGATTAGGCGTGAGATCGACGGCTTTGATGCTCTCGCAGGCACGTTGTTACAATACTATGTAATATTTATACCTACTTTGCTAACTCTATTTATTGTAATATCCGTATACAAATAAGTAAAGACAAAACTGTTCAGTACCTTTTCCTCCTCTGTTTCAAGTTATTTACCACTTTCTCTATTAAAGCATTAAAGTTGAGCTTTTACTTAACTTTGAATCATGTTTAATAAAAGTATTGTATGCAAAGAGTCGTCAAAATTCTACCATAATCAATTATTTAAAAAACGTGTGTGTGTACTTATGTACGCACGTAAGAAGTTATACTTCTTTGGCGTAACAGAACAAAAATAGCTAAAGATTGCATCCCATATGTCACAACTCTTTGTTTGTAAAAGGAATGCAGCTAACTTCATCATGTCGCTTTCAGCTAACTTTATCATGCCGCTTTTTGGCTGTCGGTGTGCGCGCGCATCGTAAAAATTTTTCTCTCATGATTTATTCCAAACGTACCAAAGGAAATACCTATAACTTCAAAAAACTAACTATTTTCAAATTTTTACTGGAAAATACTAAGCTTCGTTAATGGCCACTAAACAAAAAACCAGTTGACAATCAGAGGAGCAAAATGTTCTGACCTTTTTTTTTGCCTATTTAGGTATATTTAAAACATTCAATCGATTTAAATATTGGGTTTCTGTTATAAAACTATTTATTTTTGATACGTGCTTATGCATTTTAAACGATAGCAAAATTCTTGTTTGCACGTAAACTTGGCAACGAATCAATTCACTTTATAGCTAATTTCATCCGAATGTCATAATAATATATCGCCGGATTCATTTTTAGCTTTTACTAATATTATAAAATATTGTAATAGAAATAGATTTAGAAAAAGGTTTATTTGAGATTTTTACTGCTGACAGACAACATAAAACAACAAAGAATAGTAAAAATGTCAAAAAAGCACCATAATATAATGCCAGAACAACAGTAAATCATCACAATAACGACGTATGAATCATCAATTTTTTTTGTAAAAACGTCGAGGGATCGGACATACGTACATTCATACGTGCAGAGCAAACACATAATCCTCTTTTTGGATATAACCGCAGTTGAGTAAAAAAGTTTGAAAAGTCATGCCAAAGCAAAGAGAGAGGAAACCACAATCAAGGTTTTAAAAATAAAACAATTAAAGAAAATAAAAGTAAAAGCGATGCGCTAGAGGAAGGTGTGGGTTTGGAAACACTCGTCTGCATCAACGGTTCTGTTTTGTAATAGATATGTATCGTATAAAAGGGGAGTACACACGAATTGTCGAAAAAAAATTATTGACTGGAAAAAGAACCTAATGCCAACTACGATGATCTGTTTCTGGCTGGATTACATTACGTGTGTGAGAAAAGCTCTTAAGAACACGAAACTATATTTTTTATTTTGTTTTAATATTTAACTAAGCATTTCAAATAAATATGAGTGTGCTCATAAAACCCAAAAAGCCACCACTACGCGTCGATTAGATCAAGATGAATAAAGTCCTTTGTTTATTAGTATTTTAGCAATATCAGATTTATCTCTTATACTATAACTACATGCAATTCGAAATCTAACCAAGACAAAATCTATTTTTTTTATGTTACTTTCAGAACCGCCCTTTAGACAATGCTATTTTTAATAAAAGAAAAAGATGAGGATTAACAAATTTAATAGAAAAATACAAAAACAAAGAAAAGAAAAATCAAAACCGAAAATTAAACAGAGCAAAACTCAAAAATGCATACATATTCTATCAACACCCTAACTAGCTCGTCAGCGGCGCCCGCTTGTCTCGATCCTCTCGTGGCTGTGATCCAATTCCGATGCACAATGTACTTCAACGATTCTAAATAAACCGTTTGAATTTCACTTGTCATAATGATTACGTAACATCGTTTCACAATTCTTTTCATTTGCAAATAAAAAAGAATTCATTATATTTTTTTTACAGAATAAGATTAGATGCAGATTAGTGAAGTAAGTTTGTTTGTTTGCATGCAAGGGACGGTATTGTAATTTAGTGTTGTACCGGTTTTGAATTTGGATTTTGACTTGAAATGTGGAAGTGACCCACTCTCGCTCCGCTGGTTGCGGCCTTAGGTGCCTTTTAGCTTTTTGTACTCAAGGTCATATCAAGGTCAGGTCTATCTGTGTACAAAATTTCTTTTTAGCGTAAATAAATAAAAAAAATTATAAACATACGCTCATACAAACCTTCCAACAATAAATATTGCATATAATGTTGAATAAAAGTACCTTTTCGGATTTTTTCGCGGATTTATTTTGATTTTTTATTCCCGACGTTTTGGTTCGTTTTATTTAAAAAGTCAAATATTCGCGTAAATCTAAGAAAGTATTCAATGTACTAGTAATCCGATTAATTTCTATTTTTGAATCATCTCACAGTTGATGTTGAGTTTGTACAGAGCTATAAAGTATTTCATTTCTTTATATTTGCTCAGATTGGAATCGAACATATGATTTTATCCACTATCTTTTAATCCAGGAATACTACCATGATGCCTAATGTCGTCGGCAATGCTGAAATTAGTCAAACTAAATTGCGTGCAAAACTTTTACTTCAGCTTTAGAACTGAATGCATTTAAAAATGTCTGTTACAATGGCGTAAAATTTTAAATTAGGATTCAAAAAACTCGTTATTTTTTCTGCCAATTTAGAATTTTCTCGTTTTCCTTCTTAAAACAATTTTGTTATTCTTTTTAAAAGGAAAACTTCGTCTATTTGTTTAAGTTATAGTTCAAAATTGCACACTTTCCTATATTACGTACTAACAAGCACAATATAATGTAATTTTCTCATTTTCAAGATATACATAAACATTTGGCCTTTAGCTGTACACGTTCTTTGTTAGTTAAACATTAAATACATAAACATACATTGTTGAGATATTATGTGATACAATCATAGTTTAGTGTTAAATTATTGAGTTTAAAACCGTCATAAAAGCTAACTAAAGCAAGCTAAAGCGTCAGAAAAATATTAATACCTTCCAAAATATTTTTTTTTAAATACTCGAAGAAAAAAAAACCATTCCTTGAACGAACCCCACCAAAACCAAATTTAAAATTCCCTTGGCCATTCGAAAAGACTTCATGCTGTCGTTTGAAACGTTTTAAGTTCAAACATTAAATCGTTTCCCGTCCCATTCACTGGGACGCTGACTGTCAACCGTGTTGCGGCTCAAAGCAGATGTGCCGGTTGAAAAGTTGAAAATGCTATTGAATACTGTATTTTCTAACTGTTATCAGAATTTGTAATGTTAAATGAAATTTTTATCCATAATAAGCTAAAGCTGGAATTTATGGTGTAATCAAAATATATTTTATAATATATCCGAAAATAACATTAAAAATTTAAGTAATAGTATAAAAAATGTTTTAAAAGACAACAAAATCGAAAGTGCATAATAATTACAAGACTTCCGCGACACCATCCAGACAAAGAGAGACAATATCATTCCCAAGGAGGGCTGACGTCAGGCAGGCGGCCGGTCGTAAAACTTTTGCCAGATCCTATCAGCAGTACAGAAGATGTCCTGCGCCGACCCCAAGTGATTGGGAAATGGGCAGGGAGAAGAAGAAGCTAAAGCTGGAATTATACCAACAGTGTTATATACATACATATGATGCAATTAATTTAAAGTAAATAGTATAAAAAAAGGTAGTTAGTGCCAACAAATCCTAAAATAAAGAAAAAAATTAAAAGATTTCACAATCACTTCTTTAATATGCATAAGTGACACTAATTCCAGGCTGTAATTCAATTATGTTTCGTTCATAACACAATGAAAATATATAGTTTTAACGAATATTTTACGTATTACCATTAAAAAAAGTAAAAGTCACGCGAAAATTGAAATGCAATTAATAAATAATAATATATATGTTAGTTTTAAGGTATATATGCTATGGGCCTCTGTATCCTTTTGTAAATATTGCCTGAAATAAATGATTAAATAAAAAAAATAAAAATAAAAAAAAAAGTTATATCGAAATGTAAACATATATTGATATAGTATATGTATATCGATTTATCATAAAATAAGATGGTTACGCCGACGATTAGACAGATTTTTAACAACTTAAAAAAATGTTTTTGATATTGATAAGATTTATCGGTAATAATAACGCAACAGTATTGGTTTCATGAACAAGTTTATTTTATGATCCCAGTACATGGTGGCCTATATAAATAGTGCATTGTCTTACTTTCGCATCAAATATGGGTCACGGGGCCTGTGACGTGGGATAACTCTTAAGAATTTACATTTTTACACCGCTTTTTTTCCATTGAGACTGCATTAGGGGCATAAAATTGTATTGAACTCACTCATGTAATCGTTATATCATAGAACCATTATATGCCATTCGTATATATATATATATATATATATATATATATATATATATATATATATATATATATATATATATATATATATATATATATATATATATATATATATATATATATATATATATATATATATATATATATATATATGAGTAGATTGTACACATGTATGTATGTGTGTGTATTATATAATTAAGGTACATATGCGATCAACATCATAACAGGTCATAACGTCACAACAGCTATAAATCATTTAATAAAATAATTTATTTCTATTATATTAATATCTTGTATTTCTTATGTTCCTATTTATATTATGAGAATGATATATATTTGAAGAATAAATATCAATCGTCTGCGTCAGTTCTTACGCTGCGGTAAAATTCCTTTAGAATATAATAAATATTCCTTTAATCCCTCCACGACCGCGGACACGCCGGCGTGTCAGTTAACAGTAGATTTCTTAGAAATTTAATTAATTTCTTAGAAATTTACCTCTAGGTGTTAATATCAAGCCTCACAGCTATTTCATATAGATATTTTTTAAGTAACAGCAAAAAATGTGGGCAGTAGTTGCAACTTGGCATAGCTTTTAAACAAATACCTATATTTTTGGTCGAAAATGGGAAAAGAGCAAATAAAACAAATAAGTGAAAAGTTAGGTAAAATATTACAGCTACTGGTTAAACAGCTAGTTTTTTTTTATATAGATAGGTAAATTCTATTTATAAAATAAAGAAATAAATATGTTGCGACATTAACACACAGCACCACTAGTTCCATGGTAAGCTACGAGGCTTGTGTTATGGATACCAGATAGTTGACACACTACACGTATATAGCTTTTAAACACATACATATTATAAATATAAACACCCATGTCTGAAGTACAAACATTCGTGCTCATCACACAAATTAATGCCCCCAGCGGTACTCGAACCCACGACCGCTGGTACAATAAGTAGGGTCACTACAAACTGAGCCAAACGTGTCGTCAAGTATAAATATATGTTTGCCTCAAAATTTCAATAATGATTTTTATCGAATTTCAACCACTGTATCAACAGTAGTATTAATAAAGACACATATTTTGCTTTTTTTTAATATTAGCATAAATGTAATTATTCGGTTCTTTAAAACAATATTGTGATCGTCACTCTCATTCAGACATCAAATTGAGACCGGGTGTAACGTCCTCGATGCAGATGTGTTGTGAATAGCCCATTGAACTCGAATGCGCTTCCTAATTCCCGGCTCTAAATATAGGTCACTAAGTTCATGGCGGTGTATTGGAGTAAAAAAGTGGACAATTCTGTTAGAAAATAAACTTGAGTATTATTTAACGCACTGTGACCCTTCTTTAAATCCGAGTTTTAGAGGCAAAAGTTTTTTTTTGTCTATAATGGCTTATAGTTGCATTAATAGATGCAATCCATTCTGCCAGTATCACGTTTTGTGAGGAAGACACGAATGAGATTGAGCGGTAATTTTGAAATTTAGTTGCAAAAGTTATTATTATTAACTCGAGTATTATCTAGACAGTTGATCAACTATCGCCGGCGGTCTTTACGAACCGCTACGACCTGGCCACCTTCAAGAAGAGAGCGTATTCCTTCCTTAAAGGCCGGCAACGTATCTGCAAGCCCTGCGGTGTTGCAGATGTCCATAGGTGGCGGTGATCACTTTCCATCAGGTGAGCCTCCTGCCCGTTTGCCCCCTTAGTCCCATAAAAAAAAGACAGTTGATCCTCTCAATATATTATATATCAATATGATTTTTCATTCAGACAGGAAATAGGCTATTTGTATCTCCGTACATAAAGAATTTTCTAACTTTAGCTTTATGTAATCTTTATGATAATGTATTGCTAACCCAAATCTGTGACAGCGGCCAATTTCACAGAGACTAGCCAACATGGAACATATTATAGTATATAAGAGTTGGCATAAACAGAGAGATGATGAGGTATGAGATCCTCATAGTCCAGTAGAAAGACATCAAAGCTTAACGAGCTCTTCGAGACACGAGGATGAGAACTGCCCACTTCCCAAGTCTTTCAAGCCTTCTCCAGACTGCTACGGAATATGTGACAGAAAAACCCAAACATCAACAATCTGACCTAACCCGGGACTTTACTTCGAGAACTCAGAATTTGCAGCCATATTTCTCTTTCATAAGTAAGTAGCTTAACATAAAATTACTGACAATGAGTATATATAGAACGAAAATAGGTAGTGCAATTTTAAGCACTTACCTGTAATATAATATCCAAATCTATGTTATCACAAAGTGTAAACTCGTTAGTTACTGCGGCTTCCTCTGCAAAAATCTCTGCGGTGTTGCGATATCCCTCTTGTTTAAGGAATCCAAGGATAAGATACTTAAGGATACGTTTTCTGGCGCGGAAGAGCGCTTCTTTCTGAAAGTATTCGTATAGGTATTATTTCAAGGGATATTGTAATTATAATTTATTGAAAGTTCCCTACACATGACTATGACCGTTATTATATTAATTAAACCAATCGTTGGACATTGTAAAAACATAAATAAGAGCACTGTGAATTATAAACATTTAAAGTACTTAAGTTTTATATTATATTTGTCAATTCACAAACTTTTGGCAGTATTCATTTTGGCGGCAAGATAGCTTTTTTTTGCAAACTTTATTTTTATTAGGTAACTAAGGCACGACACTATACTGCCATTTTTTGATATATTTTTTTATGACAAAAACTATAAAAACATAGAAATGAAATACATAGATAGCTAGAGCATACGTACTTAAAACTTTTATATATCTATAATAATAATAAAATCTTGTTAATTACATATTATAATTGTTTACAGTATAAACTTCACATTTTACCTAAATGTTGATTAGAGAATATTGACACTTTGACCTAATGACGATTTATTAAAAAAATACTTATAAGATTTGTAAGAATTTTATAGTTAGTATAAACAAATAAAGGCTTGTGCATCGTCTAGTTACTAGTATAATATGTATTATAGTAAAATTCTTTAAGTGATTGGTTTTAAAAAAACTATTTATAAATACACACCGATTCAAGCTTCCTCATGTGGCTCATAGGGCGGTTTACCCCCGACATTTTCACTATACAATAAAAGACCTACAACAATAGGAAATTAAATAAATTATTTAAATAAATATAAGGAAAGTGCGTTTCGTAAAATTGCGTCGAAATGACAGTTTACGGAGGGCTGTTACTAAGGGGTTGTTTTAGGTTGCTAAGCAACTATATTAAAATAGGGAGTCAAATCATAGATCAATATATTTTTTGATTTTGGCGCGTTTGGAAAAAATATGACAGTAAAATTTTTATGATGCGCGCGTACACCGACAGCCAAAAAGCGACATGATGATGTTAGCTGTATTCCTTTTACAAACAGAGAGTTGTGACATACGGTATGAAATCTTTAGCTATTTTTATTCTATTACCCCAAAAAAGTATAACTTCTTATATATATATATATATATATATATATATATATATATATATATATATATATATATATATATATATATATATATATATATATATATATATATATAATGTTCCACTGATATAATTAATGCTTTCTATGGCGGAGGTCAGGGATACAATTTAGTGATAAAATTATTACAAAACAAGTTTTGTAAATAAAATTTTCGTATTTCAACTGACCTGCGGGAACTATATTTTAACATTCCCTATATATTTTAGTCATGTAAATTTCAAAATAAATGACATCTGTTTGCCTTTCTCTATCCTTAGTAATATTAAAATAGATTTTTACAATTATTTCAGGAAAGTACTGGGATGGTGCTTCATATTTCTTTATAAATTACTCGTGGCTTACCTTCACTTCAATCCGATGCGTCCCTAGGTGCCTTTTACTATTTGATATAAAAACGTCGACTTTTCTTTATATTTATAATGTATATATTCATATTTTGGTAAATGATCAGCGCCATATTTCCGCAAATTTTATTCCTAACAGTTACCTATGTGTCCAAGTCATGGTCTATTTGTACACTAAATTTCATCCGAATCGGTCCAGCCGTTTCAGCGTGAAGGAGTAACAAACATACATTTATACATACACAATAACATACTCATACAAAATTTTGCATTATAACAGTAGTGTGATGCAGGAACATAGAAATATTTTAAAAATTTCGAATGGTAAACCAACATTCCTTGAAGTAAATTACGTCCATAATGTATTTAATTTGCATTTATTATGTGACATGCTTAAGTCAAGGTTAATATACAAATGTTTATATATTATAGACTTTATTCAATAAAGAACTAGAGAAATAATCGTCTGTCCCTGCTTTCCAAGATTTGTAGGTATATGGGAGTATTAATTTTTAATATCAAACCGTTGTTTAAATAGGATAATTGAAGTTAGATTTTTGGGATGTACTGAATATTGATTATTTAAACACACAGACGAGTCAAATTTCATATTATTATTCGAATCAAATCTACTACTATAATTGCGAATGTCTATATATAATGTATGTGTATGTTTATTACTAATTCAGACATACATTTTATTAGAAGATACAGCTCTGAAAAGAATGGTCTTACATAATTTCAAAGGTAATTATTTTATAATGACTGAAGTTGTACCTTTAGTTGTACTTTTAGTTTAAAAAATAATTAAGTGTCCGTACATCAGATAAAATACCCTCATAGTATGTTTTAGCCACTTATCTCTCTTAAAGCTAAGTAATTTAATTTGTTTAGTAAGCGTGGGTGTAACTCGCCTTTGAATAAATTAATAAAAAAAAACTAAATATAAAAACGCAACTAAATCCGATTACATGAATAAATATTAGGATTATTTAGTGAGGGAGTGCGGTGAACGACTTTATTACACCTATAAGCCAGTACCAATATAATATACGTTTAAGATCTTAATCTGTCTAGTCCGGGAATCGAACCAATCATCCTTCTTGCAGAATAAATATATTGAGTTTTATCATTTTGTGCCTAACTAAAAACCGTCAGCTTGAATAATAAGTAGTATTCGTCGTAATGTCCGCGTTGCGCATTTCCGCAGAAGATCTGCAGTACTAATGTGTCTGAAACCAACATTTTCTGTTTACTTTTTGAAAACTAAAACATAGAAGCCACATTGAAAAGTTTGAGAATTAGTTGTCTTTGTTGATGTTAAAAATAGATTTTTATATAATATCCATTTTATTTATATTTTCAATTAGATTACATAAAGAAGTAACTTTTTTAACATGATATTTGTCGGAAAATACTTGATGTGCTGGGAAAAGGTGGAAGTTTTACTTATAAAGTAAAACTACTAAGTTTTCAATTGATATACAGTTAATCAATTTTGAAATGAACGTTTTAATGTCTGCATCGATTTCAATATTCCTTATTTAAATCGATAAAGAAATTAAAACATTGATTAAATTAATCGATGTATAAAACATTCGACAACTTTATTGGCTAACTAACTTTGTGGTACTCGTCCACAAATGAAATGAACCGATTTTTAGTTTTTCTAGTGGTTATCCACTTCCAAGCTCCGTCAGATAGTTGTATAATATTAAAGTATTTTATTGTGTTTCAATTTCACATTCTTAGAAAGTTCTATACAAGTTTCGAAACTCAGAAAAATATTAATATCGCCTTCCAAGATATATAAGATAGAAATATAAGTTTACGATATGTATTTGTCTACGTTATTTTTCAATGACTTTTTAATATACTACTAATGTATTTATAACGAAGCACCATTTATATCTCCTAGGAATTAATATTTGTCTATATACAAAAAAAAGAACATATAACAAAGTTCGTTTATTAAAAATAATAAACAAAATATACCAAAATGTGTATGTAAATTTATTTATAAAGACGCTATGGATGCTTTCTCACCTGCCCAGTATGTGTAAAACCAGTCGGTTATACCTACAGTATCAGTATACCTACAGTACAGTATTGGCCAGTGTGGTGGACTATGGCCCGATCCCCCTCGTATTGAAAGAGACCCGTGCCCAGCAGTGGGACGTTAGAAAAGGCTAAAAACATATCTACATATATCTAAACAGATTTAAAAATTATCTTAAATATACACATTTTTTCTCATATACTC
Source organism: Brenthis hecate (assembly GCA_951806755.1). NCBI lineage: Eukaryota > Metazoa > Arthropoda > Insecta > Lepidoptera > Nymphalidae > Brenthis > Brenthis hecate. Next base: position 20,336,724 of record OX638253.1, read on the forward strand.
TGTATCATATTTCAAAAGCTCCATCCAAAGCTTGGAAAAGTATGGTTCTTTTCCAATAAACTGGCGCCATAAAACATGTAAAATCACATATGAATCGATATTTTACGAGCTTTGATTGCAATAAGCTTTTTTCGCTGGTGCGTAATCTCGCATGCTGTACGCGCACTACGTGAGTAGCGTTGCGTGACTCCAATACATAAAGTGGGTACAGAGGAAAAATCAGTAACAATCACAAATACAATGCCAGCGGTTATTTAAATGTATCCACATATCGTAAATGCTTTGTAAATATTTGCCTTTATAGAAATATAACTAAATTTATGTAAATAAGATATATTTTTTAATTTTATATTTCTTATATATAGAACTAGCATAGCCCGCGGCTCCGCCCGCGTTCAGATGACCAAAAACCAAATTCTTAGGCAATTCCGTATCGTAGGGTATACTAATGTATACCCTTACATTGTTTTTGTATTTTTTCTCAAAAATGGGATATTTTCCCGCGGTAAAAAGTATCCTATATGTTGACCCGGATAACCAGCTATCACCATACCAAATTTCATCAAAATCCCTCCAGTGGTTTTTCTGTGATGCGGTAACAGACAGACAGAAAGACAGACAAAAGTTCTAAAAACTATAGATTCGGCTTCTGTAACGATAATAATGTCTATTTCAATAAGATTTTCCAAAAAATATTTTATGTACAGATTCGGCTTAGTTACCATTTTATTATATATATAGACAATATAAAAAAATATTTTTTAGCTATATTGTAACACGTACTTGTCATAGATACTGATAATGTCGACCTGAAAATAAAAAAAAGTAACTCAATATTGTAGCAATTTTGAATTTAAACTTGAAACGTACGAGGCAATTAATTTCTATTTATCTCAATTTTCAGTTACAATGTTGGTCCACGCAGGTATTGAATGAGAAAGGAGGCTTTACTTAAAGATAATATTTATTTATTCGCTTATGTTATTTACTAGCGCCTCACCCTCGCTCCGCACGTGTTCGTGCCTTGGTACGGTTTAACGTTTAGTATAGATTTCTCAGAGATGAGACATTTTCCCGCAGTAGGTAAAAATATCCTATATATTGACCGAATAACCAGCTATCATCAAATTTCATTAAAATCTGTCCAGTGGATTTTCTGTGATGCGGTCACAGACAGACAGACTGACAAAAATTCTAAAAACTATAGATTCGGCCTCCGTATCGATAATAATGTCTATAAATAAGATTTTCCAAAAAATATTTAATATACAGATTCGCCTTAGTTACAATTTTATAATATGTATTATATAGATTAATTTATAAATGTTTAGTAAAATTGCATGTCTATGTTTAATCTTACATTGCAAGGGTTACTTTTAAAGTATGAAGTGAGGACGTCTCACTTTTTTGTTTTTTATTCATGAAGTTTTATACGAAATATTAGAAGAAAAATGTATGAGGTACAAATGCCAATTTAAGGTTTACTCTAAACTGTTTTTTAAAGTCTTCATCCTCTCACCTTTAACTACTACAAATCTTAGAAGAAAACTACAAATATTTCTCGAAATAGAAAAATATCAAAATGTACGTTAAAAACGTTTTATCGCAAAGCATTTAACTGGTAGCTGTTTGAAGTTTGAGTTCAAGCGTTCATAGTCGAGAACTAAATTAACTTTATTAGCCATTAAACAGGTACGTAAAGCTTAATGTAAATAGGAATATTCTTTAAATATATTTTTACTTTAATAATATTTTGATTTAATCTGAAAAACGGTGTTAATTTTATTTTGCTACGGCCTAACCCCCTTTGTAGTAAGAGGAGGCGCGGGCCCAGCAGTGGGACGTTAAGCGGACCCGACACGATTAAACGCAATTGTCAATTTTACGTTATTTTCATTTGCCATTGTTCGTTTACAAGTACAATTGAAGCGATTGTCAATCGTAGTTACGTGATTGAAAGCAATTGATGGAAATTTTGATTGATGCTCATTGATAGGAGCTATTGAAGTTGCCAAATGAGTCATTGACAATCGTTTCCGTCATTCGCGGGTCTAACAGCAATGAAAACAATAAACAAACTCCTAGAAGCCACGAAAGAATTGAATTGAAGCATCCTGAGCGCAAGCACATTGTAAACTGCATCAATCACACTTCAATTACAATTGACAATACCGTAGCACATTTACAATTACGATTGATCGTCTCGGAGCCGCTTTATAGAGGGCTGAATACGATAGAGGTCTGATTTAGAGCCTTGTACAATCATCCTAATTTAATCTAAATGTCTTAATATGTTTAACAAACATCAAACTAGTACAACTTGAAGTTTGCTAAATGTGTATAGTTAAATTGAATCAACATTTTGGTACAAGACCCTTAAAATCAAAACTAAGATTTAAATCATTAAAGTGATCTAGGTTTAACATTCTATTTTAGGTACCAAAGTCGAGCATGTCTAGTAGTTATCAACGAAATAGTGCAACTATAGGTACATACATATGACGACACGTTTGATCAGTGTGTAGTGACCCTACCTGATGTGCCAGCGTTCGCAGGTTCATTTTCCGCTGGGGACATTCATTGTGTGATGAGCACGAATGTTTGTACTCCAGTCATGGGTGTTTATATTTATAATATGTATGTATTTAAAGTTATATATGTGTAGTGTATCAACTATCTGGTATCCATAACACAAGCATCGTAGCTTACCATGGAACTAGCCATATTTATATTTATACAATCAGTAAACCTCTACACATAAGCTAATATTGTATATAATTTAATTACTAATTATATAATCGAAATTATTTTTTTATTCATGAAACTTCTAGCATTTTCCATTGATCAAAGGCTTCATTACTAATTTATTAACTTTTGCTGAGGAAATATCCTTAGTGACTTTCGAGCGTATTCAAACCGCCTTTGTATAGCTTGTACCAAAATAAAACATGTTCTACCATTGTGAGCTCCAGAGTTGATTTTATTATAAAATCATTATTGGATTATCAAAATCTTTTCATTAGAAACAATGATATTGAAAAGTATGTACTTTATTTAAAATTAAAACTAGTGACTCACCCTCGGTACAGGTTCAAAGACGAATGGATAGCAGAGAGGACAGCCATACAAAGAAAAATTCTTTTTTTGGACTAGGAACATTTGTAGACTGACGTACGCAGAACTACTCACTTAAGTTTCATCACAATTGGATGAATTATCAAAGTTATAATCTTTACATACTAAAACGGTTTAGAACAAACGCTTATCCCGGGGGGAGCCCTGTGTTATGATTTTATCAAGTACTTTCCGCATGCTAAAGGAAATTTCGTTTTGATATTTTATCTCGTGAGAACTCTTTCATTATCTGGGATAAAAAGTAGTCAGTATCCTATTTTTAAATAAAATCTTTATGAAGCTATTAGCGACTCACCCGCGCTTCGTTTGGGTTCGTCCCTAGTTTGCTTCCCCATAAAAACTTTCATCCCCATTTTCACCCCCTTAAGGAATGATTTCCAGGATAAAAACTCCGGGATCCTATGTCCTACCTAGGGTCTCAAACTATCTTCTTACCAAATTTCATGTAATACTTTCTTAGATTTACGCGAATGTTTGACATTTTTAAATAAAACTATCTTTTCGGATTATTTCGCGCATGCTTTACAGCATCCTTGTAATGGATGATTCGAAACGTCGGGAACCAAAAATCAAAATAAATCCACGAAATAATCCGAAAAGATAGTTTTATTTAAAAATTTCATGTAACTCGGATCAATAGTTCCGGAACTTATTCGGTAAAAACAAACAAACAAAATCTTTCCGTTTTATAATATTAGTATAGATAAATAAAATACAATAAATAAAAAACTAAAAAGCTCGATATCACATAGCTATTATCTATGCGAGAATTATGCATTGCATAGTATTTGGTATTAAAAATTGTTTAATTTAAAGCCTGAAGTTATTTTATATTCATTTCTAAAAGTTTATTTCAAGTCTTCATTTTAAATTAGTACGTCGTAGTTCATAATTACCTTACTTCACTACGAACTCGGCCCGCAATAAAGTTTTCTGTACAACATTTTCAGTTGTGGACATTATTAAATTGTAATTTTTATTGAATTTTGTTAATTTTATTTTACATTAGGTGTTTCTTTTTGAAAGACTTATTTGGTTTTGCTTCAAACACACACCAAAGAGGCAACTGTATTTATGGGTTGGAAAATTTGAAAGAATTTGGAAAATAAAGAATCTGGAAAAATATAAGAAAATAAAAACATTTTCAACGAAAATTATTTTGAACTAGCATTGCCCGTGGCTCTGTCCGCGTTCAGATGACCAAAAACCAAATTCTTAGGTTTTACATATTAGTATACTCTTACATAGCAGTTTTTGGATTTTTTCTCAGAAATGAGATATTTCCCCGCGGTAAAAATTATCCTATATGTTGACCTGGATAACCAGCTATCATCATAGGAAATTTCATCAAAATCTGTTCAGTGGTTTTCTTGTGATGCGGTAACAGACAGACAGACAAAAATTCTAAAAACTGTAGATTCGGCCTCTGTATCGATAATAATGACTATTTCAATAACATTTTGCAAAAAATATTTAATGTACAGATTCGACTGAGTTAGAATTTTATTATATGTATACATGTAGAATACATTAAATACTGTTTGAGGTATGGGATATTTTCATATACATATTTCTCATAGAAATACTTGAAATACAAATTTATTTATACCAAAACATAAATTTATTGATTCAAACTACAGAACCCACGGTGTGCGAATTAGACAAGCGCTTGCTAGATTTTTTTTTAATATGATTATCTATGTAAACGCATTTTGTAAAGATTACATACAGATTATGACTTAAAAAGCGACAGGTTACTTAAAAGCTTCTACTTTCAGACCGATTCATCTCGTGGTCCGGTACCTACTTATACCAATTATCAAACCGAACTCATGAATCTTATATGTAAAGAATACCTCCTCACTGCCTCGGTGAACTAGTGGCCAGCATGTACGGCTGCATATGCTATGGTCCTGAGTTCGAGTGCCGCGTCGGACCATTTCTATTACTGAGATTTTCTGTTAAAATATTCTCAGTAGTAGCCCGGAGTTAGGAATTTGGTGGTGCTGCACCGAAGTGCCTCGGCTCTAACGTGTCACATCGCTCCTGCACCTTAACTCTCACCGGTCATGTCGAAGTATCGTCCAATTGAACTTTGAGAGTAAAAAGGAATAGAGAGTGCACCTTTGTCTGCGTGTTCGTTTGTTTATTCGTTTGTGCACTATAATAACTCCTATCAGAAGCCATGTCCTTAGCCAGTCAGGATGATATTATGATTATACCTACTCAACTTCCAATGTAACCAATGGTAATAATGAGTTGTTGATCTGCAGTGAACTGCAGTAAAGATAATATGATAATTCCAATGATATTTGACCTATAAAAGGTCTACTAGAACATGTAACTATATATTTTATCATCACACCAGATATATTATATCCATATACGAGTACCTTATCATCACACAAGAGATAATTTAGCGGGCGTACACTATCGTAACGTATGTAACTTAACATACTCGTAAGTTTCTATCATATTAAGATCGAACTTCGTACTTTTAGTAATAATAAATATGTTGGGAAATTGACGCACAGCACCATCTAATTTCATGGTAAGCTACGAGGCTTGTGTTATGGATACCAGATAGTTGATACACTACACATATATAACTTTAAATACATACATATTATAAATACAAACGCCTATGACTGGGGTACAAACATTCGTGCTAATCACCCAAAGAATGCCCCCAGCGGGACTCGAACCCGCAACCGCTGGCACAGCTAGTAGGGTCACTACAAACTGAGCCAAACGTGTCGTAATGAATATTTCTTTGCTAGATAGTATGAAACTCCATTCGTCGCAAAATGTAATTAAAAGTCGAAATAGCCCTCACGACTCAAGGGGTTTCATTACAGACTGTCATCTAATTTACGAGTTGTACCGCACGGGAAAAATGTTTATATGGACCATAGAGATGCTGGTAATAAAAAAATATACCTATATATATATATATATATATATATATATATATATATATATGTTATACAAAAAAAAAGGGAATTATCAATATTTAATATCAATATAGTTTGTCAAACTGACAATTGTTATATTCATCTCAGTTTCAAACACGTGCTACCGGCAATAGTTAGATTTCCCTAGGGACTGTCTGGAACACGAGAACAGCTTACATTACTACTTAGTATTTACTTTACAATAAGAGTAATAGTTCTAATTACTTTACCTTCTATGAATATATTTATCTGTAAGTATTATAAGATCTGTGTCTTTACCAAATTATAGAAATACTAGCGACTCCCTTCGTCCAGTCCCTAGTTTGATTCCCCGTACAAACTTTCATCCCCATTTTCACCCCCTTAAGGGATGATTTCCGGGATAAAAAGTATCCTATGTCCTTCCCAGGGCCTCAAACTATCTTCTTACCAAAGTTCATCTTAATCGGTTTCGTAGATCCAGAGATTACCCCCTACAACGTCACAAACTCATAAAGTTTACCTCTTTATAATATTAGTATAGATTATTAGCAAACCCGGTAGGCAGCCTCGTAGACGTCGTCCTGCTATAGACCTCGTTTGATTGGCAAATTAAAAAAAAATGGATTTCGATAATAAAGTGAAAAACTACTGTGCCCAAATAACACGCCTATAAGCCACAGAACAAAAAAAATAACATAAGTAAAGAACTATCCATGTGCCACAAAAAATCATCGATCTCGGTCAAGCTGTTTAGAGACAGAAGAATAATTACGAACACACATACAACGGAATTTTATACATACATAAAGACAAACAGACTAGATAGTCCAATATTTGTTTTGCAGGAAGGGAATATTTTCGCTGCCAATACATAATAAATTGTTATACACATGCTGCAATACTTAAAGATATCATTACCCGTCTACGAATAGCAGCTGATTTCCACCCAACATGTCACTTGATAACAAATAGTGTGCAATATCCGGTGAAACTTACTATTAGTACATAAATAAACCTTGTTAGTCACATAAGTTTTCTCTTTTAAGACAGATTTGCTCTTTTAAGACAACGCAAAAATAGTTTTGGGTTATGGACAAAAGAAAATACACTGGTAAAGGGTCAATTATGTCTTAAAAAGTGAAATATGAGTGGAGATTAAAAATCATTTTATACCTTGACCACTTACAGCATTACACACTTCACAAAACATTTTTTGTGAAAATTGTATGAGACATATGACACAAAAAAAATGAGTGCGTGTAACACTTCTTTTAACGCTATGTGTGGCAGATACCGCAATTAAATTAAAACAAAACAAAATATAAACATAATTATTATTATTTTATTTTTTTAAATAAATATTTATTTTTATAAGTAATAATTATTACTATTAAATATATTTTTTTGTAAATAATAATATATTTTTTAAATGATTAATAATAAATTTGACTCTCACTTCCGCGACACTCATTTTTCCAATGTATTGACTTTTAATGAATGATTAGAAGTTTAACTTCTAAAATAAGAGATAATATATTGGATTGAGAGTCCTTTTGGAACCGTTCAAAATAATATTTAACATTATTTCTGACTCCTATCACCCATGCGAAAAATCATATTAAAATAATAAAAAAAAAACAAAATAAATAACTAATTTTATTACTATTTCTGAAAATATAGTTGGTAATGAAGATAATAGACATAACTCGGTTAATGAAAGCCAACCAAACAAACAACAACCTTAAGCAATAAAAAAAGCTTACTTTTAAAGTACCTAATTATTTCTCTAACAGATTTCAAACGGTATTAAAATCCCCATACTATAAAATTTAAACCTTAAATAAGCCCTCATTTTTAAGCCATCGAAAAGGGTCTTATTGGCAAGGAACAACAGCTTTAAAAAAGCTCCATATAATAGATATTTAGAGCCAAAAATATAAAAATAAAGTAGCAGTAAAAATACTAAATAATTATCATAGTAAAGTGTAGACATAGCTTAGTGCTAGGTGTAAACGGTGTACAATCGCCTACAAATTGAAGCGATAACGCGTTGTAGTGGCAAATCGGTGGTTCTCCACTTCCCAGTTACTGGGAACTAGTAAATATAATTAACTCTGTTATTTGCCATAGACTATTTGTTTTGTTTTTAAGGAACAACAAATATACTATTTTCTGTAAAAGTATTAGATATTTGATGATTTTATATAGCCATTATGAGATAGTCCAATATACAGATTAAACTTTTAGAGCTTTTCACGCATGCATATTTTTCGTCGTCTTTTGGGATTTTGAGTTATTACATTCAGCGCTTTTTTAGATGGCAATCCTTTGGCATGCCATGGTCCACCACGCTGGCCAAGAACCGGCGGACTTCATTCACTTGTCATGTCTTGTGAGATCTTACTGCTTTTCTGAGCCATGCAGGTTTCATCACGATGTTTTCCTTTACCGTAAGAGAAGTGGTAATCATGTTGGAAATTATTCGCACATGAAAATATCAGAGGTGTGAGACCCGGTATTTGAACTTGCTTCACTCGGTTTCTCAAACGAGTGCGATGCCACTGGACTACCACTGCCTCCAATGAAAAGTTAATAGAGGTAATAAGTTATAAGGCATTTTTCCATTGAATTTCGCATTATTAATGTAACTATACCGTATTTATTAATTAGCTTCGACTCAAAAAACAATAACATAACACTGTCTGTTTTATTTATAATGTTATGAAAAAATCCTGAAGATTAAGAAAGGTATCATCATGTAGAGGCATGTAAATAATATAATTGCATCTCAAGTCGACGGCTATGGACAACGTATGTCGTGTGAGCGCAGTGCCGCAGTCGGGGACGCGGGGTTCAGTCTACCCGTGGCGCTCGAGGCAGCATGTCCCGCGCCCTAGTGCTCGCGCTACTCGCCGCGCTCGCCGGTGAGTACCACTTTATTTACTTACCCGATTTTAATAAAACTCACACGAAAAAATCAACAAAATATTACCTTTCAAACCAAAAAAGAATAATCAAAATCCGACCGTATCGCGTGTTATACAACGGATTTATCTTCGTATGTTTTGACAGTTAAAAATCAGAGATTGTGAATTAATAACAAGTGACAGCTGATAAATAACTTTTTAATTTGGGCGCCAAATCTGACAGATTGAAGTTTTAATTGATCGACGCTCAATTTTCGGCCAGTGACATTGTTTTAGGTTACGCGGTTGTTTTTAATGTAACGTAGGTGAATTGGGCCAACGTTTTGTATCAAAGGATAAAATGTTAAAAAGGTTTTATATGTACGTTTTCTTAGTTTTATGAGGATCATAAATTTTAGTTTTCATAATAGGCTTTACTTTAAAAAAAAATGTGAAAATAATATATTGTGGTGTATAAATTTTTATTTAAGTGTGTTATTTTAAAGCAGAATACTTTTTACAACGGAGTGAATATTTATTACTATTAAAGCGGATGACACCTCTCGAGTGTCGAGTGCTACCCCGATGCGGGTTAACGTATACACCGCAGTGGGAGGGCTAGGTACAACAATAAAATTGACCTAGAACAAAAGCTCTTAAATGTTCTTTAACCCTATTTCTATTATTTTTTCTAAATTCACAGTTTGAGAATGCACATTTTATTGAAGCAATGGAATAAATATATTTGTTCATAAAATATAATGTTAGTTACATATGTATATCTATACTTAAAATTATAAGGATTTTTTTGTATGTTTGTTTGTAATGGATAAACTAAAAATCCACTGAACCAAATTAGATTAAATTTAGTACGGAGATAGTTTGAGACCCTGTGCAGGACTTAGGGTAGTTTTTATCCTGGAAATCATCCCTTAAGGGGATGAAAAGGAGAATGAAAGTTTGTATGGGGAATCAATCATTTTTCAAGTAAGGGATATAAAATTCATCATACCTATGATATACATAGGTGTATACACACACACACACACACACACACACACACACACACACACACACACACACACACACACACACACACACACACTTATATATATATATATATATATATATATATATATATATATATATATATATATATATATATATATATATATATATATATATATATATATATATATATACTAATACATATATAGTCTAACTATCCCATACTAATCCCGAGCGAAGCGAGGGTGAGTCGCTATTTCGTATAATCGTAATATCTGTTTGTTAAAATATTTTCTTTTATATATTGCACCAGGTCATTGTGATTATACTCATAAATAATCGGAAATATTCTATTAAAATTCATTAAAAGAGTAGTTCATTTATGCTAGTGAATATAAGTTATGAAGTTAAATAGATACAATGTTTCTTATTATATTATGAAAGTGATGGAATTTGTTTCTTACTATTTCGTCCAAATATGTTGGAGTATGCTTCCCATACCGTGATAAGCACTCTTCTAGAACCTGTTAAGCCGTTCTTGCATATTTGAAAACCTTTTACGCACTACAGTCCTTATATAGTCCCTATGATATTTTCTCCAAATTTCAATTTCATGCAGTGAGTGATATGCTATTAAAAAAAAACTATTTTATATACATACATACTAGCAACCCACCTTAGATTCACTTATACTCTAACTACTATGCGTCTATCGACATGAACTCATATTGTCGTAATGTATCTAAATATATTAAAACTTAGTCAAATATTTTGTTAATATGCATTTAAAGTATCAAAATATCTAATGTAAAAGCTGAAAAGAAAGTTCCGCATTAATGAAGTACTCGGTAGAATAGAAGTGACTTTGACGGGCGAGAGCTTTTTGGGATGAAGGACAATGCTCAGTAAACATTAAAGTACTTGACACAAAGTTACGAGCTTTTTAGAAATAACTGCAATATTATACTTTAATTTGAAAAATAAATCATTTATTAAATGTGTCATACATAGCATCAGCTTTTACCAGCACAAACTTTTAAGCTTTTTCTTTGATGATCTTCTATTGGTTGTCCACTGAAGAAGTGCATGTTGTCTTACGGCGTCAATCCAGAAGTTTGCTAAGTAACTTCATGGTCAGGTGTTCATGATCACCTTTCTAAGAGTCGATGAGGCCATTACTGAGTATTTTATGTGTACATATGTAAACGTGCTATACACAAGTATAGCGCGTGATATTAATAGCTCAGCACGATTTTCTTCTCGTATTCCCTTCAACTGCGTTTTTTGCCGAATCCATTAATTTTTCTTGAGATTCCACAAGGTGATCCCATTCTAGCTTTCTCGATTGCTCCGTTGTGTGACTCTGTAGACTTTGAAGATTCTGAATTTAGACGTTATTATTACAAATGAGTAAAAAATTTTAAGTTTTGAAGTTAGTTCAGTTGGAACTAGAGGAGCTAAATGAAGGAGCAATGATAAGGAAGACTGACTGATTTTCCAATTTCCGTCGATTCTTTTATATGTGCCGGAAAATAGATTTCAATGTAAGCCCTAACATAAATAAGGCACTCGTACAACATGCATAGGTATGTAATCAATGCAAATGTACACTACATACAAGAAAGAAATGTACGCTACAAGAAATGACACTATATGTTTAATAGAAAGTAAGCCGATTTTGTCATTATGGTAAATTTCAATTTATACTTTATTTATTTTTTATTAAAACGATATTAGTAAAATAAAAAAATATATTTAAAAACATCTTTTTTACTTTTCAAAAAAAAACGCTCTTTCTTTAAAAGTCAATTTGAAACTTTAATGGCATAATATAAAGTTTAAGAGTTAGTGGAGAGGTTCCGGGAAGGCAAAACATTGATGGCAATTGAGTGACGTTAGAATCGTATAAATATTAATGTCAATATCTGTCAATATTATTAAGAAAAAAAATATATATGGCTTTACGCTGGCTAATAACTATTTATATCTATTTTAAACGTACCTAGCGACAAACTTGAGCGAAGCGAGGGGAAACCGCTAGTTTATTATATAATACACTATATTTTAAAATATGATAAAATCAAGAGACAATAGAGAGTATAAAATAGCTTTAAATAAAGAAAAGTGGTAGTTTCGCATAATGAAGTTTTCTGTACAAGCAAACCGCAGTGACGGCGAAAGACGCTTTGTTAGTCGAGACACAACTGAATAAGCCATGCGGCGCTCTACTTGCTGATTGTAGTGCTTGATAATACGATGCAATTTCCGAAACCTCAAAATTTTCTGCTTCATGCAAGTGGTGTAGAACGCTTAAGATTTTCAAATAATAATTAAATATATTCTTTGATGCACACTTAAAAAATGTGTAAAAAATACAAAGATGGACTTCTCTAGAAGAGATCTCTTCCAGCCAAACTATGGAAGTGAGAAAATATCAAAAACTGTCAAAAATTTGTTAGATTAATGTTAACGAGAACTATAGAATATCTTTCATTTAATATGTATAAGTAATAATCCTTTTTTAGTTTTACGCGAATATGTCAGTCACATAATATTATTTTTTCGAATTTTTAGCGGTTTAATTCTGATTTTTGTTCCGAATACTTTACAGCAAATATGTGGTGAATAGAACCGCGACAAAATTGAACAAAATATGTTTTTGAATTTATACTTCTTTTGGGGCATTAGGAAAAATTATGAGAGTAAATTTTTTCCGATGCGCGCGCGCACCGACAGCCAAAAAGTCCACTGGGTCACTGACCTAACGGAACCGTCCCCATCTTGATGCATTCATGGGGCACCCGTAGAAGACCTTAACGTCCAATGGGTTCTTCATAAGGTCCACTCTACTATCAGACTAGTACCATGAGCAACCCACTAAGAGTGTTTCTTGTCTTACCGATTTTTTGCCTTTATCCCAATACCTATCAGGAATTTATAATTGGGTCTAGAAATATTAATATTCATAAATTTTATAAAAACACGTAGCCCCAATTTTTGTCTGAGGAGACCTCCATGAATAATAGATATTAGGTTACCTGCCAATTGGAGTCGTTTCAACGGTCATGGAAAATTCAGTTAAAATTTTATTTTGATCGAAAGTACTATTAACTAGGTCAGAATGTCATATGACTAATTCGCTTTTTAAACAAGCTTTTAATGGCGATTTCATATGTGCAAATCAATACATGAAATAGAGCAAGTTCATAGCTCTAAACAGTATTTTTATGAAAAATATATTAATTTTATTTTGAATTATAAATACAAATATACTTACTTACGTTTTTATTATTAAGATAAAATATATATGACTATTTTTTAAGAAGCAAGGAGCAACAAATAATTCAAAGTTATACTCCTAAATTATTCATTGTTCAAGGCTAAGCTGAACAAATCTTCTACTCTCTTCATCTCGGTACATCTTCGGATGTTGCAAAATCAGGAAATATATATATATATATATATATATATATATATATATATATATATATATATATATATATATGTTGGGACATTAACACACAGCGCCATCTAGTTCCATGGTAAGCTACGAGGCCTGTGTTATGGATACCAGATAGTTGATACACTACACATATATGACTTTAAATACATACATATTATAAATATAAACACCCATGACTAGAGTACAAACATTCGTGCTCATCACACAAATTAATGCCCCCAGCGGGACTTGAACCCGCGACCGCTGGCACGGCAAGTAGGGTTACTACAAACTGAAACAAACATGTCGTCAACATATAGTATAATATAGACAGATAATAATAGTATGAGTATATTATATATAAATATGTAGTATGTTCTCATGGGATGTAAGTAATACAATTGCAAACTTTCATTTTAATAGGGTCTCTATAGTATAACGTTACAAAGAAGCTAAAATTGAGAGCAAAAAAGGGTTTTAAGCACCCTCGTCTACCACTTACATATTAGATTGGCAACTAAGTTGCGAACGGAAATACTATATATGTATTTTTTTTATATTTTTTTCCACTATAAGGGATGACATTCGAGGCAATATGGCAAGGGTTTAATGGAGTCCGTCTTCTGTGTCGGAGGTGACAAAGTAAAGAGGTTATGTTAAACGTACTTAAAACTGACAAACACTTGAGCACTGATACATCCTATAAATATATCCATATTGTAAACATTTTAATTTCCATTCTTCATGCAAGTCATGTCAAGAATGTATACATAATTTCTAAGTAAAATATATTGGATTACAGGTTTAATAGGAATTTAAAGCCTTTACAATAAATCCACAACGAAGTAGAAACTGATCTTATGTATTTGACTCTTTTGGATTCTACATAAATTAGCATAGTGAACGACTCACGTAGATCTAACAAGTGACAGGTGTCTTTTTAAGTTTCGCGTGAAATCTATGTATATATATATATATATATATATATATATATATATATATATATATATATAATAAAACTCTGAGTCGAATCTATACATTAAATATTTTTTTGGAAAATCTTATCGGAAGAATCATTGTTACCGACACAGGGGCCGAATCTATAGTTTTTAAAATTTTTGTCTGTCTGTCTGTCAGTCAATCGGGGAAAGTATCACAAGAACAGATTTTGATGAAATTTGGTATAATTATAGGTGGTTATCCGGGTCAACATATAGAATACTTATTACTGGTGAAAAAATCTCATCTCTGAGAAATCCATACTAAACGTTAAAACGTAACTAGAGACGAACCCGAGCGGAGCGATGATGAGTGGTTAGTAAGAATATAAAACAATAATAAATTCAATAAGTTTAATGTGGCGTACGTCTATATACAACAAACTACATACCTAAAGTCCGTTTAAACGAAGCTCGCAATGTACTTCTTACTATTTTACACAGAATACTATGTATACGTATTTATGTATACCTACAAATATACTATACCTTATGGTAACAGCAGCATTTGTGGATATTCGCATTTACTAACCGTTAACTATTACGTTTATTAGTAAGTTTAGAAACAAGATTTAGAGTGTGCAGTCAAAATCTATATAATCTATCATACCTGCGTAATAAATTTTCTGGTTTGTTCTGTGAGAATTCAGCTAGCAAATTTTTTTAATTTAAAAGCAGTCCAGGAAACGTAGCGATGTCTGTTCGAATTGTCTTAACAGAAACTTGAAGCTTGTAACAAAAGCAATCACTTAGGAAGCACGAGCTGCCATTTCTTACAATCCGGAACAATGTAGAACCGAGCTTATACGACCTCTATACATAATGGATGCTTCGGTAAACCCGCCAATTGGAGCCGTTTCAAAATGACGGAGAGTGCACTTCCTTTATAAATATTTAATAATATTCACTTTCCACGAAAACAGTTGAAGATGGACTAATTATAGTGTATGGAATACAATTATTATCGATAATTTATATTTCTTTGAAAAATTTTAACTGGTACCCAAAATACCTATATTTGGCTAACAATAACAATAATGCCTATCTCAAGCCCAAACTATATGTTATGTTTACTTTTCGCTACGCTTAATACAATTTTATAACCACTTAAATATTTTGGAACAAAAAATCTCTACGTATCAACAGTTATAAATTTTGTCCCATTCCTATAACCACTATGCAAAAAACATATCGATAGACTGCGCTAAAGAGCTTAGAAATAGAACAACAAACTAGCACACTTTCTCAATTATATTATTAAATAAGATTATAGAAAGTAATTAAATGAAATAACACTGGTGTCTGGCTACCATTAGTTTAAAATGCTGCTTTCTAGAGTAGAATCTAAGAAACTTGGTAGTCGATATTTTCTTTATATAATAACTAGTGACTCACCTTCGCTCCGCTCGGGTTCGTCCCTAGTTACGTTTTAACGTTTAGTATAGATTACTCAGAAATGAGATGTTTTCCCGCAGTAAGAAGTATCCTATATGTTGATCCGGATAACCAGCTATCATCATAACAAATTTCATCAAAATCTGTCTATTGGTTTTCCCGGGATGCGTTCCCAGACAGACAAACAGACAAAAATTCTAAAAACTATAGATTCGGCTTCTGTCTCGATAATAATGACTATTTCAACAAGATTTTCTAAAAAATATTTAATGTACAGATTAGATTGAGTTAGAATTCTATAATAAGTATAGATTTGGCATTATATTATAAAAGATAGAGATAACCCAGTGGTAACACGCTCGCTCAGGGAATCAACCGAAGCGGTTTCAAACCCTGTGTCTCGCACCTCTAACAATGTACGAATAATTTTAACATGATTACCACTAACATGATTACTACTTTTAAATGACAACAATGAATTCGGACAACGCTCACTTGATCAGCGTGGTGGACTATGACATGATTCCCCCTTGTATTGTAGGGAGGCCCACCCCCAGCAGTGTTAAAAAGGGCTGAAGTACAATAATATAGAATCTACAATGTACATTTTGAACGTAATATTCTTATACATCTCAAATATAGTATGTAAGCTTAACTTACCTAAATACATGTCCTGCATAACTTAAAGGATCTTAATTGCTAACATGTAGCAATAAATCAACCTTCATACACATTGTGTTTGTTTTCGCACATTCTATTTTGTGAGAATTGCTTGCAAATAATTACGAGTAGATATTACAGAGACGAGAGGTCGACGAAGAGGTTTACACCTAACTAGTATTAATTTCATAAATGCAAAAATAGTTTTGTTGGTTTGATTTTGTTTCATCATTTTTTTTTTATTTTTTATCGTTTATATAAGAAAGTAGTTATACAGCCTACTGTATTATTTTTTCTCACTCGTTGTATTATTATTTATTAATTTGAAGCCCAAAATATTTACGTTATTTATTTATTGTCTAAATTGAATGAGAATAAGTGTCCCCCAAGAAAGCCTTTACTTTGTATATATTAATTCAATTTAAATTAACTTCCACGTATATTGGATTACGCGTCCACTAAACAGATTATTTAACATAAGGTTAAATACAATCTTTTAAGTTAATATTTTTAATAATTATATTATTGTTGTTTTTTAAATTTCTGACAGCTTAGTCAGCTACATGGAACGTCTTCGAGCTCATCTTTGGGCATCTGCAATATTTAGTGAATGCTATCAAATATGACATTGTTAGATACTCTTTACGCATTTTATACTTTTTTATGAGTATATACCTCATAAATCATCTCGTTATATAAAAACCATGTCGATGTATTTCTGCGTTACTGCGTACATGTAAACATACTATCGCGTTTATAATATTCGAATTACATAGGCTCGTAACCCCAAAAATCTCTTAAATCACAATAAAACCTCGAACTAAGCGCTAATAATTCATTAACTGCTAACACCATACGTTTATTTTTCGGTATAATCCCTAAGTTATGTACTAAACGATGTCCGCAAATATATACACATAATATACCATGAAACTTCACTTCCACAATCGTTGTTTTATAGCTCGTATTCAATGTATATGATATTTAATGCAATATCATTGGTGTAATAGATGTGTAGACTGTAGATACGGATTGTTGTCCTGGGTTAGAATCCAGACTAAAGTAATTACTGAGTTTTCTATACATATAATAACATTCTGAGTCGAATCTTTACATTAAATATTTTTTGGAAAATCTCATTGAAATAGTCATTATAATCGATACAGAAACCGAATCTATAGTTATTAGAATTTTTGTCTGTCTATCCGCCTGTTACCGCATCACGAGAAAACTACTGGACAGATATTGGTGAAATTTGGTACGATGATAGCTGGTTATCCGGGTCAACATATAGGATACTTTTTACTGCGGAAAAATATCTCATCTCTGAGAAATCTATACTAAACGTTGAAACGTAACTAGGGACGAACCCGAGCGGAGCGAGGGTGAATCGCTAGTCTATCATAAAATACTTAATAACAATACGAAATTGTAAAGTTGATGGGACACAGTGTACACTGTGCAATGTGCCTCTAAGAGCACGTTAGGTTATCGGTCATGCTCTTACCGGTATAGTCAAATTGTCATACCACCATCATATGTGTTTGTCAGCGTACGTAGGCCTGCATAATAATTGTTCTATGCAATCGGGAATTGATTACGGGGACATTATTAGGTTAACCTTTTACAAGTTGGTAGCCTTAGAAATGTAGCTATTTAGAATAATATTTTTTTCAAAGTCAAGTGTGGCAAAGTTATAAAAAAAAACACACAAATCAGTTTAGAAATTTCAAAGTAATACATACATGAAACAAGCTAACAAACACACACACACAATACCTTGTGAAAATAAATAAAAGGCTCGCTCAATATAATATGGAAGAAGAATTAAATGCAGCATCAGATATACAGTATATGAACGCATACATCTCACTTTATAGACCCTCGGACCTAGGAAAAACAGCATTAAGATAGTATGGACATGACAAATGGTAGAATATTTCAAGATAAGGATTTTAGACAATTTCCTAGAATAATGCTTTTCCTAATAGCGTATAAGAGCGAACAAAAGATTCGTATTTAACCGACTTAGAATAGAAAGAAGTATCTAAATGTATCACTTCAACTCCGTTTAATTTGTATGCTCAAAATAAATGTTCGCAACGTTATTTTCTCAGCGATACGATTTATGTCAGTAAAGTAAGAGGGAAAATAAGGCTTTTAAGATTAGATGATCAATCTTCTACTTCAAACATATTTATTGATTATTTTTTATCTACTTTGACTAAAGATTTAACCTACTTCATATCGAATTAATTTACGTATGTATGCTTTTAGGTATACATATAAATTTTGAAAGTTTGTTCGTTTTTTTAAACTCAATAATCTCTGAAACTACCAGTCAGATTTGATAAAATCTTTCCAAACACAACAAATTCTCGAGGGATTTATAAGATAACCACATTTGTAACACTTAGAAACGAAGTGATTATTGTAATTCTACTTATAAATAAAATTTTATGTTCCTTAGATTTCCATTTATTAGTTATACTTTTATGAAGTCGAAAAAAACGAATAAAAAGTCATAAATTGCGAACAGATTTGTTTACTATTAATGTTGTCCCGCGGCTGTATATAAATTATAGCTTATGGTTTGCCCTGATGTAAAAACTATATTACCGTAAGGTTTCATTAAAATCCGTTCTCTAGTTTTTACATTATATTATTTATAAACTTTCGCGTTTGTAACATTAGTAGGATATACTTATTATCTATGCAATTACCATTTCTACGTATAGAACATGTATATAGGTAATGAATAAAATATTAATGGACAATATCGGAATTCACCGTCGATGTCATGTCGCATGATCGAAGGCTGTGCCTGATTGCAAATTTTCATGTATTATGCCTTTATTTTACAATCACTACATTTTTACACGTTCATTATAAATTTTTATTATAATTAAGAAACAAATCTCTTTGCTCTAGTGCCTAGCATGTACGGCTGCAGATCCTGGGTTCGTTTTCGAGTTGGGTCAAGTATAGTTATTGGGTCTTTTTCTATACAAATACACAAGCGCGAAAAATACATCAGAGAGCATGTAACGCTGTCGGTCATGCGCCTTTCTTCTCACCGTGAGTGTCGAACTATCGTCCCATCAAACTAAGACTGGAAGAAATAGAGAATGCATGTTGATTTTGCGAACACACGTGTGCGCTAACAAACAGTGAGATTAGTTGCCGTAGCTGAAATCGGTTAGGAAGACATTATCATCATTATAATTAAATACTTATGTAGTAGTTTTCGAAAGTCATGGAAAATCCGCCAACCCGAACTTGGCCAGCGTAGTGGACCGTGGCCTGATCCCACTCGTATAAGAGTGTATATAAAAGGAGGTCCATGCCCAGTAGTGGGACGTTAATAAGGGCTGTGTACCGATATTATGATAGAGCAAATATAAGCCAAAAACACATTTACTGTATAGACTCGCTTTTAAATTTTACTCCTCAGTAACAAAATCCGCTATAATAACGAATAAATAAATAATAATTTAAAAAAATCAACCTGTTGCTATATACACACATTTTTCGCAAACGCTTGTATAACAATTAATTACTATTACGTGTACCTTTGTATAGGTATTAATTATACTCAAGTACCGAAATGTACGAAAAAAGCATCTACAGCACTTTGTTACACGGGCTAACTCAAAATAACTCAACATTTTCGTTCTTTTAGCCTCAGATGTGACATCCAAACTAATACTATAAATGTGAAAGTGTGTTTGTTTATTTGTCCTTCTTTCACGTTAACACAGAGTGACGGATTGGCGTGATTTTTTGTATCGAGATAGTTGGAGGACTGGAGAATGATATAGGCTACTTTTTACTGCGGGAGATTATCTCAATCCCACGGGAAAACACGTTATAATAGAACCCGAAAAACTATTTATGATCAGAATTACTTGAAACTTGGTATTAATGTTCTTCAGTACAATTGAATAAGTACGTGTTTTAGCATTTTTCGAAATTTATCCCATAAGAGGGTAAAATAGGGAATGAAAGTTTGTGTGAAACCTACTTTTTTATAACTTTTTTGTAGTTTTAACGCAAGCGAAGCCGCAGGTTCTGCTAGTTACTGTATATTTTTATATATCATTCTAGTAAATTACTTGGTATTGTTTGATTTTATGGTTAAAAGGACATGAATAGTTAGTGCCATATTCTTTGTTTCATTAACAACCAAACAGTCTTGCGTGGTTAAAACAAATATACGGTTATGTTTCATGTCACCCTTTACAATCGAAGCATGTAAAATATTTTAAGTACACGCAACATAGTTTTCTATATTGTATTATAATTGTAGTTTCTAACTAAATAGAACTTATTTTACCACTTTTTTATTTTAACGAATTTGACTGCTTTTTTATGGTATCATTTCCGAAGTATTGCTTACAATTAGTCATCGAGAATGGATACTATGGCTTAGACGTGAAGAAAAAAAAATTAAAATTGATTCAACATAAGCATTTAACAATAAAAACATAGCTCAAAAGTAAAAGTCTTTTAAATAAGAATATATTTTAATTTAGTCATGGTGGTGGTATGGTAAAGTTGGATTACCAATTATTTACTGAAAGATAATCCCAGGTCTCGCACCTCTGATATTTTCATGTGCAAATAATTTTTATTTTAAGACGATTACCACTTGTCTTACGGTGAAGGAAGAACATCGTGAGGAAACCTGCATGTCTGAGAGAACCTAGCGAGTTCTCGAAAAACATGTGAAGTCCGCCCCACGCCTGGCTCGCGCTTGAAAAGGCTTGCATTGAAAAAAGGGCCCTGCCCAGCAGTCGGACTTTAAAAAAGAGGTCTAAATATAAGTTGTACTGGTATATGTACATAAATTAAATAGAAGCTCGTACAAACTACAAGTGTTTAAGTTTTGTTACTATAATAACTTCTACCAACAGGTTAATTCAATAAGTTCCATCTTGTCAGCATTACTAAAAGTAGCATTCAGTACATACATATGTACGTACCTCATAGCTTTGGGAAATGTACACGTCACTCTACATTTGTTACCTTGTTACGTTTTATATGTTGTCGTCAAATTTTCTTTGCATTTTAATATACTAGGAAACTATTCTGGTTTCACTCACTTAAGTACAATGATGATGATGTTCTCCTAGCCGATTCCGGCCACGGTGGCCAATCTCATTGAGACTAGCCAACTGCGCAGGAGATATTATAGTGCACAAGTGTACGCGCAGACACAATTGCACTCTCTATTCCTGTCACTCTCATACTCCGGTGGGACGACTGCTCGACACGACCAGTGAGAGTTAAGGCGCAGGACCGACGGCTTTACATGCTCTCCGAGGCACGGGGGTGACACACCGCCAACTTCCCAACTCCGGGCTGTTACTGAGACTTACTATATAGAAAGACTCAATAACTAAACTATATATAAGTACAATATAAAAATTATGATACTAATTTTCTAAATATTTGAAAAGTTTTAACTAAACGTGCCAAAAATTATCTTATATGGTTTCAAAAATCGAAAACCGAATGAAAAGGAAGACCATGCAGGATATTAAAAACGTATGCCGCTGTTCCATTCCCCCCATTTGCAAAAAACTAAACTTCCTCACACAAACTGACTTCCTTCCTGTACATTGTCGTAGATATATTTTGTAAAGTAATACAAAATAACAATATTTCTATATTGTCTGTATTTTCATATTGTTTTTTAACCTATAGGTAGTTTAAATTTAATTTTTTTTTATCTATAGGTCTCAACGGTGGTTTTATAGAAACAAAAAGATATAAAAGATAAACATTTCAAGAAGAAACTCTAACTCTTCCATGTCCATAAATCATAAAATCTTTGAAAAACGTCTAGAAACTAAAGCATTTTTATCTTTTTATAGAAAGGCAGGCCTTTCACATACCTACATAAGTTAATAGTACCCTCATGTTATATATTACTTAACTCTATATTACATTCCATGAGCATTCCTTAATTAATCAATGTGAAAAGAGCCTAAAGAGCTAACGTCGCTACATCGTTTAATCTTGAGCGGTAAGAGATAATGGCGTCACAGATTTAAATGAAAAACCCATTATACAAGTCATTCTCTGATATTACTTGAAAGGTTTCTAAATGACACTATAATATTTCCTTTAAACGTCTCATTTCATATTACATCCTTATAAAATAAAACATTAATTAGTCCTCACTAATATTTGCAAGATGATTACCAATTGTCTTGACGGTGAAGAAAAACATCGTGAGGAAAACCATATATCTGAAAGAACTAAGCAAGTTTTAGAAAGGACCACACTACTACACTTGACCAGCCTGGTGGACTATGGCTTGATCCCCCGGCCCCTCGTAATGAAGGGAAGGAAGCCTGTGCCCAGCAGTGGGACGGTAAAAAAGGCCAAATACATATATTTAAAACACTAATGTTATAAGTACACTGGTTTGTGTATTATTGCTTTTTTAATTTGTTTGTAGGCCACAGAATGACTTTTGATAAATAGCTAGAGCACGCGCTTGAGAATCACTAATCTATACATATAACAAAATTGTAACTAAGCCGAATCTGTACATGAAATATTTTTTGGAAAATCTTACTGAAATAGACATTATTATCGATACAGAGGCCGAATATATAGTTTTTAGAATTTTTGTTTGTCTGTCGCACTATCACAGAAAAACCATTGGAGGGATTTTGATGAAATTTGGTATTGTGATAGCTGGTTATCCGGATCAACATATAGGATACTTTTTACCGCGAGAAAATATCTCATTTCTGAGAAAAAAAACATTAATTGCAATTTAAGAGTATACTAATATGTAAAACCTAAGAATTTGGTTTTTGGTTATCTGGACGCGGGCGGAGCCGCGGGCAATGCTAGTGTTGTATAAAATTAGTATCAAGCTAAGAAGTTATTTGCATTTTGCTACACATTATTCTACAAAGGTTAGAGAGAATTTGAGAATTTACATGATGCCATATCTATCATTTCGTTCAATAATTTTTAGCTATAGGTCACTTCATGATATCACGTTCAATCTTGTTACTCTACATTTAATTGTCTCACTTGGGATTCAAACCTATGTACTTCTCGTATCTAATATTCATCAGAAAATAAAATACCTACACGCTATCCCGACGAGTTCAACAAATTACACTAAATAAAATGAGAATAGTAACTTTATTGTCTAAAGCGCTGGTTCTACTTTGTCTTTATTGCACTACTCAGCACTGACATTAAAACATATATATACCTTTTTTTAAATTGTTATTTACTATATTAAATCTGTTTTTGTAGCTGTGCTCTGTTTCGTTATTCTAGTATTTTATTCATCAATATATAAATAGACAAAGATCTTTTTCTCCTCTGTGTGTCATGTGTCAAACGATTTTCTTTTTTTTTTTTTAATAGTTATTGACGACCCTTAGTGTTATCAATAAAAAAATTGGCTCCTGCAATACAGTTTTTAACGAGCGCAGGGGCTAGGGAATTCTTTATCACCTGTGTATGTAAAAAATTATGTCAATAAAGAATTTATTTAATTTAAAAAAAAAATTCAGGATTTTTTATATAGATAGGTTTTTTGTTTAGTAGTAGTTTATTGAGGAGCTTTAGATTTGAGCATAGCTTTGTTATGTACAATGAATTATTATGATCAAATTACGACCACTGGACACTATTATTATAAATAAACAAAGCCTAAAGGAATATTAACAACTAGCCACTCACCATATTCCTTCCCCATACAAACTTTCATTCCCATTTTCACCCCCTTAAGAGATGATTTCCGGAATAAAAAATATCCCATGTCCTTCCCAGGGTCTCAAGCTATCTTCTTACTCCATCTAAATCGGTCTAGTAGTTTTTGAGTTTGTTCGTTACAATCATACAAAAATACAAGCTTTTCTGTTTATAATAGTACTGTAGATTAATAAGTATTACCTATACAAAGTTCTTAGTAATTAGTTCATTCATAGTTGATTTACCTCCACTACGTACCCCACTACTTTGATAACGTAGATGCTTTTATAATCTAAATCTCTGCTTTAAACTCTAACGGAATGATGTTTACATTTTATTTAACAAAAGATGTAAACAACAAATGTTTTGAATCACCATTTATTCAATACCTTTGGACATTCCATTACTCATCTTAACAACTCATCAAGAAAGGCTTATCTGATTAGAACAGACATTATGTAAACTAGCTATCAATGGCTTATATCTAGAACTACAGTTAATTTATAACCTTACGGCTAAATACAATATTTAGTCACTCCAAAACTAATGACGAGGCAAAACCTTATATGTATACTAAAGTATTTGCAAAAGAAAAAAAAATGAAAGAAATAAAATTCAAAAAACTCTCTTTTTTTAAGAATCAATAGAAAACTTACAAATATATAAAAGTTTTAAGGAAGCTCTATTACGTTTCTATCCAACTCTCTAAAACGTCATAAAACAGGGTCAAGTGCGAGTCGGACTCATAGACGAAGGGTTTCGTACCATCGTACAAGATATAACACTATATACTAACTGTTTTTTTTTAATTTGCATGGCGGCCATTTTGAAATTCACCTTCTTGGTTTTTTTTTATTATTTGTTGTTACAGTGGCAATAGAAATACACATTATTGAAAATTTCAACTCTACTTGTTATGGTTTATGAGATCGCTGACAGACAGACGGACGTACAGTGTAGGCTTAATAATAGGGTCTCGTCGGCAATACGGAACCGTAATTAAGTAAAAAAATCGGTAATTTAAAGTTTTAGCCTTGAATTTGATTTCCACCTAATATTCAGAGCATTTAAGTATTTATAAGCATAAATGACCGAAATGAGGCTCGGGTTCCACTCGCTGGTATAATTAACTGAGGAAACGGAAACAGCTGCTGTAATTATGTTAAAGACTTGTAGTCTAATGTCAAATTAGACGAGCTTTGGCACCAGTTTGGATATGCCAAAAGGTTTAATTATTATTTATTATTTAAATTGATTAAATTTTACTTATATATTAATTTTATTTTAAATTATTATGTATCTATATAGTTATAGTACTACAACAACATTGTTATGAGACTAACGAAATATTCTCGCTTCGCTTGGGTGAGTCTTCGGGTGCGTTAGTATAATGCTATGTAAGGCGCCAACTTTCAACTTTTATATTTACTAGCCTATGTGTTATTCCAGATCAGATCCAAAGTCAGTTCAGAGTGAGGGAGTACGAAACACACACGTACAAACTTTCACATATTTATTTATTTGTTTTACAACAAAAGTAGTGTGATCAATGCTGATTGATTCATCTACGAGTAAGTTCTAATAAATAATTACAATATTTTGGCTGATTCTAAACACCGTGAATACGTAGAAACCAAATACAAACAATGTTATCCATACTTAATATGATAAATGTGAAAATGTGTTTGTTTGTTTGTTTGTCCTTCTTTCACGTCGAAACGGAGTGACGGATTGGCGTGATTGTTTGTGTGGAGATAGTTGGAGGGCTGGAGAGTGACATAGGTTAATTTTTATCGCGTCAGATTACTTAATTCCCACGGGAAAACACGTTTTAATACAATCCAAAAAAAATATTATCAGAATTACTTGAAACTTAATATATATGCTCTTCAATAAAATAAAATAAATACATGTCTTAGCATTTTTCGAAATTCATTCTGTAAGGGGATGAAAGTTTGTATGAAACTACCTTTTTATATTTTTTTGTAGTTTTAGCGCGAGCGAAGCCGTGGGTTCTGATAGTATAATAATAAGAAAGAAATATTTTCGTTCTTATACCTATGTTCTAGATGATCTAGATAACCTTAGCCTTACATTAGTTGTAGACCAGTTCATAATGGAGTTAAGCGGTCAGTGTCAAACCTACACTATCATTGAGCCTGCCATTAACACGGTATTGCGGCTTCGCCACGACGCGCGTAGCTCGGCGCTACGAGCGTACACGCGTTGTACAGTAACAAGATTTCATTTGTTAACAAGTTAATTCTAGTTTTTTTGAACTGGCTTCAATACGTCAGTGATTAATGAATAAAGTTGAAATTGTTGTCTCTTTTTGAGTTTTTTTTTTAGAATATTTTGTATACAAATATTACCCGTCTTGCATTCTATTACAAACAGATTATTTTAAATGGGGTTTTAACTTTTTTTATTTATTTATTACTAGCAACTCACCCTCGTTAAGGTTAACGTTACGTTTTAGTATAGATTTCTCAGAGATGAGATATTTTCCCGCAGTAAAAAGTATCCTATAGGCTATTATTATGTTGACCCGGATAAGCAGCTACCTTCGTACCAAATTTTATCAAAATCTGTCCAGTGCTTTTCTCGTGACGTGGTCCTAGACAGACAAAAATTCTAAAAACTATAAATTCGGCCTCTGTATCGATAATAATGACTATTTCAATAAGATTTTTCAAAAAATATTTAAAGTACAAGATCGATTCAGAATTTTATTATACCCGTTTGTATAGAATGTAACCATACTCTGAAATCTCTAAAATTGTCGCTGAAACATGTAGTGATTTTTTTCTATTATCTTGATATTTTATAAATATATAGGCACATATTGTGGATATTACCGTGCTTCCAAAATCCAAATTGTCAATGAATTATGCACTGTTATCATATACAGAGTCTTAAATAGCTCATATTAATTAAGTTTCATTACGAGAGATTTTTTTTTCTTTCTTTTAAGTCCAATAAATATTAATTTCGATTTTTGTCGCAGTTTTATTTTGAGTCATGAGAAAAGACAGTTTCATTACAAAACAGTTTAATTACAAAAATATTTAGAATATTATTTTAGAATTATATTATTAGAAATAAAATTATTATAAAATACATAATATTTTTTTCCGTATACTATGATTCAATATAGATATAGGGCTTTGCCAGCCCTAGTACTTTATATTTAACCAGAAAAACTCATATTTATGTCACTTGCAGCAAAAACATAAGACATTCTTTAAACTACGAGTAGCTTTAAGTTGGCTCTATCGCAAAATCCGTTCCAAATTTCCGACGTCTTCTGCCTACATACTACCTACCTGTCAAACAGCCTCATAGGTCAAGTAGTTCCCGAGATTTCGAGTTTTCGAGTTCAGTCAGTAAGTGTACCTTTCCCATGTAAACGTATTTATAGATACAAAAATGTTCAAGCCCTTGTAAAGCTTGAAGACTTGAACAATATAAACGCATGCATTTCTGTCCATCTGGCGAAATAACTGCTCCAATCCCGTAATTAATTTACCTCTCATTTTTCACCTTTTATTTTTTATTTTTTCTCGCACAATACAAATTTCTATTGTTGGGGTAAAACCTATTAATTGAGGTCAAATGTTGATTTATAGCGGTACAGTCGATTGTTCAAACACAATCCTCTATGGACGTGAAAAAAAGAAGATTTGAAAAAAAAAAGTATTATTTAAATATTAGTTTATGATTACTTTTATAGTACAAACAAAGAATACTGTTTAGTATATTTGATTATTGTATTGCAACATTTGTTATTCGGTGAGTGTGTTCGTTTGTTATTTCTTCAATGCTGTAAGGGCTTAACGGTTTGAAATGAAATTCGAAATGGAGATAGTGTTAACGAATTAACACACAAACTACTTTTCATCGACGTGCCTTCCACGAGAGATAATCGAAGATAAAAATTAGTATAGAATTAAGTATATACTCGTATAAGAAATCGCCTGTGTCTCTAGAACGTAAACATCCATAAAAGAATAAATAAGTAGAAAATATGTTTTTCTAATCTGTCGTTCTTACGCGCGACAATTTTATGAGATTTGTCCAAAGGCGATAGCACAGATCCTAGTGTACGATTTAGCGAGAGAAGTATTTAATATGGGATATTGTCTGTAGCGGAAAATTATCTAGAAATGCAATAAATTTATAGAAATCAATTGGAAAAATAAGTAAATACTACTAACATAGTGATGTGTCTGCCGATTTTAGGTAGGAATTAAGATTATATATATATATATATATATATATATATATATATATATATATATATATGTAGGAATAAGCTAGTAAAAGGCAGTTTCAAAAATTCTAAATATGTTGGGACATGTTGTTGGGACATTAACACAACACCATCTAGTTCCATGGTAAGCTACGAGGCCTGTGTTATGGATAACAGATAGTTGATACACTACACATATATAACTTTAAATACATACATATTATAAATATAAACACCCATGACTGAGTACAAACATTCGCGCTCATCACACAAATGAATGCCCCCAGCGGGACTCGAACCCGCGACCGCTGGCACAGAAAGTAGGGTCACTACAAACTGAGCCAAACGTGTCGTCAATATAATATATATAAATAATGGCATTTTGATTATAAATCAGTAACAAAATGAGAGTAATAGGTATATGTATGTTTTAGTTACAGAATCTGTCACTGTCTGTAACAAGTGTATAATGCCTTTGAAACGTCTATAACCTCAGTCTCTCCCGTGACCATGACTGCTGTAAAGCATTCGAAACGTTTTGTTGCTGTGTAGTACATTTTCGTGGTAAAAATTAAACCTGTTTCTAATTCATCATTATTTGGGCAATTATTCGTCGTCTCAGTACTTATTTGTCCAAACGACCAATTTACCGAAAGAGTTTTTAATCCAGAATTGTGGACTTTTAAATGTCAATTCTATTGGTATTAAAAACACATTTAACTAAAAGTCTAAAAATGTTTTGATTTTACTTTTATTTTGAAGAGGAGGGATGAAACGCATGTGACGAGAAGAGTGATGGAAATGAATGTAGATGGATGAAGAGATAGAGGGAGACCGAAGTAAAAATGGATAGATTGTGTGAGACAGAACATGAAAGAGAAAGGGGGTGAATGATGAGATGAAGAGTTTAGAGTGGAAGAGGAAGACTTACTGCACCGATCCCAAGTAACTTGGGAAATAGAGGGCAGGGAAAAGAAGAAGTGCAAAAGCATTCATCAATTTAGCATACATATATGGATCTAATATATGTATAATGTATATCAAAAAATTATTTTACACCTCCAGGCAAATTTCTAAGGAATTAATTAAGATTTCTAAGAAATCTATTGTTAACTGTAACGCTGGTATGTCCGCGGTCGTGGAGGGATTATTATTAACAGAACATTTAATAACGAATACGTGCTACGAGGTATCCAATGTTAGGAAAAATGTGAAAATATTACTTAAAAGTGATAACTTCTCGTACCTCATTTCTATACCTTCGCCTACGAGCACTCAGACAACCTTGAGATATTTTCGGTATAAGTGAGAACGAGCAGCTGAAAATACCAAGTGTGTAATTAGGAATTCTAATTTATAGGTAATTTTAGCTGTAATTTCCATAAAATGGAAGAAAATTCCTGACATTTTTTCTATGTTAGGTTCCTATGAAAAGTATGAAGATATTCAATTTTCGGTAAAAACAACATTAGTCGATGTATGTAAGTATTGAGCCTCCCTTTATTACAAGAGAGATTTGGTCATAGTACAATGCGGGTTGGCGAACTTAACATGTATTTTGAAATTTGCTAGTTTCTCTCGGATATACAAGTTTCCCACGATATTTTCCTTCACCATAGGAAAAGTGGTAATCATGTTGAAAATAATTTATGTGAGATCCGGGATTTGAACCCGCTTAACTTGGTTTCCCAAGAGAACACTAACGGGCTACCACTGTCTTTTAGTAGCTAGTTGTAACATAATTTAGAAATGTTACATACAGATCCACTAAATCATCGCATAAATCGTCATGCACCTATTATTATTATTTCAGTTACCGCATTAACGTTGTCAGATACTAATAATAAAATACTGATATTTAATTAAAATATACAAAATGACGATTCAAAAGTGCTTGTAAAAGTCTATTTGAAAAAGTGTATTTGGGTTTGATTCGATTTTGTGATTAACAAAATATTTACTTAAAGTTGGAAGCAAACCCACAATTATCTGCATTACATTCATAATTAGTAAATCATGGCGCATCGCCACGGCGCAGGACGATAAATCTGTGAATCAATTGAAGCCGACACCGTTATAAGTGATTTACAACCGTTTCACAATGTACGGACTAACCGTGTGTCCCACTTTTATAGATTATCTACCCACTACTACTTTGTTCAACGTTCTGTTATTTGCAAAAATATTAAATTCATTATTAACTTAACATTGCCCGCGGCTTTACCTGTAGATGCGCTTAGCGCAGATCTATACTAATGTTATAAAAAAGTAAATCTTGTGAGTTCGTGAGTTTGAGACGTTGTAGGGGGTAATCTTTGGATCTACTGAACCGATTTAGATGAAATTTGGTAAGAAGATTGTTTGAAAACCTCAGAAAGACATAGGATACTTTTTATCCCGGAAATCATAACTTAAGGGAGTGAAAATGGGGACGAAAGTTTATATGGGAAGCAAGCTAGGGACGAACGCGAGCGAAGCGAGGGTGAGTCGCTAGTCTAACATAAAGCCGATGTTGTTGTTATTAGAAGTCCCCCGGCATTTTTAACCGACGAAGAAAAAGGAGGAGGCTCTCAAATCAACACGTATTTTTATTTTTTCTTATGTTTGACCACGCATAATTTTTTACAGTGTAGTCCGATTTTGATAATTCTTTATTGGACAGAGTATTCCTCAAAGTTGGTCCCATTTATTCGGAAAAGATATAAATTGCGTGTATCTAGGTCCGCTTAGAACAAGATCAACATACAAATGTATTTTTTTTTATTTTACTCGACCGACTGAACGAGAGACATAGCTGTTTCTTATTTAGACTACTATGAAAAATAAATTAAATGTGAATAAAATCGCTACGGGTCCAAAGTCATAAATTTGATTTGCTGGTTGTCCCCGCTGTTTTCACAAATTCAGAATTGCTATTCAAGAAAATGTGTTTTTATATAAATATAAGGAATGTGATCTGGAAGGCAGCAATTTATTAAGCAATTTACATTAAAAAAGGCAGTGGTAGCTCTGCGGTAATGCGCTCGCTTGGAAAACCAGGTGAAGTAGGTTCAAATCTTGGGTCTCGCACCTCTGATATTTTCATGTGCCAATCATTTTTAACATGATTACCACTTGTCTTACGGTAAAAAAAAAACACCGTGAGAAAACCTACATGTCTGAGAGAACGTAAAAGTTTATGTGAAGTCCGCCAACCCGCACTTGGCCAGCGTGGTGGCCTGATCTCCCTCGTATCGAAGGGAGGCCCGTGCCCATCAGTGGTACGTTAAAAAGGGCTGAATAGATAGATAGATACTTACCTAAATAATTCTTAGATATTTTAGAATTTTATGGCATTTTTTATTTCCGATGTTTTAATGTCGTACAACAAACATGTTCATGAAGAGATTAAGGTTTTTGACTCTCAAAAGTCATAGTTATTGCAGACGATGTTCATACATAAAATATTTACTATACATAATATTTACTATACATAATATTTACTATACAATAATTTTACAATTTGAAATTGTTTAATGGAGATTGCTATTATGATATTACTAAAAAATATTAATACTAAGTTTATTTTTTGAGGTTACTGTGTATATAATTAAATAATATATGTATGTAATTAAATAAAAATTAGAGCTATTATTATGATCTACGTCTAGGTGATTGTATTTATACATATATTTTTATATGATTTACTAAAATATATTAATTTTCATCCCGGATTTGTCCCTGGTTTTTTTTTCTGATTTTAGCAAACTTCAATAAAAACGTGTTCCATACTTAATTAATATTTATTTTATTTTTCGGGACTATTAAAACTAATAGGAGAATTATAAAGTACATACGTTACATGTTATATATAGTCATCAAAAAGTTTCGAGGCTATCTATACCACAATCCATAAATCTGCAATATTAATTTGATATTTAAATACACAAATGGGGAAAATTATCGCGTCGTCAATATGTCCCGAGCGGCACACTAATTAAGTCCCTAGTGCATACTTGAATCAAATATACATATTATGTATGTAATAAACAGGCTATGAAATCTAAGAATATTTTTTTAATAACCGATAGTACCAGAGAAGTGTTCAAAACAACAAAAAAAACAATTTTTTCAGTTTTATAGAATTTAGATAATTGACTGGTTTTAAAAAAAAATTACTTGCCTAAATTATCTATATTCACGATAAAAATTCTCAAAACTTACTATGCAACTCACCCAAGACCTATTAATATTAAATAAATATGTTGGGACATTAACACACAGCACCACTAGTTCCATGGTAAGCTACGAGGCTTGTGTTATCGATACCAGATAGTTGATACACTACACATATAGAACTTTAAATACATACATATTATAAATATAAACACCCATGACTAGAGTACACTCTTGCTCATCACACAAATGAATGCCCCCAGCGGCACGGCAACGGCATGAACCCGCGACCGCTGGCACAGCAAGTACCTACATATCTACAGGTGACTACAAACTGAGCCAAACGTGTCGTGTTATATTAATATTTTGAATTTGCGACCTTGAACTACCGCCATATTCAAAAACAGTACTAAAAACCAACTCTTCCGTGACCAAATACGAAAAGATATTTTTATTTAAAAATTTTTTGTCAAAGTTTTATCGTAATTGGAGTAGTAAAACGTACACTTTACAAGAACGAATATATATGTATATGTACATATATACGTTTCTTGATCAAAGGTGCCAAATAATCATACATATATTAAAGGGGTCAATTTTTTTTCCATTGCAAATATCGCTATAACAACTTGCAATATCGTAGAATTTCAGATCGTCGTTATCGCTCAAGTGCCTCATTTTTGTTAATATTATTCCATACTTTTATTAAATTTATAGAATAAATATAAAACTATAGTTTAAATTTTAAATCGCAGAAGGTTTTTTTTAAAATAAATCCCAGTCCATTGGACAGAGTTAATAATTAGTGCAAACTACCTACAATGACAAATGGCATATATTTAAATCTGTATTTTTTTATCTAGATATTTGCGTATTTTATCTATATATCTATACATAATATAATAAAACAGTAAGTATACAATAACCTTTGAGTAGAATAGCTTTGACATACGAACAGTCAGACATGACAATATTACAACGATTTCGTTTATGCCTTATGGCACGGAACCCCAAAAAAAGCTATATAATTTAAAATAGTTTATGATAATAAAAACTTTTTAACAAAAAAATAAAAACCGACTTCAAACAAAAGCACTAAAAAGTGAAAAATAACTGATTGGTAGTTTTCATTTACTATACATACCTAATCAAATATTTTTGAAATCGGTCCCAGCCCATACAAAGCAAAGCACACCGACTTCGAAAATATTTGATTAGGTATGTATAGTAAATGAAAATTACCAATCAGTTATTTTTCACTTTTTAGTGCTTTTGTTTGAAGTCGGTTTTTATTTTTTTGTTAAAAAGTTTTTATTTTTCCCTTTTTAGTGTAGACAGTAGTAGCAAAGTAAGGATTCTAACGTGTTAGGCTTGTCAAATCAAACAAAACAAAATAAGCCCAAACTCAAAGTATCTACTATTAGCTGTTGAAGAGTTCCACCTATCCACCTTCTGGCCTTGCCATCAGATCAGGTCAACAACACCGAACCACTGTACTATCAACGGAAATAGGAATACTTGCAAAGTTTCAAGTCAATATGACAATTAGAAGTAGGTTAAATTCATCATTAGTTGTTTTTCCACCCTTAGGGGTGGTATTTTTTTTTTGAAATTTAAATGGGACCAATCTGGAAGTATACCCTTTCAAACAAAACAAAAATTGTCCAAATCGGTTAATAAATGACGGAGTTCTGAGGTAACAAACATAAAAAAAAAAAAAAAAACATACAGTCGAATTGAGAACCTCCTCCTTTTTGAAGTCGGTTGAAAAGAACTTCTTCTCTCAAATCAAAACTGAACGTGCGACCTCTGGCATAGTAGGCAATGCCATTGTATCACACAATCGACTATATTTAGTAATATTTCATCATTTCATCGCATCTATTCCTTCTTTCCTTATTATTACATATTTTTGGAGTAACTTTATACTGACGACATAAATAAACATTGTTTTAAAATAGCTCGAGTTGTAAAACTTTCTTTGAAGTATTGTCACGATGACACTCGACATACTTTATTCAGTGTTTGACGCATTAGATATTATTTTTAAACAATAAATTAAGGTAAAGTATGAACATCCTGAAAGCTTCGAAAGCTTTTCAAGGAACTTATACTTAATGATTCATCAAAGCTTTCTTGTACTTTCAGTGATAACACTTAAATACAATTGAAAATAAATTTAAGAAGTGACGCGTATTATTTTATTTATACTATGTAAAGAGGTATTGTGAGTTTGTATATTCTCTCTTACTACTCTACTACTTATTGTTACTCTAAAATTACTAAGCTTATTCTGAATTCTATCAGAAATTGTATAATAGCCTACATTCTACCCCCATATATCAATGGTGTTTGTGGGATAGGAACTGAACTACTAAAAATTGTAAAATTACTAAGGGACATGCAGAACGTAGGTAGCTATATTGTACGCCGCTGTAACGAAACGGACGGAATACTACTGTAATCTATACAGATAAATAAAATTGAAGTGTCTGTTTGTAATGTCACAATAACAGCGTTTTACTAAATGCATATGAATTATGCAATAATGCTAATACGGTACTTATAAGAAAATCACATTTTTTTAATTTTTGTCTGTCTGTCTGTTTGTTCCGGATAATCTCTGAAACGGCTGGGCTGATTTTGATGGGATTTTCACTGGAAGATAGCTGATGTTATAGGGAGTAACATAGGCTACTTAGAAAAAGATTTAGGGCTCCGCTCAAAAAAATCAAAACGTATCTAGCTAGGGACGAACGCGAGCGAAGCGAGGGTGAGTCGCCAGTTTTCTATAGAAATTAAGATATCTAAGGTTCAATTCTCTCTAAGTTAAATTTTTGATTTTAGAAATACATGCATGGAATGGAATGGAACACGAAAATGTAAATTTCAATATTTCAACCCTATTATATTCCCTATATATATACAAACAAAGGGGTTTTACTAAAAAAGGCTTGCAACCTATGGATTATTGGACAGGGATTCCTGTAATAGAAAAATAATTTCCTTAATAATTATTGTAACTTCATAATATGATAATAAAACAAAAATAATTACCGTTTTAGAGTTATCAATAATTTTTTAAGTCTTAGTTTTTCTAATTGAAACCTTTAACTTCAAGAAAGGTTTATTTTTTTATTTTGCTAAAATGCTTTCCGTTTTTAGTGGCAATGTTTCTAAGTTGACAACACTTCTGAAATGTCAGAATTCCGTGGAATTAAAAATCAGACTATGGTAGGTTGCATTAAACTAGAAAGTAATCAAATATTAAAAAAATACAATATGCAGAGACGTATCGCAGAAATCTTAAAACAAATGTGTAGATTTTATATAATGATTTTTATGTACCCTCGCCTCACTCAGGTTTACACTACACCCTGCACTGCCTACAGTTTTTTTGGTTTTTTTATATTTTTTTCTCTATTAAAACTTTCCGTGCACCTTAAGTAATATACTAAAAAAATATTCATTTTTATTTATATATAGATAGAAGATGGAAGATATCATAGTAATTTCTGTCTAACCGACTTCTCGTTTCGTTCGTTTCATAATTTTTTGTCGATTTGCCTTAAAACAAGAGTAAATCATTAAATAGATATTCTAATTTCTGTTATTTGAATTTTAATTAATAACCATTCATCAAGAACTTGGGAATAATATTGTTATAACCGCAGGCCGAATTAAAATTGCGGGGGCTCTGAGGCAATGAAGAAGTAGACAAATGATATTGCAAAGAAACGTAGTAGGTACTTTTGGCTTTTCTTTTTTTCTTGGTACAATAAAAATGGGCTTGTTAAACCTATTTACACTACACTTAAAAAAATAAATTTAAAAACTTAATTTGTATTCTATAGGCCTTAGTCACGTAAGGTTATTACAGACCAGACTTTTTAGTCTGTAAGGGTGTAAGCGCCCTAATCTTTTGGTTTAAAAAAAAACAAAATGTATTTTTAAAACCTTTTGGTTGTGGTGGTGAACAGTTACATGGTCTGCCTGATGGTAAGAATTATCCAACTCATATATACTTGCAATAACAACAGCATTTCTCAGGTGCTATCTATAATCGAGATGAATGGGATAACGTCGTGAGGGTGAAAATTAGTTTTTCGACGTTGCCGAAAATATAAAGCTTTATATCCTTATCAAGTACTTGGATCGAGATATTTATATCTAAGTTAGCGAGATGTATGTATGTGATGTATGTATGTAAGTATGTGTGTTTAACACATTTGATGTACAACAACATCTAGTTAGAAGTTATTTTAAAGTGTGACTTAGAATTTCATTCTACTTGAAAAGAAAAATAATGGCAGTTAAATAGATTTATTATGGCGTATTATATCAAGATGCTTTAACTTCTAAACTTTGAATAATACAGAGAATAAATCAGAAACTTTTGTTGGAATTTCCCAAATACCTCGTGCCGCGTTACTACTTAGTTATTTAATAGATTGGCATCGTCTAAACTGCACTAAAAGTTAGATTTTTTCGATCATTGAAATTTTTCTTTTACATTATTTTAGATTGCATGGGTTACTTTATTATATAAACTAAATTAGACTGCCTTTAAACGACTTCAGAAAGGGAGGAAGTACTTGATTCAAAATTCTGAAATCTTTGCCAATTATAAACCGATTTCTTAAACAAGGATTCTTGATGGTCCTATATAAATTTCAAAAAATTTCACCCTAAAGATTCAAATAATTACATTTAAAATAATATTGCAATTAGTTAAAACAAATTATTTTTGAAGTTATACTTCTTTTGGCACGTTTGGAAAAAAATATGAGAGTAAAATTTTTATGATGCGCGCGCACAGCGACAGCCAAAAAGCGACATGATGAAGTTAGGTGAAAGCGATATGATGAAGTTAGCTGCATTCCTTTTACAAACAGAGAGTTGTGACATACGAGATTAAATATTAGCTATTTTTGTGCGGTTACGCCAAAGAAGTATAACTTCTTACGTGCGTACATAAAAAGTACACACACACGTTTTTTTTAATTTCGACGAAAACATACCTTCATCATATTGAAAACTCCGATTCTTTTTATAAAGTATTTAAAAAATTACTGAAGTGTAACTTATTATTTGAAACAATTAACAATTATTTTGTTTCAGAAAAAACAAATTTCAAGATGAAACGAGGCAAAAGCAATTTGTTATATAATTAATTCTTAATTACATTAGATTACAATACACTGTAGCTTTAGAGTGCTAGAATAAAGCCCGGGGCTCTGGGCGCGCTGTCAATTACGGTTTGCGATAATTTTCACAATTGTACAAATAATAGCTTTACAAAGCTTTCTAGGAGTCTTGAGAAAAATGGGGAATGAAATAATTAAAAAAGGCAAAAACAATAAGCAATATAACAGAGTTTTATAAACAAATGGCAGTAGTGTTTTATTATTTATTTAAACCGGTGAGTAAATTCGGAATGATGTACACACTATTTATTTACTACTACATAAAAAGCTTTGCATCATCCATACTAATATTATAAATGCGAAAGTAACTCTGTTTGTTTGTTACCTTTACAGGACAAAACGGCTGGACCGATTTAGATGAAATTTGATATGGAGATAGATTGAGACCCTGGGGAGGACATAGGATAGTTTATACCTAGAAAATCATTTTTTAAGGGGGGTATAAATTTGTATGGGGAGTCAATTATTTCTCAAGTAACGGATATAAAGCTCATCATATCATACATATCTATGTATATATAGTCTATCTATTCCATACAAACCGTTAAAACTTATCTAGGGACGAACTCGAGCGAAGCGACGGTGAGTCCCTAATATAAAATATTTTTTATAGTACAACTGCTTATTATTCTAAAACTCGCTAGCTCCTTGGCTAACATGTTATGATTAAAAAAAATGACAAAAATAAAACCACCCGACTGCGTAAAAATCGAACTAAAAAGAAGAGAACAAGACGAAGGGATAGGTGTAGTATTATGCAGTCGGAGCCATACAACCACGTAGCAAGACTCGCAGAAAATACAAAACTTAATCACTTCACCTAAGTCCTCTTTTCGCCGTTGAAAGTCCCGTAAAAATGGTTTAAGACAATCTAAAGATTTGTAGGAACTGACAGACATGAAATAGCGATTTTGGCTTGATTATAATATATTTATCATTATAGTATGATAACAATTCTGAAACTCAAAACAATTCAGCTTCATTTGTAAAACTTATATAAGTTCTTTTACATTTAGAATACAGTTATATGAAAAAAAAATGCAATTATAGAGTCTTAAAGCTTTTTTAAGTCGAAAAGCTCATAGCTAATATCTCTTGGTTCAACTTTAGAGGTAGAGCTTATTTGTTTTGGTTTAACGAGTCCTATTCATTACACAGAAAGAAGATCTGGCGAAAGAAAAAGCCAAAGGAAGCTTTGATCTTTTTTTTTTAGAAGTATAATTATTTAACCATTACTTCAAAAAGCTTTGAAGGGCTTCGGAAATAAAATAAAAGTAACAAAGTGTAAAATTACAACCGAATTTGTAGCAGACGGTGAGCATTACGCGTTGCTACGGTTTCACGTCTGCTGGAGCTCGAAGAATGGCGAACACATGCCGTGGGGCTTCCTGTATTTTAATCGATACCCCTTTTATTATTATTAAATTTAGAATATTTACTTATGTTATGATTTTTAAATAACTTTCTATTGATGCTTTCGAATTATGTTTATATTTGTCTTTAACTAATTCATATTATAAATGTAGAAGTGTATGTTGAGTGTTTGTTACTTTTTTAAGTTCTAATGGCTCAATGGATTTGACTAAAATATGAAAGAGCCTTATATCTTGGATCAACAGTTAAGCATTTCTTTTAATGTAAAAGATCACGCAAACGTATTTATTTGGTAAATCTATACTACTTTAAAGCAACATTTTACAAGATTAAAATAAAATGTATGAGTAAT
This sequence comes from Brenthis hecate, assembly GCA_951806755.1. Taxonomy (NCBI): domain Eukaryota; kingdom Metazoa; phylum Arthropoda; class Insecta; order Lepidoptera; family Nymphalidae; genus Brenthis; species Brenthis hecate. The sequence continues at coordinate 20,376,278 of OX638253.1, forward strand.
AAAACGTTTCAGTTTTAGTTACAAAAAAATATTTTAATGAATTCATTAATAGTACATTTTTCAAGTGACACGCATTCAGACTGTCAGTAAACCCTATAAAAAATAAAAGCCCCTAAGAATTTACAAGTGTTATACTAACCTTTGTAACAAACAGTTAAGTGATAAAATATTATATACTTGTATATTATTATGAAGTAATTATTCATTTACAACGACAATTAAATTTTATCCTTAAGCGATGACAGTAGACAAAGCATGCGCTTACTCTTTCATATTGTAATGTATTCTCTACTTTAAACTATAATTTTAATTATAAAATTATAAGCACAAAGTATTTGTGTTTGCATTAACAATACTTAAAAAAAAAATATTTAATGAAAAATTACTCACGTCATATAACGACTCTTCAGCGCGATACTCATGTTTTAATTATTTTTTATCTACAATTTTTAAATTGAGCTTTCGTGTGAATTCGTTTTTGAACGCGAACAAATTATTTTATTAATTTTTTTATGCCTATATATTTTTTGTTAATCGCTACATTAGTAAAGTAAACATTAAATTAAATAGCATGAGAATGGCTCTTTTAATTTTTCATTCATGAATACAGGAATTTAATTTAAGAGGATATTAAATACTATAATGTATGAATAGGTTAAGTGAATAGAAGTTTTTTCTGAGCGCTCTATCCAATCATCAAACCTAGTACCGTATCCGTAGTGATGAATTCGTATAGACGAATAATAATTTACGAAAGGTCAAGTATGTACTGAATGTGTCACAATGAAATCCTTAATACCCCTTAAGCAACCCCTTAAATATGCCCTGTACCCATGTGCCCAATAATAAAATATGTAGTAACATAGCAAAATTTCTACATAAAATATATTTTTAAACCAATTACTAATAATAATTAATAAACAAGAAAGATTTGTGTTTATTCATATGCTTACATAGCTACCGCTGGCTAAACATTAGGGGATACATAAAAACTATGTATTAGAAAAAAAGGCCTACGGAAAAGTCTGCAATACGCATGTGTGTATCTTCTACGATACGTTTACAATAACTTCTTATATCTATTTAAAACGTACCAATTCGACGCTCCTATACCTAGGAGCGTTCCTAGGCCCGAGCAAGGCGGGGGTATATCGCTAGTATTTAAATAAAGTACGAGTAAAGAAGGCACGTCCAAGAACTGTAATACTACCCGAGAGTAAAATATTTTTTATGGAATATTCTAGACCTTTTCCCTTGCAGAATATCTTATACGTATTTCACTTTACTTACATATTTATTTCTGAGTTTTTTACTGAGAGACGTGATATATTAAACTATTTTAAGAACCAAAGAGTCTATAGTATAGAGAGTATAAAGAACTTTTTGTCCCAATAGCCATTAGGTACATAGATACATATGCAATATCCATATATATTAAGCCTTCCCGTGAGATTTTTTATTATATTAAAAAAGTTCATAAAAGTTCTAAATATTGTTCACATACACGTATTTGTAAGTTTAATAATTTAATCATGTAAGTATAATATATTTTCAATTCAATTAAAGTTAATGACTGTATAATTTGCTGGTTAAGCACAGATTATTTCACATCACTTGATATTTATAAAGAAAAAGCGACAGATTAAAAAAAAGTCACTCTAATTGAGCACTGTCAAAAAAGTTCGGCAAGCACTAAAAGTGTATAGGTATATCTGGTAACGCCTGTACTTAGCCTCTCAGACAGTCCTCGAGACTCGTCGCACCGCACCATATTCATACTAGAAAATCCTTTGAACCCGGTGTGCCGAAATTTTTCCGTCATTAAGCTAGCTGCTAGTACTTTAACGCACCTATGCAGTGTGTATATTACGTCTCGTGTCGTCTGTTTTTACTTTTTAAAATAGTTGCGACGGTTTGGCTGGTAGGTATTTTGTCTGCCACCCTTTTATGCATTTGGTAAATAAAGAGTGATGCGAGGGTTATATGAATATACGTAAGTTTTGTGTACCTACTTCTCTGTAAAGATATTTTTAACATTTTTTATATTAAACTCGAATGTTTACTGTTTTTTGTAGAACCTTTTTTTTTAATTTTAATCTGTATTTACTGTGTTTATTACCTAAGTCGAAATAAAACGACCTAATTAATTCTACTACCATTTTTAATTATAAATAACGTGTTGTTTAAAATACGGTTTATTTTTAATTCCGTATGTCTTTCATCACAAAAATATACAAATCTAGTTTTTAATGTCGTTATTTTGCTATTAACCGATTTAAACACGGTATATTTATGTATACGAGTTACGACTGCCTATAATAGAAACGTCGCGTCGACGCACAATACGCTTCCAAGTTTCAAATAATTATATTTCTTTCTTTTTTTATCTTTACATGCACGAACGTTTGTATATTTTTAATAGTGATGACTATACAAGCCATTTTGAAAAAAAAAAGATATTAATTAATATTTTTTTACATAGATATCTTTACTATAATAAAACAGTAGAGGTCGAATGTCTGTACATAGCAAAAAAATGCTAAAAACCGAGTCAAGGGGGTGTAAGAAGACAAATAGAACAAATCTAGATTTTTATTAATTTTTTTGTTTCTCTGTCTGTTTGTCTGTTTGTACGGGCTAATCTCCGAATGTATTGGACCGATTTAAATGAAATTTTGCATGGTGGTACCTTATATCCCTGGGCAACATCTTAGATACTTTTTATCCCGGAAAATTAAATAATTTCCGTGGGATAGTTAACAAACTATAATAACTTATACAACTTATGCACCCAATTTAGTAAAATTTAACATTCTGATACCTTATACTGCCGGTCAAACAACAGGTTAGTTTTCATCCGGGAAAAATGAACGGTTTCCGTGGGAACTAATAAATTTCTATTAGTGTTTTTCTAGAGGCGAACCCGAGCGAAGCGAGGGTGAGCCGCTAGTATTTTAATAAGAACAATATTATAATTTCATTAAATTTATTAGTCATAGTTTACAGTCGTTTTATAAAAAAAATTAATACACTTTTTTTTCTTTTTGCTAAGTAATACAAATAGTATTGAGTATGAGAGAGATGTTACAAAAAATACAAAGAGTCGTAAAAATTGAGGGAATCACATATCATTCGGGAAGTTTATGTAGGTTTTAGGATCTCGCGGGGATAAACTAAATCCTTCTTATGTAAACCCCAGCTTTATAGCCGTGTAAAACTTTTTCAAGTTCCGCATATAAGTTGGCGACTTATCGTAGCGACCTGTTTCTATAAAATTGGCCAAGAGCAAGTCACGCATAATAATTTACAGCTGGAATGTACTAGCAAAAGGCGCAATGCGGTTGTACTGTACATTATTAAACACATTCGCAAACCTTTATTATGCAATTTTACAATTTTCTTATAAGCTTATTATTTAATTACCCAATAAATGCCTTATTTTTAGGGTACCGTTACCCAAAGGGTCAAGTGCTTAATAAGCCTACAATGTCAGTCCTTCAAGAGCTGTTTGACTTTTATTTTTTTAAGCTTTGTGTTTTAAGTCATAAGAGCAAGTGATTAAATACAATCATATGAGAATTAAAGGTGATATAATCATAATATTACATTTCGTTTAGTTTGGTTGTAATATAACATTGTACATATTTACGAGCTTAGAGATACAAGCGTCTTTTGTATGAAATAAAACAGTTAACACAATGAACCACAAAATAAAAACTGTTTCCAATTAAATATAATTAAAATACATATTTATTTAAAATTCAATATAACATCCGATTTTATTGGTAACACGTTAATATGTAAAAAAAAAACATAAATACGCTGGACGAAATACTCGATGCGAAATGAGACTTGCACTTGACTGATTTTTATATTTTTTAATAAATTAAATTCTTAAGAGATCATTATATTACCTACGCTTCGCTAAGTTGTGTCTCTCGGGGCCTATGTATTACTCCAGTTCATAGACGATCTGTGAACTACATTTCATTTAAATCCGTCCAGCCGTTAGAATAAGTAACAAAAACACTCACATATAAACTTTCGCATTTATAAATTATGTTAGTAATCCCAAAATATATTTGTTCCAGCGTGTGTAGAAGAGGACTGCATAGACTGGGAGGGCAAGTCAGTGCCGCACGGCCTCTTGTACGTGCCGGGCCCGGGCGTGTGCTCCATTTGCGTCTGTTACCACTCGGAGCCCATGTGGTGTAAAGCTATATACTGTGATCCGCCTTATGTAAGTGTTATATAATAGATTGTTTACTGATGTTGTGTCAGAAATATTCGTTTATATATTATCTTTTTAACGTCCCACTGCTGGACAGTGGCCTCCCTTCAATACGAAGGGCAGGCCATACCCTATTGAAAAACTTCAATATCTATCTATTGAAGTTTTTAAATAGGGATAGCCCACCACACTAGACAAGTACAGGCGGACTTTACATGTCTTTCGAAAACTTGCTATCTAATTTTTAATAATTTACCTAATTTCAACAAAAATACCTTAAAGATTACTTTTGAAATTGTAGTATAATTATGATTACTTACAACTTATTTAGGTATATTTCTTCTTCAACAGTTCTGCAAAAACTTCCGCGTCGGAGAACGTTGCTGTGAATTCGAATGCCTCGATCCGCCCGGGGAAGACACTAGATACCGGGAAAGACAACGTCTGCGAGCCCTGATTCTCGCTGGAAACTCCTCCGCTCCACACACCAGACCATCGTTGAAAATTAAAGCGGGCATCTCTTTACTCGCAGTAGCAGTTGCAAGATTTGTTTGAAACAAATAATCTAAGCAATACAATGTTGGTGCATTCAATGTTTTAGGGGTATCAATATGCAAGTATTCTTTAATGAACCAAACAAAAACCTACAACAGATTTATTATTTCTCAGTGAAAAAGCTAGCTTCACAAGTTGCCTCACCGAAATAACTTGTAACAATTCAACCTCAAATGGAGGACAGAACTCTTCACTACTCGCTGACACGCCCCTTAAAAATAAAATTTTCCACAACATTCTGTGATTATAACCCTTCAAACTTAGACTTCGGTTTAGTAAATAATTATAGATATGATATGATAAATGCTTAGGATAATTAATTATAACGATTAATCTAAATAAGTCTAAAAGTTTTTTCTTGAAACATTTTTGAAATCCACTATCTTTTTCCAAATAATAAATTGCCAAAGAAAAAACACCAATTTACCTCTTTTAGTACCTTTTATAAATTCATTTTAGTTAAATTAGGCTTTATTAGCTAGTTATATATTAACAGATAACTGTTATTTTACAAAAGCTATATAAAATTAATAAAAAAAATTACACGAATTGCTTTAATTTAATATTTGCTGGGCAATTGTTTGCTCGCCATTTTACTATGACAATTATTTTAAATCTTATTTCAGTTTTAAAGAAGCTACATCCATGCTGTTGTCTTTGTCACTGACATTCAATAAACAAATAACAAATTTAGTAATTATAATTTTCAGGTGCTGTTTTTATCTCCATTTAGATACAATTGATTTATGTTATACATATTATGTACGTAGGATTTCGATCCAAGTCACTAACGATTTATTACGGTATTATGACAGTACAATTCTTTTCCAGGTGACTAAATAATGGCGGAATGCCTTTGAATTTAATTTTTCGTTAAAATTCAGTTCATTTAAAAATAATTACGTCTAGTCAGTTGAAGATTGTAGGCCGTTCCCTGTAGAGATATAACTGCATATAGTACATTAATTAAAATTTAAATCTGATCAAACATCCTCCTTTTTTTTAGTTACGTAAAGAGGTTGTATGTGTTCAAATTTATCTTTTTTATTTTCTTAACGTTGAAATTGGTGGGTACAAGGATAATTTAATCGATATACCTAAATACATACAAATATATAAAAATATCTTGCACGAAAATGAATCTCTTCTAACATTGGATTTCGATTTCGTTGACTAAGCGAACAACTGTATAATTTGTTTTTCATATTGTTTAGTAATTAGATTTAAAAATAATTTATTACACAGATAATAATTAGATACAAATAACATTTTTGGACCAATTTTGTGTAAACAAGTAGAATTTTCGCTTTATTTTTCAATTATTATTGTTTATGTTAAATATTTACGTGTCGTGACTTAGATGCTACATATACAGACAGATATAAAAAAATGTAATTATCTGTGTCGTCAAAAAATGACAATGCCAAATTACTTTATATTTTAATGTGTCTGTCTGTACTTGAGTAAATGTACTCGTATGAAATTTTGTGTTCAATTTCAGGTCCATAACATGAAATTTATTTGAAAAAAAAACAATTTGTAATATTTGGCTACATAAATAAATAATATATATTACCAAAGGACCTAGTATTAAATTTAATGACAGATATAAACGAGACCAAGTTCCATCTTATCTACTCGTAGTATGACAGAAAACATTGAACATTCTCTTATTGTGTCATTAAAATTATTACTAAGAGCACTGCATCTAACAACTATAATTTACATTAAAATGTATAGAAATAACATCGTTAAAATAACGTAGAATTTTGTCATTAAATACTCCCTAGCGTTTCGTTTTCGATACGAAACATACGCGAAGTATATTTACATAATAAAATAATGAGGAAGGATTAAATGTAATGTACCTACACTTAAATTTATGTTCTGTAAAATGTTACAAATTGTTTTTAATTCATCAAAGGTAGCAACAGTTTATGGACCATGAAATTATACGAATTTTACATGTTGAATTCTTATACATAATTGTATGCTATACTAAGTATGTAAATCTGTGTGCCTTACACAGCTCTGTACACTTATGTAACAATGGCATCGATTTTATACATAATTCAACATAAAAAGGCCACTATTTCAACCAAGTGATATATTAAAGTAGCTGAAAATATATGAATATATTGAATCAATTAATTATGATCCTTCACTTCTTAATTATTCGAGTAGATAGGCACTTTAAAATTGTAGCTTTAAACTACTTACGTCATATCATTGGTTAGTAGTGAGTCGCTCGCTAGGGTTTTTATCATGTCATGTTCTTTACAAATAATTAACATTACATTCTATAATTTAAAAAAAATCACATTATCAAATTACACGCCTTAGATTTAAATATTTTTAGCAACCGGTAATTAGATTTAGAATCAATTTGAAATATTACATTCCCCTTAATAGAAATTTATTAATAAACGGCTATAATAATGGTAAATAAAACATGCATATTTCATACAACGTTCTTGAAACATTTTCTGATACCATAATTATGGACACAGACTAGTTGCGTTGTTTCTTCAAAAAAATTATAATGTAGTTTTAAAAACTCATCAACTTTTTCCGTATGTAGAAATATAAAATAAAGTTTACATTTAAACTTATAAAATGTGCATTTTCATCTATAAGAGTTTCAGAAAATTAATTTAAAAAATTTATAGCGTAAGACTCGTTATTATTAAGTAAAATCTGCAGCAGAATATATTAATTATGATAATATATAAATCATTACATATTAGACAACTATAATAAGAAGTTTAAGATTTCTATTAAAACTCATTCAGTTTTCTTAACACGCGAGTTGTGACCACATTAAATCAGATCCTTATTAGATTTCACTTATCAAAATATAAATAACTATATACCTTCATCATTTAAAATCAAGTTTTAGAATTATAAAGCTAGATGTAGGCGTCATGACCAAATTCTTTTGACATAGGTCATAATCATAAAAGTAGCTTGGACAATAAAATAGTCACTTATTATATAATATAAAAGGTCAAACATAATTTTGCTTCATAACTCATTATTTCTCATATGTAGATATTATAACATCATTACATATCAACTGAAATCTAATCACATCCAAACATGTGATAAAAAAGCAAAATTTATTTTGATGATGAAAACGTTAATATTTACTAAGATAAAATATATGAAATTAACGAAATAATCGCCTTTATAAATCAACATCGTATTTACATCAAGTAATAACTTTTCAATTTGTAAAAAAAAAATTATTGCGTTTAAAAATAAAAATATTCATGATTTTTTGAGCTTCACTGTACTTTTGAGTTTTGACTTTTGATTTAAGTACATTATACTTGTAACTTGTAGTTGTATTTTATTTTTGTATCGAGCATGACTTAGACTTAAACGACCGACTACGTCAGTTACTGTTAACAGTTTCGTAATAAAATTCATTTCTGCCGTAAAAATAGTTACGAAAATTAGTGTTTAATATTTTTAGTTTTATAATGTTTTGGAAAATCGTGTAGGTATTAGTAAAATCGTGTAGGTATTAAAATTATAAGTTTAAAGCAATTATATTTTTTTGTGTACATATAGTTACAAAAATATATAATTCGTGGGAATTATGTAATGTTTTGTTAAAGCCAAAATAACTGAAATTAAAATAACTACTAATTCTGGATTTATTTACTTTATATATTTAATATATTATATTGAATAGTTAATATTATGTAGGTATATTTAACATATACATACCTATATTTAAAACTTTCAACATTTTAATCACATTATTTTTATTTATTTTTATAGGAAGTAGTTTTATTTTCAGTTTAAATATAATTACAACCACATCATCCCATTATTCTTATAGCTTTCAGTTTAAAAATTGTATGTGATATGTTGCTGGTTGTTAATTTGCATAAATGGAAAGCTTTAAGGCTTAGATTATAGGAAACCTTCATTTTATCCATTAAAAAGGCTAGACATGTAGGTATCTTTACAAAAATAATAACAAAAACAGTGTATTTGTCAAATAATAATTTATTTGATGGCATAAATTTTAATATTTTATTCATATATAATTTGTTAGAATAAAAATATTAAAAAAAAAACTATTTCTATCATTGGTAAATTCTTTTTTATACTTTATGTATTGTGTGTACTGTGTATCAAATAATAATTTAAAAGATACTATTGCCCATAAAAATAGTAATGAAACACCTTTACCAATAACATATGGCTTAAACAATAAACTTACTCTTTTTAATTTATAAAACCATAAAGTACCTTATCTATACTAAGTATATTGATTTTGATCTTGAAAAGAATGGTGTGAAGATATACATATTTTTTAAATTATTACAATTGTAAATACATGCAAATAAATATTTAGCTCAAATAAATCTTAGTCTGAAGACAGTTGTTTTATTTACTTAAATTTTTTAAGGTACCTAATGCCATATAATTTTAAGACTAAAACAATTATTAAAGAAGTGTAAATAAAAAAAAATATATCACTTATAAAAATGATTACTCAGTATCAGTGTTATATTAGAATTTCATGAAATTTATTAAAAAAAACAAAGATATGAATAATTTATTTAAATAAGTAATAAGTTGGAATTGATGACTTATAATTAAACTGGAATGTGTTTTACCATCTTAGACCCTTATTATGTAAGTCTCGCTTGGCCTCTAAGATTTCAGCTTGTAATTCCTGAGCAGCACTTTCACAGTTATTAAATGTAAATACTCTGTACAGGACCACAGTTACAGCATACAAACCAAATAAAATTACAAAAATTATAGGCGATATCAATATGAAAGTCATGTTTTCTTCTATATATTTATGTTTCACGTATCCACCAACAAGAGAGTACCATACAGCAAATACAGCTGATGTTACCGATATCCATTCTAAAAGCTTCGTCATCGTACTGAAAAATAGTAAGTAATAGATGATCAGATCTATTGAAAATCAACGTATAATTTTAAAGATAAATGTTTTAAGGCAGATTTGGATAACAAAAGAGCCATTATAATTTTCAATGAAATTAGCAAACTACATAGCCTAAAAATAATAACAAAGTTTTCAAAGGTTTTTTTTATAAAAATTGATCTCACTTTTTCTATTCAAATATGTTTGCAAATATGAATAAAAAACGTATTTTCCAAACTGTTATTGTACATTTACTAATTTAACTTATAAATATGTATATATATATTATCACTATTTATTGTGTTTTTGTTATTCTGAAAACACCAAACGTCAGTTTGAATTTTGATAGATTTCTCCACAGATTATGCAGAGATTATTTCTAAATAGTCAAAAGTAGGTGTAATGGGGAAGATTTCTCGAAAGGAGGGCGCCACACGTATGACCTATTCACATTCATTATGATTTTTAAGCAATTTAATTTAATTAGTTGGGACATTAACACACAGCACCATCTAGTTCCATAGTAAGCCACGAGACGAGGTTATAGTTACCAGATAGTTGATACACTACACGTATATAACTTTTAATACATACCTACATATTATTAATATAATCCATAACTCAAGTACAAACATTCGCGCTCATCACGCAAATGTTTGCCTCCAGCGGGACTCGAATCCGCGACTGCTGATACAGCAAGTAGGATCACGACAAACTGAGCCAAACGTGTCATCAAGTCGATGTCTAATAATTATTAAGTCATCAATTTAATATGATATCTCTTTTGTACCTGGTTTTTGCTTCTATTGTGTTTGCATCTTACCTATGAAATGTATTGTATCTGAAAGTTAGTCTAGTTGAAGGAAGAATTAAGAAGAAGAGGTGCATCCTGTCGTGGTCCTGACAGACTCGTAGCATAATACACAGAAAGGGGTGTTTAGCTATAAGATAAAAAATAAGAAATAAATTTATTTAATTTTTTCCGAAATTCATCCCTTAAAGGAGTAAAAGGGGGTAATAAAGTTTATAAGGGCAAAGAATTATTTATGATCAGAATTACTTGAAATTTGGTATTAATGCTTTTCAATACAATTAAATAAATATGTATTCTAACATTTTTCGAAATTTAATCCTATAAGGGGTTAAAATGGGGGATGAAAGTTTGTATGAATCTCTGTAATGTATATATAAAAAGGTACAAAAAAATATATTCATTTGTAGAAGATATAATAGTTTTAAAATCACTTTCTGCAAAATTATATCCTTAGCTTTAAATATAAAGATTGTGGTTTCGCCAATTTTGGTCGTCTTATTGCTCTAGCCCATAATTTCTTCAGTTTTTGTCGTTTGGGAAGAAATGATACCTATCTATTTTTTTGTATCCTGACATTATACAATTTGTCATTTTAATTAAATATCGATTAAAATGAAAAAGAAAACCATCTACGCTATAGAGCAGTGATGGGCAAAGTACGGCTCGCAGGCCAACTCCGGCCCGCGAAAGTATTTAATCCGGCCCGCCGAGGGTCCATGTCGATGGTCCATGTAAGTATATGACCCACTATAATTACGTTTTGACGGTCGAGAACTATAAAGTAGATTCTACTTAGGGCCGATTGTTCAGTCATCGAATAACTGAACAAATAACTAACTAGCGAATTAACTTGACTGATAAAAAGACAAATAAAATTGTTGCTATTTTAATGGCCAGATAGCAAGCGAATGGTTATCTGTGGATTTTAGTTGCCAACTTACTGTAATATTGTAGAAGCGTGAAACACGCATGCGGTGTAATGTATGTATGTTAGAAGAGGATAGCAAATGCTTTGACATTCGTTTGATTGACGTTTACTGTCAGTTAATTTCGTATTCTTATATGTGCGAACAAACTTTTTCGACCATGAAATTGCGTAAAAACTCAATGAGGAACCGATTAATTGATGAATACCTTTTCGCACTGCTGAAAGTTGCTTTTTCACAGCTGAAATCTGCTTTCGAAAATATTATGGAAAATCAAAAACAATTCCCTATGTCTCACACGTCTACCATGGCAGGGCCTTCGAATAAAAGTTAAATTAATTGTTATTTAAGGTAAAAATATAAGACAATTTGTAACATTTGTGTGTAATGTACTGCAATGCACAGTATTACACACAAGTGTGTAATTGTAATGTTTTTGTAATTTTATGATTAAAAGCTTTAACACAAAAAGCATTTTTTCTATAATTCTGGCCCTCCTCTAGAATTTCTTAAACTTTGTGGCCCCCCATTAAAAAAGTTTACCCACCACTGCTATAGAGCCTTACAATTTACTGAGGGTCATAGTGATCGCGACATCTGGCGACAGAGAAAGGCAAAATTCTTTCTCGTTAGCCTATTATTTTGTGCTGATAAAATTATTTCTAATCTATTTTCTCCAAAGAAAAAGCGTCTGTCAAATGTCAAAACTATGACAATTGACAATGACATCACAGTATTTTGCAAACAAACGTGAAACGAATAGTTTCATAAAAAGATGAATAAATTTCTTAGAACAATTAAGTAAAACTGTCCGAGTGTTCATATTTAACTGATATACGATTTATGTCATAATACTTATAATACATAAAATAAAGCAAATATCGTTTGTTCGTAACACGTAACCATGAATGAAATCGATGATAAATTTTACTATGTGTATAGTTCATCTTTAGATCATAAAGTAGAAATAAAAGTGTAAGTATATTTTATATTACTTTACGCAACTTTTACTTTTACAGTTGCAAATATAACGCCGAATTCTCTACTTAGTGTGCGTCTAAAACGCAGAAAAATATGTCAATCTATTACGAAGTTTCATTTTATTCAATATAAAGTTCTTTTAATATTCATTTTCTTTGTCTTTTAATCCTAACACGTACTATTTAATTATACTTGTATCTACATATTCTTTGTACATATATTTATATTTTACATAAGTAAGATTGTAAAAATTAGATTAACCTCAATTATCTTACCTAATTAAAAAGTTATAATATCCTTGTCAAACAATATGTAGCATTATTTATGTAATAATTTGTTTTATTTTTCTTTATATTTGTTACAGAGGTACACTTGAAGGAAAGAGGTCAAAACCTGAATATGACAAATTATTATCCGATCCTATGCTCAAATTCTCAGGATTATATCAAGAAGGCTGTTCCGATTTATATGTCACATGTCAAGTATTATGTGATGGGGTGCCTCTAGCTCTACCTGTTACTACATCTTATAAAGCTTTTACTAATAGATGGAAGTAAGCATTTAAATATATTCTTAACTCATAAGATTAAAAAAAAAACAGTAAACTACTTCAAATAAATATAATGATATGGCAAAACTGCTTAGAAAGAACGTGGAAATGGTATTATTTTTATTTATAATATATAAATGTGTATTTGCTTTTTTTTTTCTAGAAATATAGCAGTAACAATTGCTTAATAAATAAGTTATTGAACCTTAATAAATAGTATTATCAGAACAAAGATAGCAGCATGGTCAATAAAACTGTATATTAAAACTTGATATATATTATCACTCAGAATAAACGTTTTAAAAATAAAATGATAACTTAAATAGAATTTCATGCAAAAATATAGAATCCTTAACCTCCTGTGAAGTGAACATGATTTGTGGCTATCAGAGTTCCCCTTATGCATTTACGCATACCACCTGTAACATACAGGTGGTTATGTGGGACTCACCAGTTAGAAAAGCCAGTACTACCCACTAAATTCTTCCCCCATCTTAATGGGGCGTCGCAGGATCGCTTACGCACTCAACTACGACGCCTCGATGGTAGGTCTACCGAAGCAGACCACAACAACCATGGGGTTGCTCCACAGTCCACTCTGCTATCAGAGAAGTACCAGGAGCAACCCGCATGATACACCACCCACCGAAGTGGGCCACCGCCACTGCCCACCGAAATAGGCTACCTCCCTGTACGTTTCTTGGCTTCACGCCCAGCTGAACTGCCGGATGCTAATAAGCCCCCCCACCACGACAAGGTGAACGCACGTTGGGAGGGAATCAGAGTACCCCTCAGAGCAGGAGTTCCCAACCAGAGGATATAGTGAGAATTTATTTTCTATAACTTAAAATTAAAAAAATTAAAATCGTTAAAATAATGTGTTTAATTTTAATAAAAAAATAAACAGGGCATGAAAATATTTTTATAATCCGGTGAGGTTCAACAGAAGAAAGGTTGGGAAACCCTGCTCTAGAGAAATATTTTCAGTAATAACATAAATAGTTTACCTACTTACTAAACAGATTTAATTACTTAATCTTAAGGGTAGTTTGAGCTATTGTTTAATAAATATTATACATGAACAAAATTGTAACTCTATTGGTTTAAGTTAATCCTGTGATGAGCTGGTAATCTATTAACGGCCAATACATTTAATATTCCTTTTATTTTCATACAGATTTTTATAAATAACCAATTATAATGAATGCAATTCTCATTTTAGTTGGAATGAATGGGTGACCCTCCCAGTGTACTATAGTGATCTACCTCGGAATGCAATATTAGCTATGACAATATATGATTGTGCTGGACCAGGAAAGGTTATGGTGGTGGGTGGTACAACCATATCCTTATTTGGTAAACATGGCATGTTAAGACAGGTGAGAAATTTCATTGTGATTTTCTTTTAACTCTCTGTTTGACTAATTTTTAATATTATCTATACATATAATAAAATTGTAACTAAGTCGAATCTGTACATTAAATATTTTTTGGAAAATCTAATTGAAATAGACATTATTATCGATACAGAGGCCGAATCTAGTTTTTAAAATTTTTGTCTGTCTTTTACCGCATCACAGAAAAACCACTGGAGGGATTTTAATGAAATTTGGTATGGTGATAGCTGGTTATCCAGGTCAACATATAGAATACTTTTTACCACGGGAAAATATCTCATTTGTGAGAAAAAATACAAATACCGCAATGTAAGAGTATACTAATGTGTAAAACCTAATAATTTGGTTTTTGGTCATATGAACGCGGGCGGAGCCGCGGGCAATGCTAGTTATATATATAATTCTAATGATGTATATTGAATTACTTAATGATTTAATTGCACTTTGAATTAAACTGCGGGAAGTCATATTGCATGTACATATTAAGATTTTCATGGTTTTCTGTGCTGTAAAATTAATTATACTAAGAATTGCCAAATGATTGAAAATCAACTATAATTCATAAAGTGTGAATATTATTGGTGTTCTTATATCAGCTATAGACTATCTAACATTACGGATATTTTGGAATACATAAAAAAATTGCACTAGTAGAGCTGTGAGCAAAAGCAAGTCAATATATTGCAATCATACTCCATATAAGATGATTATGCCAAAGTTCATACTTCTACGTACATGTAATATTATATTCAAAAACTGATATAAAGTTTTTTATTCTTCTATTAATATAAATAAATAAATAAATATGTCAGGACATTAACACACAGCACTGTCTAGTTCCATGGTAAGTTACGAGGCTTGTGTTATGGATACCAGATAGTTGATACACTACACATAATATAGAACTTTAAATACATATTATAAATATAAACACCCATGACTGGAGTACAAACATTCGTGTTCGTGTTCACCACACAAATGAATTCCCCTAGCGGGACTCGAACCTGCGATCGCTGGTGCAGCAAGTAGGGTCACTACAAACAGAGCCAAACGTGTCGTCAAAATATATAGATAATTTTAACTTCATTGATCTATTGCTACGGCTTGAATTTCCCAAACATGAAAAAATGCAGTCCAAGTGAACCATACTGTCGTCTCAAACATGATATAATAAATAAACATCCGAAACATTTGTTTTCAATAGTAAGAACTAGTTCATGTTTATGATAAAAAAATATCATACGGTTTTTTCGTCTATCAATAGATAAGATTCTTGTCTTTTGAGTCCAACCACTTAAGCTACATATTCAAATTATTCAATTAATAAGTATTTACTTTACAATAATACGATACATTTTTGCATAAAATATGTGTCTGATATTTGTTTTACATGACCCTGTTAGATTAATTTAAGTATAGATTACTTATAGACTATAGTTTTTATATATTTTATGAACAATGACAAACAAATACATATATAGGTAAAGTTAGAAAATAGGCGAACATGAATAAAAATGAAAATCATTATTATTTACTTAAAAAAAAATTTCTTAATACAAATAAAAAGATTTTGAACTAATACTTAAACATACAAATAATAGATTTTTAAAATAAATTAAGTTGTTTTAGAGGTTTTCACGTGTTTACAAACAGTAGTCCAATCGGAATGAGGTACGGGAACAAACAAATTAAAACCTGAGGTTTTATGGTTTTAAAACGTTAGCAGGAGGAATAGAAATGTCGTAAAATGCCCCCGACGCCCAGCTACCCCTGAGAATTTGGTGGATAGGTTTTTTAATTTTAATTTTCAAAATTTGATCAATAAGACTGACACTTAAAGTTGGGGAGTGATTTTCAGCCTCCCGAGACCATAAAACATAAATTTCTCGGAAATGGCTAAATATTTTAATTTCAATTTTTTTTTCCTTATTATATGTATTTCGAAGATTACATTCCCCTAGTTTCATGAAAATCAAAAGATTGTTGTAGAAATTAAAATTAAAAAAAACCAAGAAAAAATTAAAAAACGAGCTTTTTTGCAAATATCTCGAAAACTTTGAGGTTATTGTAAAAAGTGTCATTTAAAAAGTTGTACATTTTTACTAGAACTACAACTTTTTAGAAAACATTTTTCGATAGAACGTTACAGTAAGCCAGAAATTGAAAAAAAAAAATTTTTCAACGCTTTGCGTCCCCCCATTTCTCGGGGGTAGTTGGACATCGGGGGCATTTTAAGAGTTTCTATTCCTTATATACCTGCTAATATTATAAAACCATATAACTTCAAGTTTTAATTAGTTTTTCTCTCTTTAAAATAAACGGATTCCGATCGGTCTACAAATAAATAATTTTAGTATCATCATATATTTTAGCTATAAGATTTGTTTACTGTTCACCTTCACACACGTTCCTCGTAAACAGAACGCGTCACGTAACACCTTATTTTATTATTTTTTTTATATATTAATTTATTATTTAATAATAAATTAATCGACATCTTGCGTTACTCTGAAATTATAGTCATAAATAAAATTCTGGTATCTGCCTGTAAGATTAAAACTACCCCATACCAAGTTCATCAGATTATTTGCACCACTCCAAATGAACTGAACCATCACCAACCAATAGCCAAAAATTTTGTCCATCTGTTTGCACTCATTAATCTCCCCAACAGTCAATAGATATACTGATTTTGATGTAACTTTTGTTGGTAATTTCAAAATTTTGGCGTTTCAAGTTGAAATGCTCAACTAAACGTTAAAGAAAACGAATACTTAATTACCTGATTAATGATTATGATTACCACATATCCATTTAACTAAATATTGGTAAATTATTTATCAAAGGTACTCCGTATACTTTTACACCTTATCAAAATATCTGCATTTAAATATTTATTTAGTGGCAGTTGTCAATGACCCTTAAATATCAAATTAAGTTTTTTTAACATTCAAAGTCAATGCCTGATGCTGTTTTGTTTTTAATTAATTTGTAACACATTTGGTAACAAATTTGTAACACTTTTAGATACATACGAGTATAGTTCATTGTCACTAAATATATGATTGACGGTCGCACATAAAAACTTTTACCTGTTTTGTGAATAGCCTATATTGTATTGCGAGCCCAAGATGCTTTTTGAGCTTAACAATATTATATATACATAAAAACAAACTACAATTTTATATACCTATTTATTATTATTTACTACCGTTCAGCCCTTGCTTCGTCCAAGTGCTTTTTTTTACTCAAAATTCAAGTTTTTTATATGTGTCTAAGTAATAACCGATTTCCACATCAATTTTTAGCTTTTTACCTTTTTTTTATTCTTCAGTTTCATCAAAATCGGTCCAATCGTCTTAGTCTTCAAAAGTAGGCAGAGCAATTACATATTTTCGCGAGAATTACATATTTTTGCATTTACATCATAATATTGGTACAGATGTCATGTCGTCCAAATTTATTACATAAAATTATGTCTATTCCGTAGCTTCGCTCGAATAACCAGTTTTCGTCCACGTGTCAATATTACTTGAAAGATTTATAAGCTATAATACTAACCTGTTATAGAGATATAGATTTGTTTTTATTTTTGTGCCAATCTCTGACTCTTTCAATCCTATTTGAATATTTTTTGTAACTTATAGTATTATTTTACTAAGGTTAAATTGGATTTAAAACAGGGCTCTGGAATGTTTAAATTATATTATTACTAGCGAGTCACCATCGCTTCGCTCGGGTTCGTCCCTAGGTTGATACCCCGTACAAACTCTCATCCTCAGTTTCACCCCCTTAAGGGATGATTTCCGGGATAAAAAGTATCCTATGTCCTTTCCAGGGTCTCAAACTATTTTCGTACCAAATTTCATCTAAATCGACTCAGTAGATCCAGAGATTATCCCCTACAACGTCACAAAGTCACAGTTCACAAACTTTACCTCTTTATAATAATAATATGGATTTATTACAATAAAGTTGGTGTTTTCCATATTAATTTTAAATTATGACTAATATCTACATTCTACGTAATATTCATAAACAAGAATGTTTTTAATTCTATATCTTGAACTGGATGCTTCTGCACTATCGGGGGTACAAGTTACAACTTACAACGCTTGCCGATCAGTGTTCCATTAAATTGCCTACGCTGCAAACGTATGCGTGCCGACTGAAATAAAACCAATGCTTCTAATAAAATATCAACACAAAACCAAAATGCGGCGCAGAAATTTAGTTAAACTGTGAATATTTTTAAATTCAGTTCAATGCATGTTTTGACAAAATGGGAAATTCAGGCAGCGCGTTAGTTTATAGGAAATGTTGTTTGTTTATACATAAATTGCGTGTTGTGTTCAAAAAGGGAATGTTCGACTTGCGAGTGTGGCCGGGGATGGAGGGTAGTGAGAAAACCCCGGGGAAGGCTCCGGACCGCGGTAAGGAACAGATGCAAAGGTTGGCCAAGTTAGCGAAGAAACATCGGAATGGACATATACCAAAAGTAAGTTTCAGAAATACTTATCTTATTACTTATATATACTGTTATTTATTAATAGTTATTTATGTATGTATATTGATATTATGATAGTTGCGAATTTCAATTACCTCGCTTTTGCCTTGAGATTGAGGCTTAGGCGAATAATTCATGAGCAAATATTATTATGACTATAAAATGCTGTCATTCGAGATTAAATATATTAAATTCTACAGGAAAAAAAAAAAACTTTATTATTTTAGTTTATATGGCATGTATAATGTTACAACTAGTAATAATGCAAAAAATACAGCATTTTCACAGTATAACGTAAAGTATTTAAATTTCTATTTTTTATCTCCATCTAATGGAAAAATAATATTAAACTTTCATCTTCTCCAAATTAACAAGAGTTTATTACATTTTTGCTGGTTCGTGAATCTATATTTTATAGTTCCATATTAAATAGATACATTCACGTATTTCGTAACATGTTTATTTACATAATTCATACCTTACAAGTGGATGTAGGGCATCGTCAAACATCGTAAAATATTACATAAGCGTTTTCTTTTCTTTCCCTATTTGAGAATAAGATCTACAAACTGTCGTAACTAATCTTCCTTTAAAAGCTATTTAATTTACGTATGTAAGTATTCAGCCATTTGTAACGTTCCGCTACTGGGCACGGGCCACCTTTCAATACGAGGAAGATCAGGCCGTAGTCGACCACGCTGGCCAAGTGCGTGTTGGCGGATTTCACATGTCTTTTGAAAACTTGCTAGGTTTTCTCAGACGAGCAGGTTTCCTCACGATGTTTTCCTTGCCATAAGGCAAGTGATAATGATGTTAGAAATGATTCGCACATGAAAAATCAGAGGTGTTAGACCCGGGATTTGAACCCGCTTCACTCGGTTTCCCATGCGAGCGCGTCACCACTGGGCTTCCACTGCCTTGCTCTTCCTTACGTATAAACAAAAAAAATGGTAATTTTAAATTGGTATTAAAAACGATTTAAAGTTTTAAATGGAACTTGCTTGAACTAAAAAAGAACAAATTAATCCATCAATAAAATAAAAATATGAGCAGTGTAAAAAAAAACGTTTTAAACACCTTATCTAAACTTCCTTTAAAAATGAGGATAGAGTGGAAAAATTGGTATGGGACCAACTTACAGACTTTATGTTAAAAAAATGGATCATCAAAAACAGCATAATGCGAAAAAAATTGAAAAAAATCCTCGAAAAACTTATTAATTATGTATATTTGCATGTGTAGCATTTTAGTGATATTTTTATTTCAGGTGGACTGGTTAGACCGACTGACTTTTCGAGAGATAGAAATGATAAATGAAAAAGAAAAAAGGAGTTCCAACTACATGTATCTCATGATTGAATTTCCTACAGTGCAAATTGACGGGATAAACGTAAGTCAGCTTCGTTTTGTCACTTATTTCATACAATATACATACAAAAGCAAATCTATCCCACGGGAACCGTACATTTTTCCGGGATAGAAAGTAGCCTATGTGCTATTCTGATATACGAGGTATATTATTATAAAGTTTAATTAAAATCCATTCTGTAGTTTTTGCGTGAAAGAGTGACAAACATCCATACATCTATACATCCAGACATCCTCATAAACTTTCGCATTTATAATATTAGTATATCCATTACCTTATGTTTTGCAAATTATGTGATCGCCTCCATTTATTCTAATGTTAGAGAAATATTGTAATTTATATATTTTTTAAACTAAGTTAAAGAAAAAAGTTATTTTAGTTGCGCTGACTACTTCTGATGATTCTTTTACGTTTCTTTCTCAGGACAGGCTTTTTTTCATACTGTTGTAGATTCATGAGTAATAATATACGAATAATTTAATACAGGTTTTTTTTATTGAATTGTTTCGCGTATCTCTTAACATATTATGTATATATTTCTGGCCAATAATCCATAACAAATTAAAATTGTACGTACAAATCATTTATTAATGCCTGATATCGTCATTCCGCCCTGTCAGTTCAACTTAGACCAACCTTTCAAAATCTGACACCTTTCTGACACCTGTATCCTTAGTATGAGTTATGGTGACACTGGGAAACAAATGGTCGAGCCCAAAAAAAATGAGCTTAACTTATTAATTAACTAACTCTTTAATCTATTTGGATTGCATGTACCTACTTCAGCATATCCAAGGTTCGAATCCAACTTTGGGCCAAAAGTAGTTATTGTTTTTTTTTTAATTAAGAAAGTATTAGAAGCCCGAAATTAAGAAACTAAGAGAACATAGAGAGCACGTAAAGCCATCGTTCTTGCACGAATATCAAATTATTGTCCTACTGTCCAAACTAACGACTTTTGTGAGTGAAATTGATATTGCACATTGTGCGTCTCACACACTGCACTATAAAATAAATAAATATAAATATGTTGGGACATTCAAACACACCACCATCTAGTTCCATGGTAAGCTACGAGTACGAGGCTTGTGTTATGGATACCAGATAGTTGATACACTACACACATTTAACTTTAAATACATACATATTATAAATATAAACACCCATGACTGGAGTACAAACATTCATGCTCATACAAATGAATGCCCCCAGCGGGACTCGATCCCGCGACCGCTGGCACAGCAAGTACAAATTGAGCCAAACGTATTGTCGAACTATATTTATTATATCCTGTACCTTATTATGTGTAGTGATCGAAATTATTATATTAGTAACTTTCCCTTCGCCACCGCTACGCTCTTACGTGCGTACATATATGTAGTAACGTTGCTACAGTTTAGTAGATCTTTTAAGATGAATAATTCTGTAATACATTGTTTTTTATATAACTTTATTAGTTAACGCGGTCCACGCCAATAAATCTCCGAGTCGGTATGATTTTTTTCCGACGTCTTCAACAATCGTCGTCATATTTAAACCTAAAATATCCTCACGCCATCTATTGGTGAAAACAGTAAGAAAATCCGTTTTGTAGTTTGTAAGTTTATCGCGTTCAGACAGACGGATATGGCGGGGGGACTTTATTTTATTAATATGTAGTGATAAAGTTTGAAGGTATGAAAAACGTGTTACTTGAATGATCGTTATCATCGTTGTAACTTGTATTTACTTTTTTGTTCATTTTCAAGTTGACTCTTTAATATTCTTCACTTAATAGGTTTTTGAGCACGGTTGTTTTGATGTTTTCACATTATCAAGTCTACATTTTAATATTTGACCAATATATTTAGTACTAGCGGCTCACACTCGCTTCCCTCGGGTTCGCCTCTAGAAAAATAGAAACAAATCTATTCCATTGCAACTGTACATTTTTCCGGGATAAAAAGTAGCCTATATACTATTCCAGACTATAATCTATCTCTGTACCAAATTTCATCCAGATCCGTTCAGTCGTTCTGGCGTGATTAAGTAACAAACATCGAAACATTCATCTAAAGTCACATTTATAATATTAGTAAGATTTACTACCTATGCATTTATTTCAATAAACTTATGTATTGCTATCAATTTTAAGTCTAAGTCTAATTACTTTTTTTAATTAAATATAGCCTATTAAACCGTCATGTATGTAATCGTGGTCTTGTAACAGGAAACTTAGTAAAAATAAACATGAACAATTAATATGTAAATGGTCAATGCAGGCTTTATGGTTATTAATAATTGCAAAGTAGGTAATGAATAGGCCTGTCTAAAGTTTATAACAATAATACGATATTGCTTTAGTATTTTTTTTTTTATCAAAGTACCCCATGTCTCCTCTATTAGAATAACTTTAAGCTAAAAATTTAAATATTTTAATGTAAATATGATATATTTAATAAGTGAAAATTGTTAAAAATAAACAACCTTCTTAACGGGTCGAAATTATCGGACCTAAATATCTTATGGATAATTAATATATGTGCCATCCTGTATAAAAACTAGCGGCTCACCTCTAGAAAAACAAAAACAAATGTATGCCTCAGGAACCGTATATTTTTCCAGGATAAAAAGTAGTGAAAGAGTAACAAATATCCATACATACTCACAAACTTTCACATTTATAATATTTATCTTTATATATATAATTCTTCTGTGAGTGTGTATGTCACTGAACTTCTCTCAAACGACTGGACCGATTTTGATGAAATTTTTTGTGTGTGTTCAAGGGGATCTGGGAATGGTTTAGATTCACAATTTTGTCCAAAAAGTTTGAAATTATCAAATTAAAGACGTGTAGACAGGACAACGTCTGTCGGGTCCGCTAGTAGTTATATATTATATGTATATACAAATGCAACCTTACACACCCTAGGCTAGGCCCTAGAGGTATGTATATGTCGTCATGTCGTCTACGTCATGTTACATTTTACGTCAATTTATTTTTTTGTGCTATATAAATTAATAAACCTGTTTGATGATGAATTCACACAACCTACATAGAAATATATTTGGTCTATAACCTCCATAGTAGGAAGATAAAATTTATTTAGAAAAAGTTTTTTTCATCTTCTGAATTTTCTTCAAACATTCGGTTTAGTCACGAAGAACGCTTACTTAGACGCTATTATAAAACTTAATGATAATGAGCTTATTAAATCACAATTATTTAAAGTTTAGTTTAAAACTATTAATTTTCTATTAAATCTCTTACGTAATACACGTCGGGTGACTAAATGGATGGTGCGTGTTTCAAAGCGAATGTTAAAATAAACAAGGCTGTGTGTAATTGAATCGGCTACCTGGTATCTTTCTAATAGCTCGACTACCTTTTATTGTTCACAATAAAGAAATTTAAACTTTCTTAGATTTTACGCGAATATTTGACATTTTAAATAAAACTATCTTTTCGGATTTTTTCACGGATTTATTTTGAGTTTTGGTTCCCTATCTATTGTATTTGGGAAACAAAAATCAAAATAAATTCGCGAAAAAATCCGAAAAGGTAGTTTTATTTGAAATTTAAACTTTTAAAGTTTAGTATGGTCATAACACAGAAAAAATAAAGAATTCTAGTTTTATTTCGTATAGTAATTACATTGTGATTTCGATATCTGACAAGACCTTCCATCTTCCATGAGACTTGCGTAAGGTTAATACATCCCCCCTCCCTCTCCTCCCCCACCTCATCCCCCTCTCCTCCCCCCCCCCTCCCTTCCCCCTCCCTTCCCCCCTTCGTCCATTAAAAGAAAAGGTTAACAATTATAATTGCATAATGACAGTTATTAATTAAAACTTATTTATAATTAACTTTTAACGCTTTCCAGCATGCGGTAGTCTATTATGAGCAGGACGGCGACGAAATGTATCAGTTCAGAGCTCAAGCGGAAATTGTTACTGTGCCCGACTATGAAATATTACAGGTGAGTCTCAAACACAACCAATATATATTTTGAGCTATTTAGAATTATGATGGAAAGTTTAGGAAATCATTCAAATTAAATAATTTTTAAGAATTATTTATCTGTGATTTAATCCCTCCACGACCGCGGACACGCCGGCGTGTCAGTTAACAATAGATTTCTTAGAATTTTAATTAAGTTCTTAGAAATTTATCTGGAGGTGTTAATAATTGTTTGCAATTTTAATAAATGTTCTAATTTCGCTTGATGTATTTTATATGTACTAGAAATCGTTTATTAAAAAAGTCGGCTAAAAGTCCGACAATTCGTTCTTTTTCAACGTGGTAAGCTATGCCCTACCCCTTTCCTATTGAATACATGTAGATGTATTCATGCATGTGTATCGATTTCATCTAATTAACACAAAGAGCAATATTCGATACCAATACTTAAGATGAAGACGACTTATGACATGTGCCGAAAAAAATATTTTTTCGATCTCGCAGAAACGATGTATTTCAAGGTTACGAAGGCAATAATAAAGATAAAAAAACATTACAGATTGTACCAAAAATTTCAAACTGATTTCGTCCAAGGCAAGTGACAAAGCAAAATGACATTGGAATTTTAATTACATATAAACTTGGCTAATGAAAATAATCGAATATTATTTAATGACTTTCCAAGTTACCTAAGGTGTAAATTGAGGCTTGAAATGTCTAACATTTTTGTCAAAGACTAATAACACCTTCCCCGAAGGCTGGATTTATGAAGGTAGACCTTCTCCATAACAATCAAAGGGTTGCTCCCGCGGTTCACTTTGTTATCAAAGAAGTACCTAGAGCTAGCCGCATGGTACTTGCCACAAGTGCGTTCCAAGAGCAACTCTTGGCTTTACGCTCGGCTGGATTGCCAAACGTTACTAAGCTCTCCCACCACGACTAAATGATCACAAATCGACACACACTGCTTTGCTTCTTTTTAAAGTTGGTCAATATTATTATAACAATATTGAATATCATTGACATCGACCAAAAAAGTACTGGATACACAATCAGCGACCAAAAATGTCCTCGCCGAATGAGCGCTCATTTAAACATTTAAGCGCGCTTTTTTTTTTTTTTTGTGAAAATAACTTTGAGCATTGCATCTAAGGCTCAATTTACGTTGTTGTATATTTATTTCAACTAGAATTATTACCTAAACACAATTGGTGACAGTTTTAAGAGAACTTTTGCATGGGATTAATTATTAATGATATTATATAATAATATTGTTATAATTTTATCAAAGATTGCACTTGAAATGAATCGACTTGATTAAATACTCAGTTAACATGAACTTATTGTATAAATATTTACTGGTAAATGGTAATGACCCTTTGTTGCTAATCGCTCTTCATCATACATTGTTGCTTCCGTATCACTGAACGATAGTTATGATATCATATTTTGATAACTCCTGTTTACTTAGTTACCAGGCGTGACATGTCTGTATTTAGAGACCACAGACTACGGAATAACATAGACAGCGCTATAGAACTAAACATGAAACCAAATAATAATGTTTTAAAATAGTATACAAGTGGCAATTTGTATATTGAGTGATATTTAAATAAATGTTTATAAATAAAAAATAGTTAATCGATTTTATGGACAATAAAACAAATTAAATAATCTTATGCTATGTCTCTTTTTGTGTTAGATAGTATTATTTGTATTATTTACCTTAATTCTACCACTGACCTACTAGTAACTTATTAATAATAGTAGTACTGAAGATAAACATTTAAATTTAATAGGAAAATCTAGTGGAGTCCAAACAACACCGTCTCGCGCGGTCGCTCCGCTGCGCAGTGCCAGGTCGCGACGCGAAGCCCTCGGCGACGGAGCGCGACCAGCTCGCCGCACTGCTCGCCGCCCCTGCCGCCCTGGTATCTCTGTCTGCTGACGACCAGGATCTCATATGGAAGTATCGGTTAGTATTGATTTCGGAACGAAATTCCTTATGGGATGATGCGGAGGGGTTCTCTAGCTGTCAAAAAAAGTCCGTAAGGAAAATGCGTGTAGTATGATTTTTATGTATAATAATTGATGTGTTCGCTATACAGTGTTTAATGTATAGTCTACGTGATGATTGTTATTATTATTATATATTTTTATGAATTATTGTGAGTAAAATAAAAGTGTTATGATAATTTTAGTTTTTGATTTTTATTGATAAAAAAAAAATTATCTCTGTCTGCTGAGAACTAAGATCTTATATAGAAGTATCGGTTAGTATTGATTTTGAGCATTTTTTATCGAATTTGAAAACAATGTGAGCCTCCTAAAAGTAGTATCCACTCCTACAGCCCTGGTATCTCTATATACCGATAAAAGTATCGGTAAGTCGTTTTTGTTTTTTTTCTGTATCACATTTTAAGTGCAATAAAGAATACAATAAACTGTCTAATTATTTTGATTTTTTCTGGATCAATTTTAAAGGCACATATTAACATACTAATAGCTCACGCCGCTCTAGTAGCTCTGTCGATCGGGATCTTGTATGGAAGGTACATAACGGGTTCATTTTTAGTGTTTCGTAGATACCTCAAAATAAAAAAGGAAGTCTTATAAGATCACTTCGTTGTCCATCTGTCTGTCTGTCAAGACCCTTTTTCTCATGAATGCCTGAAGGTATGAAGTTGAAATTAATACAAAATATTCAAGAATGCAATTCTTTGGAGGTGTGAAAAAATCAAATTTCTAAGTCAACTCAATCAAAAGATACGGGCGTTTATGCCGCATATTTAACTAATGGGAATCAAAACCTATGCGAAACTTCCCGTTGGCCTAGTACAATGAAATTTGTCAAGGAGCAATGTCATATAGCATTAGTAAAGAAACAAAATCCAAAAACCGTAAATTTATAGTTACATCACAAAGTTATAAACTTATTTTAATGTGTCATGCTACGGATGCATTCTCGGTGTACAAGTCAGACTCGTACTTGTCCGATTTTTTTTAAATCACACTTGCTCAAATGTAAAAAGGTTGTATTCAAATTTATAAATTCGCACTGCATATTTATTACAGTTTCTACTTGTCGTCTCATCGTCGGGCACTCACCAAATTTCTGGCATGTGTCAACTGGAATCGACCGGGTTAGTATTAAAATAAAAATAAATTATTATAGTATCTATTACTTAATAATTCTCCTTTTTCTAGGGTGCGTGTCTGAATGCCTGTTTTGTTTATGTCACTGCTATTTTTTGGCAAATTTTAATACGACTGTAGGGAGGAGAGGCGGCCCACCTCGGTGGGCGGTATACCATGCAGGTTGCTCCTGGTACTTCTCTGATAGCAGAGTGAACTGTGGGAGCAACCCCACGGTTGTTGTGGTCTGCTCTGGTAAAACCTGCCCTCGTCTCGTCTCATAGGCGGCGTAACTGTTTTCGTATAATTACATGGCTAATGCTAGCTAAACCTTAAAAGATATATCAAAATAATGTACTAGAAAATTGTAGGTCTTAAAAAGACTTGCAGAAAAGTCCGCGATAGTATGTGTTTCTGTCCTAAGGTACTCTCGCAATAACTATTTTTATTTTTTATCCATATAAAACGTAACCAAAGAGGCACCCGAATGAAGCGAGAGTGAGTCATAATACTTTCTTAGACTTTGTCATTTTAAATTAATCTATCTTTTCGCAAATTTATTTTGATTTTTGGTTTCCAAAGTTTCGAATGCTTTACAACAATCTTGGTCATGAGAGAAATTAACGTATTAGATGAGGATAAGTTGCTAGTTCACTCTAAAGTATTATTTCGTTTTCAGGTGAAGTGCGACAAGCACTGTCCATGATGAAGCAGTGGGCGCCGATGGACGTCGAGGACGCCTTGGAATTGTTAACACCCAAGTTCACACATCCGGCTGTTAGAAGGTAAAGTGATATCTTTATATAACTTTTTAAATTTATTTTAATAAATATTAACAAACCTATCCCACGGGAACCGTACATTTTTCCGGGATAAAAAGTAAGCTGTGTTATTCCAGAATATAATCTATCTCTATGCCAAATTTCATCCAGATCCGTTCAGCCGTTCTGGCGTGAAAGAGTAACGAACATTCATACTCACAAATTTTCACATTTATAATATTAGTATAGGTGTATATTAAAAAATAAATACATTTGCAGGTATGCGATATCAAGGCTGAAGCAAGCGCCGGACGAGGACTTATTACTCTATCTTCTACAACTAGTGCAGGCGCTGAAATATGAAGACTATATGGAAATACACGAAGGTAGTGTTTTATTGAATACAGATAATCTATTATCTATATAAATAAAAATGATTGTCGGTAAGCGTATAACTCAAGAATGGCTGGACCAATTCGGCTAAATTTTATTCTGATATGTTCCCTAAGGTCCACGGAAGGTTTTAATAAAGAGAAAAAATGAAAATTTAACGAAAAAAAAATCAAATTTGTATGGCTATACGCTGGCTAATAACTATTTATATCTATTTAAAACGTACCTAGCGACGAACCCGAGCGAAGCGAGGTTGAGTAAGTGATAATTTTAAATGATCCCTAACGAGTATAAGGTAAATCTAAGAAAGTGAACTGGCCGTTTCCTCTGGCAGAGTACGCGCGCGTGTGCGGCAAGGAGGCGCCGGCGCGGGCGGACGCGGGCGCGCCGCGCGGCAGCCACGCCGCCTCGGGTATATTTATGATCATTTTTTATAGTTTTGAAATGCATTAACACATATCACCTGCCTACATGTAGTTATGTGACTCGCCGGTTAAATAAGTTATTAATCTGTTTTTTAATTAATCTCAGAGACTAAATTGACACATGCAAATGTCAATTTACAAATAATGCAGCCATCTCTTGTGTGCAGTGTTGTACCTACGATACCGGTTTGTTGAATCGTAACTCTTTATCTTTGTTAGACGGTTCGCTTCAAGGTTTTATATTCCAAAGTGTATCATTAAAATTCACATTATTCATTCTAAATCTCTAAATATCATATTTATTAATTTGAAATCGTTAAATATCATTAAAATTTACGTTATTTAATTTAAATTTGTACTACTACGTTTTAAATATTATTTTAGGATAACTTATTATAAAGAAACGACACTAGATTTTATCAACGTTATTTTTCTAAAGTGGCACGTCACAATTTACGAATTGCAAAAAACTGGCAACCCACGTAATGTCAGTTTTATGTCTGAGATTAAAAAACAGTATAGTACTACCCGCTAAAACCCAACAAACCTCCTCCGTCTGAATGTGGCGTCGCAGGATCGCTTGCGCACTCGCCCACGACGCCCCGACGGCAGGCTCGCCGAAGTATAACAATGAACAAGCAAGGGGTGTGTCCGTCGGTGCATTCTGTCACTAACGAGGTGTGCTCTCTCTCCCTCGAGAGACGCTCAGATGCGTGCATCTCTAGGTGTTTAATAGTGGTGATGGAATAATATAAATTTTGTCCATATCCGTTCATCCGTTTCGACGTGAAGATACATATTACGCACACATGCAAAATTTCGCATGTAAAATAGTAGTCCTTGCAACAACAAGGCCGCCTCTGCTACTTAATGGTTTTGATAGAAAAAAAATCTTAATAACTCTTTTGGTTCAGCTCTAGAATTGAACCCAACACCTTAAAAGCTGCAGCCGCGATAAGCAACAACTATGAGGAAATTTTTTGTCCATAATAATACTTTGAGTACAATTTTCTTACACTTAATATTCCAGTGTTAACTGCTAGCGAGGTGACCAGTTCATCTATGAGCAGACAGTCGGAGGCTGCGCAGGAGTCGGAGACCGATACCGACCATACGGCGGTTAATGAGGACTTTGGGTAAAAAATAAATTTATTTTTTCGATCGATTGTATTATGAGAATAATTTTGAGTACAGTTCAGTAATGATTTTTAACATAAATAATATCATAATAAAAAAAATATATACGTACAGATGAACATAAAATTTTCTCCTTTTTGAAAATCGGTTAAATAAAATTTGTAAGATGTGACAAATGTACATAGATTAAGCGAGAAAGGACTCACGTTTTACAGTGAGCTCTTGCATTAATTAGGTTATAATTGAATTGAGTTAATATTCTTGATAGATGAGTGATAATGGTGAGAGACGCTTTAGGTACAGATAGAAATATATATATTCTATAGATTAAGATTGCGTTTCAATATCAATCAATCACATAAACTCGATTGATTCAAATGAATCTCGAATATCTATATTATATAAAATGAAAGTGCACAACAAAATACAAATATGTCTACACTACAAAATATAAAATGGTGTGTACCTGTGTGTGCCTGTATGTGTGTGTGTGCAGGTCGGAGGGCGGGGGCGGGGGCGGCGCGTGGGGCGCCTCGCTGGGCGGGTTCCTGACGGCGCGCGCGGCGCGCAACCGCACCGTGGCCAACTACCTGTACTGGTACCTGCTGGTGGAGTGCGAGGACGCGCCGCGCGCGCTGCGCCACGCCGAGCGCGCCGTCTACCTCGCCGTCATGCGCATATTCTCGCAGCGCCTGGCCGACGGTGAGCCCGCCGTCGTTGCTCGCGGTGGCGGTGGTGGAGGTTTTTCTTAAATGTCGCACTGGCAAATTAGTACGCGCCTCCTACTTCGCGGCTGTGCGAGGACCCTCTCGCAGCACCTGATTTCCGGTCGATTCTTTAATCGAAGTGACGACTTATCGCGCCCGCCTCCTCGATCGCAATTATGACGATATTCTCATATTATAACCGTTTTTAGTAAATTTTGCTTCTTTACTTTTTCTTATTCCTTTAGCCTAAAACAGTAAAAATGCAAAAAAAAACATATTCCTAACTCCCCATACTACCACAACACCACTACAAAAAGCATACTATGTCACTGACTTGAAAACGACCTCGTAATGATAGACGTCCAGTACATTTTGGTTCTGTCTTTACTTCCCTTGCACACAAGCTCTATCACGAAAACTAACTAGCTCATGATATTGGTGTTCGTACTTCGGTTATATTTTATTAATTGTATTCAGAACCACTAAAATTGTCTCAATTATTGTATTTATTTAACAACAGATGAATATCATATAAGATTGTACCCATCAGCAATCTGTATTTAACTTTTCTTTACATATATATATATATATATATATATATATATATATATATATATATATATATATATATATATATATATATATATTATAATAAAGTACTATAAACTACATTATATGTATATAATATAATTTTATCATATGAACTTTCATACGACGATATTGATTAATAACACTTCAACGTGTTGCTGAAATTTTAAAGATTTAATCAATTCATAACAAATCCATAATACATAAAAACCTATAATTATATTATATAAAATAAAATATTACCTGAAATTTAAAAAAAACGACATTTAAAAGTTTATTGATCCAAATGTTTTTACTTTTAAAATATATTAACTTGACATATGTACAACTCAACTATTTACATAAAATATTAAATAAATACACCCTACTTGGAAGATAAATTAACATATAAAATTATATTAGAATACTATTACTTTACATGTATAATAACAGGCAACGCAGACCACCAAAGAACACGCTCCTTCCTCGCAAGACAGCAGGTGTTCATAGACAAGCTGGTGAAGCTGGTGAAGACGGTGGCGCGCGAGAGCGGCAACCGCAACAAGAAGGCGGAGCGCCTGCAGCAGCTGCTGGCGGACCCCGACGCTTTCAAGTTTAACTTCACCAACTTCGAACCCATGCCCTTTCCCTTGGATCCCAGTGTTAATATTAAGGTGAGGTTTGACTGTAGTAAATACTTGTTTTTTTTTCTTCTTTGTCTATGCGATATTGGTTTTTTGAACTTAATACTTCTATACATATAATAAAATTGTAACTAAGCCGAAACTGTACATTAAATATTTTTTGGAAAATCTTATTGAAGTAGACATTATTATTGATACAGAGGCCGAATTTATGGTTTTTAGAATTATTGTCAGTCTGTCTGTCTGTGACCGCATCACGGAAAAATCACTGGATAGATTTTGATGAAATTTGGTATGGTGATAGCTGGTTATCCGGGTCAACATATAGAATACTTTTTACTGCGGGAAAATATCTCATTTCTGATATATCTATACTAAAAGTTAAAACGTAAGTAGGGATGAACCAGAACAGAGCGAGGGTGAGTCACTAGTCTTAAATAAAAATAGACTCAAATATATAGTAAATAAAATGTTTTAAATAAAACATTTTTGGTTTACGCATAATAGTTATTAAAAACATACTTTAAATATTTTATTTATATTATTTTATTTTTATATATAATTTTTCATTAATATATTCAACAATATAATCGAAGCTCCACAATATTAATGCTAGATTTTTACTATTTTATCTACATTTAATACTAAACACATGTAATAAATAAAATATATACATACATACATATACTCATGTATACATACATACATACAGTACACTTATACAAAATTTAAAAAAATACAAAAAAAAATATTTTAGAATATTGAATTAAGCTTAAAGCTTGATCTAAACTATACTGTAATGAGCGAGTGATTACGCGTGAAGATTACTGTTCTACCTTCATACAATTTACTACTAATAAGTAGCATGGAGAGTCGTGTTTACTTAAACATTGTAAGCTTTTTTTTAATAAATAAATAAAGTTTTAATATAGTATAATTACTTTAATTCTTAATATTGCAGGGTATAGTGGCCAAGAAGGCGAGCCTGTTCAAGTCGGCGCTGATGCCGTGCAAGCTGACGTTCCTGACGGTGGAGGGCGTGGAGTACGAGGCCATGTTCAAGCACGGCGACGACCTGCGCCAGGACCAGCTCATCCTGCAGATGATCACCCTCATGGATAAGTTGCTGAGGAGGTGTGTGCTGCTCGTGTTCATATCTATATATATAAAACAAAGTCGTGTTAGTTTACACCATTTATAACTCTAGAACAGCTGGACCAATTTTTATGATATTTGATTTTGTGGATTTCTCTTAGTCTTGAATAGGATAATAAGTATGAAAACATCAGAAAAATTGACGAAAAAAAATTATTTTTATATGGCTTAACGCTGGCTAATAACTATTTATATCTATTTAAAACGTGTGATTTAAATAAAGGTGTTTTTTTTTTATAATCTTTATCGCTTTTGAATTAAGCCTATATCAATATTTTTGATTAAGAAAATAATTATTAAAAAATACAAATATAGATGGGAAATTCAAAGTAGTTAAAACGCACGCCATTGGTCAAACCGAATATGACGTCAAATTATTATAATAACAGAGCGATCAGCGATTTTGTCGCTACAAACTAAAGTCGTCATTTTTCTATGTATGATACTTTGACGTCACGCCAATCGCGCGAAACGGCGAGCGTTTAAAGTATCCGTATCGTATATATATATATATATATATATATATATATATATATATATATATATATATATATTTTAATTTTATACTAAATTTTAGGTTTTTGAAGCTGGATATTTTTTTTTTACAATT
The DNA here is from genome assembly GCA_951806755.1 of Brenthis hecate. Taxonomy (NCBI): domain Eukaryota; kingdom Metazoa; phylum Arthropoda; class Insecta; order Lepidoptera; family Nymphalidae; genus Brenthis; species Brenthis hecate. The sequence continues at coordinate 20,410,003 of OX638253.1, forward strand.
ATATACATAACGATGTTAACTATTGTATAAAAAATTAAAAAAAAAACTCCGCATTATCTAAAATCAATATGTGAAACAGTCCAAATAATTTTGAATATTTTTTATTTAAGGACTTTCATTTCAAATGTAAATTAGATAGATGATTTGGTTTATTTATTTATGAATTAATATAAGGCTTTACACCGTATTACTCGCACCTCATTGGAGTTTTTTTTTTGGGTTCAAATAATAACCTTGAAATGAGTAATAGTTCATTTTTCAATCTCTATAAACTTAGTCGAGGGGAACAAATTTTTAAGTGTATTAATATGATATTTTGAATATTTGAAATTTTAAATAAAACAATTTTTTCGATTTTTTTGCGGATTTATTTAGATTTTTGGTTCTCGACGTTTCGAATGCTTTACAGCAATCATGGTCACAGGAAAGACGAAACTTCGGGAACCAACAATTAAAATAAATCCGCGGAAAAAATGCGAAAAGATAGTTTTATTTAAAGTGTATGAATATTGAATATGTTAAATTAGATGATCTGTCTGCACTTTCACTCCGCTGCAATAATAAAACTTTAATATGATATCCAAATTCCAGAGAGAATCTCGATCTCAAATTGACACCATACAAGGTCCTGGCGACCAGCTCGAGGCACGGCTTCCTGCAGTTCATCGAGTCGGTGACGGTGGCGGAGGCGCTGGCCGCGGAGGGCTCCATACAGAACTTCCTGCGGCGCCACAACCCCTGCGCCGGCGCGCCGCACGGCATCCGCCCCGACGCCATGGACACCTACATCCGCAGCTGCGCCGGCTACTGCGTCATCACCTACCTCCTCGGGGTCGGGGACAGGCATCTGGATAACCTGCTCCTCACACCCGCCGGGGCACTCTTCCATATTGACTTTGGGTGAGTGATAGAATTAGCAGATTATGATTGAAATTAAAAAAAAAATGTAATTAATTGTCTTAATCCTAAACCTGTGGAGACCTTTAGCTGTCTACCAGTAGCCGTGCTATCTTAACACGCAGTTTTTGACAAATTCATATCTTTGACACGGACTTCCAAATCTAGCGGATTATTATTATTTTTTGTTACTGCAACGAAATTCATCTTCTTTTCTTATTTTGCTATAAAATCCTACGTATGTTTCAATTGATTCTTCTAATCTTTCACTGTTAACATAATAGGGTTTGGATACATCATAAGATTAAATCAATGATTTTCCAACACACACGTTTAAAAGCCATATGCCATTTAGACTTTTATACTGTGATATATTTATGTATGTGTTTGCTGGTCCTTATACGATATTTTTGACAACTCGTTTGGCTTAGTTTGTAGTGACCTTATTTACTGTGCCGGCGGTCATGGTTTCGAGTTCCGCTGGGGGGCATTCATTTGTGTGATGAGCATGAATGCTTATACTCCAGTTATGGGTTTTTATATTTATAATATGTATATATTTAAAGTTATATATGTGCAGTGTATCAACTACCTGCTATCCATAACACAAGCCTCGTAGCTTACCATGGAACTAGATGGTGCCGTGTGGTGTGCGGTGGTGTGTGGTACTATAAGTATGTGTGTGTACGGCAGCTACATCCTCGGGCGCGACCCGAAGCCGCTGCCGCCGCCCATGAAGCTGAGCAAGGAGATGGTGGAGGCGATGGGCGGCGTGCACTCCGACCACTACCACGAGTTCCGCAAGCTCTGCTACACCGCCTTCCTGCACCTCCGACGGTAACTGCACACTCTACACTCCACACTCTACAGTATGAAATTTATTTAGTAAGAGTTCTTATATGTATACAATGGCTACGTTGATACTGCAAAAAGTATAAACTACTTTGCAGATATCGACACCCGCCTCCGTACAATATTTAAACTATTTGATACAAACTGAAAAACAATGAGATGATGATGATGTTTGTATGTATGTGTGTGTGTGTGTAGTAGTAGTATACACTCTACTCCATATTCACTCGGTAAGTGAGCGTATTTAGGTCGCTGAGACAGTGGCAGACCGGTGGTAATAAATAAATAATAATAAATAATATGCTGCCATACGTTCATAAATACTTATAGAATTGTATTTTAATTGATTCTCATTACTCATACAGTACAACTATCACTGTCGTACCACAGAAAGTACACGTTGTGTTTGTGAGCGTACATGCTGCATATAATATCTCTTACAGTTAGTCGTAGCTGAAACCGGTTGCAATTCAGTTTTCAAAACAAGTATTGTTTTTAAAAGAGCACCCGTTGAGTTATCCAACTCTTGTCAAAAAAAAAATGTGATATCACCAATGGTACCTTTCTCATAGCTTAATGACATTTACCTTGAAACGCCTGTCTGTTTGTCTGTCTGTTACCCAGATACACAGTTTCAAGTTTAAACAGCTACACATATTTCGATAAAATTTTGCAAGGGACGAGATTGAAGGGATAATATTGATGGAAAGCCCGTGCCCGAGAGTGAGACGTTAAAAGGAATACATAATCTTCTATATTATTATCATGTTCCAGCCACGCCAACCTGATCCTGAACCTGTTCTCGCTGATGATGGACGCGTCGGTGCCCGACATCGCGCTGGAGCCCGACAAGGCCGTCAAGAAAGTGCAGGATAAGTTGCGGTGAGATACTTTATGTGTTATCTATTCCTTCCTCTTTTCGTATACAGGTGGTATGTGTAAATGCATTTCCCAATGCTATCTTACTTCTTACTACTATATAAATGTGAAAGTTTGGATGTTTGTTACTCAATCATGTCAGAACGCCTGAACGGATCTGGATGAAATTTGGCACAGAGATAGATGATGATGATAGGAAAAATGTATGCTTCCCATGGTATAGATTTGTTTTTCACTAGAGACGAACCCGAGCGAAGCGATGGTGAGCCGCTAGTTTTATCCTATATCTTTAGTTGACTCGGTGATGTAGTGGCAGATCTGGAGATCCTGGGCATGAGTACCGGGTCGGGCCAAGTTCACTTATCAAATCTTTCTTAGAAGAAATTCTCAGTAGGCGCCGCGCTCGGAGTTCGGATGTCAGAGCCCAGCGGTGTGATTCGCATTTATAATATTAGTGTAGACTCAACAGGAAGAATGGAATATTAGTACAAACAAAAATCAGTAGATAGCGTTGTATGCATCGATTATGTGTAAAGTAATCATAAGGTAAAAAACTCTAGGACTAAAGATAGATAGATGTATATGTAGATAGGTCTCGCATCTCTGATATTTTCATGTGCGAATCATTTTTAACATGATTACCACTTGCCTTACGGTGAAGGAAAACATTGTCAGGAAACCTGCATGTCTAAGGGAACCTAGCATGTTTTCGAAAGATATGCTCAATCAACCCGCACTTGGCCAGCGTGGTGGACTATGGCCTGATCCCCCTCGTATTGAAGAGAGGCCCACTCCCAGCAGTGGGACGATAAAAAGGGCTGAATACAATTATTAATAAAAAAAAATTAAATTTCCAGATTGGACCTCGGCGATGAAGAAGCCGTGCATTATCTCCAAAATCTGTTAGACATGTCGGTGACGGCGGTGATGGCGGCCCTCGTGGAACAGTTCCACAAGTTTGCTCAGTACTGGCGTAAATGAAAACGTATTATAAATAACATTGTATTACAGCTATTTTCTTTACAATTTTCTTTCTGTCACAAAAGCAACGAGTCAAAGTTATATTTTACCAAAGGGTTTGTATAATAGAAATGAAGCTGTAGCCTTAAAATATTGTTTTTTTTTTATTTGGATATTACAAATCATATAGCATAAATTACAAAGCAAGTCCTGAGAAAATTTTTGCTATTTAATATTGCCCTATATAACAGATAATAAACAAAATAATATTTGATATTTCTTTCCCTAAGGCGGTATTTCACTAGTTTTATTTTTCATTGAATTTCTGCAATTTTTTAATGTAGCCATGAGTGGCATAGGTGGTAAGACGACCAATTGTTTTTTTTTTTTTTTGGAAAAATATCTATTCATATTATGACTCTTTATTATCTTAAAGTTTCAATTGAAGCCTTTTATAGTACGTTTTATAAAAAAAATATTTTGTTAATATTAATTAATATTAATAAAACAAATCTAAACATCGTATTGTAAACTCTAAATTTATAAAATATCACTGTTATATCTCAAAAGTATATTCCCAATTTTTTTTTATTCAGCCTACCATATTTGTTAACATATCTGGCAACACTGCGACGTCTCAGTACTTATTTGTTGAAACGACATTACCGAAAGAGTTTTTAATACAGAATGATTGACTTTTAAATGTCAATTCTATTGGTATTAAATACACATTCTACTTTGATAAAGCTGAAAAAATGTATTTTATCTATATATATTTATATATAATTATTACAAATACAGCTTTGTTTTTAAAATAGAGAAATAACTCTACTGTAAAGTACAACAAGGATTAATCGTTTGAAAAAATAAGCACTAAGGCGATGAGTAGGTGACACCTAATACGTTCAAAGTCAAGAGTTCGAACCCGATATGTGGCAAATACTTATATAATACATAAAGTTATATGCTGACGAAATTTAGTCACTAAATTCTGTAAGTGAAAGTGGTATTTATTTTTACTTATAATAATTCCACTAAGCATGTTTAACTACGAACAGTCTCTAGGCTTATATAGTGACTTTTTTTATATATAAAATATTCTATAATTTAAATAAATTACTCCATTTATCTAAACATTAATATTTTTAAATTATATACTATATCTTTATAATTTATGGCTTTGTTATTCTGATGTTTAAGCTATATTCCTTTGAAGGTTCATCAAATTTTGTTTAGTAATTTTTGCGTGAAAAAGTAACAAACATACATACACATCCTGACATACTTTTATAATGTTTGTAGAATTTAGTAACAAAATTGTAAATAAATGTTAAATAAAAATAAAACTATTTTTTCGGATTATTACGCGGGGTTTATTTGAATTTTTGGTTCCCGACGTTTCGAATGTTTTACAGCAATCGGAGATTTACCGGAGAGATTAAGGTTTTGCACGTCTCAAAGTTCATTATATAATTATCAAAATGAATCCGCGAATAAATCCGAAAAGATAGTTTTATTTAAAATGTCAAATATTCGCGTAAATCTAAGAAAGTATTTTGTAAATCAATGTTAAAATAAAATAATAATAACATTTTCATGTATGTACTACTTACTTTTAGATTTTCTAATCAACTTTCGATTTCGTCTTATTCATTGTATTTACATTTTGCGTCTATTTGTCTGCTATAAATAAAATAGATTTTTAGCAATGTCATATAAACATTCATTCAAATAGTACTCCATATCATGTTAATTGCTCAAAGGCCCATTTACACAGACACGGTTACTGTCACCGTTCAGTAATATAGACATTTATACATCTCTTAATCGTGTCGTGGTCGTGTCGTAGCCGTACCGTCATCGGCTACATGAGCTGTAAAGATCTCGAATAGAGTATCGAGCTTATTTTGATGAAGTTCATCCTAAAATGTCGAAATTTAGTGGTCCCCTCACAAATTTTGATCCAAAATTTCTAACTTCGTAACTTTAAACGTTAACTTTTCTTATGTTATTGTGTTTTTAAAACATGTTTAAAATTGTTTTTTTCTTCTTTATTTATACTGTATTTTTTTCTTCCACATATCTATCTCTTCATTTTAACGAATCGTCTAAAAGGGCCTGTGAAATCCATAAGCCATTCATTGTTAATCCGACGTATTTAGGTATTTTCAGGTCAAAATGAACTAAAAAATAATATAATATGTAAGATTTGCCTAATTATAGTTTCGATCTGGCTAAAACTAAAATAGGCTTGTAGAATCTACGAGTATTTTCGATTGGAAAATGTCGACTTGTACAGTAACACCCCAGTATGTCTGTATTCAAGTATATTATTCTACAATCTTTGAAAATGTATAAATTAGTTTTTTTAATGCAATTTTTAAAATTCCTATTCTTTAGCGATTGTAGAATGGTACCTTGTATACGCCGTAATATTTGTACGGGACTATTCACACTAACCGGAGAAGGCGCGACTTATATAACATCTCGATTGCAGTTTCTAAAGAAACCGTGTATGTGAAATGGGTCTTATACTTTCTTGCCAGTTTTTAACATGTTTATATAGTTAGTGATTAATCTGCGTGTGGATACAAATTTTGTTTTTTAATAATAAATAATTATTATTAATTAATGTCTTATGACATACTTATTAAAAAGACTGTGGTAGTCCAGTGGTAACGCGCTTGCTTTGAGATATCGAGTAAAGCGGGTTCAAATCCCGGGTCTCGCACATCTGATATTTTTATGTGCGAATCATTTCCACATGATTATCACTTGTCTTACGATGAAGGAAAACGTGAGGAAACCTGCATGTCTGAGAGAAACTAGCTTAGCTACCTAAGTTTTCGAAAAACATGCTCGGTCCGCTCGCACTTGTCCAGCGTGGTGGACTATGGCCTGATCTCCCTCGTATTGAAGGGGGGCCCGCGCCCAGCAGTGGGACGTTAAAAAGTGCTGAATACACAATGTCTTATGCGTTGATATTTACTTCACTTTTTCACAGTGTTAATAAATAATCTGTCGATAAGTTGATAAGTGCAATACTAATTGTCATTGACTTAAATCCCATCTCTGTTTTTCGATTATAATGTAAGGATTCGCAATCTAGATGAATGTACATATATATAATAAATGAGAACGACTTATCAACTTGATCAAGACACGTATGGACATAGATATTGTTAATTTCATCTTATTAAATATATATATATATATATATATATATATATATATATATATATATATATATATATATACTTATGTAAGATTTTGTTAACTTGCTAGTTATGTTTGCCCCCTTCTTTTATCAAAACAAGAAGTAAATTGACATTATCAGGATGTGCCCCACACAGTAGATATAAAGAGTTAAATTTGTAATTTTGTAACTGTGATATTTACAAATAAATTATTTTCTTACAAAATCTAGTTGATATTATTGATAATTTCCTTTCACATCATTAAAATTTGTCAACGCACGATTTCTTCCCCATATTTACTCACTGAATCCTTTCCTAACAGCAAATACCAAACATGAACGTAGCCCATTGGCATTTGGCTCATTATTCTAGTGACAGGGTTTTAAAATGCATGAATAAAAAATCAATATAGAAATGAAAATATAATTTTTCATAGCAACTAACATGATGTCATGGATTTCATAAGATATTTGTAAATAAAATACGTTTTTTTATAAAAAAATCTTAGTTTCTTTTGTAGAGTGAAACATAAAATATGTCAGCTGAAAAACAGTATTGCAGAATTGAATAATAAATTATTATATTTATTATATTTGTGCTTTATAAACACATGTATTTTTTATAATAATATCTTTTTTGTCTAATTTTAATTTGTAAAAGTAAATGTATATGTTACTGTAAAAGCCCATAATGGTAAATATTATATTCACCAAGTAAATCTTAGGTCTTATGTCTTTTTTATAAAATCTTTACATTTACCAACTCATGTCGAGAAATCCTGAGATATACTAGTTAAACCTAAGATTTACCAATTATAGACTTACAGTAACATAATTTATATATAAAAAAGGATAAAAATAAATAGAAAAATTATATATTAGATGCCATTAGGTCACTGCCACTTGCAATACAATCACTTGCTATTATAATCTTACTATTTGTAGCAGTCTGCACAACATTACAAGCAGCTATCTCCGCATATGTGATTCCACCGATCATATAAACTAATATTGTTCTAGGTTTTAATGAGTAAGAATAAGATTTACTATCACTTTTCAGAATTTTTGACAATGCTTTAGCATCTTTTGAACCAAAATCCAAATCACCCTGTACATTTAAATTTGATAATTTCTCATTTAATGTCTCGATTCCATTCTTTAATTTGTCAATAACTGAACCACCCACTTTTAAGTCATTTAAAGCTGACAATTTTGCCAACACTTCAACAAGAGATTCTGAACTTAACAAAGCATTACATAAAATAGCAACTAATGGGACGTACCCTCCATTAAATACATAACTTGGTGATTTCACGTCATCAGATTTTGATGGTAGTTGCTTTAACTTGTTAGCCACTGTTTGGAATTCATTTTGCCATTTTGGCAGTCTGTCACTCAAAGTTCCCAAATTTGTTAGAGATAGTTTAGGACTAGAGGGCTGCACTAATAATCCTGCGGTGACTAAATTATTAAAAACATACAAATATTTATAACCAAATGCTAATAAATATTTGCTTACGAGAGAATTGTATTCTTCATAAGACAGACCTTGAGTTAAACTCAACAAGCACATGAGTCTTAAACTATTATAAATATGTATATCTGTACCGAAATTCTCATCAACATAAGTAAAATTTGACTTTTTGTTTCTATTATTCAACATTTCACTCTCTGTTAGTGTTAAATTTTCAAATTTATTATCCATTTCTGATATAATGGTCTCACTAGCTAAAACATGATTGACTAGATTCTGCTTGTAAAGTGTGATTTGCTGTAATTTGGTTGCAACAAAATGTTTCATTTCTTGAATACCTAAGGCTTTAATATCCTCATTTTTTAACAACTTTGCTTTTGAACTCAATACACTTAAAACTTCAGAAAAATGTCTATGTTTTATTTCTCCATACAAGTTATCCATTGAACTATCCAACATCATAATTGTGTTTTTTGAAGTTTTTACTTCTGGGGTAACAAAATTTAATTTTCCTCTTTTCATTTTTGTCTCTTTACCATTAAGTTCTAGATGGCCACAGCTTATATCAAATATTTCACTCAACAATCCACTATATGTAGCTGGTGTAAGTAAGCTGGAAGCATAGTCTTGGTCTCTATCAATAATTATCAAGGCTCCTATATCATGGGATTCTGGACTTACAAAATCTCGAGCATAGCTCTCATTATAAACTTCTAAAATATCTAACACACTTGCTGATAGTTTTCCTAATGATAAAATACATTTTGGTTTACCTATCACTTGAAATAAACTCCATAAAGACATTGAAATGCTTGATAAAAGAGAATGATTTTGTTCTACAAATAACTGCTTATAAAGAAATGGAAGTTCCAAGCTAAGTAGGTAATCATCTAAGTACATTAACTCCCAAGAAAATGAATGCAATTTCACAATGTCATATAGACCTCGATTCTCTAATATAGAATCATATGATGCAATAACCTTGGGTATAATTATAATATTAAAACACTTAGCATCACTTAAAGCTGGATTCTGACTTAGAACAGAAGATATCTGATCCAAAACACATTTATACTTCTGTATGCTGGCTGGTATAAAGTATATGCGGTTGGTGTTTGTTGTAGCTCCTAATTGTGGATCCATTTTGTATATTTTGTCAACTCCATGTTGTCTGAAAATTGAGAATATCTATAAAAATTAATAAAATAAGGTTATTTTATAATCAATGAGTTCGTTTCAGTAAACTATAATAAATATTCATACCTGAGCCAGCTGACTCCACAAATTCTCTCCAAAGGTTTGATGAGAGCAGGATCGATTATTAAATCTGCCTTTTCCCCACATTGAGATAATATACTTTGCAGCTTATGTTGAGAAATTAAACTTAATGAAGGCAATTTAAGGGAAAGCGGTTGATCCATTATTTAAGTTTTATTTCATGAATACTTCACGCAAGAATTGATTTTTTTTGTTTACATACTGCGGAATTTCAAATCTTTATTTATCATTTAAGTAGTTCTTATATATTAGAATAAATACCTACTCCATAAAGTGAATTCAATTATTATTTGTTTTCGCATTCAGTATTTTATCGGTTTTCTCTATTTGACAGATTTGGTGTTTTGACATCATGGATGTGCTTGACATTATCCATTTTGACAGTAGCAAATACAGATTATATATGACTATTACTATAAATCATTTCACTAATAATATTAGGTAGTAACCTATCAAATTAACTTTTTTACCGACAAAGGAAATAATCGTGGTACTTTGCTATGATGCATAGTTCATATGATAGTAAATAGTAATATTTTTGAATTTTAATATTTTTATTCATAGCTTTATCTAATATCCTAAAATACCGCGAAAAATTGTCCTTGACAGTAATTTCCGGTCATGCGTCGTCTGTCGAGTTCGCACTCGCAGTATCTTCCCCTCTCCGCCGCTCCACCGCGGAGTGTCTCTCGTCGTAAAATTTAATTTTGTGAAATGGCTGCGAGAATTATCAGAAAAATCGTAAGTTTGTAGAAAGACCTATTGTTTAGTTTTTTTTACATTATCCTGCATGCAACCTTTTTTCCTTTTATCTTTTGCGACGGCTCGTTTAATTTCTTTTGCCATCCAAAAATAGACTTATAGTTATGTCGAAGAATTACATAAATGCGCTTTTGAAGCCTTTTCGTGAGAGTAAAGTTGTGGAAAGCTTACTGAAATTGTTCGAGTCGGGGACGAATAAGCCCTCCGGAGGGATCGCGAGTGTGAAAAACGAGGTTAACAAATATTATATTGTGCTCTTATATTTTGCGTTCGTGATAGAGGTTAAACGAAGATTATCTGATATTGTTCAGGTCCCAGCAGGGCGAGCTGGTGTAGCTCAGTACAGCACGGGGGTACGCAGGGTAACCCTTATCCCTGGTCATGGTATTGGACCAGAGATCACCGTAGCCGTTCAGAAAATATTCGAAGCTGCCAAAGTACCCATTGAATGGGATGAGGTGGATGTCACAGCTGTTAGAGTGAGTACTCGCTTCCCATGTAGTCTCCGTTATAGTTTAAAATTAATATTACACAATATAAATATTTATTCAAGCTATTTCGTTTTTATATAAAACAAAAAACATGTTGGTAGAACATTGTGCAAATGCAATGAATGTTATAAAATTAATACTAATAAGAAGAATTTTAAGTTTTCCTTTCTTTGCCAAGACTGCTCATATACTCTTAAAAATGCTATAATTATTAACATTTTCATGATATGAAATAAAAAAGACATTTTGAAAATATCACACAATATTTTAAATATAAATTGGACCTAGGTTTCTTTGCAAGAATCTAAATAATATATAAATAGCCAAAAAAAAGTGAATTTATAATCCTTTTTATGGCAATGCAAGTAATTTGTTATTTTTGTGTTTTAGTTCATGTGATTGATGTAAGCCATAAAAAATAATTTATTCATACTTTAGCAACCTGGAATAACAATATGTTATAGATACATCATATTAACCATATTTGTTTTGATTTAGGGGCCAGATGGTAAATTTGGAATCCCTCAACGTGCCATTGACTCAGTTAATGAGAACAAGATTGGTTTAAAAGGCCCTCTCATGACTCCTGTGGGAAAGGGCTACCGATCTCTCAATTTGGCTTTACGTAAGGAGTTTGACTTGTACGCAAATGTAAGGCCTTGCAAAAGCTTGGATGGGTGAGTCATAATTTTTTATCCTTTGTTACATAAATATATAGTATTTTTTAAATAATTTGGTATAGCCATTAAATTTCCATGACTCATGCTTATTGTTAATATTTTTGTGTTAAAAAAAACTTAGTCACTACTGGAGTCACAGAATTATATATTTAAAATTCAAAATATGTATGATACATGCAGATAAGTAAGATAGAAATATAAATTGTATTCAATATCAAATAAAAAATATTATAGTTTTTACAATACATTTGCATTAGGTAAAATTTAAAATTAATAAAATGTTAAAAAGGGGGGAACTGGGTAGTATTCAAAAATAAGTTTTTTTTTCCACTACAGCTAATACATTACGCTTATTAAAACTTAAAATTCATTTATTGGCAATGTAGATATTATCATTAAGGTTTTTGGCAAATTATGCAAATGTATAGATTCCAGTTTCTAGTAATTTAAACATAGTACTATTTCATCTGAAAAGACTTAAATTCAGTGTGATTCTCATATTATGAAATATTTCATTTCCAAAGGCTTAAATTCAGTGCAATTCTGATATTATGAAATATTGTTTTAAGTATTTGCATAAATAATTGTCTAAAAAGTAATATTAGGTTACATTTGAGTGAGTTTTATTTTTATTATGTCTTCTCATTATACACCTACAAACTTCTTTGCATGTAAATTGAAACTGGAAAATACTGCTTAAATCCAAAATATTTTATTTGAATTTAACAGTTTGTTTGTTTATGTAATTTTCAGTTCTTTTTCATATGTAAATTTAAAAATTAACATGTAATACTTTCTTAGATTTATGCGAATACTTGACATCTATACATATAATAAAATTGTAACTAAGTCGAATCTGTACATTAAATATTTTTTGGAAAATGTAATTGCAATAGATATTATTATCGATACAGAGTCCGAATCTATAGTTTTTAGAATTTTTGTCTGTCTGTCTGTTACCGCATCACGAGAAAACCACTGGACAGATTTTGATGAAATTTGGTATCATGATAGCTGGTTATCCGGGTCAACATATAGGATACTTTTTACCGCGGGAAAATATCTCATTTCTGAGAAAAAATACAAAAACTGGATTGTAAGAGTATACTAATATGTAAAACGTAAGAATTTGCTGTTTGATCATCTGAACGCGGAGCCGCAGGAAATGCTAGTTTTAAATAAAACTACCTTTTCGATTTTTTCGCGAATTTATTTAGATTTTTGGTTCCCTACCAAACCAAAAATCAAAATAAAATCGCGAAAAAATCCGAAAAGATAGTTTTATTTAAAATTAACATGTATTATGCTATAAGTATTTGCCTTGAATTTTAATAAATTTACTGTTTTCACTTGGAACGTGTTTTAGTATAGTAATGTATTATTTACTTATGGTTTACATAAGAAAATGAGTACAATAGTTTCTAATATTAGTCCGAAAACTTAAAACTTATTCCCAATCATGTGGAATCTATTTAATTCTAACAAATTTAACTTTTATTTACTTTTCAAATCCTCTTCTCGCCAGTAATCGAAGCGATTTTCGAGACTCGGAAAAAGAAATTATACAGCATTTTGCCGACTTCTTAAAAGAAGGAGGCAATTCGTTTATAATGTTCTTTGTGTATGTTACAAGTTAAAAATCTGGCTATACAAATATATTTTCTTAAGCAAAAATATTACCCGTGTTGGGAGAAAAATGCATGTTTTATAAAACAATTTTTGTTTCATAAAAGTTTAATATAGATATATATGCGAGCTTTAAATAAATAACACGCGCGCGATGTCGCAGTTCACTGTTATATATTTTTTTTTGTCTTATAATCTCTCACTCTATCAATGATTGATCTAATTTTCCGGAATTTCAAGAGTAAGGCGATATGGATAAAACGACACGCTTTATAATAACCGTGACTTTGTGATAATAATTCGATTCGGTGGGAGTTTTTTTTTTTAATTTAAGATTTTGATATGAAATAAGTTAATGCAGCATTTCGATATTTTATATCGATTTACGATAATCGATAATGACTAATGAATCTACTGGAAATTCGCATCGGATATTAGTCTATATTAAAAGTCGTTATCTTTTATGACATGTTAAATTCACATTAGGAAATTCAATGGTTAATTACATTAAGAATTACATGATTACGTAATATATATGAATTAAATAATCACGAATCATACGTCAGACATCGATATGATCAGTAACGAATTTTCGTGATACGATTTATCGATAAGCAGCATCATATCGGCTTTCGTTAAATCGAAGAGTCTATTCACGGTCTATTATAATAATTCAGTCTAGTTTTATCTTTTTAATAGATATCATATTTCTTTAGTCTTTTCTTTGTTTTTTTTTTCTATTTTTAGTTTATCTTTTAAACGAATGTCATACCGTAAATTTTTTCATTGAAGGCGCCATTTAAAGGCGTCATTGACTCCCGTTTTTTTTGTCAAAACTTTTTCTACATAAGTACAATGCTCTTGTGATTTTTTGCTACAAAGTTAGTTAGATAAAAACTAAATCTTGTTTTGAATTTACTCATTATTCATATGTTTTTTTTGTTTTCTCCTGATGCGTTCCCAGACAAACAGGCAGACAAAAACTCTCAAAACTATAGATTTGGCCTGTGTAAAACATGTTATAATTTTAAATATAACATGTTATAGAAGTGGAATTATGCCTGGTATTTCTAATTGTTGCCTGTCTGTCTCCATCCGTCATTCGAGAACCTGTAGATGATTTTCTGAATAAAAACATAAGTTTTGTTTCGATGAGTCGAATTATTCCAATGTTCTACGCTTTCATGTACACTAGCTAGACTTCCTATTTATGTATGTTTTTATCAAAAGAGTAATAATATACACGCAAGCGAATTGGCAGACAAATATGTATGAAATGGAATAATTGATAAGTTCTGATTCACTGAAGATAATCTCCACCTTATCTCGTACGTGTTGTTTGTGTCGTTTCCCAAAGTATACGTTATTATTATTTACAATGTTTGAATACGAACTGTATTATATAATTCACTAGCATTGCCCGCGACTCCGCCCGCGTTCAGATGACCAAAAACCAAATTCTTAGGTTTTACATATTAGTATAATTTTACATTGCAATTTTTGTATTTTTTCTCAGAAATGAGATATTTTCCCGCGGTAAAGAGTATCCTATATGTTGACTTGGATAACCTAGCTAACCTACCTAGCTATTATTATACCAAATTTCATCAAAATCCCTCCAGTTGTTTTTCCGTGATGCGGTAACAGACAGACAGACAAAAATTTAAAACTAAAAAAAAGATTCGGCATCTGTATCAATAATAATACCTATTTAAATAAAATTTTCCAAAAAATATTTAATGTACAAATTCAGCTTAGTTACAATTTTTTTATATGTATAGATTCATATCATTAACTAGCAATTTACCCTCGCTTCGCTCGCCTGCGTCCCTCGGTACGTTTTCAATAAATAAAAATCTAGTTAGGAGATAGACATAAATAAGGTAGCTATCGCGAACTTTTTGTATGAAGGACATCTCGACCGACCAGTTATTGTGTGAATTCGCATTTGAATGAAATATAAGTGTAAATAATTATTATGTCAATATATTACTCTATTTTCATCTATAGTCTATACTAATATTATAAAGAGGAAAGAATTTTTGTTTGTTTGTTTGTAACGAATAAGCTCCAAAACTACTGAAGCGATTTAGATGAAATTTGGCAAGAAGATAGTTTGAGATCCTGGGAAGGACATAGGACTTATCTCGGAAACCATCTCTTAAGGGGGTGAAAATGGGGATGAAAGTTTGAATGAGGAAGCAACCTAGGGACGAACCCGAGCGAAGCGAAGGTGAGTCGTTAGTATAACATAACGGCTTTAATACAGTCAACAAAAAAATATTAAATCGGGAAAGCCCCTGACTTAAAACTTAGTTTTAAATGTTCGACTACTTTGTGCATTTCAATTACAAATACAATTTGAGTCATGTAGGTATAGATATATGTATGGATGTATTATCTACACAAAACAAAATATACGGGGAATTCCAGTCTCGCTTTATAGATTAAATGGAAAAGTACTTGGAATCTATTTAAGTTGTTTTTTCTTTTACATTATTTTGTACGAAATAAGTCATATGCATGAACGAATTTTCCTTCATAGTCATATTATGTTATCCGTTGGCTTCTTTTATACGAGATTTTATGTAAGTGTAGATAGATACGCTCATCTCAACCACCAAAACGAAAGTCGTCCCCGTCCAGTGACGCTATTAAGGCCAGTAAGGCCAACAGCATTGGACGTTCAGAAAAAAAAAGATCAAAAATCTAAAGAATACTTAAATAAAAATTAAAAAAAATCTTATATATATAGAAGAAAGTCGTGTTAGTTACACTATTTATAACTCAACAACGGCTGAACCGATTTGGCTGAAAATTGGTGGGGAAGTAGCTTAGACCCAGGAGACGGACATGGGATACTTTTTATCCCGTTCGATTGCGTTCCCGTGTGACGTGACATAAAACTCAAGAACGGCTGGACCAATTTTTATGATATTTGAATTTTTGGATTTCTCTTAGTCCGGAATAGGATAATAAGTATTAAAACATCAGAAAAATTAACGAAAAAAAATTATATGGCTAGCGCTGGCTAATAACTATTTATCTCTATTTAAAACGTACCTAGCGACGAACCCGAGCGAAGCGAGGGTGAGCCGCTAGTGTTAAATAAATGGGGATTCCAGTCAGGTAGCATGACATCTAAGAGGAAGCCTATAGTCAAGCTTGTCTAGCGTGCAGGCTTCAGCTACAAAATAACGCTGAACGCAAAATGACAAACTATGATACAATAGAATACCTACTATATTACGTTACTGCGTCATAGGAGGACATACCGACAGACTAATATTTTTTATAACATTACGGGGTTTGGTAACTTCCATATCAGCAATAGCAATGTGCTACCTATTTCTTATCTCACTTTAATGAATGGTTTAAGCTATCTCGTAGCATCATATCTGATTGTGAAAAAATCTTATCTACCCTAAATCCGAGGTGTAAAACCAAATTAAGCTTAAAACATAAATCGCCGTTACAACATACACATAATAATTGCACATTACAAATCTGTTTTTATATCAATAAATAATATTTTACTTTGAATCCATAACAAATCTGTCATAATAATATTTTTTTTAAATTCATGTGATAAAAAATATGGATCGTTGTATGGCTTATAATAATTTACTTTTCTACTTGCCTCATTTTTCATTTGGGGGTGCTTTTTCTATCGTGACATAAAAGTTATAATAGAGAAGGATTTAATACAACCTATACATATAATAAAAATGTAACTAAGTCGAATCTGTACACTAAATATTTTTTGGAAAATCTTATAGAAATAATTAATAAACATTATTATCGATACAGAGGCCGAATTCATAGTTTTTCAAAATTTTGTCTGTCTGTTACCGCATCACAGAAAAATCACTGGAGGGATTTTGATGAAATTTGGTATGGTGATAGCTGGTTATCCGGGTCAACATATAGGATACTATTTACCGCGGGAAAATCCCTCATTTCTGAAAAAAATACAAAAACTGCAATGTAAGAGTATACTAATATGTAAAACCTAAGAATTTGGTTTTTCATCATCTGAACGCGGGCGGGCCTCGGGCAATGCTAGTTTAATATAAAATAGTTTTTTTTTTTACTTTTTGGTCAAGTTTTTTTGTACGTACTATGTAGAATGAGAGCATTTGACGTGAAAATCAACGTTTAGTGAAATGAGCTCAAAGCTGCACAATGAATATAATATGAAGAAGAATTTGTTCTATTGACCAACTCCAAAAAATAGGTGGTTCTCCATTAGGCTGTCTTTCGATTTTATTTCAATTATATTAATATCTATATAAAATTTATTTAACGTTACTTAACAAGAAAATCTACATAAATACATATTTTGAATTTTATTATTTTGCTAATATTTTCGTAATTTTACACTGAAGTTTCTCATACTTTTCATTGTTCTGTAGACATTTATAAAGTATTTTCATGTAAAAATAATGAAAATTTAATATAATGATAAATAACGATTACTATACCTAATAACTGAAAAAAACATTGAATACACAATACGCATACTATTTACATATAAAATATTAAATAACCTAATAAATGTCTCTTTCAGAATTAAAACATTATACGACAATGTAGACGTTGTGACGATAAGAGAGAACACAGAAGGTGAGTACTCGGGAATAGAACACGAGATCGTCGACGGAGTGGTGCAGTCGATCAAACTGATCACTGAGGAGGCCAGCAAGAGAGTGGCAGAGTTCGCCTTCCAGTTCGCGAGGGAGAATAAGAGGAAGAAGGTCACTGCTGTACACAAGGCTAATATTATGTGAGTATGTTGTGTGTGGTCGCGGGTTTGATTACCGCTGAGGCAAATGTGATGATGATTTCTATACAAATAGTAGACTCAATAGATGTTGATATATAAAAACAGATACACATTTCCTAATAACTATCTCTTCAAAAAGTGGCGTCGACATGTGACGTTAAATCAAAACAAAGAATAAAATTCAAAAATCAAATGTTCTAATTGTCCAAACCCGAATTCGAACTTACGCACGTCACGTAAAGTACATTTTTATCCGAAAATAATAAATAAATAAATTTTGTCATCCGAAAAGCAATGAACAAGGAGATTTGAAATTTTGAATTGTGCGCTTTTTTTATGGATTCAGTGACAAACGAGCAGACACACCACCTGATGGAAAGTAATACCTGTCACCCATAACATCTACGGTTCATGCACTTCGGTTTTTTGTTACAAAAATGCAGAACCGCAGGTGCGTTGTCACTGTGAGGACTAAGATGATATGCCTCTTGTCTGTAATTGCGCTGGTTACCTTATCTTTCGAACCGGAACACAACAATGTAATCATTGTTGCTTGGCGGGAGAAATAGATAAGGAGGTGGTATCCATCCAGTCGGACTCCTCAGGCTTGACAGAGTCCTACCACCGGTATAATAAAATTGAGGACGCTTTTGAGGCACTAATTGTGTATGTTGAGTTTTTGTATATCTATACTCAATAGTTACAGTGAGTTTTTTTTTCAGTGTACATATTCACAGCTGCCGTCAAACGGTCAAACTAACAAATTGAGATTCCAATAAACTTATTATATTTATACTGGGAACGTATTTAAAAATTATTTTGACATATTTGTTAAAAAAATCCTTGAAAAGTCACATTAATAAAAAAAATCCTTATATTTTTTATCGCAACAATAATAAATTTGGCTCGACACCAAACTCGCGTTAAATGTAAAAACATTGTTTTGTAGATGCCTGATTGGTCACAAAGCTGATTGATTCATTCAATATGGATCGGGCTACCTATATGTATGCACTATGCGATAGTTTGTGACTTTTGTGTGTTTTTAATTTTATTCACTTTAAAACGGCTGGACGGATTTGGATGATTTTTACTACATAGTCTATGACCTAGAGTATTACATGCTATGCTGTTAAGCACCTAGAGACACGCCCGAACTCGGCGAGAGTGAATTGTGAAATTTAAATCTATATATATATATATATATATATATATATATATATATATATATATATATATATATATATATATATATGAATCCCTATTTCCCTTGGTCACGCCATCACGCGGGAACGGCTGGACTGATTTAACTATTGGAAAACACTTAATTCAATGCAAAAAAAATATTTATGATCAGAATTACTTAAAACTTGGTATTAATGCTCTTCAATAAAATTAAATAAATACGTGTTTTAGCATTTTTCAAAATTCATCCTATAACGGGTTAAAATAGAGGATGAAATTTTGTACGAAACTACATTTTTAGAGTATTTCTTTGTAGTTTTAGCGCGGGTGAAGCTGCGGGTTGTACTAGTATTTTATATGTTTCAAATAAAAAAAAATCAAATACAACTACATAGTAAATTTATATAGTTATAACTAAATGGTAACACAAAAATACATAAAAGGCCTCGGCATATTACGTTTGAAGGTAACACTGGCCTCGACATCTGCGATACGATAGATAGGCGTATTAGTTTCGCCTTCATTGGCGCTATTAGCAGTGTCAAGTGACTTTCTTGATACAATTACATATTGTTATTGTTTAAAACAGGGTTTTCTCAGCCTTTTTTCTTTTGAACCTCCTTGGATTATAAAAAATATTTTTATGCCCCCTTTTATTTTTTTTATCGTAAAATATACATTATTTTGACGGTTTTTATTTATTATAATTTTAAGTTAACACAATAAACTAACTCTACGGTCCCATAGGAGGGCGCTCCGTCCTGGTTGGGAACTCCTGCTTTAAATAAAAAGTCACTTTATGAGCACTCTTATATTAGCTTCATTTGTAATTATGTAATGAAACCTTGGAAATCGATTTTTACGTAAAGTTTGCCTGGAAAAAATCTCTTTTAGTGATAAGGCCGCCTCTTTTACACTGTCATAATTTTTTGCATATCTTGTTTTCTTTTTGAATGTATAGTAAAGAATTTTATTATTGTACTAGTGACTTACCATCACTTCGCTCGTGTGCGTTCCAAAGTGAACTGTTTAGGAACGCATAAAATACAAATATCCAAAGAAAAATTCTCTTTTTTTTGCATCAGTAGCCTTCGAAGGTGTACACAGAATAACCCAACAGAGTATCATCACAATCGGCGTAATGGTTTAGGAATGCATATAGGACAAATATACGAACATTCATTTTTATTTATGCCACGGCGGCCAATCTCACTGAGACTAGTCTGGTGCGCAGGAGATATTATAGTGCACAAGTGTACGCGGATACACAAGTGCACTCTCTATTCCTGTAACTCACAAAGTCCTTCGACCCTAGCGGTGAGAGTTAAGACGCAGGAGCATCGCGACACGTACTCTCCAAGGCACGGAGACACCGCCAACTTTCCAATTCCTGGATACTACTGAGAATATCTTAACAGAAAAATACAGTAATTAAACTAGGCCCGAATCGGGACTCGAACCCAAGACCTCCAGATCCGCAATATATACTAGTCACTAGACCACCGAGGCAGTTATTATATATATTATTATTACATCCGCAGGCGCATGTCGGACGGTCTGTTCCTACGCTGCTGCCGCGACCTCGCCACCAAGTACCCAGACATCAGGTTCGAGGAGCGCTACCTTGACACCGTGTGCCTCAACATGGTGCAGGACCCGTCCAAGTTTGATGTCTTGGTTAGTGTTTTTTTTTTACATTTAATTATTAAATAGCGACTCACCCTCGTCCCTAGTTACATTTTAACGTTTAGTACACATTTCTCAGAGATGTGATATTTTCCCGCAGAAAAAAGTATCCTATATGTTGGATATTACCCGGATAACTACGTATAATCGTACGAAATTTCATCGAAATTTGTTCAGTGGTTTTCTCGTGATGCGGTCACAAACAGACAGACAAAAATTTTAAAAACTAAAGATTCGGCCTCTGTATTGATAATCGAATCTGTAACTCAGAATTAATTAATTAATTATAAATTCTCAATAGCTTTTGAACTTTCCTTTACGCGTTGTAGTTTTCCTAAATATTGATCAGCATGTCATATTAAGTAAAGTATGCTGAGCATTAAATAATATGTTTTAATAGTCTTAAATACTTTTGTCCTGAATCTTGAGACCAGGATAGTGAGTATTTTATACGTTGGTTTAAACACGTCTATCTAGAGGCAAAGTTGTAGACAGTTACAAACATCTTTATGAACTTTTACTTCATTCGCTCGGGTGCTCTCTAAGTTGCCAAAAATCGGCCAAAAGAAATAACAAATACACGCACATAAACTTACACATTAGTAATACTAGTCTGATTTATTGATGACACGTCGGGCTCAGTTTGAAGTGACCTTATTTGTTGTGCCAGCGGTCGCGGGTTCGAATCATGCTGGGGGTGTGATGAGCACGAATGTTTGGACTCCAGTAATGGGTGTTTATATTTATAATTTGTATATATTTAAAGTTATATATGTGTAGTGTATCAACTATCTGGTATCCATGACACAAGCCTCGTAGCTTACCATGGAACTAGATGGTGCTGTGTGTTAATATCCCAACATATTTATATATATTAATAATCTGACTTATTATAATAACCGTCTCTCACGTTCCAGGTGATGCCCAACTTGTACGGCGACATCATGTCGGACATGTGCTCGGGCCTGGTGGGCGGGCTGGGCCTCACGCCCTCCGGCAACATCGGCAAGAACGGCGCGCTTTTCGAGTCGGTGAGTGTTGTCACTTGTCACTTTTGACAGTTTATGTCATGTGTCAATTAAAGTTTTTTTTTTTATTATGATTAAAGATTGGTATTTAGTGGACAAAGTCAGTATAAATATTTATATACAAAGTCAGTATAAGTAGGTTGTTATGCTTTTTTATTGTAGGATAAATAATAGTTATTAAATTTACATATGTATTAGTTGGTATCATAATAGTTGTCTATAATTAATAATTTATTTTGATTTTTAATATTATTGAGTCGTCGAGTGTTAGCTTATATCATTTTAAGTTTTTTTTTTGTTTGTCTATGGCTAAAGATTGATGAACAAGGTCAGCTTGGGTTTTTTTATTAAAAAAATACTTAATCATATTAAATAGAAATATTCTTTCGGATTTGCACTAATGTTCACGGGAAAAATATAGTCCCTGAAAGCCGCGGAAAACGAAAAAAAATATAAGTAAATTTAATAACTTCGTTCTAAATTTTAAATAAAACTATCTTTTTGGATTATTCCGCGGGTTTATTTTGATTTTTGGTTCCCGACATTTCGAATGCTTTACAGCAATCATGATCACGGGAGAGACTAAGGTTATAGACGTCTCAAACACATACTTGTTACAGACAGTGTACTTGTTGTGAACTTTGTTCTAATTTTAATATTATTGAAATTAAGATTTCAATTTACGGAATTATAATTTTAAAAGTAATATGATGTAAGCTTAAAGACAAAAGCAAAATACCGTTAATGATGGGGGAAAAAAACATTTTTTTCACAAAAAAAATATAATGGAAAAATAAACTAAATGGAAATGGAAAAATAAAATAAACAATAAACACTTTTTTAATTTATATTAAAAAATATTTGTATTAGTATTTTTGATACAGATTCTGAAAAAGAATAAAATCGGGATACATTTGTCTGGTAATTAAATAAATAGAAAAATAACAATTTTTAGATGAAAGACGAAAAATTAATATATGTTTATTTTAATACAATAATAATACAACAAAATCTGGTATTGTCAGGATTTACTATATCATAAGTGCTTAGATTTGATAAGCAATAGTGAACGAGTAAGATTTAAGTGGTCACATAAAATATGATGGAAATGCAGTTTTTTATTTATATTAGTTATACAATATGTACTAGCAACTCAACCTCGCTCCTCTCGAGGTTTGTCCCTAGTTTTAAGTTTAGTATAGATTTCTCAGAGATGAGATATTTTACCGCAGTCAAAAGTATTCTATATGTTGACCCGGATAATCAGCTATCCTCATCAAAATCCCTCCTGTGATTTTCTCGTGATGCGTTCCCAGACAGACAGACAGACAGACAGACAGACAAAAATTCTAAAAACTATAGATTCGGCATCTGTATCGATAATAATGACTGCAACAGTAATATTTTCAAAGAAATATATATTGTACAGATTCGACTTAGAATTTTATTACATATATGTATAGATTCAATTACGTCAGAAAATAATGACGGTTTATTGAAATAGTTTTTTTTTTTATTGTTTACAAATACAGCAATAAAAATATAAAACATTTAGAATAAGTTTATGCTATGATCATGTTATAGCATTTTTTAGTCTTAAGTTATGTTTCATTTAGTTTAAGTTAGTCAGTTTTGGTGTTTTTTTAAATATAAATGAAATTATATATATATATATATATATATATATATATATATATATATATATATATATATATATATATATATATATATATATATATATATATTCTATTTTTATGACGATTACGTTAAGATTATGAACTAAGAAAAAAAAAATTAACTCGTTATTATTGAAAAGTTATATAGGTAATCGTTTTTTGTATAAGTGATATTACAACAAAGTTTTATTGAATGAAGAAGACAATCTTCAGAAAGTTATTTCGAAATGTAAGTCTGGTTCTTATAGTGTTGATTGGAAATTTAACTAACAGATGGGTGTGGCGACACTACTAAAACGTGTTTGCATGTCACATACACATTGTGAATGTTATAAAAATATAATAAAATTCATGTATGTATGCTTTTTACTGACAATGTTTCATGTATAAATGTCTTACGCCTGCGTGACATACTATGATGAGAAAACCCCTCAAAAAATCAGCAAAAGTCTTATAAAAATCGATTAAGCTATTTTTCTTTGCCTATGTTGCCCCGACAATGTACGTTTTTCTTAGGATGTCATTATTCTCATATTCACCCAAATATGGTCATTTCCCACAAATTAAAGTTTTGTTTAAATCAATTTTTCTGTTCTAGAGGTAAACACACACACACAACAAACTTGGGCTTATTGGTATTGTGCAAATAGACATATATCAGCTCAATATGGGGTTGAGATTTCAAATCACAGACAGACACTTTGACTTTACGTTAGTATGACGAAACTACTATGAAAGCAGGTTGTTGGTTCAATGAACTACATTGGACTATACAAATTCCCTATGACCTAGTTATTATGAAAACATCATTATAGTAATGACATAATATAAAATAAACATATAAAATATTTAAAATAACAATTTATTTTTTATTTATTTAACACTCGATTATAATTTAAAAATGTCAATTTAAATATAATTTATTTTATTTACTCAGTACGTAAAACAATTTTTTGATAGCTATATTTGTGAGGTGGTTGGGGTCACACAAGCTAATGTAATCACTTTTTATGTTATAAGTTTTGTATTTAAATTATTTATTCTATTGTTATTTTTTCAACTGACGGCATATTTCTTATTTCTTTTAAATAGTGAATTTTATATTAATACGTAGGGTATTTCCAAATGATTAGGATTATAATTTAAACCCATTGATATATAAAAACATAGATGCACATTTCCTAACAAATATCTCTTCAAAAAGTGGCGTCGTGTGACATGTAACGTTAAGTCAACACAAATTCGAACTTACGCACAACACATAAAGTGGCCTTTTAAACGAAAGCAACGTGCAATTAAAATTCGAATTGTGCATTTCTTTGATGAAACTTTTTTGAGACGCTAATTATGTATTTTGAGTTTTTATATATCAATGTTTAAGCCCTCGTTAGCATGTTTCTTTCAAATCTAACAAATGAATGTATATGAATGTGCTATGTGAAAAACTGTGTATTTATTAATCTGTCCCGAGTTATGTACCATAAGGTCAATTGTAAGACGAAACTAACACAATAAGAAATTTGAGTTTTCAGTTATCTTATTTTATATAGAAATGATATCCAATGCTGTCAATAATATTGATATGAATATATAATTTTCAAATATTATTAAAAAGACTCAAATTTCTCTACCGCAGATAATTAATAATAACATAAACTAACCACATCATGCCCTTAATAATCCATTAACATTCTAATTTCCAGGTGCATGGTACAGCCCCAGCCATAGCGGGGCAGGACAAGGCCAACCCCACAGCCCTACTTCTCTCTGGAGTAATGATGCTACGGCACATGCAACATTTTGACATAGCCAACAGGATTGAGTCCGCCTGCTTCCATGTCCTCAAAGAGGGAAAATTCCTCACAGAGGACTTGGGAGGGAGCACCACATGTACCGAATACACCAATGAGATTATAAAGAATTTGTAGATCTGTACTCAATCGAGTCGCTGGTTTTGTTGTCATTTTGTAGTATCTGTTACATACCTAAGTGCTTATTAAAGTTTTGCTATTATTTATTATTTACAAATAGTATGAATTGTAACAATTTTTAGTTTTTTTTTTCCTATTGACAATTGTATTTGAATTTTCATATTTCCATGTTGTAAGATGACAAACAGTGACTGAAACTTACAATTAGTAGTGAATTAGCTTTTAATTAGATCAATTGTTGAAATTAATATTATGTTATTACCAAATATGTGAAATTGTTCTTTATTCTGGAATGATCTTGGAACAATTGTTTAAATAAACTAAAGAAACTGCCATACTATTTGAAATTAACATATGAAGTAGAACTTTAAATGTTAATATTTTAACCATAGACGTAGAGTGGACTAAGTGGTTTTTGCTAGCCGTCAGCTAAAAATGTTGGAATGATGCGACAGAGACAAAACGAATGTGCGGCCGGTCTTCTGTATTTATTGAAATACGATTAATGAAGATTGATATTTATAACCATTTTACATTCCACTATATTATAATATTTTTTTCACATTCCATTTATAAATTCAAATTGGAATAAAAGATGGGTGTTGACCGCACGTTCGTATTCTCTCTTTGTTAATATTATGACATTGTTGCTTGGTCCATTTTCTGTCTATGGTTTTAACCAATATGTTTGTTTACCTTTTATTCCATTTTTTGACAGTATATGATTTTTTTCAATTATAACACTTCAGTTAATTCGATATGCATTTATTTATAAGTTATTTATTTGAATGTGTTACCATAATAAGGCTTTATCAATAGTGAGTTGCGGCTGTTTATTAGAACTAAGTTAATCTTGAGGTAGTGAAATATTGTAATTGAACATTATTCATAATTTTTATTCGTTAATGTCAACAATTAATTATTTAATGAAATAATAAAATTGGCTATGACATTTTTTTCATTTTAAGTGGCCTAAATGACTTGATTTTGAATTCAATTATAATATTAAAAAGACAATATAAAAGACATAGATTAAATAAATATGTAATTGTATACTTTGTAACACACTAAAATTTATATTACGAAGCCATAATCAACAGTATTTGTAATTGTATTTTAATTAATGTTAATTACCGTATAGATTCCTTTATTTGTGATTATATTTACTGTAACATTTCCTAATATGAACTTGCTAGTTTTATAATTTACCCTGTTTGAATAAAGGAGTATTTTAATATATCTATGATAATAGCGCTATTTATTTAACGATCAGATGTAATCTGACAATAAAATTTTACTTAATTATGTTTTCTCCCTAAAGCAAGTATTAAATTATTGAAAGTAAACACGTACTTTTATTTCGAATTGAATGACGGATCGTAAAGACTCGTGGATAAGGTAGGTATTTATGTATGTTTTTGAATATGGTGTCTCTCCCTCGTAATCTATATAAATAAAAATGAATGTTCGTGTGTTCCTAAACCATTGAGCCGATTATTACGAAACGATTTATTTTTTTATTTAACACGAAATATTACAGCTTAACATATAATGTTTCCATTATAGGTAAAGTTGTAAGATTATTGAACAAAACAGTTCATTATTATGTACATAGCACTTTTAATAAAAATATTTTAAAATAAATACGGCATTTTATTTTCTTCTGTGTCAACAGTTTTTACATCTTTTACTTTTACGAATGGCTAAGTCGGAAGTACATAATAACAATCATTTAGTAGCATCAGTGATTATGTAAGAATTTCTTCGTGGGTTTTCCTTGTAAAACTAATGTAAAAAAATGAGCTAATTAAATAATTCATTTTTGTATGTTCTAATCTAAGATGCCTTAAAAACAATCAGGTAAAAAGTTACCATTGTCCTTTGTGATTTTTGAGTTCATACAATTTTTTTTAAAAACGACATCTTTTTCTGGCAACTTCAAATATTAAAAAATAATATTAGCTAAATCGGTTAGGCTGTTCTCAAGTGAATTTTTTTTGTTTATTTATCATTATTTCACTCATTACCTAACGGAGAGATGAGGTTTATACCAATTTAATATTATATAATATTATGTTTTAAATATACCGTTACGGATACTTTAAACGCCAGCCATTTCGCGCGCTTGGCGTGCCGTTACAGTATAATATACATAGGCAGAGGAATGATGACTCAATTTGTAAGCGACAAAATCGCTAATATTATGATTGATTAACTTTGACGTCATGTACGGTCTGACCAATGGCGTGCGTGTTAACTATTTTGAATTTCCCACCTGCACTGTTTTTGCACTTATAATAATTATTTCCTTAAACAAAAATAAATTACATTAAAAAATGTTAATATAGGCTTAATTCAAAAGCAATAAAGATTCCCTATTATTAGGGCCATATAGTATAGTCATTCAGAGTCATATTATTTATTATCGTTGTACTCACAAGTACATAATTAAATAATCGGCTATATTGTTATTTAGGGCCACTAAAAATTGTTGGTATTTTCAATGTTTCATAGAGTTATTTATTTATGCAAGAAAATGTAAACAATCGTTTATTTATTAATTATATCGTATTTGTTATCATTCCAGGTTCACGGAACAGCCCCCGATATCGCGGGCAAAGACATGGCAAACCCCACTGCCCTCCTACTTTCCGCCATCATGATGCTGCGGCATTTACAAATGAACGAGCACGCCGATAGAGTGCAGAATGCCTGCTACGAGGTGCTACGCGAGGGCAAGTCGTTGACCGGCGACCTCGGCGGTACCGGCAAATGCAGCGAATACACAAATGCAATTATATCAAAACTAAAGTAAATATTAAATATGGAAACTTCCCTAGTCGCGTTATTTGGATATACCAAAAAAATTGTTACCAGAGCCGTAAGCATTGTTGAAAAATAGTATTATATCTAGGTCTTTTTAGCGTCAACTCTTTTTGTAAAACAGAGCAATTGAGAGTGTAATGGCATCATAATTGTTAAATACAGTAACATTATTTATTTTTATTTTAATTCATACTTTCTTAATTTTTTCTTTGGAAGAAATTATATTAACATTAATTCAATGTTCTTCATTTTAAGACAGTGGATGATATCCAACTTTCAATAAACAATATTAATATTGTTAATTTTTGTTTTATTTCTTATATATACATTAAAAGTAAAATGAATTCACATTGGTATATGATATTTTTATAAGTTTTTTAGGTATCTATTTGATAAAATGTTTAAAACCAAAATTGTCGGAAATTTTATGTTCTATAACTTTTGTAATAGATGCAAATATCATTTGACTCTTTGGAAGTAAAATACTCGTGAAAACTGATTTTTAACCCCAGACGCAAAAAGAGGGTGTTATAAGTATGACGTCGATGTCTGTCTGTCTGCGTGTGTGTCTGTCTGTGGCATCGTAGCTCTCAAACGGATGGACTCATTTCGATGCGCTTTTTTTCATTTGAAAGCCAGTTTCCTTGCGGTGGTTTTAAGCTATGTTTGATTAATATCGGTCTAGCAGTGTAAGAGTATCAGCTCTTTTCCAAAATGATGTATGGCAGTTTGGCGTATGATTACTCGATTTTATTTATACTCGTAAGTGCTTCACGCATGCCAGTGTAATCGTTTAATGACAATTTGCGCAGGGGGTTTTTAAGCTATTGCATAGCTTCTATCGCGGGCCTTGAGCGTGGGGACCGAATCCAGAAATTCCGTAACGAAAAAAAACCTAACACCCACCACTCCGACCGGCACAGCGGTGATACTTCCATCTATCGATAAATACCAGAACTTTTAATGACTTTTTGAAATATCACGCTTGTCTCTTTAGTTCAGCAACCCGCATTTAGGTGGCATTGGTTGTATTGGAAAACTACCGTAATCAGCTGTTTGTGAGAAAGTATATAGGTGTATAGGTATTTATCATCTATGTACAACAGTGAATATCTGTACTCGTATAATTTGTGTACAAAGTGTTTTAAATATGAATAAACAAAGTGCATTTATTAATGAAGAAAGTCAAGGGAAAAAAATACTGCATTAATAAAATAAATAAATAATTATAATTGCATAAATTGATAAAAATGCTATGCAATATCTTTACCGCGGCAGTCTCCGAGTGCCACACGTTAATTTTTTTAAATTTTAATTTATAATTATTGGGACCTTTAGTATCTTAAGTGGACTTAATTTTACGTGGACATGAGATAATATCAACATGACCATGGGCGCCGGGAGGGGGGTGCAACGGTGTGCACTCGCATCCCCCTGCCATGAATGAAAACAGAAAAAGTTACGGAAATAAAATGTATGAGTAAAATCCCTAAATAAATTTAGATATCTTCAAAGAACAAACGGTAAATAACATAATATGAATAAATATTATAAAGTTAATCATTTAAAGATTAGCTGTTAGTAGTTTAATGAGAAGAAGCAGAATTAATTATGAATATGGCATCATACGATGACCTCTATTTTTTATTTTTTTTAATGTCCGAAAATGCATTTATGCATACAGCATAGCGCATATTACGTGTATACATACAGTTGGTTATGTGGGACTCACCGACTAGAAAAGCCAAGCTGCTTAGTACTTACTTAAACCCAAGGGAACCTCCCCCGTTTTAATTTAAGGACTCCGCAGCCCGCAGTATCGTTTACCAAAGAGTATCTAACCACTACGTTTCGCTTACGAACTCAACCACGATGGCACGACGTACCGACACGACGGCTCACGGCAGACCTGCCTTCTAAGCAAGCTTGAAGCTTGCAACCAAGGGGTTGCTCCCACAGTCTACTCTGCTATCAGAGAAGTACCAGGAGCAACCCATACGGTACACTGCACTGGCATTTATCAATATTTTAAATTTTGAATTAAAATATTAGATTCATTACTTTAATAAAAATTACAACAACACCTTTAATTATTTTTATTTAATAATGTTTTTTGTTTTTTATTGTAACATTATCTCTAGTTAGTCTGTGATTCTAATCCTGTCGGCTGTCACCTATGACATCAATAGCTGTCAGTTGTCACTGTCAAAATTAATTTTCAAAATTCAATGCGCATGTTCGATGCATGTTGTTTACAAAATTATAACCTACAATAATATAATAATATTTTGTAGTACATTTTATTAAACCCTATAACTTTTCACAAAATGGTAAAACGGGTAAGTTATATTTATTTTATCACAAGTTTTACTTTCATATATTTTCGTTCAATTGTGCACTCCGTTCTGCTTCAGGTAATCAAAAATTCCGTTTCGGAGGACGATGGTGAATCTAATATTATTAATGAAAATGGAAAACGAGTAGCCGATTCAGGAAATAAGGATGGAAAGAAACGTATTAAAACCAAAAGTTTATACCGTCAGCCTACTGCAAACGAATTAAATCGTCTTCAAGAAACTGAGAATTTATTTAATTCTAATTTATTTAGACTTCAAGTTGAAGAAATACTACAGGAGGTTAAAGTCAAAGAGAAAACTATTAAAAGATTTCAACAATGGTTCACGCATTTCAAAACACATTTGTTATCTATACCTGAAAGTGAGAAAGAATATGATCTCTCTGATAAAACTTTTTCAAAGCTATTAAAAGTGAAATTGCCTATCAATGATAAACTTGAGAAGACAAAAGTTATGTTTAAATTTTATAAATTCAGTAATATTGAAATTGTTGGTTCTTATAACTTAGGATGCTCTATAAACTCAAAATTAGTTATTGACTTACAAATTACAGTTCCAGTAGATACATACACAAAAAATGACTCAGTAAATTATAAATATCATAAAAAAAGAGCTGCATATTTAGCATATATAGCCTCCCATTTAAACAAACTTGAAATAATAGAAAATCTACAATATTCATTTAAAAATGCTTGTGAAACAAAACCTATATTGATAATAAAACCACATGGAAAACTTGGCAACCATATATATGTGCATCTTGATGTTGTTTGTGGGATTGAAGCTTACAAGCTACATAGGTTTAGTCCAACTCGTAACAATCTAAGAGAGTCATGGTTATTTTCAATGGATGATCAAGAAAGCACAGAAATTGGTCCTCCAACACCATATTATAATAGTAGTGTGTTAAGTGATATGACAAATTCAGTAAACCAGGAATTTTTAAAGCAAATTTTAATTAATTGTGAAAATTTAAAACAGGCTGTAGTTCTATTAAAAATATGGGTGCGGCAGCGTAATTTACAAGTATCTGGATACATCATCAGTATGATAATAGCATATTTAGTTCAAGCAAAGAGAATAAATAACATTATGAGCAGTTATCAGATTGTGAGAAATGTATGGATTGCTTTGAGTAAGTGTATGTTTATAATTTTAAAAGTGTTTTGTAATATTAGGTTTTTTGTATTTAAAAAATTGTATATATACCTGAGAGTGTCATAGTTCAAAAATCGTACCTTATTAATAATAAAAATTATTTGTTTCACAAGTAGATGATAAATTCTGTGCCTACTAATTTCATTATACTTAATCCATACTCATCCCATAATCCCATAAATATTATAAATGTAAAAGTTTGAATGGATGCTTGTTACTCAATTACACCAGATCTGATGAATAGATCTGGAGGATCTTATAGTCTGGAATCATAGGTCACTTTTTATCGTGGAAAAATGTATGGTTCCCGTGGGATAGATTTGTTTTTGTCTAGGGACATACCTAAAGCAAAGTGAGGGTGAGTCGCTAGTATATTTTAAATTTGTTACAGAATCGTCAGAATGGGATAAACAAGGCATATCTGTATGCAAGGACCAAGGCTCCCCATCATTAGAAGAATTCCATGAACACTTCGCTGTTGTGTTTTTAGATAAGACTGGCTACTACAATATTTTATGGCAAATGTCTAAAGGAACCTATTCGGTATTAAAGCGAGAGAGTGCTCTAGCCATTGATATGTTAGATAATGCAAAAATAAACAGTTTCATACCATTATTTATGACACCAGTTAAGGTTTTGATGCAGTTTGATCATATTTTAAAGTAAGTAGACATAAAATAAAGTTATTTCTGTCTTCATTCTGAGAGTTGTTCTTTATATTGTGTAATATGTAATATTTTATGTAAAGATTAAGGTAAATATTTAATTTCTTTACTAAATATTTTCAGGTTTAAAAACTTCAATGAAGTAAAACAAACCATCTTAGATAAAGCTCCAAAATCGGTCAGAGTTAACTATGGCTTAGATCATCTCGCACTAGTTACTGAGACACTCCACAATTTGCTAAGCAAAGGTCTCGGTGACCGAGTGGATTTAATTCTACAGATAGTTGAAGCCGATTTCTCTTGGTCTGTAAAGAAGTCTTTGGAAAAAGAAAAAACGGAAGGGTGAGGTTTTTATTTATTGGTAATTTTTTTTAAATATTTTATAGCGGTGAATAGGGATACACCATAGAAAGCATATGATTCCTAATTTGGAAATTGGAAAAACTTTCTATACCATGTTAAAACATAGATCATTACTCAAATGTTAGTGGTGTTATTATTTTTACTGTATCTTAAAGATGAGACATAAGGTTCAAAATTGAATAATTTGTCACACAGGACCAAGCAGCCAAAATTTTTTTAACCATTATTTCATATTTATCTTAAGTTTTTATTTTCATTCATAAAAATCATATATATTTTTTATTATATATATATATATATATATATATATATATATATATATATATATATATATATATATATATATATATATATATATATATATATATATTTATATATATATAATAAAAAATAGTATATATTATAATTCTTATATTTTTTAACCAAATTCTGGAAAGGAGGTTTATGATCGTTTGCATGTATATTCTTTTTTTAATAGTTTCAAATTATAATCATTTTAAAATTAAGTTGTTTAATTATTACTGAGCAATTTCCAAAAAGTATTTATTATGTGTGATGTTTTTTAGTTATAAGGAGAAATTGTCATTTGGTTTTATATTGAACCATGAGAATGCAATAAACATAGTTGATAGAGGACCTCCAGCTAATCTTCCAGAAGCAGAAGAATTTAGGTAACAACAAATAATTTATATAGCTATACAATATATGTCATGTTGAGTAAGTAATATACATATATTACTTATTCAAGTGTATACACAGATGTACATGAAACATTTTTTAAAAACAATGACTGTTACATACTGTGTACAGAATTTAGACTCCAAAACAATAGTTATAATTTTTTTTTGTCTGTTTGTATATCAATTTAAATTTTGTGTAGTGGTAACTTATTACTCGGATCAACATTTAGCACACCTTTTACTACAGGAAAATCTTTCATTCCTACTATAACTGATTTTGTCAAATCCTCCTTAGGATTTAATATGGCTAACGTTGGCTAAGCCTTAAGAGACATGTACACCGAAACTAATGTACTAGAAAATTGTAGATTTTAAAAAGGCCTACAAAAAAGTCCAATGCCATATTATGTCTATCTCGCAAGGTATACTCGCAATAAGTATTTTTTTCTATTTAAAATTATTATTATTTTTTTAATGTATACCATAAATTACAATTATTTATGAAGACAATATTATTAACCATTTCAGAGCATTCTGGGGAGATAAATCTGAGCTTCGCAGATTCCAAGACGGCTCCATCACGGAGGCGTGCGTGTGGAGTGCCGACACGCTCGCAGACAGGCGCAACATCCCCGCACAGATAATAGACTATCTGTTACAGATTAAATATGGTAGTGTTTTTTTTTATTTAAATACTCGTATATGTAATATGAATCTATACAGATAAATAAAATTGACGTTGAAATGTCTGTTTGTAATGTCAAAATATCAGTTTTTTTACTAAATGCATATGAAAATATATAAGGTAATTATAATAAAAGACAATTTTTAAAAATTTTCATATATCTTTCTGTCTGATTGTTCCTGCTAATCTCCGAAATGGACCGATTTTAACGGGACTTTTAATGGCAGATATGTTATACGAAGTAACTTAGATTAAGATACTCCTTATTGCATCCTACTTTTATTTTAGAAAAAAAATGGGTACCGCGCGAAAAAAATAGCGAAGCGAGGGTAAGTAGGTAGTAGATAATATAATTTCGTACATAAATTAAAAAATAAATTACCTTTAAGTTCATATTGGTGTGTGAATATTCTTAGATATTTTTATGGTTCATATTCAATTGATACATAATCTAGACAGTACAATAGAAAAATTATAACATTCACACATAGACACGGCCAAAATAAAACTTTCCATTTCATTTTCATATGTTGATTAATTATAAAAATCACATGTTAATATCACAATTTCTAATTTAATTGGTCATAGGTTCAAATTTAAAAATAGTAAAAGTAATTTAAATATAATTCCAGGTGTCCCACCGGAGCAGATCTTCCACATCAACTCTCAACTGAACGACCTGCTAGTGAGGAAGTCTGATCAGTGCCAGCAGATGGAGGAGACCGCTCTCTCCGTGTTACAGGCTTTTGATGAGTTGCGGAGAGATATGAGAGGGCTGACGCAGTTGCCGTTGGAAATTAGTGCGGTTTATGGTAAGTATTGATATTTTTAAGTTTTTTTGTTATAAATTACAATTGGATTCAATTTTCTTATCGCATGTTACTCGGTATACTTAGCGAATGAGAGCTAGACGGAAATAAGTGTAATATTTCGACCGTCACGACACTTATTATTATTTACTAAGAGCACCTCGTGTGACGTCACAAGTACCAGGCGAGCATACGTGTTATGTTGTTTGTATGCACTCTTTGACGGAGCCTCGTGACAATATAGATTAAGAAAAAAACAAAAATTAAACTACCATAAATAAACCTCTATCATAGTCCAAATTGCTACGATTTAGGACCTATGCACACTATGTTTTACATATTTATCTATTTTTTTTGTTTCGCTTTTTAAAGTCATGGTGTGAGAACGTTAGTGACTTCCTAGTTATAGGATCTCGTAATCGTGGAGGTTAATGTCTATTTTCTAGTTAAAAGCTTGCTTATATATATAACTTTGCACAGGCACGTCCCCCGTGTTCAGCTACTGCGAGCCCTTCCCGCCGTGCCCCCCGCAGGCCCCGCGCCGGGGGCCCCGGCGGCGCGGGGCCTGCGCGCTGCTGCACGACCAGGGGACCTTCGTGCCGGAGTATACACCTGCTAGTGACGTCGTGGTGGAGCTTAGTAAGTTCTTTCACTTTTTTTTTTAAATTGAGTGCTTCCATTATTTTTTTTGGATTTCGAATTTCTCATGTAATAGAGATGTGCTGTGTTTGATCGAATTGTAATTCGTTTTATATATTATTATATATATTCAGCTATTTTTCATGTTCGGTTTTTAAATATTCGGTAATTGGCTGAATAATTACCGAATATTTAAACACTGTTAGTTTCAGATTGATTTATGTCAAAAAGGTTTTATTCTCAAATCCGTACATAGTGATTGTATCTCTGACTTCTCCATTCTATATAACATTGGCGAAGTAATCTGTGCTCAATTGATATGCTTTGAAGCCATCAACAATAGAATAAAATTGAGATTGTATCTGAAATAAAGTTACTGTTGTGTTACCACCATATATTAACAAATAAAAAAATCATAATGATGAAATAATATATATTTTTTCTTATAGCGCACAGTGGCAAATGGCCGGGTGACATCGATGCCTTCCGCTGTCTAAAAGCGGCTTTTCACTTACAAATCGCTGAACGATTAAACAAACAGTACTCCCTCCTAACTCAAGCCTATGACACTCACGTCGATGTGCTCAAAAATGGTTTAGTCTTTCGCCTAAGAATTGCTCACGCTAAAGAGATAACTCTCATGCGGAGAGAAATACAGAGGGGAGTGGTGAAGTTCAAGGAGACTGAGGAGAGTTTAAATTTGGAGCGGGAGAGTTTTTTGTTGCCGAGATTAAGAGGGGCTTTACATGGGTAAGTTATTTGTTTGAATTTTTAACATTTATATAAAAGATAAAAATTCACACCTGTATATAGTTCTGTAATCAACAGTGACAGATTCAACCAATTTCTATCGGTTTACCATTTAAAAATCCAGTAATCCACCGTTGATAATAAATTATTAATAAACGTAACGTACTATGAGGTTTTTGATTTTTTTTTTGCGAATTTATTTTGATTTTTGGTCAAATATTCGTGTAAATTTAAGAATAAATAACATACTGGAATCTTTTATTTAAACTAATATAACAGCTGCGCCAAATCATAGGCACAAATGCAACGAGAATATATTTTAACGTCATAAAGATAGCGAGAACAAGCCGAATAGCTTTAGCTTACCTTTTTCATACTACATTGAGCTTTATTACACTTTTTTTGTCCGTTTTTTAGGGCTGCTTACGTTCCTTAAATTTATAACCTTCGCCATGAAAGTTTCAATACGTGAAAAAATCATAAATTGAGTTTCGTTTAAGCTATTTTGTTTGTTATGTTGGAGCGTATTACCTTCCTTAAAATTTCACCGTTCGCCATTTTTGAACATAAAGACTTGTACACAACCAATTTGCATTACTCAACAGTCTTCACCAAAAGCACCCAGCTTTCGGCGGCACAGTGTGCCTGTTCAAGCGCTGGCTGTCCAGCCACCTGCTGGCGCGCCACGTGCCGGCCGCGGCGGCCGAGCTGCTGGTGGCCGCCGCCTTCCTGCTGGCCGCGCCGCTGGCCGCGCCCGCGCAGCCCACGCTGGGCCTGCTGCGCGTGCTGCAGCTCCTGGCCGACAAGGACTGGGGGAAGGAGATGCTGGTGGTGGACTTCAATGATGATATGTCACGTGAGTTGGTTATCGAACACGCTACACTCGGCACACTTCGCGAATGAAAGTGAGCAGAAATAAGTATTTCGAATGTCACGACACTTTATTATTGTTTATTAGGAGTGTTTAATACACATGGATATAATAAATACGAGTATAAGTTAATTTAGTATCGAGTTTTAATTGGCTGGCGATAACTTTTTAAATTGTTGTAATGACACTTCGGTTAGAGTAAAGAATAAAAATGACTTGACAGCATCAAAAATACATTGTGGAGTTATATTTTAGCTAAAAGTAAATAAGTTTAGTACATGGTAAATTTGTATTTTGCACGTACTAAACTTATTTACTTTACGATCCTTGTGGACCATCCCATTTGACTGTTGTATGCGCTCTTTGATGAGGTCCTACATATTATATAACGAGCACTCCTCGAGGTCCGTGGTTTCCTAGTACTCGTGACAAAGATACCCGGCGATCATAAGTGTTGAGGAGATCGTATGCACTCTTTGCCGACGCTCTACATACACAACGAGCTCTCCTTGAGGTCCGTGGTTTCCTAGTACTCGTGACAAAGATACCAGGCGATCATAAGTGTTGAGGAGATCGTATGCACTCTTTGCCGACGCTCTACATACACAACGAGCACTCCTTGAGGTCCGTGCTCCTCTAGTACTTGTGACAAAAGTTAGTAGGCAATCATAAGTGTTGAGGAGATGTGTATTGTAATAAATTCGTGTGCGCTCTGTGCAGGCTTTTCTTCTAAAAGCTTCAACATATAATTTAGGTTACTTTATGTTTATGATACCCTAGTAGTTAATATTCGTGACAATTTTTATCAGCTAATTTATACCAAAGGAAGACACCGAAAGGAACTTCGTTCTTACCGGGATCGATGTTCTACGACATCGACAGACTTTTTTGTTCGCGGCTCTGTTTGACTGTCACACCGATGTGAGATATATCAATTTGCAATATCACTTAGATACATTGAGTCTGAGCCCGTTATAGCTAGAATAAGTAATAAACGCTCATTTATGAACTTTCGGATACGGCGAACCGAATTAGGTGACGGCGGCCAATCTCGAAGAGCCTTCTGCACAAGATGTTTATAGTGCAGCGTGTGTGTCTGTGTACACGCAGACACAAGTGCATTCTTTATGCCTGTCACTCTCAAAGTCTGAAGGGACCACATTTCGACATACGCGGTGAGAGAGGCACGGGGGTTAGTGGTCACACTGTTTACTCTTTGAGACTTTCAAACGAATAGATATAATTGCTAAATTTGACCCGACCCTTGGTTGAAATTTTTATCTGTATGTCTGTGTGCATTTCAGGCAAAAAGTACTGATTAGATTTTAATTAAATTTTATATGGTGATAACTTATTTATTGCTTAGGTCAACGTTTAGAGTATCTTTTACTATATGGACAAACTCTCAATCCCGCGGAAAAATACAATAACTAGTTCGGTCGAATCGTCTTTGAAAAGCTCACGCTAATTAAACTAGGTTTACCTTAAAAGGTAAACAAAACAATGTATGTATTAAAAAATTGTAGGTCTTAAAAATTCCTACAGAAAAGTCCGTAATAGCATATATTATCTATTTTCTAAGGTACACTCTGAGTAACTCTTTTTTATCTACTTAAAACTCACCTGATTTCTTGACTATAGTTTGTTTTTAATCTCAGGACTAAATTAACACATGAAAATGTCAAAACAAATAATTCTGCCAGCTCTTTTGTGCAGTGTTGTACTTACGATACCGGTTTGTTGAATCGTAACTTTTTATCTTTGTTAGACGGTTCGCTTCAATTTAAGAATTGAAGA
The DNA here is from genome assembly GCA_951806755.1 of Brenthis hecate. Taxonomy (NCBI): domain Eukaryota; kingdom Metazoa; phylum Arthropoda; class Insecta; order Lepidoptera; family Nymphalidae; genus Brenthis; species Brenthis hecate. The sequence goes on from OX638253.1 coordinate 20,448,990, forward strand.
AGAGAAAATTTAAGAATTGCAAAAACTGGCAACCCACGTAATGTCAGTTTCGTCTCTGAGATTAAAAAGCAGACTATGAAATAGTTTGTTGATCAATTTCCAGGCGAAGAAATATCAGAAATGGAGCGTAAGTTTGTCGCTCGGGAAACAGGAGACCCATACATGTACATAGCGACGCCGTACGACGGCGCGGCGCGCTCGCCCTGGACGCGCGGCGCCGCGCCGCCCGCGCTGCGCCGCGCGCGGGCGCTGGCGCGCGCCGCGCTGCGCCACGCCGGCGCTGCGCTGCTGGAGGACATGCAGGATAATATATTGGTATGTGCGTGCGTGTATGTGTCTGTGATCTTTTTCTCTCTCTCTCTTTTTTCGTACGCGTGTGCGTCTCGGTGTGTGATAGCTCTCTCTCTCTCTCTCTACTATCCTGGCCATAGAAAAAAACTGTTTCGAAAAATGGATATGAAACATGAAAACTAAAACTGCAAAAAATGTAATCTTCTTCTGATCTGTTTTTTTTAAATCATATAACTTATCAATGGTAGATTCTATTACATATTTTATTATCTATACATATTTAATAATGTGTGTTACCTGTGTACAGCAAGCGTTCGTGCCGTCCCTGTCGGGGTACGACGTGCTGGTGCGGCTGCGGGCGCGGCTGGTGCCGCACCGCGCGGAGCGGCTGCAGGCGCGGCCCGGCGGCCCGCGGCCTCCGCCCCCCGCCGCGGGGGACGACCTCATCCCGGTGGTGGAATTCCATCCCGTTAACAGATACTTGGACGAGTTGAAGGTATACATACACTAGCGGCTCATTCTCGCTTCGCGCGAGTTCTCCTCTAGAAAAACAAAACAAACCTATCCCACGGGAACCGTACATTTTTCCGGGATAACAAGTAGCCTACGTATTATTTCAGGCTATAATCTTTCTCTGTGCCAAATTTCATCCAGATCCGTTCAGCCGTGAAAGAGTAACTAATATCCATACTCACAAACTTTCACATTTATAATATTTATACACACATATATATATATATATATATATATATATATATATATATATATATATATATATATATATATATATATATATATATATATAACTCCAGTACCGCTGCTTCCTTCATTAGTTATGCTCAGGTTCTTATTCTGAGGCTTCTTCTTTCTGAACTGGTGTTAAACTATCTTTTTATTTATTAGTTTAGTAAATGATTGTTATAATTTGAAATTATTCTTTACTTCTTCGAATTTTATATTGTAAATTTAATTTGGACCTTAAGTTAAAAAGTTTAAAGTCCAATTGAAATCGATTGCTAAAAAGCTTAAGGTCTAATTTGAAAATGAATTATTTTGCTATCCCAGTCAGCGTATGGCGAATTCGCGGAGTTCTTCCACGACGCTTACGGCGGAGACATTATTGCCGTGTTGTGGAAGCCTGACATACACGAGCCCAGGGAGTTTCAGGTTATTTTTTTTATTTATTACTGTCTGGTGTCTTTTGTATTTATCGCACTGCTGGGAGTGGACCTTCCTTCTATACGAGGGGGATCAGGCCATAGTCCACCACGCTGGCCGAGTGCGGGCGGACTGAGCATCTCTTTCTAAAACTTGCTAGGTTCACTCAGATTAGGTTTCCTCACGATGTTTTCCTTCACCGTAAGACAAGTGGTCATAATTTTGGAAATGATTCGCACGTGAGAATATCAAGATGCGAAATCCGGGATTTGAACCCGCTTCCCTCGGTTTCCCAAGCGACCGCGTTTCCACTTTGCCATAACTGTTCTATTTGTGTTTTTAGCAAATTTTAATTATAAATTCCCACGCTAAGTTCCTTGATCCTTATTATAAAATATCACGTATATTTTCTATAAATATCAGAATATGTAACTCATATTTAAATCTTTTAACTCTTTTTTGTTTCAACGTAACTTTAAGAAATAAATAAAAGTATCTTTTTGGATTTTTCGCGAATTTATTTTGAATTTTGGTTCCCGGCGTTTTGAATGCTTTACAGCAATCATGGTCGCGGGAAAGACTGTGACTCTAAATCCGAAAATATAGTTTAATTTGACGCTTAGTATGGAATAGATAAAGTATACATACATACATACATAGGTACGATAAGTTTTATACCCCTTACTTGAGAAATGATTGATTCCACATACAAACTTCCACTCTCTTAGGGGATGATTTCTGGGATAAAAGTTATTCTATGTCCTTCCCAGGGTCTCAAACTATCTCCATACTAAATTTCATCTAAATCGGTTCAGTGGATTAAGCGTGAAAAGGTAACAGACAGAGTTACTTTTGCATTTCCCCTTCCCTCTGGACTTTTGACGAAATAAGACGTGTACAACAACTTTTTCTTATTTTAATTAATCAAAATTTACTCAGTAAAATGTGTTCAAATAATAGGAGTGCAGAACTATTGAAGAGTTAACGCAACTGTGAGCGATACTCTGTGTTTAGTGTGAGTGCGTGCGACAATCATGAACTCTGTCTCTCTCGAATTTGATAGAATCGCGCGTAATAGCATAGGATAGCAGCAGTTTGCACGCTTTACTCTGTCAAGAGCTCATATTACATTGGACGGACATTGAAATAGTACGTAATTATCGCGAACGCCCAACTTGTCTAGACCGGTCCCTCGCCGAGACTTCTCAAAGCATACACTCCTGGTACTAAGACATTACAATATTGTAAAGATGCCGATTAATCGCTCCCCACCACAAACGCAGCAACTGACAACGCCCGCTTCGATTTTACACTGCAGTTCGGAGCCTAACTTGTTAAATGAAACGGATACAGAGAGTTTAAATATAAACTTGCGTCAAAAGCGAAAGCGCTTTGACTCTGATAGTGGAACACAATCACAATTAACTTCCTTTATGAATGAGATGAAAAATATGATGCTGGAATTTAAAAAGATACAAGAAGAAAAAATGGAAAAAGTTTACTCGACATTAGACGATATTAAAAAGCAGAATAGTGATATATGCGCGTCCATTGAATTTATGTCGAAAACCTACGAGTCCTTAAATGAAAAAATTCGTAAATTGGAATTGGACCGCCAAGATAACTTGCAATACATACAATCTCTGGAAGAAAGGGTTGAAGGTTTCGACCGTGGCTCCCGTTCCTCATGTATAGAAATCAAAAATATACCAATGCAGGGATCAGAATCTAAAGAGCAGTTACTAAATATGGTTATAAATATTGGAAAAAAACTCAATTTAAACATTTTACCCCATGAAGTTTATGACATCTATCGTATTCATAATATTAAAAAAAATTTGGAAACAAAACCGATTATTGTAAAATTTACAAGTGTCATAATAAAAGAAAAAATAATTGATCTGTATAAAAAATTTAACAAAGGCGGTTCATATTTGACAACCGAGTCCATTCACATTAAGGGAATTAACAAACGTATTTTTATATCAGAAAATCTAACAAATAAAATGAAGCGACTGTTTTTCTTATGTCGAGACTTTGCCAAGGTAAATGACTACAAGTATTGCTGGGTATCACACGGCAAAATATTTGTGCGTAAATCCGATGGAGGACCGCTGCGACAAATAAAAAGTGAAAGTGATCTAACGTCAAATCAACAAAAGTGACTATTTACTTTATTATTTTGCTTGTTAATCATAGCTATAAAATACTGTCATATAGTTTTTAAGCAATTCTTAAACTTTGAAACATATCATGTAAGTGCTACCCTAAATTGTTTTTGCTGGCATGTATTATATACTATTTTCTGTCTTCTATTTACTAAAAATAAGAACATGTTTTTATTACGATTTGTAGACATAATATGTACTTCTCATACTATAGTAAACAACCACCACATCACACACACTTCTATACACAACATTTTAAAATACGAGTACAATCCAATTGATTTTTACTCAGCCATATCCTATGTAAGTTTTAGTGAACTATATCTAGTGCTACTTCCTCTCAATCCGTATAAATATATAAACATACAATGTATATTATGTATATTACATAAAGTTTATTGAAAACTGTATGAACAATATCTCTTTAGGCATAATAATACCTCTAATACTAATAATTTTTTTAATATAAATAAACCATTTACTTTACTATAAATATGATTGATATTCATAAGATAACAACAGAAATAGAAAATATTCATGTATCGAATTCTTTCCTTTGTTCTCCGGAAGACTGTGGCTCACATTTAGTTTCGAATAATTGTAACACGTTTAATATTTTGCATGTTAATATTAGAAGTATAGGATGTAATTTTATACATCTGTTGACATTAATTGAAAGAATAAGTGTAAACATTGACGTAGTAGTTTTATCTGAATGCTGGCTTAGTAAATGTAATAATTTGCCTATATTACACGGTTTTACTTCTTATTCATCTAATCATACTCACCAAAATGACGGGGTTGTTGCCTACATCAGGCAAACTATAATTCACACCGTTGAAAAGCCAGAATTTTACGATGCAAATTGTCTTATTTTAAAATTAATGAATACAGCAGTAATCGTTGCACTTTATCGCTCCCCATCTTTTAGAAATGTTGATAGATTCAATAACTCCTTAGATAAAACCCTATATACCTTACGTATGTACAATAATATAATGGTAATTGGAGATATTAATATAAATATAGCTTATAATAGCAATGATCCTCATTCTGATTCATATCTCAATCTTGTGTCCTCACATGGCCTGCTTTCTGCGCATAGTTTCCCGACTCGTGGAAACAGCTGTCTCGATCACGTCATGCTAAAATCAAAGCAAATCTCTACTACTTTGGTTCTGGATTCCTTTATTACAGACCACGCGCCGGTGATTATTTGCTCTGATTTTAAAATAAAAACCCACGTCATGCGGCGCTCTGTGATAAAACTTAATGAAACGAGTTGTCTCGGAGAGCTAGAAAAGTATGATTTCTCTAATGTTCTGTGTGATAACGATGCTGAAAGGGCGGCGACAACACTTGTAACAGCTATTTCTGGAATTGTAAAAAAACACTCCAGAGAAATAACTGTAACTAGTAAAACGCGAATCCTAAAGCCCTGGATTACACCTGGGCTCTTGCGATGCATCCGGAACCGTGATAAACTTTTTAGAAAAACCAAGAAAAACCCAGAAAATACCGAACTCTGTATAATTTATAACCGGTACAAAAATTTTTGCAATAACCTTCTTAAACGAATAAAAAAAGAATTTGATCATAATAACTTCCTAAAAGCTAAAAATAATGCCAAAGCTACATGGGATTTAGTAAAAAATGTAGGCTATCTCAAAAAGTCATCTAAAGCATCTACAGACCTTTTTATGTTAGCTGATGAACCATTTTCTGCAGTTTCAGCTGTTAACAAGTACTTTGCTAGCGTTGGCAGAAATATAGCCACGCAAATTACGAATTTTAATGATCCAGTCCTACCTGATAACTTATATACCACAACTGTTTCCTTGTCATCTATCTCACTATATAGCACTGACTATACTGAAGTTGAAAATGTCATAACAAATCTTAAGAATACATCAGCGACAGGATGGGATGGTATACCTACCTCGCTGGTAAAGTCGGCTAGACATATCTTCATACCAATGCTGGTCCATATTTTTAATTTGGCGATTGAATCCGGTATCTTTCCCAAAGTTTTTAAAAAAGCTCTGGTACACCCAATCCATAAAGGCGGTGATGGAAACATTGTCAGTAACTACAGGCCTATCTCAATTCTAACTACGTTATCTAAAATATTCGAAAAACTTTTAAATACTAGACTCGTTAAATATTTAAATAAACATAATATCATTGCGGCTAACCAATATGGCTTTAGGAGTGGCAAATCTACAGAAGATGCTGTTTTGGACTTAACAAATTCTATAGTAAAAAATTTCACTAAGAAAGAAAAAACTATTGGTATATTTTTGGATCTAACAAAAGCATTTGACACTGTTTCCATCCCTAACCTTCTTCAGAAATTACACCAGGTGGGTGTACGAGGAGTTGCAAATGATATTTTTAAGAGCTACCTTGAAAATCGTTCACAATGCGTTGTTATCGATGGTGTTATGAGTGCAGAGGAAAATATAGATTTTGGAGTACCTCAAGGCAGTGTCCTTGGGCCGACTCTTTTTCTCATTTATGTAAATGAATTATCCAAACTGAATTTACAAAATTGTAAAATAATATCATATGCCGATGATACAATTCTTCTTGTTAACGGGAAAAATTGGGCTGAAGTTACAATATACGCTGAATCTGCATTATCTGCTGTCAATAAATGGTTACGCAAAAATAGTTTAACTTTAAATTTAGATAAAACGAATTTTATAACCTTTGCTCCTAGCAGTATTTCTCTTCCGTCTCCCCCCGTTAAAATTTTTATTCATAATCCAAGTTGCACTAGAAATATCGCTTGTAATTGCAGAAGTATTAATAATACCAATCAAACCAAATATTTAGGCATATACATTGATAGCACCCTTTCATGGCACGAACACATTAAAGTTACCTGCAATAGACTTCGGAAACTAATATTTGTATTTAAAAGACTTAGAAACATTGTTGACTTGTCAACACTCAAGAACGTGTATTATGCCCTCGTACAATCGATCTTATCATATTGCATCACTGCCTGGGGAGGCACCGATAAAAGTAAATTAATGCGTTTAGAAAGGGCCCAAAGATCTATACTCAAAACAATGAACTTTAAACCTATATATTTCCCAACTGTCGAACTGTATAAAATTTCTAAAGTACTTTCTGTTAGAAAATTGTTTTTACTCCAAACCATACTAGGTAAGCACTCACAAACACCTTTTGATTACCACATGATCTCTAATAAACGCAGATCAGATTTAGTTTGCAAAACAATTCGTATTACATCGGCTTTGGCTAAACAGCATTATGATTTCTTTTCCCCAAATTTATATAACAAAATAAACAAAGTTCTTAATATATATCCCCGAACCTTACATGTATGCAAAAATATAATTACAGCTTGGTTGTTAGACTTGACATATGAGGAAACCGAGAACTTACTAAAATAGGTACATTTTATATGGCTGACACACATGCACACACACAAACACACACACACACACACACACACACACACACACACCACACACACACACCACACACATTCATACACACACACACACACACACACACACACACACACACACACACACACACACACACACACATACACACATACACACATACACACACACACACACACACACACACACACACACACACACACACACACACACACACACACACACACACACACACACACACACGGACATACCGTCAATCTACTTATACTATACATCATATCATAACTAATATCTTAAATTAATTTAACTTTTAAATCTTATATTGGAACATAATGTATATTTCTTTCTTAATCTGGAGGTGGGCGTTAATGATTACGACACAGTTTTAACTAATGTAGTCATTATCGAACATAATTTTGTAAATTGTAATCTTTAAAGCGTGTCCAATAAAGATTTTATTATTTATTTATTTATAATACAAGTGGTATTAGTATAGATGTCAAATATTCGCGTAAATCTAAGAAAATATTATTCAAGAAATAGTTTTAAATAATCAGTATTTAATACTTTCTTATATTAACGCCAAAATTTGCCATTTTAAATAAAATTATCTTTTCGGATTTTTTCCCGGATTTATTTAGATTTTTGGTTCCCGACGTTTCGAATGCTTTACAGTAATCATGGTTGTGGAAGAGACTCTCTCCGAAAAATCCGAAAAGATAGTTATATTTAATTAGTTTTTTTCTTATTTCAGATTATCTTTGTTTTATTTCAGATTGCAAACGCAAACGCACTCAAGCCTGTGACAATAAATGGAGAGATCAAATATAAAGTGAATATTGAAGCGATCGTAGAAGACTTTAAGATTCTCGGCGCGGGGCTCGTGGTAGATGTTAATGTCAATACCGACGCTTAATAAATTTATTTTATTATAATAGATTTTTTTTAATGTTTGCGTTATTATTTTGTCAATTTTGTTCAATTTAAAAAAAAATATTTCAAATTTTTTAATACGCTTTATTTAACTTCACTTGTAACTAATTAATTAACAATGTGCTAAAATCTTAGAAGTCACTTTTACATACTTCTAATTGTCGTGTCGAAATGAAACTTTGTTTATGTATTATATATGTAGTTCGAATGACAGTATTATAATTTGGTATCTTGGAGCTAATCTGATGATGCAGCCAGGAGGTGGATAGTGGAACTAGTGCCAGATTTAACCTTAGCGCCGCCCCTGGGCATAGTAAAAAATGCCGCCCAATTATCGTAATTTTGCATAAAATGGGTATAGTTTCAATAAAGTTTAAATTTTATTAATTATATTTTTTTTGAAAAATGCAGAAAATTATTTTATAAATGATATTAATTTTTCGAAAAATGTACCTACTAGTTAATCTTTTTTTATTGTTATTTTGTCGCCCTGGACACTAGCCCCGAGTGCCCCTCGTGTAAATTAAGCGCTGAGTAGAACTGTTCAGTGGCTATCAGTACATCCCTCGAGTTAGGGCTCATATGATTCGTCTTCACGATTTTTCAAGAGCTAGTTTTTTTCGTTTTTAACGAATTATTTTACTACTTTATTTCTTATCGACTTCAAAGTAGCTGGAAGTACACAGTTGATGTATATTTCTTTTGTGTGTATGTTTCGACGTTACGTTATATAATTTGTCACATACTTATTAATTAACGTGTTTACTTTTTTTTAAGAATCCAAACTTTCCATACAAAATACATTTGCTAAATGTAATATTTTTACATTTTTGTAACTGACACTTGACATTTTTAATATTTTTTGACATTTCGGACTCTTTCCGAGGACAATTTTGAGACACTGACCGTGTAGTATCTTGGGGTTTTATATATCAATGGTTTAAAAAAATTAACTTAAACAAATTAAGCGTTTTTTGTCATCCTTACAATATAATTATATGTTACTGAATATAATAACGTGGAGGCACCAAGACAGATAATTTTTGATTTTCAATTATTTTCAAAGTGAAGTGAATTTGACAGTGTTTCAATTTTCATTTAAGTTCATTACGAACACTATTTTAAACATACTTATATAAAAATACGTAATTGTTAAAAATTATTATTGTTATTAGTCCAATCAAAAATAAAATACTTTAGTAAAGAAAATATTTAGTAAATAATAATATGTACATTTCTTAATACTGTATTTTATTATATTATGAAACGAATTATTATAAAATTTGCAAGAATTTTATAGTTTTAATTGATAAGCATTGTATAGAAAAGCAATATGATTTTGAAGCTCAATATGAAAATATTGTGTTTATAACAGACTTAATATTTAAAAATGTAGGCCCATGGGCGTCGGCAGGGAGGTGCACCTGGGGTGCACTTGCACCACCCTATCATTAAGAATAATATATAGAAAAATTTAGAGAGGTAAAGTTGTATTTATTAGTAAAATCTCTTTTTAAATTTAGATATCTGCGAAAAAAGTTGACAATTAAGATATGAAAAAAAATTATAAAGTTAATCATTTAAAGGTTAGATAATTGTTTAATTTAAAGAATCTAGAAGCAGCTGCACCTTCCTGGAAATAATACTGCCGCCGCCCATGGCCGCGCAGCTATCATTTAAAATTAATTTAAAAAACGAACTCATTTAGTCATTTTCCGGGCTTACTTCACTTTTGCTGACAACATTCAATAATTCATAAGTTATACATTCAATAAATTAAAATATTATATTACAATTAAAATTTAAAACATTAAAATAACACTTATTAAACTCAATAACATAAAAGCATTATAAGTAACATTTCCCGAATTAATACTATTACCACTTTCCTTCACAAAGTAGGGCAGTACGTCCAAGGGCGCGGGGAAGTCCCTCAACCACGTAGGGCCGACATGGACCCTCTGAGGGTCGCCCTCTTCCATCCATAAGCCGGAGGGCAGGTATATATCTCGGGAGGTCGCTCCTTCAGTTAGTACTGGAGCTACTAATATGTCATTGCCAAGGAGGTATTCTGGAACAAAATATTGAGCAATTTTTACGAACAAAAAGCATGCTTGTAATCAACTATTATGTATTGTATTCAACCCTTTTTATCGTCCCACTGCTGGGGGTGGGCCTCCCTTCAGTACGAGGGGGATCAGGCCATAGTCCACCACGCTGGCCAAGTGCGAGTTGGCATTTATGACATACTCTATTGGAATATTGCATGTCGTGATTGACAGTATCCATTTTATCAATAATATTAAACGAGCAATTCTTGTACATATATATGTACATACATATAATTTTATTTCATGCATTTTGGAAACGATTCAAATGGCTCTACCGATTTGGATCAAATTTTGTATTTAGTGCATTTTAACAGTAAGCTAAAAGCCAGCTAGTGTTTCTTAATGTGCTATCTATAGGTCTGAGTTGTAGTATTGTATTACTGTATTGGTTTCTATTAACAATATCGATTGTAGAAAACTTGTTTATGGAGGCTGTATAGTGTATACATAAGTATATAGACAGTAATTTCTAGAGCGTTTTGCAAGCATTTTACCATCCCATATAGAAAGTGCCTCTTCATCCGTCGGATCGAGCCACCACAGGGGTGCATTAACAGGTGTACCATCTTCCGAAGACAGACGCATCGCCTCGTATATGTAGTCGGCGTGTTGCGCGTGCAGGTCCGTGTACTTCTTGCTTATTGCTACTGTCTGTAAGTCGAGTATTTCATATTAAGAGTACCTTCTCTAATAATACTTTCTTAGATTTACGCGAATATTTGACATTTTAAATAAAATTATCTTTTCGTATTTTGTCGCAGATTCATTTTAATTTTTGCGTCCCGACGTTTCGAATGCTTTACAGCGATATTTCTGTAAATTATTCGAAATATGTTATTTACAGAGACAAAGACTAAGTTTCATACAACCTAGCAACGATATGTCACATAGTCAAGTCAATAAGTAGCGCACGGTGCATCTATTGTTGCGCGGTTGTTTGAAGCTTCTTCTGTAAATATACTTTATTCATCTGCATTAAATGCAGAAAAATCCATGAATAGCGATACTTAATATAAATGTAGAAACCATTTACAAGCTTTTTCAGAATTATAATATCTTAAAAATTAATCAGGATTGAAACATTTTGACGACACGTTTGGCTCAGTTTGTAGCGACCCTACTTGCTGTGGCAGCGGTCGCGGGTTCGAATCCCGCTTAGGGCATTCATTTGAGTGATAAGCACGAACGTTTGTACTCCAGTCATGGGTGCTTATGCTTATAATATGTATGTATTTAAATCCTATCAGCAGTACAGAAGATGTACTGCGCCGACCCCAAGTGATTGGAAAATGGGCTGGGAGCTAATGATGTATTTAAAGTTATATATGTGCAGTGTATCAGCTATCTGGTGTGTTAATGTCCCAACATATTTATATTTATTTATTTAGAAAATTTATAAATGATAATAACAATTACCTCATTATCAAAGTTCCATGGTGCGAACGAATACTGCATCGCTGGCAGAAACGTATTAGCCTGAACCCAACGTATAAATAGCTCTTTAGTGGGCAAGTCTGATTGAGCGTGGTTCAGGTTGTAGCCGTTGCCGCCGATCATGTCTGGCAACACCAGGGTATAGCCGTTGAGGTTCATTTGTAAAGTAGTGGTTATGATCGTTGGTAAGCCATTGTTGAGACCCCATATTGAATCTCTATCTACCATCCGTACGAAGATCGGGAGGTCTTGCGTCCTATATGTTTATACATAGTTTGTTTTAGAGGAGAGGATATTATAATTGCGAAAGTTTATTGTATGTGTGCGTGTATGCATTTGATTGTGTGTATATGTGCACGTGTATGTGCATGTGCTTGTGTTTAAGCATATTACATTGAAACGGCTGAACGGATTTGGAAGAAATACTTTAAATAATTATCTTTATTTTAAGTATTTCTTCCAAATCCGTTCATTAAGTTCATATAAGCATTTGAATTCTTGAACACTTACTTGAAAGCTGCTCGCACTTCAATCATGTCCCCGAATTTTGCACAAGTCCGTACGTACGCGTCCACTATATTGTGGGGGTGGAGGTCGATGTCTCCGTTTTGTACTGGAATCTACGAAAATTTTAGTCATTACAATTCTTACATATTTAACAATGTATTACCAATAGGATAACTTAAGTCTCTTAGCTATTTTATCTATTATATAATACTTTCTTAGATTTACGCGAATACTTGACATTTTAAAATAAAACTATCTTTTCGGATTGTTTCGCGAATTTATTTTGATTTTTGGTTCCCGACGTTTATACTACGTATTATAATTAGAGAAAGTCGGTGCCTCTAAAGCTACGAGCAGTTCCACCTGCGAACTAGTGCCTGAAGGCGCCGCCTCGCTTAGTACTAGGCATAAATATGTTATAAATTCTAAATATCTACATAAACATTACATACGTCGTTACTTGTTATACGTACGGATTTTGTAAGAAAATGTAGCCTGGCTAACTAATATATGGTTCAACTGATGTACATTTATACGGCAGATGAATGATCAGACGGAGAGCGCTTCCTCGTAGTATTCATACAATTTTTACGAATATAGAACTCTAAGAAACAAATAATAAGCGCAAAAAACCTTACCTGAGGTGAAAAACTACTTTCTCCAGCATCAAACTTGATACTATCAATGTTATACGTTTCGATGAGATCCTTGACCCTATCATACCACCACTCTGCGGCAGCGGGCTTTGTAAAGTCTATCAGACCCGGAATGGACCCGTTGGGATTCCACCAGTTAGCTTCAGGGGAACCTTCTTCGTTTAGTACGAGGTATCTATAAATTGTGGTAGCAAATTAAAAATGTAAATGAACATAAATTATTTTATATACATATATTATTATCTAAAGAATGTAAAAATTATTGTATCGGTAATTTATGTAGGAGTTACATAATTAAGTACGGTAATTGAGGTAAGAGCACTCGATATCAATGAATGTTTTATGTAAACAAGCCTCTTGTCAGGTAGTTTCCGATGCTTGACATCGTACCTGTAGTAATATCTTATCTAAAATTAATAAAATGAAATTTTCATTACTTGTACTTTAATACTTACCCCTTTGTTAAAGCTTCTGAATACCAGGGCTCGCAGTTACTATTAAGAAATGGGTGAACCCATATTGTCACACGGAACCCTAAGCCCTTGACTTCTTCAACCAAATGGGTTAAATTAGGAAACTTATTCGTATCGACTTCAAGAGATCCGTAACATGTTTCCCAAAGATCATCTATTTCTAACTGTGAATCATTGAAACCATACGCTCTTATTTCGTTTGCAAAGTCCATTACTTTTTGTCCCGTAATATTTTTAGAGTATTGTGCCCAAGTTGACCAGATAGGATGCTGTATCATTCTAAAGTCTGGTAATCCTGAAGGTTTGCCCAAGTAATTGGTAACTGCGTGTTGATGAGCTTTCTTTACGTCAGGTAAAAACCAAATATCATATGAAAGCTCTGTGTGATTTCTTCTAGATGAATATGGCGCCGCTATTTGGGCGCCAAAGCAAATATGGTTTTGTTGTATTAAATGATAGTCCACAAATAACGGGACTTGGGGGTGAACGTATATGTATTGGCCGTCTGAATTAAGCCAATATCTTTCTGCAATTGCCCCATTATCTTGTTCTTTGGTAACAAATGCAGTGTAGTTTTGTTGGGCATTTTCTATTGGGTATACTTGGTCTACTTGCATAGGACCCGCGTACCAGTGTTTAGAACCTTAAAGAGAAAAATTGGTCAATTAATCTTATCAATTCTTCATAATATCTTTTAATCTTATAGTTACACGTTTTAGTATCAATCTAATTGAATAATGTCTCGATAAATTCAATGGCACTACAAGCTAAAGAAATATCAGATTTTTTGAGAGCGGAGCCGCGGATAAAAATAACTTTTCAAATAAGTAAGATTTCCTTACCAAAATCAAAGCAATCTTCAAAACGCACTGGATCTTGCGTGTTCCATTTAATCTTAATACCTCTCGCCTCTCTTACATCATCATAAATAGTGTGCACAGTGAGATTGATCCGACCGATTTGTATCAACACTCCTCCCTCTATCTCTTCAGAAGTGTATACAGAGTAAACTGTACGCCCGATGTGACCGTACACTGTTCTTTCGTCTCCTGATAAAATACATGTAGATAAATTGTAACTGGGTTGATTATTTTTAAAGTTGTGTTTAGGAAATGTTAGGCGTGTAATAGAACTTATAACTTTTTAAAATCTAATTTAGACCGTTTCGAAAAGAACCCTTCCTTTGGATAACACCAAAAATGGAACGGAAATTAATTCCAACAGGTTAGATCGATATGATAGATAGTGAGATTATTTGTGATATGATTATTTAAATACTAGCGACTCATCCTCACTTCGTTCGCGTTCATCCCTACTTTACTTCCCAATACAAACTTTCATCCCCATTTTCACCCCCTTAAGGGATGATTTCCGGGATAAAAAGTATCCTATATCTAGGGTCTCAAAGTATATTCTTACCAAATTTCATCTAAATCGGTTGGGTAGATCCAAGTCTGTAGATCCAAGTCTGTCAGTATCTCAATCTCTATTCTATTCTATAATAATTCTATTTTATTCTATTCTATAATAATCTATATTGAAATGTCTAATGTAAGATTGAAATCCTCTAAGCCTTAAAGAGAGAAAAAAAAAGATATTAAATGGTAGACAATTCTGTAGTAAAATTTCCAAAAAAACACATTTTTTTAGAGAAAGGAACACTTAGTATCTAGTACCTAGGTATTGCTAATTCACCAAATGATTATTTGTCCATTTTAGAAATAAAATACTCTTTATAAAAAAACACGTGGGTTTGATTCTAGGGAAAATTTGGCTTTGTAATACTCTAGTTGAAAAATACAACGATATATATGTAGCTCACTGCTCAAAGAGTAGTGTGGGATTTCAACAGCGAAAAGAAGAGAAGCCATTTAAAAATTACAAACAGACGTTGTGATATGGATATTAATTCCAAATTGCAATCACTAAATTATAGCCAAAATAAAAATATCTTTTTGTGAAATCAGTTAACAAAATATATGTTCAAGATTAAGTTTAGCTTTATTTCATTAAACTTGGCCGAGACAAATATCGCGGAAAGACATCTTGTGTAAACATTTAATCATGATGGGCTGACACTATCGTTTGATAATGAAATTGGAAATCCAAAGAGTATGCCCGACATTTTATCGTGTTTGTTGTCGTATTTAGTTTTTTTTGCAAATAAAGGTGAAAGATCAATCAATTATTTAGTTTTTAAGTCGAACTGATATGCTAAGTAAGTATTATTCACTATTGGCTTTTTGTATATGAATATTGAATATACATAATACACCTTAACTTAGGTATACAGAACCAATAAATGTAAAGAAAAAAAAACAAATTAAATGGTTTTGAACATGATTAATTATTTACTTTAGTATTGCATCAATCATTTTCAAAGTTTGAAAGTGTGTTTTTGAAGTAGATGTGCCTTTTTAGTTTCAAATTAGATTGATTAACGTATAATTTATTTAAAATCGATTTCAAATTCATTTAAATCATTCCCTTCCCACCCGTAAGAGAGGATTTTTTTCTTGAAATTTACACGGGACCGTACAGGTATAATTTATTAAATAAAAAAAAAAAACTAAAAAAATTTCTCGCAAATAAAAACATAAATCAATAACAAAAACAGTGACTTAAATTGAGTATCTCCTCTTTTTGAAGATAGCCAAAAAGATCAAATTCATGAGATGCAAACTTGCCTTCTGTTACGACGAGCAGGAACCCGCCGGTCATCTGTGGTTCGAGCGTGAGGTCCACATTGTCGGCGCGGACGGGGATTGCCGCCGGGAGCGCCCGAGCGGTCAATGTTAGAATTACTAAATAAACACACAAAAAATCATCAAGAATTTTAAGAGAATTAAGGAATTTAACAGAGTGTTGATGAATATCGCTCCTTCGAAGATAGTCAGGTAAAAGTCGAGCTATTATTATTATAAATGCGAAAGTTTGTATGTGTGTTTGTATCTTACTTTCATTTTCCTTCATGCTGAAACGCTTGGAAGAATTTAGACAAACAGACTATATATCTGGAGAAATAGGCTACATGGAATTGTATGCATAATTTTTTGCGTGACGTCAAAGTATCATACATAGAAAAATGACGACTTTAGTTTGTAGCGACAAAATCGCTAATCGCTCTGTTATGATAATACTTTGACGTCATATTCGGTCTGATCAACGGCGTGCATTTCAACTATTTACATCTCCAAACATCAATATCTATGACATCTTATAACTAATTTTTAACTTGAGGTGATTCGATTATGGTAGGTGCATAAATGGAGATTTTTTTTATATGTTAGGACATCACCATCTAGTACCATGGTAAGCTACGAGGCTTGTGTTATGGATACTAGATAGTTGATACACTACATATATATAACTTTAAATATATACATATTATAAATATATACAGAGGGCATTTCATCACACAAATAAATGCCCCCAGCGGGACTCGAAACCGCGACCGCTGGCATAGCAACTACAGTAATTACAAACTGAGCCAAATGTATCGTCAATTCAAGTTAAATTAAATGAGTTTAAAGAGGATCAAGATCAACTTATCTATTCAGAGTTAAAGGTTATGATTATCTATTTTCGTTGCGTCATAAAATCCAAGTCTGTAGTGCTTTGAAAATTTAATTTCTACATTCGATAAAACACCAAAAAAAAAAAGAGAATGACACTTGACATAACGTATACATATAATATGCCATTCAAATTGTAATCTTGTTAGATAGAAAACACTCACTGTTGAATTATATTTTTTGTATAATTTACGAACTTCAACAAGCACTAGGTAGGTACTACCTATACTTAATAATTATTTATTAGGTAATACTTATAATATGGGAAATAGTTATTGGAACTTAATTTTTCACGTTTTCATAAATACTTAACAACAAAATAAATTACGAAGTTGCTTTGAAGTCTACTTTTTATTGAGGATTTTAAAGATTTAAATATGCAATTTATTGGCTAATTTATTTAGAAAGTAAAGTATTTACCTAATAGAGTCCTTAAAACCGCCATCACAGATCACTCAGTGTGGGCAACTAAGTGTCTCGTGACGCATTTATCTCAAGCCGCTATCGACCTCTTGAGATTTCTTACCGATAAATTATATCCAATTTTCCTTCTGTTTACGTAAAACTAAAGGTTTATTTAACTATCGTGGTGCAGTGGCGCCATATCTGATTGGAATTGGTATCTGCGTCAAAAGTCACTAGTTCAATGAATAACTATATATCAAATTAACGACAAACATAGTTAACGTTTTTTAAATTATCCAATTCAGTTCTTTCATAAAGATAATTAGTTTTTATATTTTCAAAATAATTTTATATATTATTTTTATATTATAATTTAACTTATTTAGTTAAAGTCTCTAGTTCTCATAATATTTTCTTAGATTTACGCGAATGTTTGACATTATTAAATAAAACTATCTTTTCGGATTATTTCGCGGATTTAAATCCGCGAAATAATCCGAAAAGATAGTTTTATTTAATAGTCTCTAGTTCTCTTCTCAGCCTCTTCCAAATATGTTCATAACTTACGGTCTGCCATCAACATCCACTGACTGGCGACATTTACCAAGACGCTTCACTTTCTGGTATGCCTCTATGTACCTACTAAAGTCTCTACATAGTCTGTATATAATGTTCACTTCAATTCAATACTTTATTATGCCTGATGTAGACACTGCTTATAAAAGTACCTATCTAATGTCATCCTAACTGATTCCGGCCACGGCGGCCAATCTCATTGAGTCCAGCCAACTGCGCAGGAGATATTATAGTGCACAAATATACGCGTGGACGCAAGTACACACTCTATTCCTTTTACGCTTTGAGTCCGATGGGAAGATATTTCGACACGCCCGGTGAGAGTTAAGACGTAGGACCGACGGCTTTACGTGCTCTCCGAAGCACGGGGGTGACACACAGCCAACTTCCTAACTCCGGGCTGTTACTGAGAATATCTTACTCATTCATTAAACTTAGCCTGACCCGGGACTTGAGCCCAGGATCTCTGTATCTGCAGCTGTACACGCTAGCCACTAGACCACCGAGACAGTTAAGTACTTATCTACTTATGTATTAAAGTATCCACGTATGATCAAATAATTAGTATCCATTAAGTGACTTAGGTACATTTCATCATAAGTATCTAATTAATGATACAGACATTAGGGAAATTTAATCACCGCCGCTACAATGTTTATTTATTGGTAACAGATCAAACTTATATAATTTTAAATTATAATATTATATTTTTAAATTCCAAGCTTTAATACTACGAGTATTATAGATAAACTAGCGACTCACCCCCGCTCACCTCGGGTTCGTCCCTAGTTATCTTTTAACGTTTAGTGTAGATTTCTTAGAGATGAGATATTTTCCCGCAGTAAAAAGTATCTTATATTGGTGACCCGGATAACCAGTTACCATCATATCAAACATCAAAATCTGTCCAGAGAGTTTCTCGTGATGCGTTCCCAGAGAGACAGACAGACAGACAGACGAAAATTCTAAAAACTATAGATTTCGGCCTCTGTATCGATAATAATGGCTATTTTACTTAGGATTTTCTTATATGTATATTGTATAGACGAAATTTTTTGATCGATCTCGTTGAAAAGTACCAAACGTTAGTCAGATTTAAAAATCTAACAAATATGCATATACTCGTAATGCGAAATTTTAATAACTTTA
The DNA here is from genome assembly GCA_951806755.1 of Brenthis hecate. Taxonomy (NCBI): domain Eukaryota; kingdom Metazoa; phylum Arthropoda; class Insecta; order Lepidoptera; family Nymphalidae; genus Brenthis; species Brenthis hecate. The sequence continues at coordinate 20,467,866 of OX638253.1, forward strand.
TAAGTGAACATTAATATAAAAAACTAATTTTTTTTTTTGGCGTTTTTCAATTTTTTAGTCATGTTTTTTGCGCACACCACACCCGTCACAATAAAAATATCATGTAGAATTCAATATTATTTCTTTTTATTATTTTCCAATTAATTTAATAAATAATATTCTAATTATTTGCGATTATCCAATGATCAAGTATCTATCTAATAAAAGGTCTCATAAACAACAAATACAACTTATATAGGTATAAAACGGGGGAATCTCAGGCAGAAATAACTAAAAAAAACAAAACTTATTACTTAAATATTTATTTTAACATAACAATTAAATATTCAAAAGGTAAAAGATCGGTAGGTGTATTTTCATTATTTTTACATATATTCATACTTTTCAAGTGTAAAATACGGGAGGATGTCGAGAGGTGCGGGGTAGTCCGTAAGCCATGTGGGGCCTGAGATGAGCTCCCCGGAGTGACCGTCCCGCCACAGACCGCGCGGCAGGTAGATGTCGCGCGACACGGCACCCTCCACGAGCACTGGCGCCGCGAGAATACGTTCACCGAGAAGGAATTCTGAAATAAAATTATTACTTGTTAAAACTTGGTTTATTACAATATTTGTAAAACATTATTCTGTAATAGACATGAGTGATTTAATAGCCGAGTTTGATAAAAAAGAACGATTTTCTAATAATAAAAAAAGGTTGTCTTCCAGATATTGCTTGAAGCAATAAGACCGATTTACTTTGTGTTTTTATTACAAAATAAACGAATAAACACCTGTAGTATTTTTAGTGTGTGTGTACCTATAAAAACAAAAAAAAAGTGAAATAATACGTCCCAACAGGAAACGTTAGAAATACGTAGACAGACAGACTGTACTTTCAAGAATTTAAAGAACTTTTCTCTATTCTACAATAGCTTACCATCTCCAACAGCCAGAGCCACTTGATCGGTAGGATCGAGCCACCAGATGGGCGGGTTGACGGGCGCGCCGGTGAGCACCGACTGCTCCATGGCCGCCACGATCTCATCCGCGAACTCCGCGTGCAGCTGCGTGTAGCGACGGCAGATTTCTACAGCCTGCAATAAAAACATAGTGATCTATATTGTTTGCAATATTTATAGTTTGCTGGCTTATTATTAGTAAAGAAGTTTTTTACTTAAAGTGTTGTAGCTTAGTTCAGCCGGATTAAATTAATATTTCATAACTATCGCCCCTAGGTATCCTCGCCCTCATAGTTTACTATTGTTTTAGATCATAATCTATCAGTTTATCCAAATCCGTCGAGCCGTTTTAGCGTGAAAGCAACAAACGTGAACGTCGGCGTCGCCGTCGTTCGTTCATCGTCGTTTCAGCCGAAACACGTCCGCTGCTGGTAAGCCGTAAGCCTCTTCCAAAAATTTCCACGACAGCCGGTCTTGTAACGTCTTAAAACAAAGATACAAACTTTGCCATTTTTAATAGTAATTCATGTATTAATAAAACTATAAATTGTTCAAACCTCTTCATCATGATCCCAAGGTACGAAAGAGTATTGCAGAGTGGGCATAAAGACATTAGCTTGTAGCCATCTCACAAAAAGTTCCTTCGATGGTTTGTCATTGTATCCGTTACCGCCGATCATGTCAGGTAACACCAAAGTGTAACCGTTCAAGTTTAATTGGAGCAGAGTGGTCACTAAAGTTGCGAGCCCATTGTTGAAGCCCCAATACGTGTCCTTGTCTACCATACGGATGAATACGGGAAGATCTTGAGTCCTGGAAAATATATTACGTTCAGTATTTTCGAATTATATGGTTTCATGGGAATATTAAAATCGTTGAACCATTGCTATTAGTAAAATATGGTAGCTATAGATTACCTCATTCCAGATCTAACTTCAATCATAGGTCCAAATTTAGCGACGGTCCTCACGTAAGCTTCAACTATATGTCCTGGGTGCAAGTCAATATCACCATTCTGGACTGGGATCTAATTAGACATTAGACTATTAATCATTGTTCATTGTTGGTGGTGATTATTATGATAAATGATACCTACATATAATGAGACTTACACGAATATGTGACATTTTAAATAAACCTAATTTTTCGATATTTTTGGATTCTCCGATTTATTTTGATTTTTGAAGAGTCTCTCCCGTAGCCATGATTGAATTTGATGAAAATTGATTGAACCAAAAATCAAAAGAAATCCTCGAATAAATCCAAAAAGATAGTTTTATTGAAAATGATAAATGTTATTAATACAATCTATGTTGCTATTAACAATTAACAAAACAAGTTATTACAAACTACTTAGATAATTTAATCCAATATCTATTACTTACTTGAGGAGACCAGCTGGACTCTCCAGCGTCGAATTTCACACTGTCGATATCATATGTTTCAATAAGCTCCTGAACTCTAGATGAGAACCAGTCAGCAGCTTCGGGGTTAGTAAAGTCGATGTATGCAGGAATGGATCCATTGTTGTTCCACCAAGACGTATCTGGACTGCCTTCCTCATTGAGCACGAAATAACTATTAGAAAATGAAAAATTGAATTATTAAAAAAAACTAATATTGTTAATAATAACGTATGTTGCTCAATGAGTACGTTTCTGTTATTGTCGTTAAGAAAATATTGAATTTAATATTTTCATAAAATAAATACTTTTATTTAATGAAGATATATTATTTTCACGTATACTTACCCTTTTGCTAAGGCATCTGAGTACCAAGGTTCGCAGTCTTTATTAACGAAGGGATGTACCCAAATTGTTACTCTGAATCCTAGACTCTTAATGTCTTGAACAAGTTGCTTGAGATCAGGCAATTTCCTTTCATCGACGGTCAAAGAACCGTAGCAAATCTCCCACAGATCATCAATTTCAAATTGAGCATTTGGGAAACCACTGTCGTTGATTTCATTTGCGAATTCCCATAGTTTCTGTTGATCGATTTCTCTAGAGTATCTTGCCCAAGTGGACCAGACGGGGTATTTGATCATTCTGTAGTCAGGAAGACCTGATGGCTTGCCAAGGTAGGTGTCTACTGCGTGTTGATGAGCGATTTTAGCATTGTCGAAGAACCAAAGATCGTATTGCAGAACGTTGCGTGTACGTTTAGTGGAGTATGGTTCGGTAACTTCGGCTATGAAACAAATGTGATTATCGAGGACGTTATGATAATCAACGAACAAAGGAGCCTCTGGTTGAATGTAAATGTACCATCCATTAGAATTGACCCAGTACCTCTCGGATACAGCGGCGTTATCATCTTCCTTAGATATAATCGAGTATTTCTGTAATTTTGAGTTTTGAATTGGCCAATATTGCTCTTTTTGTTCAGGCCCACCGTACCATTGCTTGGAACCTAAAAGGATGCAACGCATAATTAATGATATTTTGTATAGATTATCATAATCAAGTGCTGATTATGTTTTTCATACTAATTTTTGAATAGATATTTATATTAGTAGAAGGAAATGTTGATTGTATTTTTAAAATTTTCCTATTTGTTTCTTTGAAAAATATGTAGTTCCTTTTTAGAATTAAATTTTATATTTTCTAATCAAAAATCTCTAATTTTCTCAATAATGAAAACATTTCAAATTCTTACCAAAATCAAAGCAATCTTCAAATACACTATCGCTCGGACCCTCCCATGTAATAGTAACCTTGTAGCCGCCGCTCTCTCCGTCGCGCCCTTCGGTCAGTGTCAAGCTGATCTTCTCATCACCAGGGCTCACCTTACGTCCAATTTGTCCAAGAAGAAGACGGCTGGAGTCTAATGATAAAAAAGTATATCATTTTAGTATAAAATATATATTTCTATAACTGACTGGATATTAGAACGTAAACTATACATACGTTTGTTTAAATTGTTTAGTGTAATCTATGATGTGTATCTAGATAAATAAAATTGAAGTGTCTGTTTGTAATGTCAAAATAACAACTTTATGCATATGAAATTATATATGGTACTTATAAGAAAAACCTTTTTTTTAATTTTGTCTGTCTATCTGTTTGTCTGTTTGTTCCGGATAATCTCTGAAACGGCTAGACTGATTTTGACAGGACTTTCACTGGAAGATAGGTGATATTATAGGGAGTAACAAGGGCTACTTTTATTTTAGAAAAAGAATTAGGGTTCCGCTCTAAAAAATTAAAAATTTACTTAGGGACGAACCCGAGCGAAGGGTGAGTCGCTAGTAAAGAATAAAATACATGTACCTATTTAACTGTTAAAATATTTTCTGCTTCAATAAGATCAAATTTATATCATTTGCCAGGTGGTTTAGTGGCTAGCATATATGACTGCAGATCCAGAGGTCCTGGGTTGGAGACTCGGGTTGGGACAAGTTCAGATATTGGGTTTTTCTGTTAAGAAATTCTCAGTAACAGGCCGGAGTTGGGAAGTTAGCGGTGTTTTACTCCCGTGCCAAGGAGATCACATAAAGCCGTCGGTCCTATGCCTAATCTCTCATCGGTCGTGTGAAATGGTCGTCCCACCTGAGTTTAAGACTGCCAAGAATAGAGAGTGCACTTGTGTCTGCGCGTACACTTGTGCACTATTCTTATGTGGAGGATGTGCCTGCGCAGCAGTCTCAGTGAGATTGGCCGTTGTGGCCGAAATCGGACAGGAGGGCATTATTTATATCAATTAAATATTGACAAGCAAATTGGTGTAATTATAGAAAAAATCGAAGTTATGTTAATTTATCTTTAAATTATTATTTTGTTAAACATGCAATGAAGTTAAAAGTTGTTTCACAATCATGTGCAACATGTGTTTAACGGTCACAAGGAGCTTAAACTGTGGACAATAGTTAACTGATTCCTCTGCGAAGTCAGTAAATATTTTATTTTATAGCCTACATCAAAATACAGAGAGTGAGAATAAAAAATAAGACGCTCTATAAAATCTACAGTTCTAAAACTTATAATAAAAGTTGTAATTATTTAAAATTGAAGGCTTGTTTAAATAAAATTTAAAGAGATATTATAATTTTTATACTACAAAAGAAAACTTTAGATCTATAAACGAAATATTATACCTGTTACAGCGATAACATTATAACCACCGTCCGTCTCTTCCAGTTCAAAGTCACGAGTAGTTGGTATTCTAGGCACTGCGCCTAGGACTGCCGTTAGGCCTATAAAAAAAACTTAATTTAAGGAAACTTACAATTGCATATTATTTTTACATAATAATAATTATATTATACAGCATCTTGCAAGGTTCCTTTGATGGACACGGGCTTCCCCCAGTGCAAAAGCTGGCTCAGGCCTTAGTCTATCACGCTAACCACGTGATGGTTGGCGGACTTTACATGCCATTCGAAAACTAGTTCGAAAACTCTCTCAAACCCACAGGTTTTCTCACGATGTTTTCTTACACGGTAAGGCAAGTAAAAATATTTGAGCTATGAGACCCGAGATTTAAGCTCGCTTCACTTGAATTTCCAAGCGAGCACGTTACCATTGGGCTAGCAAAGGCATTAATATATTCTTTTTCATTAATAGCTAATTATGTAAATTATTTTATTTTTCTAATTTAAATGTCTCACCTGCCAACAACACTAACCACTTCATTTTGCTTACACGGCTGTAAGTGGTGTGAAGTGAAAATATCATTTTATTTTTCCCCATATCAACATTTATCATTTTCTTAGTCCGCGGATAACGTGCGTCAGACACTTCTATCTAACAATCCCCAGTAAACTAATATTTCTATATAGAGGCTGTGTAAATATATTCAAATTTTGGCTTATTTTTGTAAGTAGAACTAGACACCGATTTTAACTAAATTTTGTGTACTGATAACTTATTACTCGGGTTAGGATATTTTTACTGTAGGAAAATAAAAGAAAAGGGAGAGAAGAGGAGCGGTGCGGAGAGGAGGGAGAAGAGAGGTGCCTGTTGTTGAGATTTGGCCTGTCTTTTGTTTGCAGTTAGTAGTTTCACAAATATTCTTCGCCTGTCTACTGCGCTTGTCTTCTTCGCCTGTCTTCTCCTCTCATCCCCTCTCCTCTTCTCTCACCCCCTCTCCTCTCCTCTCACCCCCTCTCCACTCCTCTCCTCTCATCCCATCTCCACTCCTATCCTCTCCTCCTCCTTTTCTCTTTAAGAAAACAAGCAAACATATTATATATTTATATTTATTTGTTTGTTTGTAACTGTTTCTTAACTGTAAATTTGCTTAAGTGTCAGTTTGATTAACGGCTAGTTAGTTTAACTGTCAGTTTCATTAACGGCTAGTTAATTTAACTGTCAGTTAAATTAACTGCCAGGTAGCTTAACTGTTAGTTAGACTAACTATCTGTTCATTTAACTGTTAGTTTATTTAACTATCAGTAAGTTTAACTGTCAGTTTTTAACTGTCAGTAAGGGTAACCGTCAGTAACGGTAACCGTCTGTAACGGTAACCGTCAGTAAGGGTGACCGTCAGTAAGATTAACTGTCAGTTTTATGAACGGCTAGTAAGTTTAACTGTCAGTTAATTTAACTGTCAGTTAGTTTAACTGTCAGTTAGTTTCACTGTCAATAAGTTCAACTGTCAGTTAACTTAACTGTCAGTTAGTTTAACTGTCAGTTTCTTTAACTTACAGTCAGTTTAACTGTCAGTAAGGGTAACCGTCAGTAAGATTAACTGTCAGTTTTATGAACGGCTAGTTAGTTTAACTGTCAGTTAATTTAACTGTCGGTTAGTTTAACCTCCAGTTAGTTTAACTGTCAGTAAGTTCAACAGTCAGTTATCGTAACTGTCAGTTAGTTTAACTGTCAGTTTCTTTAACTCACAGTAAGTTTAATCAATCGATTAACGGCTAGTAAGTTTAACTGTCTTTTCGTTTACTCTCAGTTATTATAACTATCAGTAAGTTTAACTATCAGTTCAACTTACTATCAGTTGGTTAACTGTCAGTTCGATTAACTGTTAGTTAGTATAACCTCCAGTTAGTTTAACTGTCAGCAAGTTTAACTATCAGTTAGATTAACAATAAGTTAGATTGACGGCTAGTTAGTTTAACTGTCAGTTAGTTTAACTGACGGTTAGCTTAACTGTCAGTTAGTTTAACTCTTAGTTTGATTAACTGCCAGTTACTTTAACGGTCTTCTTCGAAGTTCTTCTTCGCCTGTCTTCTGTGTTTCTTCTCTTCTGTTTCATCCATCAAATTATATATTAGTTACTAGCGGCTCACCCTAGCTTCGCTCGGGTTTCTAGATAAACAAAAGCGAATCTATCCCACGGGAACCGTACATTTTTCCGGGATAAAAAGTGGCCTATTTGTTATTCTGATGTATGAACTAATTCAGTTTCATTAAATTCCAAATAGTAGTTTTTGTGTACTAAGCTGTATAAGTTACTGTAGGTTTTTAACTATCCCACTGAAACTCTTTAATTTTACGGGATGAAAAGTATCTAAAATGTTGACCGGCAATATAAGATACCACCATGCAAAATTTCATTTAAATCGGTCAAACAGTTTTGGAGATTAGTCCGTACAAACAGAAAAACAGACAGAAACAAAAAAATCTAAAAAAATCTGGATTTGTTCTATTTGTCTTCTTACAATCCCCTGACTCGGTTCTTAGCATATTTTTTCAATGTACAGTCATTCGACCTCTACAGTTTTATTATATGTATAGATAATCTTTATGCATCCAAATACTTTTTTGTAGTCTGAACGTGGGCAAAATATGTTGTTCTTCGGTGCTAGTAATTAATGTGTTAATAATTTAATTCAGTTCATTTGGCAGATTTATTTTCAATGTATGTGAGTAATATTTTTTATTTTTCTAGTAAATATCTTAATTTAAGCATAATTTTAATCTGTATTTTATTTATTTTCCTATGGCATGGAGCATAGAAGTAAGAAGGAGACAAGTTGAAAAAGTATCCACTATGTATACCCTCCATACTTCATGGCCTTTAGCCGGTGCCCATGAGCATATAATATACATCTGTATAATATTTAAAATAAACCCTTAAAATTATCTTATTGTACAATTTGTTTGTATATCTTCTTATAATCTAGTATTTCTTGAATAACTTCATGTGAGTCGTGATAAGATACAGTCTTTCAAATCGAGTATTTTGTTTTTGATTATATAATACCTACCTATTCAGTAAAAGCGCTTACTCGGAGGTTCAATTTAAATTGAGATATGTAGATATCGTAAAATCCACTTTTAATAGTAAAAGATTTTTTAATGTAAAAATACATTAAAATAAATATTTTTTATGATTCAAATTAAAAATATTATATTAATATAAAATATAATATTAATATAAATTCGCGATCGCGAACGATGACCAAAAACCAAATTCTTAGGTTTTATATATTAGTATACTCTTACAATGCAGTTTTTGTATTTTTTCTCAGAAATGAGATATTTTCCCGTGGTAAAAAGTATCCTATATGTTGACCCGGATAACCAGCTATCATCATACCAAATTTCATCAAAATCTGTCCAGTGGTTTTCTCGTGATGCGGTAACAGACAGGCAGACAGACAGACAAAAAATCTAAAAACTATAGATTCGGACTCTGTATCGATAATAATGTCTATTTCAAATAAATTTTCCAATAAAAATATTTAATGTACAGATTCGATTTAGTTACAATTTTATTATATGTATAGATATACATTTAGTAAAAACTATTATTTTGACATTACAAACAGACACTTCAATTTTATTTATCTGTATAGATGTATGTAAAGACTTATTTGTCATCCATGGTAAAGACTATAGTATTTCATTTCGTTTGGGATCATGTTACGTATTTTACTTTGGATATCATAGAGATAATCTTGTTGTTCCTGGTCTGAGGAGATAAAACATATCTTCTCAATGATTGAAGTGGAGCCAGAGCTTGACATTTAAATTTTAAATTGATAAACGTGATGCGTAATGTCATTTGTGGGTAAGAAATATTTTTGTTTCTCTATGTACCTACAAATATTATTTAGTTTTAAACATTTATTTACATTTATGATAAAGATTTTTAAAACCATATAGAATATGTTCTATTAAATTATTATACACTTATTTTTAAGATATTACACTTAAAAGCCAAAACATAGATAGCTTAAATACATAGAGAATATAAAAAAGAATAATGATTAGTTGTCAGTTTTTTTTGTTTTTGTCACTCAATTAACAATTTACATTTAGTCTGTGGTCATTCTTGCTAACCTTACAATGGCAGATCCGCGCATCCGGCAAATAAAAATTAAAACTGGGGTGGTAAAGCGAATTGCGAAGGAAAAAGTCGTTTACGAGAAAGAAGTTGAACAGCAAAAGAACAGGATACAGAGAATAAAAGACGAAGGCCAGGACGAACATAATATAAGGAAGCAAGAGGAGGTCCTGCAGGAGTCGCTTATGATGGTCCCTGACTGTCAGCGACGGTAACTTACATTCTAAATATATATTTTTACTCCAAGGATTCCTACTGTTTTATTTTCATCTAGATAGGAACCATACTTTCTTTGATATTGAGCGGTATAATGGCAGATATTGCTTAAAACAACAAAGAAAAGCATGGTTTCGAAATCCGTAATAATTAAATATAGTTTCGCAATTCTTTAACTTTTGTCATATATAATATTAGGAACAAAAGTAATTAGGTATTAGAGATGTCAAAAAATGTGTGTGACAATAGATTAAGTATGACTCATTGATTGCTATTATAAGCATTTATTTTGCATTGTGTTAGTTTTTAGTCAGTAATGCTTATACTCTTTGAATTTGTTGTTTGTTTTACACATGATTTATAATGGTTCAAAAAAATATTCACTATTTTATTAATTTCCAGACTGGCTAAAGCATTTGAAGATTTAAAAAACATATTGGAAACAGAACAAGATTTGAAAGAAAACGAAGATTACATTGCAGCAGAACAAGTATTAAAAGACGCTGAAACCCAATTACCTGAATCTTCTTAATTATATACTTTTAAAATATTTTTATACTACTAAAAATCATGTCGGGAAACTTTTCTAGCAATTTTACATTCCAGAACCTATTTCCATTGCCACCGCCTCCACCACCACCACCTTTGATTCAAGAGGTATCAGATCAAGAATATTTGAAGTCTTTTGAGACTTGCATCTTAAAACCTAAGAAGAAATTGAAAATCAACAGTGCAAATATATTTAAAACTAAATTTCGTATAGCCGGTCTAGTGTCAGCTATTCGAGACATCAAAATCCAAGAGAAATTGCTTTCAGGCAATAATAAAATCAGTGATGAAGAAAGGAAGTCGGCTCTTGAAAGTATTAAAATTAACAAGTCTGTTATTGATTTTACTATGAAGAAAGTGACTGGTACTTTTATAGAACTGAACAGAAAATTGTTAACTAGACGAGCTTCCAAACGACGTCGACAAAAGAGACGCCGCATAGAATTTAAAGAAGAAAAAAGAAGGATCATGAAACAAAGAGAAGAGAATTCTCGGAAAATTGATGAGAATTTGCAAAAATTTAAGGAGGATATCCAGAGAGTGAAGCAGGTTTGTTTATTTAGTACCTTTGTACATACCATATTAGTAAAATAAATGAATAACTAAAAATAATTACTTTATAAAGTTATTTATAGGATAATTTAATTAGATTACTTCACAGCCATAATATTTCTACATATTATTGCTAAATTTAAGAAATAAAATTAATAATTAACATATGTTTTGATGCTTAGTATGGATTAGATATACTATATATACTAGGTATGATGAGTTTTATATCCCTTATTTGAGAAATAATTTATTCCCCATACCAAACTTCATCTAAATCAGTTCAGCTTATTAAGTGTGAAAAAGGAACAGACAGCGACTTTCTCATTTATAATATTGGTATGAATTAGTATGGATTCTTGCATAATTTTTAAATTTAAAAATATATATGTATTGTTTACAGGAAGAAGATGCCAAACTCCAAGCAGATGTCGTACTAAAGGAAGTACTGAGAAGGAAATATGATGCAAAGAAAAGCATTGCCAAGTTGGAAGCTCTACAGAAGCTACGGCTTGCCAGACAAAACACTGCTAAAGGGAAGGGGCAGAATGTTCCAGAACATGACGTGGCCACATTCCAAAATAACATTGGTAAGTGAATTTTTTTCATATTGACATTGTAAACCTGGGTCGTAAAAGAATTTAAATATTTTTAACTAACATATTTTTTACTTAGTGACTTAAATATTTTTAGTAATCTATATTATAAAGCCAAAACATATATGTAACATTTTTATTTTATTTCAGAACGACTTAAGACTCTTTGGATTTTCAAACTGTCGACTTATGAAGTAGAAGAGGCACAACTACGCACTAAACTGGATTTAAATAAAAATAAAGACAATTCTACTGAAATGGAGCGGCAGGTTTTGGAGAATTTGGCAAAATGGCGCGAAGTATTGTTTGACTCAAAGGTAGATCCGCAGGTGGACTACAATGGGGATATTGGAAAGTTTGTTGCTGTTAGGTATGTAGTTGGCTTTATTTAAAAAAATGTATAGATGACATAGAAAATGTGTATCTTTATAAAAAAAATGTATAAAATTACTTATCATCCATTTATTCATATATATGTGTACGGTGCAACCGTACATATTGTAATTCATCATTTTTTCTCATGACGCGTCATTTATTCCATTATATATTGATTATTATTCTAAAAGTTAGGCTAGTTCGCATTCGGCAAGCAAGAAGCCCGGGCGTGCTCACATCATATCATATCATTTTAATCATTTTATTATAGCAGTTTATTTCTAATAAAACAAGCATTTAAAACATTCTCAGTAGACTCTTATCAATTTACATACTCTATCAATTTACATCTATCAACAACCCCCACAAAGTGAAACTTTCAAAGCGAGCTTTTTGGGTTTCCAAAATTATTGATATTATTTACTTTCCTACTTGAGACCTAATGTCTCAAAAAGAAATGCTTCATTTTTCCATAATTCTTTTGATAATGTTAACTCTGACAATGACATTTGTTAAAGTAATGGCGATAACTTTGAGAATTATTACAATAAACGTATAATTATATTTTAAATATTCTGTTTCAGATCACAGTGGGATCAATACATAGACAACGGTCCCGAGTCATCACCTATACCTATAGGATGGGTGTTGCCAGCTAAAGCTTAATCATGCGATTAAAAATCATGCCTAATATTATTTTGCTATTGTATTTTTAGATTTAAATTGAGCTATGTAATGCATTTACGCTTGGAAATAAATGTTTCACCGCATTTAGTTTTTTTTAATTATTTGTACTAATGAAGAGGGAACATAGATATACGTACATACATACATATAGTTCACACCCTCCTTTGGGCTTCGCCGCAGTTGGGTAAAATGAATTTTCGTATATATGTCCTCAATGCTTTCCTAAGCCATCCTATTGTGATGAAACTGGTGGTTATCCTTTATACGCCTGCGAAGGTTTTTGGTCTGAAAAAAATATTTTCTCTTTGGACTGTCTTTTACGCGTTCCCAAACCATTCAATCTGAGGGACGCACCTGAGCGAAGCCAAGTGTACGTTTTTTTTTATGATATTCAGTGACAAACGAGCAGACAACCCACCTGATGGAAAGCGGTACCTGTCGCCCATAACACCTACGGTTCATGCACTTAGGTTTTTTGTTACAAAAATACAGAACCGCAGGTGCGTTGTCACTGTGAGGACTAACATGATATGCCTCTTGAAATAAAATGTTTGTATAAAAGTCCCACGTTATTGCTGCTTGAGTGATACAGTTTTACAGATAAGTTATTCTGGTTACATAAATCAACTACGCAGGCAGATAATGCTTATTTTTTCAACCCACTAACACTTAATTGCTTTATTCTTTTGGAGTTTTTTTCCTCTATTGTAAAAACAAAGCTTTATTTCTAAGATTTATATACATACTAGCGACTCGCATTTGCTTCGCTCGCGTTCGTCCCTAGGTTAAGTCCCCATACAAACTTTCATCCCCATTTTCACCCCCTTAAGGGGTATCCTATGTCCTTTCCAGGGTCTCAAACTATAAATCGGTTCAGTAGATCTAGAGATAACCCCCTACAACGTCACAAACTCACAAAACCTCTTTATAATATTAAAGTATAGATAAGTATGTATGGTTTTGTAAAGTATAATGTGTATTTAATATAAATAAAATTGACATTTTAAAAGTCGATAATTCTGTATTAAAAACTATTTCGGTAATTAGTCGTCTGGACAGATAAGTACCGAGAAGGCAACTTATAGTATTACTATAGTTAAAAGTATTACCTTGTATAAATTAAAGAAAAATCTGTACATTTTGTTATAAGGGGATCTCATAATACATGCAAAAATTACTTGCTTTAAAGGGAACCTCAAACAAAATTTTGTCGTCACTATCTCTTTATGCAAATAAAATATGTTAATTTTTATTTTATTAAAGTATCTGAAAGTCTGAATCGGTGGACAAAGTCATTAAGTACTTTAAAAAAAAAAAAGAAAAATAAACGAATTAGACAATTTTAAAAGACATGAGATATTTTTTACAATTTATTAGCCATTCTAAAAGTAATACAGCCAATAACTATATAATTACTTTAGAATTCAAAGACTTAAAAGTACAAAAGTTTCTTTAAACTCACTTAGTGAATTCTATCTTTACGCTAAAAATATTAATATAAATCACACAACTTGGTACACGTTATGATACATTTACAAAATTTACATCAAATTGGAGTCGAACCTGTATACGCGACGTCAAAAAACATGGCGAGTTGCATACAAACATACAAATTACTTTTATTTTTCAATTAATAATAATTCGACTAAATATAAAAGTTAAATATTTTGACTATTTTTTCTTTTATCTGATAATCGACAATCGTTTTTAGTGTTCATTTGAATTTGTATGCATATATGGATAATCCATTAGATCATGGGTTCAATGTCCGAGTAGTGAATATAGGACCCCTGAAGGGGCGTCATAGAGCCCCTCTATGACATATAGACTAATTATTTTCATCTACTCTATATACATTAGTTCTATTATACAATAACTTAAAATATTTACAGTGTTATATTCTATAAAGATTATAAATTTCAACTAAGGATTGGAAGTACAGGGTATATTTATTACTAAATTACATTTTAGTGCCTTTTTCGTAAAATAAATCAGATATAATATTTTTTTTAATAACTCTCATATTAAAAACAAACATAAAAAAATATATAGAAAATGAAAGTTTAAACATATTTTTGTTTGCAATTTTATAATAATTAAAAAATAAAAAAAATAACTGTAAACTTAAAAAAAAATCATTTCTGTTTTGAGTTTCACATTTTAAGAGACATTAATAAACTTAAATTTAATAATGTACAATGAATTTCTTTAGATAAAATAAAAAAAAATGAGTGCGTGTAACATCCGCGCGGTTGAAGTAAAACTTCTTTGGCGCTATGTGTGGCAGACACCGCAATTAAATTAAAACAAATCACAATATAATATTTTTTATAAAATTATAACTAATAAATATCATAAATATATATTTTTATAAATAATAATAATTATAAAAATATAAATATAATATTTTTAGAAAAATAATAACAAAGACTCTCAGTTCCGCGACACTCATTTTTCCAATGTACTTTAACCCATCAGTCACGCCTAAAGAAGTTTTACTTCAAAAATAAAGATTATTTTTTAAATGGATGGTAAAATGTATATGGAATTTTGTGTTGTTTTTGCTGACTGTACTCGATATGAGATTAATAACACGATGTACATACATACTTAAGATTTAGATAACTTGTACAGATTTTAATACTAGCTTTATTGATCTACGTGTGAGGGCGAGAGGAGAGAAATTCCATGTCGAGGCAGGGCCATCAGTTCATATTCTTTTTCTATTGTATTCAGCCCTTTTTAACGTCCCACTGCTGGGCACAGGTCTCCCTCTAATACGAGGGGGTTCAGGCCACAGTCCACCACGCTGGCCGAGTGCGGGTCGGCGGACACTTTTCTTTTTCTAAGCTTCATGTATTACTCATACATGTTCGCTGACTACGGGAACTATATCCCAATAGGCGATAGATCGACTGTGAAGCCCTTGACGCTATTTATTGCCTCGGTGGTGTAGTGGTTGCAGATCCGGAGGTCCCGAGTTCGAGTTTCGGATCTGGCCAAGTATTATTATTGCGTTTTTTGTTTCAGTAGCTCGGTGTAAAATTGGCAGTGTTACATTTCCATGACAAGGCAGAGCATAGGCATTATGCCACCATAGTGTGAGAATATAAGGGACAGGGATAGATAAGTGGTCACCCCATGGGTAAGAACTAGAGGTTACTTTGGGGTCACCCTAGGGAGAGCAGCGAGGGATCACCTCGGGGAGTGGGGAGGGCAGCGTGGGAGGGGGCGGGGGGCGGGGTCACTGCCAGATGCCGGCGTAGTTGCCGACGAGCGGCGCGGGCAGCGGGCCGCCGGCGGTAAAGATGCGCGTGCCGCTGTCGTCGTAGCAGTGCGTGTAGATGGCGGGCGTGTACCGCATCTGGCTGTACGCCTCGGGCTCCTCGTCGGGGAACTGCGGGGGCACAGTGTGATGATGTCAGTGACAGATGAGTGTAGATGTGAGGAGTTATACGGTTTTTTTTATTATTTTCTTAATCTTAAGGACCGATTATTTTTTGTTTAAAAGCTAAACTCTTAGCTTTATTAAGATTACAATTAGCTAATGATTAAAGGAACTGGGGATACATTATGCTAATATTAGTGTTAGATATGTCTATATACTTTTAAAGGTTTACAATGTTTTTTTATTTTAATTTTGTATAGCCTTTTTTTTGTTTAAAAGCCAAAATTCTAACTTTATTAAGAAGAAAAGTAGTTAATTATTAAAAAATTACAATATATACACATATAAAGATAGTATTCTGACTATGAATAATCATAATACTCGTACATTGATAATTATAGATTACTTCAATAATATTGAAAATAATAAAAATAAAGCATAGATGATAAAAAATAATTAAAACTAAACCTAACAATAAAAAGAGCATAGAAGTACAAAGACAAAGAACTCACCACCGAGCCTTTAGACACTTTGAGGGTGACTGTCTTCGAGGAATGAATGTTACTTTCCAAATATTTTCCCGCTCGTAGGTCATAGAACATGAGGATACCTGTAGAAGAGACAATGAGAAAAAAAATAACATATTTATATTATTTACTTCTGTGGGTTTAATAATGTTGGTTCTGCCCTAAAAAAAGTATAGGTTCGAAATCCAACTGGATCTTTATAGAGGTTTACGTTAAGTGAATTAAGGAGTATATTTTTTTATAATTTTTGCAAACAAGTGAATGGTTTTTCTTTTAGTCATGGCGGTCAGTTTCAAAGAGGCTAGCAATGGTATAGAACATATGTATTATGCGTGCGTGTGATATTGCTTTCGATTCGTTCCCACACTCCAGGTGGGCCGACGATAAATCCGTTCCATAGAATTTTCAACTCCTGAGAACTCGTAGATAAAAACTCAATCCGTGGTGATTCGGGACTCGAACCCAGGATCTTGTCATAGTGGGCAATCCCGCCGGATAAAGTCAAACATACTGCGAGGAGGCTCACTTCGGTGAGCGGTGTGCCAAGCGGGTTGCTCCCGGCACTTCTCCGATAGCAGAATGGACCGTCGGAGCAACCACATGGCTGTAGTCCTGCCGTCGGGGCGTCGCGGTCGAGTGCGCAGGCGATCCTGCGACGCCCCATTGAGACGGGGGAGGTTTTGTCGGGTCTTAGTGGGTAGCACTGGCTTTTCTAGATAGCTAATTCCATCAAATGCATGCCCCGGCGGGCTGCGCACTGACCCAGGCCGGTGCCGATGGTGAGCATGTCGCCGCGGAAGCTGGCGGAGCGGATGCCGCAGCCGTTGTAGCGCGACGTGATCTTCTTGACGGACTGCAGCGTGCGGCAGTCCAGCAGCAGCGTGTACGACTTGCAGCCTATCGCATAGATACCGCTCTCCTGCGCCGGACGTCACATTATATTCATCATAATGAAAAAATAAAAATATCTAATACCACTACAATATTATCGCTTCACTTAGATCGGCTATATATACTCAAGTTTTTTTTTATAGGAGCCACAAACACGTTTCAGTCATGGTGTCGAGGGCCGTAAGCAAAAATTATTTAGGTCTTAATGAAAACGTAACACCAAGTTAACGATGTAGTTATTTTTTTAACAAAGATATGTTATAATGCGATTTTTGATGCTGCCGCATGCGGTTCGCGGGCCGCAGGTTGAGTATAGCTGACTTAGATGCTCTACTAGGTACCTAACAATAGCTGTGTTACTCCAGATCATAGTCTTGTGTGTATTGTGTGTGTGTTTTATCTGTATACTTAAAACGCGAACTAAGCCGTATAAAAATGAGTACTAAATAAACCAAAGAAAATATACAAACTTAAAAAAAACGGCACTTCATGCATACATATGTATTATCAACACGTATATTCACATGTGGGAATATATGCTTGAGTATGTATGTGTTTGTGAACAAAGCTTGTACGTGTAGTATGTGCGTGTGCGTGTGTAATGAGCAAATGTATATGCGTGTGCGCGTATATATACGTGTGAGCAAGTGTATGTGATGTGTATGACGAGTGCGGGGCTGCCAGATCTATAATTGGATGCGAAAATGATAAAATATGATTATCTTGTGTAGGTAGATAATTCACTTTCAGCTATGACGTATTTTTATTGAATTTTTTTATTCGCCACAGAATATTTCTCAACAGTTTCGTTAATATGTATAATAAAATTTGATTTAGTATAATTCGAGTGAGCCAGCGGTATAAAGTAAGCCGCCCGTACCTGTGTGGCGAGGCAGACGAGGTCCTGGCAGGAGGGCAGCTTGCGCGAGTGCGTCTGGCGGAAGCTGGCGGCGCTGTACACGTGGATGTAGCCGTTGAGCGTCAGCGCCGCGATCTCGCGCCACTTCGCGTTGAACGTCAGCGCGCGCACCTTCTGGCCTGCGGGGCCGACCTTACAGTTCACTGACACGGGGCTGTGTTTTGAGCCAAAACTAGGCCATTTTCCGTCCAATCAGTTAACAAACACCGATTGTTCTGAGGTATTAATTGCCATTTATCCACGAGCTCAACTTTTTGTAACAAACATTTATACATACTCACAAACTTTCACATTTATAATATTAAATTAGTATGGATTATATTACGGAACTTACACGCGTCACGATTTAAGTCCCGTGGTGTAATCCATACTAATATTATAAACGTGAAAGTGTGTTTGTTTGTCCCACTTTCACGTCGAAACGAAATGACGGATTGGCATGATTTTTGTGTGGAGATAGTTAGAGGGCTGGAGAGTGACATAGGTTACGTTTTACCGCAGGGGATTACTGAATTTCCACGGCAAAACACGTTATAATACAATAAAAAAAATATTTACGATCAGAATTAGTTGAAATTTGGTATTAATGCTCTTCAATGAAATCAAATAAATACGTGTTTTAGCATTTTTCGAAATTTATTTTATATGAGAGTAAAATAGGAGAAGTAAGTTTGTATGCCACTACTTTTTTAGAGATTTTTTGTAGTTTTAGCGCGAACGAAGCCGCGGATTCTGCTCGTTATTATATAATTGTGGAACGCGAAAATTTAAAAAGTTATATTTATGCGAATACTTGACGTTTTAAATAAATTATTTTTTCGGATTTTTTGTGATTTATTTTGTTTTTTGGTTCTCGGCGTTTCGAATGCATCTCCGACAATCACGGTCACAAGAGAGACTAAGGATTTAGACATCTCAAAGGTTATAAGCTACACACTTATTACGAACCGCACATACCCACAAATGACGAGTCGACCTCACTTTCGCTCATCGGCACTCACGCTGCACACACACACACACACGCACACGCACAAACCACCCCAGCCACACGGCCAGGAGCAAGCAGGCGGGCGCGCACGCACCGTTCTTGCAGTCGCGCAGCGCGGCGGGCGCCAGGTAGGCGCGCGGGCCGGCGCCGCGCGGCGCGCGCCACAGCGCCAGCTTGGAGTCGCGCGACCCCGTCACCAGGTACTCGTCGTCCAGCCAGCACATGTCCAGGATCTGCGGGACGCTCGTCTCGTACATTCGGGGCGCGACATCGATCAAAAAGTAATTAAAGAGTGCGTGTACGGATGTGTACACGCGCAAGAAGTGAAACTTCTGTAGGTTATCGGTACCGTTTATGAAATTCAATTTATGTTTTAAATAATTAGGATAAAAATAACGCATATTAGGCGTTTTACAATCGTATATTTACAGAATATCATTTGCGGAAAGAATATAATATTACTAGCGGACCCGACGGACGTTGTCCCGTCTACACGTCTTTAATTTGAAAATTTCAAACTTTTTGGACAAAATTGTGAATCTAAACCATTCCCAGATCCCCTTGAACACACACAAAAAATTTCATCAAAATCGGTCCAGTCGTTTGAGAGAAGTTCAGTGACATACACACTCACAGAAGAATTATATATATATAAAGATATATCATTTGTCAGACGATAACAACGGTTACCATGGCAACCGATGTTCACCTCGCCTTATTTACACTTTTCATAAAGCATTCACCAACTTACCCCCCCGAGTCGAGCGTGCGCAAAGAAGTTTTACTTCAAAAAGTACTAGATACACAATCCCATGCAAAAGTTCTCCCAAAACTGTCACCAATTGTAATTAGGTAATTTTAATTAATGAAATAGACATTATTATCGATACACAGGCCGAATCTATGGTTTTTAGAATTTTTGTCTGTCTGTCTGTCTGTCTGTTACCGCATCACGGAAAAACCACAGGAGAGATTTTCATGAAATTTGGTATTGTGATAGCTGGTTATCCGAATCAACATATAGGATACTTTTTACCGTGGGAAAATAAAAACGACCAATTCACCGAAAGAGTTTTTAATACATAATGATTAACTTTTAAATGTCAATTCTATTGGTAAATTTAATAAATCCGGAAAAATGTATTTTATCTATATATGTATACAATTCTCTAAGATTTGAATAGTTTAATATTAAAATATAGGAAAAACTCACTACTGTAAAGTACAATAAGTATTGGTTTGAACAAATGAGCACTAAGATGACAAAATGTGAAAATTGTCTCACCCAGTCTTTATGCGCCTCGCCCACACACACCGGGTCGAGCGTGGGCAAACTGTATATGGCTAGTTCACAGGAATTTCTGGCTCCGGTCGCTAATAGTGTCCTGTAAAATAATTCATACTAATATTATAAATGCGAAATTAACTCTGTATGTTTGTCTGTTACGCTTTCACGCCTAAGCCGCTGATGAAGTTTGGTATAGAGGGATGGGACCTTGGAGGACATAGGATACTTAGACTATATACATACATAGGTATGATGAGTTTTATATCCTTTACTTGAGAAATTAAATTAATAAAATTCCCCATCTAAGCTGTCATCCCCCTTTCCATTCCCTTAAGAGATGATTTCCGGGATAAAAACTATCCTATGTCCTTGCCAGGGTCACAAACTATCTTTATCATCTAAATCGGTTCAGCGTATTTTAAATTTATCCATTACAAACAAACTTATAAACTTACAAACTTTACCTCTTTATAATATTAAGTGTAGATTAATAGAGTATGCAAGAAAATATCACTTTATTATCTTACTATCTTACAACGTCCGTATAGAATACGTAAGGGGGAGTTTCAAAGTAGCGCCTATTACCGAGAAGATTATGGAGTCCAGGCCAAGGTGGTACGGACACGTAATGCGACGGACACGAAACGTATGACCACATCGTGAAAAAGTGCCTTTCCTTGGCTACAAAAAGGATAGGGAGAGGTAGATGGAACTACCTGGATCACAAATGTTCAGAAGGGTATGGAAAGGTTTGGCCTTACAGAGGATGATGTTTACCAGCGAATTGAATGGCGCCAAATGATTAAGAAAGCCGACCTGATTGATACAGGAGATTTAAAAAAAGACAAAAAAAATTTTTTTGGCCTGATTGACTCTACCCTAGTGCTGGTGTGTGAGAGAGAGCTCACATACGACGTGTATGTCATGTCCTGGTCCCTTTCACTCTCACAATTCAACACTCGTGAAGAAATCAAGCGGAGCCGATCCCGGGAAGAAGCGATTGGAAAGATTCATTATCTTACAAGGTTGAGAACCTTACTATTAGAAAACCGCATGCCATTCATAAGTACTCTCATTAAAATCTAAATTGCCAGAAACAATTATTTCAACTACAATTAATATAGCTTGTTAATTAAACTCATTAGTTACTTTGTAATAGCAAACCACCTCTAAATACGAAGTTTTTTTATTATTGTATTGATATTTATCAATAATGTAGGTATGTGACAGATAAAAAAAATATTATTGAAAGAGATGTTGAATTATGAGAGTGAAAGGGACACGACACGAAATACACCTAGTATGTGAGCTCTCTCTCACACACCAGCACTAGAGTAGAGTGAATTAGCCAATAAAAAAACCTTTTTTTAAACTTCTGTACTTTTTTTAATCGATGACCATATGGGAGACCTTCATTTATACCGAAAATCAAGTCTACGACTTCATCGCCACGTGGCGCACTGAATAAGAAATTTACAAAAAAACGTAATTTTTTACTAAGTTCAACCCGCAAATCGAATTTCTTACATAACGTTTAATTATAAACATGCTATTTTTATGTTGTTCAAATTCTTATCTCGCATGTACAATCTGCATTATAATATTTTATGCAGTGGACTAATCTCAGTGAAATTGGCCGTTGTCGTCGAAATCAAACAAGATGTCATTATTATCTGTGTCATAGCTTATTTCTTAGGGTCTATTCACACGTCGACTTTTAAACGCGCCGTCTACACGCGTTTTTTACGTCTGTGAAATGCATTTTTTAAAATTTATCAGCACAGAATACGCCAGTCGTCTGTGTGTTTTTAACGTAATGTGGCCTTTTAAGCATACATACATACCTAGAGGGGTTGATCTGTAAAGCGTGTATGCCGGTCTGGTGCTCCGCGCCGGGCCACGGCGCTCGCGGCCGGAGTGTTGGGATGGCGTCTAGCGACCGAGATCTTACGTCGTAAACCATTAACTGAAACACATATTACCGCTTTAGGCCACGTTCGAATCGAACGTATTGTCCGTCGTTGTCTGTGAGAATATATTCGACTATGCGCCATTATGGCTATATAAGTATAGATCACGCTAGCCAATAACGATATCTAATACATATAATAAAATACTTAGTAGCCGACCGACTTAATATACTTTTGATAGATCCCAAAGCAACTAAAAATCTAACTTTACAGTTAATTGAAGATTAATGGGGTTTTTAGGGCTAAAATAAAATATTTTTGTAGAGAAGTTGTCTGGGAATTATTGTTTAATGAAATCCATCCAATTTTTATAATAGAGATGTAGGGTCTGTTAATAAAATATTATTTAATTAGCTATTTACCTCAGATCATGGAGTCGTTGAGATCAAAGAATAATTAGTACAAAGAAATTTCAATATATGGCTTGGCTATGGATTTGTTATTGATGTTTATAATATAAATAAAATATAACAAATTTAAGTACTGCTTTTTTTCTTAGCCAGTATTGAACCAATTTTCATGAAACTTTTTTTACCTATTTCATATATTCCATATTTCATGAAAAAATTGACTTTTAAATGTAGAAGTTTATATTTGAAGTGATATAGAAGTTAGTATACTTTTCAAATTAAACATTAGTTGAAAAATACTCACTTTGTTACATTTAGTACCGAACACAATCTGTCTGTCGGACAGCCATTGGGAACAAAACACTTTATTCATGTTGCCCAGATTGACCGGTGTTTCGCGGAACATATCGTGCGTGAGCATGTGGCGGGTTGCGTACGATGGGTCGATGGATCGAGGCTGGAATTTAATATTCTTAATAAATCCCGCGGGATAAGATTAATTTTACACCTTTGTTAGTCCATAACTATATTATTATATAGATATATAAATGACAAAGTGCGTTTGTTTGTGTCACTTTGAGTTGATAGATGGAGAGTGACGTAAGCTATTATTTATCCAAGGAAAATATTTTGTGCCCAAGGGAAATTACGTTATAATAAAACCCATAAACAGGAAATTTTGTCTTATGGTTTTCTGTATGGAGATAGTCGGTAGCCTAGAGGGTGACATCTATAGATATGCTTCTGTTTACCTAGGGACCAACCAGATCGAGGCATCAACGCGTCACTAGTATTAATTAATAAAATATCACACTACATCATTCAACTTAAAACATAACAAGTCAAATAAAAATTAACTTTAATCAACTACACTTTTATTAATACTTCTAGCACTTTTATAAGAGTTAGGATATCTTTTGTAGTATATCTTATATAGTAAAAAATAAACATATCCTTTGTGATAAATGGTTATAGGTAGTTTGTCTTTATCCTAAGGATAGACATATCATCATATAAGGATAGATTAAATTATATGTCCATAGTTTTGACCCTTTTCTTGTACTAGCGACTCACCCTTACTTCGCTCAGGTTCGTCCTTAGGTACGTTTTGACGTTTCGTATGGAATAGATATTTTTTTTCAATATTTTTTTTCGTGAATTTTCCCCCTGATTTAATAGTTATTCTGCTATTCTGGGTGAAGACAAATCCAACAAAATAAATATCATAAAAATCGGTCGAGTAGTTTTCGAGTTATAAGTGTTGTAACAAATCCGATTTTCTTTTATACAATATATAGATATGTAGTATGAAAGGTAGACATACGGAAACACACTTTCGCATTTATGACTCTTTTTACAAATAATTATAATTGATAAAGTAATACAGGCAATGCTGCTGGTAATAAGTTGTCTATTCTAATCCTAAGGATAGATATAGAATAATATAATTCATTATTATTCTAAAGATATATCCTTATCCTAAGGATAGGCAAATATTAAATTATACGTCAATCGTTTCGACACTTATCTTGTGCATTACTTGAAAGATAACACAAAGTAAATTGTGGAAGGTCACTCACTATTATTTTTAATGTAAATAACATATATTCGATAATCATAGGTGCTATTTGCTGTTTGGATTATAAATTAAATCTTTTTTTACAGTGATTGGATCCCTGATATTTATTGAAATCAATTTATATTTTATAGATATATTCCTTTATTAGAACTTTAAGTGAATTTATCAATTTTCTAATAAAATGTCAGTATTGTAAGTCTTTGAGGATGCTACCAGACTTACAAGAGTTTACCATTTTCTCTTTAAGCAGTACCTTTTTATTGGTTCCACCATTGAAGCTAAGCTAGGAATTTTTATTAGATTTTGAGAAATTTTCTAATTACTGTCTTGCATATTCTTTTTCTTCAAAATATGTTAGACTAGCGACTCACCTACACTTCGCTTCAGGTTAGTCCCTAGACAAAAACAAGTCTATCCCAAGGGAACCATAAATTTTTCGGGGATAAAAAGTAACCTATGTGCTATTCCAGACTATAAGTAATCTATCTTTGTGCCAAATTTCATGCAGATCTGTTAAGCCATTCTGGCATGAAAAAGTAATACTTTTAAAGCTATGCTTTTTAAAAAGTAAAATATGTATATAATAATCATACCTCTGGAGCCTGTATCTCTCTAGATCGAACATAGTCAACGAAATTGTATGATGTACTCAATACTCTGTGTTGCTGTGCAGGCGTTTCCTCCTCGCTATCACTATCAGGGTAACACACAAAATCTTCAGGTTTATCCGGCTTACGTTGTTGTTCTAACCTGAAATGATAGGAGATTCAGTAATGCTAGGCATGCAAGTTTAAGTATTCTCGGTATAACATCACTATTTGAAGGGTACAGGCAACGAACAGGGAATGTCACAATTTTTGTTTTGTATTGGTAAAAAATCTATAAAAAAAATAAAACAATAGCATTCCCAAGGAGGGTTGATGTCAGGCAAGTGACCGGTCGTAAAACTTTTGTCGAATCCTATCAGCAGTACAGAAGATGTACTGCGCCGACCCCAACTGATTGGGAAATGGGCAGGGAAAAGATAGGTTCGGCCTTTTCACTTGATATGATGAAATAAAAAGATGACTGTTAGACAAATTCAAAAAAAGTGGCTTCTGACTTAAAGGTGTTTTTCATACACACATTAATCAAAAAATATTTATATATAATTTAGTTAGAAATTTATTTGTAGAGATCTGGATCTTTATTTTTCATTTGTTTGTTTCTTTTTTGACTGTTAAATTTTACTACTCATAATTATACACTACAACAAATAAGTATAAAATATTTAAATTGTTGTCATTCGTTCTTGTTTACTTTTTTGTTTTTGGGTGGTAATGTATGCTATTTTTTTATTTTACATCCAATTAGAATGGTGGCACCAGTTACACTAAGTAGTTTATAAATTATTATACATAAAATACACAAACAAAACAAAAGTAAATACTACTTGGCTTCTGAGAGCATGCTGAGAATATCGAATAACCCCGTTAAATAACAGGGTTATTCAATATTACTATATACTTTATATTCATAACATTATTAATTATTAAAGATATATTTACTTTAACAACAATGATTTAATCTTAAGTTTAGCTTTCATATGTAAAAAAAAGAAAACTCAATTAAAATATAATAGCAAAGAATGAAATATCTTAGGGTTTGTATTCTAGCCAAAATATCTGGCAGTTCTGCAATATTTTATAAATTTTAATACATATCTTCGATATCTAAAATCATAATATTGAATAGTAAGCAAAATTTCGTATTTGATAAAAGAGGTTTTAGGTCAATAACATGTATACAATAAAATGACAGACATTTTACACAGCAATGACCTGAAAAAAACTCGAAATAATTCTGACACGTTGTTTTAAAAACTGGATCGATATAACGGTGTATTAATGCTTTAGTTTACCTTAATGCCCTAGCTTTGGCTCTCCTCTCTATAATCCTATTTGGTATATAACATGAGGGGTATTTGCCCTCGATGGCACGTCTTACGGTCTGCGCCATTTTAAAAACTAATTATAATTCTAAACTCAAATATCACTAAATAACACACTGTCAACTATTCACTTTCGTTTTGTCCTGTTGTACATGGATCCATAATGCGACATCTTTCATTATTAAATTCAGGTCGTCCCTAGAGGAAATTTTAACACTTTCTACTATATTAAAAACGTTTATCAAATATGTTGCATTATGGAAATTAATTATTTTTAAATATAAGTTTACAAAATGAAACAGAAACAAATAGGCATAATAATTCAGAAAAATAATATGACGCCAATGGACATTGGACGTTTATCTGTCAACATTAACAATGTTGTCAGTCACCAGCACCACTTACCATATGAAAAAAATCAAAACTGAAATTGCCATTGAAAATATGTCATAAATATAAATTATTTACCTATGTATAATGTAGCCATCTACTGCGTGAAATAAAAATTATTTTATGACTGTAATTGTTTTATTCGCTGCAATCAGGCAAATACCCTATATTCTCAGTCCGTACAAAATTCAAGGGTAGTACTTGGCGCTTTGTTGGAGCTTTCCTCATTTTTATTTGAGTGGGTGTTCCGGTATTGGGTCAAAAAGAATTATTATACCAATAAATTGCTCCATCTCTTCTTTGGTTATATGTATAGGCTTATTCACGTTGTCTTGAATATCTTTCAAGTTTGAGTGTCCTACAATCATTGATATAGATCACCCGTAAAAAGAAATAAAAAGAATGAAAACTGGTGAATCCAGCTCTTTGATTTAGATGGGTATTGTGTAGTTCAGTCTTTCCTGTGAAAACAAAGTTATATGGATTATATAGGTAGATGATTAGATTTCTATTTATTATGATATATGTTTTTTTGTATGATTACTGGTCTTCTAAATGAGATAGAAGACGTAGGTACTTCGCTATCAGAATCTGAAGCCAACTCGTCATTACTAAGTCCATCGATAGTGATAGGATTTGCGTACTTATTTTGTTCATAAAAGTGTCTTGGGTCCCTAGTGTGGTAAGGGTCCCAAGTATCTTAAGTGTCCTAAGTGTCTGCCTAGAAAAAGAGGAAAAGATAAGAAAAAAAGTATATGTAAAGTAATATAAATGTATGTATGTAGGTATTAACTTAGTGAGAAAAAAAGCTGTATAAATAATATCCTAGTCAAGTACATATTATAATGATCACTTGTTATACGCTCTCCTGAGCTCCAGACAGCATCGTTAGATACTTTTACATTATGTTTTGTTAAAGTAGAATATTATTAACATTATTTATTATACACATTATAATAAAGCTTTTTGCTATATTAATATTTTACTCAGTACTAAAACATTTTATACTTATTGAATTCTTGCTTTTAAAAGATCAGTCATATGAGTTCGTAAACAGATTTTTTAGAAATATGCTGAGTTTTTGGTGTTCTCTGCTACAAATAAATAATTATTTATTCGTAGGTTCACACTAAAAAGGGAAGTCGAGTTCGAGTAGAGGCGTCTTGGTAAGATGCGAAAGCAATCATCAAAATGGAAAGTACTTACACCTAGTAGGTAGCACTAATCGATAGGAAAGCTTTATATTTTCATCTGAAAAGTATTTATAGATTCGTTTTACTCTGGGGCTGATTATGCTCATGTCGAAAGTAAAAAAATAAAATAAAAAATAATTAAACATTTTAGTAGACCCGGAAAAGGGTGGTAAGTGGGGTTGTTATCCCGGTGTCTCTGCGATAGAAATTTCTCGATGTTATGTTTGCTAAATACGTTTTTTTTTATTTAATAATTTATTTCAGGCAATATTTACAAAAGGATCTTAAATATGTAAACAGAGGCCAATAGCATATATACCTTGAAACTAACGTATATATTATTATAAAACTTAAAAACTATCTAACACGTAATGCAGACGTGTAAGCTGTGTCAGCGGGCAAACGACCTCGGAACTTCCGAAACACGACGCCCTGCGGCCAGAAGTCCTCCTTCATGAAGGTTGGCAGATGATGAGTTGGCACTCTCACCAAAAACAATTTAAATTTACGTGAAATTAGAATACTAAAAAAGGTGAAGCAAAAAAGCGTTTTATAATAATTCTTTAGTTTATCTACTTTATTAAGACTCGGGGCACACTTCTAAATCCGGCTCTGAGCTTAAAATTCTGAAGAACAAAACATTCACCTACACAAGGCGTATTATTCATCAACTTAAATAATAACTGTAAAAGTGTGTAAATAACGCGAGTGTCTCGTAACACGCTGTGATATCTAATGGCCACTCGTTACCCGGTCCCTAGGCTCCAGGCCTCGTTAGTTGTTACTGGGTTACCTGAGATAAAATGCATTATGAATGTTACTTTTATTTTATAAGGGCTAGCTTTTGTCTACGACTTCGCTCGTAGATGATTAGACGAGGTGATGAGGTTCGATAAAAATAGCATTGTGAATCCAGAATATAAACCGAAATCCTTTGAGCCGTTACACCGTAAATGTAGTTCATTCATATTATTATTATTTATTATTACAATAATACTCATACACAAAAATATATGGGACTAGCGACTCACCATCGCTCCGCTCGGGTTCGTCCCTAGGAACGTTTTAATGGTTTCTATATATTTGTCAGAGATGAGATATTTCCCCGGAGTAAAAAGTATTCTATACGTTGACCCGGGTAACCAGCTATCATCATACCAAATTTCATCAAAATCTGTCCAGTGGTTTTCTCGTGATGTGTTCCCAGACAGACAGACAGGCCGACAAAAATTCTAAAACCTATAAATTCGGCCTCTGTATCAATAATAATGACTATTTGAAATAGACTATTAAAGCTAATTAGATTTACTTACATAAAAGTGGAATTATAGTGTTAAAAAACTCTTGGCTCTATAGTATAGTGTCCTTTAGCTTATTATTAGATTAACCCTAACTTTTACTATAAGTCCTTTATTTTACTTAGCTCGTATATGTATGAAATATTTAAATCTCAAAACTTAGGGATATATCCAGGAGCACTTTTAGTGCTTTTTCGACGTTTCCGGAGTGGTCTCACGAGACCACCTGAGACTTGAGAGTGCACAAAGTGAATATAAGTAGACATTTTCTATTATACTTATTTAAACTTAGTTTGATCCCATGGCTCCACTCGCTTTGGTAAAAAGTAACTTATGTAAATTGATG
This sequence comes from Brenthis hecate, assembly GCA_951806755.1. NCBI lineage: Eukaryota > Metazoa > Arthropoda > Insecta > Lepidoptera > Nymphalidae > Brenthis > Brenthis hecate. The sequence continues at coordinate 20,497,079 of OX638253.1, forward strand.
TTTCTTAGTTTTAGTTGTTATTTCCAACAATTAAAGAAAAATATGTACATTAATATTTTTATACCATAAAGTTTCCATTTGGTTACTTAAGCCCACCAGCATTTTGTAATACGAAGTATGCTTGTAGTCGACTAAAATTCGGAATTCGAAAATGAAAACCACTTAATGTACATAACGGGACAAAAAATACTATAACCACAGATCATATAATATTTAACTCTCTCTGACTTACATTTCTACGAAAACTTGCATGCCATGAATAAAGTATAAAGTCAGTACCATCGTGGTGGACTGAATGGTCAACCCATCTCATATTAATTGAAGGCGTTCACTATAAAATAAAGGGCTTAATTATCATCTATACTAATATTATAAAGACGTAAAGTTTGTGAGCTTGTGACGTTGTAGGGGGAAATCTCGGAATCTACTGAACTGATTTAGATGAAATTTGGTAAGAAGATAGTTTGAAGATATTTTTTATCCCGGAAACCATCCCTTAAGGGGTTGAAAATGGGGATGAATGTTTGTATTGGGAAGCAAGCTAGGGACGAACCCGAGGGAAGCGAGGGTTATAGTCACTAGTTATTTAAATAAAGTTAAAAAAATTAACTAAAATTATAGGATGTATGTACTAAAGTCGATTAATTTTTAAAATACTCGTATTAAGTATTACTCGTATGTTGACTAGCTCAATTTTAAATAAAGAGGTTCTAAGTCCATCCTAACGCGTCAGTGTGGCGCGATGCAGGCGACCCTGACCGCTGCGCTAGGTTTGCACAGTCACATAAATTTTACAATTGACATAATGAGACCATACATAAAGTATAAGTGAACAACAAATGCTTTTTATAATAAAGTTTTAGATTAGCATTCCTTTGAACAAAAATATAAACATGTAAAATTACTTATACTTTTTTAAGGAAATATCAAGGAGGTTTTATTTCGTCTGTATGTAATTTTTTTTATATATTGATATTAAAAATGGTGGGGTTTTGCATGTTTGACGTTCTATGCATCTTTAGGATGACTGCAACTTAAACTGTAGGTATGTTCCTACATCTACAGTTTATTTTTGATATTTTTTTAATTTTGATGACAGCCAATCAATATCTTTTAGACCTTGTTTAATTATTCCAATTTATGACACCTCATTTTAATTATTCAGAATAATTTATTTATTATAACAACAATTTTAATTTAGTTTCAGTATGACCAACGGTCTATTTTATTTCTTTTCCTGTTGGTCCACTGACGTGTAGCTTTTAGCCATTACTTTTTAAAATCATATTTTGGATTCATTCCTGCTTTTAATTTATTTTTATTCATGTTTTTGTTGTTTTTTACAGCTCCCCGTTATTATCCTCACGATAAGCAGATTATAGTCATACCACATTGTTTTTCGATTCACGATCGTAAACCCGCTTCAGTTCAGGCTCTTAAAGGAATTGAGTATACCTCTACGAAATTACATTACTAAGTTGCCATATTACATATTTTTATCGGATTGCATTTTGACCCGACTGGTTATACCCGACTGGAAGGTTATTTGTTTGATTTGTATGTATATATGTATGTCTTGAAAAATTTTTTTTTATCAAAATACAGGTTTTTATTTGGTATCAGAATACAGGTTTTCAAGAGGCGATTACATTTACAAAAATAAAAAAAAAAACCCGACTTTGTGAAAACTGAACTAAAAAGAAAAGATCAAGCTGACGAAGGAACATAATATTATGCAGTCGGAGACATATACACATACATAAGTATAAACGTAGCTATTTTAAGCTATTCTAACTAATATGTTCCATCGTTAACTTGTTCTGTTCTTGCTGCTCCTGGTACTTCTCCGATAGCAGAGTGAACCGAGGGAGCAACACCTTGGTTGCGTGGCCTGCTTCGGCAGACCTGTCGTCTGGGCGTCGTGGTTGAGTGCATAAGCGATCCTGCGACAACCCATTAAGACGGGTTAGGTTCTGCTGGGTTTCTCTTAAGCCGGCCATCACCACCTGTATGTGTAAATGCAGTTCCCAACTTTAAAAAAAGAGATTTTTTACGTTTGCCATAAACGGAGTGGTAATCACGTTTCGAACATGAAATATTTCAATCAAAACCCAACATTGCATACGGAACAGTATTTTTAATTTTAGGTCACATTTGACTGTCAGTCAGTAAAAATGCAGTCTAATGGGAAAAAGCAATTTACTGCCGCAATTACTGCATATATGAGAAAAAGATTATTTAAACACTTTGTATGCATTATAAATAGACCCGCTTTTATTCGTGCATAACTGCATAATATGCTAAATTATATATATACGTTTTCTTAATGAAAAAGCATTCATGTTAGAAATACACATATATAAACTACTTTGTATAGCATATAGGACCTTTAACAAAGTATCTTGCTCACTGATTAATTGAATTGAATTGAAATTTAGCTGGTACATTTCTGTTATGGAGTACAATGTACATATTCGCTGAAAGAGAAAATTCAATATTCTAAGGAAAATCAATTCTTAGAGGTTAAAACACACGTTTGGCTCAGTTGGTAGTGACCCTACTTGCTGTGCCAGCGGTCGCGGGTTCGAGTCCCGCTGGGGGTATTCATTTGTGTGATGAGCACGAATGTTTGTACTCCAGTCATGGGTGTTTATGTTTATAATATGTATGTATTTAAAGTTATATATGTGTAGTGTATCAACTATCCGGTATCCATAACACAAGCCTCGTAGCTTATCATGGAACTAGACGGTGTTGTGTATTAATAATAATAATAATATTATTATATTATTATTATCATGGAACTAGACGGTGTTGTGTATTAATGTCCCAACATATTTATTTATTCATTTCGTTTTCATCTGAAAGTATTTATTAGTAGAGTATTTATTAGTTTAGTGGCTACAAAAATATACTGATAAGAATATTTTAATGTTTTTTCTTAGTTTTGTCTAAATAACAATAAAACTTAATGTCTTTCAACTTATTGTCTTTAAACTTATTGTCTTTTTTACCGCGGGAAAATGTCTCATTTCTGACCTAAGAATTTGGTTTTTGGTCATCTGAACGCGGGCGGAGTCGCGGGCAATGCTAGTAAATAAATAAAATTGTTAAAAGTGCACACAATGTAAGTACATTACACAAATATTACAAATTATACTCGTTTATGTTAAAAGTAGGTTAACGCGAGAGTAAACAGTGAGCGAGAATTAGTAATAAAAGCCGTAAGGACGAGCTTATTATTGTTCTTTCACTGCAATATTTCATAAGATAAAGCTCTTATTTTTGACCATTAACATAATCTTATGAGAGTTTCTGTAAAAATTTAAATAATAATGCAATAATTTATTTACCTGTGAATAAATAATAATTATAATAACCATAAATAATCGTTTAGTACAAGTCACATTCATGAAGAAAATTCTGCACTTGGTTTTGTATGTGATGTCTTCAAAATAAACTTTGTATCAATAGTAATAAATAGTTTTAAATTTTCTAGATTATGTTTTACTATGCCTTGAAAATATGTAAGAAATATTTAAACCATTTGTGTCTTTGTATTGAATTTGAACTTATTACTAAGTAGATACTGTCATTTGAATGATTTGGAGTTAAATAGACTGAGACTGAACGTAGCATGACCTCTAATAAACCTCTAATAAATATTCCGTTTATTTTAAAGCAGAATATTTTGCAAAGAGAAGAAAAGCTGTATGCTGTGATGTTATTAAAAAATGATGAAAAAAAAATTTTTTTCCAAAAAATATCCAATGTACAGATTCGGCTTAGTTACAATTTTATTATATGTATAGATGGAAAAGTAGAGGAAAATTTATTTCACCAAATGTATTTTTAACTAAGCGCCCAATTTTAACACGTACATATAAATGTTATATAATATGTAAGGAAACTCATATAAATTGATCCCGTGCTGAAATGTGGGCTGTGATGTGGATTTAAACCACTCCAACCTTAATCAAATATTTATTCACTCAATAAAACGTATCCATTTAGATTCAGCGCGAATGTATTTCAATCAAAGGGTGAATTATATCGTTTTTTTACCATTGGTATTTGTTTCATATATGTAATGAAATAAAATGAAATTAAACTTTATTCCTAGACTTATTACAAGCACTTTTGAAACGTCAATTTAAAGAGCGGAGTGTAGTCAATCCTTACACACACTCATTTTAATAAAAAATATCTATAAATTGTTGAAAAGGTAAAACTAAGACAGTCTGTGAAATTGTATTACATGTGTAGAAATACATATACTCAGGTCCATAAAGGATTTATTGAATTTTTGAATTCGAAATCTGGGCGTAACAAGCTTATTTTTACTCCTAGTGTTTATTGTGTGTCTATCAGTTTGTCTTTTACTTCAGGATGCACCCTCAGACCATTGTCATCAAGTGCAATATATTTTAAACGTTAAAACAAATGAAATGAGTTCAAACTATACTGTCCAACTCCTGGTTATATCAGATCAGCTCGATGGAACCAAAATATTATATCTTCATCAGTATTATATAATATTTGCAGTTTCAATTCTGTACGACCATAAGAAGTTGGTTAAATTAGTTTTCCAAGAATTGTTTACATATAGACAGGGAAGATTCCGTTGGATTTTAGTAGGTACGTAGGCGACCGAGCTTTACTCGGTGTTTTTCGAAGAAAAAGATCTAAATATTGCATTTTTTTTCAAAAAATCACCTATATACTTATAAATAAAAAATATATAAAATGAACCTATATATAATATAAGTTTAAAATTAGTTTAAATAGCTCAACCTTATCTATATACAAAATCCAAAGCGGTAGAGCTTTTTCCGATATACACGAAATAAATTATTTCATTTAGCTCATTTAATCTATTTATTTATTTAATTTAAATATTAAATGAAACAAATAAATACATATATCTGTGTATTAAATTTCTTCCAAATCTGTTCAGTCGTTTCATGGCGTTTCGTTCGTTTGAAGGAGTAACAAACATACACACATACAGACTTTTGCATTAATTATAATATAGTCAGTTCGATATAGAATTATAAACGCTGCGATAAAACCTAGGACATGACAAAAGAAAATGTTAATAGGGCTTAGTTGACTTGTCATTGTTTACGTTTTACAAAGAGCTGGCCTCAATATGTCGAATGAATGCGATCCAAGGCATAATGGGGATAAAAGGGGACGTATGAGGCATATTAGATTATACCGCCATACAATTGGGGTGGTTTTCGCACAATGCCTGGGTTCCAGTACGAATTCTATTTGAATATCATTTGTATAAAACTTATATTTGAATTTTGAAATGTAAAAATTTACATTTGCTTTGAATGGGTTTTCTAGAAGTTAAATGTATGTAATGCAACATCCTTATTATAAATGTAAAAGTAGCTATGTTTATTTCCTTTTCACGTTTAAACCGCTGAGCAGATTTCGATAAAATTTGGCAAGAATATAGATTGAGTCTTCCTCACCGATATAGGCTATCTTTGATTCCTGTTCCGCGAAGCCGCGGGCATAAAGTAGTATTATGTAATTTGTCAGTAAACGTGTTTGTCTAAAGATATTTATTTATATCAGTATAATTGTAGTGTTTATACATATGTGATTTTAAAATAGATACTCATATTGGTACAAAGTCTAAGTAACTAACATATATCTATAAGTAAATAATTAATAAAATTCTGAGTCGAATTTATACTGTAAATATTTTTTGGATTTTTTTTTTGAAGTTGTCATTATTATCGATACAGAGGCCGAATCTATAATTTTGTCTATCTGTCTGTCCGGGAACGCATCACGAGAAAACTACAGGGTGGATTTTGATGAAATTTGGTATGATGATAGCTGGTTATCCGGGTCAACATATAGGACACTTTTTACTGCGGGAAAATATCTCATCTCTGAGAAATCTATACTAACCTTAAAACGTAGGGACGAACCCAAGCGGAGCGAGTTGAGTTAGTACATACTACCCACTAGTTGTGAATCGATTCAAGTTAAGTTAAGTAGTTGTGAAGTCGATTTGTTTGTTTACAGCCGTTTCTTTCCAAAACAATTAAAGCAACTTAATATGACTTTCTCTGGTTAAGAGTGACATAAGCTACTTCTTTCAGCAGTAATTTGCGAGTGGAAATGCATAGTTAATTTTTAATACAAGTGTAAAAAATGTAGTCTACGTACTATAACTTAAAATAATAGACTTATTCCCGATTTCACCAACAACCTATAAGCTACCCCTAAACTAGCCCCCAAATTAAATTACGTTTTACCATCGTCTTTAAGCCCATATTCCGGACACCTAAATTTACGGGACCTTTTAACATTTAGGTGACCCTTATCTGTCGGTGAAACAGAAACTATCCCCTAACAGCCCCCTAACCATGCTTAGGGGATCCCTTAAACTTAGGTGACGTTGGTGAAATCGGGCATTACTATTCTGTGTTAAATTGCACTCTGGTGGTAGCTTCATAATGGGATAGATATTTAAATTAAATGGCAATAATTATTGCCTACAGAACATTGCGTACTAAAAGTATAAAAAAAATAGCAATTATTGCAAGATACTTTGGTGTTATTTTTGTATTTTTGAAATTATTGTATAACTTTGTGGGTAAATACTGTCTGTAACAACTGTATAATGAACTTTGAGATATCTGAAACCTAAGTCTCTCCCGTGACCATGATTGCAGTAAAGCATTCAAAGCGTCAGGAAGCAAAAATCGAAAGAGATCCGCAAAAAAAAAAACGAAAAAGTGGAATAAAGTATTAAAAATTATAAACCAACCAAAACATGCACTTATAATATTATAAAGAATTTTTACTGTTTTGTCGACATTTCATTTTTACAGAGGTATAAGACGTTTCGTAATGAATTACGAAAGTTCTGACTTAAAGCTTACTTAACTCAATTACAGTGCTTGTAATATGAATAAAAAATACAATTTCTTGGCATAAATCTTTTCCTTTAATGTGTTATTTTGCGAAAGCCGCATTACGGCAAGTCAACGACCTTTTCAGGTAAAGAGGTCAGGTCTGCTTGCATTCAAGGTAGACGTTTTTGTACAGTAACGACATGTGATAAATGTGAAACGTGTGCGAATTGTAAGATTTTATATTCTAATGAATATATAAGGTGTTTTTTAATTAAACTATTTCACATAATATCTACTAAAAGAATACAATATAGTTGTCGCATTCTTTTTCTTCTTATGTTCTTCTTTTTCCGTCTTTTGGATTTATTTATACAATAAATGGAGAGTAAAGAAGGAATATGATTTTTTTAGACCAGATTTAATCGAGATCTTAATTTTTTTTAAGTTATGACATAACTAACTTTTAATCATTGTCACAGAATCATCATTTATAATTCCTGTTTTGATGAAAAGGTAATTAATACATAGATAAGTTCTTTTAAGAATTTAAAATTAATTTTTAAATACCTAGTAACTTTACAATATCGGATAGAATTTTAAAATAATTTTAATCATAGTTTTGATTTTGATTTTAACTGTAACATAACTTCATGTTTTCATAAGCTTTATTAAAATAAAATCCATACTAATATTATAAATGTGAAAGTGTGTTTGTTTGTTTGTCCTTCTTTCAAGATTATCTCATTCTCACGGGAAAATACGTTATAATGCAACCCAAAAAATATTTGTGTACAGAATTACTTACTTGAAACTTGGTGTTAATACTCTTCAGTACTGTTTTAGCATTTTTCTAAATTCATCCCATAAGGGTGTAAAATAGGAGATGAAAGTTTTTATGAAACCTACCTTTTTAAAGTTTTTTTCTCTCTCTCTCATTATAACTCTTTATAAATGTAATGTGTATAATTGTATACGTTAAATTTGGAAATAAAATTTGGCTCCATTTTGGTCAGTAGACTGGAATCGAGCCAGTTCGAGAAGTACAGTATAAGTAATTTCGCTGAAGTTCGAAATCTGCCCGAAACTAGTTCGACTTTTATACTTAAAGTCATCTGTAAGGAAATTCAGATATGGAAGTATGTGATCTATTAAATTTTGATGGATATTTTCGAAAAATTGTCATTTGTATTTTATTAGCGGCTTACCTTTGCTTCGCTTAAATTCGTCACTAGTAAAAACAAAACAATCCCACGGGAACCATACACTTTACATACATACATACACCAAAAAAGTAGCCTATGTTCTATTCTAGACTATAATCTATGACTGAGCCAAATATCATCCATATCCGTTAAGCCGTTCTAGCGTGATGGAGTAACAAACATCCATTCATCCAAACTTTCGCATTTCCACATTTAGGTATAGTATCATCATGGTGCAGTGCGGTATAGTACGGATTTGAGTTCTGATTATGTATCTAGAGTTATGGGTTCGATTCTGACCCAGGCCGAATGTTTTTATTAATGATGTATGTTAATAATATTGTTTTGTTAAAGTAAATAAGTGGTATGATATGTGGCGCCTTTCGACGTGCAGTGTCCAAATCGCCAGAAAGCAAACAATGTACGAAGCAACAAAATCATAGTTTTTATATACCTTTTCCTGTATAACAGAAATACTCTGTTTTTTAGGAATCTACAGGTTTTTTAATATATAATTCATGGGACAAGCCGTAGCGCGTGGACTTCTTTTTTATAAATACATAGTATAAAATTAATAATCATTCAATAAATTAATAAATAAGAATGGAGAAGTAAAATAAAGATAAACCTTTTTATGATATAAAACTAAGTAACACGTAACATTTTCTTAAAAGACAAAAAGACTTTAAAGACTGTCAGTAGTTTCAAAACTTATTGCTGAAGTTACATAATTTAATATTACAACTCAATTAGTTATCATTTGATTACACATGATATTAAGTGAAAAACCGATTTCACAGCCAAAAAACTTTTGCAATAATTCAATTTTACAACTGTGTGTGTACTCTGCGTTTGGGCGTTTATTACATATCAATGAATAACGGTAACGATATGAATTTTTTTATTATGGAGTACTATTATATATGAGAAAAATAATAAAGATGCTTCTATGTCTGTTATATGTTTACAATTAAAAGGCTTGACGGACTATGGTTTAGATACATATAATTATTATAATATAATTGTTACTTTTAGGCACCTTCTGCTTTGTGGCTAGAATGCTGGGAAGGAGGGTAAGTCGCTAGTTAGATAATAAATTAAAGTACTAAAATTATTTATATTTTACATTTTATAGATTTGTACGATTAAGAAAATATATTTATAGCCAAGTAGGTGTTACCCACTAAAACCCAACACAACCTCACCATTTTAATGGGACGTCGCAACCATGGCCCGATGGCAGGCCTGCCGAAGCAGACCATAACGATTAACAACCAACAGGTTGCTTCTACGGTCCACTCTGCTGTCAGACATCAACAGATCAGTATCTGTTTCTCCTCCATCTGCCAAACGATTTTTTGTTTTTTTGTTTATTCACGAGCTTTAGTGTTATCAAAAAGAATTATAATTGAAAAGTATTTTTATAAAATACACTAGCATTGCCCGCGACTCCGCCCGCGTTCATATGATCAAAAACCAAATTCTTAGGTTTTACATATTAGTATACTCTTACAATGCAGTTTTTGTATTTTTTCTCAGAAATTAGGTATTTTCCCGCGGTAAAAAGTAGCCTATATGTTGACCCGGATAACCAGCTATCATCATACCAATTTTCATCAAAATCTGTCCAGTGGTTTTCTCGTGATGCGGTAACAGACAGACAGACAGGCAGACAGACAGACATACAGACAAAAATTCTAAAAACTATAGATTCGGTCTCTGTATCGTCTATCGATAATAATGTCTATTTCAATTAGATTTTCCAAAAAAATTTTTAATGTACAGATTCGACTTAGTTATAATTTTATTATATGTATAGATGTGTAAATTCTATTTAAGTATATTAATATTATCCATTTCTATTTATTATTTAGTTTGCCTGAAATTTTCAATAACGTTCGACGAAGAATATACATAGATACTAAGATAGGTGTATAACTTTTCTAAGACAATTGTCTTAATAAGCGTCATACTCGCTTGAAATGACAATTTCGAGGGCTCTGTCACAGAAGTGTCTTACATATTATGTATAATGTACAATTTACATACATTTTCCATATATAATTTACTGCCTAAAGCAGAACCGTGTCATTAGGCTCAATTAACATTATTAATGCTTGAGTTGGGTGCTAAAAGCGATTAGCAGGTGCTTAGAATTTCTAAATGAAATACTATTACCGGCGATGAATATATTTAGATGATAAGTAATTAATTTAGCGGTCGCGGGTTCGAATCTCGCTGAGGGAATTCGTTTGTGTGATGAGCACGTATGTTTGTACTCCAGTCATGGGTGTTTATATTTATAATATATAAAAGTTATATATGTGTAGTGTATCAACTATCTGGTATCCATAACACAAGCCACGTAGCTTATCATGGAACTAGATGATGCTGTGTGTTAATGTACCAACATATTACATATTTATTTATTTTAACTAAAGGGTACGTCGATTTCAAAATAATTTTACAAGTCATTATTCCACTAAGAGGATTTTTTTTTTATATTTATATAGGGTCACCTACTTTTTATATATAACTTCAATTCTACCATTTATATTTTATATTCAATTTGATGTTTTACAAAATAACCTATTCACATTTTTAGCTGCCTCGGTGGTCTAGTGGCCAGCAAATACGGTCGCAGATCCCGGCATCGTGAGTTCGAGTTCCGGATCAGGCCAAATTTAGGTATTGTGCTTTCTATTTAGAAAGTCTCAGTAACAACCCGGAGTTGGGAAGTTGGCGGTGTTTTATACCCGTACCTCGAAAAGCACGTAAAGCCGTCGGTTCTGTGCTTGATCTTTCTGCTGTCAAGTTGAATTATCGTCCCATCTTAATTTGAGAGTGAAAGGAGTAGAGATTGCACGTTGAGTCGGTACATATACTTGTGCACTACAATTTCTCCTGCGCGCCTCATAATCTGTTTATTAAAAAAGAATTGTGAAGATAGGTTCACAGTTGGTGAAGTTGGATCACTTTTTTTGAAGTCGGTTGAAAATGGATTTATTTTGATATGTAATAGAGTTATTAACATCTAAATATTAAGATCCTTCACTACATTTATAATTTTAGTTGGAATTTAACGTAAAGAATCGGTATTCCGTAATCTTAAATATAATATTATTTTTATGATATGAAAAACAGGATATTCTACAGGTTTTTAGACGTACGCGAATAATTGGCATTTTAAACAAAACTATTAAATATAACGATTTTTGTTTTTCGAAGTTAGTTAGTAATAGATCCACGAACAAATCCGAAAAGATAGTTTTATTTAAACTGCTTTTCGTTTTTTTGAGTCCCCGATATTTCAACACTGTTGAAAGTCCCATGGTCACTTGTACTCTACACCATATCTAATTGTAAGTAACGGCTGTTTATTTCTATTTTGTTCTTATAATATTATTATTATTAATGTACAAACAAATGATATAAGCCATTACTTCGCAATAAGCTCCAAATGAAGGAATTCACTTAAAACCCCTTCAGCAAAGTCAATAGAATTCAACGATGTTAATGTCTGATTGAATATTCATAGCGGTTGAAAAATTCGGGCAAATATTTGTGTTGGTGCCATAATTGCTTTATTCTTCGAAGTTGAATCCAGGACACTGCGGTACGCTACGGCTACGGCTACGGCTGCAAACTGGCGCTCTGCCAAAGGATTTGACATCGCTACATGAGTTCACGTTACACGACGTTAGGCAGATATTTCATCATGTACAATGTATCTATATATAAATTTTTCCTTATTCTTTGAAGAAAATAACAATTTATATGGAAAAAATCGAGAATATCTGCAGCAAAATACATAGCGTATTTTTGACCGTCATATTTAGGTGGTTCTGTGTATATATTTCTTTAGTATTCTAGAGCCTGATCTTTTCTAATCTTAGTTTTTATACTCTTAATACGTAAATATATTTTTCTCTTCATTTTATCAACCGATTTTCTTAGTAGCCATTTAAGAGCTTTAGTGTTATAAATAAAAAGTTTTGGAAATAGTTTTTTTTAAAAAGGTAAATTCTATTCGTGTCTGTTTAGGTCAAATTTTTATAGTGGTTATTGTTGAATTTCGACCACTGGATGAACACTGGTCTTAAATAGATAAATAAATTAGAAGTTAAACTAAAATCATGATCAGTTAAAAAATTTTCGATACTTATTTTAACAAGAGAGAGCAAAATTAAAAATATCCTCAAAGCACGTTACTGGTTTGTCTTTATATTTTCACAGGTAATTTGTATTATTTACTTCACATTCTGTGTAGAAAGTATTCTACATAAATATTAAGTCTTTATGCTTTTCCAATTTTTCAAGTGGACTCCAACTTCATGTTTCATTATAGGGAAAAACATCAATTCCGCGAGTGTCTATTTTATATATTCGAAAATTATTAGCTACTTTTCAATATTCATAAATATTGAGCTAAATCTAAGTAAAATTGGATTAGGTCAAAACTAACGTTTCAATGCTCTGTCGAGTGGCTCTGAGGTTTTCTAGTGCAAAAATTATTTTAAGCCTTTTAAATACTCATACTTACCTAATAAAAATGTCGGTTTGATCCTATCATATAATAGATGACTTTAAAGCAGTATTTCATAAACAATAACGTTCACAAGGTTTTACTTGCAGGACAGACAAACAGATGAATGGTTAGAGGATGTAAGTTTAATAAATTCAACCCAATACTGTGATGATAATTAGAAATTAAAATTAAAAAAAAAATCCCCTACGCAAATTAGTTGTCATTTAAAGATTACACTGGCACGCGTGAAGCTCTTAATCGAGTAATCATACGCCAAAATGCCTTACATCATTTTGGAAAAGTGCTGATACTCTTACACACCGACCGATATTAACCAAACATAGCTAAGAACAAATGCAAAGAAAATGGCTTTCAAAAGAAAAAAAACGCATCGAAATCGGTCCATCCCTTTGAGAGCTACGATGCCACAGACAGACACATACACACATACAGGCAGACAGACATCGACGTTAAACTTATGACACTCGTCTTTTTGCGTCGGGGGTTAAAAATAAAAAACAAGGGATCAGAAACTGACGATTGAATGCTTTTAAAACTCCCCTGATCACTTAGAATCAGGAATAGTAGAGACAGAGTGTCATAGGACTAAACATAAAGCCCGACAATAAGAATTTAAAATAATACATAATGTTAACAGACTGCAAAGTATATTCAATGCTGTGAAAAGTAAATAAACGTTAATAAATAAATTTATTTTGATTTTAGTATAATAAAAAATAAATGAGCTAATATTTATGTGCTATCTCTTTCTTTCAAAATACAAAATAATATATTATTTATATTTTCGTCTCTAAAATTGTAAATTAAATCAAACAAATCGAAATCGAGAAAAGTTGCATAAACAGCAAAACACGCTATTATTTTTGATTGTCATTTTTAGCGCGCTCCGTGTCTACAAACACCGTGAAACGAGATATTTATAGTATACTAGCATTGCCCGCGGCTCCGCCCACGTTCAAATGACCAAAAACCAAATTCTTAGGTTTTACATATTAGAATATTCTTACATTGCAGTTTTTTTATTATTTCTCAGAAGTGAGATATTTTCCCACGGTAAAAAGTATCCTACATATATGTTGACCCGGATAACCACTGTCACCATACCAAATTTCATCAAAACCCTCCAGTGGTTTTTCTGTGATGCGGTAACAGACAGTTACATCCTGAGACCTCTGTATCGATAATAATGTCTATTTCAATAAGATTTTCCAAAATATATTTAATGTACAGATTTGACTCAGAATTTTATTATATGTAGGTATAGATTAGATTGCGTGAATAAAACTAACAAAAAAAGAAATGGAAATGATAGCTACATAGTAGAAACCTTCAACTTTGTAATATCCAACTTTATTGAACGTTAAAATAAGTAAACACGACTGAACGAACATAATGTTTTTATAACAATTCTCGACTCGCGTAAAAATTCCAAATTTTATTCTGCTTTTACGCATTGACACATAAATAATGAATGACAAACAACTGCATCTGAAGCTACAAATTAAATTTTTGTATCTCAGATACCATTGTTCGATTTTGGGACCAATTTTCGCTTTGGGAATTACCATATAATTATTTATTTGGATACTGTTAAAAGGAAAGTGTAGTATTGTTTGCTATTTGCTTTGGCCTAAAGCTTTGTTCATAGAAGGATAAGGGTATAATTATAAATTGTACTAAAGTCCCCTCAAGCTATTCCGGCCACGGCAGCCAATCTCATTGAGACTAGCCAACTGCGCAGGAGATATTATAGTGCACAAGTGTACGCGCAGACACAAGGGCACTCTCTATTCCTGTCACTCTCATACTCCGGTGGGACGACCACTCGACACGACCAGTGAGAGTTAAGGTGCAGGACCGACAGCTTTTCGTGTTTTGTCGCGGCACGAGTGTGAAACACTGTCAACTTATAATATATGTTCTATACGTGTGTATCGTATGTTTTCTAACAACTTTTTTATAGGTTCAAAAATGACCAGTAACGCTAAAAAGTCTCAACCCCAATTTTAATCAAATATTCTCTAACATTTTTAGCTGAAGTCTTCTGTTCATACACCTGCCTTTCATCTTTATACGAGAATGTCTAGGAGTTTTCGAAATATTATGTTTACTCAGCAAGGGTATGAGTGACCTTTTCCTTTTATACGAGTGTATTCTTGTGAAAATTTCATGCTTCTAAACCCAGTGGCTTTGTACTTCCATTGTCTATCTGTCAGTGTCAGTTGTTTGAAGTAACAACAGAAACAGTTTGTTTATATAGAAGGTAATACTATCTATACATATAATCAAATTGTAAACAAGTCGAATCTGTACATTAAATATTTTTTTGGAAAATTTAATTGAAATGGATATTATTATCGATACAGAGTCCGAATCTATAGTTTTTAAAAATTTTGTCTGTCTGTCTGTCTGTTACCGCATCACGAGAAAATCACTGGACAGATTTTGATGAAATTTGGTGTGATGATAGCTGGTTATCCGGGTTAACATATAGGATACTTTTTATCGCGGGAAAATATCTCATTTCTGAGAAAAAATACAAAAACTGCATTGTAAGAGTGTATTAATATGTAAAACCTAAGAATTTAATTTTTAGTCACTTGAACGCGGGCGAAGCCGCGGGCAATGCTATTTTATATATATTTCCTTAAATTTTTAATAATAATGAAATTAAATAATAAACTTAATAATTTCAACCACGAGGCGAACACTAGTATGTTATAATTATACTAGCGACTCACCCTCGATACGCTTTTAATGCTTAGTATAGATTTCTCAGAGATGAGATATTTTCTCGTAGTAAAAAGTCTATATTTTGACCCGTACAACCAACTATAATCATACCAAATTTCATCAAAATCTGTCCAGTGGTTTTCTCATGATGCGCTCCCAGACAGACAGAGAGACCAAAAGTTTAAGAACAATAGGCCTCTATATCGATAATGATGATTAATTTAATAAGATTTTCAAAAAAATATTTAATTAACAGATTTGACTCAGAATTTTATTATTCGATAATAAAATAAAATAAAAATAGTTTTTATTTCTTAATCATCTTTACATTTTGTGTTCGAGTCTTCCCAGTAAGTAATCTGAGGATACTTGTGTTGGGAATGGCCCGCTTCTTCCCATATGCATACTCTATGATTAAGTTAAACTATATAATACTAATATAGGATAGTTACATGATTTAAGTTATTTAAAGCAAAGAAAATTATATAAAATTACAATATTAACAACTGAAGGTTGTTATTGCCTGTACAATTTCACTAATTTTAATTTATAATGTTAGGAAAATTACTATTTTAAACGGTAAGTACATGTGAGTAGAACACCTAGATATAAACAAAGTCTTCGTAAGCTAGTTTTCAATAACAGTTTCATTCGATTTTTCATTATTTATATGTATAGATGATTTCTTGGTTAATGTTTATTCAAACAGCATTAGAGGAACAGATTGACGTTATGTTTTCCAAAGAAATCTCATATACTGATATAAAGAGCGTACAGACTGGTTAGACCTGTTATATACCTACAAAGTACTTAGTAAATAAAATAATTCTAGTAAAATTTAAGTCCACTGAATAAAATTAAGGATGTAGGTTACTAAAATGGTCTAAAGTTCCCATATTTTATACAAATGTTGATTCTAAAAATCTTTCTCTTATCTTTAGACATATCTTTATTTAGTTTTGGTCATATCCCAATGTAGGAACAGTAACAGTGAATTTTCTCCCCAATTTTGAATCAAAAGAATTGGGAACTCTGAAGGAATTTCTATCATAGGTAGCTTTAGACCTTTCTCTGAAATATTTATTCCAGTTTTTGTAATACAAGCAGTTAGCAGCGTAATTTGGTACGATAACTCATAGATTTTCTTCTAAGGTACTTTAAAACCTTGTTATGCAAATATCACACTGTAATTTCGATTATCATATTCAAGCATAACGATGTTATTCCTGCAATATATTATACAAATCTATACATATAATAAAATTGTAACTAAGCCGAATCTGTACATTAAATATTTTTTGGAAAATCTTATTGAAATAAACATTATTATTGCTACAGACGCCGAATCTATAGTTTTAAGAATTTATGTCTGCCTGTCTGTCTGATTTTGATGAAATTTGGTATGGTAATAGGTGGTTATCCGGGTCAACATAACTATATGTAGAATACTTTTTACTACTGGAAAAGGTCTTATTTCTGAGAAAAATGCAAAAACTGCAATGTAAGAGTATACTAATCTGTAAAACCTAAGAATTTGGTTTTTGGTCATCCGAACGCGGGCGGAGCCGCGGGCAATGCTAGTATGGGATATATTTATATATCAAAGATTGAATGTCGTGTGTTCGATTTGATACTGTGAATATTTGTATATTTAAAAAGAACATGAACAACGCTCGTTAAGCTACAACCAGAACTAAAAAAAGAAATAAAAGAAAAAGGGGAAAAATGATCACTATTTTTATTTTACTGCTACAACAGAAAGTTAATAATATTAAACACCCAATAAGGGGACTATTGAAGATCACAATGTGTGTCCGTGTGATTTATGTATGTATTCAGCCATTTTCAATGTCGCTCTGTTGGGGATCTCCCTTCAATGTTAGGGGGATCAGGCTATAGTCCACCACGCTGGTCAAGTGGGTAGGCGTACCTAAATGGTAATCATATGAAAATATCCGAGTTTCGAGACACGGGACTTGAACTCTCTTCACTCGGTTTTACATTTTTCAAGCGAGCGCATTACCACTGGTCTACCACTAAACGTGTAGAGCGATAAATATTGGTATGACCAATATTTTGAGTACTGTTTGCCACCGAGATACGAACCCACGATCTCCGTCGTAGAGATAAATATTCTGATTACAGCGCCACAACATTATCAAGATGTGTAAAATTTAAAGACATTTTTATTATTATTCACGTTGTTTATATGTATCTTTTATTAAATAATATATATTCTAAATTAAAAAAATACACTCTTTTAGTCTTCGAAACAGATATATCTCTAGAGTACACTCTTATACAATTTATTATCAATCACATGCCCGATTACGTTCTGTACAGAGTATACTTGCTGGCATGTATGTATGTATGTACGTATGTAGTATGTAGCAATCCCAGTTATTTCTTGAGCCGCGGGCGTAGTTAGGCTCGCTCCGATTCCTTCAATTTTCTGATTGGTCGGCTGCTTGCCTCGTAGAGGGCTCTCCATATTATATTTCACATACAATATTGTAAATCTTGTATCTGTTGACATTTTGATTTGTACTTATCTTTATTTTTATCGATTTTTAAAAAAGGGTTCAATTTTAGGGTTAATTTTTTTTTGTATGTTAAACGATATCTTTGTTATTATCAATCGATTTTCAAAATTGTTTAATAAAATATCACATGTGCGAGGCTCGGGATTTGAACCCGTTTTATTTCTTTTCCCAAGTCAGCGCGTTACCACTGTACTGTACACATATTTGCGTACATACATCAATTATTAGAAAAAGCATCTAAGCTAAGCGAGGAAAATAAATAGGAAATATTATAAATTTGATTAGAAATACATATTTTTCCATAAAAATAGATAAATATTTCAAGTGTACAATCATGTGTATGTGATGTGATACAAATAGTAAATGGAGTGTGGCATATATCGCTTAATAGAACCGGTTACTATAGCGAAATTGCTACGAGCCTGGTTTGAATGTTAAATATTTATTTAAAAGCTCTGTACTAAACTACTAGAACAACTTTTTTGAACTTTAAAAGGCAAGTTTTGTAACTTAATATATAATTCTTACATCATTATTTTTTATAATATAGGTATATACTATGTTTTAACAGTTAATATGGAATAGTTAGACCATATATTAGCCTCAAGCCTTACTTAATAAATGGGTTTTCTAATGCAAAAATATTTTTCTAATCGGATTAGTGGTTCCTGAGACAAGCGTGTTCAAAGAAACAAACAAAGAACAAACATACTCTGCCTCTTTATAATATTAGTTTAGATGAAATCGAAATATCATTCACTCACTAATTAATTACGATATCTCAGAGAATATATAAATGCTACAAACTAGAAATATTTCACGTCCATTCCTCACAGGCAGCAAGTATTCGCTTAGAAAGGATTTTTGGAAATTCAACTCCAATTTAAAAAGGCGGAAGTTTCAATGAAAATTCAAAGTAATTTTAAAAGTTACAGCGACTAAAAATTGAAATATTTTTTTCTAATAAAAATGACGACTATTTTAACTCAAACTTTTAGTCAGGACTTTCGAAAAACAATGGATATGTGAAGCTTAGATTAAGAGTTATTTTATTTAAATAAAGTACGCGAGCGGACCCGCAGGAAAACAATAGTAATACTATATTTTATTAGCTTTCATAAGCGGCTCGCGTGTTACGATGAAAAATAGGTAATTTTTATGGTTTTAAAAGAAAATAATATAGTTCAAACCTACTTGAATTCACTAAATTCCAAGAAAAATTCTGTTAAAATTTTATTATCAACTATTATTTTATCATCTATCCTATCCCTATAGGATAAACTCTCTATCTCGAATATAGGATAAGGAAACCCAGGATAAGAAATGTATTAGTGAATCTCCCGAATCCTTTATCCGCGAAGGATTAACCGGTAATCGGTGTAGCAATTTCGTAGATTATCGCCTACAATAATACAGATAGACGGGATAAATGTTCACATAATACTTTCTTAGATTTACGCGAATACTTGACATTTTAAAATAAAACTATCTTTTCGGATTTTTTCGCGAATTTATTTTGATTTTTGGTTCCCGACGTTTCTACAAGCGGTATGTAGATGACACTTTTACAATATTACCATCTGATAAAATATCTGTATTCTTAGAACATCTTAACTCCATAAACCCTAAAATACAATTTACAATGGAACTGGAGTCTAATAATTCTTTAGCTTTCTTAGATGTATTAGTTATTCGTAACCCAGATAACACCTTGAGTCATACTGTGTATCGAAAGAAGACCCATACTGATAGGTACTTGAATGGTGAATCTCACCACCACCCTTCACAGTTAGCTACCGTGGGAAAATCTTTGTTTCAGAGGGCACGCGGGATCTGTGACGAGCAACACCTGGCCGGAGAGCTGCAACATGTCAAGCAAGTTCTGCGAGACAACAAGCTGCAAGTGCCGCGCCTACGTCACAGGGACCGAGTGAAACCAGCCACAGTCGAGCGCGTCCCTGCAATCCTACCTTATATGAGAGGCGTCACTGACAAGATTGGCTACATTCTAAAGCGAGCTTCAATTAAAACTTACTTCAAGCCGCCAAAGAAAATTAGTCAGTTTCTACCACCTGTCAAGTGCCACATCCCTCTACAAGATGCAGGAGTTTACAAGCTTGATTGTGATTGTGGGCTCTCTTACATCGGACAAACAAAGAGATCCATTAGAACCCGGGTCAAAGAACACATAGCTGATGTGAAGCACCGTCGCAATGCAACATCTGCTGTCTGCAAACATAGTCAGGACCGCCCAAGCCATTATATTCGCTTCGATAGACCTCATATCCTGGCGAAAGAAAACCGATATCGCCCTAGAATGATTCGAGAAGCCATAGAAATTAAAAAACATCCTAATTTCAATAGGGAAGATGGCTGGGTACTACCATCATCATGGGATCCTGTTATTAATATAATAAAATCAAATAATAAATATAAACATAACAGACAGGTAGATGTAGTAAGCTCTTACTGTGTAGATCAAAATGACAGCTTATCAGATTAAAATTATTTATTTTTCATTTGTAAAAGTATATAGTAATAGTGTTGCTTAGTAAGTTTGTTTTTAAATAACAGCAAACTAAATTAAAATTATTATCCTTAATTAATTTTAACTTTTTAAATTACACATAGAACAATTATATGGCTTAAATAATTAATACTATATTTTATATTTTTCTTAATGGTTATAAATATAATAATGGCAACACTAAATATAGATTACTAATTAATAATTTAAAATTGTAATAATTATAAAAAATAATAGCAAAATTAAATACATAATATTTCATATTCAATTATAATTAAAATTATAAAAATGTTTTAAAGTTAAAAAATATTGTAATGTAATTGGTGCAATTTTCATTTTGTTAATTGTGGGTAGGCTGTCTGTAACAACTATACCTTCAAGACATGTCCTCAGTCTCTCCCGTGACCATGGATGCTGTAAAGCATTCGAAACGTCGGGAACCAAAAATCAAAATAAATTCGCGAAAAAATCCGAAAAGATAGTTTTATTTTAAAAAGCGATAAATGTTTTTTAACGGTTTTTAGGCTTTGGTGTGTAAAACTTTAAATCTATTATAGATTGTTAAAAGATTGGAAGTTTAATAATCTATACATATAATAAAATTGTAACTAAACCGAATCTGTACATTAAATATTTTTTTGGAAAATCTTATTAAAATAGATATTATTATCGGTACAGAGGCCGAATCTATAGTTTTTAGAATTTTTGTCTGTCTGTCTGTCTGTCTGTTTGTCTGTCATTCTGTCTGTCTGTTACCGCATCACGAGAAAACCACTGGACAGATTTTGATGAAATTTGGTATGATGATAGCTGGTTATCCGGGTCAACATATAGGATATACATTTATATATATACATATATATATACTAACATTGCCCGTGGCTCCGCCCGTGTTCAGATGACCAAAAACCTAATTCTTAGGTTTTACATATTATTATTATTATTATTTTTTTGGGTTTGGTGCCGAGGTCGGCCCTAGCTACGTCGACCAGTTTAGGTCCATTGTAGCTCCCTTTATAGTGAATTCAAAGTTCTCCGCTTAGTCCTGTTGACTCCAGGAACTTCCAGATTTTCTGAGCGGGGAGCATCTGTATCTCTTCCGGTTGCATAATATGCTGCCCTAGATAGATACTTCTGCGGTGCATGAGTGGACCGCACGAGCAGAGGATGTGCATAGCAGTTTCCTCTGTCTCATGGCATAGTCTGCACATTGCGGTCCGACTGAGGCCGAGGGTAAACATATGTTTATTGAGTTTGCAGTGACCAGTAAGTATTCTGGTTACTGCACTGGTTTTATACTTGTTGAGTTGAAGCAACTCTTTTGTAAACTTTTTGCGATATCCCTTAATTAGCGCTTTAGAGTGTATTTGTCCAGAAGTGGATTGCCACTCTTGAAGTGCTTGGCGATTGCAGTGAATTTTGAGAATTGAATAGGCATGTTGTTTTGCAATACCACAAAATGGTTCTGGGCCACATTCTGGGGTTTCAGCGCCCCTTCTTGCCAATGCATCAGCCTTTTCGTTCACATCTATGCCTGAGTGACCCGGGACCCATCTGAGGGTAACTCTGTTGGATGTGCCCAGGACATTCAGATTATCCATACAGTCTTTGACCAACTTAGAGTTGGTCTCAAGAGAATCTATAGCCAGAAGTGCTGCTTGGCTATCTGAGTTGATGTAGATATTTTGGTTTCTAAGCTTTCTCTCCAGGATTACTTCAGCACATTTGTTAATGGCGAAGACCTCGGCTTGGAAGATGGTGGCCTCCTTGCCCAGATTGACACTCATGTCAAATCTAGGCTTAAGGCCATAGATACCGCACCCTACATCAGATCCTTTCTTGGATCCATCTGTAAACCAAACATGACTGCCCTTTTTGTGAGACTCTTGGTTTTTTAGCCACATGTCCCGGTTGGGAAGATCTATTTGGTACTGTTTTGCGAAGTTAAACTCTGTATTCATGCCATCGACCGGCATTTTCAGAGTTTTGTGTTCGAATGTCAACTCTTTGAGTTTGTTCATATATTGCGATTGCAATTTTACATTCGATTGTGTACAGAGCCTGTAGAGGCAAGATTTAGCTTCTTTTTGCACGTGGAGATATAGCGGAGCTATGTCCAACAAAGCATTTAGAGCGTCGCCTGGTGCCGAATGGAAGGCTCCCGTGATGATTAGACATGCCATCCGTTGTATGCTGTCTAGTTTACTCATAGTTGTCTTTTGTTTGGTTTTGTTACACCATACGACTGAGGCGTATGTTATAATCGGCCTTACCACGGCGGTGTACATCCAGAGAGCCATTTTGGGTTTGAGGCCCCACTTGGCTCCAGCCATTCGACAACATATCCAGAGGGCCATTTTGGCTTTTTTTATAATGTTGTTGAGGTGAGAGTTCCAGGTCAACTTTTGATCAATAGTGACTCCAAGGTACTTTACCTCATTTGATAGGTTAAGGGTTTTGCCATTGAGTCTGAGTTCAGTCAGCCTTTCAAGCTTCCTTTTCCTGGTAAATGGTACAATAACTGTTTTATCAGCGTTTATTGATAATTCATTTTCTCTGCACCACCTTGTAATGGTATTGAGAGCTCCTTGTAACCTGGTGGAAATTGTGTTCAGGCAGGGACCTCTTACTACTACAACAAGGTCATCTGCATAGCCCTGTGTATCGTAGTCAAGATCTGCCATGATTACAAGTAGTAGGTCTACAGCTAGTGTCCATAATAGGGGTGAAAGCACTTCTCTTGTAGTGTAGAAGTTGTGCGAGTGTTCGTTTAACGTAACTTTCGCACACCGGTTGGAGAGCATATATTCCACCCATCTGGTGGTTGTGATATCAACACCTTTTGCATTTAATCCTTTCAGGATGGTTGCCGTAGGTGTGTTATCAAAGGCCCCCTCAATGTCCAAAAATGCACATAGAGCTGTCTGCTTATCCTCTAGGGACCTTTCTGCCTTGTCGATCAGAGCTACTAAGGCAGATTCTGTGGATTTACCCTTTTGGTAAGCATGTTGGTTGCAGGAAAGTGGTCTAGCCACAAGATACCTAGTTCTAATGTGCTGGTCGATTACTTTTTCCATTGTTTTTAGTAGGAAAGAAGTAAGACTAATAGGTCTAAAGGATTTGGGCTGAGAGTAGTCGTTTTTACCGATCTTCGGTATAAAGGTAACCTTGACCTTAGTCCATTGTTCTGGTATAATGCCCCAAGCAAAGCTTGCTCTAAATAATTTTACCAGATGCGGGATAAGGAGTTCCATGCCCTGTTGAAGCAGAGCTGGGAAAATTCCGTCTTCCCCTGTTGATTTAAATGGTTTGAATTTTTTCAAAGCCTATCTAATCTGGTTAGGCCTAAAAATGGTATTGGCCATCTTCCAGTCGCAACTATTTGCCCTGTGGATGTAGTTTTCCTTTGGGTTTGATTCACTGCCGGTGACAGGGTACGATCCTGGGAAATGGGTTGCTCTTAAAAGTTCCAGCGTCCCCATCTCTGTGGTCGTGAAGGAATTGTCTCGCTTTTTTAAAAAGCCGAGAAAGATGTTTGGTGTCTTGGCAAGGACCTTGTGGATTCTCGCTCCTTTATGTGTTTGGGCGATATTCTCACAGAATCGTTTCCAAGATGCTCTTTTAGCTTTTCTGATCTCTTTGTGGTATTTAGTCAGAGCCTTCTTATACCGTTCCCACCCATACGGTGTAGTGGCCTGATTAAATAAGCGACGTGTGGAAACTCTAAGTCGTTCTAGCTTTTTGTTCCATCACGGAGTATTGTTGTTAACATTGAGTTCCCTGACAGGACAGCTATTTTCATAGGCATTTAAGATGCCATCCGTTAATAAGTTGTTTAAAATGTTAAGGGAGTCGGGTGTCTTGATTGATTTTGGAAAATCCTTAGTTGCCTCAGCGAGCAGGTTTTTGAAGTCTACCCACGAGGTGGCTTTGGGATTTCTAAGCCTTTTAGGCTCAGTAGTTATTGAGCCTTGTATGCTAAAGACAGTATGTTTGTGATCGGACAAAGAGTTTTCATTACTGACATGCCATTTACTTATGTGTTTAGCGATTTGTTCAGTAGCAAAAGTAATATCCAGAACTTCCTGCCTAGCTTTGGTAGCGAAGGTTGGATTACAGCCTTTATTGAGTATTTGTAAGTCGTTAGCTAGGAGGAAATCTAAAAGTAACTCACCTCTTTTGTTGGTACCAGTACTGCCCCAGATTGTGTGATGGGCATTAGCATCGCAGCCAACAATTAATTCTGTCTTGTGTTTTCGAGCGTAGTCGACGACTTTAGACAGTTCTTCGGTGGGGTTGGCTTTCTCTCCGGGCAGGTAGGCCGAGCACACCAGTGCTCTAGTTTGACCGCGCCCTCTGAGAACGGTGATTGCAGCGACCATGTCATCACTGCAAAGTTCTGGAACAGGCAAGAAATTAATACCTTTCTTAAAAACAATACAGGCCCTAGGCTTGGTGCCATTTTCGTTTGCTAGGATCTTACCTACTCCACTTAAGCCCGAAATCTTGGACTTGGCGTTAAGCCATGGTTCCTGAACCAGCGCTATATCCATGCCATGTGCTCTAAAGGTGTTTTCTGCCACGGCTGTGGCAACGATAGCGTGGTGTAGGTTGGCCTGGAGTATGTTGGTGTGGGCATCGCCAGTTTGGTGTGTAGCGCTACTGGGGACGAGCCCCATTGCGCTTGTCACGTCCCTTGCTGCGGCCCTTTTGTTTATGGGGGCGCTGGCTCTTGCCTCTGGGGGTTTGTCCACCCCTGGTGTGCCCCCCTGTATGAGGAAACCTGTGCGGAGTACCAGTCGTTCCGCTGGTCCCGGCTACAGGAGCCACGCCAGGTGCAGCTGTACCAGCTGGTGAAGGCGCAGCAGCGTTGGCGCTCGCTCCAGCAGCCGCGGCCCCAGAACGAGAGGTAGACGGCACAGGTCCAGAGGCAGAAGTCCCAGGATTGGGTGTGGGCTGGTTGATGCCCTTAATCCGGAACTGAACAGACTTGAAGGCCAAGTAGGCTTTCAGGTCAGTTTTTTGGAGGGTCTCAACAGACTGGTCGTCGATGGAGAGGGTGAGTGTGATTCCGCCCTTCTCCGCCTTTTTGTTGAGAACCTTCCACAGCTCCGTATTAAGGCCATCATTTTGTATCCGGAGACAGGAGAGCGCCTGGTCGACGTCTTTGGACTCCGGATCGGGGATGTATACTACCCCAACCTTTGGTTTGGGCAAGTCGCTCTCATTAATGAGAGCGAGCTTAGCTCCTGGCCACGGCTGTAGGGTGGGTATACAATTTTCAAGCCATTCCCTGGCGTGCTGGTTAATACAGGTAATGAGCAGCCAGCCTGGCTTGAATGATAGCCCGCCAAAGGCAGGTCCCTTACCCTTCTCCGAAGTGGTGATTTTGGCCACGATTGCATTATAAAGTGACTGCAGCTGTGCGTCAGTCATGGGAGTGGAGTCCCTCACACCAACTTTGGAGGAAGATAAGGCCGCACTATAGGCAGCTGGAGGTGGTGGGGCCGACGGCCGACCTTTGGGACTTCCTCACTGGTTGTCCCTGTGGTGATTCCTCCTCCGAGCGGGTCCTTTTGATGGAGCGCTCGGATTCGGGTTTCGAAGCATCGAATCGATACCCCATAGCCCTGAGTTCCGCAAAGGTTTTAGCGGACAGTTCGTAGGCTTTTGCAGCCTCCATTCCCTGTCCCCTAAGAGCCTTAAGTCGGATTAAGGCTGCCCCACTCAATCTTTTACGTTTGGGTCGGGCAGCATCAGAGGAGGTGGCAGCAGGGTTACCAGTAGGTGATTCAGGGCTTGTAGAAGCCCCTATCGCCATTTCGGTGCCTGCAGTCACCTCCATTGGTTGCGCTGACATTTGGGCGGTTTCATCCGCACCCATTGTCAGCGGCATGAGGTCCTGGCACAATTCGTCCAGGGTTTGTGACGTGGTAACGTCATTTCTATTTTTGTTGTTTTGGTCCTTACTCATATAGGTCCCACGAGCAGCTAGGGAAATAAAAATGCCCACCGACAGAGCCCCGCATGTCGATGGGAGGACTTAAAATACTATCCGATTCGTCCAGGTGTCGGATAGCCACCGTTAGCGACTGAGCTCCCCCCCAGCCACGCATCCCTCGGCACGGTACGAATAACACCTTGGATTGGGTTCTAAACTAAAGCTATACATATACGTACATATATATTTCATAGACACACTTACATAAACATACATAAACATACATATATAAATAAAAATGAAAGCAAGCGCTCGGTGTTTTCTGTTGCGTCTATTTCCTAGTGAACTAGACCGATAACAGGGCTGGCAACCTCGTGAACTCTACACCGAACTTGCCTTGGGGATCTTTGCGACAAAAGCGTCACTCTCCCCCAAGACCAACGCCACCCCACCGTCTCTGAAGGAGACAGTAGGGTAGGCCTGCGCCTACACTACCATGCGAAGCATGTCGTAAGGGAACCGTGAAAGCATAGATTCAGGCCCGCCCCCTTTTACATATTAGTATACTCTTACAATGCAGTTTTTGTGTTTTTGTATTTTTCTCAGAAATAAGATATTTTCCCGCGGTAAAAAGTAGCCTATATGATCAGATCTATTAGATATTCATATCTTAAAATATTGTAGGCTGATAAAATTTATATGGGACCACCTGGGAAGTATACGCTTTGAAACAAAAAAAAATCCAAATCGGTTCAGGCGTCTTCGAGTAATCGGTGACAAAAAAAAAAGAAAAAAAAAGATTCCGACGAATTGATAACCTCCTCCTTTTTGGAAGTCGGTTAATTAAATAACATAAAATCACTAAAAATGATTCATGAAAGAGTCCTTTTAAGGTCTTAAAAAGGACCGTTCTAAAGATATATGTACCTATTTATTCAGTTGTTAACCATTATCCTACCCATTTCTCCTTAAGGGCACGATCGATCTATCCCGACCTTCAGGGCATTGACCGCGGAAATAGGTCGCTCGATGTAGTACCTATTGAATATGTACATAATTGAAATAGAATCATAATAGAATAGTTACTAAAGTTAGGAAAATCAACTGCTGATTGGATTTTAGAAGCGAAGTTTGACGTGAGTGGTGCATGTGCTGTATAGTTTATAATGTAGAATTATGTATGGCATGAAAGTGTGATGGATGATTGTTATTCTTTCATGCAAAAACTACTGAACTGGTTTTGGTGAAAGTTTTTAATATGTTTTATTCTAATATAACTTATATATCAGAACACATGGGTTATTTATCAAGATACTAGCACAATCCGCGGCTTCGCTCGCCTTAAAATTACAAATAAAAATCTAAAAATGTAGGTTTTATACAAAATTTCATCCCCTATTTTCCCTTACAGGATGAATTTTGAAATATACTAAAATACGTATTTATTGTTTTAATTTTTTATTTTTTTTTATTATATTTTTTTTATAATATTTTATTTTTATTTTTATTAATATCAAGTTTCAAGTAATTCTGAGCATAGATTTTTTTTGGTTCGTATTATAACATGTTTTCCCGTGGGAATGACTCGAAATCACTCGCGGTATAAAATAGCCTATGTCACTCCCCAGCCTTTCAACTATCTCCATACAAAAAACCACGCCAATCTATTTTAACGTGAAAAAAAAGGATAAAGAAACAAAGAAACAAACACACTTTCACATTTATAATATTAATATTAAATATTAAAGTGTGAATAGTATGAATAATAATAAATAAAAATAACGCGAACGGAGCCGCATGTAAACATTAGTTTATTATAAATGTAATTCTATCTATCCCTTTGATTTTTCTATATGATCTTTATGATTGTACCCGTCTTACGTTTTGGCGTAGAAGGAAAAAAAACAAAACAACAAACATACTTTAGCAGTGATAATATTAGTATATGGGCTTTTATAAAATATATTTTGTATATCAATTTAAGATCAGCCTTCGAAACAAGTGGAGTGAACTAGATGGAATGATAAGATACGAATAATATGCAATATATTATGAATAAAATATAACAAAAACGTACATATATCTTATTTAGTTAATTTTACAGTTTCGATTTTAATTGTTGTAAAAAAATTATAATTTAAAAACCCCTACACAAATTAATTGTCATTGGCACGCGTGAAGCACTT
Organism: Brenthis hecate; assembly: GCA_951806755.1. NCBI lineage: Eukaryota > Metazoa > Arthropoda > Insecta > Lepidoptera > Nymphalidae > Brenthis > Brenthis hecate. The sequence goes on from OX638253.1 coordinate 20,525,647, forward strand.
AATCAAGTAACCATACGCCAAAATGCCTTACATCATTTTGGAAAAGTGCTGATATTCTTACACTGATGTACCGATATTAACCAAACATAGCTAAGAACCATCGCTAGGAAACTGGCTTTCAAATGAAAAATACCGCATCGAAATCGGTCCATCCGTTTGAGAGCTACGATACCACAGACAGATACACATAGAGACAGACATCGACGTTAAACTTATAACATCTTTTTGCTTCGGGGGTTAATAAGACAAAAAAAACGGACAATGTAATCAATTGGCAAACGTCCTAGACGACTGAAAGCCCCTACACTAGCATGACATACAAAGTGTTACGGATGCACAGCTGACAGATTTCCACCCCTAACAGAACCACCCTAAGGGCACGATCGATCTATCCCGACCTTCAGGGCGATGACCCGGGAAAATAGGTCACTGTATGTGTGGGGTATAATTAAATATTAGAAGTAATACATTGCCAGTAGGGTAGACGATCGGTATTTGAAATATGAGGATGTTAAAGTATAAAGGGCGCAGGTAAGTTACATTTTACTTGGGAATTTATTGGATTACATTAAGTTGTTAACTTGAGCAAAGGTACTGGGTTCGTTTCCGAATGGTGTAAATGTAAATGTTCGGTTGAATAAGCCATAGTGATGTACACATATCGGATTACTATTATATATGCGTCAGTTTGTATGTATATATGTATGTATGTTTGTTACTCCTTTTAACTCTAAAACAGCTGGACGGATTTGGATAAAATATAAAAGACAAAGCCCTAGTGACGTTTGTGATAAAAAACTAATAATTATATTTTTTTTACTAAAAGTCAAAATTATAGAAGGCTTTATTTCTATTTCCTGTATTGTGGCATGATAGACATTCCTTTTATGCACGGCTCTGTTGGCTGGTAGAAAATGTTATAATTACGTTAATTCTGCCTTTTATAGATGTAACACCATTTGTAAGAGGAATAAAGTACTAAATAAATAAATACTTTATGTCATAAGTGAGATGTGTTCTTTAACTATTGCTTAAGGAAATGGATGTGAAAATATATAAGGTAAAAAAGTGGTCTTCGATCGAGAATATATTGTGTGGTCTAGGTTGATTCCCCATACAAACTTTCATCCCCATTTTCACCCCTTTAAGGGATGATTTCGGGGTAAAAAGTCCTCCTATGCCCTTCCCAGGGTCTCAAATTATCTTTTTAACAAATTTCATCTAAATCGGTTCAGTAGATCCAGAGATTACCCCCTAGAAAGTCACAAGCTCACAAACTCACAATTAACAAAACTTTACCTCTTTATAATATTAGTATAGATACTTAGGTATAAAATACATTATATATAGTACGAAGTGTAATATATCGATCATTTTAAAATAGCTATTTCATATTGTGCTCTTATTATCTATACGATATTAAAACCCAAACAAATGTTTCTCTTTATAAACACGATTCCTATAAATCGTTTTCAACGTAGAGAGCCTAAAACTAAAATTTGTGAAATAAAACGAAAATATAGTTTTATTTAAAGTATCTTAGCAGAAATCTAAGATAAAATTAACATAATTTATAACCATTAAAAATTTATATCTTTCTATTTGTTCTAGTTTCTTATTTAACGAGTTTCAATTGTGTGATAGAAAATTCAAGTGAGAAAGACTTAGTGTATATATGTATAAATACATATAATAAAATTGTAACTAAGCCGAATCTGTACATTAAATATTTATTGAAAATCTTATTTAAATAATTATTATTATCGATACAGAGGCCGAATCGAATAGTTTTTAGAATTTTTGCCTGTCTGTCAGTCTGTGACCGCCTCACGGAAAAGCCTTTGGAGGGATTTTGTTAAAATTTGGATGATGATAGCTGGTTATCCGGGTCAACATATAGGATACTTTTTACTGCGGGAAAATATCTCATCTCTGATAAATCTATACTAAACTTTTAAACGTAAGGGACGAATTCGAGCGAAGCGAGAGTGAGTCGCTAGTATTAGCATTACGGTGCAAACCTTAGCTTTTAATAGACAAATACATTTATAAATAGGCAAAGACAAAAGAAATCAGTACCTTTTTCTCCTTCTGATTTTTTGTTTGGTGGCTGTTGGCGAGCTTGAGTGGAATCAATAAAAAAAACTGCAAAAAGTTATTTTTTTATATATGTAGATGGGTAAATTCTATTTTTATATCAATAATGATTATAGTTCAATTTCGACCAGTAGGCGAATACTCGTTGTAAATAAATAAACGACTTAACGACACGTTTGGCTCAGTTTGTAGTGTCCCTATTTGATGTGCCAGCGGTCGCGGGTTCGAGTCCCGCTGGGGGCATTCATTTGTGTGATGAGAACGAATGTTTGTACCTCTGTCATGGGTGTGTATAGTTATATTTATAATATGTACCTATGTATTTAAAATTATATATGTGTAGTGTATAAATTATCTGGTATCCTTAACACAAGCCTCGTAGCTTACCATGGTACTAGATGGTGATGTGTGTTAATGTCCCTACATATTATTATAAATATTTTTTTGGATTGGATTATAAAGTGTTTTCCCGTGAGATAGAGATAATCTCCCGCGGTAAAAAGTAGCCTATGTCCATTCTCCAGCCCTCCATCTATCTCCACACAAAAAATCACACCAATCCGCCAAGCCGTTTCGGCGTGAAAGAAAGACAAACAAACAAACACTTTCACATTTATAATATTAGTATGGATACTCGTATACCAAGAATGTAAAATATATATATGTAAAATAATTTTACTTTCAGTTTTAGGAAATATTTTTATTGTGAAATATTGTGGGTAAAATAGCGCATGAAAGGTTGTATGAAACCTACCATTTTAGAGTTTTAGCGCGAGTGAAGCCGCGGGTTCTGCTAGTAGTAATATAAGAACTAACGGCTTAATGAACTCGTTTGACAGTTTTAATGCTTTTGTTCCGCTGTCAGTGAAGTCACGGTGACCTACAAACGAATATGAATAAGCTCTTATTTAACTAGTCCACTTTAGCGGTGAGCTTGAGCGTGTAGCTTTTTAATGAAATGTCAATTTTATGTATTTTGTAGCGTATTTAAGGTATTTTCTGTGTACAAAATGTAAATATTTTAAAATTTCCTTACATCCGACGTAGAAACGAAAAGAATCGCGTGTTTATGTATCACGCTTATAAAATAAAAAATCTTTAAAATAAGGTTACTTTGACCCAATCACGGATGTACTGTGTAGCATAAAGGCATAAAGGAGAAATAAGAAAACGAATAAATTTAATGGCTTTGAAATAGCTAGTTATACTTGTATATACTCGTATAAGTCATTAGCAGTACCCGCAGCTTCACTCGCTTTCAAAGTACAAAAAAAATAGACACTTCTTTCCCTTCCCTTTACAATATGTATTGTCCCCTTTATAATAGTGCCTGATTTTTTGACATTTATGATGACTGCTCCGCTCCCTTGGGTAGTAGCATGATGATATATAGCCTATAAGCTTCCTCAATAAACGGCCTATCAAATCAAATCGGATTAGTTCCCGAGATTAGAGCGTTCAAACAAACAAAGTCTGCCTCTTTATAATATTAGTATAAATTGTGCTTTCAAATTTAATACTATTCTAGTAAACTACTGAACTAACTCTATTACGTCTTCAGCAACTAAGAATATCTTTTGAAGTACTATCGAATCAATATATAAGCTCTTGGGCATTCCGAGTAGATGGTAGCATACCGATGACCAGAGTTGGCACTTATTATGTAAATCGACGATTGAAAGCGACTGTAATCGTAGAGTCGAATCTTATAATATTAAATGAGCAATTCTTATATATATATATATATATATATATATATATATATATATATATATTTTTAAATAAACCGGATATTTTCGGATTTTTTCGCAGACTTATTTTGGTATTTGGTTCCCGACGTTTCGAAAGCTTTACAGCAATCATGGTCACGGAAAAATCCGAAATGATAGTTTTATTTAAATGTCAAATATTCGCGTAAATCTAAGAAAATATTATATATATTTTATCTATATACTCGAAGGTGCCTTTTCTGAAAAAAAAAAAAACGCAATTTTCATATATATTTTTTATATCGTTATCGAAAACTGCCTAGCGAAGCACGTTCGCCCAGGTACTTATGATATTATTTCACCAAATCTTAATGGTAAGTATAAAATACTTTATATACCATTAACTTTTTAAAGTCAAAGCTAAAAACTTTATTCATCACATAAGTATTGTATTCGCTGAAATGCATTTTTGTGTATACCCTTTTAAATTTTTCATTCAAGTCGTTATTATAGTACTTAAAGTTACTTTTCTTTATTTTTGGACATTCTTTATATAATTATTATCCACAATAAAATATATGATTTTTTTTTACCAAAGAATATTTATTTCTGAGGATTTTTAAATAAAAATTATTTATCTATATAAACGTACATAATTAAAAAGTATTTAAAAATGCCTGAGATTCTAAATTAAAACCCTACATAAACCCTTGTTTTTTTGGTTTCTTCTCCTTTCCCATAGCGATATTACTCATATTTAGGCCGGACAGTATCGTAGGCTCTTATTCATACATACATTAATTAGTTTTCACAGGAGTTACGAGTGTTGCAAAAATCTACTAATAGAATGGTAACATACCTACTATTGAATACATCCCATTTTAACGTCCCACTGCTGGGGGTGGGCCCCCTTCAATACGAGGGGAATCAGGCCATGGTTCACCACGTTAGTCAAGTGCGGGTTAGCGTAGGGTTAGAGTCACATGTCTTTCGAAAACTTGTAAGGTTCTGTCGGACATGCCGGGTTTTCTCACGATGTTTTGCTCCACCGTAAGACAAGTGGTAATATCGGAGGTGCGAGACCCGGGATTTGAACCGGCTTCACTCGATATCCCTGGGGCTAGTACTGACTTAACGTAACATACTATAAGTAGATATAACTGTAAAATAGACTAAAATTGCACTATACGAGTACAATAATAGTTAAAAAAGTAGGGTAAAATAACTTTAATAATATTAAAACATAATAGAGAGATAAGCAGTCGATAAGTGTGGGTGATGTGTATATATTAATTTATAGAACACCGTTTATATTATGGCTTCGTTCTTCTAAACGTTGATCAATACTTGTGTTGCTAAGGCCGGTGCCACTGAAAATTCTAACCAACGTTTAACAATTGATAGTGGTTTAAATTAATTATTTTATTACATTTTATAGAAATAAAAATATTTTTATTATTTTGTAATTCATTACCTGCGTTCTAAATGATTTTAAAGGTATTTATCGTATTTAAGCGGGCAATTAATTTCAAAGTGCTTGAGTTATTTGATTATTTTGCAGTTTAAATGAAGACTGTTTAATAGTGAATTATTATTCTAGTAATAGTATAACGTAGTCTAATCGAGACTTTTATATAAGAATTATAGTGAAGTGAAACGAAGTATGGCGATAATTTCTAAAGATGTTTGGTAAATTTAAATTAAATAATAACATATATCTGACCTATGCAATAAATGATCATTTACTTGATGATATCTCTAGAACCGGTTGTTCAAACAGACATCAACGATGGACGTTTTAATTATTTTGCGCTTTTATTACATTTATATAATATACATATGTATAAGTTTAACAGAACTGAACTATAAGTCAGATTAAATTATTTATTAAAAATTTAAAACGCTTGTGTTCAAAAATATGAATACGAAAAAATGCAAGTTATAGCTTAACTTAAAAGTATATTTTTTATTATGTTTAACTTTACCTAATTAAAAAGTCTAACAAAAACACAGTATTATACTAATATATACATATGTACAATGTATATATATGATAATAATTAGAATTTAATATGACACTGGTTTTAAAAATTGTAGTAAGTAGGAAATATCTTAATTCATCTTACAGGGCAAGATCTAAGGAAAACAAAGTATGGGTCGAAGAAGAATATCTTGGCTGAAAAACCTACGCCAATAGTATGGAAAAAGCACTCGTTCCTTATTCAGAGCCGCAGCATCAAAGATACAAGTTGCCTTGAAGATCGGCGACCTTGGAAGAAGATGGAACTTTAAGAAGAAGAAGAAGAAGGAAATATGTACTAAAATTTAGTATTTTATAATTAATTGTTTAATCATTAATATATTTAAATAAAAAATTAAATAAATGATTGAATATATTAACTGTAGTTTTACATAATCATTGATTACATCAGTGATGGAACCGAGCTTAAGAGTTCTTTTGTTATGGCTTATAAGTCTGCTTATTCTTTTGAAATTAATAAGGGGCTTGAATTATTAAAGAACTAGTGCTTTTAGTTTAAGCGCCACCCTACAGATATAAGAAAAAAGTTGAAATGGAAAAACTTGCAGGTACTTTTATCTATCTTTACTACGATAATTATATTTTTTATCCTGCCTTAGTCTTCACGTAGTAATTAAATGTTGTATTTTATGGCAGAGAAAGGTAAACAGCCGGAAAGTAATATATGCTATTTATATAGAACTAGCGACTTTCCCTCACTTCCGCTCGGGTGCGTCCTTAGCTACGCGGATTTTGTTCACAATTTCATGGGTTTTAATTTTTTTTCGCGGAATCTTAATTCCTTTTTTAAACAAAACTAGCGTAATGTACTCCTTATAACATCTGAGAGTGAAAATGCTGTCATGCTGCCATGCCGGAGATGAGCCGGAACAAGCAGGCAGACAGGCAAATAATTTAAAAATGGATTTCTCTTATAAGTACCGTATACACTTTCATATACAATTATTAAACAGCTGTTATTTTTACATTACAAACAGACACTTCAATTTTACTTGTCTGTATAGATAAAGAAGGTATAATACTTTCTTAGATTTACTTTCTAATATTTGGCATTTTAAATAGAACTATCTTTCGGATTTTTTCGCGGAGTATAGGTTCTCTTGAAGATAAAAACTTCAACAAAAATATAACGACATTAAACTTGTGCTATTGTGCTTGGAAAATATAATAATTATTATACCTACACTAAACTAAGTAACTTACGTAAATATTAAAAGCTAAGTTTAAAATTTATTTAATATCGAATATATATATCGCCGTCATGGAACCATTAGCGGCGCCACACCCTGTTTTCTTCTTTGACATTTCATTATGACCTTACTATACCTATTGTTGCCTTTGGAATTCTATTATTTATTGAAAAGCTCTCACGGGTCTCTGTAAGGACTCCATTGTGTTATACGAATGTAGGCATATCCATGCCGTGTATATTGTGACTAAGCCTAATCTGTACATTAAATATTTTTTGGAAAATCTTATTGAAATAGACATTACTATGGATACAGAGACCGAATCTATAGTTTTTAGAATTTTTGTCTGTCTGTCTGTATTTGACAGCATCACGGAAAAACCACTGGAGGGATTTTGATGAAATTTGGTATGATGATAGCTGGTTATCCGGGTCAACATTTAGGATACTTTTTATTGCAGGAAAATATCTATATATAATCTATACTAAACGTTAAAACGTAAGGGACGAACGCGAGCGGAGCGAAGCACGAAGGGTGAGTCGCTAGTGTAGCTATAAAATCTACTATCAAACAAAATATTCTAAATACTATAATAAATACGAAAGTTTAAATGTGTTGTATGTACATGGATTTTCATTGGTATAGATAGCTGCGCATGAAATTGTAAACAAAATTCGCGTACCTAGAGCTGAGCGAAGCGAGAGTAAGTTAATAAAATATTTTTGGTAATAATACAATACTATATAAATATTTCGAACTGTAGGTAATATTTTCGAAGACAATGTTAAACTATTTCATCCATCAACTGTATCGTTTGTCTTCATTATCATTTATCACTGGTAACATGTACGGAGTTTGAGGCAAGTATATTTATTTTTATTTGTTTATTTATTTATTTATTTCAGGCAATATTTACATAGGGATCTTAAATATGTAAACAGAGGCCCATAGCATATATACCTTAAAACTAACATATATATTAATTATAAAAAAACTTAAAAACTATTTAACACGTAGTGCAGACGTGTAAGCTATGTCGGCGGGCAAACGACCTCGCAACTTCCGAAACACAACGCCCTGCTTAAATATTATCCTATATATTATATTGCCTATTATAATATTGCCCTGATTAAATAGTAGACTTTTAGTAGCTTTTACCCGCAACTTTATTCGTAGACCAGTAAGGTACAAGTTTTATATAAGGTTACAGTTTATACGGCTGATCTTTCCTTTGTAAAGATTTTTTTTTATTTTGAACTATATCTATCAGACTTCATATTATTTTAAACTTAAAACTATATTTGTCTGTAATTTATTGTTTTAAAAAATATTTTTTTTATTACAATAATTGTTCATTTTGTATATTTTTTTTTATTTTTTTTGGGCTTCTTGTGATACAATACTTATTATATTTTATACATATGTATGTATAGAACTCAAGAGATTTTTTTTTAAATAATAGAACGATTTCTTTTCCGATTTAAAAAAAATATTTTTAGTTTTTATGGCCTATTTATTGAGTAGGTAGCATAAAAGCGTAACCGTATATAAAACCGTAAACAGACTATATATGCTTAAGTTACGATCTTACGAGCGGAGCAATCCATACTTAATATTATAAATATTTTTCGAAAACTTGCTAGGTTCTCTCAGACTTCTTCTTTCTTCACCATAATACGAATCATATTGAAAATTCGCACTAAAATATGTTATAAAGACACTGGATTAGAACCCACTTCATTTGGTTTCCCAAGCAATAACGTAACTACTGGGCTTCGAATTCTTTTTCTTCTATTGTGTAACCATAATTAAAATACCAACTGTCAAAGAAAAAAGCCCGCTAAGATGACGTGAAAAATCTAGTTACAAAGAGATATGTCATATTATTCTATGTACATTTTCTGTCGTCGTTCCTCGATTAAGGTACAGTCGTAAAACGCGTATCGAGAATTAAATTGCAGTTTAAAACCGCAGTCAAGTGAAGTTTTCTTACTGGAATTATAATGTAATTAGCGATCCAAGATTTACATTGTAGGAAATGCTTCACAATATTACGTTTTACTTTGAAATTAGCGTTTGATTATTTATACCTTTATAAATTAAGCCTATGTATATATAATATATTGTTAGATAAGCTATATTACTGTAAAGTTTTATCAAAATCCGTTAAGTAGTTTTTGTTTGAAAGAGTAATAATTATAGATCCAACCATATATCCTTACAAGCTTTCGCATTCATAATATTAATAGGATTTATCAGACGGGCAACACTGGCAGCATTGAGGGTTAATTTTTTTCGATAAGAATTCTTTACATAAATATCGTATAATTCGTACGTATCGTGTGGTCCCAGAATTGATTTGTAGCTCAAGACGCCAAGCCATTTTCCTAAGTGAATTCTATCAAGCTAAATTCAACTTTAATAATGATGTTAATGGTACATATTGGTGGAAGATGCTTTGTCAGATCATTTATTATGTAGCACAAAAGTTTTTTCGTGTATCTTACTAAATAATCTTAAGATGGAAGTAAATTACTAATTGCTTATACGAAATTTTGGACAATCGACCTATTCGAAACATTTTCCAGCTGTACCCACCCTCTATTACCACGCTACCACTATCAAAAAATGTCGTAGAAAAAAGTTGGGTATGTCGTCAAAACGAAGCTACTCAAGAGAACTCAGCTTGATACGAATCATTTTAAAAAATGGCTTATGGCTCTCTAACTTACAAGTTGCTGCTCAATAATGATTGAGCATTTGTGAAGAGCAAAGAAGGGAGAATGAAAAAGACAAGACTTTTACTTATATTTGACAGATTTTGAAAATATTGTTTTGCTTAAAATGGAATAATTGGAATTGTCTGCCCATATATTAATATTTAATCGTACATTTAAGTTAAGGTTTAATGTATTTCCATAGAGCTTCCTTTTTACAGACAAATGGTAGTACAAAATAATGTCAACATAAAATTAAGATTTCTCAAAGTTATTTTAGAAGACGGAGTCTCTCTTTGTATTTTAATAGGACGAATAAAAAATAGTTATTCATACTTTATAAAATATATTATTATATAATTATAAGGAAGGACGATTAGAGTAATAAATGAGTAGAAAAAGTAGCTCAGTTCAGTTCGGTAGTTTATTTTTTTTTCACACAGAAGCTCCTGCAATTAAAAAAAAACGTGTATGTGTATTTATGTACGCACGTAAAAAGTTATACTTCTTTGACGTAACAGAACAAAAATAGGTACAGATTTCACCCGTATGACACAACTCTCTGTTTGTAAAAGGAATGCAGCTAACTTTATCATGTCGCTTTGTGGCTCTCGGTGGGCGCGCGCATCGTAAAAAATTAACTCTCATATTTTTGTCCAAACATGCAAGAAGTATAACTTCAAAAAATTTTTAATCTTAAAAACTTTGAAACTTAAAAATCGTTGGGATTTAAAAGAATAAAGTCAAGGTTTTTTTTGCATAAAGAAACTCCTGCACCTAAAAATCACTTATTTTACATTAAAAAACAAAAAAGTTATGAATATTCGTACAAACCGACAAAAGTCGGATGAATAATTTATTTTTTGTTCATCTGATTATCGGAGGAATAGCAACAGCCTTTACAAAAAATGAAAACCTTTTAACAAAAAAACAAAAACCAACTTCAAACAAAGGCACTAAAAAGTAAAAAATAACTGATTGGTAGTTTTCATTACCTAATTCATACCTAATCAAATATTTTCGAAGTCGGTGTGCTTTGCTTTGTATCGGCTGGCACCGACTTCAAAATTATTTGATTTGGTATGAATAGTAAATGAAAACTATCAATCAGTTATTTTTTACTTTTTAGTGCCTTTGTTTGAAGTCGGTTTTTATTTTTTTGTTAAAAAGTTTTTATTTTTTCCTTTTTAGTGTAGACAGTAGTAGCATAGTAAGAATTCTAACGCGTTAGGCTTGTCAAATCAAACAAAATAAGCCCAAACTCAAAGTATCTACTAGTAGTCGTTGAAGAGTTCCACCTAACAACCTTCTGGCCTTACCATCAGATCAGGTCAACAATACCGAACCACTGTACTATCAATGGAAATAGAAACACTTGCAAAGTTTCAAGGCAATATGACAATTAGAAGTAGGTTAAATTCATCATTAGCTATTTTTCCACCCTTAGGGATGGTATTTATTTCGAAATTTGAATGGGACCAATCTGGAAGTATACACTTTCAAACAAAACAAAAATTGTCCAAATCGGGTAATAAATGACGGAGTTCTAAGGTAACAAACATAAAAAAAAAATACAGCCGAATTGAGAACCTCCTCCTTTTTGAGGAAGTCGGTTAAAAATATGAGAATACAACATAGTGTTTTCTAAAGACGATACGTAAAAAGAATTTTTCGTGTGAATTTTAGCGAAAATGTAAATCCTTTTTGACAGCACAAGGACAAAGACAAGTCTTGTGAATATAATTTGCGAGTCACTTGAAAGCGTGATTTATGAATCACGATATATTTCGAAGAAAATGTACATTTTCTAAATATATATCTTTTTTATCTTTACATGTTACTAAGTCTCTAAATATTTAATCAAACTTTTAACATCGACTTTAATTTTTAAGCTACTTCCTATTGTGAAGTAATTTTTCAAGTGAAAACTTCTATAGGCAGGTTTGGATGGGGAGTAAATTCATGTAAGTCGTCATCGACATGGTCACGTGACGTGTTAACGCTAACACTCAGAGTGCCGATAGATGTCAAAACCAGAAAAATGAAAACAGTTTTAATTTACAAATTTTAATTTATGATCAAACAATTAATTTGAATATCCAAAAATAACAATTGTTTGTTTATAGTTTTAAGTTTTCACTTCTATCGGCAGTCGTCAGGCTTACTTTTTTATTTAAATTATGTCTAATTCAAAAAATAATGCAATCATTTGATATCTACCATCGAACAGATTTGACGATGGAGACAGGAGATGGACAATGGAATCCTTCAAAGGATCCTATAAATAAAAAAAATGTTTTTCAGTTTTTGTCATCATGTTATAGATATAAAATACAAGACGTTTATTTTACAATTTATTTACACTAAAGAAAATTACAAATATACTTAATTTATATACAAAGCAAATATACGCTTAGTAGATGTATAGCCATTTCGTAAATTAGCTATTTCCTAACTTCAGCAGTCGCAAGAATGTGAGAAGACAGGAATTCGAGCATCGTGGGAATTATTAAGGCGTTATCGGGGAGCTTTTACGATGGTCTATCGACAAACGTTCACCGCTGTTATATGAGTCGTCTCGTTATCTCAGTAGGAAAATTTATTTACTCTATTTTCCACGAGCTCGTGTATGTCTTTTTTGTATTGAGTTGAGTTTACGACATTTTGTTTTAACTCTCACTTTATAAAGGAACTAGCCACTTACCCTCGCTCGAGTTCGTCCCTAGTTGTCTTTAGTATAGAATTTTCTTAATTACGAGTTATTTTCCCGCATTAAAAATATTCTATACCCGAACCCAGATAACCAACTATCATCAAACCAAATTTCATCCAAATCTTTCAAGTGGTTTTCTCGTGATGCGTTCCCAGACAGACAGACAGACAATTAACAAAAAAATAAAAACCGACTTCAAACAAAAGCACTTAAAAGTAAAAAATAACTGATTGGTTGTTTTCATTTACTATACATACCTAATCAAATATTTTCGAAGTCGGTGTGCTTTGCTTTGTATGGGCTGGCACCGATTTCGAAAATATTTTATTAGGTATGTATTTAATAGGTAGGCTTTAATTACTTAGCCAAAGCACACCGACTTCGAAAATATTTGATTAGGTATGTATAGTAAATGAAAACTACCAATCAGTTATTTTTTACTTTTAATTGCTTTTGTTTGAAGTCGGTTTTTATTTTTTTGTTAAAAAGTTTTTATTTTTCCCTTTTTAGTGTAGACAGTAGTAGCAAAGTAAGGATTCTAACGTGTTAGGCTTGTCAAATCAAACAAAATAAGCCAAAACTCAAAGTATCTACTAGTAGTCGTTGAAGAGTTCCACCTAACAACCTTCTGGCCTTACCATCAGATCAGGTCAACAATACCGAACCACTGTACTATCAACGGAAATAGAAACACTTGCAAAGTTTCAAGGCAATATGACAATTAGAAGTAGGTTAAATTCATCATTAGCTATTTTTCCACCCTTAGGGGTGGTATTTATTTCGAAATTTAAATGGGACCAATCTGGAAGTATACACTTTCAAACAAAACAAAAATTGTCCAAATCGGTTAATAAATGACGGAGTTCTGAGGCAACAAACATAAAAAAAAAGAAAAAAAAAAACATACAGTCGAATTGAGAATCTCCTCCTTTTTGAAGTCGGTTGAAAATTCTGAAAACTATGGATTCGGCCTCTGTATCGATAATATTTTTTTTTGTTTTATTATAATACGAGTATGTATAAATAACGTAAGTAAACTTTTAAGAAAAAAAAATATTTAAATCATCTATAGATAATATCTTTACTAGGCTTTATATAAATGTATAGAACACATTGAAAAAATTTAGCTTTCAGTCACTTTTAGAGAACATAGAAACAATGTTCACAAAATATATAATGTTCCTTGTGTGAGATCTCACGTTGGAAGTGAAGATCCAACAGTACGTGACAAGTATAATGATATTCTCAGGCATCTCTTTCAATTCCAGAAATTGACATTTTTTACGATTTTCCCACTGTCTTTAGAAATTAGTTATACATAATTATAATAAATACGAATACGAATAGGTACGTTTTGACGCTTATAATAGAATCAATTTGTTTTTTCAAATTTTTTCGGGGGTGAACACAAATTCAAAATCGGTCCAGCAGTTCTCGAGTTATAAGTGTAAGAAATCCTGCTTTATATATATATATATATATATATTAATATATATATATATATATATATATATATATATATATACACATATATATATATACATATATATATATATATATATATATATATATATATATATATATATATATATATATATATATATGTGTTTTATATTATTGGGTAATAATTTAAAATCTCTTTTTGATTACTTTTAAGTTTTATCTGTGAATTACTGTGAACTAGTGAAATACCCTCATTTCACTCAGATTTATCCGTATAGGTAAACATACAAACATACGTATGCTAAGTCTACCTCTACTATCGAGACCTCCGAGACATGAACTTAAATGATGAATTCACCATACACAAACTCTCATCCTATGTCACCTTCTTAAATTTTGATTCTTTCGACAAAAGGACCTACGAGTATATTATACAAGGTCCAAGTTGTGAATACCAAAACTCATCAAAATTTCTTTTGCGGTTTAGACGTAAAAACGTAACACATAGACAGACAGTTACTTTCGCATCTATAATATAAGTTTGAATGCTATGTTTATATAAGATTATTGTTTATCATAGATATTATTTTTATTAAACTTTTATATGTAAATTGAAAGTGTGTTTTAGATATAAAACAAACCAAACGTTCCGAAAAGTTGAATCCAGTGTCTAGATGTTAAACAAAACCGCTGTACAGATTGATCGCTGGTCAGTGGTCACGCTCCCAACTCCGGCTGTAGGCCGAAACCAAATAAACGATATAATTGGAATTTCTGTCACAAACAATGTTAATCTTATTTGGAACAAAGAACGCAATCAACTTGCCCAATATTTAGGCCCTTTGCGAAATTTTCCTCTCCAATAAACTACGAGTATTTAATTATTTTATTCGTAGTATTTACATTCGTTGTTGTGTGGATATTATAAAGGATTTTTTTCTTATCTGATTTTATCTAAAAATGATTATTATTATCTAAATTTAAGCAATAAATTACCGACTTCAAAGAGGAGAAAGGACCCAATGTATGGTCTCGGATATATGTTTTTTAGTGCGCTTCTTACGTGATTTGATCCTTATGAGGAAATATGAAAAGTTAATCTGGTATAAATTTCCAAATGAGATTCCTCGCCATGTATTTTTGAAGTCGGGTTATACATAAAGAT
Source organism: Brenthis hecate (assembly GCA_951806755.1). Lineage (NCBI taxonomy): Eukaryota > Metazoa > Arthropoda > Insecta > Lepidoptera > Nymphalidae > Brenthis > Brenthis hecate. The sequence continues at coordinate 20,540,722 of OX638253.1, forward strand.
TAAATTAATTTTTTAATCATATAGAGTACTAGCATTGCCCGCGGCTCCGCCCGCGTTCAGATGACCTAAAACCAAATTCTTAGGTTTTACATATTAGTATACTCTTACATTGCAGTTTTTGTATTTTTTCTCAGAGATGAGATATTTTCCCGCGGCAAAAAGTATTCTATTTGTTGACCCGGATAGCCAGCTACCTCCATACCAAATTTCATCAAAATACCATGCACAGATTCAGCATAATTACAATTTTATTATATGTATAGATATTATGTAAGGTTATGTTTGGAATTGCATATGGAGTAAATAGCTTCTGCGGCTTACCTTGCTCATACGCATGTTTTATGTTCAGTGGATTTCGCTTGATGCGGTATACATTTTTGTCTGTCTGACAGACAAAATTTTTAAAAACTATAGATTCGGCCTCTGTATCCATAATAATGACTATTTCAATAAGATTTTCCAAAAAATATTTAATGCACCTACAGATTCGACGCAGTTACAACTTTATTATATGTATAGATAGATCTAAAAGGATGTAGTTGAATCTTGACATGGAATTAAATTACGTAGAATTTTAAAACACAGGAAAACCCTCCCTCCATCATAACAAAACATAATCAAAAGTAAGTCCACGTAAGTGAAATGTAGATTGTAATTTAAGAGTGTTATGGTCTAATAACTAATCTTTTTTTAGGTTTTTTCAGTCTTCATATACATGTTAAAATTTTTCTTTATTTCAGTACATAAGGTGTAGGAGAACAGGACGTGTCTAAACACATGCGGCTAACTGTATGGAAGTAATATCTGCTAAATATGCACGTTTCGTCGCAAAACAAAGCGGAAGGTTTCGCAAAGCAGCTCGCTGGCCGCCTGCCACAGCCGTGACCTCACCTCAATTGTACATATAAAGGACAAAGGTCGTGCCATAAATTTACCCCAATCGAAAAGGTTAAATCTGAACAAATAGATGATTAAAATATTTTTAGTATAAAATGGGATATCACACTACTGTTAGAAATGCATGTTTCTTACTTCTTCATGTTCAATTGGACAGATAAACTATGACTTTTTTTAACTTTGGGAAATGCATAATACTTTCTTAGATTGACGCGAATATTTGATATTTTAAATAAAACTATCTTTTCAGACTGTTTCGCGGGTTTATTTTAATTTTTAGTTCTTGACAATCTTAGTATCTGCCAGTCACCATGATTTCTGTAAAGCATTCGAAACATCGGGAACCAAAAATCAAAATAAATCTGTGAAAAAATCGGAAACGACAGATATTTAAAATTGGGAAATGTATTTATGCATAACACCTGCATACATATATACAGGTGGTTATGTGAGACTCACTGATTAGAAAAGCCAGTACTACCCAGTACCCACTAAAACACAACGAATCCTCCCCGTTTTAATGAAACATCGCAGGATCACTTACAAACTTAACCACGACTAATAAATACAAATTAACCCCGCTTCACTTCAGTGTCTCCCTGACTACGTTTTAATCTTTTTGAGCTGAACCTTAATTCATTTTAACAAAATAAAACTAGCCTAAGTTACTATTTATAACGTCAGCTATCTGCCAGTGAAAGTCCCGTCAAAATCGGTCCAGCCATTACGGAGATTAGCCAGAAAAAACTGACAGATAGACAAAAGTGAAAAAAATTATGTTCTTTTCATAAGTACCTTATATAATTTCATATACATTTAGTAAAAAGCTTTTATTTCGACATTACAAACAGACATTTCAATTTTATTTATCTGTATAGATTAACGAACACTGTTCAGATCTTCTGACAGTTCGTGTGACCTTAGAAACTTTTTACTGAAGTATTTTATATTTAATATTATAATGACAATTTATGTCACTCTTCGGTACTTCCTACGTCTACTTAAGGAAGTTCATCGTATTGAATAAGACTCAGAGCATAAATAATAAATTTCTAAGTTTTGGTCAGAAAAATATTACCTTTCATATTAATTTTGCCTTCATTTTTCATTTCTAAGAGACGGAATTCCAACAAAATCCTTTCTTAGCGATTACCTGTCATTGTAGTAATAAGCTGTCAACACGCCAGTTTCAGTGGTTAGGCCTGGGTCTTACGCTTTGATTAAGAACAAGCAAAATATATGTAGTTATTACATAAATGTTATAATAAAACGAAACATTTTAATTTTTTTAGTTATTAAAAAAAAATATATAAAACAAAAATCTTATATTGTTTTTATCTTAATCAATATAAAATCTGGAGATGCCGGGGATCGAACCCGGGGCCTTTCACATGCAAAGCGAACGCTCTACCACTGAGCTACATCCCCTATATCATATTAGTCAAAATTATAATAGTAACGACAGTTGTGATCTTGAATGTTGTACATATAAGTTTTAATAAAATTTTCCACTCGCAAGGAAGAAAAAAATAGCTTATATGATGATTACGAAGCGTTGGAACATTTTAGTCCAAAATAATTATTATATTATAAAACTAGCAGTTCACCCTCGCTTCGCTCGGGTTCACCTCTAGAAAAACACTAATAGAGATCTATTAGTTCCCACGGGAACCGTTCATTTTTCCGGGATAAAAATAAGTAACCTGTTGTTTGACCTGCAATATAAGGTATCAGCATGTCAAATTTTACTAAATTAGGTGCATAAGTTGTTGTGTACTGAGCTGTATAAGTTACTATATATTATACTATATATTATATATTTTACTATATACTATATATTATATATTTGCCTGTCGTAAAAAGTATTCTAAATGTTGACCCAAGTATTAAGTTTTATCACTATACAAAATTAAGTTAAAATCGGTTGAGTACTTTTTGCGTGAAACGCGCACATCGATTTGACTTAGTTTTATTATAGGTATAGATAAGAATAAATATTGCGAGTGTAACTTAGGAGATAGACATATACTAAATAGAACTTTTCTGTAGGACTTTTCAAGACCTACAATTTTTTAGTATATTGTTTTGATGTATGTCTTAAGGCTTAGCCAGAGGAAGGTTTCTAGGGAGGACTCGATAAAACCAGTTATTGTATTTTCCCGTGGAAAAGAAAGATTTTCTTTAAGTAAAAGGTATCTAGGCAGTGGTATCTCAGTGGTAACTCGCTCGCTTGGGAAACCGAGTGAAGCAAGTTCAAATCCCGGGTCTCGCACCTCTGATGTTGGCTAGCGTGGTGGACTATGGCCTGATCTAACACGTACTGAAGGGAGGCCCGTGCGTGTGTTAAAAAGGGCTGAATACAACATACATACATACAAAAGGTACCTTAAATGTTGACTCGAGTAATAAGTTATCACTTTAACAAATTTCGTTGAAATTGGTACATTACTTTTCGCGTGAAACGCGCACACAAAAACAGACTAACTGACATATAGGCAAACAAACAGGCAATTTTTTTAATAACTATTGTTTTGGGGTCTATGTTGTGTACATAATACGTTACAAATAAACGAAAACATCTATCCCACGGGAAAAGTACATTTTTCCGGGATAAAAAGTTACCTATTTGTTATTCTGATGTATGAACTATATTATTGTAAAGTTTCATCAAAATCCAATCAGTGGTTTTTGTGTACTAAGCTGTATAAGTTACTATAGTTTTTTGACTATCCCACGGAAACTTTTTAATTTTCCGGGATGAAAAGTAGCTGATTTGTTTTTGTCATGTATGAACTATATTATTGTAAAGTTTCATTAAAATCCAATCAGTAGTTTTTGTGTGCTAAGATGTATAAGTTGTTATAGTTTTTTAACTATCCCACGGGAACCCTTTAATTTTCCGGGATGAAAAGTATCTAAGATGTTGCCCGGGGATATAAGGTACCAACATGCAAAATTTCATTTAAATAGGTCCAATAGATCCGGAGATTAGCCCGTACAAAGAGAAAAACAGATAAACAGCTCGCTCGGGTTCGTCCATATATACGAATATGTTGTAGTATCTCTTTAACCATTTGTCCAAATTATATGCAGTAAAAGAAAAAAGTCTTTTATTTTAAACATTTTAGACGATAAATTTACTTATTTTGATAAGAATTCATAATTGTTTATAATATGACCAATAAACATGACCTACCGATTTAAATGATTTTTTTAATATAAAAAACTACTTTTTGTGACTTATATATAAAAGTTAGACATATGCTGTCGCTGACTTTTTTGTAGACATTATTAAGCTCTACAACTTTTCTCTAGAACATAATCATATATCTCTCATCGTTAACGCAGCGTTCGTAAGAAACGTTTTCGTTCGACCGTTTTTTCTCCGACTTACTTTGCAAATCCGGCTACCACGAAAAAGCCTTTTCATTTTTTGGGTTAATATATAGCCTATGACACTCAGAAAGAACGTGGTTTTCTATTGGTAAAAGAATTTTGACAATCGGTTCAGTAGATCCAGAGATTACCCCCTACAACGTCACAAACTCACAAACTCACAAGATCACAAACTTTACCTCTTTATAATATTAAGTATAGATATACTATTATCTATACATATAACAAAATCTATATATATATATATATATATATATATATATATATATATATATATATATATATATATTTAGGCTAAGACAAACCGTCAATCTCTTTTTTCCACTGTTTGTTAACTTCTGAATTTCTTTTTTTGTTTAGTAGCTATGGACGAGCTTTTTTTCCGTCTCAATTCGTAAGTGGCAAAATACCTTATTCCCGATTATTCGGTTGGCTTGCACCAGCCGTGGTCTCGGGCAGGCTTTAGTATTAGCAATAAAAAAATTTGGGAAACGATTTTATTTATATTACGGTCTAATTTCGACCATTGGCGAACACTAGTTCATATAGAAATCGTTAGAATTTATTAAAATTCTATATAAATTGAACTGGCAGCACCCATGACTTCGCTCGCGCAAAAATAGAAAATAAAAACTTAAAACTTTTCATACAAACTTTCATCCCCTATTCAAGGAATGAATTTCAAAAAATTCTTAAACGCGTATTTATTTAATTGTATTGTATTGAATAGCATTAATACAAAAGCTTGAAGTAATTCTGATCATAAATGTTTTTTTGGGTTGTATTATAACGTGTTTTCCCGTGAGAAAGAGATAACCTCCCACGGTAAAAAGTAGCCTATGTCACTCTCCAGTCCATCAAATATCACGCCAACCCGTCACTCTGTTTCGACGTGAAAGAAGGATACACAAACAAACAAACACACTTTCACATTTATAATATTAAGTATCGATTCTTATAAATTATCTCTAAGTAATGAATAAATAATACATACGACATATAAATTCCAAGTAGCATTTCGTATGATTTATTTGGCTTAATCAAAGCTGAGAGGTCGAACCAAACCAACTTAGTGTAATCACAGGCTTCGCCACCTCTGCGGTTTAGGGCTTCGTGTAAACACACGTAATTCATGTCAGTTGAGTTTAATTGAGAAGCGTTTAAAAATATCGCAATAGGAAAGTTTTTATTCCGAAAAGTAAGAGGTTCTTTGGTTAGACAATATGGTTGAGAAATTCAAGAAAGAAATTCAAAATTCAAATTCAAATTCAAAATATTTTATTCAGCATTAAATTTTTACATTTTTTTACTGAACGTCATGAGTCTACTACCAGTTCGGAAAGAAGTAGCCTCAAACTTACAAAAACAAAAAGCTGACATATAGACTAGGGCTGAAGCCTTCGAAAATGGTAAAAAGTAAAAAAAAAAATTGTAGGTAATAGGTTTTTTTTGTTATAACAAAGTTGTACAGCTTAAGTAATTCGTTTAGTAAAAAAGTTGCAAATATGAATTTCTTTGTTCTATCGTATTAAGAAGGATATATAGATTAGGCCCATTTCATACTTATAAAAGAAGTTCAGGCGACGGTCTCTGACTAACCGATATTGTATTATAACATACTATCTGTGCCACATGGTTTCACCCGCATTAATTTTGTTTGATTATAAATATCAATTTTACAATGGTGTATGAAAGTATGCCCAATTTGTTGTCGTTTATGATTACTGCTCCGCTCCCTTGGGTAGTAGCACGATGCAATAATAGCCTTCCCATAAACAGACTATCTAATGCAAAAATATTTTTTCTAATTGAATTAGTAGTTCCTGAGGTTAACGCGTTCAAACAAACAAACTCTGTCTCTTTATAATATTAGTATAGATAATAGATATATACATAGATCTCTATCGTCGATGCCCCAAATTAGTGAAGGCAGATCGTTATAATGAACATAAAAAACATAATATTTTTATATAAAATTTATTTATTCCACAGCACTATCGAATATCTAAAAGGAAGTCTGAGAAAATGAACTTTTAATGGGAGCTTGGAAACAAAATCTTAAGGTAAGTCCCTTGAAAAGTTTGCGAGTTTGAATTTAATACCTTAGGCGTGGCGTTGCTTATCGCCTAAGTATAATAAATTGTTGGTACGGGGTGAATTATGGAGTAATAAAAATATCTGCTTTATATGAGCAAATATGGAGAAGGGGGGTAGAATAGAGGGGGGGGGGAAGTAATTTCCTCCATATTAGGGGGAGAGGGGATGAAATCGTAAAATTGTATGTCTATAGGCAATCTTTGAAGTATATTAGTAATGTAGATTATACTTTTAATTACGTAAGCAATGTTTTCTTGACCAATTTTGGCATTGCATTGTGTATACACAGACACGAGTGCATCTTCATTCTTTTAATTGTGAAATTAGTTGGACGGCACAGCACGACTGGTGTGAGATTAGACACAGGACTTTAAGTGCTCTCTGAGGCATGGAGAACTAACACCGCGGAGTTCCCAACTAGACAAAGCAAATTATTACACTTGTCTCTAACTGGAAATTGAACCCAGGACTTCCGGATGTGCAGCCGTACATGCTAGTTACTAGGACGAGAACACAGCTTCATAATATAGAATTTTTAATATAACTATCTTTTCGAATTTTTTCTTGGATTTATTTTAATTTTTGGAATCATGCTCACTACATGGGAGACACTAAGGTTTTTTGGTTCTCGAAGGTCATGTATAGAATTTAATAGCCTGTGTTTTCATCAGGGACCTTGCATTGAGTACTTGCAGGTTTTCACTCAAATGTCTATGTTATGTTTGGTTGGTTATTGTCTCATTGAGTGACAAACAAACAAACAACATAACAAACTTTTACATTTATAATGTTAACAAAATTGCAAAAATCTTAGACTGTGATAATAGTAACTTTATTTATGTTTGAAGAATGGTATTTTTCCACAATGTTTTTATTGAGCCGCGTCTCGTAAAGTGGATAAATATTAAGGCTTTGTAATGGAATGCCAGTTTTCTACGAATCGTTACTAAAGCCTTAAAGTTTCGAAACGGGATTTTCTTTAGCACTCTTTATTTGCTTAGGCTCAGTATTCTGATATTATATTCGTGGTGAATGTGGCGTGTAACATTACTTTAGTCATATTAAGTTATTTAGCGTGGTAATGTTAATTAAATTAGTTTAATTATAGTATAAATATTTGAATTGAAGAATATTGAACGTATGTGTATAAAAAGACATTTGTAGCCCAGTTGTAACGTGCTCTCTTGGGAAACCGAGTGAAGCGGGTTCAAATCCCGGGTCTCGCACCTCTGATATTTTTATGTGCGAATCATTTCTAATGTGATTATCGCTTGTACATCATCGTGAGGAAATCTGCATGTCTGAGAAAACCTAGCAAATTTTCGAAAGACATATGAAGTCCACTCGCACTTGGCCAGCGTGGTGGTCTATGGTCTGATCCCCCTCATATTAAATAAAGGGAGGCCCGTGTCCAGCTGTGGGATGTTTAAAAGGGCTTAATTATTTATTTCGTACAAAAATAGAAGCTTGGAGTAACACGTAGCCTACTGCTAGGCACCCATGGATGCACTAATTTGCTAGTTAAAACGTTTTGAAATGTCAAAAATACAAGTATTTATACTTATAAAGTGTGTCAGACATATTTATACAGAGTGGTACATGCCAACAGATACTTTTAGAACAATGGAATTACAGGAAAAAATTTCTCTTAAACTAATTTTCATTTTAGTTGAAATATTAAATTTTCCTGTCTAGACCTATTTTACTAATTCACAAATATGATGTAATAAAGGCGTACTTTTGTTTAATAATAATAATAATAAGTTCTTTATTTCCAAAAGGTAGTAAGTACATCCAGTTTTACATCCAGTTTAATTTAAATCTAAAAATATTTTTATACACTGATACATATGAGCTTCTTTTAAAACATGAAAAAAAAATTACGCCGTTTAATGAAGGATTTCTTGCTAAATAAACATTATTTATTGCTTAAGCCAGAGATCGTGGGTTCGATTTCACCGTGTTTAAGTTCTTTTTTTACTAACTTGCGAACGCACATACGGTTGATCTTTGTTAAATAGATCGGGATAGCCAAAAATATCTCTGTTTTCGCAAATGTTACATTTGTATACAATATTAATCTAGTGAAGTAACCTATCACTCCTTTACCCAAGTCCGTGAGACATATTACAGTATGTAAATAGCAGATTTTTTAGACCGACCGGGACACCGAGACATTTTTAACCGGTACAACCAAACGATAAATTTATTTCTGAAATAGGTATCAATGATGAATTAAATTTGAATTTGAAAAAAAAACGTGTGTATGTTCTTATGTACGCACGCACGTAAGAAGTTATACTTCTTTGTCGTAACAGAACAAAAATAGCTAAAAATTTCATCCCGCATGCCACAACTCTGTTTGTAAAAGAAATGTAGCTAACTTCATTATATAGCTTTCAGCTAACTTTATCATGTCGGTTTTTGGCTGTCGGTGTGCGTGCGCAATTTTACTCTCATAATTTATTCCAATCGTGCCAAAAGAAGTAAAAGTTCAGAAAGATTTAAGACAATTGTAATTCATAAATCATCAATCAAAATCTCAAATAAACACAAGCTAGCAGTTTCCTCTATCTGATAGTAAATAGAACTTTCAGTGCCGCAGGAAATAACGCTGGATTGCCGATTTGCAATAAGGGCAAAGTTCACGGCTTAGTTCGCGTTGTAGATGGACGAGAGCGCCAGGAAACTAACGATTTAGATATTACAGTTTATTATTGATAATGTATACAAGCTGCTTTATGCAGCTTTTCCTGTATTTATTAAAATAACTAGCATTGCCCGCGGCTCCGCCCGCGTTCAGATGACCAAAAACCAAATTCTTAGGTTTTACATATTAGTATACTCTTACATTGCAGTTTTTGTATTTTTTCTCAGAAATGAGATATTTACGTGCGGTAAAAAGTATCCTATATGTTGACCCGGATAACCAGCTACCACCATACCTCATCAAAATCACTCCAGTGGTTTTTCTGTGATGCGATAACAGACAGATATACAAAAATTTAAAAAAAAAATAGTTTAGGACTCTGTATCGATAATAATGACTATTTCAATAAGATTTTCCAAAAAATATTGAATGTACAGATTTGGCTTAGAATTTTATTATATGTATAGATTAACATATATGTATATTTATAGCCTTTACATATTTTTTCATCAATTATTTAAACCTAAAGGGTTTAGAGTATTAGTAATATATTACAGTATTAGTATTAGTAATATTTCTTTAGTGCTTTCACTTTAATTGAAATTAAATAAAGTATTTGTTCTAAGGATAATTTTTACAATTTATATATACGAGTACATAAGTCTTCAAAGGAGAAGAGGACGATTATTTACAATGTGTTTCGGTCGTAGTACACACTTTATATTATATATTTAATATCTTTGTAATTAAAAACATAAGAAAGACAATATACAATGGCACACAATTTAAAATGGGAACTAAGCAAGGCGTTCATCATTAGTCTCTATATCTGTATATATATTATAAATGTGAAAGTTTGTGAGTATGTATGGATGTTTGTTACTCTTACGCGCCAGAATGGCTGAACGGATCTGGATGAAATTTGGCACAGCGATAGATTATAGTCTGGAAGAACACATAGGTTACTTTTTATTTTGAAAAAATGTATGGTTCTCGTGGGATAGGTTTGTTTTTTTATTCCTAGAGGCTACCCTGAACGAAGCGAGGGTGAGCAGCTAGTTATAAATAAATAATCATTATATATGTTAAAGAGTAAATGTTTTTTTTTTAAGTAAGACTGCGCCATCTTTGAATAATATGTTTTAAAAAAATATCTACTCGCTTATTCCGTGGCCCCTGCAGCGTGTTTGATTTGATATGGCTTGGGATCACGCAAGCGGCCAATAACGACTGCCGACCGACGACATTATATTTAGGTTATTAGGTGGTGTACGTACTGTGAAATGGGTGCGAAGCCGCTTTATGTAACACCAGCAGTTTCAATAAATAATTGAGCTACAATTTTATGGCTTTTTAATTGTATTCAGCCCTATTTTTAACGACCCACTGCTGGGCACGGGCCTCCCTTTAGTACGAGGGGGATCATAGTCCACCACGCTGGCCAAGTGCGGGTTGGCGGACTTCACATGTCTTTCGAAAACTTGCTAGGTTCTCTCAGACATGCAGGTTTCCTCACGATGTTTTCCGTCACCGTAAGGCATGTGGTAATCATGTTAGAAAAGATTTGAACGTGAAAATATCAGAGGTGCGAGACTCGGGATATGAACCCGCTTCACTCGGTTTCCCAAGCGAGCGCGTTACCACTGGGCTACCACTGCCTAGCTGCCTGGCTTTTTAATTAAAAAAAAAATATTTATTGATGTTTCTTGAAGTTCTTCTATCTGTCTTCTCATATCTTTTTTTATTGGAGACGAAATACAGAGGTTATGTTGAAAATTCACTTTTTTCTCCGAGCACCATCACCTGAATGATAGAGTGATGATTAATGAGAAACTACACCATGAAAAATATTAGCTACTAGCATTCCCCGCGGCTCCGTCTGCGTTCAGATAACAAAAAACCAAATTCTTAGGTTTTGCATATTAGTATACTCTCACATTGCAGTTTTTGTATTTTTCTCAGAAATGAGACATTTTCCCGCGGTGAAAAGTATCCTATATGTTGACCCGGATAACCAGCTATCATCATACCAAATTTCATCAAAATCTGTCCGGTGGTTTTCTCGTGATGCGGTAACAGACAGACAGACAGGCAGACAAACAAAAATTCTAAAAACTATATATTCGGACTCTCTATCGATAATGTCTATTTCAATCAGATTTTCCAAAAAATATTTAATGTACAGATTCGACTTAGTTACAATTTTATTAAATGTATAGACTTCGTATGTTACTTAGTATCAGTGAAATACTTGTATTCAAACCTTTCTAACGTCACTGGTAAGGGTGAGTCTCCCTTCAATACGAGGGGGATCAGGCCATAGTCCACCACGCTGACCAAGTGCAGGCGGGTTCGAAAGTCTTATACATACCTATCTCTGAAATATTATCTGTATTAAATTACATTTTTTACTCAAAAAATATAGCAATTGGCTTATATTAGTTAATTTTGATATAAGCACCTAAATATCGATAAGTGGTGTATGGTTTCAGATTAAGGTAATAATATAGACACAGTGTGATAGAAACATTATATCAAACAATATTGTTTAATAAAAGTAATTTATCTAAACTATACATATAATAAAATTCTAACTGAGTCGAATCTGTACATTATATATTTTTTGCACGTCTGAAAACGCATCACGAGACAACCACGGGACAGATTTTGAAGAAATTGGGTATGATGATAGCTGGTTATTCGGGTCAACATATAGGATACTTTCTATCATAGGAAAATATCTCATCTCTGAGAAATCTATACTAACCGTTAAAACTTAGGGATGAACCCTAGCGGAACGAGACGGTGAGTCGCTAGTACATCTATATAATCTCGAACATAGTAGTTTTTTTTCATATATCGTTTTGAAATAATTTTAGAGTGCCAAACCAGTTGTATAACATACATACTTTACATATTTTTTAGATATTAATATATTTTTAGAAAGTTAAATAGAAGTATGTAGTTTTATTATTCTTTTATTCAATACAAATACGATTTTATTTCCAACATAGATGTAAATTGTGTTCATAGAAAACAATGCTCTCGCAGGATAGGCGTGGCATTGGTCATAATATTAAAACTTTTAAATATAAAAATGTCTATACATATATTGTTACAAAATACATAATATGTTTTTAAGAAAAACCTTACTAGTTACAATAATAAAAATCGTTCCGCTTATATGTATGTTGGTTTGTCCTACTTTCGCTGAGAAACATCTTCAGTTTCTTTGTATCGAGGTAATCTATGGCCCGGAGAGCACACAAACGGAGATTTATTATACTAATTTCTATCCCGTGACATAGAGCTATCACCGTGAAGTATTACTGAGTTACTTTTTACTTCCATAATACTTAGGTATACCTATATTGATGTGAAAGTTTGGGAATGAGTGAGTGTCTTTGTTACTTATTAAAGTTATACCGATTTCACGGAATTGAGTGAAATTGGAATGGAGATAACTTCGACTACTTCTTCGACTTACAAATATATTTAATTTTTTTTTAAATATATATCTATATAGAGCCATGAAACTCGCCAAAACTTGACATGTTGCTTTTGTTTTTAGCCCCCGGCACAAAAAGAGGGGTGTTTTAAGTCTGACGTCGATGTCTGCCTGTGTGTTCTGTCTGTGGCATCGTAGCTCTCAAACGGATAGACCGATTTCGGTGCGGTTTTTTTCACTTGAAAGCCAGTTTCCTTGCGGTGGTTCTTAGCTATGTTTGGTTAATATCGGTCCAGCAGTGTAACAGTATCAGCTCTATTCCAAATTGATGTAAAGCATTTTGGCGTATGATTACTCGATTAAGTACTTTACGCGTGCCAGTGTAAACGTTAAAAGACAATTAATTTGCGTAGAGGGGTTTTTTAATTTTTAATTTATTACAAGCTTTTATTTAATTTGCAATATTTGTAAAAAATATTTTTTGGGTAAGTTTGGTTTAATATTCATTTATTCCGAACGAGCTTAAAACTACATATTTGACCTACAAGCGAACTTTTGAGCCATAAAAGTATTGGAGGTGGTTCAGAATAATGGAAAGCTAACTATACCTACTAGTGAGCCATTTCGATTTAATGAAGTGAAAGAAATGTAGCTTCAAACATTTCAAGAAAATTAAACATATTAATTTTTGTTTTCCAATGAATGTGGGTATATTTCAAAGCATATTGGCTGAAGCTACCTCGATGGCAGCTAAAATGCTTTACAACTTTAAGTTTAAATAGTGAGTACTAATTGCAAGTTAATAGCCTTTTGCTTAAAATAAATTGCTGTTGTATTTTATATATTTAGCGAACGATGGGACTGATATTTTCGCCTTGTGTTAAAAAAGTCTCTAAATAAAAACATATATATATATATATATATATATATATATATATATATATATATATATATATATATATATATATTGTTTCAATTTCATAAAACTTTTAGATAAATATTGTAAAGTTAGTATAAGAAACACTACAACAGCTTATAACACTCTTACAAAGTGCGATTTCGAAGCAATCTAAGTTGTACGGATCAGAAGACACTGAAATCTCTGCGAGGTGTACAGCAAATGTTTGGCCGAACTTGTTTACCTTCCATTATGTTTAGGGCTGCCAATAAACCAATCATATTATAATCAATGAGTAATATTTTTCTTAAGTTTTCGCGTTTCATCTAATTTATTTTGTGTTTGTGGTTGCACTCTTCCGAAACGGCTCGAAAGATTTTAATGATTTATTTTGTATATTCGGTAGGTATGAGAATAGGATGTAAAATATTTTTCACCCTCCTACCCCCACCACCCATTTTAATCGCGATTGTATTGTTTTTGTTTAAATAATATTATATAAACGCAATAGATTTTTTTTGTATACTGAACGCGGGCGTAGCGGCGGGTCCTGCTAGTAATTGTATAGTAATGGCACTGATTTCATCGGCCGTGATCACTGCCCGGCTGGTGCAACCCAGTCGAAACGTCGGGAATTAGGTTTTGTCACTTACGACTTTTGTATTTGTGTGTGCTTGTGTGTATGTATGTTTGTTACTACTTCGCGCCCGGCTGGATTACTGGGTACTACTGAGCCCTCCCCTCCCCCCACCACGACAAGGTGAACGCACGATGGGGAGGACCCAGGTGTAGCTTGTGTTAACCCAGAGGTAAGTAAGAAAAATAAAATGGGTAAGTTCCTAATGTACAAGCACAGAGAGAGAGAGAGAGAGAGAGGGAGAGAGAGAGAGAGAGAGAGAGAGAGAGGGAGGGGGGGGGGGAGAGTATGGGATTTTAAATCTCCTATTAAAAAAGAAGCTTCAACACATATATATTAACTTTTTAGAGGATGAATTTTCAAAAATCTTCCTTAAGTGCTCCCTTTCATTATACGAAATTGATAAAACACTCATTATATGAAAAAAAAAATTTTGTTAATTCTAGTGATATATTTTCCTTACTTTTATCTTTTGAAATTATTTTACATTTTAATATTATATTTTACCGTTTTTGTAAAAAAATCTCTGTCACTTTTAGAGATTAGCGCGCTAAAACAAGCTATTTATTTTTTATTGATTTGAACTAATAACAAAAGAAATAACCTCACAAAAACTAGACAGCCTACAAAGAACAGCCTGTCTAATGACCACAGGAGCCATGTCTACATGCCCTGGTCAGGCACTAAATGCATTACTCGGGTTGCCACCTTTAGACCTATTCATACAAAAGGAGGCACAAGCCTGTATGCACAGAGCTAAAATCCAAGGCAGAACTCATTCGCTCTCACGAAAAATGAGGACTCTACAGGACTCATTGCAAGAAATGCCGCTACTTGGTATGACGACTGATGCCATGTTAATTCGGCACTTATTTGTAAAGTATTATACAATTGAATTTCCGTCAAGGGAAGACTGGTCTAAAAGCCAGATAATCCATAAAAACGGATCTCTAATCTGGTTCACAGATGGATCAAAGATAGAAGCAAATGTTGGCTGTGGGATACATGGAGAGCGACCGAGGTTCAGCAAAAGCATACACCTCGGACAATTTGCCTCTATTTTCCAAGCAGAAGTCTATGCTATTCTAGAATGTGTAGAAGCTAATTTATCTAAGCACTACACAAATCAAACCATCTATATATATTCAGATAGCCAAGCTGCACTACTAGCGCTGGACTCAAACACAGTCTCATCAAAGCTAGTGGAGCAGTGCATGGACCGATTAAACCTCTTAGCAAAAAGCAACAAAGTAGTGCTAAGATGGGTACCGGGTCATGCAGGGGTAATTGGAAACGAATGCGCCGATAAGCTCGCTAGAGGGGGAGCTCTTGGCATGCAGCAGGGCCCTGAGCCCTTCTGTGGAATACCTAAGAGCCTAGCTCAAAGAACCTTAATGATAGCATGTCTCAAGACTGCAAACAAGGCCTGGACTGAATCAAAGGGAATGAGTCACTCCAAGGCACTAATCAAAGCCTACGACAAAAGGTTCAACAGTCTCATGCTAGGGCTAAACAGAAAAACCTTACGAATACTGGTAAGGGCTTTTACTGGACACTGCTGCTTAAATAAGCACATGTTCAACCTGGGGCTGAGCGAAACGCGAACCTGCAGAATTTGTAGGGAGGCAGACGAAACGCCACTTCATCTTCTGTGGGAATGTGGACCGCTCATGCACAAACGCAGTATTCATCTAGGAAAACAATTCCCAAGCCTTGGTGAAATAAAAGAGTGCAACCCTAAGAAAATCCTGCAGCTCTTAACATCAGCAGGGTTTAGCGGCTCACTCTAGTATAAATAGCGGCGATCACAATAGACCAGAAATGGTCGCAGTGATACCAAATAGCCGCAAAAGAGAAATAAAAAAAAAAAAAAACCTCACAATTTAATATTTTCAAAGTATTTGTAAGTAATTAATATGCTTTGCTAAATGATATATATATATATATATATATATATATATATATATATATTATATATATATATATATATATATATATATATATATATATATATATATATTAATGTTAACTGGGAAATTCATTGGTCATCCCTACCAGATTGTGTACGTAAGTAAGATGTATAGAAGTAGGGGGTGTGGGGGTGAGGCGTGACCGACGGACGATGGCGCGCATTATAGGATATCTGGTTACGAATTAGACGTACTTTGCTAAACTGATTAATTCTATATAATTAATTAATACCTGGTGATCGAGCTTCACTTGGCGTTTTTCTGGCAAGATATAAAAATTGCGTTTTTTTCCGAAAATAGACTTAAGAAGATATACTTGAAAAGCAAAACCTCATCTAAATACAAAAAAAATTGTAAAAAGTAAGGCAGTGGTAGCCCAGTGGCAACGCTTGGGAAACCGAGTGAAGCGGGTTCTATTTTCATATGCGAATTATTTCCAACATGATTACCGTTTGTCTACGGTGAAGGAAAACATCGTGAGGAAACCTGCATGTCTGAAAGAACCTAGCAAGTTCGAAATCCGCCAAGCCGCACTTGGTCAGAGTGGTGGACTATGGCCTGATCCCCTTCGTATTAAAGACCTAAGAAGGCCTAGGAAATAAGCAAAGCCAAAAAGGGCTGAAATATATATATATATATATATATATATATATATATATATATATATATATATATATATATATATATATAGACATATTGTTTTGGATTTCATTTTTTATACTTTATTCTGTTTGAATGAGATTGTAAAATTATTATTTTAAATAAATTTATTATTTTTAAATTATATAAGATGCATTACAGTTTATTTTATATATATTGGCTAAAATATGTCACATATTTTTAGAAAAATATATTAAAGCACCTCATTATTGGAGATAAGTATAAATAATTACAAAATAATTGTTTTTTACAAAACGGAATTCAAAGTCATTTAAAAAGTTATTATTCTGACGTTAAAAAAATTATTTATATATGGATCACCCTTGGGGATGTTAAACCTATTTATAAAAAAGAACTGTAAAAGTCGATTTAAAAATTAGCAAAGGTATCACGTAACAATTCCAAAAAAAAAAACACTTGAATTTCATACCTCCTATTTTCGAAGCTGGTTAAAAATACAATCGGTATAACATCTCATGCATACATAATGAAACGTTTCAAGCGTTATGATATACGAGCCAACCCTGATCGAATAAAAATTTTATATCTACATAGTATTAAATATTAAACATAGTATCGAAATTGACATTACTTTAAAACGTTGAGAGAATAGTTGTATGAATGACGTCGAAGTAAGTTCTTAGAGTATGTAAATATAACTCGATTTTTTTAATATTTCATTTATACTAATATTATAAATACGAATGTAACTCTGTTTGTTTGTCTGTCTGTTAATTTTCCACACCTAAACCGAAGCACCAGTTTCGAAGAATTTTGGTATAGAGATATGGGATTTTGGAGAAAGACAAAATAATCTAGGTTACTTTTTGTCGCGAAAATTAACTTGAAGGGATTAAAAGAAAATATGAACGTCCATGGCTTTTGCTGCTAGGGACATATAAATGTGTTGTATGTGCTACTACTAGCACATTTTCTATAAATAGTATATGATATTTATAGAAAATTAAGAGTGATATTTTATAATGAAGATCAAGATCAAAGGGAGCGAGTGTGGGAATATTATAAATACAGAAGACTCCACCCACAGGGACGCTCTACTAATTTTGTATCTATGAAAAAATACTTAAAACTTTTTAACATTAAAGTCAATCGACGAACAACGGCCCGGAACAGCGGGAAATGGAATAAAACTTTCTAATCACAATAACTAAGCTCTTAAACTAATGTAACTAAAGAGTCGGCGCCAAACAAACTCGGCGACATGTAGTCACTTACATAAAAAGCGTAGCTTTTTCAACAAAAAAAAAACGTATCTTTTATGGTAATCCACGATAATATAAGCTATCTTTATCCCGAATATCTTTTCACTCAAATTCGCTGTTACAGCGAAATGAACAAACACACTGACTTACTTTTACATTTTGTATATATGATATCGAAATATCACTGCTTAATCACAAAATCAAAGAAAGTATAGTGCTACAGAATTAAAATTTGGCAAAAGATTCCTCGTAGAAAGTAGGTTCAGAAAGGATATTTTTTGAAATTCAACATCTAACAAGGGGTTGGAAATCTATATGAATCCGTTATTTTTAAACTAAGTGAGATGAGCCGTGGGCAATAGCTTTTTTTATGATAGGTAAGTAAATCTTTACGTGGTATTATATTTAATACCTATTCTATAAATAAACTTTTCTAAGCTTCATTTGTAACTTACTACGTAAATATAAAGAAAATTCAAATGGCGTAAAACGCGAACTAAAAAGACAAGTTGATCAAGGAACACAGAGGTCTAATGTAAGACTCTTTTGGGCAAAAAGTAAACTTGGAAGGCGATTTTAAATTACTTGCAATGTATTTTATCTACTTAAAACGCAAGTAATTGATACATTCGTAGTAGGTCAAAGGCGTTTTTAGGATTTAAGAGTATAAATTAAAGCTTACGTAAGCTTCATTTCAATTAGTCGCGTAGACCCATAAGTACAGTGTGAGCTTTTGGTTCTACGTGCTTTCGTTTTATTTTACGCTGTCGTGATCCAAATAGACACACAGCACAGGTGAGCAGAGACGTAGGCAAAAGCTTGTTTATAGTGATTTTACGAATGTTTTGTTGCCCTTGTAATTTGAAATTCTCAAAATCAGCAAAATATAGGCTTTATCTGGTCAATTCATTTAGTTTTTTTTTGTTTTTAAAGCTTTAAGACATGATATGATATACGATAGATATGATAGATATGATATGATAGATAGATATGATAGAAAAAAATATAAAACGAAGTATTATAAAAGATGTCATTCTACAATCGTTATAGATATCTAAAAAAATATATGAATATGACATATTATGATTCTATGACATTTCTATTTTTTAACAATTGTAGAATGACATGTAAATGTAACCCGACGGTGCTATTACTATTATTCTACTTATATAACTACGAGTAACTATACATGGTTACGTAATTTCCCTCACTGGGTTAAGTAAGGTTCGTAAAATAATACAAATTAGCAGACGAAGGTCAAACAATAATGTTGCGGAGACTCTTCAACATTCGTCTTTTCATAAAAAAACTTTATTATACGCAGTGGAAAGTGGGACAGTAGTATAAATTTTAAAATGCTTTTCATGACAGAAGCTTACTGTTTTTATTTTTAAAAAATGAAATTGTTTTCTGAATACTAGACGTTGGTAAATGTAATTGTGAATATCTTGGCTGTTCTTTTTTTTTCATACTAAAATATTGAATGCAAAATTTATCTTAATTAATTACATCCTTAAGGCAGTGGTGGCCCAGTGATAACGTGCTCGCTGAAGAAACCGAATGAAGTCGGTTCAAAACCCAGGTCTCGCTGATATTTTCATGTGCGAATCATTTCTAACTTTGTGGAGAATATCGTTGGGAAAAGTACATGTCTGAGAGAACCTAGTAAGTTTTCGAAAGAAAAACCCGCGTTTGGTCAGTGCGATGGACTATGTTTCGATCTCTCTCGTATTAAAGGGAGGGCCGTTCCCAGCAGTGGGACGTTAAAAAAGAAATGAATATAATAAAATCCTTAATTCCAGACAATATTTTTTAGGTATCTTATAATAGACGTCTATTATATCTTCAGACTATCAATATCTTCAGCAAAAAGTTATTACGTAGGTATACACGACACACGGGACTCATTACGTATACTTGTGCTGTCTGAGCTTCTTAAATTGTAATATTTGCTGGCACAAAATATAACTTCATATTCACGTATTTAAAGAAAGAGTGAACGCTACATTTAGTATTAAGGTTAATATATATATATATATATATATATATATATATATATATATATATATATGTGTGTGTGTGTGTATATGTATATACGCCATTTGGTTTCTCGATCCAGAGAAGTCTATAGAATCACATTATAGATAAATGAAATTGCGAAATATGTCTCTATATACTTTAAAGCGAAATACCACTTACTAAGTAATCGCGAAATTTTAGAAAGTATAAAGAGTACTTTAAAAGATCTATGGAAACTAAACCCTTATACGGTCATTTTTTTTATTATTTGACTTGATCTCTTAACGCGGGCAGAGACGCGGTAAACGCTAGAATAAACAACTAGAGATATAAAAATTGTCAAGAATATTAATGAAATATGTGTTCAAAATGAAATCTTTTACTAATAGGTAAGTACGTTACGGCAGAGTGCTACAGAGTATTTTTATTTCGATAAACTTTTTTGCTGCCAGAAATCATATCACCTTTAATTGAAATTGGATAAGAACTGACTGCTGATTTCCTTTTTTGACGTGAGATGCTTAAATGGTTAGAAATAAATCAATTAAATATATGGTCAAAAAACACATAGGGACGCAACAGGGAAACACAAGGTAAGTAAGCTAGTGATAAATAAAATAATGGATGTATTTGAAATATTAATTACATTACATACATATAATAAAATTGTAACTAAGCCGAATCTGTACATTAAATAATTTTTTTTGGAAAATCTTATTGAAACAAACATTATTATCGATACAGAGGCCGAATCTATAGTTTTTAGAATTTTTGTCTGTCTGTTACCGCATCACAAAAAACCACTGGAGGGATTTTGATGAAATTTGGTATGGTGGTAGCTTGTTATCCGGGTTAACATAAAGAATACTTTTTACCGCGGGAAAATATCTTATTTCTAAGAAAAAGTATACTAATATATATAATATTTTGTCATCTGAACGCGGGCGGAGCCGCGGGCAATGCTAGTATGTAATATTTTCGTTAAATAAACGCTATGAGCTGCAAAGTTCAAACTTCAAAACCAATTCAGGTATACTCGGGAGTGCCACTTGTTCCCCCTGTAACATTCATCAACAGCGTGACACATTGTACAAAAAGCTATTACATCAATTAAAAGGTATATCACTTCTCACCACAATTTGTCACCTACAGTGTAGAAGGATAGTTAATTTGTATCGGCTGACTGATGCTGGCCAGTGAAGACCTTAGAGTTTGTAAAATAACAGAAATACCATAAACTTAGATACTAATACAATATCAGATTACTTGCAATCTTTATTAAAAAATAATTATAATATTGTAGTAGTCGAATTGTTGAATATTTTTGGGGAATATTTAGTGTATATTTGTAGCAAAACCAATGGCTTTTAAGGTTTGGCAATCGATTTAATCATGCATATATATTGATACAGTTCATGGCTGGATGGATTATTGTATTATATTATTTGTATAAATCACACAATTAGTATCAATCAAGTGCGTTTAGCCATATTATACAGCTTAAGCTTTTCTTTGTACGAGTTTTTATATAAAGTGGACGTTGTTTTTGTACAATCTTAATATATAGGTTCATACACCACTAGTAGACTCTTTGAATCAATTCTGCATTAAAAATGTCCATATTAGTCATACAGTTTGAGACCATTTAGTACATAATTAGGTGAAAGCGTGCAAAATGTTATAATTTTTTGAAGTAAAACTTTTTTACGCACGCTTGACTTGGGGAGTAAGCTGGTGAATGCGTTACGAAAAAATGTACGTTCGTTTGTTGCCATGGTAACCGTTGTTATATATAAGACGGCACTGTTAGTTGAACTCCCTGTTCTAAGGTAAAAGCCAATGCTAACAAGATGTGACTTCAGCGATTTGGTTACTGTTGATCATCGCTCACGCTCTAGTTGCTACCTGGTATCGTAGAGCGCATAGATATGATTAAAACGGATATGCAGATGCACATATAAGGAATATAGGTTATATGTGTATTAAAAACTAAAAAAATCTTTATGTAATATGTATGTGGAAAAGATTGTAACGCCTCAGTTAAATAGTGGCAATTTTTATTTAATATTTACTGCCTGACCCTACAGACGTTTTTCTGTCCTTTTTATGAATTAAGGTTTGATCTATGACTTCATACAAAATTATATAGCAAAAACCACATCTACGTTTTCCAATTTTTCGGATTTTCTAATATCCTTATCTAAACCCTTATTCAGATATTACTAACATTTTAAAATAAAATTTAGCCACCCGTCATCAAGTGATACGCTTGTTAACGAACAGCATCTCATTTTTATTCATATATGTATGTATGTACTCGTAGATAACAAAAATCTGTATACTCTATTGAAACAGAATTGGTTATTTTACAAATTACATCAAAATATCCTTTGAAAGTGTCTTTTGAAACAATACTCTTTTTTCGTGTGCTTGTTATAAAATCAAGTATTAAATTAATTAACACTCGAAGACGTGCCATTTTCATATTCGTTATGAAGAGAATTTTGAAATTCCAACTTTGAAGGCGAGGTGTAAACTTCTGCGCCGCTCCCTTTAACATCCCTGAAATTGTTGGTCTCATAAGCTGAAAGTGTGAGTATTCCGGAAATTATTCGTAATCCCTTATAAGTTCATGTTTTTATTTAAGACTAGCATTGTCCGCGGCTCCGCCCGCGTTCAGATGATCAAAAACCAAGTTCTTAGGTTTTACATATTAGTATACTCTTACATTGCAGTTTTTGTATCTTTTCTCAGAAATGAAACATTTTCCCGCGGTAAAAAGTATCCTATATGTTGACCCAGATAACCAGCTATCACCATACCAAATTTTATCAAAATCCCACCAGTGGTTTTTCTGTGATGCGGTAACAGACAGACAGACAGACAAAAAATCTAAAAACTATAGATTCGGCCTCTGTATCGATAATAATGTTTATTTCAATAAGATTTTCCAAAAAATATTGAATGTACAGATTCGGCTTATTTACTATTTTATTATATGTATAGATAAAGATAATATATTTGACGAAAAGGTCTATAGTGACAACCACGTACCGGAAGGCGAAGGGTGGGTAGGCCTCCCATAACGTGGACCGACTACTTGGCCAAAATCGCTGCAGCCTACTGGACGCGGAAAGCACAAGATCGGTTGTTGTAGAAATCTTTGAGAGAGGCCTATGTCCAACAGTGGACGTGTTTGGGTTGAGACGACGACAAAAACGATTATACATTTTATAAGGAAATTAATAAAGAAAATTTCTGCTAAGTAATTATGTTGGAAGCTGGAGAATCCAATTAATGTAGTAATTAATTTTCTTTACTTTAATTTTTGTTTATGTTTGAACGAAATGATAATGTCTTAATTATTGTTTATACAGTGGATTGCTTGAGCGGCGAATTATAAACTGTTTAGTTGAAATAACGAAGTTAATGGATTTAATGTAAAGAGATTTTTAGAAACAGCCTAAAATTCCGGAACTTTCTAGCGGTTCGATTTAGTGCCTCATATCCTTAGGGGCACTATAATATCAAGTTATGGGAGATAATAGAAAATTCACTTCGCATTCAGTCCGTTCTTAACGCTGGGCTTCAGCTTCTCTTGAATGAGAAGGTGGATCAGGCTATAGTCCGATATAAAAAACGTCAGTTACATATATTAAGAAAAAATGGCCTTTTTGGTCTTTGATAATAATCTGTCTTGTTCATGGCTTTAAGCATCTAGGATCTAATTCGGAATATGTGCATATTTGTGTCACTTCTATAGTACTTTTTGTTCACAGTCACAGATAGTAACAAGAGTGACCGAAGTTACAAGATTAATGACTGACATCGTTCACGAGGCAGCTGCTAAATGTTATATTGGCAGATGTAGAATTACTTGTGAAATACTAAATGTAGTGTATTTACTATATATGTATATTTATAATATAATCAATACTTTATATATATCTAAAAATTTCGGTGCTCTAGTGGCTAACATATACGGCTGTAGATCCAGACGTCGTGGGTTCGAGTCCCGGATCGGGCCAAGTTTAATTACTGAGTGTTTCTGTTAACATATTCTCACAGTGTAATAAGTTTCTGTCTAGTGGAAGTCCTGAGATCTATTATATACAGGGGTAAAGTATTACGTAAATGGTTATGTTACTTAAGAGTTTAAAGAAGCACGGTCAGATGGAGAAACTGTATAGGTTTCGTATTAATAATATGATCCATTGATCCATGAAAAATGTACATTTTAAAACAAAAGTTAGTATATAAATACCCTTTACATTGTATAAATATTAACAGATTTTTCACAAAATGAAACATTTTCAGTATCAATACGTAACGTAACGCACAAAAGTTTCATAAATTAATAATACTCGATAATCTAAATGGACGGCGATCAATTATCCCAGATCCGTTCTGATTTTAATCATGAATTTTTGCTGCCAATTTTTTTCATTATTGAAAATTTTTAATTCAAAAATAGATCTTTAGACATTTTTATGAATTTACATTTTATGAGTGACGACTTTCAGTATAGATACTATACATACAAGAATAATTCTTGTAACTTAAATATATCAAATTTTATGTACATAAGAGTACTACAGGTAGAATATGAACGTTATTTTTTTATGTTAGTTGTTAAGGTTACTACAATCTATAAATAAGTAAAGACGAAATAGCTAAGTACCTTTTTCTCCTCAGTTTGACAAAGATTTTCTTTTTTTTTTTTTTTAGTTTATCATTAAAAATACATGATAATAATCGAATTTCGACCGTTGAGCGAATATTAGTAATTGTAAATAGGTATATTATTTTATATTATAGAAATTGATTGCTCAATGGTTTATTGAATAAATTTAAGTACCTAACTAAATACCTAATTGATTAAGGAATTGGGTAAGTAGGCTACCTAAGTGTTCTAGGGACTATAAACACGTACAATGTATAGCTTTGGATCCAAAGATTCTGAGATCAAGTCTCAGGTCGAACCAAATATACCTAGCTATTGGATCTGTACAGAAATTTTCAGTAACAGTTTGGAGTTGGGTTGTTACACTTGTTACATGTAACAAGTTGAAAATGTGATATTCCGGCGCTTCAGAGATCACGTGAAGTCGTCGTCCTGCGTCTGATCTTTCACCGATCGTATCGAATTATCGCCCCACTGGTTGTTGAAAGTGAAAAGAGATAGTGTAAATTTGTTTGTGGCTATGATATACTAGCGTTTTCTTGCGGCTCCGCCCGCATAGTACACTAATCACCAACATATCATATACTAAAACCTTCTCCGAAACACGCTGCATCTTATGGTATGAGTATTATTCCGATCGGTTCAGTAGTTATCGCAGTATTACTGAACAAAAAAATCGGCTCCCCATTTATTAGTATAGATGTAGTTCACTAGTTTCAGTTATTCATACGAAGTCGTGGCCGAAATCTTATATATAATCTTATATATATAATATATTACCTGAATGTACGACCGTTGGTTTTATCACTTTATTGTTGGTTTGGTCAATTTATACAAAAAATAATAAAAAAAATCAAAGATTATTCCATTAAATTTCTCATATTACTTTGAAAAAGATAATTAGTTGGGAAAGATTTACAAATATAGCTCAGAACATTAACATCTAAACTGGATTTTTTGAGAAAAAATTGCAAGTGGTATATGTTTTCTAATATAAAATTCGTGTCCAAGAGCAGACAAGCTTATAAAATATACTTTATTCCATTCTAAATATAAAAGTAGTTAAACGAAGCTAGGATAGGCCACTAGTTAAACACCTGGGCGAACGAGCTTCGCTCGGAGTTTTGGCCAAAAAAACATTTAAAAGCTAAAAATTTGAATAAATACAAAAAAAAAGTAAAAATTTTGTATCCGACCGGGATACGAATCCAGTGGTTCTCAAACTTACTCCTTGGCCGCTTGACCACGATGCTTATGTCGTAGCGTGCGAATTAGCGACCATATTTTGCGTGGAATAATGCGAAACAAAACCGCATAAAAATTCAAAAACACTCGTTTTTCCAGACATAAAACTATTCTATATCAATTTATCGCCCCCGACACCCTCTGTATACTAAATTTCATGAAAATCGTTGGAGCCGTTCCCGAAATTCAGAATGTATATATATAAATATATATACAAGAATTGCTCATTTAAATGTTTAAATATATTAGATATATGTATAAGTTTATAGAACTTAAACATGAGAGTATCTAGCTAGAGTAGTATCAAAAATTAAAAACAAACGACTTTATAAAATCTTTACTAGACACATTTCATAGCAGTTTCCAGACATATGTCCAAATGTTCTATTTCTTACATTCTTGTAACATGAACTTTTGGCCGAGCGCCGCGCCATGAAGTCTGCCGCTGTGCATCTACGTGGGCGATCAGTACGGTAGCTGATTATATTGGGTACTTTTTTTACGGAAATGAGGTAATTTAAATAAATATGTTTGAAATATTTATTCGGCTGTGTAAATGGATGTGTAATGTGTATGTAGATCGGCATCGGCCGTGTTGGTAGTGACTATAATTATTATATTGGTGATGGCTCGCGGGTTGTTCTAGATTTTTTTTGATAATGTTAATATATATTTATTGTGTCAGTTTAAAAGCAAAGTTCACAAGACAGACACTTTTTTATCTATTAATATCGAATATGTTTTACTTGCAATGCGATATAATAAATTAATTTTATGAATGTGTGAATTTGTGAGTTTTTGCTACTTTGTCATGTTGTAAAGCATACATTATGTAAAATGTTTATATCTTTATCAAAGAACATAGTAATTTTATTGAGATTAAGACATCAAAATCCAGACAAAAATGAATTTCTTTGTCTTTCAGTCTACTTTTTTGCCCACCCATCCAGTTAATTTGATAATAGCTCCAGGAATGATAGTGAAGTTTCATTGTTTCATGGCTACAAGTACCTTCAAGTTTGACATTATACTTTTCATTTGGATTAGTCGGATTTATTTTAATATTTTATTTAAATTTAAAGGTGGACTATCATAATATCTGGACAGAGTCTCGGGAAAATGATAGTTCTTATTAAATTTTGAAGACATTTAAAAATATACTATATGTACGTATATATCCAACCGCGTATATTGTTATCCAATAACTTCAATGGCTATAAACTCATGTTCTATGAGACTCTAAGATAAATTATGTAATAGTATTATTAGTACAATGTTTGTCCAACTAGGCCAATATACATAGCATATTATTAAGTTATACTTATTGTTACGGAAATCATGTATAAGTACCTAAATATATTTAGCTCATAAAAATAAAGTACCGGTTTTTTGAAATTATTCAATTGTTTTAATTTTCAAGATTTTTATTTATAGAAAAATATACGAGTATGTTGTATATTTCATTTGAGTTATTTTCGTGAAATGAATCAATGCGAAAGTTTGTGAGGACGTATAGATGTATGGATGTTTGTTACACTTTCACGCAAAAACTACTGAATGGATTTTATCGAAACTTTACAATAATATAGCTCATACATCAGAACGCATAAGCTACTTTTTATACCGGCAATATATACAGTTCCCGTGAGATAGATTTGTTTTTGTTTTTCTAGAGACTCTCTGAAACTACGAATCAGAAATCTGAGTGTATCTTTCTTCAATATACTAATTTGTGAGTGAAATTTTCTGTACGGCTTGCAATGATACCATAGTAAGGTAAAATTTCGCCTATTTTCATGTAAACCATGTAGCAATACTATGTATAAATTATATAAATATAGCTATGAAACTACCGTCCTAGAAAGGTATATATGTTATCCAAGATTAAATCAAGTTTTGTTCACAATTTATTTATATCGTTTATCTCGTACCATTATCTCATAGCCTCGTGACGTCATCTGTATAGTGAGGTGATTTTTTTTCATATTTTGATCGATGAAGTGTCAAAAATATTTTAAGGAAATACTTAGTTTTGTTATTAAATTTAATGAATTTATATTTTTTTATTTAAAATAAAGTATTTTGATCATCAGCATACCCTTAAATGTATTTTATGGACATAAGCGCAACTTCCATATTATGATTGTTGCTGCAACACGGGTTCTTGGCCGAGTGCCGCGCCAGAGTGTCTGCTACGTCGAGTGTAGTGTTAATCTACGTCGAACTACTGCCGTGTTCCTTTATTTTTATATATGTACCGTAATTTAGCCGCAACATGGTAATGATCGTTTCATTTAATATCTTTTATCTATACTTTTTGGCTACGACACGTTTGGCTCAGTTTGTAGCTGTGCCAGCGGTTGTGGGTTCGAGTCCTACTGGAGGCATTCATTTGTATCATGAGCACGAATGTGTTTATTCCAGTCATGGATGTTTATATATTTATAATAAGTATGGATTTAATGTTATATATACATATTTATATCTAAATTCCAACATGACAACTTGTGTTACGGTGAAGGATAACATTGCAAGGAAACTTGCATGTCTGAGAGAACCTAACAAGACCTCACATGTCTTTCGAAAAGTCGTTAGTCCGCCAAACCGCACTTGGCCAACGTGGCCTGATCACCTTCACATTGAAGGAAGGCCCGTGCCCAGCAGTCAGACGTTAAAAAAGTTCTGAATACAAAAATACATATCTATCATATAATAACATTGTAATGCTTCGAAAATTGCATCTAATTACTAACTATACACTTAAAAGTCTCTCTCTCTCTCTCTCTCTCTGTGTGTGTGTGTGTGTTTACATAGCGTTCACGCTGAAATTGCTAGATGTATTTGGATGCAATTTAATACTTAGATAGATTACAATCTAGAGTAACACATATGGTACTATTAGGCTCATAGGAACGAGGAGGCAAGGGTTATAATTTAGCTTCAACATTATAAATTTCGATTTTATGAATTAATACATTTTATCTATATCTAAATGTATCATATAATTTAAAAAAAATGCTTTGAAAGTTGTATTATATGTACATTAAATATTTTTAAAATTTAAGATAGAATTTTATGAATGTAATGGAAGTTAACAGATATTAGATTTTTCGTCTTTTTGTCCGTTTGTTACATTGCAGATGACTTGATGGATATAAACGGGATACTTTTGACATTTATGAGTATGGACTTAGTATATCTGACACTTGCACCTACAGAGCGATTAGTAGTTTGTATACATATAGTTTACGGGTCGCAGAAGGATAAGGCTACTTTTCATCCTCATATACATATATTAATATCTCGGAATAATAATAATCATTATTTTACGCACATATTTGACATTTTAAATGAAACTATTTTTTCGGATATTTTTCAAGATTTATTTTGTATTTTTGGTTCCCGACGTTTCGAATGCTTTACAGCAATCATGGTCACGAGAGACACTCCCGAGACCATGATTGCCAGAATCCTAAAAGATTTTTTTAAAATATTTAAAATAATCTATTGCAAAAAGTACCGTAGAGACATCTGAGTGACGCATGAAGCGTAAGTGGTTAACTACAGTTCCAATTTCGAATGATAGCATGATAGTTCCTCGTTAGAAGTTGTTAGAAAGTTACGGGTAATTTCCTAACAAACTCGGGATGCTCACTAATATGATATTAATTGTTCCCTAGACAAAATTTCATATATAAACTTTGTAACTGATGCTGTGTAAACGGCGTTTCATATATCATAGTTTTACCTCGTCTACGCTTGTTTATAATATGGCGACTTTGACAAGATGTCAATTATACAGTTGTCGAGTAATAAAATCTGAAAATTGGATGGCTAGTAATAAATTTTCCCAATGGCGCTGATCGTTTGTCAAGAATATATAATAATAGATAAATAAATACAATGTATTATACGTCTATACTAATATTATAAAGAAGTAAAGTTTGTAAGTTTGTGAGTTTGTGCCGTTGTAGGGGCAATCTCTGGATCTAATGAACCGATTTAGATGTTTGGTGAGGAGATAGTTTGAGACCCTGGGAGGGACATAGGATACTTTTTATCCCCATTTTCATCTCTTAAAGGGGTAAAAATGGAGATGAAAGTTTGTATTGGGAAGTAAGCTAAGGACGAACCCGAGCGAAGCGAGGGTGAGTCGCTAGTTTTATGTAAAAAGAACAGGCAATGTCTTCGTATCAAGTTGCAATAAATACCTATGGATGTTCCCAAACGAAGTACGAGAGAAACACTAATATACACAAGATGTCGTTATTGAGCTAAACTACGTCTCAAATCACAAATCGTAGTAATTTCCTCCAATCTTTCTATTTAAAATTTGTTAAAAGAAAATTTTAAATTTCACATTGAAAGTCAGTAAAGTAACAACTTTGTTAGTTTTAGACAAGCTGAGATTGTGCCCGGTCGTCGGGACATTTTCTTTCATAAAGAAGTTGTTTGAAGAAAATTCAATATTTTGTGTATGCATAGGCATTCAGAGGCAATCGGTTGAGAAAAGCCTTTTATACTTACTAACATTATGAGACTTGTTATGCTTTTTGTTATATTTAAAGTTAATATTTTTGTGAACATATAATACTAATACTATCTTAGATTTACGCGAATATTTGAAATTTTAATTAAAACCATATTCTCGGATTTTTTGGTAGACTGTCTCTCCCGTGACCATGATTGCTGTAAAGCATTCGAAACGTCGGGAACCAAAAATCCAAATAAATCCACGAAAGAATCCGAAAAGATATTTAAAATATATGATACTGTTAGGAATCAGTAGTTGAAAATAAATAGAAAGATTATAAATTCAATAAATACGAAACTAAAATCTACATAATTGAAATTATATAAATGAATTCAAAACAAATATAAGCTACTCGGTGTAACGACAACTACAACGGTCTTCGTGTTTGGATTTTTAAGTGTGCCATTTAAAAAAAATTTGAACAATACTCAAGCATCTGTTTTTTGCTATGGCGGCCCATCTCACTGGAACTAGGCATCGTTTTAGGTTCGATTTCAAAATTTACATTTGTGGTACTGTACTGTTCACTCAAAGAACAGATACTTTATTAATGAAAATTCCAACCCCTAATAATTTAAAGTTGTTAAGTTGTAAAGTATTATATTTTCTTAAGTTTAATCCAATATTTTTTTTAATTATTAAAGTTTTATACATTAATATGAAAATGGGATGGGAAAAATAAAAAAGTTAACAGCTTAGGAGCTTTGGTGCTAGTCTTCTCTTTTTTGTAAATTAATCTATAACTTTGTGGGGACCGTCTAATGTCTCTCCCGTGACGTTCATATGTTAATAACCACAGGTCCCATGATGGTTGGTTGTTAACATATGAATTATAAATATAAATATCTTGAGACATTAACACACAGCACCATCTAGTTCCATGGTAAGCTACGAGGCTTGTGTTATGGATACCGGATAGTTGATACACTACACATATATAACTTTAAATACATACATATTATAAATATAAACACCCATGAGAGGAGTACTAACATTCGTGCTCATCACACAATGAATGCCCGCAGCGGGACTCGAACCCGCGACTGCTGGCGCAGCAAGTAGGGTCACTACACACTGAGCCAAACGAGTCGTCGAATTAATTATGAAACGTCGAACATCCAAAAATCTAAATAAAACGCGAAAATAAAATATGTCATTAGTACCTAAACTTTTTGCACTGACCACTGCGCTAAAAGGTATTCGATTTGTTTTTACCATTTGGCTTCGAAATGCAAGAAAATATTGTTTTAATGGTTATTGTTCGTGCCGGAAGCTTTCTGAATGGCTAAATATTTTGTTTAGGTGCCAGTAAAAAAATTTTAATGTCATATATTTTAATAAAACTTAGTAGTAGCTTTAATTTTTTTTTAAACAGATCGTATTGTTGACTACATGGATATCTATTTAACCAATTTCCAAAAAGGAGGAGGATTTATTTTCACTGGAAGATAGCTGATGTTATAGGGAGTAACATAGTCTACTTTTATTTTAGAAAAAGAATTAGGGTTCCGCTCAAAAAAAATGTACATAAGGACGGATCCGAGCAAAGCGAGGGGCAGTCGCTAGTTTTAGCTATAATTAGAGTTCGAGTATAAGTAAGTAGAGTCATACCTTGTCATATTTACCTATTAAATTCATATCTTAAAGCACTATCGGCTAGCACCGATTAGGTATATAATAGTAAATGAAAACCTTGTTCAGTTATTTTTTACTGTTTGGTGTTCACAAATAGTTTTTTTAAGTTTTGACCTATTAGTGTCTCGAAGTCGGTTTTTAAAGTATATTTCTTCAGCAACGATCTCAATAACCTATCTATGGCTTTACTAGACATAGAAATCTGACACTAGCTTCATACAAATTAAATTAAATTCTTTTCCTTAGTAGGAATATTAAAGATAAATAAGTATTGGCATCCATCTTAAAACGTCAAAAATAGAGTGTCGAGATTACTTATTGATTTCACGTCAACAATCCTTTATTTCACAACAAAAGTTGTTGGAGCTCGAGTGGGTTTATTTACTTTATACCTGTGTTGTATGTATCAAACCTTGTGTCCTCAGATTTTTATTTATAGATACAAAATTTCCAAATGTGAGCTCAATTTTTTGCTGATAATAGTCATAGATAATAGAAAGAAATTATAGAAAATGTTTATGCTTGAAATTATAAATTAAAAAAAAAAACGAAACTAAAAAAATACAGGTTCTTTATTTATTTACAGCTAAATCGCTGCAGACGGATAAAATATAGGCTCAAAACTGACGCCAAAATTGAATTTACATTTTACATAAAATTAAGTATCTTTGAAACATTCATTTGGAAAAGTTTTTTTATTATAAGTACCTACTATTAAAATAGGCTTAAGTAGGTAGATATTTACAATAAATTCGAAAACTTGCTAAGTTCTCTCAGACATGTAGGTTTCCTCACGATGTTTTCCTTCACTTTAAGACAAGTGGTAATCATGTTGGAATGATTCGCACATGAAAATATCAGAGGTGCGAGACCCGGGATTTGAACCCGCGTCACTCGTTGTCCTAAGCGAGCGCGTTACCAATGACTTTCCATTACCATAATAATAATTATTTTTAAATATTCGAGGAACACATATCTGAATAAACTTTACCTTTATCTATACAAAAAAAATGTTTCCATTTTTTTTAATAATTATAAATTTAAAATTAAAAAAATCCCTACGCAAATTAATTGTCATTTAACGATTACACTGGCGCGCGTGAAGTACTTAATCGAGTAATCATACGCCAAAATGCCTTACATCATTTTGAAAAAGAGCTGATACTCTTACACTGCTGGACCGATATTAACCAAACATATCTAAGAACCACCACAAGGAAACTGGCTTTCAAATGAAAAAAAAACGCATCGAAATCGGTCCACCCGTTTAAGAGCTACGATGCCACAGACAGACAGACATCAACGTCAAACTTATAACCCCTCTTTTTGCGTCGGGGGTTAAAAAGTAGCGGACAGTTCGTACATGATATTCCACAGTTTATTCTATTTTCTCTGAAGAAAAATATCATAAAAATATAAAAAAGATTACTCTTTAGGCCGTCTATGTCCATTAGTGGGCGTCTGATGGCTGAAATGATGATGATGATAAAGGTAAAAATATAGGCGGGCGGGGGCGGCATTTTTCAGTTTTTGCCCCGCCTCGAAAAAATTGAAGATCCGGGGCTGCTAGGTATTTTATTCGCAACGTTCTTATACATTTAACGTGACCTAAATTTTAAGGGCTTCTAATTTTTAGGTTACATTGTCTGACCTTTATCTGTCTGGAACATAATCTGTAAGCTTAATTAATTCTATTATTATTGCCTTGTTCGAACAACGCATTAGCGGCTGAGAAATTAAATATAGGATTTATCAATTACTACCGAAATTCTGCAAAAATGCCTATTTTTAACTTAACAAATAAAGTGGATATTATGTTTGAAATGTTGTTATCTTCTATGAGTTCCAGCATCGGAATATGAACACTGCCGCCATTTTATATCTATAAATAAAGAATATTCTAGTATTCGAATATTTGTTTTTTTAATATTATCATTTCCTTTCTGGAAACCTTTTTGTTCCTCTTTCACTCACGGCAATTCACGATCATAGACATAGACTGTTGTCCGAGTGTTTCTTTGCCAGCCGTCAACTAAAAATGGCGGAAAAGCGCGACAGAGACAAAACGAATGTGCGGCCAGAAATCTTCTGCATTAATTGAAATATGATTAATCAAGATAGATATTCATAACCATTTGACATTCCATTATAATATTACTTATTTTAAGCTTGGCATAATGTGATTAGAAGAAACTTGACGTAAAAAGAAAAATAAAAATTGCACTACAAAAATATTATGATTTAGTATATATTTGTCTACACTTTCTGCTGATTTATGAATGACATAGGATGGATAATTATGTTCAACTAGTTTTGCTCGCGGATTCACTCGCGTGGTAAGCGTGCGGAGATAAAGAACATCGGCTCAACGTCAAAAGTTAACAAACGAACAGACTATTACATTCATAATATAGAAGAAATATAGTAAATTTCAGCATTAACTAAGCCCAAAATAATATTTATGATTATCATATAATTTACCCAACGAGTAAATTGAACCTGTGATATATTACACAAAAAGCTCGTTCCAAATTAATTCCTAAAGACAACATTAAATCTTACAAAATGGTGAGATAAGTTGATAATTAATATAAAATGTAATAATGTAGCTGTTTGCGTACAGGCCTTCAAGTACATCGTCTTGAGTGCGAAAATTTCCTGAGGGGAAAATGGTGGTCCAAGGTACTAGATACCGCGATTTTTTTTATTCGTTTAAAATAACTTTATTTTACAGCCTCAACAAAATCATTCAATCAATCCAATTCTGTTGCTAATTGGCTTCAAAGCGTGCCATTTGAGCTTAGATTACATCGCCAATGTCACATAGAATGGAGAAGATGCGAAGATTGATCGTTAAAATCAAAAATATCTTAGTCTCTCTCGTGATTGTGTAAAACATACGAATCATCAAAATCAGAAAAATTATACTTAGTTTTATTAAAAATGTCAAATGTTTGCGTAGATCTTAGTAAGTATTATATATTAGAATTAAGCACCTGCCTGTTAATATTTTGATAAAAGCATACTAATGACATAACGCAAAGGGAAGTACTACTGCTAAACTTTATTTTGTTTAGACCCTGTATAGACCAGGCGGAAATTTCAAAGCCGCAAATTGGCGATAAAAATCCTCCATTTTAATCTATAGCTATTTTTATATAGCTAGTTTTATAACTCTCGTCATGACGAATTTAACGACGTATGAATCATCAAAATCGTCGGACTAGTAATTCTGTTATTATGAGAACTTTCCGCTACACCAAGATGAGGCCTAAAGATTATGAAAACTGGTTTTAAAAAAATCTTTTTTACTTTTAATTTACTATTCTTCAACTTAAAGCTTTTGTACTTAGAATTTTTGGTATTTTTTAAATTTTTGTCATAATAAATCGAATAACAAACATCTATGACTTACACCACGCCACAAGCCATCTGACACTTCGGTGTTTTAGAAAAGGGAACGCTCAAGTTCAGCGGAATGATTCAGGGCGTGTAATTCCCTCGGGTTAATTAAACGTTTCTGTGGAAATTGTATTTGGAAACGTGTGACTTTTGTAAATTTTACATAATGCTATGTTATTGCGATGCATTATTCTTGGAGTATTAACTGTATTTAAATTTTTTTTAAATGGATGAAGGGTTCGAGGGTCGATTCAATTGCGGATGTTTAGTACAGGTAATTAAAAATTATTCATTAAAAACACTAAGACCTTTTTACAATAAGTCAAGAAGTGAATTTATCGTATATCCGTTAAATATAATAATGTAGTATAGCTGGTTTGACTGTTTATTTTTGAAATTAATAAAATAACCTAAAAATAGATACAAATATATCCCATTATTATTATGAATATCATAAATGCGAAAGTTTGGATGGGTGTTTGTTACTCAATCACGCCAATACTGCTGAACGAATTTGTATGAAATTTGACAGAGATAGACTATAGTCTGGAATAGCACACAGATTACTGTTTATCCCAGAAAAACGTACGGTTCCCGTGGGATAGATTTTTTTGTTTTTCACTAGGGACGAACCTGAGCGAATCGAGGCTGAGTTGTGAGTTGAGCTAGTTACTAATATAACTTCTTTAATATGGAAATGGAGCAATAAATCAACGTGATTTTTTACACAAACTTGCTTTTTGGCGTAAATAATATAGACGAGATACCTGTTATCCCGGCGTGTCATGTTCTCATGAAATATCAATCTGTTACAAAAAGCTATGTAGCGGGCGAGTGCGGGTCATTAGTTCATTTATATTTAAATGTAATATTTTATTTCTGAACCCGGCGCTTGATAAATAAAGAACACTTAGCGCTTGATGTATTCTCCGGCTTGGGAATTAGATAAACGGAATTATAGCCTTAAATTTGAATTGAAAAATGTGTACTTTTAAAGAAAAGTTTACGTACAAATGGGTTTGTTTTTTACCAGTAATCTGAACGTTGCTTAGATTTATAAGAATATAACTACCTTTTCGGATCTATCTTTTCTATCGAAAACTATCTTTTCGGATATTTTTGCGGATTTATTTCAATTCTTGGTTCTGGACGTTTCAACTTTCAAATGCTTTACAGCAATCGTGGTTACGGAGAGGTTAGAGACTAAGTTTTTCACGTCTCAAAAGTCATAGGTATTAATCTAAAATATTCCAAAGATGTGGATCCTACACCCCTGAGGTACTTCACAAGGTCACGACAGGAGATTCCAAGATGAAGAGAAAGCTTTTTCGAAGAGAGCTCATTCAGTCTATTTAGCCAATCAGTCAAAACTTTGACGTTTACATTATAGAACTGTTTAAGTCCTCTGCAATAAATATAAACCTATACAATATAAGGTTCTTATATTAAAAGACACAAATCACTTTGTAAATAAACAAAACCAAAAAAGGCATGGACAAAACTCCCGTGGTGTTTAAAACATGAAAAAAAAAACTAAAAGGTCGAATATTCGCGTGAATCTAAGAAAGTAGGTATAATATATTAAGGGGAATCAAAATTTGTTTCAACATGATTACTAAGTACTTGTCGTACGGTGATGGTTTTCTTTCACCGTACGACAAGTGGTGACCATGTTGGAGAAAGCCTGCATTTCTAAAAGAGCCTAGGAAATTTTTTAAAGACATGCGAAGTCCGCTAACTCACTAGTGTAGTGTGACTTGGCCAGCGTGGTGGCCCGTGCTCAGCAGTGGGACATTAAAAAGGCTGTTGTATTGTAATTAAAATTAAAATTAAAAATTGTAATGTAATTAAAATGTAATATAGTAATATATCGCAGAAGTTCCTACTACTTATTCTGATATATTAGTTTCTTTGAAATAACACATTCAAACTACACGTATTATGTCAGTAAAGTTTATTTATTTAAAACTAGCATTTCCCGCGGCTCCGCCCGCGTTCAGGTGACCAAAAACCAAATTCTTAGGTTTTACAGATTAGTACCTATACTCTTACATTGGAGTTTTTGCATTTTTTCTCAGAAATGAGATATTTTCCTGCGGAAAAAGTATCCTATATGTTGACCCGGATAGCCAGCTATCACCATACCAAATTCCATCAAAATCCCTCCAGTGGTTTTTCTGTGATGCGGTAACAGGAAGACAGACAGACAAACAAAAATTCTAAAAACTATAGATTCGGCCGCTGTATCGATAATAATGTTTATTTCAGTAATACTTGAATGGCGCCATGATGGTTGAAAAAGACATTCAAGAACGCTACGTTCTATATTTTCGTATATGAGCGTTAAGAGCAATATTTATTCATAATATTTATTAAAGATTTAAAGATTTAAAGATTTTTATTGATTAATAAGAGCAATGACTCGAACACAAAATTGTAAAGATGATTAAGAAATAAAAATTAGTTTTTATATTTTATTTTTTATTTATTGTTTACTGCAATGATGGTCGTGAGATCTAAGAATACAACTTTCAGTTCAAATTAGTTTATGTTTTTCTAGATTTCTTTAGAAAATAGATAAAAGAAAGCTATTTAAGTAGCATTAGCCTAAATCTCGTAAACAGTAGGTTTAAAGCTAATCCCGCGATTAAATATAAAAATGTAAATACATATATTTCTGAAAATAAAATGAAGCATAAGTCAATATATGGATATAATGTAGAAGGGCTATTATAATGTGAAGGCTTTTGATTTTAAAAGTATACTTTATGCTTTAATAGGATTTTATATGTCCAATGCAAAACAGAAATTCTGTCAATCTTCTTCAATACAGGACAAAAAAATATATATATATATATATATATATATATATATAATATATATATATATATATATATATATATATATATATATATATATATATAATTTGACTCATATACAGTTTGGTGACTTAATAACAAAATTTCTTAAGTAAATGAATTTTAATTTTTGGAAAAAAAAATAACAAACCAAAAAAAAACGTCTAGTGCATCATGTGATGTATAAAATGATAAAGATCTAGAGTACGTACTCCTAAAATAATTTTACAATAATTGTAGCCACTTAACAAATGTATATATATATATATATATATATATATATATATATATATATATATATATATATATATATATATAGATTTTAAATAAAACTATGTCTTCCCATTTTATCACGGATTTATTTTGATTTTTAGTTTCCAACGTTTCCAATGCTTTACAACAATCATGGTCATGGAAGAAATTAAGGTTTTAGACGTCTCAAAGGGCATTATATAGTAGTAACACAAAATTACAAAATGAATCCAAAAATACAAAACTGACACCAAAATACCTTACATTTTACAATATTTGTTAATATAGCAATTTATTTTTTAATCTGTGATTACATAGAAATATATTTAAATGATAACCTTCTTACAACTTTGATTTCGACCTTTTGAAGATTGTTGGGCTCTTAGATCCAGTTGGAAACAAAGTTCAAAAGCAAGAACAAATTGCTTACGAAAATCTAAATAGAACTCAAATATTTCTTTTCATAACTTATATTTTAAAAATTGTTTCAAATACTACCAATAATTCGCCTTAAAAAGTTACATATTTATTGTTATTTCAGTGCATTTAAAAAACTCGCTACCATTTTAGCTTAGATTATTGTAAAATTCACAGGTTTCTTTTATTAAAAATCTTTTTTATATATTTAGATGTACGGCTTATTCTATTTTATTCTGTTATTTAAATACTACTATGCTTTAAGTTAAACTATATTTTCGGATTTTTGGCTCCCAACGATTCGAATGCTTTACAGTAATCATGGTAACGGGAGAGACGAAGCACTGTGCAGTTCGAAATAATAGCAATTCAAAATTAATGTTTTTAATTTTTAATTTATTTAAATATTCGATAATTGATTGCTATAAAACATTCCTAACGTTGGGAATCAAAATAAATACTTAAAAAATCCGAAAAATATATAATTAGAATTATTTAAAATGTGAAATATTCCCGTTTTAAGAAAGTATTACTACGACGCTACCAAAGTCATCTTGTTGTGGTTTTGTCTGGTTTGATTTAAATTTACAGTTTGGTCGCGCCGCTAGTATTTTTTGACCGTGCTCAAGCCACCACAACCACGACTACAGCTGCGGTTGTAATCCCTTACTTGATCGTTTGAGTTGTAAACACTGACATCAATAAAATGATAGACATTATTTTATTGATTTTTAGAACCAAATAAATCAATATGTCAACAAATAATCTATATGTCAAAATGGCAAATATTCGCGAAAATCTAAGAAAGTATTCAAATATAAATTTCAAATAAAGTAATCATGATTATTCGTGAGATTAAAAGAATATTTAATTATAATAACTTAGGTATTAAAATTATTTAAAATGTCCAAATTTAAAAAGAACATCGGTGCCATTTCTCATTTTCTTTCAAATTGTATAATTTTGTGGATAGATACCGTCTGTTTCTATGTAATTTGTACACAACTGTACTTATGATAACTTTTGAGACGTCTAAAATCTTAATCTCTCCCGGGATTATGTTAACAGTAAAGTATTCGTAAAGTATAAGTAGTACGTTAAGGGAACAAAAATTTAAATAAAACCAGGACAAAATCCGAAAAGATTGTTTCATTTAAAATAACATATGTACAAAATTGGTCATAATGTAAAAAATAAAATGTATGTAGTAGATATTGTCAAAATAATCATATAATTTATTGCTTCTTTATTTCAAAGTTTGTGAATCTCTTTGTAATTGTATATCTAAGGGATAGTGATTTTGAATGCGCGTTGTGAAAGGTGCGGGCTACCTAAGTGTTTCTTTAATTTGCACAAAATATTACATTTTATAAGTTACATTGTACGTTCAATATCAGAACCTAGGATCATTATTATAATTAATTTTATTTTGAAGGTCATTCGAATTCGTAAGATCTTTACAGACTAAAATAACAAACATATGTACACTCAACCCTCACTAACTTTCATATTTAATTATAATATTATGATAATTGTACAATAAAGATTAATTAAATTATTGATTGGTAAAATAGTTTGTTCTTTTAATTTTCTCATGTAGGTACTAATATTAAAAATTGTTGAACTAGAATCGAGACTAATTTAATATCACTGGACATCACCACTAGTCGTACTTTAAGGAATATTGACTCTGCATGTCCTTTTCAAAGCATTCAATATCAAAGCAACTGTAGACGAATACAAATATTATTCAAAAAATGAATGCACCATTTCTATAGACGTCTTACCATAAATATTAAAAAAAGTAATATCAATTTACGATTATATTAAACATTTTCTTAATATTTGACACTAGACAGATTCCTAGAAAGGAATCAAGGTGCCGGTCGGTTAGCCGAGCGCCGTGCGTATCGATCCCGTCGCAATGCGGCGAGGCGGCACGCCATACTCAGCTGATACTATTCTTTACTGTTATGCAATATTTATTTATTTGCTGAATATATAGATTACTAGACTTTATATATATATATATATATAAATAAAACCGAAGTAAAAAAATCTTGAACAGAATAGTTATTAAGTTTATTTAATTTAATTGATCTTTTCTGCGTTATTTCTGAGATATAGAGAATGGATCAAAGAATATCATAGCATTAGAATATTTGTAATAAGAAAGAGCAATGTGATTTTGTGTGAAAGCTTAAGAAACACAAACTACAGATCTTGTGTATAAAAAGGTGACATTGAAAATGGCGAGGGGTGAGAGGCGCTCCCTCCTCCTTGCCCCGTTGAGGATGTAGGCTAGTAAAGAATGATAGAGTTTTATTTAAATGTGATGTTCAACCAAAAATTCAAATAATTTTATTTATATACTATTTTTCTTATTTTACTCTTCAAGTAAATTCGTACATCGGTTTTCCGTTTTGAATTGTTACGATTCGTTTTGCGAGTAGTTGCTGAATGTCGATTGAGGTGAACTTTGGCATGATACCACCAGCTGGATGATAGTGTCAAAACGTGACCTATCTTTTAAACTTGACGACACGTTTGGCTCAGTTTGTAGTAACCCTACTTGCTGTGCCAGAGGTTGCGGGTTCAATCCCCGCTGGGGGCATTCATTTGTGTGATGAGCACGAATGTTTTTACTCTAGTCATGGGTGCTTATATTTATAATATGTATGTATTTAAAGTTATATATGTGTAGTGTATCAACTATCTGGTATCCATAACACAAGCCTCGTAGTCTTACCATGGAACTAGAGGCGCTGTGTGTTAATGTCCCAACATATATTTATTTATATTTATTTATTTAACTAAACAATACAACGTGTTTAGCTTATTTCAATAGCTTATTAATAATCCTGAGGATAATACTCTAAAATAGGTTTTTCGGTCAACAAATTCTCAACGGCAGCCCAGCATCAGTAGCGGAAGTTGGGAAATCTAAGTCATTACTCCATCCCCTCTCTGTTATTATTAGACTATACTCACCTGCTAATTAATTATATGCGGAGTCCAATTTGAGACAGAAACTCGAAAGCAGCAGCTTATGAATTAAGATTCCAAGTTTTAAGAATAATTTAACGGAGCTGTAGAGGATGGGTACCACATTTTAATTGAATGTGCTCGTAGCTAACCCCTTTTATCACAATTAGCGTATAGATCAATTGAAATATGTAATATATATCTTGCAAATCCTACCTCAGCGTTAGCCAAAATTATATATAATATAGGTAAATAAATATAAGTAAGCGAAACTGGATAATAATATTATAATTAATGTAAAGATTAGAATATTTGCTCGACCTACCAGAGCAACATGTCACCCAAGTGACCCAGCTCTTCAGATGAAAAAAAAAAAGAATAATTTGCAATTTAATTTAGTGTAAAGATATTAAATACATCGTTCAAGCGAACAAATGGATGTAGATCAGAAAATGTCCATTTTTAAATAATTTTAAAGAACCTTTGGATATAACGAATGCGAATAAAACTGTAGGCGAGTCCAAAAACAAAGTCTAAATTACAAACCGGATTCAGGGTAAACGGAACTTCCAATGTTTCTTCGATGAACTTCAAATTTGTCGGAAGCGACGAAGAATTTAGTTTCCGAAGCTTTTTCCTATCTTTTATTTTAAGTTACCTTTGAAGGTAACAATTTTAATGACGGTTTCACTATAAATAAAAAGTATTTTGAATTTCTTCAATCGTCACCTTAACGAATAATAATAATGAATATCGAATAATCTATACTATATAATATTATAAAGGGGTAAAGTTTGTGAGTTTGTGACGTTGTAGGGGTTAATCTCTGGATCTACTAAGCCGATTTAGATGAAATTTAGTAAGAAGATAGCTTGAGACCCTGGGAAGTACTTAGGGTTTTTTATCCAGGAAATCATCGCTTAAGGGGGTGAAAATGGGATGAAAGTTTGAGTGGGGAATTAACCTAGGGACGAACCAGAGCGAAGTGAAGTTGAGTCGCTAGTTCTAAATATTATAAAATTCTTTCATCTTTTTAACATACATTGTTACAAAATAAACAGTTCTGAAATTTTCGATTTTCCAGCTGTTTTAGAAATGCATTTAGGCAAGTGGTGTGGGAATCACCGGCAAAGCCTGTCCAATCCCTAAAACCCAACGGAACCTCCCCCGTCTAAATGGGGCGTCGCAGGATCGCTTGCGCACTCAACCACAACAACCATGGGGTTCACACTCTGCTATCAGAGAAGTACCAGGAGGAACCCGCGTACACCGCTCACCGAAGTGGGCCACCTCCCTGTGCGTTTCTTAGCTTCGCGCTCGGCTGGATTGCCGGACACTACTGACCCCCCCCCCCCCCCC
This sequence comes from Brenthis hecate, assembly GCA_951806755.1. NCBI lineage: Eukaryota > Metazoa > Arthropoda > Insecta > Lepidoptera > Nymphalidae > Brenthis > Brenthis hecate. Next base: position 20,583,988 of record OX638253.1, read on the forward strand.
CGACAAAATGAACGCACGTTAGGGGGGGGGGGGAGTATACTTAAACCACCCCTGACACAACTCCAACAAAACAAAAAAAAAAGAATTATTTAAATCGGTCCAGTCGTTTTTGAGTTTTAATGACACTAACGAACGGCAATTGATTTTTATATACAAGTATATAGAAGATGTTCATTATGTTAAATTAGCTAGAATTTTAGCAGCTACAATTCGATAATTGTCAAATGAATTATTATTCACAACCTCGTAATAAACATAAATTACCTATAACATTGAACATACCTGTAACATTGTTATCTAAAACATTAAAGCCAGGGAATAAAGCTAGTTAATTATAAAAATTTCCGATTAGATAAAAAATATGTTACATAAGGTTTTTTCACATGTTGAAATCCAATAGAACGCGGAGTACTAATGGCCTATAAAAGGTTCTGCTTTAGGCTGAATTACGTTTGACTCTAATGAACACGAATAAAAAAATATTCTTAGTAACTCGAGTGGGTCTATGTAATAAATTAGAAGAGAAACATTTCGTTAAAAGAATTTAGTCTCTGTAAATGGCTAGGGAGTACTAAAAATGTTTACTATATAATATAATTTGTCTGTAACATCAAAATAATAGCATAATGTAATAATTATAACTTATGAGAATTACGCGAATATTTGACATTTTAAATAGAATTATCTTTTCGGATTTGTTTGCGGATTTATTTAGATTTTTATTTCTCTACTAGCGACTCACTCTCGCTCCGTCGGTCCCCTAGGTGCGTTTTAACATTTAGTATAGATTTCTCAGATATGGGATATTTTCCCGCAGTAAAAAATATCCTATATGTTGACCCGGATAATCAACTATCATCATATCAAATTTCATAAAAATCCTTCCAGTGGCTTTTCCGTTATGCGGTCACAGACAGACAGAAAGACAGTCAGAAATTCTATTAACTATAGATTCGGCCTCTACATAGATATCAATAAGATTTTTCAAAAAATATTTATTGTACAGGTTTGAGTCAGTTAGAATTTTATTATAAGTATAGATATACATATGTAGATGACTTATGAAAAATCTCTTCATCTCTTCCATAACAATGTTTGGTGTAAAACTAAGTTTCATTTAAAACTTAAACTGAGTGTGAAGTGATTACTTCCCTACTAGATACAGGATAATACAAAAAAAAAAAAAAAATAATAGCCGCCTTAAACAATATAGAGCTTATTAATATTCCAGTATATTTCTTGCATTATTTGCCAGAGAATAGCAAGTGAAGCGTAATTTGTTGCTGGCCACTCGTTATCTCTAGCTTCAGAATAGGAAACACTGGAACTGGCTTCAACGTTTTTTTTTTTTTAATTTGTAGCTTTCAATACATTTTATTAGCACTGGCCCCTGGCTCTACCCGCTTCGTTTAGAAAAAAATCAAAACAGAATTTCCAACTCCTTTTTACCCTTTTGAGGTTTCATTTTCTAAAATACTTTTTTAGTGGATCGTAATCGTTTCAATCACTTTATCTGTCTACAGCGTATTACGAGTATACTGTCTGCTTTTTATTTTGTAAGATTTTAAAAGCTTTGAAAAATGTTTCATGTTAATAAAAAAAATATGTTACAACCTGGGCCTTACGAAATAAATGAATGAGTAAATTAATTTATTATACATTTACATAGCTCAACGTTAACACCTCCAGGTAAATTTCTAAGAAATTAATCAAAATTCTAAGAAATCCACTGTTAACTGACACGCCGGCGTGTCCTCGGTCGTGGAGGGATTAAAGAGACACAAAAATTCAAAATATTTTATTCAGTATTAAATTATTACAATTTTTTACTGAACGTCATGAGTCTATTACCAGTTCGGAAAGAAGAAGTCTCAGACCTGATAAGAACTGGCGAAAGAAACTCAGTGGGACTAATATTATTTCATTACCTTTTTTTCATAAAGTTAAATTATAATTTACAATATTTCTATCAAGTAATATTGTGACATTTTCTCAGCTGGGATGTCTTTTTGTTTATATTATGACCATGGAAGTTGTATTACTGAGTTGAAATTGCGCTTTGTTTTTTTTCTAAAACTTATCCGTAATATATAATAGCTTCTATGAATCATCGAAAAAGTAAAAAAAACTAACTTTATAATATACCTTTATGTAATGTATGTCACTTCTATTGAACTATGTTCTTGCATTCTCGTAGTCTGGTAAAATATAGTTACAGTAAACATGCTATTTTATTTAACATTTTCTGTAAGAGTATCGAAGAGAATATGTTTAAATTCTAAAACATTAGTGGTTTTCCAAATAATATATTAGATTTTTCTTTCCTTAGAAAGTTTATTAATAAAATGTTATTTAATTAATAATAGTTAATTAATTAATTATTAATAATTAATTAAGTAATTAATTATTATTAATAAAGTTTTAAATAAAAATATTTTTTAATATTTATGTGACTCTTTAAATTCAATGCAAAGAGTCGCATAAATAATATTATATATCGGGACCCACTCAAACATACACAAAAAATATCATTAAAATCGTCCCTGCCGTTTAGGAGATGATCTGTGGCACACCGATTGCAGCACCACCTAGCGAGTTTAATTGTGTTTTAAAACCATCCAGGAGCCCATTGAAATATACACACAAAATTTCATCCAAATCGGTCTAGCCCTTTAGGAGGAGTAGATTCACAAACACACGTGCAGAAGAATTATATATATGTACATATTAAGATATTGGCATACAAAATTAAAGCAGATACTTTTTAATTTTATACATAGTTCGTCGTCTTAGTGCTTATTTCTTCCAACGATCATTACTTTTACATACACAGACTAGCATAACCCGCGGCTTCGTCCGCGTTCAAACTACAAAAAAAACACTGGCTCTTTGTTATAAATAAATAATAATTTGATAGCTGTAATCATTTTCAAACGTGTGAGTATGATTTTGACTCGCGCATCGAGTGTTCCGCACCGCCGGTGTTGTGTTTACTAAATTATTTACACACGAAAATATTACTTTTTACTCTTTCGCAGTACTATTATTATTATGTATTATATTATATATTATTAGTATATATTATTACTATGTATTATATTATATATTATTAGTATATATTATTACTATGTATTATATTATATATTATTAGTATATATTATTATTATATATTATTTGAAAAAATAAGCTCGATATTTCATATTATGTCTTAAAAATATTGTGGAAAACAAATTTAATTTTAACGATCGTAGTTCAAATTATCCACTATCTTAAAATATATTTAACGTACATAAATAAATTCTAAACGTACATAAAGTATTTAGCAAGCTCCGCTACACTACCGCTGTTTTTTGCAATTTTCCAATTTGTTACAATGATAGAAATCGCATACAATGTTTTACGAGTTAAGAATCATGTAATTCGGCTAATATGGATTTTATATAAATATTACCAGCCACTGTTATCTCTTTAAGGGCTGAATTTTATAATATTTATTATACATCCATCTCTTATTTTACTCTATTAGGGTGGAATTATCAAAAATCTAATTTAAGTATCATTTGTTATTTTAAAAGTGCATCCACTTTCTGTGCATTTCACATAAAAAATACAGTTTCATATAAACTTTCAAGTATGTATGTATCATTAAACCTTATTCAGACTAGCGACTTACCCTCGCTTTAGTCGAATGCGCCCTTATGTGCTTAACTGTAACCTATATGTTACTGCAGATAATCTATCAGTACACTAAATTTCATCCAAATCAGTCCATCCATTTCCGTATAAGGGAGTAACAAACATACATACATATATACAAACTTTCGTATTTATAGCAGTTCTGAAATTTTAAGCTTTTCAATCAACAAAGCTGTATGGTTAGGACGGACGGAGTTAAAGCTTTCGAAACGTTCACAGTAATCTCTTAGTCTCAGAGTTTGTGTAGGAAAAACCACAATTGCTAAGTAAATTCTATTTTATTTCTATTAATATCTTATTCTTTTCCTTAAGAAAGAATACCTTTACCTGAATTGTGATGATATTTTTATATTTTTTTCATCAGTTTTTCTCAGGACTGAGGTTTTCTTTTCGAAATAGTGATAAATTCAATTTTTTTTAAATAAAACTAAATTCTTGGATTTCTTCGAGAATTTATTTTAATTTTTCGTTCGAGATTTTTTGTTTCGAGAATTTTTTGTTTCGAGAATTTATTTTAATGTTTCGAATGCTTTATAGCAATCATGATCACGGGAGAGACCAATGAGTTTGTCCTGTATAACATCATTGGGAGAGACTGTTTCCTCGATTTTTTTTTGTTTAACATCTATTGACGAGATTTAGTGTTATCAATAAAAAAAACGGTCGAATTTCAACCACTGGGCGAAACTAGCACTAGTAATTGTGTTTATAAAAAAATTTAAACCTCACTATTACAAGATAGGTATTGAAAACTAAGTAAGGAGCTTACAAACTGGCGTCTAAACAATGTTTCTTCTAAGAAAATAAGTTTTTCCATTTAAATTGTTTATTTTCTGAAAACAAATAACAAATGTCTTTTAAAAAATCCATACAAAATTGAGCTTAGCTTTTTTAAATATACTTAAGTCATGGTAATTTAAAATGGCAAAATTGACAGTTCTAATATTTTTTTGTCTGTATGTTTGCACATCACTTGATGACGGATCGACAGATTTTAATGAAACTTATGAAAAGATATAAAATTATATAAGGTACGACTGTTAATTTGATGCTAATGGCTACATTTTATTTAATTTTATTGGGTGAAGCTTTACACGTCTCGCTTTAAAATCTATATGATCTATATAAAACTAAGTATGATATAATTATAGATTAATCATAAGAAAGATTAATCATCGTGGGAGAATCTTTGGAGAGGTATTAGCAAATATTGCGCTTATAGCATTGTAATCACACGGCTGTTATGAATGCGATAATTTGTATGTATGTATGTATGTATGTTTGTTTGTTTGTTTGTTTGTTTGTTTGTTTGTTTGTTGTTTGTTTGTTTGTTTTGTTTGTTTGTTTGTTTGTTTGTTTGTTTGTTTGTTTGTTTGTTTGTTTGTTTGTATGTTTGTTTGTTTGTTTGTTTGTTTGTTTGTTTGTTTGTTTGTTTGTCACTCCTTCACGCTAAAACGGCTAGACAAATTAGGATGAAAAATTAGTGCTTATATAGACTGTGACCTTGAAAAAGTATCGCTACCTATACAGATAAACTGGAAACCTCCTTTTACAAGTCACAAATAAAAAAGAACACAAATATTATGTACAAATACATGAAGCAATGCTAGTGACGTCAATTACAAACGTAGGACCACGATTAACGTATTACAACCAACATAGCATGTTCTTCAGACGCGTCAGCATTTACTAATGGCCAAGAGGAAATATTCCTTAATGAGACTATAAAAAGATTTATTTCCATAAAGATGAGTATCAGACGAAAATTATAGATAAGAATTCTCTGAAAATTAATGATTAATGTGCCTTTTAATTAATGTGTAAAATTCATTGATCAAACCGATTGAAGTGGGTTCAAATCCCGGGTCTCGCATCTTTGATATTTTCTTGTGCGAATCATTTTCAACACGTAACCTTACGGTGAAGGAAACGAACGGGAAACCTGCATGTCTGAGAGAATGTAACTAGTTTCGAAAGACATGTGAAGTCCGCCCACCCTCACTTGACCAGCGTGGTGGACTATGGCCTGCTTTCTCTAAAATTCTTAATTGCAAAGGAGGCTTGTGTCCAGCAGTGGGACGTTAAAGCCCGATTCACACTATATTGGATCACGGCTCGTTCTTGATTCGACAACGGTGTAGTAAAGTATTTTTGTACAAGAAACAATTGTGTGTGTGAGTGCATTCACACTATCAGTAACAAGTTAAATAAATAAATATAAATAAATATGTTGGGACATTAACACACATCACCATCTAGTTCCATGGTAAGCTACGAGGCTTGTGTTATGGACACCAGATAGTTGATACACTATACATATATAACATTAAATACATACATATTATAAATACAAACACCCATGACTAGAGTACAAACATTCGTGCTTATCACACAAATGAATGCCCCCAGCGGGACTAGAACCCGCGACCGCTGGTACAGCAAGTAGGGTCACTACAAACTGAGCCAAACGTGCCGCCGAAAAGTTATTTGTATCTATTTTCACGATTGCTAAGAATTTATTAATTATCAATAAAAAAATGACAGAATTACTACACGTAAATGTTACAATATTAGGTTCTCCATTAGATATATAAACAAACAAGATCTGGCCAGCATCCAACTATTATTGACCTACTAAATCAACATCCGAGCTGAGATGTCACTTCGCGTGGTAACACATTTTTTCTCTTTTATGGAGCATGATGAGATCTTGCAAGCTGGGATATGCTTTATATTATGAAGTATTTTATAAGAGATTTAAAATGGGCTTAGAAAAATGTTGACCTTTGTGGCGTAAGATTTCTGTTGACTGACGTTGCCTTAGCTACAAGTCACATATTCGATTCCCGTGTGAGGGAAGTTTAATGTTTTTCTATTTTGCCTTTCTCATATTAGCCTAATTCTCGCCTAACCTGCACCTGGATATGGGATCGTAAGTTATAGATAGATATGTACAGTCAGTAAAATATAGCAATACACTCATCTGATGTATCTTTCGACAATTATATTCTTATAGAAAAACTACGTTTTGATTTGAAATTCTCATCTGTTTCTACAGTTATTAAAGCTTATATATAATTTAAACGTAAGTAGTATTTTGTTTTATTTTATTAATATAATAACTAACTGCTTCAGTTATAAGTTTCATGATTCAGCTCACTTTTGATAAAATGAAGTTTAGATTATCATAATCACAACCCTTTAATATCCTACTGCTGGGGGTGTGCCCTTAATACGAGGGAGATCAGGCCATAGCCCACCAGGCTGGTCAGGTGTGGGTTGGCGTTTTTTAAAAAATAATAAGTGACTTTATATTCTGTATTTTTTAGATAATTTATTTTACTTTATATTTATGGTGGCTTATTTTTTTAGTAATATTATAATAGACTAAAATAATTATTTGGAGATCTAAATTAAAAATCTAAGCTCAAAAAGTTTCAACTCATTAAACTGTCAGTTTTACTATGTAATAGAAACTTGAATATTTTGAAGAAATTTCCAAGAAGCTTTCATAAAATGTCAGCTGCAGAGAACCGTCACTGCGTCTTTCGTAATTAAATTATTATTCCGCTAGCATCTGTAACTTAGAAGAAATAGCTGTCTGTCGTTAAATGACGAAAGGACGTCCTTGCTGTATACTGGTATTCGTATTCAGCCCTTTTTAACGTCCCAACGCTGGGCACGGGCTTCCATTCAAAACGAGGGGGATCAGGCCATAGTCCATAGTGGCCAAGTATTGGTTGGCGGACTTCATATGTCTTTGGAAAACTATGTACTACTAGAATTCCTAATAAGCATTATTTAGCTTTCATGTTATAAAATTTTTGAAGGTTTTATTGAACTCTGCACTATGATATATCAGGTTCAAAAGCTTGATTATGCTTTGAAGCCATTAACGAGAAAATTGAATTGATTTGAAGGTTCATTATTTTGACGTTTGAAATATTAAGACATGTAGTTGAAGGAACATAATATGTTCTTTCAAGTAATATGTAGTACACGAGAGTAGAGTATGACCTGGAATAGTACTACTACTACTAGTACTAAATTTGCCAAAAAGTGCCGCTGTTTATATATTATAATACTAGCGACTACACCCTCGCTTCGCTTCGGGTTCATCCCTAGACGAAAACAAATCTATCCCACGGGAAGAGAAATGACATACTTTCATCCTCACAACCATTCATATTTATAATATTAAAAATATTAATAAGATTATAAATACAAAATGCTCCTAGAGACGTACATACGTCGCTTACCCCCAATTAGACCAATTAGAAATAATCCAATACGATTCGTACATTTTTTGCCCGATGTTTTCCCCGACATAAGACTAATCTAGATCGATTTACCGCCCCCGAAACACTAAATTTCATGAAAATCATTGGAGCCGTTTCCGATATATATATATATATATATATATATATATATATATATATATATATATATATATATATATATATATATATGCCTGGAAGAAAGAAGCGATAAGGCCGCCTCTTGTGCATTTTACTACTTCTGTTTTGTTATTCTTTTTTTTCTTCCTCTTTTGTGTGTGAAATAAAGAGTTTTTATTATTATTATTAATGTATGTATATTTTTATACTTGTATAACTATGTTTTTCATTATTCAACTCCATCATTAAATATCTTTGATTAGCCAACAAATTAATGTGGTTTGAAAATAAAATTGAATGAAGACACGCTATAATAAAATAAATATCTGTAGACGAAAAGGTTTCTTTCTCCAAATGCCCTTAAACGTCCCCAACAGTGGCGAAAATACCATAATTCGTATTACTCGGAAAATTTAGGGCCGATGTAATAATAAACGAATGTAGCGAAGCTTACTTTTATTTATTTTTCCTTATTCTTAATACATTTTTCAACTTTTTGCTTAAGTAAAAAATAGCCGGTGGCGTCGGCGAATGATTAAAAGTATATCGAGTTTAAAACAACTTTCAAATCATTTTTTTTTTAATTAAAATTTATATATATGAGACCCAACTTATTCTTTAAATTTTGAAGGCGATCAAAACTGCGTTAGGTTCTATTGTATTAAGGATATTTTAAACTCTATCTTTGTATATCATAAATCAATTCAAAATCAAAATCCGAAATCCATACACAAAATTGAATAGTCTATTTATATTATAAATTATGTAAGTAAATATAGCTAGGTACATAGATGCAGAAGACACCTTCGTCGTGAGTACTCGAACTAAGTACGAATCATATTGTGACATGTTGGCCTGAATTACCTAACTCAGTAGTTTTTTGTTCTGACTAAAAATCCAGCGATAATTCACAAGTTCTATTATTATAGAATACTAGCAACTTCATTTTGTATTTAAAATAAAATATACAGGCAGTGACACCTTTTGGCAAATTTTACTACCTTAATGAATAGTATCCAAGACATAGGTTGTTTGTGTACTAAATTTCATCCAAATCTGTCCAGCCGTTTTTGGGTTTTAGCGAAACTAACAAATGGTAATTAATTTTTATATATAGACTAGCAGAACCCGCGGCTACGCCCGCGTTCAATCTACAATAAGAACTCTTTGGTTTTATGGTATACAGCGATTCACTATCGCTTCGCGCGGGTTGTCGCTATTTATTTTTATAATATTGTTGCTGCAAAAATACTAAAATCGCGTTTATGCGAAAAATGGGGGAGAGGGAGGGCAGTGGGGGGGGGGGGGGGGGGGGGGGGGTACGAGAATGAAAAATACTTTACGACCTATTCTCATACTTACCAAATGTATAAAAAAATCATTAAAATCGGTCGAGCCGTTTTGAAGTGCGACCACAAACATAAAAGTAGCCTATGTTACTCCCTATAACATCAGCTATCTTCCTGTGGAAGTCCCGTTAAAATCAGTCCAGTGGTTTCAGAGATCCGGAACAAACAGACAGACAGTCAAAAACTTAAAAAAATGTGTTTTTCTTATAAGTACCGCATATAATTTCATATGCATTTAGTAAAAAGCTGTTATTTTGACATTACAAACAGACACTTCAATTTTGTTTATCCGTATAGAATCTATAGTATAGATGTATTTTCACCTTTTTGTTTTTACTAGCAAAGTTGCATGATTGCATCGTTGCAAACTTAGTTGCCGTAGTGTGTTGGACTGGTGAGTTAGATTTGTAAACATTTTCAGGTCTAAACGATATCTTCAAACATATCTTCAGAGACTAAAATTCTTGAAAGAAAAATAGAAAATTTTGTAACCTTGTAAAGGTGAAACCAATAATGGAAATTACTTCTATACTTATCATTACAATGACCGCAAAATAAAGGGTTGGAATATTTGATACTATTACGTCCATTAGGGTATTGTGGAAAATAAGGGTGCCTACTAACAATAATAAAACTCGAATATTACAAATCCATATTATTAATACAAACAGACTGTGTTTTGTTCATGTGGAAATAGATTTGTTATTTTTGGTATAGAGAAAGTTGTAAGATTTTAAAATATTTCGACGACACGCTTGGCTCAGTTTGTAGTGTTACTTGCTGTGCCAACGGCGGGTTCAAGTCCCGCTGGGGGCATTCATTTGTGTGATGAGCACGAATGTTTGTACTCCAGGTGTGAGTGTTTATATTTATAATATGTATGTATTTAAAGTTATAATTTGGTATCCATAACACAAGTTCCCTCGCTCACCATTGAACTAGATGGGTATATCCCAACATATATATCTTATATCTTTAAACGAGCAATTCTTGTATATATATATACAAATATATAATCTGAATCTCGGAAACGGCTCCTACGATTTTCGTGATATTCAGCACACGGGGGTTTCGGGGGCGATAAATCGATCTAGATTAGTATTATGTTTGAGAAAACGCGTGTTTTCGAGTTTTCATGCAGTTTTCTTTTACATTATTCCACGCAAAATATGGTCAATAATTTGCACTCTCGGGCATAAGCATCGTGGTCAAGCGGCCAAGGTGCAAGATCAACAATCACACGTGTCCAGGTTCGAATCTCAAGAAAAAGTTTTTACTTTAGTTTTTTTTTAAATATTTATTCAAATTTTTAGTTTAAAAAAAAAGAAAAAGAAAATTGTACTTTAGGCCAAAAACACCGAGCGAAGCTCGGTAGCCTAGGTACTTTATTTAATATCCATTTTCATGGTTAACATAAATAATTGTTGACGCATATTACATTCTAAAATTTACGTGATTATTCGACATTTTAAATAAAACTATCGCTTATATAATCATGATTATTGTAAAGCATTAAAGCAAAACTTGATAAGCAAAAACAATCCAAAAAGCTAATTTTATTTATAGTAATTGACGTAAGTAACCCTCTTGAACTAAGTAAGCCATATTATTATTATTATTTTGTTGGGTGCTGTGTAGAGGTCGGCCCTAGCTACTTCGACCAGTTTTGGTCCATTGTAGCTCCCTTTAGTAAGCCATAAGGTATTGTTTTATTTATAAAATACCATTACAAAAGGTCGCGTCTCATATTATATAATAATAGTAATACCATTCATACCATTAATATTATAAATACGAAAGTTTGTTTGTTACTCAATCACACCAAAACGACTGAACGAATCTAGATAAAATTTGGCGCAGAGATAGATTATAGTCTGGAATGGCATATATTTTATTTTTTATCCCGGAAACTTATGTACGGTTCCCGTGGGATAGGTTTGTTTTTATTTTTTACTGTGGGCGAATATGAGCGAAACGAAGGTGAATAATATATATACTCGTTAAAACGCACCTAGAGATGAACCCGAGCGGAGCGAGGGTGAGGTGCTAGTATTATATTAGTTTGAAATATTTTTTTTATCTTTTAGTTGAAAAGTATTTATTACCTACCTACACAGTTTCTTATACAAATCAATGTAATGATGCTTGAAATAAATAAAACATTTATGTACTTACTAGCATTGCCCGCGGCTCCGCCCGCGTTCAGATGACCGAAAACCAAATTCTTAGGTTTTATATATGTAAGAGTATACTCTTACATTGCAGTTTTTGTATTTTTTCTCACAAATGAGACATTTTCCCGCGGTAAAACGTATCTTATATGTTGGCTCGGATAACAAGCTATCACCATACCAAATTTTATCAAAATCCCTCCAGTGGGTTTTCTGTAATGCGGTAACAGACAGACAGATAGACAGGCAGACAGACAGACGGACAAAAAATCTAAAAACTATAGATTCGGCCTCTGTATCGATAATAATGTTTATTTCAATAAGATTTTCCAAAAAATATTTAATGTACAGATTCGGCTTAGTTACAATTTTATTATATGTATAGATTTGCTTGCTGTAAGGGTAAACGAAAATGACGTCACACACCCTCCCCTGTTCAATACTGAGAAGTGCCATGCGTCATCCATCGATAGTGTTTTACAATTTATTAATTTAATTAAGTTTTTGGGTAATCACATAACATAATATTCACACGGAAAGTGATGAAAAATATGTTGTAGCGGTCTTCTCTTTTTCATTGTTCATATAATATTATATATGAATACTTAGGAATAAATGTGGAGTGAATGTAGCCCGGTAGTTAGATGCTTTGCAAACCAAATTAAGCGGGTTCTAATCCCGAGTCTCGCACTTCTGATTTTCATGTATATATATATATATATATATATATATATATATATATATATATATATATATATCTACATACATAATATATCATAAGGAAAACTGGTGTTTGGGTTAACTTAACTGTTTGTAACCCGCCAATCCGCAATGGCCAACGTGGTGGACTATGGCCTGATCCCCTTCGTATTGAAGGGAGGTCCGCGCCCAGCAGTGTCACGGCCGAGTGCGTGTTGGCAGGTTATTATTAATAATGTGGAAAGTTTGATAGATTTTTTAAGTCAGATCTTGACCACAGTAAAAATAGCAAAATATTTGTCCAATAAAATATTCACTTTCTCGCAACAGATCTCACGACCTTAACGTCAAACTTGAAATGTATTTTACTTATTGATATTTAGTTTTGGCTTTCATAAAGTAACGACTTTGGACTTACTAACTTACTCAGTTCTACAGCATGTACTTCTAATTTTACACTTTTATACCCCAAAATGCAAGAAAATGTTAGAAATGTTGGAGCAACCCCTTGGTTGTTGTAGTCTGCTTCGGCAGGCGTATCATCGGGGCGTCGTGGTTGAGTGCGTAAGCGATCCTGGGACTCCACATTAAGATGGGGAGGTTCAGTTGGGTTTTGGTGGGTAGTGGCTTTTCTAGTCCCACATAACCACCTGTATGTATACAAATTGTATAATATGGAAGAACTTTGAATTCTACGAAGATAAGAAGTGGGAAAACTCGCAGATAGCATGTAATGCATTGAAATTATTGACTTGTATGGTGTAAAATGTATGTTTTGTAAAACACAATCTATTTCTATTTCTATGGACCTATATTTACATATACATGGAAATATTTTGTCAGAGATTACTCAGGTGAGGTTTTGCGTGTCTATTTTTTTAAGGCTGTTGCTATTCCTACTTAAAATAAGGACGATTGAAAAATACATGTACTATTCGTCCGAGTTTTGTCGGCTTGTACGAATATTACCATTTTTTTGTTTTCTAATGTATAATAGTAAAATATGTGAATTTTAGGTGCAAGAGTTTCTTAATGGGAAAAATAATAACCTTAACCTACCGAGCTGAGCCAAGCTACTTATTCTACTTGTTTATTTATTAGTCTGTTCGTCCTTCCGCATATTATATATCTATACATATTATTATAAAGAGGTAAAGTTTATGAGTTTGTGAATTGTGAGTGTGTGACGTTGTACGGTAATCTCTAGATCTACTGAACCGATTTAGATGAAATTTGGTAAGAAGATAGTTTGAGCCCCTGGGAAGAACATTGGATTTTTGTCCCGGAAATTAACCCTTAAGGGGGTGAAAATGGGGATGAAAGTGTGTGTGTGTGTGTGTGTGTGTGTGTGTGTGTGTGTGTGTGTGTGTGTGTGTGTGTGTGTGTGTGTGTGTGTGTATTTTATAAAGGACGAATAAAAAAATTTTATTCGACCTATTAAACGAATAGACACTCTTTTTTTAATTAAATTTCCTAAACGTAATAAAGTAATAGTTAAAACAGAATTATAAATATAAAAAGGTAACAGAAGCAACTCAGAATAAAATATTGTAAATGATATATCGAATTAAGTTTCTCTACATATTATGGTAATGTCGTCCGCGTGACGTTGAAGAGTCGAATTACAAATAAGCTTTCAGAACTTCATTTTACATGTACATTCATAATAATATTAATATGTTTCATGACGATACGTTTGGCTCAGTTTGTAGTGACCCTACTTGCTGTGCCAGCGGTCGCGGGTTCGAGTTAAGCTGGGGGCATATATATCTGTGATAAGCACAAATGTTTGTACTTCAATCCTGGGTGTTTATATTTATAATATGTATGTATTTAAAGTGATATATGTGTAGTGTATCAACTATCTGGTATCCAAAACACAAGCCTCGTAGGTTACCATGGAACTAGATGATGCTGTGTGTTAATGTCCTAACATATTAATTTATGTTTATATTTTATAATATAATTTATCATTTTGTTTTGTTTAGATAAAATTATTACTTTTACAATGCTACCAAAGTTAGAAGGTGGTTAGGGTATACCTGGCTTGGTGGTCTGCCTAGCGTTTAGGCAGACCTGTCGCCGGGGCGCCGTAGTAGTTATGCGCAAGCGATCCTGCGGCGTCCCACTAAGGCGGGGGGGAAGGGATGTCGGGTTTTAGTGGGTAGTACCGGCTCTTCTAGCCGGTGAGCCCCACATAACCACCTGGGGGATCAGGTGGTATGCGTAAATGCATTTCCCGACAATAAAAAAAAAAAAATACCTAGAAAATTAAGTGGAAAAGTACTTTCCACCTTCAGTTTTTTACTTACACTTTTATATTATTACCACGTTCTGACATTATGACCTACGTGAAAGAAGAAATCAACAAATATAGTATGTAGTATATTTATTTCTAACCTTTTTAACCCGCGTCTCCGCACGCGTCGTTTCTTCCGCTTCTGAGGGTACCCAGTGTGATACTGAAATTTTAAAAACTTTTCTAGCGTGATCTTTTTAAGTATCCAAATTAATGTTATAAATGGAAAAATTTGTGTGTATGGATGTTTGTTACTCTTTCATGCCAGAACGGCTGAAAGGATTTGGATGAAATTTGGCACAAAGATAGATTATAGTCTGGACGTAGGTTACTTTTTATCCCGGAAAAATGCACGGTTCCCGTGGGATATGTTTGTTTTTGTTTTCCCAGAGGTGAACCCAAGTGAAGTGAGGGTGAGCCGCTAGTATATTATATAAGAAGAGCTCCAAGAAGCGAGAAATTTATAGATGAATTATTTTTATCTTTATTTGTTTATAACTTTTGTAATTTTTTACATACTAAAAATGGTTTAAACATATTTTTCAAGACGTCATTCCGGATTCTATGATCCTATGATAATATCGCAGATATTTTTTAGAGCTTTCTTTGCTTTGCTTTGCTTTTCTTTGCTTTTAGAGATCTAGATTATTATGCTACGATAGCTTCCTCAATAAATAGGCTATAAAATGCAAAAAGTTTTTAAATCGTATAGTTTACACTATGACTACCTAGAGGTAAGCTCGTTCAAACAAAGAAAAAAATCGATCTCTCAGCTTCATTATAACTAGTGATTTCCCCTCTCTCAAGTATCTTAAAGTTTTATCTGTGCCTTAAACATCCAAACCAACCGTACAACGTCAACGTAAAGGAGTAAGATACACACTAAAAACTTTCATATTCAGTAATTTGATAATTATTATTATACCGATATAGCAAATTGTTCTCACTCAAACCACAAACAAAACTTTCTACAATCGGAAACCGAATCTAGAAACTCCTACACCAGCCCCAATTCCATTGTAAAGCATTGTTAAGTAAATTTTTCTTAACTTCTATTTGAGTACGACTCATTAGACGTGAAAATTCAAAAAGTTTTTTTTAGAAGACTTTTCGTAAGTCCTAAATGACTTTTACTTCTTTGAAACAAGATTTGCTAACTAACTAAAGATCCAGCAAGATCCAGCTCCTATTCATACGATATTAAAGAGTTTTTATACACTTTTTGACATTTAAATATTTAAGAAATTTATATAATAAGTGATTACTGAAGTGAGTTATTTTTTCCCTTTTGGGAATAAATATTAACCATAACATTGTTTAGAAAGAATGTGAGCGAAATTTTATAGGAGAAATGTCTGAAAGTGAAGATGGAATGAAATTAAGTCAACCCTCTTCGCTGCATACGAGTGTGTATATACGAAGATCGAATTCATGACCTTCCTTCCATATCAGCTTAGTCAGTGAATGAGAAATCTGCAAAAAGAAAATGTTTTTAATAATAAAAACATTTAAATGACTATACATATATTAAAACTAGCGGCTCACCCTCGCTTCGCTCGGGTTCGTCGCTAGGTACGTTTTAAATAGAGATAAATAGTTATTAGCCAACGCTAGCCATATAATTTTCTTCGTTAATTTTTCTGATGTTTTAACACTTATTATCCTATTCCGGACTAAGAGAAATCCAAAAATTCAAATATCATAAAAATTGGTCCAGCCGTTCTTGAGTTTTATGTCACGTCACACGGGAACGCAATCGAACGGGATAAAAAGTATCCCATGTCCGTCTCCTGGGTCTAAGCTACTTCCCCACCAATTTTCAGCCAAATCGGTTCAGCCGTTGTTGAGTTATAAATAGTGTAACTAACACGACTTTCTTTTATATATATAGATTGTATCTAAGCCGAATCTGTACATTAAATATTTTTTGGAAAATCTTATTGAAATACACATTATTTAACTGCCTCGGTGGTGTAGTGGCTAGAATGTACGGCTGCACACCCGGAGGTCTTGGGTTCGAGTCCCGGGTCGGGCCAAGTTTAGTTATTGAGTCTTTCTGTATAGTAAGTCTCAGTAATAACCCGGAGTTGGAAAGTTGGCGGTGTTTCACCCCCGTGCCTCGGAGAGCACGTAAAGCTGTCGGTCCTGCGCCTTAACTCTCACTGGTCGTGTCGAGTGGTCGTCCCACCAGAGTATGAGAGTTACAGGAATAGAGAGTGCACGTTGTGTCTGCGCGTACACTTGTGCACCATAATATTTCCTGCGCAGTTGGCTAGTCTCAATGAGATTGGCCGCCGTGGCCGGAATCGGTCAGGAGAACATCATCATTATCGATACAGAAGTCGAATCTATAGTTTTTAGAATTTTTGTCTGTCTGTCTGTCTGTCTGTTACCGCATCACAGAAAAACCATTGGAGTGATTTTGATGATATTTGGTATGGTGATAGCTGGTTATCCGGGTCAACATATAGGATACTTTTCACCGCGGGAAAATATCTCATTTCTGAGAATCAATACAAAAATTGCAATGTATGAGTATACTAATATGTAAAGCCTAAGAATTTGGTTTTTGGGAGCCGCGGGCAATGCTAGTATATTATATAGATTAAGTAACAGGATTAATACTTATTTATATACTTTCGCTACAACGCAACTAATGCTATTAAATTCGAGACAGCACAGTTTTATTCTTATAATTTTTATTATTACTAAATGTTTTAATTACGAGTATATCGTGAAATGAAATTGTTTGTTCTGTTTAATTAGTCGAAAGAAGGACGAGTTTTATTGGGACATTTCTACTGTACCTGTAATAAATGCAATTAACATAACTGCGTAACGATTTTAATCGATTAAGTAAATTGGAGGATATCAATATACATATTATGTATACAGTTTAAGATTGGCCATAAATGGGGTCGTGTGTTGTGTTTTTAAATTTAATAATAATATATACCTAACTGAATATAAAAGTAAGTTTTGTGGGGCTTATTCTTCTTTAAAAAAAGGCCCTGGATCGATGTGATTTTTGGCTTATAGTGGATCAAAGTAACCTATTATTTTCTTTACTAAAGACAAGCATTTGGCATAACCTCCATACAAAAGTCACATTCCTATCGCTAGTAAGGAGTAAATGACATGATACATAGATAGTAAGTTACTTTAGAAAATAAGTTCATCTAGATGAATATTTTTTAAAATAAAATGCCCAATGCCTCGGAGAGCACGTAAAGCCGTCGGTCCGATCTCTTGCCGGTCGTGTCGAATTATCCTCCCATCGGAATTTGAGAGTGAAAGGAATAGAGAGTGCACTTGTATCTATGCGTACATTTGTAAACTGCCTCGGTGGTGTAGTGGCTAGCATGTACGGCTGCACACCCGGAGGTCCTGGGTTCGAGTCCCGGGTCGGGCCAAGTTTAGTTATTGAGTCTTTCTGTATAGTAAGTCTCAGTAATAGCCCGGAGTTGGGAAGTTGGCGGTGTTTCACCCCCGTGCCTCGGAGAGCACGTAAAGCCCTCGGTCCTGCGCCTTAACTCTCATTGGTCGTGTCTCGTGTTGTCCCACCGGAGTATGAGAGTGACAGGAATAGAGATTGCATTGATTGTGTTGGCTGATCTCAATGAGATTGGCCGCCGTAGCCGGAATCGGCTAGGAAAACATCATCATCACATTTTTATACTATAATACTAGTACTGCCCACGGCTCCGCCTGCGTGCAGATGACCAAAAAAAAATTTTAGCTTTTAAATATTAGTATACTATAACATTGCAGTTTTTGTATTGTTTATCAGAAATGAGATATTTTCCCGCGGTAAAAAGTATCCTATATGTTGACTCGGATAACCAGCTATCACATACCAAATTTCATTAAAATCCCTTCAGTGCTTTTTCCGTGATGCGGTAACAGACTGACCGATAGACAAAAATTCTAAAAACTATAGATTCGAACTCTGTATCGATACTAATGTCTATTTCAATAAGATTATTCAAAAAATATTTAATGTACAAATTTGGTTTAGTAAGAATTTTATTATATGTACAGATTACCTGCAGTTGGTATTCCCAGAGACAGGTGGTCGTGGCCGAAATCGTTGAAGAAGACATCATTGTTTTTATGAAAATCTATTACAAACATCTGAAAACTAAAATATATGAACCGAATTCGATGAGAGTATTTTGCAGTCCTTGGCATTCAAAAGGTCTGTCGAGGATATACCGTGTAACTAAAACTGCGTTAATGGCTTTCTTCCGGCACTTTTTATGATTATGTTCATTTTATTGCCTTTAATTGTAATAAAGTATACTGAATTCCAAACAAGTTACAAATCAAATAACTTTTGCTTTAGTGTCCGAATGTTATTGTCAGGTGGCGTCACTGTGGCTAGGGCTCGCGGGTTCTATTCTTGTTAAGTAGAAAATACGCTATATAGAGATTCTTAAGGTGTTTTACACAAATCTATAAGTTCACCAAATATATGAAATAAAATTAAAATATTTGACATGTTGAAAAAAAAAACTAACGCAATTTTGTCATTTTCAGCACAAATTAATTGCTTAAACTTATTCAATTTTAATATTTTTTCCAGCACAAACTTGAGGAAGCTACTACTGCCTCGGAAGGTTTTGCACAGTAAACTCGAAAACTAGAACTCTACATAACCTCAAAGTTAAGTGAAAGATTTATAATTTATTTAGGTATTTATCATTCGACATAAGAAAAATATAACAAAATTGACCCTGGTCATGACTTAACATATTAATTTATTTATTTATATTACTAACTTAATTTCGAACATACAATAATCTACAAATTTAAAAATATACTTTTAAAATAGTACCATTTACAACTGTATATTTTATGCAGCGTAACATATTTTTATGTAATAAACATTATTGCTTATAATTTCATTATTATGCTAGTGATCGCAATTATTGAAGTAACTGTAAGTAAGAACGTAAAATGTATATTACTTTCGCTGCCACTGTTTTATATTACAACTAGCATTGCCCGCGGCTCCGCCCGCGTTCAGATGACCGCAAACCAAATTCTTAGGTTTTACATATTAGTATACTCTTACAATGCAGTTTTTGTATTTTTTCTCAGAAATTAGACATTTTTCCGCGGTGAAAAGCCTATAATCCTATATGTTGACCCGGATAACCAGCTATCATCCTACCAAATTTCATCAAAATCTGTCCAGTGGTTTTCTCGTGATGCGGTAACAGACAGAAAGACAGACAGACAAAAATTCTAAAAACTATACATTCGGACTCTGTATCGACAATAATGTCTATTTCAATTAGATTTTCCAAAAAAATATTTTTAATGTACAGATTCGACTTAGTTACAATTTTATTATATGTATAGAAATAAATAATTATTCTTATTATATAATCATAATAATTCTATATATTGAAGTTTGTCTTTATTTCGTTAATATTGAGGTAAATTATACATTAGTTAGTATTTTTTATTATAGTTATGCTATTCTCAAGTTATACGATACAATATGAAACAGAGTACAGCGAATGCGCAATGCGCAGTGTCATAACAACAACAAAAAATTCGGCAACATTTCGTTAATCGATCGATAAAGCACAGCAATAAGACAAGTGCAAGTGGCAAAGCATACGATATCGATTGTAATAATTGGCCCAGCTGTAAGGTTATTTCGCCGGCTTGTTTAGACGCAATGCAGATCACATGTGGGATCCAAAGTAAAACCTCCACCGTGAACGCCCTATCGTCCGTCCTCCTCCCCCCCGCGAAGAAAGCAATGAGTCATGCGAGACAAACGCTCGAGTCTTGTACGACTGCGTGAGTCGTTCGATTTTCGTTAGTGCGCGCGCAAAATAGTATCCCCTGGACGGTGTACTGGCATTCCGAGCGGTGAAGTCGTCGGAACCGGTTGGCTCTATCGCGGGACTTGGCTCGGCAGGTGCCGGCCGTCCGCGATGGACCACGATGATGAGAAATCGCTCTCCATGGCGACTGAGATATCCGCATCTCAGCCACCACCCAGCCCCCTAACGGGATGCTATCTGCTAGCCGTCATAGGCGAACCCCATACTGACGAGCACAAGGAAATTATATTGCAGCGTCTCGTAAAAGGTAAGTTTTCAGTGCATTTGTGTTTTTTCTCCGTTACATCATGTGTCACTTTTTTTATTGTTTAATTAAATCAATTGGATGACCCCGTGTATAGTGTAGCGAGTTTTGAGCGTAGAAATTTCCTTTATGTTACGCCGGTTCGGCGAAATAAAGAAAATATAACGTTTCGCTATTATGTGAATAGTATAAGTGTCCGAGCAAATTGTTTATTTTAACTGATTGATTTATGAATGGCTAAATAATTGTGTTGTATAATAAAAATGGTAATAATTGAGTTATGTTGTTTGAACGCGTCATTACAAATACAGTTAGTTTTAATTGAAACAGCACGAGTAATGCTGTACAATGCAATATCAGTGCTATGTTTGTGTAGAGAGAAAAATTAAAAAATATATTTTGACATTCAAATGTCAAAATGTAATAAGTAACGGAGAAAAAAGCACAATTTAGTAGTTTTTATATGTATACATTTACAGCTATAACGGAAGTAGTTTTGACAAAATATGTCATATTAGTGACAGGATTGAAAGTAAGGAGTTACATAACCTTTACGTGACCAGCGCTTCCGGTGAGGAGTTATTCGGGAGCAGAATAACAAACAAATATGCGCAGACGGCTTTTTATTAGACCGCAGTAAAATTTGTTTTCTGATATCGATTAGTCATTATGACGGGAATAGTTAGCTAGATGACGCTACTGTCTGTAACCTAGAGTAGGTTTACGTCATTTTATTATCTGGAACAAGGAGACACAGGTATAAATGATAAATAATGAGAAGGAGTAAAAGAAGTTTATGATGCAGCTGATAAAACTTACAAAATAAAAAAAATGAATTTTAACAATAAAAAAAAAACAGTTTTTCGATTTTGGAAATCTAAATGCACGAACTGTTTATTTATTATTAATATAAAGAATAATTAAGGATTATTAGAAATAATAATTATATAAACTGGTTTGTTAGGTGTCTTCACAAAAAATATATATAAATAGCTTAACTGCAATGACCGCAAGTGTTATCTTCTACTAGATAACAGATATGTTCAAACATACAAACAAACATACAAACCCATACATACACATATAGGCATATAATAAAAATAATAAAAAAAGCAATGCTTTTCGATTTCGAAAATCTAAATACACAAACTTTTTATACTATTATTAATATAAAATCATTAAGCATTAACGAAATTAATTGTATAAGCTGTTTCTTTAGGTTTCTTCGCCAAAAAAAGTATAATATAAATATCTTAACTGCAATGATCCAACCCCAAGTGTCTGTTTAACCCCAAGAGTGTGTTTTATCTAGTAAAAGTACTAGATAAAAGATATGTTGAAACACACAAACAAACATACACATACATACATAATACAGACATATACTGGTACTTTATATTGTAATGAATATACATGAAATATACACAAATCAATCTGCCGTCGGTAAATTGTATTTCTTCGACTCGAGATAAATTAAGAAAGTAGGCGGAGGATTTTACCACTTACATTATATTCATAAGCAAATGTCAAGAATTATTTTGACATTTTGTAAATCGGATTGACATTTAAACGTAACTCACTTTTTTAAAATTATACAAAACAAATGAATACGAAGACAATATTTTTTTTGTCTTGAAATTGTAAAAGTTGATAAGGCTTAAAGGGAAAAAAAAGGTTTTGTATTATGACGGAGCCATCTAATAGACACTTATATATATTCTATAAAAAATATAATATTATAATTATATATAACTATTAGAACCCGCGGCTTCGCTCACGCTAAAACTACAAAAAAACCTATAAAAGGGTAGGTTTCATACAAACTTTCAACCTCTATTTTACCTTCTTATGGGATGAATTTCGGAAAATGCTTATACACATATTTTTTTAATTGTGATGAAGATTAATAATTTTCATTCATTGATACCAAGTTTCAAGAAATTCTGACCATAAATATTTTTTTGGGTTGTATTATAACGTATTTTCCTGTGGGAAAGAGATAATCTTCCGCGATAAAAAGTAGCCTATGTCTCTCTTCAAGCCTTCAACTATCTCCATACAAAAAATCACGATAATCCGTCACTCCGTTTCGACATGAAAGAAGGATAAACAAACAAATAAACACACTTTCACATTTATAATATTAGTATGGATTAATATTATATTTAATCGACATCCAAACACTTATAAGTTATTTAAATTAATTAATACTAAAATAATTGATAATAACTATGCATTTTTAATTCTTAACAGAGAAATTATAATAGTGTCATTTATAAAACTTCTTAGCTTACATAAACATTTTCTTTTGGAACACAATAATCTTTAACAAATTAAAAGAAAATGTATTGAGCGAAGTACAATATATTACTTATTAATACATCACTATTAAAAAATAACTTATAACGTACGTACTTCTGGTATAATCTATTGCTTATTATAGATATTCTACATATTAAATGTTTATAGGTTTTCTTATGAATCGAGGAAATCCTGTTCAAAATATGACGATTCCGTTTACAACATTGTAGATTTGTATTGAGAAATTTAAAAATAGAAATTAATGTCACTTAATATATTTAAGGTCTAAAATTCAAAATTAGTATAATACTGAGTTACAACTTTGTTCCTTGAAGCAGTTTATATATGTGTAGAGTAAAACAATTCGACTTCTAAGAAAATTCCAAAACACAATTTTTCTAAGAAAAATTAACATCGACAGTTTTTTTTACATTTTATTTATTGTATGTAATACCTAATTTTAGGTACTTCAAACATACTTTAAGCAAGATGACGAAATGTTCGAAAATAGCACGTAACTGACGATGCACTGTTATCGCTATAATAAAATGAAGATAAAGCAAATTTTCAACTAATCTCAACCATTTATGCATATCACATATAAAAAAAATTGTACTGTCTGTCTGCGATTTAAATATATACCACATATTAAGGTCATATAATTATTTACACAACATTAACGCCTAAAGTATCAAGACTATGTCTGTTTGTTTATGTCCACTAATCTCAAGATCAGTTGACAGATTTTAAAGAAATCTTGAATGACGTATTAAATTCAAGTGGGAGTAAGTAGTTCATATTTTTAAGTCGTATAATATACTCGTAGTAGTATATAATATTAGAGATATTTTGTTATTTTTAAGGTTTAGTGTTTCCGTCGGGACGCCATTAGCTTAGAATGGAATATTTCGAAAACAGTCAAGAAGTATAAGGAAAAGAAAAATGAAATTTAAATTTTGAATAGACTTATTAGAGTACCTAGATGTTGCTCAAATTTATTTACATTAATAATTGTTATCAATGACTTATATGATAAATAATTATTTATTAATGATTTGACTATAAAGTCGTAAGATTGTTATAATTACAAATTTTTATTTTCGCTTCAATATTACTTCAAGTAGAAGAATTAGAGAACAAGAAGATTGTTCAATAATGCTTATTGTTACACGGATTTTATTTTTCTATATCTATACTAATATTATAAAAAGGTAAAGTTTGTGAGTTTGTGACGTTGTACTAAACCGATTTAGATGAAATTTGGTAAAAAGATAGTTTGAGACCTTGGGAAGGACATAGGACTTCTTATCCCGGAACTCATCCTTTAAGAGGGTGAAAGTGGGGATGAAAGTAGTATGGGGAATCAAACTAGGTACTAACCCGAGCGAAGCGAGGATGAGTCGCTAGTAATGAATACAAATATAAGATAAAATATATTATTCTTAAAAGGCTGCATTTAAAAATAATTTTGGATATGTTTTCTTACAATAAAAAAGAAATATTCTAAGAAAGTAAACTCGGCATTCAGTAACATCTGCGTTACATTCACACCCCATGGGTTTCACTTGAGGCACATCATATATTACGTTGATCAATCGCTACTTTGCTGTGTTAAAGGACAGACAAACTAACATACCGTTTTGTTTATTTAATGTTCATATCTTATTATTTTAACTCTATTATGTCAGTAATAATACGTATTACAATTAAATAAAATTAACTTTTAATTAAAAGAGCAGGTACAACGATTTCGAAATTTGGAAACGCCAAAAGGTGGATTTTTTAGAAAGTATTATAAGTTATTAAAAAATATATATTATAAAGATAGGCTTACATTTGGCGATGGTTTCGCGTAAAATACGCAAAACAAATATACATACAATCCAATTTTATTGTCCTCCTTTTTTGTAGACAATCAATAGGGAGAATGGCTGAATACAAATTTGATTTACGTAGTAATTTCAACTATCCAATAAAATGTGTTAATGTATTAACAAATACGTAACATAAATAACTAATAATAAATAACTAATAATAAATAACAACGGGTAATACTGAGTCCTCGTTACGTGAATCCAACTCGAACTTGGCCATTTTTTGTTCAATAATATTATAAGTTAAGTCATTGTAAGCTGCTTTTATTAGATTATTTGAAGCAGTAAACAGTGTAGCGTTCAACAAGGCATGAAATTTCTTTAACCACTTACATACGTGTGTACTGTCTTTAATTTTTTACTAACTTTACAAAAAAAGGAATGTAAATAATTGCGCATTAAAATCAACATTATGAAATCAAACATGGGTTAGAAACTCAAAAACGTATGGAAATCAACCTCTTGAAAAGTAACTCTGAACATATTTTATGCAATTTCTACTGTATTTCTTTTATAATAGAATCTTAATGTGTATAAATAATTGTGTAGAGTATATAATATTTACTCTAAGCAAAAATAAAACATGTTAGTGATAAATCTGCGTAATGATAATAATAACTGTAATTTAGATATAAATATGTTGGGACATTAACACACAACACCATCTAGTTCCATGGTAACCTACGAGGCTTGTGTTATGGATACCAGACAGTTGATACACTACACATATATAACTTTTAAATATATATAATTTACAATACGTGTTATAAATATAAACACCCATGACTGGAGTACAAACATTCGTGCTCATTACACAAATGAATGCCTGTAGCGGGACTCGAATCCGCGATCTGAGCCAAACGTGTTGTCAATATATTATAGTCAGGAGAGGTCTTGTGTTGGGAAGACAATTTGTTTGTTACTAACAAAATAAATCTAATATTTTGTCACGCAATATTAAAGACATTAAAAAAAATTTTACCTTTCATTATAATATTTATTTAATTTGACAGTTAAAATCTTCCAGGGTACCTATAGAATTTTGACAAAAAAACCTCAATAACGTTCAAAATTAATGAATTATGGTCGATTTTCAACCACGAGGCAACCACTAGTGTACATTAAAATTCTAAGAACTGGGTTGTGATGAGGTCAAGTCCGGACACAGCTGTGATCTGAACCAATGGGCCGTGATGGTGTTTTCTCGACATGAATTATTTGCACGCTTCGTTTGTTCCCATCTCCAAATTACATATTCAACAAGTTCACAATGTCTTATAATCCAGAATGTTCTATCCCATAGTTCTCCGCTATCCGTAGACTACCTGTAATAATACTTTCTTAGATTTACGCAAAAATTTGACATTTTAAATAAAACTATGTTTATTTATTGTTATGTTAATGTTTTTAAAGTGTTTCGAATTAAATTTTTTAAATCATTTTTTAAAATTGGGGCTAGCCACTGTTTCTAACAAGTAAATGAACTTTGAAACGTCTTAAACTTTGGTCTCTCCCATGTCCATGATTGTTGTAATACTGCGAAATAAACCAAAAAGATAGTTTTATTTAAGATTACCTCTAGTTATAATTTCGCCTAAACAAGATAATATTATACAACATAATATGTAATATCGCTATCTATAGAGATTATATATAGAGTCGTTCATTTTGTAAAATAGTTTTTTTCGGAAAAGTAGCGTTTTTTTTGTCAGGAAAAGACACATATAGATTAACTTTAAAAGCGAAACCTTATCTAAATAGAAAATTTGATCGAAATTGTTAGAGCCATTTCCAAGATATACGAAATATTTATATCTAAACATGCAAGAATTATTTATTTAATACTTGTAGGATAGATAATATATATATATATATATATATATATATATATATATATATATATATATATATATATATATATATATATATATATATATATTTTCAAAGAGACATTGGGTATTATATTATCGTTTCACGTGAATACCTTACTAGCAACTCTATAAATGCCCAACATCTGCTCCGGATAATGAAGCCATAGGAAAAAGGTCGGACGGAAAGTAACGTGATATTAGTTCAAGGGTCATATTGGTACTGAAGTTTTAAACGTCAATATTTAATTTTTATACCTGAGTATTTTAAAGTATCTGTCCTTGCTTGATTACTTATTTTGGAGATAATTATTCGAAATATATTATTTTTCGTACATATTTTGTAGCCTGCTTTTGTCTTATAAAGGATGGTTTTTCAAAGGTGTGACTAAATTTGTATTTCATTAGCCTTCACTTCGCTCGGGTTCATCCCTAGTGAAAAATAAAACAAATCTATCCCACGGGAACCGTACATTTT
Source organism: Brenthis hecate (assembly GCA_951806755.1). Lineage (NCBI taxonomy): Eukaryota > Metazoa > Arthropoda > Insecta > Lepidoptera > Nymphalidae > Brenthis > Brenthis hecate. The sequence goes on from OX638253.1 coordinate 20,611,228, forward strand.
TCCGGGATAAAAAGTAACTTATGTGCTATTCCAGACTATAATCTATCTTTGTGCCAAATTTCATCCAGATTTCATCAAGCCGTTTTAGCGTAATTGAGTAACAAACATACATCCATCCAAACTTCCGCATTTACATATTATCACGTCAAATTATAAATACCTAGTTTTAACTAAACTTCCCACTTTGAAAAATGTTAAAGATAATATTATAATAATATTTTATATAAAAATCTTTTGGTTTCGATGCCGTGTCTGTCTGTTTTTAATATATTAAGGAATATGGAAGAGAAGGAAATGAAATAAACTATACACATACATACATATTGTCATTTGTATACTATTTTAAAAATCATATATTTTAAAACATTATTGTTTGGCTTCATGTTTACTTCTATGGCACTATCTATATTATTCCTTCTACATAGTTATTTTTAAGTAAAACAGCAATAAATGTCATGAAAATATATTACTTTACTAATAGCTAATTTGTAGCATTAACACTTTGTATTTACTTTGTGTAAAATTAAAACAACATTTACATTAACAACGTACGTATCTTTTAAGGCGGGTCGATGGTTAAATACATTTTATACCTTATATTGTAAATTGGCAGTGGTAGCCCAGTGGTAACGCGCTCGCTTGGAAAACCGAGTGAAGCGGGTTCAAATCCCGGGTCTCGCACCTCTGATATTTTCATGTGCGAATCATTTCTAACATGATTACCACTTGCCTTACGGTGAAGGAAAACATCGTGAGGACACCTGCATGTCTGAGAGAACCTAGCAAGTTTTCGAGATACATGTGAAGTCCGCCAACCCGCACTTGGCCAGCGTGGTGGACTATGGCCTGATCCCCCTCGTATTGAAGGGAGGCCCGTGCCCAGCAGTGGGACGTTAAAAAGGGCTGAATATAATGTAAATGCAATTGTAAATGCCAAAATAAGCATATTTATTGTTACTAGTAGGTTGAAATTTTACTATAACCATTATTGCAAAATTTGCGTAAAACTTATATGAATAGAATTTATCTATCTATTCAGGTTTTTTTAGATATGTAAATTCTAATAATTATTCCAATTTTTTTTATGATAGAACTAATGCTCGACAATAGCTACTTAAATGAAAAGAAATAATCAGTTGACAAACAGAGGAGAATACGCTGAACTGTTGTTTCTTGGTTTCTTTATATAAAGATATTTTTGCCACAAAACTATTTAACCAGTTTTGAAAATTGTACAAAGAAAATTTTGGTTTGGTTTATAAAATTTCGCTATTTAACGTATAATTAAACTGTTATTAATTGATTATACTGGTCGCACTGACGACGCACGTATTATGATACTATTGGAAATCAGGTAGTTAAAAATGACGAAATTGGTCAGGCTGAAAAAAATAAATAAAAATACATAAAAGAGAGGGATTGTTCAGCGGGAAGTTGACATGGGTGGAGGCGATCCGTGATTTCTTATGAAATCGTTGAGAATAAGTATCTATACATATAATAAAATTCTAACTGAGTCAAATCTGCACATTAAATATTTTTTGGAAAATCTTATTGAAATAGGTATTATTATCGATACAGAGGCCGAATCCATAGTTTTTAGGATTTTTGTCTGTCTGTCTGTCTTAACAGCGGTAACCCGCATCACAGAAAAACTACTGGACGGATTTTGATGAAATTTGGTATGGTCATAGCTGATTATCCAGGTCAACATATAGGAGACTTTTTACCGCGGAAAAATATCTCATTTCTGAGAAAAAATACAAAAACTGTAATGTAAGAGTATACTAATATGTAAAACCTAAGAACTTGGCTTTTGGTCATCTGAACGCGGGCGGAGCCGCGGGAAATGCTAGTTTTCTAATAAATTGTAACTAAATCTCGTTAAAATATATTTATATATATTATAACTAAATCTCGTTAAGATATATACTACAGGTACATATAAAAATTTAAGGAAATACGAGTTAAAGTCATAGGCGTAAATATTTGATTGATTTTGAAGTAAATTGACATAATAGTGCAAATACGTAGTGTAAATGGTATTTGTGAATATCTTAGCCGCCACCACACTACACCGTCCGCGCAATCTATTAACAGAATTGATTTTAATCATATTTGCATTTGATGTGTGCATTACCATCGAGTTCGTTTAAATTATCTGTCAGTGTGTATATACATATGTGTTCAGTTGAAATTGATGGGCTACGAGGTGATTGTTTCACCCATATTTGTGATCTAATGTTTTCTCACGTATCCGCTCGCGAGAATAATTTAAACGTTTTAATTAATTAATGGTTCAAAAAGACAAGAAAGTATTATTTTTGAGTTTAAATCTCTATTGCACTTAGTCTCTTGAGCTTATGTAATCCAAACTGTAATTTTGATAAGTGCTCGATCAGTGTGCCAAGTTTTAGTTAAGATTGGAAACGATATACTCGTAGGGTTAGGAGTTGCTAACAAGGTAACTTTTTACACTTAAAAGTTAATGAAATTTACATGTTTTTGTATAAGTATAATTCTTATATGAACTTTAAAATTATAAAATTAATATAGTTCCTTTCTTGAGAGATAGGAAGCCAATGAAGTAATCACTTAGATAATATGATATTCCACAATCGTTTACAAAAACAATTATAAAGAAAAAGTTATTTCTTAGATAGTTTATCATTTAAATACATTTTTTTAAATTTCTTTCAGTAAATATTTTGACTTTAGAAAAAGTTAAAAATTAAAAAGTATTGATTAGGTTTTTAATTTAAAATTAAATTATTAAGCAAAACAACTGCCTCATTTATAAATAAAAAAATATTTATTTGAATTGCTATTATTTTGATCTACACGGTAAGAAATAACTATAGCAAACGTTGGTATTTATAATAATAATCATAGCAAATAAAATTGAATAAATAATTTTTAATATTCAATTGAAACACTTGTTAAAATTATAAAAAAATGTTTAAAATTAAAAATCAACAAATATTTTAAAGTGTTTTGGAGTCATTTTTGTTTTTTGAAAATTAAATTTAAGTTTTTTTTTATAATTTATAATATAATACCTTATCTTCCTAAAATACTTTCTTTATTAGTATGAAGATATAAGATGGAAACAAACAATGAGTTGTACTTCCGTTTATCAGTGCATTGACCTCTACTTTCACTTACCTACGTCTCTATTCTAGACTAATAACTCTATTGTTTCAACCTTAGCCTTCACTAGGGCCTACTATTTCTATTTATTTTTTTTATTTATTCTTTCAAAATACATTTAATTCGCCAGGTCGTAACCCAACGTGTACACATATATTAAAATATGTATACACTAGCGACTTACTCTCGCTTCGCTTGGGTTTGTCCCTATATTTTAACGGTTAGTATGGAATAGATAGACTTTATATGTATGATATATAGCCTATTTTTCATCAATTAATGGGATATCTAACGCAAAAAGAATTTTTCAAATCGGATTAATAGTTCCTGAGATTAGCGCGTTCAAATAAAAAAACAAACAAACAAACTCTACCTCTTTATAATATTTTTATGGAATAGATAAAAAATGAGCATTACTTATTCTATGTTTTATGTCATTTTAATATCGGTTTCTTATTGGTCTAAAAGTGTAAAGTTGTTCTTTTGGATCAATCTCTTCTAATTAAGGAAAAAAAGTTTTGTTTTAAAAAATAAAGTTGTAATGAAGGTGTAGTAATATATTTTAAATAAAACTATTTTTTCGGATTTTCCCGCGGATTTATTTGGATTTTTGGTTCCCGACGTTTCGAATGCTTTACAGTAATCATGGTCACGGGAGAGATTAAGGTTTAGATGTTTCAAGGTTATTATATAGTTGTTACAGACAGTGCCTACCCACAAATGTACAAAAAGAATGTATGTAATAAAATATATGGTACATCACTATATACTCTACATATATGTCATTTATCTCCCCCACAAAACTCGAGCGTCAATCACTCATTTAACACTGCTTACTCTCCTTTTCAATGCTCTACACTGATCTATCGCTATTTATAGACGAATGTTGTATTTTAAAGGTGGTGTAACTCTCGCAATTGACTGTGCCTTCTATTGTTCTGCTTAAACACTGGCCTAAACTGATTAACAAATAGCACTAAAAACAACTTTCATTGTTCTAAATGGCAAGCGAAATTAAAAAACAAAATTATACCTATAGTATGACTACTTTCTTCCTCTACCTTATGAAGAAGTGTTGTATTATACATATTAGATACAAGCGACTCATCCTTGCTTCGCTTGGGTTCCTTCCTAGGTGATTTTTGAAATTGATTTAACTTTTTTATTTATAAACTGATTGAAATAAAACAATTATATATATTAAGTTTAGTGAAGTTTACCACGATATATTAGCAAACCGCACCCAAATCGATAGCCGTTTCTGAGAATAGCATACAAACAAACGAAAGCATTAATAAAAAACCCCCAATTATAGTTTTTCTTAAATATCTTCCATGACAGAGATCGTACAGACAGCGATCAGCTAAATTTTTATTATATGTATAGATAGAGTTCAAAAAGTATGCTTTATTTCATGCAAAACGTGTATTTTTATTGCTAGTTATTGTTCAATCATTTGTCAATATCAAGAACGAAAGTGTAACAGTTTTTCAACAATTATGCGTCGCGTCGTGCGCCCGCGCAGCAATTGACTTCGAGTAATATCACTTGCGTGTGAATGGTTGAGCATTTGCTAACTTAACTCTTTTACACTAGTGCCGGCTTTTCACTCTGGCCGTGTTAAACGAAATTGGGAATGTGTATATATATATATATATATATATATACACACACATATATATATATATATATATATATATATATATATATATATATATATATATTATATATATATATATATATATATATATATATAGCACAGCTATGGATAATATCTTCTACAACATATTATAACAGTCTATATATAATACCGTTTTAAATATAATTTAAAATAACAATGTATATTTTTTATCAGTAACTTTATGGTATATGATTTGCCAGATTGCAGTTAGAAATCTTCAGTACATAAACTATTTCTTTGCATAAAACAACTTTAATTCATTACTTTATTGCTATATAAAATAAGCTACAACAGACTCTACCAAAGATATTTATGCATAATTATACTACAATTTACTAGAGTAGTACCATTATACGTTTTTTTCCTTTCTATTTTTATTATAGATTCACAATAAAAGATGAATAGATATAATTATTAAATTTATATTTTTAAATTATGTTTTAATTATTTGAAGGTAATCACAGTATTTAGTAGTGTATATGTAATTTAAATACAAATCCTGTACTTAAATGGCGCAAATAAACCAAGTAATACATTGTTATTTATATGGGTTCGTGTATCCGCTTAGTAATTATATTGTGATAAAAACTTAGGTACTAAGTCCGAATATGAATACGTTAAATATCTATTTAATTTTATCTTTTTAAATTACATTTATACTTGTTCCAAAGGCAGAAGTGTTGCAGCTGAATATCATTGTTTCTACATGCAAAGATAATTAAAATCAAATCATCTTGATTTTAGCTATGTACACTACGAGTATTTAAAACATACCTTAACTGTAGATTAACCGCCATGCAAGTTAAAACTATTTTCGAAAAATTTTACAAATATTTAGCAAGACTGATATAAACATTATGTTATTTAATATATGTAGAATTAAAATACTTTCTTAGATTCACGCGAATATTTGACATTTAAAAAAAACTATCTTTTCAGATTTTTCCGCGGATTTATTTTGATTTTTGTTTCTCGACGTTTCGAATGCTTTACAGCAATCATGGTCACGGGAGACAGCCTCTCCTGTGATCATAAAAATCCGAAAAGATAGTTTTATTACAAAATATGTAGAAACAATTATGTAAAGTATCTTGTAAATTAAGTAGAGTTCACAGAATCTTTGTTGCAGTAAATTGTCTTTGAATATTGATCTCAACTTTGCATCGGAGCGAGTTAAAAGAAAGTCTGTAATGTGGTACCAATTAAGATCGTCACATACCACTGCAATCTGCCATCTCATCCGTATCCACTATACCAAGATTATATGCTAAATAGAATATTGTCGTGAAAATAAAATATTAACTTTCTTAATATTTTTATTGCTATCAGTTTATACTGGGTCATATTACATATCCTCAAACTTAGGGTCCATAAAGACCTTACACTTAAGATCTTTACGGTCCCTAAGTTTGAGAATATCAAATATATAAATAGTTAACTCTAAATTTTTTTTCTAAGTACTGTCTTTAATATTTATTAGCCATTGTACAAATTGGTAGTTGAAAGTTAGCATATCTCATAAAGATATTATCTAACCTATATTTATATTCTAAAAAACACCATCTTTAGACTCTACAAATAAATTGTACCCTCAAAAAAGGTCTGGCAACGACGAAATTACTGACAAAATGCGCAGAAATTACAGCGACAAATGACCAAAATGAGAATGTCTCGATTCTAGTACGTGAAGAGATTAGATTACATAATAAGATAGAAAGGTCGAAGGGTCAAGGTTATTGCTCTCAGTCGCTTTCGTCGTGTAATGGAGACAGACTCGACTCGAGAAATTCAGTCTGAAACAGCCAATTAGATGTTCCCGGCACATTCGTCCGTATGTAGAGTATGAGATTGCTTTTAACTTAACTAGCTTTCACTTTATACAGATATATAGAGTTTTGATAGAGAAACTTGTATTGGAAAAATAAAACATCTCTCCATCGAAACTTAAAGTTGACAAAAAGGTATCAAAAACTACATTCAATTAACATAAAGTTAACTGAATTTCTAGTCCGGAAAATCAAAATTTTGTAGTTATTCCAACAATCATTAGATATTTTTTAAATAACACAAATAATGTTCACGTGTTCTAAGACTTTAGAATAATAAGTTCACATATTTTAAGTACAAGTGAAGCCACGAGATTTATCTGGTGTTAACAGATAAGAAATCTGATAAAGAAAGGTCGAAAGCCAAGGTCACTACTATTCGTTAGTACTGTATAATGGAAAGGAATGAGTGATCTCGACGAATGAACACAATATGCCAGCAATTTGTGAACATGTGTTGATGCGAATTAAGTTACAGCATTTACCATCTGAATTGTTACGTGAAATTTTCTGAAACGAAATGAAAAATTCGAAATGGTGTAACAGTTTAAATAACGTTTATTTTATTCAATTAAAATTATAAATAATAAAATTCTAATATATCACCTTCTTTTCAATGGAACACCTTTAGGTACATCTTTGATAATAAAATATTAACTAATAAGCGTGATAAGCGTATAGTTAAATTGTGCAATCAGGTGATTTCTATGTAATAGAGATAATTTCATCTAATATGAAATAAAATCTAAAACTTATCACTTTAGTAACTAACGCTCAATGACTGCACTATGTTCATTCTTAAAAAATTTATAATCATTGCAGTTACTGGCTTTATATTTAACTCTTTTTAATATCCCACTGGCCTCGGGTTTATCTTCAATTCGTAAAAGATCTTCTCATAGTCCACCACGTATGCCCATCACCAGGTGCCTACAAAAATAAGTTAGGGTTTTTCAGATATTCAGGTTTCCTTACGATGTTTTCCTTTACTGTAATGCAAATAGGAATCATATTCGTCATCATTATCATCATGTGCTCGGGGTTCGTTTTAAGCCTTCTTCTTGACTTTCCTAACGAGCGTGGTATCACTGGGTTATCACTTCTAGTAGCTCGTTTTTACAAGTAAAAATATTTATTTGATTTCTCTGTTTGTTTATTTCTGTTAAAAGTGGAATTCTATTTTATAATACCTTAATCAAATTAATAGAATTAAAAGTAATTGATTCAGTGAGGTATAGTATTATGACTATCTTGAGTCTGGCTGCAATGATGTAAGCGCAGACTCGTGACATTATTATCGCAATCAGGCCCATCTAGCATAATAAACAAATGTCCTGTGTGTTGGAGGTAAATATGTATTGCGTTTTAATAATAAAAACTTAATTTCTATTTATATTTCAATATTTAACTGAAATTTCTCATTTTATCACTTAACTTTATAACTTTTACAATTGTAACATATTGATAAGCGTTTTCCATGACGTAATTATCAGCCATAGAAACATATGAGGAAAAAATATGGTCCCAAAACGGTTCCTTGCGAGACACCACTTAATATGACATAACTCATTATACAGGTCAAGGTCAATAGCTAAATCGTATCTTGATTAATATCCTAATCGTCGTATCGGTAGGAGCATGCGCATGATTCATTGTGCAGGAAGTACGCGATGCACGTTTCCTTGCAGGGGCGAGTATAGGTCACTCGACCCACACTTTGGGCTTTCAAACTATTATTGTATGGTTGATATTCTATACATATAAATATGTATGACATTAAAATAATATTATTCTTAATTAGAATTTATTTCTTCCTCCTGTATTTGACAATAATATTAATTTAAACTTTTAGATGTCTTCTTCCAGATATATATTATAATTTAAATTTACAACAGTTTTTGGATATATGAGTATATCGATATATGAGTATATCGAATAAAATTATAAAAACATTATTGCTTACTTCATCACCAACTCTTTCTCCATCCATACAAAATTAACGTAAATATAAACATGACGTAATATTTATTTCTAAATAATAATATTAAATATCTTGCGTCATCAGCAACATTTTCTAGACCTTGACAAACTCGACTGAAATAATACGGATATGCAAAAACAAGTTTTATTAGTTTCGAGCGCGATCATCGGAACTAATCGTTATCTGAACTCCTAGAAAGAATGACAATATTATATACATACATATTCAGTAGTATACCTATTTGTTCAATGAAATAAATGAACTTAGATGGGTTAGCTTTGAAAATATGTCATACTGCGAGTATAATAAATAGTTAAAGTATAGAATTTTTTTGTGACAACCCCTCTGGGTCGTGTTTGTTAATATGTTTTATGGTTTAAAAAAAATCGTCTGGAAAAAGAGTGAGGGTTCCACCACATAGATCGGGATCTTCTGCTATAACATTACTAAAACATTTTCAAATACTACAAAGCTCTTTATTAATGCATATGTATAACATGAGAAAGGTGACAGAGTGACGAGTGATCAGTTGGAAATATTTTTATTGACTTGCGAAATTTAATCAATTAGTCCAAAAAAAACATACCTTCCTTTTCAGGCGTTGGATAAAAAATAGTTATTACATTTAATGAGTTAAAAGAACTCGTACTTCCTTTCTCGAACGTTCCTTTTCATATAAATTTGTCTAGAATGAGAGCCAATTTAAAAGTGCATCGATGTTATCTTAGGAAATTGGATCCGAATTGATTTTAACTTTTCTCTACAATCATTTTACTTGGAGTAGTAGTATAAGGAACAAATAAAAGTGATTTATAATTGAAATGTATAATGTCCCTTGTATTTATTCATACTTTTAAAAATACACTCTACATTGGTAGAGACGTTCTGAAATACTTTCTTCCAGAGCTAACAACGTATGTTAATAAATTATGTAACATATTCTTATATTATGGTTAAAGTTTTCTAATATACTTTTACTAAGATACCTTTTCCATTTTAAGAATAAGTATTATTTTAGTATCTCATCTTTTCTTCTTCTTTAGTGACTTTACCATTCATTCCAAGATAAACGACAATCTTATATGAGAAATATATTTTTGATTGACTTCTAATATAGATAGCTACTCAGGTTTTTACATACATATGTTACGCACAATTATCTAGATTTTCTTCTCAATTCGTCAAAGATCTGGTCATTGCCCACTACGTATGTCCACCACCAGGTGCCTACAAAAAAGTTGAGGTTTTTCAGCCATGTAGATTTCTTTAATGTAGATTTCCTTTACTGTAAAGGAATTGGTAATAATGTTCATCATCATTATCATCACCAAAGTTTTCAATCCTGGTTTCCTTCACTTGGTTTTTAAAACGAGCGGATTTGTTACCTTATTTCTTTCAAACTAATGAAGAAAAATTAGCCCTTTGGGTAGAATAAATACTTTTAAAGTAGTTTTTGAAGTCGAAGTACCTTCAGCTAAAAAATCAATATTCTAGCACCACTAGAACTCAAACTTAGCGGATTTTTATAAAGCGAGGCTAACAAGCTATGAAGTAAATGAAGACCCAGAAAGCGAGTGGTGAATAAATGAAGTCAGGCACATAACCTAACATGGCTAACATATACGTACAAATAGCAAAACTATAATTTCCAACTCATGTGTAACAATCCGCTATCATAAAGCCAGCTTAGTCCGATCCAATTAGGACTTGCTAAGGTTTCCTAGAAATTTGGATTCCACGAAACATCGTTACCAAAAGCCCATCATTTTATTAAAATTAAATTAAATTATAAAAACTTTAAATATAGATTCATATACTATAGCTTGGCTTATCCGTTGTAATTAACACAACACGGTCTATTTTTAACATCTTTTCATACTAATAAAAGCTATTTATATTATACTATGAGTATACCTAAACCATTAGTATACCCCCTGATCTTGATGACCTATAAAGCATTTGAGGCGTTGGAAGCCAAAAATCAAAATAAATCCGCGAAAAATCCGAAAACAAAGTAGGCTAAAATCAACTTATAGATTAAATTAATAGTTAGTTACAAGTGATGCTAATAAAAGCGTAAAATTCGTTTATTGACTGGAGAGTGACTAGACTGTTTTTTATGCTAAAGACTAAAACTCGTGAGACTTTCTTAGATTTACGTGAATATTTGACGTTTTAAACTATATTTTTGGATTGTTGATAGTTGCTGTAAAGCATTCGAAACGTGAGGAATTAAAAATCAAAATAAATCCACCAAAATACCAACACGATTGTTTAATTAAAAATTCACGTGACATTTATAAGAATATATATATATAATATATATATATATATATATATATATATATATATATATATATATATATATATATATATATATATATATATAATATATATATATATTAAGTTCTAAACCAAACGAAACTGCATCAGCACAACAAGTAAGGGTAATAAAACAAAATAGCATAGCAAATAACCTGTTAGACAACTGTATTGTTCAGAAGCAATAACTTGCCACCTGTCGGCGATGAATCGTGAAATGATTTGAACTAGAAAATATGTCTTCAAGTGTAGTTTCGTTGTTGTAAATAAAATTTATTAAGTTTTTATGGTTTTGCTTTTATATATTATGAAATTAAGTTAAATTGTGATAGCGGCATATCTGTTATTTCTAATTGACATTAAAATATTATTAAATAATAAAAATAATTGTGATGTAATACGATTCTTTTGACTGAATTTTAATATTAGTATTTTTACTATTACACTAACGACTTGCCTTGCTTCGTAGCGTCATCTTTTGGCAAATTTTATTACTAACCCAAACCTACATATGTATGTATGTATATTTGCGTAATAAATCTCATCAAAATCCGTCCAGTCGTCTCAGCGTGAAGAAATAACAAACAAACATACACACAGATATTCTATTAAATAATCTACGTGATACTTTTATCATAATTTTTGAAGTGAAACTTCTTTAAAAACGTTGTGGTTTGAAACTCGATGAAACAGAAATGAAACGGAAATGCGACACTAAAAAGAGACAAACACATAAATGAGATAGAATACATTGCCATGTTGCCCTGGTAACCGTTGTTATTGTCCGACAAATGTATATTTATGTCCAATAAAATGTAAAATTTAAACTTGGTAAAATATTAAGAAAAAAATGAGCCTTATAATTATCCCACTCCTGTATATTCATCTGCTTTCTCATAGATAATTTCTCTGAAGTTTCACTTCTACTGTGTGTGAATATTCTTTCTTTAGAATATTCTTTCTTTAGAAATATTCATACTTAATATTAGGTATAAATGTGAAAGTATGTTTGTTTGTCTGTTTGTTTGTCCTTCTTTCACGTTGAAACGGAGTGACGGAGGACGGATTTTTTGTGTGAATATAGTTGGAGAGCTGGAGAGTGACATAGGCTGCTTTTTACCGCGGGAGTTTACCTGATTCCCACGGGAAAACACTTTATAATACAATCCAAAAAAAAAATTTTGATCGGAAATCCTTTAAATTTGGTATTAATGCTCTTCAATAAAATGAAATAAATGTTTTAGCATTTTTCGAAATTCATCCTGTAAGAGGGTGAAATAAAGGATGAAAGTTTATACGAGTATGAAACTACCTTTTTTGAGATTTTTTTTTGTAGTTTTAGCGCGAGCGAAGCCCCCGCGGCTTATTCTTCTAGTAATACATATTTTGAAAACATAATGATGCTTTTATATTGCAATTTTAATATTACATTCCTATATATGGAGTATTGAACAAAACAATTTTACAGTAATAATTCATATGGAATTATGTAAGTGTAATATATTAGAGGCTTTACTCTACCAGCAAGGGCTTAAAATTTTCTCATAAATGTTATACTAAATGAAGGCATATTTGAATTATGGTCTGAATAATTTAGTAATTTAATCAATTTCTTGTATATGTATATGTAGTGTTACACAAAAATAAATAAAAATGTATTTGTTGATTTAGAAGGGTTTTTTTAAATAGTAGGTATATCTAATGACCCAGTGGTAACGCGCTCGCTTGGAAAACTGAGTGAAGTGTGTCTGAGGAAACCAAAATAGTTTTCGTAAGACGTGAGAAGTCTACCGTAGAGGGCGCGCACTGAGCATTGGGACTGTGTCTGATAAAGAAGCTAATATTATTATTCGACTTCTATTATAAATGTAAAAATTTGTATGTATGTGTGTAGGTTTGTTAGTCCTTCACGCTGGAATGGCTGGATATATTTGGAAATTTATTACACAGACTACGTAAGAGCCCAAATAATATATAGGGTATTGTCAGGCACATAAGAACCTAACCTAACCCAGAACCTAACCCACTAATATATACATAAAATTGATTATGTATCAGAATTTACAAGAAAATCACTAATTGATATGGCACCAATGATATTGTAAATAATCACCCTAAGCGGGAATCAAATTTTGAACCACAGTCGCAAAATGAGATTCACTAATTTGAATTTCCATACATCTTTTGATTGTAGACTTGCATCCAGACTTAATTCTACATTGTATATCCATTATATGCAAATTTACATAATAATTTTATTGTTAGCTGAGATAACAGACGGAGAAGGCCGCTTGTATGGAACGTCGCGAATTTAACGCTTACCAAAAACAATGTCAAGGCTATTTGGATTTAAAGAATTGCTTCCATACAATCTTACAAGAAAAAATAAAAATAATTAATAATTTTGTTATTATGTCGTAATAATCCCAAAAATTAAGAAAAAAGATTTTTTTTTTAAGGTTTACATGAATCATTAGTTACAAACTTCGAATCTTCGAAGATTTTATTATATACATATAATAAAATTGTAACTAAGCCGAATTAGATATTAGATATTTTTTGGAAAATCTTATTGAAATAGCCTTTATTATCGATACAGAGGCCGAATTTGTTTGTCTGTCTGTTACCGCATCACTAGAAAACCACTGGATAGATTATGAGGGTGAGTCGATAGTTTTAAGTAAAACTGTCATTTCGGATTTTTTCGCGGATTTATTTATTATTTATTTATTTATTTTTGGTTCCCGACGTTTCGAATGCTTTATAGCAATCATTAAGAAATCTCAAAATTCTCTCATTAACAAAAAGCTAAGCTATTTTTAAGTATGATGAGATATTTAGCATTTTCGTACCGCTTGTTTCATGGAAAGACAAATCGGTACTTTTCCATAAGAGTATGCTGTCCTATTTCTCTTGGGCTCCTTTTGCAAAACTTCATTCCGAGATTACAGAAGTTCAACTAAGTGAAGTATATTTCAATTATTTATTTTGACGACACATTTGACTCAGTTCGTAGTTACCCTACTTTCTGTGCCAGCGGTCGCGTGTTTGAGTCCCGCTGGAGGCATTCATTTGTATGATGAGCACGTATGTTTGTACTCCAGTCATGGGTGTTTATATTTATAATATGTATGTATTTAAAGCTATATATGTGTAGTGTATCAACTATCTGGTATCCATAACACGAGCCTCGTAGGTTACCATGGAACTAGATGGTGTTGTGTGTTAATGTCCCAACATATTTATTTATTTATTAATTTTATACATTCTTTTAATACATTTTCTTGATCAAAAGGCTAATATATACTTGTTAAAATATGTCAATTTTTTTTTTATTATGCAGTCCATGTTGTTGCGATGAGCTCATCTGTTTGGACAGACGCTGGTAGCGTTAAGGTCGCTTGTGTGAAGTAACGACTTTATTTCTATGCTACAGAAGCGAGATATATCGATTTGCAATTTAGAATTTCAAAGATTATTGTCTATATCTATCTATCTATCTATCTATATATATATATATATATATATATATATATATATATATATATATATATATATATATATATATATATATATATATCTGTATATAATCTATGTTTTATCGGGTTCCAACGCGAGTTTAGCGGTAGAAAACTACTTGCTAATTTTTCATGCAACATACATCATATTATAGCTATTATTATTTTTAATAATTCAAATAAGTTAAAGTGCGAACGAAATTCAATTCAATTATTAATAAACACCAATACCTATAGGTATTAAAAAATCTTTAAAATTAAGTTTTTTTTCGGATTTCAAAAATTTTTATTTAATTTAAAATTCTGAAATAATCTAGAATCTAGATTAATATGTAGCTCAAGCCTGTAGTAGTGGTCACACGCATTCGTTTAGGTCTCAAGGCATTAACGTTTTTAGGTCAAGCTTTTACCTAATTAAGTGGCACAAGTGTTTCAGAATATGGGGCCTTGAAAGATTCCGACTCTCGATATGATTCATCTTACTTATACGTAAGAAAGAGATGAAAGTAACTATAGTGTATAGTATAATACTCCACAAAAAATATATATCAATAATTTACTTTCAAAAACATTTCATATAAAACTTAAAAATACATAAAAAAGAGTTATAATTTTTTTTATTTTAAAATTGATAAAAATAAATGTAATAAACGTTTAACTAAAAAATCACAATTATGTATATATCAAAACTCGACTGGACGACACGTTTGGCTAAGTTTGTAGTGATACTACTTGCTGTGCCAGCAGTCGTGGGTTCGGGTCCCGCTGGGAGCATTCATTTGTGTGATGAGCTCGAATGCTTATACTCCAGTCATGGGTGTTTATATTTATAATATGTATGTATTTAATGTGATATATGTGTAATGTATCAACTATCTGGTACCATAAAACAATCCTTGTAGCTTACTATGGAACTAGATGGAGCTGTGTGTTAATGTCCCAACAACTATTATTAATTCTAGCCCTCATAAATTAACGCTATATTTTCAAGACGCTTTCTACGCATAACAATTTTTAAAACATGCACTATATTTTAAAAGTTACGTTTAATCATACCAAATTTCATCAAAATCCCTCCAGTAGTTTTTCTGTGATGCGGTAACAGACAGACAGACAGACAAAAATTCTAAAAACTATAGATTCGGCCTCTGTATCGATAATGTTTATTTCAATAAGAATTTCCAAAAAATATCTAATATTCAGATTCGGCTTAGTTACAATTTTATTATATGTATAGATAAAACCAAGTAAACCTACCACAACAAGACAATTAAAATTATATTTTATAACGTTTAGATTAACAATAGTATTTTACTTCAAAACAATGAAAATATCCAATATCCAGTTTTATATCTTGAAAAACATTATTTTACTAAAAAACCAAGAAAATACACAACATTCAGATGTTAGAGATGACATCATTCTTACTTCGCTCGCATTCACAGACGCGTTTGTCTGCAGACCAAGTTTGCCATAAAAACGTTATATAATATAATTTTAATTGTCTTGTTGTGGTAGGTTTACTTGGTTTTATAGTTAATAATAATAAATATTTAACTCAGACTAAGTAATAATATAGAGTCTCATAGAACTAAATATGAAGCCAAACAATAATGTTTAATCATATACTACCGACTGACCCTCTCTACGCTCGGGTCTGTGCCTAGGTACGTTTAAACGGTTAGTATGAAATACAAATCTTTGAATTTCTCAGCTTTTCTGTACTATAATATGCATGTATTATATAATTATACATATAAACCTTCCTCTTGAATCACTCTATATATTCCTGAAAACTGCATTAAAATCCGTTGAGCAGTTTAAAAGGTTTAAGTGAACAGACAGCGGAAGCTACTTCATTTTATATTATGTAATGATAATGTTTTAAAATTATATACAAATGAGAATATGTATACAAAGGAACAAGCAAATAAATGTTAATAAATAAAAGAAGCTAACGGACTTTGTTAAAGTAAAGAAAAAAATATGTTAAATACAATAAAAATAATAATAAGTTTAATAAAAGCTAAAATATACTATGATATTAAAATTCACAGATAAAATAACAATTTAAAAGCTGGTCCCATCAAGTTAAGGAGGAAATTTTATCGGAATTGGGCAGAAATGTGTTTTTTTTAACGGCCATGTACAGATAAGTAATATTTTTATAGAGTGATAACTTTTTATGCCTTATGTGTTATTAACGAGCTGATGTGTAAATGGCCGTGTATAGTTACTGTTTGTTCTACTTTGTTGGTTTTTATAAATATCCATACTATTGATTATTTAATTATAGTTCTAAAGTAAAAGCTTGTATTACTTTGAAAATCGTGAAGTGAAGTTATACCGAAATTTGTTACGGCTTATTTAACTTTTACAGCTGACGATATACTATTATATTCGATTAATAATTATTAGTGAACTATATGTGTGTCTGTAGGTGCCTTTTACATTCATAATAATATTATTTTATGTACAGATAGCGCCATCTTTTGGCATATTTTACTATTAACTTATCAATCAATAGCTTTACAAAATAGGTGCCGATAGCCAACACATTTTAATATTTTTTTCTATATATTATAATATTACAGGTCAATCTCTAATTATTTAATTTAAGCTCTGAGTTATGGTAATAGAAAAAATCGGTCAAGCGTCAATGAGATACAGTCCTGTGACAGACGGACGGACAGCGTAGGTTTAGTAATAGGGTTCCATTGGCATCCTTCGGATATAGAACCCTAAAAATACCCTATAAAACAAAGCCGACAAAACCGAAACCGAAACCCGACCGACAAAAGACCGAACAAAGCCACATAAAATTGCTAGTGCAAGATCAGCTGATAAAACCAGCTATTATTGATTAGGGTTGTTCCATGTTTCATGAACATTCCTAATAGCTAGTATAATAGCTGTTTTATGTCCCAGACCCCACCCGAATAGGCTATAAGGATTTCTTTATGAGCCCTTAGGGACCGTGACCTGGAGGATGTTTAATATCCTGCAAGCTTAACTAAGGGTTTTATTTTAATATGTCAATAATTTAAACTACTTAGTTAACAAGACAACAACAGCATAAAATTTATATATAAATAGGCAAAGACAAAACAGTTTAGTGCTTTGGTGTTGACGAAGACACGTTTGGCTCAGTTTGTAGTGTGCCAGCGGTCGAGGGTTCGAGTCCCGCTGGTGGCATTAATTTGTGTGATGAGCATGAATGTTTGTACTTCAGTCATGGGTGTTTATATTTATTTATAATATGTATGTATTTAAAGTGATATATGTGTAGTGTATCAACTATCTGGTATCCATAACACGAGTCTCGTAGCTTATCATGGAACTAGATGGTGCTGTGTGCTAATGTCCCAACATATTTATATTTATTATTTATTTGGTTTATTCTGTTTGTGAAACGATTTTCTTATTTTTTTTTGATAGTACCTTTTGACAAGGTTTAGTGTTGTGAATAAAAAATAATCAATAATGATTATGGTTGACTTTTGACCACTAGGCGGGCGAACACAAGTTATTATAAAGACACAAAATCTAACTGGTGTTTGCCTGCGGCTCTGCTCAAGAAGTAGGAATATCGACGAAAAATAATATATAGTCGTAGATCTTATATAGTGAAAAATCTAAAGTGTAAATGGTACTCTGTCTTTCCAATACGCAGCTATAGTGTTAACATGGGTTTTTATGTATTCAGCCCTTTTTTTAGCGTCCCATTACTGGGCAAAGGCCTTCCTTTCATACGAAGGGGATCAGGCCTTAGACTCCACTACGCCGGATAAGTGCGGTTTGGTGGACTTCACATGTCTTTTGAAAACTTGCTAGGTTCTCTCAGACATGCAGGTTTCCTCACGATAATTTCCTTCACTGTAAGACAAGTGGTAATCATGCCTTACCTGGTTTCTCAATCGAATCCGATTTGTAACATTATTGAGATAAAATACATTTTTTTCTCCAACTTCATTTAAAAATATATTAAAAAATTTGAATATCCATCTTTTACATAAATTTTCTCGTTAAAATTCAATAATTTTATAATATATTAATAATTTCATTTTTGTCTTCTTCCAATTTGCTGCGTCAATTATCCCAAGCAATTTGAGATCCAATTTTGGTGAACAGATTAGGTTTGTATTTTAATTTCAACTTAGCTTATCTCCAAATCTCAAATTTTGGGAAACGTTTCAATCTGAAAGCGCAGAAAAACTTTACGATTATCAAATTTTCTTTCGCTTTCCAATTAAAGGAATTTAATACGTTGTTACAAAATTGCTATGAATTTAGAACAGATTTTTCAGGATGTTTTTTTAAATGTAATAATTCATTTGATTTCTCATTTAGTAATCTTCAGACTTTAGATTTGGCTTTGCTATTTGGTTTAATATGTATTTTCTATAATATCCTAAAGTATTTTTTGGAAAGCCTTTTCTTATTAACACAAACTTATAAGTTTTTCAACCGTTTCGGGAAGGAATTTTAAGGAAGTCTGTAAGTTTGAATGATTTAAAAAACTATGATACAAGTGTCTCATAATTTTAAATGAAGAATTTTTGTACTAGATTTCGAGTCAATGACTGACTGACTGACTGACTGACTTTGAATTTTATATATATTTATAATATATTCGCTATCAGTGAAAAATAGATTAGGAAGGTTTACAGAGAATGTCATGGTTGAAGAATAGAAATCTAAAAATATACATGGGAATAATATGTTATGTCTATTACTATTATATATCGAATTAATTTATCATTTTAA
This sequence comes from Brenthis hecate, assembly GCA_951806755.1. NCBI lineage: Eukaryota > Metazoa > Arthropoda > Insecta > Lepidoptera > Nymphalidae > Brenthis > Brenthis hecate. Next base: position 20,630,473 of record OX638253.1, read on the forward strand.
TAAAATTAACGATTCTAGATTGACAAATTATCTATGTTTACGTCCCAAGTTTAGGTTATAGAATATGGACCAGACTAAGAGCCGCCAATCGATTGAACACGGCGCCGTTATTACATATTTGGCATTATCTACTGCCTTTATTTTTAAGTTACAATTTGATAAATTCTTTGTTTTTTGGTTTTATCGATAAATAAGAATTATGATATTTTGTTTAAAAATGAAATTTTATGAATAAATATACTTATAAGATAATAAAAATGTATGTTTGTTTGTTTTCAATCTGGGAAATATTTTAGTAGGAACCGGACAGGTTTGAAAACGTTGAATGTCTGTTTAACCAAGCATTACATAAAAACTTTTTTTTTTAATGTTTTACGATTTCTCAACCAATAGTAACTTAAATAATATTTAAATTGTGTAGCAAAAGTATCGCGTCTCATACACAAAATCACTCATCGAGATGTCGTATTTTGTAGTCTATTTCATATAAATAAACATTCACAAAATGAAATACCTAGATCATTTCTAAGCAAAAAAGAGTTTTGTCGCAATCTTCATCTCATATGGGATAAGGGCTTGAAAGTATAAAATTGTATGAACTTAGTGATATTAAATAGGTTTTTCTCCTTATATAAGCTACTTCTATAAAACCTAATAATAATAAGCAATCTAGATAGATCCGAGGCGCTGCCAAGTACCTACGTCACTATCGATCTTTATGCGGAGATGACAGGCGCCGTCTCAGACCCGTTTACACTTTATCTTATAGTAGCTAGAAGATTTATTAGTTTTACGAATGTAGGAAAGGATATCGGTTTAGTTACTAAGTACTCACTTAATTTTTTTTTTAAATTAAAAAAACTTGTTTTGAAATTTTCAGCCGGAATTATAAAAATTGCTAGAAAAAATTAAATAAAATATTTGGTTAGAGCAATGAAAAATTTTGTTAATTTTAATTATATAACAGATAACAGTCAATCAGCCTTTGTGCTTCGCAGTTCCTACATCCAAAGAGGTGTTACAAACGGCTCAAATCTGTGATATACATAGAAGACGAGTTAGCCATATACAGTATCACATATAGAGTATTCCTGACAGATATGAGACGGTGCGTCGCGATCGATGCGGAGACGACAGGCGCCGTCTGACCTGTTTACAATGCGGGTTTGATATAATAAGAGCACTTTTTCAATATAAAACAGAGTTGTAGTAAGCTATTTATATGCAAAATAGTTTTATCCGTGAGGCAAGAAAATAGATTTAATTGAACACGTGATAAGATCTGAGCTGAGTATCGAACTCAATATTTCGTTTTTTATTTTTAAAAGTTTTTTACGCATTATATGAAAAAATGGTTGTGATTTTTTATTTGAATTCTACTCTCTATACGGAATTATTATCGAAGCAAAACGATACAAGACTTAATATTTTAATGTCTAATGAAAAATTGGCTCAACCTGCTATACAACTTGGGACTTTAGAGGTCACTTTAGGTATGTTTCTACTGCGCTATGTACATATGTTCTCACATATAAAATTCTAAACTCTAAAATTTTATGTATTCGTATATAACATAATAGCTTAAATGGAATCTATTCTATTTCACAATAATAAAAATAAACGTTTGAAATGATATCGTGTAAACGACCTATGGTATTCTATGGTATTTGTTATACCCTGCTTCCCCTAACCGCAATCGCCGTTATGGCGTTGATACCATCGGAATTTATTTGCAATAAAATTCAATAAAGGAAGGGATCGTTTCGTATACACTTTGTGTATTTGTAAAGAGTTTGAAATAAAACAATAATAAAATAAAAACCATTCTACTGATCATATCATTCCGTAAATAAAATTTTTATGTTATTATTACTTAATTTTTTTCTTATTTGAGATATTTTCATAATAACATAATTTTACCGTGCATGTATATTTTGTACTAGATATGGTAAAAAAAGAAAATTCCCTTACATATTTTACACTAGTGACTTACCATCGATTTGCTTCGCGTCCCTAGGTGCCTTACAGTTACCACAGGTCACATAGACTATCAACGAAAAAATAAACCACAATTTTATATTGCAAGTATACATAGGATAGCATACAGGCAACGTATAGTGTCTTAATATACAGATTAAATCGAGAAAGCAAAATGTAAGTTGAGTGGATGCTTAGTCTATCCCAGGACAAAACTTTCACCCAGACTGGTAATCGAACATGCGATATCCGGTGAAAGATACAGTATCAACCATAGTTATTGCCGTTTTACTAAATACCCACTTTTCCTGCGACTCTGCTTGCGTAATATGTCAATATAATTTATGACAGCGATAAAAGAGGTAGTATATTTTTTCTAGTATATTTTTTTTTAATCAGGAATATCTATTTATATTTGTTTTTTGTTTGTTTGTTTATTTATATCGAATAGGCTCCGAAACTACAGAACCGATTTAGATGAAATTTGCTAAGGAGATAGTTTGAAACCCTGGAAAAGACTAGGGTAGTTTGTACCCCAGAAATCATTCCTTAAGGGGGTGAAAATTGGGGTGAAAGATTGTTTGGGGAAGCAATCTAGGGACGAACCCTAGCGAAGCTAGAATAAGTCGCTAATAATTTAATACATATAATGTACAATGTATAATAACAAACAAATTTTATATATTTTTCTTATTTTTATGATAAATTATTATAATAATTAAGTTAATAAAATACAATGCATAGTTTCTCACGCTGCATTGCGTCTTCGATAAACATGACCACAAAAAGCATATTCAATTTTATTTATATATTTAATACTTTAAATATTCTATACTTATCCTAATATATAAAGCTGAAGAGTTTGTTTGCTTATCACTTTTAGTTACACTTACGCGAATATTAGTTTTTTTTAATAAAACTATTTTTTCGGATATTTTTCGCGGTTATTTTTGATTTTTGGTTAGCGACGTTTCGAATGCTATATAGCGGTCATGTTCTGGAGATAGGACCTCTTCCAAAAATTCAAAACAAATGGGTGGAAAAATTTGAAAAGGTACTTTTATTTAGTTTGTTCGTTTGGACGCCTAATTGTAACCTCTATATCCTAACCCAACTAACCTCTGGATCTACTGGTCCAATATGATTTTTTTTCCATTCTATGGTCTATTTATTGAGGAAGATTTTAGGCTATCGTATATCAATCATACTATGACCTACGAGAGCGTAGTCTATACATATAATAAAATTGTAACTAAGTCGAATCTGTACATTGAATCTTATTGAAATAGACATAATTATCGATACTGAGTCCGAATCTATAGTTTTTAGAATTTTTGTCTGTCTGTCTGTCTGTCTATCTGTCTGGCTGTTAACGCATCATGAGATAACCACTGGACAGATTTTGATGAAATTTGGTATGAAATAGCGGGTTATCCGGGTCAACATATAGGATACTTTTTACCGCGGGAAAATATCTCATTTCTGAGAAAAATACAAAAACTGCATTGTAAAAGTATACTAATATGTAAAACCTAAGAATTTGGTTTTTGGTCATGTGAACGCGGGCGGAGCCGCGGGCAATGCTAGTCTTATATATAAAATTTCCATGTCACAATGTTAGTTACCATAACCGAAACGGCTGTACCGATTTTTACCAAATTTTATATGCGTATTCAGTAGGTCCGAGAATCGGCTACTATCTATTTTCCATACCCCTAAGTGATAAGGATAAGGGTGGTCCTCCCAGACCCCACCCTAGAGACGAACCCAAGCGGAGCGAGGGTGAGTCGCTAGTCATTCTATAAAATTGAACGGTGCGGCCGGAGCAGCGAAATACGCTTAGTATCTTATAATGTAGGTACTCTAAGCTATACGACTAATGCTTCATTTGACGTGTCAGTTAAAAAAAATGAAAAAAAAAGCATCAAAAATACACGTGTATACAATGAAAGGCTAAGTTTTTATTTTAAAAATATGTGTTTTTAAATTATGAATGTCCAAAACATTTTAAACGTTTTTTAGGAAAACGATGCTTCAAAAAATATGGGCAGTATTTTTTTTTCATGGCGTTTAAATAATCACTAACATTGACCAATTGTGTACAAAGAAATATTGCTAACGCTAACGAATCATGTAGGAATGAGTAAAAACGTGCTCAATTGGTTTGAACACAGAAAAAATAGATAATAAAATATTGGTAACGATTGCAAAACGTTTTTGAATCTACTTTGAATGGTCTTAGAAAATAGTTAAAAAAAAAAATTTGTAAGCGATTTAAAGTACTAATAAATTTATTTCAATTCATACGAATTTATCCCATTAATATTATAAATGCGAAAGTTTGGATGGATGGATGTTTGTTACTCAATTACGCCAGAACGGCTGAACGGATTTAGATGAAATTTGGCGCAGAGATAGATTATAGTCTGGAGTAGCACATAGATTACTTTTTATCCTGGAGAAATGTACGGTTTCTCTGGTAGATATTTGTTGTATAAATAATAATAAGTTACCCCGTGGTCGTAGAAGAAATAACTTCAACACTTAGATCAATACATAGTATTTGTCTAATAATAGTAAAGAATTATAAACAGTGATGGAAAAACAAATAGTGATGGGAAACATCTTTATGAATAATCGAGCTAAAATGTTAACAGATGGATGAGTTTTCTAATGTTAATCGATTTTATCTAATGTAAATCGGTAAAATAGTTTTAAATTAATTTTTGAAGGGAGTGAGTTATTATTGATATTAATATATTTTAAAAGTGACTTTTAGCTTCTTTATATACATAATAAAGATTTTATTTTGATAAAGATAAAATATATTATATTAAACCGACAGTCTTCATACTCCTGCCCATTTCCCAAGTTACTTGGGGTCGGCGCAGTAAGCCTTCCTCTTTGACTCTCTCCTACACGTCACCTCATCATTCACCCTCTTTCTCTTACACATTCAAATACACAATCTATCCATGTTTTCTTCGTTCTTCCTTTACCTTTCTATATATATATACATATATATATATATATATATATATATATATATATATATATATATATATATATATATATATATATATATATATATATATATATATATATATATAACCGATTTTTATCAAGCCGACTGTATCAGCAGAAATTGTTTTTTTTTTACAGATAAAATAATACATGCTAACTATGCTAAGCGATATTCTCTCTAAACATCGATTCAACATTTACACAGCCCATCACTTTCTACAGTTTTTCTGCAATTATAACATAATTAGCAGATAAACCTTATAAACGGAATGACTCAATCCAAACTAATTAAAATTCAGAAAAAATCTGCAAACCACTCGTTTTCTTTGAGTGAAGTGAGTCATCTAGGTTATTGAGTACTTTACACGCTTACAGTAATAAAGAACATGTAATCACTTTTTGTATCGATGAAGAAAATTTAACTAGAACAATGGCTGTTATAGCCACTAAAATATAGCTCTCATTTTCTAAAGATGGTACCTTAATATTTATTTAGTGATCTGTTAAACCAAAATAGGTACATTTGAACTCTACTGAAAATTTAGAGTCACTTATCTTCAGTTTTGTTTATCTAAAGGTCAGGCCAAGGTTTTTATGAAAGATTTTTGTTGGAAATCTACCGAGAAAAGTCGGAAATTAGTTATTGTTTATCTGAACTTTTTCTTAAATTTAAAACATTAAAATTGTGACTTCTTCCAAACTTAGTTATATGACACTTTTATCTTTCTATTTCTACGTATACCGTATTGTAAAAAGCGTGAATCCTGCAAGCTACAAATCTACAAGGAACAAGTTATAAAATATACCTGACTAAAATATTTAAAAAAAACATGACTCTCTTGGACTGCCTTTCATGGTTATGGTGGAATAAAAATCATACATTTAAATTCTGTAAACTCAGTACCCCCTTTTAAGCACTCGTGTAATATTTTTAAATTTAAGCTTTTAGCGTTTATTTATCCATATTTTTTCAACCACGTTTTAAAACTTCATCAAACTATATCATGTAAACTGTGAACGAAACGTTCTATTGGCACTCAGATCAGTATTAGTTTTTTTATTCGATCAATACAATTAAAAATGTGTCTTAAAACCTATAACATAGGAGCTAAATTTTTATGTAAATCATTACCAATCATTCTCACACTTTGTTAGTCACGATCGCTACAAGGTCATTCTGGATACGTTTATAAGAAAGTAATTCATGTTATTATTAACCGACTATATAAAAGGACGAATTTCTTAATTCGGTTAGATATTTTTGCCACTAGACCTTTAAATTGTCGAAATTTCTACGTAGAAGTTATAATGCCATAGATAACTACTAAGAAGTAATTCATTTAAGGAGGATTCAACTCAAACAAATAGCCTCAACAAAGACGACTTTCTACAATCGATATCGCTAATAGAAAAATATTAATGACTTGTTGCAGCTAGGATTTTAATAAAACGATTAAATACAATTTCATTTACATATAATTTTTTTTTAGTGTGTTTGTTTGTAGAATGTCAGCCCGCAGGTTTACTTAGAAAGTATTTTTTTCATTTTAGTTCAGTGGAGCAAGTATTGCGATTTCTTTAAAAATTTACCCCTACAGAAAAAAAGAGGGTTTAATATTTTTATGAAAAATATTATTTCTTGGTGTATGTTTGAGGCTTAGAACTTTTTTAGCTAAGCAATTTATGATATTTGTAAAATGTGTTCAAAAATGGCATCCGTTACGAATCAAGGCGGGTCACTCACTAGTTTATGCCTTAAAAGGTTTATCCAGTGTGAGGATATTCGTAAATTAATACTTAATACTTATTTTAGGTTACGTTTTCATATATAACTTGCAAGACTGGTTTGCGAATTGTTACTGTGAACACTCTCAACGCATTTTTCGCCTCTAGTGTTTTATTATTTCTCTTTATTTTGGGTTTTTATGAGATTTAAATGCAAGAAAAATGCACTTAACTGTTTTTAACAGCTCAAAACTCTATACTTTCTTCTAGATCTAGGTCATTTTTTTACTAAGGTCAGGACTCTCATTTCTATATGCGTTACCACTGCTAAGTAATGTTTATATTTTAAAAACGAAAATTGAAAGAAACCTCACGCAATTAATTTTGTATGAATTATTTATTATAAAACTTCTAAAAGGTTGCTAACTGACCCAAATCCTGTGCCACTTGTTAAATTAAAATTAATTTCATTAAAAATACTTTGCACGTATATAAACAAGTTGAATTTATAAGTTTTTCTATTTCAACCTACTTTCCTAACCCTAAAAGCACTAGGTTTTTAGTCCTTACTTCTTTCTTTCTGACTTTTCGTCTTAGAATATTATGGTTAGAGATTAGAAATTAAAGAGATTATTTAGAAATTTTATTCAAATGCATATGTCACGAAGAAGTATTCGAATGATAGATAAATTATATAACATAAAAATAACCATTAGAATCCCATATAAGTGAAAGACGAATATAATTTTAAATTTCAATAGGAAAGTCCGTGTGACTCAACGCGTGAGTCACAAAATGAACCAAAATAGCTTGGACCGCTCCACCCTTCAGTCCGCTTCACTTGTTGTTAAATGAATAATTCGTAGAGTTCCAGATATAATGGTCGTGTCTCACGCACGTCTCGCCTGACGCTGACCTTACTGTATTGACACGACATAGTTTATGTCGAAAATGTTCTATTTTTGTCAATTGATTGCTTTATTAGTTAGTATTCTTAAATTGCTTCGCATATATATTACATAATTGCCCCCAAAACGAAAGTTTCCGATAACCGTCTCTTACTTTAAATGTGGCAGTGGTGTCTTTAAAAGCACATAGGTTACTTTTATCCCGGAAAAATGTACGTTTCCCGTGGGATAGATTTGTTTTTGTTTTTCACTAGAGACGAACCCGAGTAAAGCGAGATTGAGCTGCTATTTTATATTAAGCTCTACTCCGCAAACGTTGTACTATCAAAATTTGAATTTTATAAATACAATTGACGACAACAGCGCTACCTGCCGAGTCCAAAATTACCTCATAATCATTCAAGTGATCCCATAAGTACACAAAAATCATTAAAATAAGTCCAGACGTTTCGGAGGAGAAGAATTGCAAAAACAAGCACACCAACGTTTTTATATGAAGATGACCAAAACACAATATTGGAGAAAAGAACCAAGAATATGTTCCTCTACAAAATAAATATTTCTGTGTGTAGCGAAACATATTTTATTATAAAAATAAAAATTTATATCAGTATTTTTGAAACGTACCTACAATACAAGTGACAGCGCCGAAGCCAAAGCTATTCCGGTGGCGGATTTGCGTATCAAAGTCAGGTTTAGTCGAGAAATGTGAAACGAACAATAAAAGCTTCAAAGGAATTTTTTCAAAACTGATAGAAATCTTATATTATTCGATTTATATCACTTGTTATGTACATTCATATGTAAGAATAACTAGTAGAGGGTTCAATACATGTAAGAAATGTTGGTCTAGTAGGGGGTTCGATTAAGAGTAGGACTAACATTTCGAAAGTTATGTTCATACTAATTTAACCCGTGATTTCGCTCACTTGGTAAGCAGAAATCAAGCGGGGTAAAATGCAAGCTATGTCCATTGTCCATCCCCATGGTGCCATCTACGATCTTGCCAAACTTTATCGAAATTTGTTTAGTGCGAAGAAGGGTAACAAACAGATAGTGTTAGTTTTTATATATTTATATATTAATATGTATTGGGTAAATGGTTTTTTTGCATTCAATATTTTTTTTCATAACATTTAGTAAGAGTGAATGTCGATTGTAAGTCCGTGAGAACACTACCGCCGGCTCGAAGTACTGTAATATAAAGATATTAAAGGAAAATGGATCTAATACTTTATAGGGCAAATGAAAATACACCACTATTTTGTTTAATTGTCTAAATGGTCTTCTTTACAAGTCTCCATTTAATATTTATATATGTATCAAGTATTCACTCGCTCCGCTCGCGTTCGTCCCTAGTTACGTTTTAACGTTTAGTATAGATTTCTCAGAGATGAAATATTTTCCCGCAGTAAAAAGTATTCTATATGTTGACCCAGACAACCAGCTACCATTATACCAAATTTCATCAAAATCTGTCCATGGGTTTTCTTGTTATGCGTCCCCAGACAGACAGACAGACAGACAAAAATTCTAAAAACTATAGATTCGGTCTCTGTATCGATGATAATAATGACTATTTCAATAAGATTTTCCAAAAAATATTTAATGCAAAGATTCGACTGAGTTACAAATTTATTATATGTATACATTAAGCTAATTAATTTATTTGTTTGTTTGAATGTCCAAGTTATTTTTTTTTGTTCTTTAGGCACAGCCTATACGTATTTATCGAGGAAAGTTATAGGCGAATATCACTCTATAATCCTTAGAAGCAATTATATATAAATAAAATGCGAGTGAAGCCGTGGACTAATGCTAGTTAATATGTAAGGAAATCCCACATAGATATAATTCATTATACAATTTAGTTTCGTCTGCAACCTACGCAGCATATATCCGAAAGAAAGTAAATACTCCAACAATTGCCCCACTTAATGCGATACGCTTCATGAATTATGATAGTGTATGAAATTCTGTACATTAAGTAAATTGTAAGTTATTTATATATTATGTATTTATTATTTATTTGTATATTATGTACATAATCATTGCCCAATGAATACTTATTTCAACTAATTTTTATTAAAAAAAGATACAGCACATTTTGAAATCTTTTGATAATTGTTACACACTTAGGTATTGAATAAAAAAATATGACCATTGAATCTATTCATTGAGAAAAATAAATATATTTAAAATTGATTAATACTTTTCCAATATATAGCTAAAAACATACAACTGAATTGAGTACCAAGAGGTCTTTTTGGATAAAAAGTAGCCTATGTGTTATTCTGATGTATGACGCTATATTATTCTAAAGTTTCATTAAAATCCGTTCAGTAGTTTTTGCGTGAAAGAGTAACAAACATCCAGACATCTATACATCCAGACATACTCACAAACTTTCGAATTTATAATATTAGTAAGATTAGTAGGATTTTAAAGTGATAAAACGCCTGTGTGCTGTTCCAGACTATAATCTATCTCTGTGCCAAATTTCATCCAGATTTGATCAACTGTCGCGATTGAGTAATAAATCCAAACATCTAAACTTTCACATTTATAATATTAGTAAGATAATTTTTATGTTACAAAAGATAATATTTCAAAATAAAATTTCGCTATAAAGTTAGTTATATCTGTACTAAATCCTATGGTAGGTTAACATATAATTTCCAATGCGACATAACGAGTTCATATTATGTGCATTATCTCATTGACCTTATGATGTTGTAATCAAAGTCACGGCGCGTGCCGGCCTTTTCGAGTTTTATTAGTCTACATTTTGGGAACAATGAACGGTTAGAAAGAATGATGTAATGTACTGAGTAACAGGAAAAATTTAGATGTAATATACATTGCTTGCTTCAATTGAATGAAAGGTTTGAAATATTTTAGTATAGTATATCAGACGAGAATGATTCTTAGATTGAAATGGCTGTACCAATTTCGATAGGGCTCTTTGTATGACAATGTGATATTACAATATTATAGAGTCAAGAGAGTCTCCGACACCAGAGCGCATTTCTAGTTAAATTCTGAGGTAAATTATGAATTACGAAATATTTCAACTGAAATGTATTTTATTTGTATAGTACTTAGCAATCGATTCACTTCAGAAATGATAAATCGTATCAAAAAAAGTGAAACAAATTCATCCGTTTTCCTACTGTATCTTTGGTTTTTTCAAGCTAAAATTAGTCACTTTCTACCTAATTTTCAATAATCCTCAAACCAATAACCTCAATATAGATTAAATATTTTAGACTTTTCCAAGAACTAAATTTTATGCTTACGAAATAAAATTATTTTCATATGATTCGTTTAGGCTGAGCTCGTCCGTCCCAACAACATGACGCATGTACGTAAATGGCGTCGGATTGTTGCGAATCTAATTTAAGCCGATGCAAATTGGTACCAAGCTTGACATTATGGCGAGAATTGTACAAAGTGAACGCTAGTGATATGTTCTCTTTAGATAACAAAATAGATAAGTTATACAGTGTAATTATTTTTTCATTGAATTTGTATTATTTATTTTACATACTAGCGACTTACTCTCGCTTCACTTGGGTTCGTTCGTCCCTAGCTTGATTCCCAATACAAATTGTCATCTCCATCTTTACCCCCTTAAGTGATGATTTCCGGAATAAAAAGTATCCTATGTCCTTCTCAGGGTCTCAAACTATCTTCTTAACAAATTTCATCTAAATCCATTCAGATCCAGAGATTACCCCTACAACGTCACAAAGTCACAAACATTACCTCTTTATAATATTAGTATATATAAATGGCATTAAGAAAACGTTTACAATAAATCAAATGTGTGAACGCGGCCTTATACTCCTATATATAATATTTTTATATAGGACACAAAAGCCAATTAAAATTTAAAAAGCTACGTTTTGGTTTTATCTAGTAATAGTTATTCAATTATTAAGCTCAAGGGATATTTATTAAAGCATTGCCAAGCAAAATATTATGTCAAAAAATAAACAGACGGACAAAAATTCTGAAATCCATTGATTGATCAATATCTTTTCATGATAAAAGATAATGAAGCGTCTTATTATAGATATTTATTTAGATAGGTAATCTTAATATATAGAGAAAATATTTGTGTGTTTGTCGATGAAACTACGGAACACAATATAAAATAACAAATAAAAAGTTATAGTATGTAGCTATCTATACTAATATTATAAAATGCTAAAGTTTGTAAGTTTGTGAATTGTGAGTTTATGACGTTGTTGGGGGTAATCTCTGGATCTACAGAATCGATTTAGATGAAATTTGGTAAGAAGATAGTTTGGAACCCCGGGAAGGACATAGGATACTTTTTATCCCGGAAATCATCTCCTAAGGGGGTGAAAATAGGGATGAAAGTTTGTATGGGGAATCAAGCTAGGGACGAACCCGAGCGAAGCGAGGGTGAGTCGCTAGTATTATAATAAAGAAAAATAAATAAGCTACTATTATGTTATCTCTCTTTTAAGGGGAAGAAAACTAATGCTTAAAAGTACAAAAGAATATATAAAAACTCTTTAAAGAAAGTAAACAATCTATATCCCAAAATCGAGAATCGTAGCATAAACAGCAAATCACTCTACTAATTTTGACTTTGACAATTTTTTGGAGGACGATCTATGTATGTAATTCTTAATTCTGAAAGTACGTCGAGTCATTTAGATTTAAATTGGTCTAAAGCGTATTTATATTTAAATTATATTTTTATAATTGAAATATGTATGTCTGTCTATACTTGTGTGTGTGTGTGTGTGTGTGTGTAAATATGTATATACGAGTACGTGGGGTAAAGACCTACTTGCAATAAGTAAAGTAAAAGTAAACAGATATAAGGAGAGTATAATTTACTTTCCCACAAAACCACTAACCCGGCTTAACATGTCATATCCCGTAATACTACAAAACGCAGGTCATATTATAACCCGGAATTTGCGGAAAAGATTCGCATTACATTTTCTACTTATGTATAGAGACAGGAAATTATTTTTTTGCAAATATGGTAACAAACTACATTTACCTTTTTATCAGTTGACCTATCAAATATTATATTTGAAATTTTTATTATTACAAATATTAAGTATTTGAAAATAGCGAGCTCCAGCTAAAGGGCCAAATAGGAAACATGCATGATAACATCTTGTACCACGAAGGTTAAAAAGCCGAAAAAGCATTATGAAGTGTGTCTTACCACTTAGTGATGAAAGACCACAGGTAGAAGAAGCAGAATGTGGCAGGACAGTTATGGCCCTTTGCCAACTTTTTTCGTTTCACCGTCTGAGAATCTTGCACCAGGACATAGTTTGCCTTGGCAGAACTCTCTCAATAGAGCTTGGACTGAGCTTGGTCGAAGCAAGAAAAACTTGTCCAGGTAGAGATTTGTGGATGGGCTGGAGTGCAGATATGGTACTGTTCCACAAACGATGAGGCACTTACTTGCATGCCCTGTAACATGCAACTTACAGGAGTTTGTGGATGCCACTGATAAAGCTATAATGGTGGCTAAGTTTTGGACTGACTCAGTTTAAAACTTGCCGTCTATACGAGAAGAAGAAGAAGAATATTTTAAATAGGTACTCGGTAAGATAATAAAAAAATAAAAATAAAGAAATATTTCACGAAAACTTTCTTTCTAATTTACAACTTTAGATGGACTTTTCTAAATAAATAAAAATAATACTAAAAAAAACTGTTTCCACATTTTTTTTAATAGTCAATAGCTAAACAAAAGAGACAAACAAAAGAGAAAAAGGTACTGACCTGTTTTGTCTTTGCCTATTTATATATTTTTATGTATACTCGTAGATAAGCCCATAATAGTATAATTTAATCCTTATACGGTTGGATTCATAACATCTCGTATACATACAAAAGATAACACGTTTGTTTGTGTGTAAGTTATATTACACAATACATATTCCATACTTTAAACTTGCAAAATTTTGTTATAAATATAGTTTCGCATAACGTATCGCGCCGGAATGTAAACGTAGCTGTGAGGGTGATATATTTAGACCATACTCGTCTGGTCCTTTGTTTCGAATCCTTGTTTATATTTACACTTTCGTTTTATAATAAAAAAAAACTATTGCGATACATATGTTGGTTCATAAATCATGTAAAATGAAATTATGTTGTGTTTTCTTAATATACTATACACACTTATTCTAATAACGAGTATGAAGAGACAGTAGTTAATTAAATTGCCTGAAATAATATAATTATTATACAAAGTGGTTATAAAATATTAATGTCATTGCAGCGTAATGGAAGCATAAGTGTTTATATAATTGGCAATCTCTTTTTGGAGAAATCTGAAATTCTCTTTTTCAAGTCCCGGATGCCAGTTATTTGATAATTCTCTCACACAAGCGCTAGCGGCAGAAACATACTAGCATATAAATTATGAAATAATACATATGAAAAATACTACCTTTTTTATAAAGCAGTTGAGTAAACGATCCCTTTAGGTAAAATTTGACTTATCTTGAAAAAAAAAAAGAAATTTCTGAACGGAAAATATAAAAAAAAACAAAACCTTTATCTCCGTCATTTTATACCAATCCTAAAAGCGGATAGATTACTTTATAATAAACTAGCGACTTAACATCGCTTCGCTTGGGTGCGTTTCTGGGTACACGGATTTTGTTCACAATTTCATGGGTTTTAATTTTTTTGTGCGCAATCCTGATACTTTTCCTAAAATAAAAGTAGCCTAAGTTACACCTTATAACATTAGCTGTCTGCCAAGGAAAATCTCGTCAAAATCGGTCCAACTGTTTCGGAGATTCGCCAGAACAAACAGATGCAGACAGACAGAGAAAAAAATTAAAAATTGTGTTTTTCTTATTAGTAGGTACCTATATATCTTACTTACGTAGTCAATAGTACTTTCATATATTTAGTAAAAAGCTGTTATTTTGACATTACAAACAGACACTTCAATTTTATTTATCTATATAGATGAATTTATATTAATGATATATACATATAATTATTGTTATAATAAATGAAATTTTCCTCATGATACATTTGTTAGACCATTAGAAAAGGTTACAGTGGCTAGATTCCATTTATACGGTCCATACAACTTATTCAATGCTACCTTTAAAGGTATTGGAAAGCTGTTTGCAGTAGCGAATGAGTGCGTTTGTTTTTTGTGTGTTGCAATGTAAAAGATATTTTATTTTATTCAGCTTAGGAAATATGGTTAGAAATAATTGTGCCCAAATGGCACTCTTATGAGCCACTGAACAAAATAATTGAAAAATATTTTGACGTAACATTACGTAGATAAAAAATATTTTTCATTGTGTAAAAGTAGTTTATAGTAAAATAAATTTTGTAACGTGCGAAATTGAATTTGCGGCTATCGACGAGATTAGTTATTTGTCCAAAATTCCACTGCGTCATGTTGGTGATCTGCAATATTATATTGTAAGTGATTTTATGTAGGTACCAAAAAAATTCTCCGGCCAAAAAAACTGTATGTGTGTAAAAAATTCAGTTATATTTTTTATGTGTTATTGACAAACAAACCAACATAGGTTTGTCCTTCTCCTTTCTTCTTCTTTTACGCTACATCCAATTTATTCTACCGATCATCATCTCAATATTCGCAAGGTTCACACACATATCTCCAAACCCACCAACCATACCTCCCACATCTACCTCCACTTCTATATCAACTAATTAGCAAGATAACCGTAAAATACGCTCCATAGCTATTTGAAATGACTACCTCTTTAAAGCAGATACCTATTCAAAATAAACTTTAATAAAGCCGAACTCGACTGCGACGGAACTTACAAATGCCTTTGACACTTCGCATCTTATTAACTACACGGCTGGGTGCGCTAAGGCTCGTTCTACACTTGCAATATTTTCTACTGTCAATATTATAATAATATTTTTTTTAGTCTATATTCACATTTTATAAAATAATATTAAAATATTTATTTATATATTATCTGTATAGCTATCTTTTTCTTATCTATATCGATGGATGAGTAATATTATGTTTTTTTTGTTTAGATTTTGATGGTTGTAACTTGCAAATGTAAATAAAAAAATATGTTTCATAATATAGTTACAAAACATTTTTTACACGCCTAAAAACCCCAAAACAAAGAAAGGAATTCAATTATAAATTCTTATTATTATTTGGGATGTATGACCATAGATTGTAAATCTTTTTCAATCTCTGTCATGTACAGTAAGAGAAAAATAAATAAGAAGTAGAAAAATCTGAAGAAAAAAAAATATTTGTACCGGTTACATAAAAAACAACTTTAATAACGGAAAAACTTAAGCTATTCAAATAGTGAAATATTTTTTTATAAATTCTAACAGTTTGAATTGAAATAAAACAATCCTTTAATCTAGACTTTCGCTAGCTCTACTGTTGCAAAAGCTTTATACAGCAATTCGTTAACAGCAAAGTTAATGACAGTGACTGGATTCAAATTTAAATTGTAAAAGTTAACTTCATTAGAGTAATTGCCTCGAACTGGCTGCCTATAAAATAAATTGTAATACAATACTAGCAGCTTATGTCAGCTTTTCTTTTATTATTAAAAATAAACTTGTTGTCTATGCAGAGAGAATTAAGAGGCGCCTCTCTATTTTTCTCCGTTTTAACCACCGATACAAAACGGGGTTGTTATAAGTTTAACGTGTATATCTGTGTATATATAACGGATGAACCGATTTTAATTTAGTTTTTTGTTTGCTTGTAAGATGACTTTATCGAAAGCTATAAATCAAGAAAATTCAGCCGTTTGATGGCTATCGGCTCTTTCCTAGACGGTAAAACGATATGAGTAACTTTCTCAGATCTAATCCATTCAAAACTTGACATATCCTATGGACATTGCAACGATATGGTAAGCTTGGCCTGATGCTGCAGCGTCACCTGGAATCTGCAAGATACTCAAGTCTTTACTAAAATACCGCAGATATATCGTGTTTAGACTCATTGAAATGGCTTCAATGAATTGGTTATTGCAATTGGGTTTTTTTTTCTTTATGTATGAAGCATTAAACAAATCATAAGGAATACAAAAATAGTACTATTTGCTTAATGGTTAGTTAACTGATTTATTTATTTTATTGTTCGTATATATGCATCTCTTTATTTACTTATTGTAGTTTACATGTAGATAATATGGGTCAGTGCTGTTTTTCTGATACTGATTGATAACGAATCTGGCTCGTCAATTCTAACCCTTATACTCTTCTCTCGCCGGATAATTTAAAAACATACTTTATTTGCTCAAACGCAGATTCTTCATATAATTTTGGACTTCAGGGTTCTTCTAAAGAGAGAGAAAAATGCTGTGAAACTTGCTCTTCCTTGTATTTAATGACTTGTTTTCTTCAAAATTATTGCCATAAGGGAATTAAAGTTGTGACCTTAATTCAAAAGACAGCACCATTCAGTATATTGCTAACTTATCTGTAGATCACTTTATAACACCCAATACTTTCTGTCACGAACTAAAACCGCAATGCGCAAAATAAATGTTGAACAAAGGAACAAAAGTGATTTCGCGTGAAACCAAAAGCATTGAACCGTGTTCAATCAATTCTAGGTTCAAATCCAGGCCGAATTTAGTTTTTATTTGAAACATTTGAGCCTAACTTAAACTGGCGTGCCCACTCACTATTATTGAAATAGGTTAATATGGTCGAATGCTAGATTGTCTATGACTGCCGCTTTATATGTTTTAACCGACTTTAAAATATAGGTGTATTCTGTTTTACTTGGTCTTTTTTTAAAAAAATAGTTTTATATATTTTTGATTTTTTTTCTAGATTGAATTTGAATTTTGGTTCCAGGTACAGAAACTTAAGATCACGGAAGAGACTAAGGTTTTTGAAAACTTAAAAAATTATTATGTAGATATTACAGACGGCTCCTGTCCACAAAATTATACATTAATTTGAAAGAATAGAGAAATAGCACTGAAATATATTATAATTTAAAAAAAAATATAAATAATTCTAATGAGTGTCGTTATCGTTTAATATTTTTAAACTTAATTCAATTTTAACATTTATAAAAAAAAATATAGTTCAATTTATAACGTCAAATATACGCTATATAATATATATATATATATATATATATATATATATATATATATATACATACATACATATAAATCTGGATGACATTGAAAGTATTTAATATTAATCAGTTAATTTAATAATTATTAGCTTGAGCGTTCGTCTATATGCTATACCTACTCTCAAAAACCATATTATGAATGTTTCGATTTTTGTTCAAATACAGATAGCAAAATTGTATAACTAAAATTTTTTTATTAATAAATTTCTTATTTTTTAATATTTCCTACAAATAAGCTTGTTTCATTTTCTTCGACACAAATTTTAAAATTACACCGTAAAAAAATATTTTCGTCACAAAATGAACAACATGGAGTTACATTTCTCACAATACAGTGTAAACGTAAAAATTCCTTTGTACGTCGAAGTAAATTTTCTTTCACAAGGCCTTTAAGCTTTAAAGCTACTGTAGCATAATGGACTATGAAGAAAGCTGTGTTTGATTTCTTTTCACTAATTAGTTGAAGTACTTTTTGTAGTCGCAGCTTTTATTTCAAGCGGATTTAAGTAATCTAGAAAAATAAATATATGTTATATTATGTAACTATATACTCGTATAAAAAAATCTGATTTTTTCGCGGATTTAGTTTGGTTATTGGTATTTTGTTTCGTTTTAACATATATTTTTAGTCTAACGCGTGTTTTATTAATTTTTCAGCTATAAATCCTTATTAATATTCCAAAATATAATGATTTATAAGAGACAGACATACTATCTTAATAAAATCGAGATAAACTTGTGTATTAAGTATAAAACCCCAAAAGCATCAACATTTAACCTCCCGTATAGTAAAATAACCGTACAGAGTACGAGAAAATATCTTCATTCAAACTTCCTCAAAGTTACGTAGATGCATTACATTGTGTTGACAGTCGTTTTGACCTTAACTGATTTATTGCCTGCAAACTGCACTTCTTTGTTGTTTAATATGAAAATTGAAGTATGGAGATGGCTCTATTTTTGCATTCAACTCTATTGATTATGACGTCAATGTTCATACAATATACTATTCGTGCATTAAAGAATAGGCAGTGGTAGCCCAGTGGTAACGCGCTTGCTTGGGTGATCTAGTGAAACTGGTTCAAATTCCGGTCTTATACCTCTGATATTTTCATATGCGAATCATTAAACTTGCCCCGGGTCGGGTCAAGTTTAGTTACTGGGCATTACTGTCAAGGCATTTACAGTAACAACCAATACTTGGCATTGTTTTATCCCCCTGCCTCGTAGAGTACGTAAAACCGTCTACCCAGCGCCTGATCTCTCACCGGTCGTGGTTTTTCAAGAATAATTTCTCAATGAATTCAAATTCTCATCACTATATGTATAATAAAATAAATTCATTTACGAAATCGTATGCTTCTTGGTCCAGCCAAAGCTGTCAGTTATAGTTATACTAGCTGACCCGGCAGACGTTGTTCTGCCATATAAAATTCTTCATACGATAATACAAAAAATGCGATTAAAAAATGGGGGGTGGGGGTAGGAGGGTGAAAAATACTTTAAGACCTATCGAGAAGTGCGACCACAAACACCCTGACACGAGATATTTATTTATTAGATTATATAAGTAATCTTCTATGAAGCTTTTTGATTTCAAACTAAATATACTAAAACAGTATAACTATAATTTATTGTAACAGCTCACTTCAGTCAATCTATTTTAGCTTTCATTGTTTTTCTCCGGAAATAAGCTTCAGACGCTATCTGTATTGTACTATGAATGGTGTGGTCTTCTATTGTCTTGCGGTTTGTTTATTAAAAAAAAAAAACATACAGGCAAATTGAGAACCTCCTCCTTTTTGAAGTCGGTTGAAAAGGGACTGCAATGTAACTTTCTTATGAATTTTATGATTCAAAATGAGTATACTTATTATATATATTTTAATACAACTAAATGCCTGATAAATGCAAAATTTGTACGTTTGTATGTATGTTGGTGTCTTCTTCATAATGATACGGTTGGAAGAATTGTATTGAAAATTACATGTACATAGATAGACCTAAATTATTCAAAAGCATTTGTAATAAGTCTAATTTAATATAATAATAGATGCTTGTGCGAAGCAAGGGTATGTCACTAGTAAAATAAAAATGAGAGATTCGAAAGGTCTAGAATTTTTATTTTTTATTTTAAGCATTTTATTACATATTTTAAACTGATTGACAAATTAATGCCCCCAGCGGGACTCGAACTCGCGACCGCTGGCACAGCAAATAGGGTCACTACAAACTGAGCCAAACGTGTGAGCAAAAAAGCTAAGAAGCTACTTAACAAAGCTGTACCATATAGTATTTAACTAGAAAATACGATAAAATGTTACATATTGCGAGGAAAAGTTAGTTTCTCTATATAGGCCTCATCAAATGCAGACAGTGGCTGTCAAACTGTCCCACAAGATCATATCTCATCGAGTTTTCCAATGCCACGTCAAACCAGATGTCGTAGATGGAAGCTTTTGTTGAGCTTTTTGTTTTACATATCAGAAGTAGCCGAGAAGTGGGTAGTATGTTAATGGAGTTAGTAACTTAAAATATGAATGAGCTTTAGATAGAATTCAGATTGAAGAAAATATTGTTTAGTGGGGGGGAGAAGAATTAATTGAATTAATTTAATTTACGCTGAGCTTTTCAGTTTTAAAGATATTCTTGAATAAAGTGAGATATTTTAAAAGAAATTTTGTTTGTACTTATCTACTATACATATTATGTATATAGATAAGTACAAACAAAATTTGCTGTATTACATAACAGATAAATAAAATTGAAGCGTCTGTTTGTAATGTTAAAATTACAGCTTTTTACTCAACTAAATGCATATGAAAATAAATACAGTATTAATAAGAAAAGAATTTTAAAATGTTTGTCTGTCTGTTTGTTCCTGCTAATTTCCGAAACGGCTGGACCGATTTTAATGGGACTTTTACTGGCAGATAGCTGATGTTATAAAGAGTAACTTTAGCTACTTTTATTTTAGAAAAAGAATAAAAAAAGGTTCCGCGCAAAAAAATTAAAACCCATGAAGTTGTAAACAAATTTGCGTACCTAGTCGCTAGTTAGTAATAAAATACACTAAGGACTTAAAAAATTCTTCGCTATTGCTATTTCAATACTTTCTTAGATTTACGCGAATACTTGACATTTTAAATAAAACTATCTTTTCGGATTTTTTCGCGAATTTATTTTGATTTTTGGTTCCCGACGTTTCGAATGCTTTACAGCATCCATGGTCACGGGAGAGACTGAGGTGTTACATGTCTTGAAGGTATAGTTGTTACAGAGAGCCTAACAAAATGAAAATTGCACCAATTACATTACAATATTTTTTATTATTTATTTTTTAACTTTAAAATATTGTAATGTAATTGGTGCAATTTTCATTTTGTTAATTGTGGGTGGGCTGTCTGTAACAACTATACCTTCAAGACATCTAACACCTCAGTCTCTCCCGTGACCATGGATGCTGTAAAGCTTTCGAAACGTCGGGAACCAAAAATCAAAATAAATTCGCGAAAAAGTCCGAAAAGATAGTTTTATTTAAAATATTGCTATTTTGTTCAAGTGCCTGACGTTTTTCCTGAAAAGTTCTATCCTTTTTATAAGAAACGTAAAACTTTGAGGATTTATTGCGAAAGTAAAACTCGTTTAGTCCATTTAAGATCGTTCTATGGAGGAGATAAATTTTTATCGCCTGCGCAAATATACTTATAATTATTTTATTACTTGTCATTGCTATAAGAAGATTTATCGATATTTTACAAGTAAAGGAGTTAGAAAGCGAGCCCTCAAGACGAGTTAGGTTTCTACAATCGATCTAGCTAATAGAAAACGAAAGTATAGCCCAATGTTAAGACACTTATAAAAACTAGCATGTTTTGACTATTTTGACCTTATTTAAATTATTCGAGGAACCAATATAATATTTATAACTTTTTTAATACATCACATTTATACAATATACATATATCACAGTCCGGTAGTTGCGAGTTCGATTCTCGCTCTAGGCGAATTTGTATGTCATAAAATTATTTTTCAAAACGAATACATTATTTGGCTATATTTTTTTTAAATTTCTAAGTAATAATGAATGTAAATATTATTCAGTCTGCCCTTTTAGAATTGTTTATTATGACAGGACCCATTTATAATAAAAATTCAAATGGAGTTATTTTTGTTTACAGGTAAGTGACCTATAAACGGTGACATCAGACTTGAGAGCGACGCAGGTAAGTTAGCGGCATGGTGACTCATCGTCTGAAATCGTCAGAAACTGCGAAACAAAAAACCAAATATTATATAAATATTAAGCAACAAAACAGTCAAATTTTTATGTAATGTCATTATGATATAATATCTTAAATATTTTGTCGGTATATTCGTGCTTTATTTACTTGTGCTTCAAAGTAAAACTGTCAAGCTCGAGTATAATTTTTCATGTGCCTGATGATCATGTACCTACGCACAAAATAATAATAAAGTATATCGCCTTCAAAATTAGTTACAAGCAATTATTCCGCTCTAGCTAGTGAATTGTTTTGACATTTATATGGAACTACCCTATCATTTAAAAAGATTTAAAAAAAATCGATTTACAATTGGACGAGATATCGATAAACATATCCACAAAAATATACAGACGAAACTAGCAGGGACCAACTCCTATCTTCTTATCTCCATTATCTAAAATAAAAGAAACATAATTGTTATTGAAAATTTATAAATAATATTACAAAACAGTTTGTCTTTATCAATCTATATAAAAAAATAGCTATCTCTAATTTTTTTTATTTATAACACTAACGCTCGTCAATAAAACAAAAAATGAGAAAATCTGTTGACAAACAGAAAAGATAAAGGTACTGATATATATTTACTGCAGTAAAAAGTATCCTATAGGTATGTTAATTCGGATAACCAGCTACCATCATACCAAATTTTATCAAAATCTGTCCAGTGGTTTTCTCGTGATGGGTTCCCAGACAGACAGATAAAGAATCTAAAAATAGATTCGGTCACTGTATCGATAATAATTGCTATTTCACTAAAATATTCCAAAAAATATTTAATTTAAATTCGACTCAGAATTTCATTACCAGTAATATATAGATAATCATTAGAACTTTTCGCTGTCGTGTAACACATTTCTAAGTTAACTTAACATAATTTCTAAGAAATTGTAGATAAATAAAGCACAATTTTAAATTTACTCAATTCAAGTCCATTAAATTCTAACTATAATTAAACTTACTGCATCTTTACTCAGCTCTCAGACGCAATAAAAACAAAATTAAATAATAAAACTATAAAACGTAATAAAACTTTACAAATTATATATATCCATCTTATAACAGAACTACTATGCGAAAGTTTGTATGTGTGTACGTTTGTTGTTCCTTCACTCTGAAATGGCTGGACGGATTTCGATGAAATTTAGAATACAGATAGACCATGGTTTGGAGTAACATATACCTACTATTAGTAATAAAATTTACTAAAAACAACTAAATATAATAAGCATATATGGATGCAAGTGAAGCAAGAACATGTCGCTAGTTTTTCGTAGCATTTATCTCTTTATTTGTATGGCGAGTGACAGACAAACTTATAATCACATTTTATTTTATATAGAGAGTAACTCTGTTGTGGCTTTTTACTCTACCAGCTATATATTCCACTATATTACACTATTTTCTTAACCAAAATTAATGATAATTAGTTTTCAATAAGATTAAAATTACATTTGTACATAATTGAGTTTGGTTCGTTTGTAAGGCATAATCTCCGAAAATCCTACATAGGTTTAAAAACTTCTTTTACATGTTAAATAAAAAAATATCTTTTTGGATTTTTCCGTGGATTTAACCAAAAATCATTTTTTTTGCATCCTGACGTTTCAAATACTTTACAGCAATTATGGTCACGGGTTTTAGTATACCAAAGCTCATATAGTTGTTACAGACAGTACCTACCCACTTTAATACAAGGATTTTAAAAATGACGTCTTTAGAAATCTAAAACCTTAGTCTCTCCCGTGGCCATGATTACTATAAAGCATTCGAAACGTCGAAAAATCTGAGTATTTCTATCTAAAAACCTGAATACTTGAGTTATTTTTATCGATATTTTGATTTTATTAATATCGATGTTTTACGCGAGTGGAGTCGCGGGCGATCAGTAGTAAGATATATATAATAGACAGTATATACAATTTACTTTTAACACTTCGTAATTTAAAATTATCATTTTATTACTTAAAATTTGCATGCAATTCGCAACTTTCTAACTACCTTTGTATCACGCTAAGTTTTTGCGAAGCAATCAAGCGTACGTACAGTAAATAATAACGCTTTTTAGCCCATTTTTAATTGAATTATAACAATTTTGCTGAACTAACGCGTTCGTGTTATGGTTTTTACTACAGGTGCTAACCAGTTTCGTTACGTTATATAACTATAGTGAATGTAGCAAAGTTAATCGTCGAATGTTTATCGATTAAACGAATAATAATGTTTGTAATAGGGTTTCTATAATAACTTTTATATATAAATATGTGTTGAAATATTTATTAATTCATTGTATTTATTTGTTAATTACTTACAGTCCGTACTAATATTATAAATATGAAAGTAACTCTGTCTGTTATCTTTTCACGTTTAAACCGCTGGATAGATTTCGATTGGCATAAATGGATCCTGAAAATGCATAAAATTTGACATAAATGTGTCCTGGCTCATTTTGGCTGCGTGACAAGCAAAACCGCGGGCAATAATCTTCTTAAAATATACAAATGTAAAGAATAGAACTAAAAACTAGGATAAATGTTATGATTAGAACCCACTCATCTTTTTGAAATATAATACGAGCAATATTAGACTAAAATTAATTAATATTCACTATAGAAATCGGCATTCTAAGAAAAAGTTTGAAAAAACAAACCAACAAACACATGTTTACCTCCTCTTTTTTAAATCGGTAAAAAACCATAACCCCTTAATATTGAAAGTTGGGAAACATGAGCAACTTTTTTCATACAAGCATAACCGCTAGGCATTACTAGTATAAGTAAACTAGCTAAATCTGTTATACCCTACACTCGTGTTAGGTCTATTTAAGACCTAGACGTCTAAAACTGTTTAATTCCGGCGCGGGAGCAATGCTCGAATATCAATGTCATTGACATCGAGGTTACGCCACTTTTGAAAGAAACCATTTAGGAAACTCAAATTGCAATAATTTATACTAATATTATTATGAAATTGAACAGTTTGTTTGTCTTAACATGCTTGGCTAAGGAACTGTCGGTTTGGCATATTTTTGAAGTTATACTTCTTTTGGCATGTTTGGAAAAAATATGGGAGTAAAATTTTTACATTGCGCGCGCACACCAACAGCCAAAAAGCGACATGATGAAGTTAGCTGCATTCCTTTTACAAACAGAGAGTTGTTACATACGGGATGAAATCTTTAGCTATTTTTGTTCTGTTACGCTAAAAAAGTATAACTCCTTAAGTGCGTACATAAGTACACACACACATTTTTTTGTATATAAAATGTATAATACTTTCTTAGATTTACGAGAATACTTGACATTTTAAATAATAATTTAAAATAAATTTTACACATTATATGTAAAACATTGCCAATTAAATCCTGGAACATTAGTAATATAGTAAAAAGCCATACACCAATATGAAGTCTGTACAAAAGTCCACAGTCCCTTCAACTACTTCAATAGAACATTAAAATATTCAAGCGACGAGACGTCTTGAAGTGATTTTATAATACAAAGCTCAATTCTAATAGTTTGTTAGCTCAGTGTTACATTTTGTTTGCTTAATGTCTCTACATTGGTGAATTTCTGGATATTTTTTTAAATAAAGACACATATTTGTATGTTTAGGCGTACAAAGGATAGACTTTCAGAGAATGTGGACCAATTTTAATGATTTTTTTTTTACTAAAAAGATATTATAAATGTAAAGACTTAAGGTTTTTTTTGCGTGTACTTGACTTACTTTATCAGGAACCGGTTTGATTTTTTTCAATGATAAGATAAACCTAACAGGCGGTTCCACATAAATTTCAGGAAAAATATTCATTCCCTCCGTTATGGAAATCGATTTACAACGAAATTCTGTACTTGTATATCACAAGTAATTATCTAAAGTTATTTAGTATTCATTATTATCACAAAATATCTACAATTTATTATAAACTACTCGAAACGCTCTGATTGAAACGTCTATGGATTAAATCAAAGTGGAATGGAGTTTAAATTTATTATCTTTGTCAGATCCGACTCTAACAATTGAAAGGAGTTCAATTTAATACTAGAAATTTCTGAAGTTGACAGAAAATGATGTTAAATGCTGTATTTAATGAATTCCATAACTATTTGTAGCCTTGGTAGTAGATTTTTTTAGTGTTTTGTTTAGTTTAGTGTGTTGTGTCTGTTTGTAAAATCAAAATAACAGCTTTTTTACTAAATGCACGTGAAAGTATATACGGTACTAATGAGAAGGAAGCAATTTTTAAAATTTTTTGTTTGTCTGTCTGTCTGTTTGTTCTCCCTTATCCTCGAAACGGCTGTACCGATTTTGACGGGACTTGCATTGGCAGATAGCTGATATTATAAGGAATAACTTAGGCTACTTTTAGTTTAGAAAAAGAATCAGGTTTCCGTGCAAAAAAATTAAAACCCATGAAATTGTGAACAAATCGGTATACCTAGGGACGCACCCGAGCAAAAATAATCGGGACGCACCCGAGCGAAGCTGGGGTAAGTCGCTAGTCCTTATCAACATTATAAAAGAAGTAAAAATAGAGCGATTAACGATGGATAGGTTATGAACGGATGAGTGATTTTGACTGTCTTTATCATGGTTACGAGAATCCATGGGATTAGTCTGCTAAATGCATCCTTATCTTTCTATTTTAAGAAGATTAAGCTTTTTCTTAAAATGTTTATGAGTGAAGGATTCTTCTTCTTCTTTTATGAGTGAAGGATGTATCGTGAAATCGATGATGTCGATTAACATACAAGAAAATATCTATGAATCTTCCTTTTTAAGATTTGTTAAAAAGCTAAGTACGAGCAATGACTGTTACAGCTTAAATATATTATAATATAATTTTACCTGAAATAGCGACGGCATAATACTAACTTATAGCACACCTAGACACATATCTAGGTCTTAAAACTAAAACTAACATAACCCCTTTCATTATACGAATCAGTTTATTATACATTTCATATGGCACTTGAATAAAATAGATTTGTTTCATCTAACCAGCGTTTCTCAAAGCGTTGATCCCTCCCACTTCCACACCCTGTTACCACCCCCAAGAGGGCGGTGCTAAGTTACGTAATGCCGAGTATATATAATTCTCAGTTTATTCATTTATACCTAAATTTTTTTTCTTATTTTATTCATGTATATCTTCTATTATTCATATTTTGCATTATTTTTACTTTGTGGCTTTTTTTTGTCTTACTTATTTTATCTTTTTGGTTTAAATTATCTTTTTTTTTAAAGTTATATCAAAAAAGGTATAATATACGTGTTTATAATTTAAAAGGTTGAATAATTTAAAGAAGCTGTTACTACTTTAAAGCGGTGTTTTTTATGAATTATTCTTAATTTTTTGCTATCTATGCCTTATAGACTAAACTGTTGGTTAAAATAAGATATTCTATAGTCGCTGGACCTGGTACACTACTTAAAAAAATCTGTATAAATTGCATAATCAAACGATAAGTCAAGTAGTAAAAATATATTGTCATTTCCAAATATTTCCTTGTTTTCGGTTAGCGATATCGATTATAGAAATTGTGTTTTTTAACAGAGGCAGAATAGTTATTATTAAGTTCCATCTACTTTTTAATTAGTTGTGATTTTTTTTATAAATGCGTTTCTTAATCAGAAGAACAAGTCAATACAAATGTGCTCTAACGCATATCGAACCGGAGATCTCTCCTAAAGTTAGGAGTGCAATCGACAAATGAAATGAACAACATTTTACTTCATAGTTTATTGCTGTAAGGAAGATTAAACGTTAGATAGAATAGAAAGGAACATTTATAACCTATCACGATCTTAGTGTAACTTTAATTCTGACTTTATAATAGCTACCTATTGACATTCATATAAATTCATATATTCTTCAATAAAAAAAATCTACTTAAAAAATGAATTTTTATAAATAATAAATTCTTAGATTTACACGAATATTTGACATTTTAAATACTACTTTGTCGTGGTTACATTTTTATGTAAGTTTTTTATTCCCGAATTTTAAGAATTCGTTGAATGCACTTCTTGGTTCATTTACATTTATACATAGAATGCTATGCCCAAAGTTTGTTCGATAGAAATACACTGAAATATATCTACAAAAGGAAAATATTATATTGTAAAAAAAATCAAGTAAATAAATAATAGGTTTCTACTTAATATGAAAATTATGCCATCGAGATTAATACAGAGTAAAATGTATATAGATAATTCAAATTATTAAATACTTGTGAAGCTCTCATCAAACTGGTAACATCTCCATACATTTGCCTTTTAATAACACGAAGCATTCGATATTAGTTTATAAAGTACCTCGTTTCTAACTAAAATGTTACTTAACAAAGTTCAAGATGTTCCTCACCAAATTAATTTAGAGTACTAACTTGGTATCTAGCATTTTCGAGGGTTTTAGGGCTTAAAGGAGCTTAACTAAACTTAAAACTTCATCACTTTCAGTTCAGTATTAATCAATAGATTCAATAATAGTTTCTGAGTTTAATCAAGTCTGATTACGACATTATACGATATTTGCATAATAAAGATCACACTATTATTAATCTTGCGAAATTTTGTGTGTTTGTTACATCATCATTCTTTAACCACTTAATGGATTTAAGTGAATCTCTATAGATTATATTTTAGATAAAGCCAAGTCAAATCCAAAGTATATGTTACTAAGCGGAGTAAATATATATATATATATATAAAAAAGTATGAAACGCAAATAAATTGTGTACAGTACTTTTTCATATTATAAACTGTACATAATCATGCCAAAGCTAGCGTGAATTTTATACGCGCAATATGCTTAAAATTTTCCTATCTATAAGTCTGTTGTTAGTATATTACCATCGATGAAATACACTGAAAATGTATGAAATCTAGACTTAAAAAAGTTTCGTTTCATCATAAAATAAGTATTAGTAACATAATTTTCATGAACAATTGTAGAGCCGGTCGTCCGGGCACGATAACCGGATGAGACCCGGACAATAGCGCGTAATACCCGGTACTGAACCGGCTCTACCCTTTTGTCGTTTAGGCTTAGTGAAGCTTTTGTATGAAATATTTTCAGTACTCGAATAACATTTTAGTAATTTCAAAGAGAAATGGACAATTAAGGTTAAAACCAGTTTATTTATAAAATTACTAGCAGAACCCGTAGCTATGCCTGCGTTCAATCTACTGAAAAAACTCTTTGGCTTTATATTATACACTGAGTATTTATATATTATTGTTCATACAAAATTACTATTGCGATATAATTGCAATTAAAAGTGGGGGTGGGGGTAAGTGGATGAAAAACCCTTTACGATCTAAAAAAATATAAAAAAAAAACATTAAAATCGATCGAGCTTGAGATATTTATTAGATAATTTTTATACATTTTTTTTTGTATAAAATTAAATAAATATTAATATTATTCTAAAACTGCATATTGATGAGTTATTTCTAAAGAGTTATAGGGTTTATAAAACTTTGTGGATTTTTCTTCTGCTTTTTTGGAGCACACAGAGATAAATTGAATTTACAATCCTACAGATAATTAAAAAGCTCTCATAGGTCATGTAAAAGAAACTAATAATAAGCTAAATATCATTCATAAGGATAAAACCTTGATCAATGTTATATGACAGAAAAAGAACTTATAACATAAACAAGTTATGTAAATTAGTGGATTAAATCAAACTTTCTTTCATTATTCAATCAATAAATCAATTTATCGATTGTGTACCTCCATTTTGTAACTAAAGGTTATAAAATATACATATATTATATAATATATTGTGGGCCAACATTTAAGCTGAAGAGGGTCAGTCTGCGAAAAACATTAACGTTATTAAAAAACCGATATTGAAAACCCTACTAATTGCCTCTTCAAAACCCAATATAACTTTTACAGGTACTTTGTTCTCGGATAATAAAAATTCCACAAGCTTTAGAAGCTTTTTCAAACAAGCGTCTCATGAAATTCTGATAGCGCAATAAATTGATAAATCGATACTGTGTTTTATCAATATTATGTAAGGTTCACATTTGAATAGCAATAACCGTTTATGACAAAGTCATAAAATTTATGGCTTTTGATCATATATGGATTGATGAGGTGAAATAAAATCGAAAAGCTTAACAATACGTCCTTACTGGGATAAATAATAACTAGTATATGTTCGAAATAAAATATACCTATATAATAGTTTCGGTAAAATCCGTGAACAAACAAACAAACAAAGAAACATACATACATATAAACATACGTACACATATAAAATTTTGTATATTTGCTTGGAAGCCTTAATAGATTATCAAAATATGTGAATACTTTGCAGATCTAGTAATATTACATACATACATACGTGTCGAATTGATAACATCCTTTTTTTGAAGTCGATTAATAATTATATAAATAATTATATATTTACCTTGAAAATTATCTTGTCTGAAACCTTTGGTTTAGAAACTAGGGATAGTCTTGACACAGAATAAAAAAAACCTTTTATTTTGTTCTTATTTACTTATTTTTTATATGTAAAGACCCACCTTCGATTCTCTATCCTCCACACAATCTCAAGTAACTTTTTGAGTTTCAAATCAAAGAAGTTTCACTTCAAAAATGATTGTGGTCGAAGGTTTAAAATCGAATCATATAAACAAAAACAATTATATAGTTCTAGTATCAATCTTCAGGCTAAAAAAACGTAATGTCTAAAAATATTTAAATTTAAAGTACAAACAGATCTATCCCACGGGAACCGTTCATTTTTCCGGGATGAAAATTAACCTGTTGCATGATCGGCAACATAAGGTATCAGCATGCCAAATTTTACTAAATCAGATGCATAAGTTGTTGTGTACTAGGCTGTATAAGTTACTATAGTTTTTTAACTATCCCACGGAACTCTTTAATTTTCCGGGCTGAAAAGTATCTAAAATGTTGCCCGGGGATATAAGGTATCACCATGCAAAATTTCATTTAAATCGGTCCAATAGTTTCGAAGATTAGCCCGTACAAACAGACAAACAGAGAAACAAAAAATTTGAAAAAAATCTGGATTTGCTCTATTTGTCTTCTTACATCCCCCTGACTCGGTTTTTAGCATTTTTTTCTATTACAGACATTCGACCTCTACAGTTTTATTATTGTATAGATACAATTTTATCAATAAATACATTTTGTGTATAATATTATATGCAAAAATCTATCGAAATTCAAATATTATTTAAACTTGCGTTATAGATATGCTAAAACAAATACAAATACGAATTCAATTGAGTACATTGTATTTTCTAGTTTCATTGAATTTCAATGTACCTATCCATTAAGTGGACTGAATTTAATTAAGTAAAATAAATGTTTGCGTATTAATTCCATCACTTCAGTTCATCGACTATCATTACACACGTGTTATGCACAAAGTATTATTTCAACGGGAAAATTTTATTTAATCTATGTTTAAAGTAATCATTATGAGGCAAATATATATGAATAGAATTTGCCTATCTATATAAAAAAACCTGTTTCCATATATATTTTTTTAATTGATAACACTAAAACTCGTTAAAGCTACTGGACAACAACAAAAAATAATCGATAGAACAGAAGTGAAAAAGATACTAAACTATTTTGTCCTTTATTTATTTATATATAGACACACTCGGGTTTGTCCCTAGGTACGTTTTAACGGTTGGTATATTATATGATATATAGCCTAAAGCCTTCTTCAATAAAAGGGCTATTTAGTGTTAGAAAAAAAAATCAAATCGTATTAGTACTTTCTGAGATTAGCGCGTTCAAACAAACAAACTGTGCCTCTTATAATATTATCATAATTTTTGATTATTATTAACTAGCAGAACCCGCGGCTTCATACATAATTTATATGTATTCAGCCCTTTTTAACGTCCCACTGCTGGGCACGGGCCTCCCTTCAATACAAGGGGGATCAGGCCATAGTCCACCACGCTGGCCAAGTGCGGGTTGGCGGACTTCACATGTCTTTCGAAAACTTGCTAAGTTTTCTAAGACATGCAGGTTTCCTCACGATGTTTTCCTTCACCGTTAAGACAAGTGGTAATCATGTTGGAAATGAATCGCACATGAAAATATCAGAGGTGCGAGGCCCGGGATTTGAACTCGCTTCACTCGGTTTCCCAAGCGAGCGCGTACCACTGGGCTACCACTGCCTCTATAATTTATATATAATAACTTATTTTATAATCATTTTAACAAATTGCTTATTTCAGAAGATACATTAAAAGATATTATATGCCTATAGATTTAGATATAGGTATATAAGATAAGCTGTCGCTAGGTTTATCCTGTAGAAAGCAATAAACTCCAGAAATAAATGAATATTAATTGCTTCGAACAGTTGCTTTCAGTCTTTCAATATTGGTTTACGTTTAGGAACTTGGTGATAACAAAAAGCTTTTAGGTGAAGCTTTTCTTTAATGTATTAGGTTTTGAAAAGGTGTTCCATATGTATTTATCCTTCTTTATGTTACAAATATACGAGCATTTTTTTATGTTGGGAAATTAACACGCACCAACATCTAGTTCCATGGGAAGCTACGAGGTTTGTGTTATGGATACCAGATAGTTGATACACTACATATATTATATAACTTTAAATACATACATATTATAAATATAAACACACATGACTGGATCACAAACATTCGTACTTATCACACAAATGAATGCCCCCAGTAGGGTTACTATAAACTTAAAAAAGGGTCACTCACTATAAAGCTTTAAACAGCTTTGTAGGTACTTTTGTAAGGTATAGTAATTATAACTTATAAGATTTAATAACTTTCGTCTCCCCGTTGACAATGTTTGCCGTAAAACACTCGAATACATAATAATGTAATATAACAGAAAAAAATGTTCTTTTTCCTTCTCTTCTTGCTCTTATCGCACAGCGTAGGATCGGCACTTGTTTCCTTCTTCTACTCTATTTTTTTTCTATCTCTTTCTATCTTTTTCCATTCTATTTTCTTCTATCAGCCGTCAACAAAGAGGATGTACGAGTATGTCAAACGTGTGTGTTCTACACCTTTGACACATATATTCCTCTCCCACACAGTCCATTCAAATTCTTACTCGGTCTACCACTTCTGAAGTATAGCCCTAATAGAAAAATAATTGAAAAGTAATAAACCTAGTCTGATATAGATCTTACTTTTTCCAAAGAAAATAGCAATATTAGAGTTAATGAATAGACATAAGAAAACTAAACAACGTTAAATAGAATTATTAATCTATACATATAATAAAATTATAACTGAGTCAAGTCTGTACATTAAATATTTTTTAAATCTTATTGAAACAGTCATTTTTATCAATACAGAGGCTGAATCTATAGTTTTTAGAATTTTTGTCTGTCTGACATGTTAGCATAGTCACCATAATTATTACATCTTTTAATTTAAAATATCTGTATTTATTATAATGAATTTAAATAAATAAATTAAAGAGGCAATAATAATGTGTTAAATAATAATTATTTATTAATTTGATTTATGTAAATACGATGGCATTGATGGCAACATTCTTTTTTTTATTGTTAATTATGTACGTGACACAACTGTCATATTGACACTTGACAGGGTCTGAGAGTGCGAGTAACGGTCGGGTGGGTTATTTCATTATTGTAAATTTAAATTAAATACATTAAATACATTAATAAACTAATGTAATAATTGGGTGTTTCATTTAAAGTGCTATGCTCATAGACAGGTTTTGATGAAATTTAGTACAGTGATAGCTGGTTATCCGGGTCAACATATAGGATACTTTTTACTGCGGGAAAATAACTCATCTCTGAGAAATGTATACTAAACGTTAAAACGTAAAGTGAGGGTGTGTCGCTAGTAATTTAATAAAACAATATATGGGAAATAAGCTGCTGTAATCATCTGCAAAGTGCGAACTCACTTTATGTTACTTGGACTTTAACACCTCCAGGTAAATTTCTAAGAAATTAATTAAAGCTCTAAGAAATCTATAATTAACTGACACGCCGGCGTGTCCGCGGTCGTGGAGGGATTAAAAGAAAAAAAGAAAGAGTGAAGTCGCAATTTTTTTTCAATTTTTGACAGGTTTTAATAACACTACACTCACTTTGTATGTACATTTTTGTGTGTGGTACACGTATTACGAAACTCGAATCGTCGCATCAGCTTTGCTTTACAAACCCCGCGCGGCGACAAGACAAGGTCAGGCGCAAGTGCAAGCGCAGCAGCCACCTACATTTCATCAATGCCAATGTCACAACTTCCTACAATAATGTAGTATAAAAGGCATTACTTGGCTGCATCTTCACTGATTTGATCTAACATCGATCGACAGTCATTTTAGTAGTAAGAACTTCTAGTTAATAAATAAATTTTTAGTTGAATTGCATTTCTTTGCATCCCCTGGCTGCCTCCAAAACATAACTCACGATATTTTCATCACGTTACGCAGTCGGAGACATGTACACAAGTAGCAAGACTCGCTGCAACACGTGTATATGTCTGCCTGCATAATACTGTGTCCCTTCGTCAACTCGTTTTCATCTTTTTATTAGTTTTATACACAGTCGGGTTTTTTATTATTATTCAATTTAGTTCACAACTAATATCACGTAACACCTTTTATTTTTATTTCTTTAAGTCGTAAATATCTTTTGTTGAACAAGTTCAAAGAAATAATTTCATAACTATGTTTATTTTTCCCAATTCAGTATTCAATATAAAACAGACAGATATACTCATAGCATAAAAAGTCGATAGGCAATATAATATACAAGGGCTTATTTGAGAAACTTTGTAAAGCCACTTTACGGTACCAGTTTGATGTAATTTCGAAACTGAAGCGGATAAGTATGTTAAAAAAGTTATAGTGATTGATGATACAGTATAGTACAGTTTTTGGGAAACATAGTTCACCTACACTTATAATAAGATATATTCTTTTAGAGTTAGGAAAAGGTAGGCTCGTATAAATTCTTACTATATCTACGAGTATATACATTACTAGCGACTCACCCTCGCTTGGCTCGGCTTCGTAGCTAGGTTGATTCCCCATACAAACTTTCATCCCTATTATCACCCCCTTAAGGGATATCATGTGTCTTTCCCAGGGTCGCAAACTATCTTCTTAACAAATTTCATCTAAATCGGTTAAGTAGATCCAGAGATTACCCCCTACAACGTCACAAACTCACAACCTCTTTATAATATTAGTATAGATGGTGTCAAACCAAAATAAGCCCTTAATATTCACAATAAACCTTGTCCTAAGGACGATGCGTTTCCCATTTAAATTACATGGGATTTTGACAATTTTAACAAATATTTTTTTATTCTCAAACAAGATGACTTACAACAATGAGACACACATATTCTTATAGAAAATTGAACGTTTTACAAAAAAAGTTTCTTATAGTTTTCCGATAGATTCACTCCTTCAAAAGTAATTCGAGGTGAACGTCGAACTCTAAAGTTAATATGTACATAATATACATACGAGTATGTACATAGTTTAAAACGTAGTCGCTCTCTGCTTACAGAGGCAACTACAACAAACAACAAACAGACAGCTGTTTCTTTGTTTTTAATGACATACATTTAATCTTCATTGTTAGAAAAAGCCATAAATGCGGAAGGTTTCTGTGTAGAATTGGTAAATATTTTATACAAAATGGCTGAACTAAGACCGTGTTTCGTCAAAGAACTGTTTTCGTACAATTACATGGCCAACGCTTGCTAAATCTTAGGAGATATGTCAAAACAATGTAATAAAAGATTGTACGTTTTAAAAAGGCATACAGAATATTACCCAATAGTATAAGTCTATCTTTTAAGGTACACTCTCAATTAGTATTTTTATCTACAACTAGCGACTCACCCTCGCTTTGCTCGGGTTCTTCGCTAGGTACGTTTTAGCGGTTAGTGGTTCCCATACAAAATAAACATCTCTAAATATTTCGAATTTCCAGCTGTTTTCTTGAGTTTTCCCTATTTTTTTTTATTTTGAAACCACCCCTGATACACGCCCAACAACACAAAAAAAGTATTATTCAAATTGGTTCAGCCGTTTTTGTGTTTTAGCGCGACTAACGAACAGCAATTGATTTTTATATAATACTAGCGGACCCGACAGACGTTGTCCTGTCTACACGTCTTTAATTTGAAAATTTCAAACTTTTTGGACAAAATTGTGAATCTAAACCATTCCCAGATCCCCTTGAACACACACAAAAAATTTCATCAAAATCGGTCCAGTCGTTTGAGAGAAGTTCAGTGACATACACACTCACAGAAGAATTATATATATATATATATATATATATAATTCTTCTGTGATGTGTGTGTGTGTATATATATATATATATATATATATATATATATATATATATATATATATATAAAGATATATATAGATAACATTGTAAGCTAATAAAGTAGTAAAAGACTAAAATAAAAGGATGGAATCGCCATCCTGCTGTTTTAATCTGAGAAAGAGATGTCAATACATTCAAGTACCCACAAAAGAGGGTAAATTAAAAACTAATGAAACTATAAATACTAAGTAGAAAGTGTGTAGAAATGGCAATTCGTGGGAGTAACATTAATAGACCCCTGTCCGAACGGTCTAAGTAATCTGTGAATTACACAGCTCGCAAATTAGAACCAGTAATTACATATCATTTAGAAGATCAGTCCGCTTCAGCTTTTTGCTTCATTAAATTCTCAGGCTCGTTTGGAAATCTCTTTTGAATATCAGTCTTTTCTACTGGGATTATAATTTAGACGTACTTTTTAGCTCACTTTTAAATTTTATACTATTCGTTTAGTTTTATTTTGTAACTTTTTGCGTAGTAGCCGTTTTTATACATGATCAATTCGGGCCTTAGTTAGTTAGTCTTGGTTTTCAACATCGTTCTAAGAAGCTGTTCTTATACAAGCTCTACTTATGCTCAAAAGTATTATCTCTTTATTGAATACTAGTTACTGCCCGCGGTTCCATTCATAAAAGTTCCCCATCTATACAGATAAATAAAATTGAAGTGTCTGTTTGATATATCAAAATTACAGCTTTGTACTAAATGCATATGAAATTATATACGGTACTTATAAGAAAAACACAATTTAAAAAAAAATCGCTATCTTTCTGTATGTCTGTCTGTCTGTCTATCTGTTTGTTTTGGCTAATCTCCGAAACGGTTTGACGGGTTTTTCACTGGCAGGTAGCTGATGTTATAAGATGTAACTTAGGCTACTTTTATTTTAGAAAAATAATTATCGTTCCGCTCAAAAAATTTGAAACGTTAAAACGTACCTAGGGACGAACCCGGGCGAAGCGAGGGTGAGTCGCTAGAATACATAAATCGTTGCCAAATTGCATCAAAACTTGTATAGCAGTAAAAGTAAAAATGAAACAGACAGACAGAGTCATTTTAACTTTCATGAAATCTTATGTTGTAATTTTACTCATAATTAAATCGAAAAATAAAAAGTTTTTATATCTTTAAATTTTCCGGCTTACATACATTTATTTTACACATCGGCAAGCCTGTAAGGGGGGGCCCTTAAAAAGATAATATTATCTCCAACTACAGTCAATGTATATAAATCTTACTTATACGCTAATGAGTTTGTATTTGAAATTCAATTCAACGAAGGCCTGAAACTAATGGCCTCGTCTTAGTTCTTAGTGAGCATAGCACAGTTAGCACAGCACTGTTAGTGAAAGCCTCGTGCGAATTCGCCTCCTTATGCAATATATTGTAACTGCACTTATAATGTAACACTGTTTTAAAAAAACCTATCTTTTCGGTTTTTTTTTTATATGTTGGGATATTAACACACAGCGCCATCTAGTTCCATGGTAAGCTACGAGGCTCGTGTTATGGATATCAGATAGTTGATACACTACACATATATAACTTTAAATAATTTATTCGCGAACATATTTTAATTTTTGTTTAATTAAATAAATCCCCGAAAAAATCCGAAAAGATATATTTATTTAATACTAGTGGCTTAAAACAAAAACAGATCTGTCCCACGGGAACCGTACATTTTTCCGGGATAAAAAGTAGCCTATGTGTTATTCTGTTGTATGAGCTATAATATTGTAAAGTTTCATTAAAGTTCATTCAGTAGTATATTTTTACATTATATTAGTAGGTATGATATAAATATTTTTGTTGTAAAATATAAAGTAAAGCAGTAGACATATTATTGATTTATAATAAACTAACACATACATATCGAGGCATCGAACCTGTGATCTCCAATATTTCAGTTCTAGTCGCTTTCTATACATTTGTTTCAATTCAAAGTAGAAAACAATATAATTAGTTTTCCAATTCACCCATCCATTATTGCTATGAGATGTGTCGGGTCCAAACATTGTAATTTCCCCGATATAAACCATTGAGGATAATTGAAACGCATTAACTGATTAGAGATGCAATTTCATTTGCGTAACGTTATTCGCATATTCGAGTTTCATTTCGAAATTTAACTTCATTTTAGATAATTTTCGATAGTGATTTTTGGTCGATTGATAAAAAATTGAAAATTCAAGTCGAATTCACTTAAAGATATCGTGTATTGGTTAGTAAAGGGATTTAAAAAGGTATTTTCGCTACCTGTATATTTCATATAAGCAATGTGTACAGTTTTTTGTAACTATTCTATTTCACTCACTAAAAGCTAAACTTTAGAACTGATTTATTTTCGGCTACTAGAACGACTACTAGAATAGGTTTATTTGCAACTCACCCTCGCACCCTCTGGTTCATCCCTACTTAAGTTTTAAAATTTAGTGCAAATTTCTCAGAGACTAGATATTTTCCAGCAATAAAAATTATCCTATTAGTTGAACCGGATAATCAGCTATCATCATACCAAATTTTATCAAAATCTGTCAGTGGGTTTCTCGTGGTGCATTCCTAGACAGACAGACATACGGACAAAAATTCTAAAAACTATAGATTCGGCCTCTGTATCGATAATAATAAATGACTCAGAATTTTATTATTGGATTATCTCGGCGTATTTAGTATGTACATTTGTACCGAATTATAAATATTTCGTCTAGTAGTTACAAAATCAAAGAGTATACTTGTATACTGTGACAGACAGACAGATAAACACAAACACGAGCGATTGCATTTTTGCATTTTAACTAGTGACACACTAAATAAAATAACGACTAATAGATAGATTTTTATGGTATTTATATAGATAAAGAAGAACGCTCAGTTATTTCTTTAATCTATACAAACTATTTAAATAATATTAAAATAAAATACGCTTAGTAATCTACGTAGATCTTAACTCCTACCAGCGCGGCGTTTAACTAATAACTAGCGACTTACCCTCGCTCAGCTCGGGTTCGTCGCTACTTACGTTTTAACGTTTAGTATAGATTTCTCAGAAAAGAGATATTTTCCCGCAATTAAAAGTATCCTGTATGTTGACCCGGATAACCAGCTATCATCATACCAAATTACATCAAAATCTGTCCAGTGATTTTTGCGTGATGCGGTAACAGACAGACAGACAAAAATTCTAAAAACTATAGATTCGGCCTCTGTATCGATAATAATGTCTATTTCAATTAGATTTTCCAAAAAATTTTTCATGTACAGATTCGACTTAGTTACAATTTCATTATATATATAGAAAATATAGATATATAGATTAAAACTCAAAAAAAAGTTCATTAAAATTACTTTCATAGAAACTCTTGATGTAATTAATTTAAATGTTAATGAAACATTAAAAATGATTTTCATAACAGACTCAGTTTCGATCTCGAGGTAATTTTAAAGTTGAACTGAAAGCTTTTCGTTTAAGCTTATAAACTTTTCACAAAACTTACTTTTTGTCTGCCTTTCTTGACCTTCGAAAAATATTATTTTATCTTTTCATCTAAAACTTCACCATTTATTTTCATTTTGACGATACGTTTGGCTCAGTTTGCAGTTACCCTACATGCTGTGCCTGCGATCGCGTTTTCGAGTCCCGCTTGGGGCATTCATTTGTGTGGTGAGCGCGAATGTTTGTACTCCAGTCATGGGTGTTTATAATTATAATCTGTATGTATTTAAAATTATATATGTGTAGTGTACCAACTATCTGGTATCCATAACACAAGCCTCGTAGCTTACCATGAAACTAGATTATTAGCCGTTATTTTATTTAGTGTGTCACTAGTTAAAAATATTCCTAATATGTATTTCTATTTCCTCTACAAAAATGCAATCTCTCGTGTGTGTGTGTGTGTGTGTGTGCTTATCTGTCTGTCTGTCACAGTATACAAGTATATTTTTTGCTTTTGTAAACTACTAGACGAAATACTCATAGTTATAATTCGGTACATATGCACATACTAAATAGGTCGAGATAATCCAATAATCTATCTATACTTATTATAAAAATAAGTCCCCCGGCCGCGTCTTTCTGTCCTCCTGTTTTTTTTTTTTTTTCCCCCCCCCCCCCCCCCCCCCCCCCTGTCCTCCTGTCTGTCCTCCTGTCTGTCTGAACGCGATAAACTCGAAAACTACTGAACGGATTTTTATAAAACGGTTTTCAACGGGAGGGAGGAAATAGAAAGAGTATAATTCTTGAGGAAGGTTTAGGTATATAATTTATTATGCTTTTATGTAAATTAGTCTGAAATACGGCTCGACCAAATGTTGAAGAGGTCCGCAAAAAATCTCCGTCTCAAATGGGAACTTTCCACGCGGTGAACGCCGCGTAAACTAGCAAAGATACAGTTAAGTAATGTACTAGAGAATTCAAAATCTATAAAAATGCTACAAAAAAAGTCCGCGATAGCATATCTCTATCTCTTACGGTTGACTTACAATAACCACTTTTATGTTAACATTTTTAATTAAAAACATTACGTTATTTTTCAAAGTTTATTTTCCTTTAGTTCGGTATTAATCCTTATCCAAAATGAATATTTTAGTTAGCTTAGTCATTTAATGCAGATTAAATTGCTCTTTACACTAAATCAATCAGATGAATAGTTTTTGAGATATCGTTGTTAGAAGTAAGTAGTAGCGAAACATTTTTAATGCTTGGCGAGCATTGAGATGCCTAACGGCGAGTCCATCCCCTCTGCCCCAGCATCGGCTCGACCGCCTGCTCAAGCTAGTATAAACCGGGCGATCCCGTTAGCGCGCCGATCCTAGGATACTTTTTACCGCGGGAAAATATCTTATTTCTGAGGAAAAAATACAAAAACTGCAATGTAAGGAGTATACTAATATGTAACACCTAAGAATTTAGTTTTTGGTCATCTGAACGCGGGCGGAGCCGCGGGCAATGCTAGTATACCAATATAATCGAATCGAATAATCTATACATACCTATAGTAAAATTCTAATTGAGTAATTCATTATTATCGATACAGACGCATATCTAGTTTTGAGAATTTTTGTCCGTCTGTTTATTTGCAACTAGCATTGCCCGCGGCTTCGCCCGCGTTCAGATGACCAAAAACCAAATTCTTAGGCTTTACATATTAGTATACTCTTACATTGCAGTTTTTGTATTTTTTCTCAGAAATGAGATATTTTCCCGCGGTAAAAAGTATCCTATATGTTGACCCGGATAACCAGCTATCATCATACCAAATTTCATTAAAATGTGTCCAGTAGTTTTCTCGTGATGCGGTAACAGACAGACAGACAGACAGAAAGACAGACAGACAGGCAAAAATTCTAAAAACTATAGATTCGGACTCTGTACCGATAATAAAGTCTATTTCAATAAAATTTTCCAAAAAATATTTAATGTACAGATTCGGTTTAGTTACAATTTTATTACATGTATAGATTATTATTACTTTCCTGATATTTCGTCATTATTAATTTACATTATATAATTGCGTTTACTACAATTTGTTGCAATTATATAATTTGCACTCTCATTAACATGTTAACCACCATTTTTCATTTAAACTCAATAAAGTAGTTCATATTATTAAATCCTTCATAAATATTTGTTAATTTAAACCTTTTACACAATTTACTATTTCAAATTATTATATACAATTATAAAGCAAGTGGTGGCCCAGTGGTAGTGCGCTTACTTGGAAAGCTAAGTGATGCGGGTTCAAATTCCAGGTCTTGTATCTCTCATATTCTCATACACGATTCATTTTCAACATGATTCCCATTTGCCTTACGGTGAGGAAAACGTCGTGAGGAAACCAGCATGTCTGATAGAACTTACCAAGCTTTCGAAAGACATGCGATCCTCGGTGAACTATAGCCTAAGCTCCCCTCACCTTAAAGGAAGGCCCGTGCCCAGCAGTGGGATTTTCACTATTCTTTATTCAGTAAATAGGTTATATTTTAGGGGTGGTGTATATTAAAAATAATTCACTCTTAAATGAATAATTACGTTTTAAATAAAACTATCTTTTCGGATTTTTTCGCGAATTTATTTTGATTTTTGGTTCCCGACGTTTCGAATGCTTTACAGCAATCAAACTCAAAACAAGCTCAAATCAAGCTGTAAAGCATTCGAAACGTCGGGTACCAAAAATCAAAATAAATTCGCGAAAAATTCCGAAAAGATAGTTTTATTTAAAATATCAAGTATTCCCGTAAACCTAAGAAAGTATTATGAATAATTACGTTTTAAGTTATTTTGAAGCCAGAGTGCCTTTTTCTTAAAGATTTCCAAGATTTTTATATATTAGACAACGATTCGCCTTTAATATTATTTTTACACAATTCCTACAGAGACCTTCATTTCACAAAAGCATAATAGTCTAATTGTGAACTGTAATTTAAAAATTCCCCAAACAATGACACACGTATGATATCAAACCAAATTAGAACGGACATTACATTACTTTTAGTCAGTGGTCACGTCATCCGCATATTTCTGACATTTGCTACTTGAATTTTTGTGATGCGAAATGGTATATTTACCTTTTTTTTTATTATTGCATATGCCACGGTCGTACCTAGATAAACGAAGATTAGCTCTCGACATAGCCTTCATAGATACTGCCATTTATAGATACTCGCGTCATTCTTCTACAACATAATAAAAAAAACATCTATACATATAATAAAAATGTGACTAAGCCGAATCTGTACATTAGATATTTTTTGGAAAATCTCATTGAAATAAACATTATTATCAATACAGAGGCCGAATCTATAGTTTTTAGAATTTTTGTCTGTCTGTCTGTTACCGCATCTCAGGAAAACCACTGGAGGGATTTTGATGAAATTTGGTATGATGATAGCTGGTTATCTGGGTCGACATATAGGATACTTTTTACCGCGGCAAAATATCTCATTTTTGAGAAAAAATACAAAAACTGCAAAGTAAGAGTATAACTAATATGTAAAAACTAAGAATTTGGTTATTGGTCACCTGAACGCGGGCGGAGACGCGGACAATGCTAGTATTATGTATGAATGAAGTATGTAGGTACCTCCATTTTTAAAGTCGGTGAAAACGATTGTAGCAACGAACAAACGAGATACAAAATCGATAGCGTGTAATATTACTAGGTATTGAATATGCCGCTGAAAATTCAATTTAAATCCCAACCGAGGGAAACCTTTCACGTGAAAACTCTAGATATTGGGAGCGAATTAAATTGATGGATTATATTCCATTTTCATTAGTTCATAGAATACATTAACAGTATGATGTTTTTAACCGACTTCGTAAACAGATCGTTCGGTTAGTACTTATGTATATTACATACTAGTTTTTGCCTGCTACTACGCTCGCGTGATAGGTAAGCGGGGTTTGTATCAAAGTAGTAGGGTAAACTATATCTAT
Organism: Brenthis hecate; assembly: GCA_951806755.1. NCBI lineage: Eukaryota > Metazoa > Arthropoda > Insecta > Lepidoptera > Nymphalidae > Brenthis > Brenthis hecate. The sequence continues at coordinate 20,674,392 of OX638253.1, forward strand.
CCTAAGGATAAAATGGCCATATTTTATCGAAATATGTACAGCAGTTTAAGCGTGAAATTTAACAAACAGTTAATATCACATTTATAATATTACTAGCGACTCACCCTCGCTTCGCTCAGGTTCTTCCCTAGGTACGTTTTAACGGTTAGTATGGAATAGAAAAACTCTATGAAACACAAGAACAAACCTTTCCCACGGGAACCGTACATTTCCGGGATAAAATGTAACCTAAGTGCTATTTCAGACTATAATCTATCTTTGTGCATTTCATCAAGATCCGTTTAGCCATTATGGCGTGATTGAGTAACAAACTTCCTTCCATCCAAACTTTCGCATTTTTTAAAGTAGTAGGAAATATAGATATATGTAATATGAATATGATTATAAGTTTCATGCTATTCCTAATTCCTATTATTATGAAGGGATGATTTCCGGGATTAAAACTATCCAATGTCTTTCCCATGATCTCAAACTATCTTCTCACCAAATTTCATCTAAATCAGTTCAACGGATTCTTAGTTTATCCATTACAAACAAACATACACAAAAAAATTATCTTTATAATATTAGTATAGATAATACATAGTTAACTATCAACTATAAACTCCTCTAGTCTAAGCTAGCAAGTTTACTAGTTACCAAAGAGATTGGTAGTATCTCGACCACAGACCTTATAATCCACAGACACTCGTAAACAAGCTTAACAATATCAAATACAATTTCCATAATTCATTTAACCCAGACATATTTTTTACTACACAATAGAAAGGATCTGCCCTTCTGTCAGAATCAGCCGGAGTTATTCAACAAAGTTTGGAAGTATTTCAAACCGTTAGCATTATTGTCTGTCGTTCGCAGACACAAAATTTTCTGATTTATTTTCGTGTGTGAATATTATTTTTTATACTATTGTTATATTATTGTTATAAATACAAAGAATAAATATCCCTTGCGGCTACTTGCTAGCAAGGGATATTTATTCTTTGTATTTATTCAATACTTTTATTGAATAAATATAAAGTTTGTATATATATATATATATATATATATATATATATATATATATATATACAATTATTTATAGTTTTTTTTAAATTGTAAGAAAAATTGGTGCCATTTCTCTTTTCTTCCAAATAAATATATAATTTTGTGGGAAGACCAACGTTTGTAAATACAGTAATTATAAATTACTATAAAGCCATCGTCCACCACGCAGCCAAGTGCGGGTTGTTGGACTTCACAGGTCTTTCGAAAACTTGCTAGGTTCTCTCAGACATGCAGGTTTCGTCTCGATGTTTTCTTTCACCGTAAGATAAGAAAAATATGCCATCTAATTGATTATATACTATGTCACAGCACAGGCAATCTAGATTCTAGAATGTTAGATTGTAACTGTCTCTCCACTTAGGTACTAGGTAATTTACGACCATGAACGAATCAGCCACATTCGTTCATGTTTACGACGATGGCCAACTTGAGTTAGATTCTTTTTGTGGCAAATACTTTTCTGACCTAAAAACGCACTTCAATAGATTATTTCTTAACCTGATTTCGTTTGTAGACCTTTTCTATTTCACTTAATAATAAATGATTTACGGCTGTAAAAAGAAGTGATACTTATTTATTAACCGACTTCCAAAAACGAGAAGGCTCTTAACTTAAAAGCTTTTCGAATGAAGGTAATGTTTTTCAAATTGTATGTATATATTTGTTTCTTTAACACGGACATGGCTGGCTTAATTAATTTTGAATATATTATTTTAAAATATTATATCTATACTAATACTATAAAGGTATATATGGCCAACATAGTGGACTATGGCCTGATCCCCCTCGTACTGAAGGGAGGCCCGTGCCCAGCAGTGGGACGTTAAAAAGGGCTGAATACGAAGCTCCAAGAATGTACTCCCACATAAAAGCAAACTACACAGACTAAGAGAACCATCATCTAATGTTGTAGCTAAACTTGATAAAGTTAAACGTTAAACTCATATCTTAGCTAAAAGGTTAAAGTCATAAACTACGAAAATGCATATTAATTTTGCTAACTTGGAGACACTAGCTTTAACTGGTATTACGTAACGTAGTTACATATGTATATGCAAGAGCATTTATATTTTACTGACCAACAAAAATATAGAGGTCCGGAATTCGATTTTATTTTATGATAATTAATATGATGTTAATATTATTTGCGTCAATGAATAGACTATGGAAGATTTTTTTTTTTAAGTTTTTATTTTCCCATTTTAGTGTAGACGTAATAAGCAGGTAATTTGTAAGAAGAAAGTTTTTAACAACATATTTGATTAAACAATATTTAAAAAAAAAATTGTTGATTTTTTAAAAATCTAAATATTAAGTTCGGCAAGAATGGAAAGAATACATTTATTGGCTATTTTAGCGGTCCACGGTACGCACAACAGCCTACGCCAGCATCACATTTAAAATCCTTCAATCTTCTTAAATTTCACACGTAAGTTTGCAAAAAGTACTTATAAGATAAGAAAAAATATTTTATCTAATTGACCCTATACAATTACACAGGCGATCTAGATTCTAGAATGTTACATTGTTACTGTCTCTCCACTTAGGTACTACGTAATTTACGACGATGGCCTAACTTGTGTTAGATTCTTTTTGTGGAAAATACTTCTCTGACCTAAATACGGACTTCAGTAGATTATTTCTCAACCTGATTTCGTTTGATAACGTTTTCTATTTCACTAAATAATTTAACAAAATATATCAAAACTATTTATGTACATCCTCCTTTTTGAACCTTAGCAATAAAATTTTGTGAATTTAAATATCAAACAGAATACGTGAAGGAAAATTCTTTTCTAGGGTTTTTTTATCTAAGCACGAGGTTGACTATAAAGTGTAAACCTCAGAGGTATTAATACTTTGAACGAAAAAGCCGTATATTTTAAGTTGTCGCATGAAACGACTCATAAAATGTACGGCAAAAAATATTATAGCTTTTGTAAAAAATACCTGAAGAAATATAAGCGGAATGTTTTTACTTTTTAAATACGTGTAAGTTGTATCCTTTTCTGATATAAAATGGCGTAAGTTTTACTTTTTTGTAGTGAAATAATGAGTTATTTTAATATTTCTAAGAAAATGACTAAGTTATTAGCCTGTTAATGCGCCTGTACCATATAAAAAGTCTTATCAAAATTAGTTTATTTATTTTCAATACTAGTAACATTTTAACGTTTAGTATGGATTTCTCAGAGATGAGATATTTTTATTATATAATTAATGTACAGATTCGACTCAGAACTTTATTAAATGTATGGATTAGGCAGCTCAAAATCCATTTATTTGGCAATCATTGTAAATTTTATTCATACAAGATTTGCTCGCTTTATTTGTACGTTTTTATTGACTGAATTCAATAAATGTGAGGTATTTATTTTCGGGTGTAACATTTTTATGGTTTTATAATTATTTTTTAATGGAGGATATATTTGAAGGGTGATCCCATATAAATTTCAAACAAACATTATTTTTTGCTCCGGGAAGTCTACGTGTCTAACAGTAGCCTATGTGTTACTTATCTTAAATGCCTCAGGGGTCTAGTGGCTAGCATATACGCCTGCAGATTCAGAAGTCCACGGCTCGAATCTCGAGTCGGGTCAAGTTTAATTACAGAATTTTTCTATTATTCTCAGTAGTAGCTCGGAATTAGGAAGTTGGGGGTGTTTCACCCTCGTGCCTTAGATAGCATTTAAAGCCTTCGGTCCTATGCCATAACCGCTCGTATCGAAATATCGTCCCATTAAACTTTGAGAGTAAAAGTAATAGAGAGTGCACTTGTGTCTGCGCGCACACTTGTGCTCTGTAATATCTTCTGCAAAGTTGGCTAGTCTCAGTGATATCGGCTGCCGTGGCCGAAGCCTCTCAGGAGGACATATTTTTTTTTTGGGCTTTCAACTGGGCCTGCCTGAGCTACTCAGAATAACTCTCTAAAGTTTTATTACAAACAGATGAATGTTTAGGAATGCAAAAACAACAAGCATACAGATAATAAAGAAACATTCATTTTTATTCATATAAAAATTTATCTATATAAGTAAGAAAAAATCAAGAAAAAGAAAAAAAAGGCCAAATATCTTAAAAAGTGACAAATACACATCAGTACAACTCTGGGGATTAATAGCAGACGCGAGACGCTTTGAGCGTTGTTTCATTGTGATTGATTGAAAACCGAGGCCTTTGTCGCAATATCGACAACCTATCTATTCTACCTTCTATCGTCTTTTTAAATTACACTATTGATTCAAGCTCATATAAAAGCTAAATATTTTTATTACGACTATTTATTATAATACAAGCGACTTAACCTAGCTTTGCTCAAATGCTTTTATAGCATAAAGGTAACTTGTATTAACATATAGTTTATCTATCATAAGTACTAAATACCATCTAAATCCGTCCAGCCGTATAAGCTTGAAGGAGTGAAAAATATGTACATTATACACATACATATATTTATACTTTCGCATATATATATATATATATATATATATATATATATATATATATATATATATACCTATGATAAATCACTAGTATCTATACGTCTTAGTAGCCGTGTGTTTATTTACTTTGGAATGAGTGGGTTCAGTTCCTGTTCTAAATTTGGGTCGTTTGAAGAATTATGCCATTGCCAGGATAGGTCTCCTGAGGCCTTCTCAGCAGGGGATGTATTCAGCACTTTTTAACATCTCCCTGTTACGAACGGGCCTCTCTATATAAGAGAAATCAGGCTACCACGCTGGTCAAGTGCTGGTGGACTTCATATGTCATTCGAAAACTTCTTCTGTTCTCTCAGACATGCAGGTTTTCTCATGATGTTTTCCTTCACAGTTTCATGTTAAAGGGCTGAATTATCAAACTATGATATTTAGTAAAAAACAAGCATTTAGTCTGTATAAAAGCGAAAAGGCTTTCTTTCTACTAGGGCGTGGCCCTTCATTGAAAGGCGACAGATAGATTCTATTTTTGTACTCGCCGTATGTTCTATAATATGGAAAATGAAAGTTCTACTTTATTTCAAAACTACTAGTTTTATTTCTAAATAAAGTCATAAAGATTATATATATATTATACAAAACTGCCTCGGTGGTGTAGTGACTAGCATGTACGGCTGCACACCCGGAGGTCCTGGGTTCGAGTCCCGGGTCGGGCCAAGTTTAGTTATTGAGTCTTTCTGTATATTAAGCCTCAGTAACAGCCCGGAGTTGGGAAGTTGGCGGTGTTTCACCCCCGTGCCTCGGAGAGCACATAAAGCCGTCGGTCCTGCACCTTAACTCTCACTGGTCGTGTCGAGTGGTCGTCCCACCGGAGTATGAGAGTGACAGGAATAGAGAGTGCACGTTGTGTCTGCGCGTACACACGCTGCACTATAATATCTCCTGCGCAGTTGGCTAGTCTCACTGAGATTGGTCGCCGTGGCCGGAATCGGTCAGGAGAACATCATCATCATATATTATACATATCTTATTTTATTGCAACAAGTCAGCGTGATGGAATTTTTCATAAGGATATAAAATAATATATTGATTTCCAAAATTCTAGCTTTAAAATATGTACATCAACTTAAAGCTTCTTAATTAATTAAAGTAACCATTTCATTAAGCGCGTTCATGAAATTAATATGGCCCACTTTTGAGATATGATTTATTTATTAAAAAAATAAAAAAATCTGTTTAATTTTGGCGAAAAAATCTAATAAATGTACATACAAAAACATACAATCAAATTTAGTACCTCTTGTTTTTGGGACAAAAACGACTTTTAAATTGTGAATTCAATTAATTTCCTACATAATCTTCATTATTACATTAGAAAATTTAAGCAAATATCATGCATCTAGAGTGTAAGACCAAAAGTTTACGCTACAAATTGTCCGTTATTTAATTTACTTAGTTATTGGATTGTATATAATAATAATGATACGCACATGAGAATATCAGAGGTACGACACTCGGCATTTGGACCCACTTCACTTGGTTTCCTAAGCAATATTGTTACCACTCGGCTACCATGGCATTTTTTTCAACAGAATTATCACTTGTATTACAGTGAATGAAAACATCGTAAGGAAACCAGCATGTCTGAGTGAACTTACTAAGTTTGTGAAAGACATTTAAAATTCGAACCCGCACTTGACGAGCCTGGTGGACTATAGTCTTCACCCCATCAAATGAACCAAAATACTAGGGGTGGAAAAATTACTTTAAAAGTTATTTTTAAAATTAAAATTTATATTACGCGTAGTATAGCTATCGATATTATGTAAGGATTAATTAACGGAGAGTGCGAGAGACGTAGAACATCGATTCAAAGTTCCTACTTTGTAAGTTAGTTTCACTTAAAGCGATGAAAAGCTTAATGGATTACACTCTTTTTTATGAAGCTTGTAAATTTTACATAATATTTTTTTATATAATATCCTATCTCAATATCTTAACCCTGTTTACATACATTTGTTTTTATTTTTTGTTTTATATGGAAACGCCTTTAATATATAACCTATTCATTTAAAAAGAATTATGAAAATCGATTTACCTAAAAATATAGACGGTATTACCGTAAAAAAATGGAATAGATAGCTGATGCCCTGCTCTGTGAAAAATAAAAACAAGTCTATCCCACGGGAATGGTACATTTTTCCGGGATAAAAAGTAACCTATGTGCCATTCCAGACTATAATCTATCTCTGTGCCAATTTTTATCCAGATCCGTTCAGCCGTTCTGGCGTGATTGAGTGACAAGCGAACATCCATCCATCTAAACTTTCGCATTTAAAATATTTATATTGCATTTTAGTACCTCCTCATTTTTTTAATCGATCAAAAAGATATATTCTCTGTCTCTCTCTCTATCTCACTCTTTCTCTTTTTCTCTGACACACATTCATACACACATAATACGTGTATAATACCATACTATCAAACCTAAATTCAGGTTTTAATATTATATTTTATCATCGATATCATTGTGACGCTTCTATCAAGTAGTACTTCAACTGAATATCATTTTTAACGCTCACAGTAATTGGTCCTTCAGACGATCGTAAAAAATCAAGTTTGTGTTCGACGACTCTTTAATTTTTTATGGAATTTTATTTTAACATTGCTTTTAATTCAATTACATCGTCATTTTGTTAAAATTCGGATAACTTATTTCTTATTATTAGTATTTCTTTCCAAACAAATGAAATCCAAGGAAATTATATGTATTTAATATACTTATTATTGCAAATAATAAACTTTCAAGTTCATAATAAAGTTATTGAAATATTAAATCAAGGATAAGAGTACATTTAGGGCTTTAAGTAAATTATTTTTTGATGTAAACCGCACATTAACCTCTATTATAAAATAATTTACTACATGCCCGCCGCGTGACATTATAAGTGCTTTACTTCATAGTATTATTCCTATGGGTAGCTCAATTTAGGGGTAAATCTAAGAGTAGACTTCACAAATTGAATATTTTATGTATATTTTAAGGTAAAATATAAAGGAAAAATGAAGCATGTATAGCAGACGACATATTTAACACTGACGACACGTTTGGCTCAGTTTGTGGTGAACCTACTTGCTGTGCCAGCGGTCGCGGGTTCGAGTCCCACTGCGGGCATTCATTTGTGTGATAAGTACGAATGTTTGTGATCCAGTCATGGGTGCTTATATTTATAACATGTATGTATTTAAAGTTATATATGTGTAGTGTATCAACTATCTGGTATCCATAACACATGCCTCGTAGCTTACAATGGACCTAGATGGTGTTGTGTGTTAATTTCGACGTATTGAAATTTAAAAGAACAATTATAACGCTAATACGTAATATTTTACATATATCGAAATAATTATCTATAACTAGACTAGTTTCTACATCAGTACGTTAAAAATATTTCGTGAGAAATGGCAACATTTTCCAAATGAAAAAAGGCAGACGCAAAGCGATCTTTAATAAAAATAATATGAAGAAATCTCATATCTCATATCATAAGGCAATTTTAACTTTATTAATATCTCCTGAAAGATCTCTAGTACATTATAACGGACCTTCTATAATTTGTTCTGTTTTAATTAAGGCTCCAATTCTACACGTTACCGAGTAATTGGATCCCTCGGGATTTCTGTGACCTAGAAGTCTGGAATAATTGTTTGCAATTGTAGTTTCTATTCTTTACATTGACATTAAGAATTTTAATTAAAATATCACAAACTATTTAAAAATAGCATATTTTGAAGTAGCTTCTTGTAGTGTTGTGTCATTGTGTTACAAAAATAATAATATCTTTCCGACCGAATTCGGCCACCGCGGAAAATCTCATTGAGACTAGCCATCTACGCAGGAGATATTATAGTGCACAAGTGTACACGCAGGTACAAGTGCACTCTCTATTCCTGTCACTCTCATACTCCGGTGGGACGACTGCTCGATACGATCAATAAGAGTTAAGGAGCAGGACTAACGGCTTTATGTGCTCTCCGAGGCATGGGGTTGAAACACGGCCAACTTCCCAACCCCGGGATTTGAATCCGCTTCACTCGGTTCGTGCGCGCACAAGCGAGTGTGTAATCACTGGGCTATTACTGCCATACAACCCATCGATCGTAATAATCGATAATTAATAGAACCGACAGACTCTCAATAAACTCATACGACACCCTTCCAACATGCACTCTAATTAATTTTGAAATCTTTAATATAAATATTTTATGAAAACGTAATATCACGTTCAAAAGATTGCAACGCCCTTTCAAACTAGTAATATGCTCGTAGCTCGGCGCCGTGAAAGAGTTTTTCATTAAAAGTTCAATTTAAAACGTCCGCCATGTCCGCTGCTTCTTTGAAGTTGACATGATATCGAAACCTTTGCAAAGCTTCAGTAGCTAGCGCCTTTTTATTTCCCAAATTAAAACGACTGATAGTCAAAGTACTAAACACTTTAAAAAAAAAACACTTAGTCTTATCGCCTCTACTGGTGACAGAAGAGCCGGTTCATTTTTCGCCCAAAAAATCGGTATTGCCATACAACGGTGGCAATACCGATTTTTTGGGCTATTTCACATGGCCATGACTTCTACAGTAATAATTAAGTGTACTATTACATCCGTGATGTAATTTAAAAGGCTTTTTAAAATAAAAACTTTTTAACAAAAAAATAAAAACCGACTTTAAACAAAGCACTAAAAAGTAAAAAATAACTGATTGGTAGTTTTCATTTACTATACATACCTAATCAAATTTTATCGAAGTCTTCACTACCACTTGCAAAGTTTTAAGTCAATATGACAATTAGAAGTAGGTTAAATTTATCATTAGCTATTTTTCCACCCTTAGGGGTTGATTTTTTTTTGAAATTTATATGGGACCAATCTGGAAGTATACACTTTCAAACAGCACAAAAATTGTCCAAATCGGTTAATAAATGACGGAGTTCTGAGGTAACAAACATAAAAAAAAACAGTCGAATTGAGAACCTCCTCCTTTTTGAAGTCGGTTGAAAAGATATATTTATTTTACATCGAATTACACTGTTATAATAGTCAATAATATAAATTACTTCACTGTATTTAAACTGTATTACAAAACCGTATATAATACCTGCAACTCAACTAAGACTAACTTATCAGTGGAATTCTATGGCTATTGACTTAACTGCAACTCTGTGTGAGATACAGGGGAGTAAGGGGAATTATGATGGGGTAGACACTTTCATATACTAGATCAATAAAACAAAAATATATAACAGTTCATTTGTTATGTATAACTAGCGACTCACCCTCGCTCCGCATAGGTACATATACTATAAAAAAATTAAAAATAATAATAATAATAAGATAATATATATTGGGTTGATCAATCTTGAAGATATCAGAATAATTTATGGTAGATATAAAGAACTAGTGACACTAAATTAAGTCATGTCAAGAAAGGCTTTAGAAAGTCGTTCTAAACTCCTATAAATAAAACATATGTATGTACTTATATTACTGTAAGGAAGTTCATGTCGTTGTCGATATGTCTTGGAGATTACAAAGCTATCGCAAGGCACACATCATTGAAGTGAAAGTTGATATATATCTGTATAATCGTTACTCCTTCTCGATAAATCCGGCTGTACTCATTTGGATGAAATTTAGCACATAGAGAATGACCTAGAGTATCAAATAAACTACTATTAAGCTCTCTAGAATAAAATAAAATAAGTAAATTTCTATTAAAAAGGTACATCTACTTTAAAAAGGAGATTTTTAAGTGGTTTTTTTTTCTTAAAATATCTACGAGACTATCCTATTTACGAGTATATAACTTATTCTTTAAAATAATGTAAATCCATTCACAACTGCCGAAAGTATCGTATACAAAAAAAGACACACGAATTTTGTACCTTCCAGTCAAAGTACAAACAAAACTATAGGAAAGAGCTGATAAAACCGATGCATTACGTAGGAAGCCGTAGCAATAAACTGGGTGCGGCGAATCGATATCGATTTATTGTTTTAACAAACACTTTCTTTTATCTATATTTATAATAAGTCTCCAATATTTAGGTTAAGTTTGTGAGTTTGTGACGTTGTGACGTTGTAGGGGGTAATCTCTGGATCTACTGAACCGATTTAAATGAATTTTGGTAACAAGATAGTTTGAGACCCTGGAAAGGACATGTTATACTTTTTATCCCGGATAACAGCCCTTAAGTGGGTGAAAATGGGGTTGAAAGTTTGTATGGGGAAGAAAGCTAGGGACGAACCCGAGCGAAGCGAGGGTGAGTCGCTAGTTGTCTTATAAAGAATTACTTTAAATTATTTTTGTTACTAAATATTTGTCTTCAAATATTTGACAGTCAGTTGTCCTGTCCATTTATATCGTTCGTATGAAAGTTACCAAACGCGTACGAAGTTTCAGCTAAAAGCTTTATAAAATACTACCAACTTACCCTTGCTTCACTCGAAAGCGCTCCTTTGAATGGTAAATACAATACTCCAGGTTTAAACTAAGGCTACTAAATTTCATCCAAATCTGTCCAGCCATTTCAGCATGAAAGAGTAACAAACACACATACATACAAACTTTTGCATTAATAACCCACTATATATTCTTACTTTTTTGTTTCAACATGGACATTTACAAAATTGCCTATTATGTACATACAATTTATATTCAATTTTTGTAATGCATTTCCAATATTTGATATCGAGTAAAAATAAATCTTTATCTAGGTTTGTAGAGTTTGAAAACACAATTGATGTATTTATAATTGAAATGATTCCTGAAATCCATTTGTAGTGAAAAAGTCATTTGTCCAAGTCAATCGCTGCGGCAAATAGCATGCATGCAATTCTAAATATGAATTTTTAACTGCCTATGTTATTTTATTGCCGTACAATAAAATAACCTCGTTTGTTTTAGATTCGTTACCATGTACCAAATCATGATCTTTTAGTCGTATTGGACCTCATAACATGGCGCACTCAGTTTGAAATGTTTTTTTATCCATAAAATGTAAATTTTCAGTTTGTTACAATAAAGTTTTTATTATTATTATTATTTTTTATATATATACTTATAATACATATTTTTTTAAATATTTTGATGTTTTCGAACAAATGTGCATTATTCATTTCTAATGCTAAGTAAAGATTTCAATTCGAATACTGTGCGGACAAAGTTAGTTTAATATTAATGAAAGCTACAATGTAAGTAAATCTAACCCTTACTCTGTGGTCGTTTTGAAGTTTAAATGAGGGTACATATTGAATCGAACATAAGTTACAAGTAAAATATACGTTATAATACAAACAATTTGGTTAAGTTATAACAGACCATTAAAATATGATTTGCCGGCCTTAGAATTTACTATTTTAAGTTACTTTAGCGGTGTTCACTGTACGAGTTCAGACGCAACCAAAAATGCAACCCGACTTAGAGGTGTCTGGTCTGGGTCTGTACATGGGACACAGACCCTTCACATGAAATAGTAATTTAATATTCAGATTAGATACTCACGTAGAATATTTAAGTTCAAAGTTATAGTATAACAGCTTTGTATACAAATATTATTTTTAAAAGACCAACAGTGTATTTTCTGTTCGAGTCTTCTCAGCAAAGCTCACTTTCGAGCTTTCGTAGCTTCTTCGTGGACAATACATTTAATTTAAATACGAAAAAAATGTTCAAATTGATGGTTTAAAATTTATTCATATATTTTTAGGGGAATTATATTTATTTCTTTCATACAAGTTTTGTTAGCAAATATTTGAATCGGCTTCCTAATAAGTCTAAATTATATAATTAATATACAACCTCCATTACAAAGCACCTCTTTCCCCGCCTTTTTTCATAAAAGTAGGTCAAGATCGTATAAAAAGGTATAAAAAGGAAAGCGTAACAAAATAAAAATAAACTATTTCCAATCAGTCCCTTTGAGATTTTTTATATCGTGTGTTAAAAGAAACTTAGCTTTAAATAGCGCGTCAATAAAACAGTAAAAAAGTTGTTTTATAGAAAGGACAGGTTTATGAGTCTGTTGGCTAGTTACCTACAGTTAAGACTTTCTTAGATTTATACGCATATTTGACATCGATACTTCCATACTACGTACTATATTCTAATATTATAAACACGAAAGTGTGTTTGTTTGTTTGTTTGTCTTTCTTTCACGTCGAAACAGAGTGACGGATTAGCGTGTTCTTTTGTATGGAGATAGTTGGAGGGCTGGCGAGTGACATAGGCTACTTTTTACCGCGTCAGAATAATTAAATAAAAAAATAATATTTATGATCAGAATCACTTAAAACTCTTCAATACAATTAAATAAATACGTGTTTTAGCATTTTTCGAAATTCATCCCATAAGGGGGTAAAATAGACGATTAAAATTTGCATGAAACTTACTTTTTTTTTATTAGTGCAAGCGAAGCCGCTATTTCTGCTAGTTTTAAATAAAAGCATTTTTCGGATTTTTTCGCTAATTTAATTTAATTTTTGGTTCATGACGTTTCGGATATTGTACATTTCTTATTATTTATTTATATATGTGTTAATAAGATAAGGCACGAACGTTTCTTAGCTATACTTTTCTCTCTAAATAAAAATTCTAAATATAAATAAAAACCGATCAAGTGCGAGACGGACTTGAAGGGAAGGGTTTTGTACCATCGTACAAGATATAACATTATGTACTTATATACCTACTATTTGTAATTTACATGGCGGTCATTTTGAAATTCGCCATCTTGGTTTTTTATAATTTGTTATTAAAGCCGCAATAGAAATACACATTCTGTGAAAATGTCAACTCTCTACCTATTACAGTTCATGAGATATAGACCGCTGACAGACGGACGGACAGTGGAGGCTTAGTAGTAGAGTCCCGTTAACACCATTCGGATACGGAACCCTAAAAAGAAGGAAGCTGTGACCATACTAAGTAGATACGCTGTAACATCCATTTGAATTATTCAAACAAACGTCTTATCCGACGACTTTTGATATGAAATTGGTATTACGAGATGAATTCTAAAATCTCAGACTTTATGAAGAATACTGTATTTGCATATTTAGTTAATTTTGACTGCTATTTTAGTTATTTTTCAAGTTACACTATTTTTTGCTTGTCACTTTCGGTTATATGCGACTAAAATAAAAAAGCTACTAATTAATATATAGTTAATAAAAAGTTTTCCTTTTATAGACATAAATATCTTTATTGGCAACATCAATCGCATAATAAAATGAGTATTTAAACGTTTCACAGTTACATTTTAACGTTTAAAGTAGATTTCTCAGAGATGAGAAATCTTCAAAGCTTCATCAAAATCTATCCAGTGCTTTTTCGTGATCCGGTCACAGACAAACAGACTCAATCAGTCCAGTCCAGATACAAAATCTGTACAGAGGTTTTCTCGTAATACATTCCCAGATAGACAGGCAGATATACAAAAATTCTAGAACTGTAGATTCGGCCTCTGTATCGATAATAATGACTATTTCAATAAGATTTTCAAAAAAATATTTAACGTACAAATTCGACTCAAAAATTTATTATATGTATAGATTTGTAAAACATTGCATATTATTTAAACATTATTATTTGACTACTTATTTATATCTATGACATTCTGTCTATATCACTGCTTGTACTGTAACAATCGACTACATACAATAACAAGTGACTCACCCTCGCTTCGCTCGGGTTCGTCCGTAGCTCGATTCCCTATGCAAACTTTTATCCCCATTTTCAACCCTTTAAGGGATGGTTTCTGGGATAAAATGTATCCTATGTCCTTCCCAGGGTCTCAAACTATCTTCTTACAAAATTTCATCGAAATCGGTTCAGTAGATCCAGAGATTACCCCCACAACGTACAACGTCACAAACTCACAAATTTTACCTCTATAATATTAGTATAGATAATACCCAGGTATAAAATATTGGTATTATTATATCAAAGATTAAACTTAAACTAAAAAATATTTGCAAAAAACCATATAAATATATTAATTTCATTTGAACCATTAAATGAAGAGCTCTTCTATAAATTATAATTTAATATTTTCAACTCATATAAAATTTACTTAACCGTCCATTCATTAAAGCTGTATAAAAAGAGGTCGGCCGAGGCGACTTTTGACCTGGTTAGCTGAAACAAGGTTTATTGCCCTGTAATACCTCCCTATGGAAATACTGACGCACTTTTACCGCTACATAATTTGTTTATTCTTGTTTTCAGGCAACTTTAGTCGGTTCTAATATGAAAGGGATTTTAGGACAAAGTAAAACTTTTTCACAAAAATAATAAATTCTATGTATAGGTACTCCATTCTTATAACTTAGTCAAATCTATATCTATACAAGTATGTATTTTAAAGAAATACTAGCGACTCACCCTCACTCCGCTCGGGTTCGTTCCTAGTTATGTTTTAAGGTTTAGTATAGATTTCTCAGAGATGAGATATTTTCCCGCTGTAAAAAGTATCCTATATGTTGACCCGGATAACCAGCTATTATGATACCAAATTTCATCAAAATCTCACCAGTGGTTTTTCGTGATGCAGTAACAGACAGACAGACAGATAGACAGATAGAAAAAACTAGAATTTTATTATATGTAAGTATATATAAACGAAAGTAAGTATATACCTATTAGTAGTTAATACGAAATAACTTTTTAACGGCTTAATGAGCTATACCTACTTATTTTTTTCTAGTGGCTTTTAGCAAAAGCTTGTTACGTATAACATTATATGCAGTGGCCTTATTTCTTTATCATTTTGAACTTTGTGACCATATTCCTTTCGTGACGTGCGCCTATATAGCTGTAGTTTCTGTGCAGTGCGAGGCACGCGAATGAAAAACAACTTAAAATAATGGGTAATATCGAACATTATGTCAGACTGTTATGCAAATTACCAGACGGTATGAATATTTGTACAAATGCACTAAACATTTGAAATTCCTTTATGTATAGTGAGCACGAAGCATAACTTATGGCATGATCTATAGATCGCACTTACACTTTACTAAGTTCTAGTTTTAGTAAAATAAATATTTCATAGTATTTCCAAACGCTTACTTTACTTTAGAAAACTGTATATACAAAAATGCTCATTTAATATTATAAGAGTACTAGGGCGGCCGAGTTTCTTTTGGCGTTTTTTCGGAAAAGATATAAAATTTGCGTTTTTTTTTCAGAAAAGACACCTATGATATAAACTATATGAGATAAACTTATAAGGTAAAATCTTATCTAAACACAAAATTTGATCCAAATCGTTAAAGCCGTTTCTGAGTATTAGTTCGAAAAGCTGAAAGTTTCAGATGTCAGAACCTTTAAAGAAACAAAAAACCGTACTTCTGCTTTACATAAGAATATGAACAGACAGTATAAAATATTAAATTAATATCATACATACACACATATTATATCTACGCATAAAGACTTTTCAGCTGACCTTTAATTCAGGGTATCATTATATTTAATATTTAATATGGTGGGACATTACCACACAGCACCATCTAGTTCCATGGTAAGCTACGAGGCTGGTGTTATGGATACCAGATAGTTAATACACTATGTATATATAACATTGAAAACATAAATATTATAAATATAAACACCCATGACTGGAGTACAAACTTTCGTGTTCATCACACAAATGAATGCCACCCGCGGGACTCGAACCCGCGATCGCTGGCACAGTGAGTAGGGTCACTACAAACTGAACCAAACGTAACGTCAATATTAAATTATGAATGACCTTTCCAGTTTAAAATTAAACGTTGTTACCACATTTAATGTTGGCTGAATTATTAATTGATTAAATAAAGATAACCCTTAACACAATTTTATATAAACGGGATATAAATAATGAGGTCGTATGAGCACAATATTGATTTTTGACCAATTTTTGTTTTTACCCGACTGCGCAACGCAAAGGAGGGTAATGTGTTTATCAGTCTATGTATGTATGTATGTTACATGTTTGTCCCTTTGTGGCGTTTTAGAGACGAAACGTGTGAGCCGATTTTGAAGATTCATATGTACCTCGTTAGATTCGTCTCGTTACACGATATCATTGCCGAACTTTGAAACGATTATATTTATTTTTAATCATAATTTAAGGAAGATTTCATTTAAATTATAAAAAAATACTCCTTTAAGCGTGGAATAATTATTTTTAAGTAATTTTGAAGTCGGTGTTCCTTTTGGATTATAAGAAAATATTCGCATCCTTTTGCAATTGTCTTCTATAAATAGGAATCCTGCAACTTTCTTTATCATTTTTTTGCCGCCTTGGTATTTTTTTGGATCAAAGTTAAATATTCTATTACAAAATCTACCATAAATATAGTTGATAAAAATACTCGAACAAAACTACACATCAATACTTTTGAATACTTTATGAGGTTATACATTTAGAAATAGTCCGAAATAGTTACTTTAGAAACGCCCTATGATTGTCACTAATACATGGTTCTATATAACAATTGCTTATTAAATAATCATACCATCGAGAAAATCTAGTTTTTTTTATAAGAATATTGTTTTAAATAAAACTATCTTTTTAGATTTATTCGCAACTGAAAGACTCTCCCGTGACCATGATTGCTATAAAGTATTCGAAACGTCGGAAACCAAACATTAAAATAAATCCGCGAAATAATCTGAAGAGATAGTTTTATTTAAAATGTCAAATATTCGCATGAATCTAAGAAAATATTAAGAATATTGTTGTGTATTTAAGTCTATACATATGTATAATAAATATTTTTCGTCAAATGTACCTGAGTGTTTAGAGTTTTTGTCTGTCTGTACACTTTATAGTGATAATTGCAAAATTGCTTGACAAGTTTCGATATAATTTTTATTAAAGCGTGCTGATCGGCATCTACAAGAAATAAAATTGTAACAAGTATTGTAGCAAGTTTAAATTTGGATTTTAAATATAAATTGAGAAATTTTACTTTTTATCAATACTAAGTTACAATTTTGTTCTAAATAGGTATCGATTTAATTGAATCTAATTAAAAATAAATTGAGCTCCTCAATCTGTTCTTATATAAAGCTTTGCTTTGTGGTGGAAGGCTAAGTAGAAACCCGTGAATTCAGCCCTTTTTAACGTCCCACTGCTGGGCACGGGCCTCACTTTAATACGAGGGAAATCAGGCCATAGTCCACCACGCTGGCCAAATGCGGGCGGACTGAGCATGTCTTTCGAAAACTTGCTAGGTTCATTCAGACATGTAGACTTCTTCACTATATTTTCCTCCACCGTAAGAAAAGTGTTAATCATGTTGTAAATTATTCGCACATGAAATATGAAAGGTGCGAGACCCGGGATTCGAACCCGTTTTACTCGGTTTCCCAAGCGCGAGCGTCGCCACTGGGCTACCATTGCCTCAGAACTACATAAGTACGTTATTTTTTGAGTGTAATAAATCAAAAATATATAATGCATTACAGTCAGTTTGTTCATATCTTAAAATTTAACCATAGAAACTTGTCTTTTCTCTTCCCAGAACAATCAGTCTCTTTTCAACCGACTTCAAAAAGGAGGAGGTTCTCAATTCGACTGTTTTTATGTTTGTTACCTCCGAACTCCGTCATTTATTAACCGATTTCGATAATTTTTGTTTTGTTTGAAAGGGTATACTTCCAGATTGGTCCCATTTAAATTTCAAAAAAAAATACCACCCCTAAGGGTGGAAAAACAACTAAAGTTGAATTTAACCTACTTCTAATTGTCATATTGACTTGAAACTTTGCAAGTATTTCTATTTCCGTTGATAGTACAGTGGTTCGGTGTTGTTGACCTGATCTGATGGCAAGGCCAGAAGGTGGATAGGTGGAACTCTTCAACGGCTAATAGTAGATACTTTGAGTTTGGGCTTATTTTGTTTGATTTGACAAGCCTAACACGTTAGAATCCTTACTTTGCTACTACTGTCTACACTAAAAAGGGAAAAATAAAAACTTTTTAACAAAAAAATAAAAACCGACTTCAAACAAAAGCACTAAAAAGTGAAAAATAACTGATTGGTAGTTTTCATTTACTATACATACCTAATCAAATATTTTCGAAGTCGGTGTGCTTTGACTAAGTAATTAAAGCCTACCTATTAAATACATACCTAATCAAATATTTTCAAAATCGGTGCCAGCCCATACAAAGCAAAGCACACCGACTTCGAAAATATTTGATTAGGTATGTATAGTAAATGAAAACTACCAATCAGTTATTTTTCACTTTTTAGTGCTTTTGTTTGAAGTCGGTTTTTATTTTTTTGTTAAAAAGTTTTAAAATAACTTTAATTTCCAGGGCCCTGACCTCAAAATATGATTAATACATTTGTTATGAATACGCTTTTATTACTGTTACACTGTGCTTTTGTTCTAAGCTCCCATTATTCAGACTTTCGTTTATTTGTTGGGTTAATTTATAATAAATGGCTGGAAACGTTGGAATTTAAAACAAAAATCAGTTTAAAATGCAAAACATACATTTGTGTAAATGTAACGTGCGGTCGCTGAGTCGCTTCCAACTATGAGTGCGTGAAATTTTCTGTAAATCCTTTGTGTGAGTTTTTTTTTTGTAAAATAACTAAGGATATTTAACTAATTTTATATTTTTCTAGAATAAATAGAATTATTATAAAGTTATAATAAAAACTTATCGATTTTTCAACTTAAGTTATAATGGATTCTAAATATAAAACAAACATCGGGCTAGTACCTATTATAAATGCGAAAATTTGTATGTATGTATGTTTGTTTGTTAGTTACTCTTTCACTCTGAAACGGCTAAACGGATTTGGATGAAATTCAGTACACAGACTATTACCGGGATTAAGACATAGGCTATATTAGGCACTTAGGCATGCACCCGAGCAAAGCGAAGATTTATCACTTGTATTTATTTATATGCATATATTGTAATTGTTGAAGTTATACTTCTTTTGGCACGTTCGGAAAAAATTATGGGAGTAAAACTTTTAAGATGCGCGCGCACACCGACAGCCAAAAAGCGACATGATGAAGTTAGCTGCATTCCTTTTACAAACAGACAGTTGTGATATACGGGATGAAATTTTGAGCTGTTTATATTGTTCTGTTACGCCAAAGTATAACTTCTTACGTGCGTACATAAGTATAAGTACACACACACTTTTTTTATAAATTTAGCATGTATAAAGAGTAAGATATTCTTGATTTCTTGTAAGTTTATTTAATAATTGCCATCACTCTTGGTGCATTGATAAATAAAATATCCTATGACACCCAGGAATAATGTAGCTGTCTACTATTGACAAAATTCGTAGTTTCCGAGTTTATCCCAAACATATTTAAAAAAAGCTTTTTAGACATAACAAAGGCACATATTAATACAAAAAAATCTAAAAAGATAGAAAATTTACAAAAAAAAAACTTGTGTGTTACATAATGAATAATTTTCTAAGTTCAGAACAATGCATGGAGACTCCGCGAAACAATGTAACCTCTTGACCTCTCACTTTGCAGCTCGCTGTGAACTAGAAATAGGTTTTCAGACCTATCTGAAGATAGATCTAACGAGAACTTTAAAACTTTACTACTCACTTGTAGAGTAAACAAATCCGCGAAAAAATCCGAAAATATAGTTTTTTTTTTTAAATGTCAAATATTCGCGTAAATCTAAGTATTAATATATATACACAATTTTAATCGAACTCAAACCTTAAGGCCGTATTAAAAATTAACACTTTCATATACATTGCTCTTTTATATATTAAAAAATGTATATGAAAACCCGTTAAGCATTCCATAGCCGCGTTCACTTCGTGTAAATATAATGGCACTTTGAACTCGCGATGCGAGCAATACTGGGAAAACTTTCCTCGCGGGACGGAAGTAATAAAGGAAATTGTGCCTACATACATACATATTAAATATATACATAAAGCGTTTTGCCCATACTTGTTTGTGCTCTGTTTTGACAGACTTATTTTTTACTAGCATTGCCCGCGGCTCCGCCCGCGTTCAGATGACCAAAAACCAAATTCTTAGGTTTTCATATTAGTATACTCTTACATTGCAGTTTTTGGATTTTTTCTCAGAAATGAGATATTTTCCCGCGGTAAAAAGTGTCCTATATGTTGACCCGGATAACCAGCTATCACCATACCAAATTTCATCAAAATCCCTCTAGTGGTTTTTTCGTGATGCGGTACCAGACAGACAGATAAAAATTCTAAAAACTATAGATTCGGCTTCTATATCGATAATAAATTGTATTTCAATAAGATTTTCCAAAAAATATTTAATGTACAGATTCGACTTAGTTAGAATTTTATTATATGTATAGATTAACTCTTCGTGTTTTTGTTAGAGGATAATTGAATTAAAGTGCTATGAGAATTCTAAACGTTACACGTATAAAGGTCTTAGGTTCACTACAAACTGAGCCAAATGTGTCGTCTATATAATAATAGGTATATATCTATATAGCATATATGAAGACTATTCATAGTTACTTCTTGAATCAGTTTTAATAAATAATAAATGCTGATAGTTAGATTTGTTCGTGCACAAACAAACTTACAGTTTATGATATAGTTATACATATGTAAATATTTGTATACTTATTTGTATGTTCTTTGTTACAGGACTCCTATCATGGGATTCAGGCGAGCATCAGGTCGATCTGGAGAAAGAACTGGCTACCCTCACGGCCCAGGCACCCGAGGGGGAGGAAGCCAGATATGGTGAGTAGCTTAAAAAAATACAATAATATATTTTTAATAGGATTTGTAAAATTTTAATATATAAAAATAAAGGGCCATTTACTCACTGGCTAAACTAATCTATAAAACTGAAATTTAGTAAGTATTAGGTAGGTAGTTTATAGATAGAAGATGTCAGCTAAGAACGGATTATGGGATGGAATTGATTTAAGAGGGTCTAGGTCTATCGTATGTAAAAGCCCAATTTTTTCTGCTACAAACAGAAAAACGTTTTTTTCGGATCATATATAAATCAACGACATGGGCAAAGCTAGTGTAAATTTTAGGTTGTCGGCATTAGTTGAAAATGAAAAAAATAGCGTTTGATATATACATACATACATATACATTACTCAGTACATTGGCTATATACTTATATAACACATACACACACACACACACACACACACACACACACACACACACACACACACACACACACACACACACACACACACACACACACACACACACACACACACACACATACAGACTTCAACATCTGTATGAGTAATTACTCGTATAGTAAAAAGTATAAAGAGTAATTATCTCGAGTCTATACGAGTAGAATAATTTATTTTAGACTGGCGTTTCCCGCGACTCTGCTGGCGTATTTTAATTACATATGTATTACTTTCTTTGTAAATTACAGCTTATGTAGTCTCTCAAATCTATACATCTATCTATACATATAATAAAACTGTAGAGGTCGAATGTCTGTACATAAAAAAAATGCTAAAAACCGAGTCGGGGGTTGTAAGAAGAGAAATAGAACTAATCCAGTTTTTTTTTTCAATTTTTTTGTTTCTCTGTCTGTTTGTATGGGCTAATCTCCGAAACTATTAAACCGATTTAAATGAAATTTTGCATGATGTTACCTTATATCCCCGGTGAACATTTTAGATACTTTTATTGCCGGAAAATTATGGAGTTCCCGTAGTACACAACAACTTATGCACCTAATTTTGTGAAATTTGGCATGCTGATACCCTATATTACCGTTCAAAGAACAGGTTACTTTTTATCCCGAAAAAACGAATGGTTCCCGTGGGATAGATCTGTTCGTGCTTTTCTAGAGGCAAACCCGAGCGAAGCGAGGGTGAGCCGCCAGTACGATATATTACTGTAAAACCTCATCAAAATCCGTTCAGTAGTTTCTCAGAGTAACAAAGATCTATACTTTCTGAGTATAGTAGTAGGATGAAGGATGAAATATGTACATTCAATTCAGCTTGTCGTATAGTACTTTGTAATATCTCAAGAAAATTATTTCTGTCAAGAGTCATGATTGATGATAGTTGTTTCAAAGGTGAAAAA
The DNA here is from genome assembly GCA_951806755.1 of Brenthis hecate. Taxonomy (NCBI): domain Eukaryota; kingdom Metazoa; phylum Arthropoda; class Insecta; order Lepidoptera; family Nymphalidae; genus Brenthis; species Brenthis hecate. The sequence continues at coordinate 20,697,008 of OX638253.1, forward strand.
TATTAATTAACTTATCACTTATTCGTAACTTATTTGTTCAAACAACCGATACTTGTTGTACTTTAGAGTAGAGTTCTATTTTATCTATTTTAAAACAAGGTTTAACTTAACTAAACTTTATTTCTAAGATTTTTCTGATTTATTACTTCTGATTTAGTACTAGCGACTCAGTTCATTAGTACGTTTTAACGGTTAGTAGGTATAGATTTCTCATACATTATTTTTTAGCTTAACTCTCGTTCCATCGACGCTATCTGTTATATATTTTTTCGTAAATAGGCTATTATCGTTTCAAGTTTATTTATGGAATAAACTTAAACAGCTCGTTAAGAATTCAATAAAAAAAACACTTTTCTGTTAAATAAACTTTATGACACATTGTATATGTATTCGTGATTTTAAATTATTAGCAATTTTCATTAGCTCACATTGAGTTAATATAGTGATTTTCACAATACCAAAGCTTTAACAGTTGTAAGGTAGTGGTAGCCCAGTGGTAACGCGCCTGCTTTGGAAACTGAGAGAAGGGGCTTCAAATCCCGGATCTGATATTTTTATGTGCAAATCATTTTTAACAAAATTGACAATTGCATTACGTTGAAGTAAAACATTGTCAGGAAACCTGCATATCTAAGAGAAGTTAGTAAGTTTCGAAAGGCATGTGAAGTCCGCCAACGTGTTCTAGAACAGCGTGGTGGACTATGGTCTGATCCCCTTTGTATTGAAGGGAGGGCCGTACCCAGCAGTGAGATTTTAAAAAGGACTGAATACACCTACATACAAACATACAAAGCTTAAACCTCCAGTCATTTGTTTGTATGTCGATCTGTCTGTCTGCTTTAATTGATTCTTTTACCCTCACTGCTGGATACTGATAAAACCCTTCTGTAGGTACTAATAAGCTCTATTAGTGAAAAATTATTTAGTTCATTTTGACAAGTGTCATATATAAAAGTTGGCAAAGTTCGTAATTTTCATTTTTTTATAATTATAATAGTATCGAATCTTAGAAATTCGATCTCGATACGCCAAAAAATCATTTTTCAATAAATGTATTAACTATTTCATTAACGTCTTTTTCATAACGTTTTGGCCTCACTCCAGCGGGGCATTACGCTATCTGTTTCTAGACGAATGGTTTTCCAAACATGGCTTCATTTAACAGAAATTATGGCCTGAGAGGCCAAATCGTAAGTATTCAGATTAGATACATAGAAGTCTTTATATGTAACTATAAACTTACTGATAACATTTTTTGCAATAAATGGACTTTATTCTTTGATATGGATTTAAAAAAAATATATACCTATCTCCTTCGTGTCTTCTCCAGTCTATGTGACATTGGCGAAGTAATCTGTGCTCAACTGACACGCTTTGAAGCCATTAACAAGAGAATTGAATTGAATCAAAAATTGATTCATCAAATTATTTTAAAATAATAATTTTTATTTAGCACATTTTAACGTCTTACAGCTAGGTCTTTCCTCAAAGCGAAGAGATTTGTTGATTTATATAGTACTAGCGGCTCACACTCGCTTTACTCAGGTTCGCCTCTAGGAAAATAGAAACAAACCTATTCCACGGGAACCGTACATTTTTCCGGGATAAAAAGTAGACTATGTGCTATTCCAGATTATAATCTTTTTCTGTGCTAAATTTAATCCAGATCGGTTCAGCCGTTCTGGCGTGAAAGAGTAACAAACATACTCACAAACTTTCACATTTATAATATTAATACGGATTATTAGTTTTTGCTCCCGGCGTCTCTCGCGTGGTAAGTGGGGATCAAAGGTAGCCTATGCCCAGGATGCGATCTATGTCCTTGTCAAATATTATCAAAATCTGTTCAGCGTTTAAAGCGTGAAAAGGTAACGGACAGAGTTACTTTGACATTAATATGGATTTGGAATAGAAAAATGCTTTTGCGTATATATATACTTGCCACTTATTTTGCCCCTATGACGTGCGATATACTAAATGAAATTATTTTTATGTGGCTAAAAATTTGTAATAAAAATTTGCCTTATAATTTCTATCAAATACAAAACTTTTCCAGCACAGAATTTAAAAACAGAGCTGTACTTCAAATGAGCACTATATTATATTTATTTTGAGGTTAAAATGCGACAAAATTTTACATACATCTCGCAATACAACGTACAGCGCGGCCGACTCACTTTCTCGTAACTCTTGTTGAAAGCGTCTGAAAAACCATTTTTTAGTAAAAATTTTTAAAAATATTCGCGTTGGAAACTCGTATGATGTTGTCTGATGAAAGTTGAATAAAACTTGAATGAAACTTGAGTAACACGTGATTTTTTAACTTGTTTAGAATTTACGATAGGACTTTAGTCTTGGACTGACTTCAAAAGCTCACTTTGGGTTTTAGTTTTTGTATTATTTGATATACGCCTCATAACTAACTAACTAACTAATTTTAATTTTATGGATAGTATCAATTAAATCTCAATCCTCATTATAATATTCAAATATAATCGGACTATCTATATATAAATAGGCAAAGACTAAACTGTTCAGTAACTTTTCGCTTCTGTTTGATCGATATCCTTTTTTTTAATAGCTACTTACGAGCATTAGTGTTAAAAAAATTTGGAACAAGCCAGCTTTTTTATATTATAATTATAGACCAATACTAACCACTACTCGAACAGTAGTTCTTATAAATAGAATTTGTATGTGTATGTCTGTTTTTCCTTCACGCTAAAATGGCTGGAACGATTTGGATGAGTATCCACACAAATAGTACCTCAAGCAAGACATGCTTCTGCTGACCTAAAGTCACTTCCAAGCAAAACGACAGTAAATCGCTAGTTTATCTATATTATAGGGGAAAATGTCTACTAAAGTATGTTTTAATCACAATTCCAATCACAACTTTTTCCAAGTTAAACACAAAAGCCGCATCTCATCCTATAAATCACATTATCAACCATTCAAACCATTCATTCTGTTTTCAAGTACCCTTAATACGATCTCGAATGACTTTGTATAGAGCTTTTACTGAAAGCTTAGAAATCTGATCGCGTTATAAAGTAGCGTTTCGAAGCTTTATTTGTGAGTATTGATTGTTGCAAAAGCTCGGCGTATTTTAAGGCATTTAATATCAATTGAAAACATCTGATGCACGATGTGTATTAAGCGGGATTCGATTTTTTAACTGATTTCATTAAGGATTCGTCAATTATAAATCGATTTTCATAACTCTTTTTTTTAAAAACGGGTTATACCTTTCACATGTTACGGGTCATAAATTTCAAGAAAAAATCTACTTCTGAATATTTCTTTTACGCAATTTTAAAGTCAAAGTATATTTTTTAGATCAAAAGTAATCAATACATAACTAAAATTTTCCAAAAAAGTAAAAGAATCGCCGATATATTGACAGTTTTCTAAAGAATCTTACACAAATTGACTTTCTATTCGCTATCGCTGATCGATATCGATAATAGTAATACCAAAAAATATATACATTATATGCAAATGATTAATGACGTATTCTGACTATATAACGTAATGCTTTATTGCTAAAGTTATAAATAGACCACATAACTTTCGAACTTTTCATTAATATATTTATCCTTCCCATACATAAATTTCAATCATTTTTCGTATACAAACATTCATAAGGCTAATTAATTCTACCTAAAGAAATTCAAATTTAACCTTTAACAAGCTTTACTAAGCTTGTTCACTTACAAAGAAGAGAAATGGAATGGAAAGTGTAATTTTTTGTGGTAAAAAGCTCTGTAATTATAATGAAGGATAGTTAAGGTCAAAGCTCATTTCTAACTAAGTTCCAGACTTTTAGACCGTTTTGTAAATTATTATGCAAAGACTTCAAGATATAATTATGACGTCGGTCTAAATTATACTAAAAGTTAATTCTTGTCAGATGAATTGGGGTTTTAGGCAAAAGTTTTACGACAAAGATACTTGTAACTGGTTGTTAAAATATAGGTTTTTTGTATTCTAATTGTGTAATTTCATGTTTTGTTTTATTTATCAATCATTCAAACCATTCGTTATGTTGAATTAGAGTCAAAACATATGAATACGATCTCGAATGACTTTGTTTAGAGCTTTTACTGAAAGCTTATATATCTGAACGCGTTATAAAGTAACGATTCGAAGCTTTATTTGTGAATTTTGATTGTTGCAAAAGTTTTTGTATTGAGCTAGGAAACTTTTACTCGCTTTATATGTGCATGCAGATGTATACTTAGGCGTATTAAGGTTATTTTAGTGTATCGTTTGATCCAGGTTATAGTATAACCTTTGAACTAAATTTCATTAAAATGTGTTTAGCTATTTCAGCTTGAAATAGTGACTAACATACACATATACAACATAAATGCCCGATTTCACCAATAACCCATAAGCTACCACCTACGTATGGGATCCCTAGCTTAAAAGTCCCCTAAACTAGCCCCTAAATTAAATTTTGTTTTACGATCGTCTTTAAGTCCATATTTCGAGCACCTAAATTTAGTGGACCTTTTAATATTTAGGTGACCCCTAACTGTCTGTGAAACAGAAACTGTCCCCTAACAGCCCCCTATAACCATGCTTAGGGGATTCCTTAAACTTGGGTGACTTTGGTGAAATCGGGCAAAAAACTTTTGTTTTTATACATAATAGCAGTGTGATAGACCAAGACATACATAAAAATACATATATGTAAATATAAATCTCTTACTGTAGTCGTAAAAGACTGAAATATCTATGTGTTTATATAAGGCCCAATGATTGCTTTTAAATTTCACCTATGATCTTTAAGTTTGTTAAATGTCAACATGCCCGCTCTTTCGGTGGATGTTTTAGATCGTCCTTTGTTTTGTCATATATCAAACTATATGTCATGTAACATATTTTTACTCTGCTAGACAAATCTCTTTATAATAGTTTCGATGCCACTGTATTAAGAGATTTAAGGTATACTTTCGATCAAAAACCTCAAGTATTAAGAATAATTTGAATCAATAGAATATATGTATATATTATACTAGCAGTTTATCCTCACTTCGCTCGGGTACATCCCTAAGCTGAAATGTTAAAAATCTGTTTTTTACGTCAGAAACGTTCTTAGGCGTATACAATATAACCCATCAAAGTTTCATCACAATCGGGTCAATGATTTAGGAAAATATTGAGGACAAACATACGACTTTTTATTTATATAAATAAGAAAAAATTAGATCATTAACCAACCGCTTCTCTCACAAGAACTGAAGCTGTGACACTTAACATGCCATCTCAAGCTGGTCCTTGATATTATAGTACAAATTTCGTCATAAATTGACGAAAAAAAGCCATTCCGAGAGATAATGTTTCAGAAAACCTATATTTTTTGCATCATTCTGCTCAGTTGAGTGTGATAGAGATAAACGATTCAATTTCGGGGCGTGGTTGGAAGCCATTAGTTTTGTTTACGCGACAAGGCCAAGGCTGTCATTGCTATTATATTTCAGATTTTGTAGGGTTTTTAGATTAGGGGTTGTTTTTATTAAAACAAATTAAGTGAACATAAGAAAACTTTGGTATTTACGAAATCCGAATTATCTATATGTAACACAAATATTTATACTACGTATATGTGTGGAACGAACTTCTGGTTGGGTCTTACGTAGGATTGTTGATGTATTGCAATATTATAAGCAAAAAATATATTAAAAGAGCAATTACTGTAGAATCTCGACGATTTTTCTCTTCGATTTTTGAAAATCACTATATCAGTTTGTAGGTAGATGCTATCTATAACAATTATATAATGACCTCTGAGACATCTAACGCCTTAGGTCTCTCCCGTGACCATGATTGCTATAAAGCATTCGAAACGTCGGGAACCAAAAATCAAAATAAATCCGCGAAATAATTCGACACGTAGTCTTATTCTAAAACTACTTAGTTATAACAATAAGAAACATAATAATTATAATAACTATGATTTAATGATATATCACAATTGTTACAGGCGAAAGATTGATCCAGTATGCTTCAGAGAATCTCGTGACAGAGATCCTGATCCACCCGCAGATGAACACGCTGATGCAATGTATGAGGAACTTGCTCAGCTCCTTCACCAGGCATAGACACCTTGTGCACGCCGGATATACATTCGCCGGAAACGGCTCCTGGATTATGCAAGTACGTATATAGTTCACCTATTTAAATTCAATTCAATTATCTTGTTAATGGCTTCAAATCGTGCCAGTTGAGCACAGATTACTTCGCCAATGTCACGTAAAATGGAGATGACACGAAGGATGTTGGTCGGTCCCTCTTTCAATGATTAGTTATGATAAAAAAATTTGAGAGTCTTTAAATTCTGAAATTGAAAAAGAAATTAAATAGTAATCATTTATTTTGAAAACAAACCAATATTTCTATTTTACTATAGAAGTTTTTCTATAGGTTGTATGTATATTGTTACTTTTAACTGCATAATTACTTAATGTTTTATGATGTGGTAGGTACCATTTAGTTATTTTTAAATTCAAATTTTTAATATAATATGTATTTTATATAATATATAATATGTATCATCATATCGTGGTGGTAAGCTTTTGTTATGTAATGGGTATCTGAGGAAACTTGGTTGGTTTTAAGGATTACTTTTATGTGTTTTAGAATGTAATTATTTATTGTACTGTTTGTTTCTCTTAAAAAGCTAATAAATAAATAAGAAAAAAATAAATATATAATATGTAGGTACGTAAAATATTTGCAATATATTTTTTTGCTAACGCTACGCGATCTGTAACGACGTTTAATTTCCGTTTCACTCCAACATGACATTAACGGATTGATATTAAATGACATTGATTTATCCGGGAAATGGGCCATATGACGTATATAGTGTATTCACGTCATAACGGTTTCTTTTATAAGTTGTATTTATTAGTAAAGAGAGAATATTTATTAGTACTAAACTACACCCCATTCAATTCTTCTCCTGGATATATATATCTATTATAGTCATACTATCACATCTATTAATTTTATCAAAATCGATTCAGTTTAGCTCTGAAAATTAGTTTGATAAACATGCTTAAGCCTTCTTGACTTTTCACGAATATTTGACATTTTAAATAAAATTATCTTTTAAGGTTTCGGATTTTCGGATCATAATAATAACAGCGAAAATTAAATAATAATATTCCATGTTCAATTATAAAACTTATTAGAGTTATAAAAATGATCAAAATTAAAATTAACATATATTGTATGGTACTTTGGTGCCTTTTTTGAATTAATTTTGCTATTTTGTGGGTAGGCTATCTGTTGCAACTACATATATAATGCATTCAAGACATCTAAAACTTTAGTCTCTCCCGTGACCATGATTGCTGTAAAGCATTCGAAAAATTGGGAACCAAAAAACAAAATATATACGCGAAAAAATCCGAAAAGATAGTTTTGTTTAAAGTTCTTAAGCATATAATTATAATAACCGTTGTAGTGAACACATCCCTATACTATCTAACTTTAAAGACTTTCTACAATAAATCTGCTTGCTGCTCCTAATATTTCAATAGGTTATTTTTGTGAGTTTTCCCTATCCATTGGTTTCGGTGTGAAGCCCAACTTTCGTGACATTAATCTTTTTCCAATTTTCTTATTCAATTTGATTTTTCTGCCATTTTACCCCATTTTTCTACGATATTACTTTTATCCAAAGAACTTTTATAGTTTGGGATCAATGCCTTCGAAGAATAACTTTAGGCAAAGACCGGAAAAAACTTTTGGGTATAATAACGTTATAAAGGTCTCGATTATCATTTAGTCTTATGTAAGATAGATCTACATATAGCCGAGTTTTTTTAGTTACGAGTAAATATTTAACTATTTTAAAAATATGAAACGACAACTACGAGGCACCAATACTTTCAGTAGTGCCAAATTATTTAAAATATTAAAAGTCGGTCAAGTGCGAGTCGAATTCGCACTCAAAGGGTTCCGTGTCGTTGTACATGTACTGTTTATTAATATGACTTTTACTCTATGTATGTATGTGGTATATTAACTTCGATGATCGATTACGAACGTTAAAAAAAAATTTCTTGTATTTTTATTTATTTTTATTATTTGATGTTATAGCGGCAATAGAAATACATACTTTGTGAAAATTTCAACTCTACCTATGACGGTTCATGAGATACAGCTCTCTGACAAACGGACAGCGGAGGTTTAGTAATAGTTCCGTTGGCACCCTTCGAGTACGGAATATTATATCACATAATAAACCCATTAGTAACAATAAATGCTTATAAATATAAACTAACCTACTCATTCTCTTCACAGGATGGGACATTCTCCCTCGCTGATTTTACTGACGCTTACCAAGAAAACGAAGTACAGCGCGTTATCCGCGCATATGAGAACTCGATCTCTATTGACATACACTGCTCGACCGGTGGCGGTGAGTGGCAGAAGTTGCCCGACATGCCATTCGTCAAACATTGCAAGATAAGGGTAAATCCCACGGACATTCTCGACTCTGGCTCTCAAGCCATCAAGGACTTTATCGGTAAGTACTAGAATACTTCTATCCAAGATTCCGAAATAAAAGCTGGTCATTTTTATGTAAAAAGCTCTATATTTGCAATAATAAAATAATATTAAATGTAAATATTAACTTTAGCTGACATCCGAGCCTCAATGTTCGTTCTTATTCATGAAATCCATTTCAAAACGACTTTTAGCACCAAATAATTGACTATAACATTAACAAATACACATACTCATGTACCTTTGCCCTTTTATTTTTAAATGGGTAAAGTAATCAGAAGTATGAAATACAAAAGAATTTTCATTGCATTTGCTATATATGGATATTGTACACTTGACAGACATACATACGAGTATATACTATAGTATATATTGTACATAAAAAATTGACTACTGAACAAAACCGTAAAATCAAATAATATACATAATATTATAGTCTATTAAATTAAAATCAACGTTATAGAATCATGAACGTACTAAACGAACAAGTTTTATTAGATTTACGTGAGCAAAAACAGTCAGTACTTCGACGTTGGATTTATCACCGCTTTTGATGTCCTGATATAGACGTGGTGGAACTGAATTTAGAGCGAAAATAAATTCTAGGAAAGTGTTATTTTTAGAAATAATCATACTACAGTTTATAAATGTCAAAGTGAATATTTGTTTGTGACTCGTATTTCGATTAAATTTCTTCTTCTGTATGTAATAAAAACTGGCCAAAAGTCCGTGGGATTTTCAATAAGTGGAAATATCTCAATATGTAGAGTATTTTGTTCACAAAATGAATTTTTTACATTTTCTCTCATTTTAGAGAAAAAATATTAATATCGTACCAATATTTCAGTGTTCCTATGAACAAATAGACAAAACATCCATTGCACAATTTGCATTATTCGTCGCCTTCTCTGCACAATCAGGATTGTTCCTCAACCTTTCAATCAGCGCAGTTAATCCGAAAGCAAAGCCCCCAGCAATTTTCACCCATTGTTTACTCTCATTGCTTTGCATATGAATACACCAATTTAAAGCTCACAACTTCTATACAACTATTTCAATATACGTGCACTAATGACGCCGCTTCTACAACTTGAATAGTTGAAAACACAAACTACGCCTAACTCAAAGAACAAATATTGGGCGATTTTTGATAGACTAATCAAAGCTTTAGCCACAACTCCATTTGGTATGGGAGCTTGCGAAATCGATTTTCGTACATAGCAAGCATAGTTTGGGCTTATAGATATTAATTGTCTAAGTAAAATTTTTGGTGCGTCTACCTCATCTGTTGGTCAGATTAGTGGCAGAGATGGGACGGAAAAGTATCATTCTCTTACTCTCCCTGTCCACTCTCTCTCTCTCTCTCTCTCTCTCTCTCTCTCTCTCTCTCTCTCTCTCTCTCTCTCTCTCTCTCTCTCTCTCACTCTTCCCTTCCTGTCTACCCCCCCCCCCCCCCTCTCCCCCTCCCCTTTTCCCTCCCCTCGTCTCGCCATTTCCCCTTTGCTCTTATATCCCATTAACAATAACGTGACATATTTTGTTACCATAATTAGGCCATATAAAGCATGAAATTTTTCATTGGTTGGATTCATCAATTAAGGTCAAAAAATATAAAATCGTTTCACTATTAACGTAAAAGAATAACAATTCAATGGACGAGCTTGATGTAGTTTGAATAGCGGCCATTAGTCCAGAGTCTAGAGCAAAAACATGTACAGGCCATATTCATTTATACGAATACATTATATAAAAGGTCTCTTTACGTTGAAAACTCTATATACTTTAATGGCGCCAGCAAAAGGGTATTCGCTTAAAAATAAATTACACCCATTTTATTCAAATATATTCGTTGTAATTGATAAGTCACAAAATATTAATCTAAAGGGATACATTTTTAAATAGAGTAGCTTCTTAACTAACATATTCTGTTTCGATCACTTTTCATATTATAATTTGTCTATTTTTTTTAAATTAAATTTAGGCATCGAACCCGAAATGGTAAGAGTAAGAGATATAAGAGTTGATTTTTCAACCATAAGATAAAAATTCAATCAATTTAATTCAATTTTCTTGTTCAGTTGGCTTCAAAGCGTGCCAGTTGAGCACAGATTAAAAGACACGGAGGAGATTGGTCGGTGAGATAAAAATACTCATTCCGTTGTATTTCTTCTGACAACATTTATTTAAAGTCAAAAATACATAAAATCTAATCACTGTAAAGAAATAACTAGAATAATATGGAAACAGTAAACTTAGAAACTACCCTATTATATTAGTACCAGACAGCGAAGTTGAAGCCAACAATACTCAGCCCGAGTTTATAACGAGTTGTAGGACACAATTTCATGCAATAAGAAAGTTTCACGTTTCAGAGCTCTGTCGTAGTCACTTACATACGTGGAATTACAAATTCCGTTAATTTGTAGAGTTTGAACTAAGTTAGTCTATGGTTGTATCGATCGGGATTTCTTTCAGCATAAGCTGTAAGCGTTAGCGATTATTTTTTTTTGTTTAGATTTCTACAATCAATATAGCTGATAGAGAATAAAAATGATATGGTCTGCTCTGCTCCATATCTAAATATTTTGAAATTAACTTATATAAACACTAGTGGCTCACCCTCGCTTTGCTCGGGTTCGTATCCCACGGGAACTGTAAAATTCCAGGATAAAAAGTATGTGCTATTCCAAACTATAATCTATCTCTGTGCCAAAATTTAGCTGCTCTGGTTTGATTGAGTAACAAGCATTCATCTATCCAAAAGTTTCGTATTTATATAGTACTAAGATAAGATGGAGGCGGAAGTTTGTGTGAGTATTTCTTACGTATTTCTTTGCGCTGTAAGGGCTTTTCAAATTTGCTTGCAACTAGTTGTTGTCTATAGCTGTACAGATCTTTATGATTACTTGTTTTCTATAAACTATATCAACATTGGAAAGCCAAGTTGGCTAAGGGGCGGAAAATTATAGTTTCCGTAACGAGAATTTGCATACATCGCAGAATTTTTTTTTAAGAAATTGAAATAACTATGGTTTCGTATCATGTCGAAAAGTTAATTTGATTACTAGATATAAATATTTATTGATAAAAAGTAAAGGTATACTTCTAAGAATTAAAACGCGTTACGCTTTATACTTCAGTCTCTAACAACAATTTCACGAGCGCTTTCCGCTCAGAGTGTAACTTTATTTCAATATAATAGATAACTTCGATAGCTACGAGTATAATATGTTAAAGTTTAAACTAAGCAATAAGTTGCTTACCTTAAGGAGTAGGTTAGGATTATTATTTATGTAATAACTGAGATGTTTTAAAGAAGTTTATAATACTTTTTATTTTGAATAAGGTTGTAATAGAAACCAAATATACAATTTTTGGAGGTATACTTGAGGAAGTGTGGATGGAAAATATATTTCGTATAAAACAATCATCTTACTTAGTACTTAAGGATTTGACAATTTAAATTTTTGAAAATTTAGAAAATTCCACCTTTGATCGATTCATTGAATTTATATGGAAAAGTAAAAATCTGATGTTTACAAAAGTCCTCATACGTGTTAAATTTAATATTTTAAGTTGTTTCGAAAAACATTTAAGTCTACAAGATTTATAAAATTATTTTGTAATTTAAAAATGTACAGCAAAGATATTTAGAGGGAAACCTACGAATAACTCACTCGTATTGAAGTAACGACGTACTCAACTCTAATAGCGTACGACCATTTTCCGTACAAGTGAACTCTGAACCAAAAAGCGTATGTTAGAACCGTTTATGCTCATAGAATTTGTATCGTACTTGAATTGCTTTCTGGTTTGTAATATAATGTTAGACTACTAACTTAAACCTATTCCGTTTTATTTGGCAATTTTCTTGAACACGGTCGTATCTTTAAGTAATAAGCTATAACTAAGAAAGTGAAGTCTTACAAATATTATAAATGTGAAAGTTTAGATGTATCGATGTTTGGATGGATGTTTGTTACTCAATCACGCCAGTATGGCTGAACGGTTCTGGATGAAATTTGGGACAGATATAGATTATAGTCTTAAATATGACAAAGACTACTTTTTATCCCGGAAAAATGTACAGTTCCCATGGGATAGTTTTGTTAAACTGACTTTCTCAATGTAGGTTATATTAGCTCGAGAGGCTTGCCAATTGGGAATCAAATGATATTCAAGAAAATATTTTTTTATTTGAAATCATATGATTGTATGACGAACATTTTCAATTATTTTTATTGGCGTGGCTTCTGTTGGTTGTATCAATACCAAAATTGGATATAAAGCTCTTAGAAATACTAAAGACCAAGCTTTACTTTTTTACTAATAATTAATGAATAACACTGTATAAAAGTAGTACAAATTAAGAATCTTTAGCGTTTGTAGTCAGCTTTATTTGCATTATTCCTTTTTGCGATAACTTTTAACAACTTTCTTCTTTGCAAGACCTTCTTATTCAAAGTTTATTATTTAATATGTCACTTACAATATAATATAAAATGAAGCTAAATATTAGTACAAAGAAATATCGCTCATGGTCCAGAATACAGACGCTATTTTTATTAAAGATTCCTTTACGCTCTTTGTGCACTTTTGTATTAAACTATAATAAGTATTTTCTCAATGGACTAACAGAACGGATTCAATTTATCTAGCATAAATTGCTTTAGAAAATGTCCACCAACAGAATAAATAGGTATGCTAAGAGACTAAGCATGTCTGTTTTTATATTATTTTAAAACATTATTGTTTGGCTTCATGTTTAGTTCTGTGACGCTCTGTCTATACTATTCTTTAGTCTGTGTTAAATTCATGTAACTATTCCAGCTTGGAGGCGTAACAAACAAACAAACATACATACACACTTTGGCATATACATATATTAAGTCAGTAAAAACTAATAAACTATCACAGATACTCTTAGTGCTACAGAGACTTCGCCATACTCTGACATTTAATATATGTAGTATGTATAGTACAGCAGTAACTGAATTACACCTTTGAAGGTATACGTGAGTGACCTAAATTGTTTTGCGAAGCTATTAGCCTGGCCTATCCTAGGCAATCTAATAAGCGACAAACTCGAAGCACCTTAATTGCTATGATGGAATTTTACGGGGCACTAAAAATTTTGCTTCGTAATTAATTTGTCGTATGCGAATTTTGAGTGGGTTTTTTTTCTTAAGATTTAACAAAAAGAAGAATAATAGGAGAATAATAAGAAAAGAAAGAAGGGAAAGAAGGGAAGAAAGGGATGAAACAACATTGATAATATAAAGAGATCCCAGTAGGGTTAAAGAAACTTCATACAAAAAAAATATCAAAAGCAGTCATGACATGCCGACAGAAGTGAGAACTTAAAACTAAAAAGAAAAAGTTGTTATTTTTGAATATTCAAATTAATTGTTTGATTTTAAATTAACGTTTGTAAATTAAAACTGTTTATATTTATCTGGTTTTGACATCTATCGGCACTCTGGGTGTTAGCGTTAACACGTCACGTGACCATGTCGATGACGACTTACATGAATTTACTCCCCATCCACACCTGCTAAAAGTTTTACTTTAAAAAATGTAATTTACATTCCATTAAAACAATACCCTAATCTTATTTGCATTATGAGAAAAGAAGAAATATTTCTGAGAATAACATTATCTCGCCGTCGGTGGAAAGCTCTAATGAATCCCAGAGGAAAAGTTTCAAGTGAACATTTACAAAACCCTCTATATAACATTTTCTACGATTAAAGACTCAATTGTGAATTTCGCTAACCGTGCTTTAGTGCGTATAATTTTTAAAGCTTTTATAAAGTTGGAAAATTTTAAATTGACTGGCTTTTATTACGTACCAATTAACAGTTTTGATTTAACTTAACCTAATTTATTCAATTTTTTGGTATTTCTGTGAAAGAACCCAAAGTTTGTAGCTTAAACTCTTATAAGGATTTAATTATTAGCTCTAATTCTTGTAGTGTTGGGTTAATATAAAAAATCCATATCCGAATGATGATTAGTAACAATAATGAATAACGCTATATACCTACTTAAGTCTAATCGCATCTTATAATATCGATAATATAATCGACATATACATACATATGTAAGTCTAATCTCTTGAAAGCCCAAGGGAAATGAGTTCAAGCCCTGGTCTCCCAACTGTGATTATCATGAAAAAATGGATTGTGAGGAAACCTACATTTCAATATTCTAGTTTTCGTTAAGTATACGATGTCTGCCAATTTATAATTTGCCAGTGTGTTGGATTATGGTATATTCCCTTCAAACCACTGCCTCGGTGGTGTAGTGGCTAGCATGTACGGCTGCACACTCGGAGGTCCTGGGTTCGAGTCCCGGGTCGGGCCAAGTTTAGTTATTGAGTCTTTCTGTATAGTAAGTCTCAGTAACAGCCCGGAGTTGGGAACTTGACGGTTCACCCCCGTGCCTCGGAGAGCACGTAAAGCCGTCGGTCCTGCGCCTTAACTCTCACCGGTCGTGTCGAGTAGTCGTCCCACCGGAGTATGAGATGACAGGAATAGAGAGTGCACCTGAGTCTGCGCGTACAATTGAACACTATAATATCTCCTGCGCAGTTGGCTAGTCTCAATAAGATTGGCCGCCGTAGCCGGAATCTGCTAGGAGAACATCAACATTCCCTTCATATTGAAGGGAGTTGCAAAAAAAAATTATTTAAATAATTAATTTAAACATCATATATGTAATGAAATACTTACTATATATTTATATAAATCCACTATAATCCTCTCTCATATTGAATGGAAACCTATGCCCAGCAGTGGAACCTTAAAAAAATTTTGAATACAAAATAGGTATTTTTATACGTCATTAATTGTAATTTTTTTCCACAGCATACTTGGACCCATACATCGTGCCAGCTAGCTTGGAACAGCTCCTGGTATCTAGCGACGTGGTTGGCAACATACGGTTCAGCCACCCCACTCTATACGTATTTCCTGGTGGCCAGGGTGATGCCGCTTTGTTTGGCATCAACGGATTCAACATGCTAGGTGAGTCTCTTCTTCCACGTTGTTATAAGTTAAAATTATTTTTTTTTTCTGTATGTTTCAAGCAAGTTTTATACTTAAATATAACTTAATAATATATAGTAAAAAAAGTAATTTATAATAAGAAGTGTTAAAGTTGACAATATGTAACAAAGCTTAGAACACTAGCTTAGTTAGCGAAAACGTAGGTATATAGAAGGTCAAAGCATTGTCGTTTTTAACCCAGACCCTACTTAATATGTATGGAGCTTCTGTATACCTCTAAAGGCCATTTAGCATTAAAAGATCATCAAAAACTAGTATTAGAAAACATAAATCCTACCAAAAACCTAGACCGTCGTATCATGGTAGCAATAAAATCAAAATGATTAACGACGAATTTGTAAAAAGCCTTGAATCACGATATAATACAGTAATAAAGTCTGAAACATAAAATGGTCAAAAGTAATTTGATGTCTTGAAAAATAATGGTTCGAACTAACATTCTTCTTGGCGTCATTCCAACACTCGCCAAGGTTAAAGCCCGCCGGAATTGCTGATTTAAATTTCTTTTAAAGATTTTTCTTTTGTAATTTTAACCTACTTCCATAGAAATGAAAAGTCTTATCGCTGTCATAGTAACTCCAAGCAACTGTGCCACTGCCTCCAAACAATTGAAAGAAGGTTTTATACGTTTCACGTTTACACAAAAGAAGATACTAACTGGCTAATTAGCTGGTATCTTAGTAAGAAAAGTAAAAGTTCTCTTATTTCTTTAAACACTACCGCCGTCTACATCTATTTCTACAATATATCGTTGTAACTCTATTAAACAGATATCTATTTAGGCAATTTAAGACATCAAAAAAATAAGGACGGAACACTTATAACCTGAAAAAACACGTCTTAGTCAAAGTCACAAGTTACAACAGGTCCAAAAAGTCGGCACTTGGCTAAGTTTGGCGTTGAGCCAGACATGAGACGAAAAAAAAACAAGCTCTTCAGCGATTAACTGAAGCGATGCACGTTTTAGCCTTTTCGGTATTATTTTCGAATCATAGTTTCATGTGATATTTTGAACTGTACCTTTGTTTATTAGGGCTTAGTGAAACACTAAATGAGTGCTCCTACTAAAACTATTTGGTCAGCAAAAACATTAAAACGAATTTTGAACAAACTAAAAATGAATTATTCTTTACTTAGGTACTTTTCTTTAAATATGACCTCAACGGATCCCTCTTAGATATTCGGAAAAACCCTTTTTTGAACTCGGTTTTAATCTTAAATACTTGTTGTAGATACCTAGGTATAATAGGCAACTTATTTACGCATTGTTTTCGAGGAAGCTCTTAAAAAGATTGGCAGTTCAGACGAAGTCGATGAACTAGTATTGTAATATGCATTGTTGTCTCGAATTATTCTGCGCTATTAGTCGCTAGCATTGTTGGTGCATTTTAAACCCTTTCGGTAGTTACGTCGGAGATTGCCCTTTTGTTCATATTTGGCTGACAGCCAGCAGAAACTCATGCCTGTGTTAGGCGTTGAAAATTCAACATATATTTCCTCCTACGTTTTCGTGTAGTGGAACTATAATTTATTAACTACGATGACTGTTAGATGGCTGTGAAAATAATAGAGCATTTGTTTGTTTGCATGTATGAATATAATCTCTGAAACTACTAAATTTGTGGTAAAATTCTTTCAATGATAGAGGCTATACTTTTTATAAGTAGCATTTTCATCGACGTACTCGTATGTTCAAATTGATTTTTTATTTGTCTTAGAAATGTATGGATTTGTTATACCAGTGTAAGGTTGCATTTTTATATATTGAGCGGTATAATGGAAAATAATATATTTGATTAATTTGTAATGATTTATGTATATGGCATTTAGTTATGTGACCTTGGTCGATAGGAATGTGTTTAAAAAAAATAAAAAAGGGCGCAGATATTAATTTGTTTTCCCGCGCTTTAGCACAGAGATGTCGGTGCCACCATATAGTGACTAGTCACGAATTGTTTGTAATACTGAAAATTATGATTATAAATTATGTAACTCACTGATGATTATAAAAGTACTGAATATAAGAATATAAGCAAGGAGTATCTCGAAGTTTTATTAGGGATCCTACACGAGGATGTTTTATAGAATAGCTAAAAAATGTCCCAAAAACATTTTTGATTTTTAATTTGTAATTGTATCCACTGAAACCTCTTCACTCAGAACAATGTATACGTTATTTTACGTATTTTCTTAATGTTATAATCGGCGTGTGATATTTTGTAAATAAAAAAAAAATATTTTTATACGTGAAGCACATTCACTCGAAATTCGATACTCAGGGAGAGTGCTCTTAGCTCCTGACGTTTAAGTGACCCTTCGCTGTATCCATATTCACCTTTAACATTTTTTTCTTATTTCATACAGCATTCATAAGATATTATAATTATAAAAATTAATTATTTTTTTGAATATTATACCGAACTTCTGAATGTCAAATGTCCAAATAAAAAAGGGTTACATAATCTATGTCCAAATACAAATAGATACAGATCAAAACAAACATCTGTCAAAATAAAATTATGCATTCAAATTAAACTACCTTTTATTTTTATTAGTTATTTACTATATTTTCATAATTAAAAGAAAAGGAAGACATTTTACTTTTCATTACGTTGGTACTACATATATTTCTATTACTCTATAGTTTCGTAAATCGTTTTGGGGAAGAAATATACACTTTATAAAAATAATAAAAATCCTTTTATAATTATAAAATAAGTACGTCTTTTTCCTTGCTGGGGGATGGACAAATGTCTCTGACTGTATAATACTACCTTCGTTCGTCAACCTGTTTCCATATTTTTAATTCTCTTTATACGCAATCGGGTTTTTTTGTACTTATTAAATTTTCTATTAATAGCTGTATAAATTATTATTTTATTATGATTTTTTTATCCGGTTAGCCAGTTTGAATTTTTTTACAAATCTGCCATACCAAATTCTTTATAAGCATAACGTAAGTCAACGTATACATACATCCCTTTATTTTGACATCCCACTCAATAAGATTTATAAGAAAAAAAAATCAATACGTATATAGGTTCCAGATATCCACTATTTAGATTTTTAATAGTATAGGTACTTATGATAGAATATATCAAGATCATTCTAACAACATATAAATAATTTAAAATCCGTTTAGCCGTTTAGTAATTAAGAGGGAACATAAGAACAGACACTCATACATACATACTACAGTACATGTCAAACATCTAATCGGAATCCACCTTTGGCATTTGCGGGATTTGCAGCAAAAATAATTATATACAAAACGCAGTGATTTGATTTAGTTACTATTCTTTTAAAAGCATGCAATAAAACATAAAACGTCAAACACAGAGTTTAATTAATCCAGTATAGGCATCTTTTATAGCGAAATATAAACAAAAACTTTCTCGGCCCATTTCCCAGTGTATTCCGGAAGCAAACATAGGAAAGCGGATCGAACGTCATTCAGACCAATTTATTTTTCCATCTACCACGGGCACGGAACATGAAATATGTATAAGCAGCATCAACGAAGTTTAACATTTCGCACATGACTAGCTACACACTACACAACTATTACTGTTATTACTTTAGTATTACTATATAATTCATCCTAATTAGCTATATCATCACAAGACTTATTGTAAAATATTTTTTATTTAATTTACTTTGATATTTACACATTATTTGAAATTTGTACGCATTATAAGGAAAAGACAACAGTTTTTTTTTTTATTTACAAGCTATTATTTAACTTTATTCTTCAATCTAGTGATTTTGTTCTAAGTCTGAGAAGAAAAGAGAGCTCATTTTGTTCAAAATGTTTCGAGTATCTATGAATATGGATTCAATATTGGCGTTTATCGCTCAAAAGCTGTCGAATCAAAAGACCCAATTTATATGCTAAGCGGATATTAAGGATGAAATGTATTAAATACTAATAATTATTCTATTGCTTAATTATGAGTTAAAGTTATAATACACTTAATCAGTACATGTTAACACATTTTCGACGACACGTTTGGCTCAGTTTGTAGTGACCCTACTTATTGTACCAGCTGTCGTGGGTTCGAGTCCCGCTTTAGGCATTAATTTGTGTAATGAGCACGAATGTTTGTACTTCAGCCATGGATGTTTATATTTATAATATATACATATGTATGTATTTAAAGTTATGTATATGTAGTGTATGAATTATCTGGTATCTATAACACACGCCTCGTAGCTTACCATGGAACTAGATGGTGCTGTGTATGAAAGTCCCAACATATTTTTTTTTTTCAATTACCTAGCAATAAGAATAATATCAGAATTTTATATAAAAAATAATATTGAATTGTTTGGAAAAAAACGAAAACTTAAATGCGCAAATAGCATTACTCGATAGGATTTTTTACATTACGTATTATCGAATAAGACTGTGAATCTCATGTATTTTGACAATGGTAAAATGCAAAGAACAGAATAAAATCAAGTATTTCAAGTACTAGTAAGAAATAAGAATGTAGAATTAACTTGGTACAAGTTTTTTTTTTTTAATGATGCATTGGAGTCTCGGTCAATTTTCTTTTGCTAAAAAAAAGTTAAATAAAATGTAACAAAAAAAATGCCTTTTGCGTGTATGATGTTTGACGAAATTTTAATTTCAATTGAATTTGTATTTGACAAATGTACTTTTGATTATTTATCTTAAGTTTTTATTGAAATTACCTTAATGACACGTTTCAAAATAATTATTTTTTAATGTCCAAAAAGATTCTCTATTTATTTTTTACGGTTATCTATGAACATGCCGCCTTTTTTTCGAATTGACAATGACCAAGAACATAAACATGTACATGACATTAAGTTCAAGGCAAATGTCAAAGGTTATGTTTACAAAAATTCTGACTTTGTTCTTTTTAAGTACTATTTATTTAAGTAATTTTAAATCAGCACGAAATAATGAGTGTAAAATACTACGCTATTAACGCTAAATAAGATTGGTCATGATATCATGACCATGTTAATAATATTAATTTATATAACAAAATACGATAAAGACTAATTTAGATATATAATTTAGAAAATCAATAGTTTGCTTATAAATTTTCTAAAAATTCGGTATGCTACAAACGTTTATGTATTTAATATTTGACATATTTAATTTAATCCCCATAAATTTTCATTTATTCCAGCTACAAATTAATTAAAATTTCCAATACTGCAGATTGAATGTTGTTTTAAAATTATTTCGCTTCATCGGAAACCGCAACATGATTTGTGAGGCATGCTCATTAAAAATAGTAATACAGTAAACAGGTATATTTATCATTTGGTATATTGTTTGTTAATGGTGTGCAATATTGCAATGAGACTGCATAATATTTATCATTGTTTTATTAAGAAGATCTGATTGTATTTACCAATTTACCACACAAACAAGCAGTTCTCATGAACCATCTATGAGCTGATTGTATAGAAATTTAATATTTAAGAAATAAAAACAATGAAGAAGATAATTTTAGTAATTGAATTAAAACAAAAATTATGTATAAAATCATTTTAAATACACAAACATACATGCTACATCTATCTTGTCCGTCAACCCGCTCTTGGCCTGAGTGGTGGACTATGGCCTGATCCCCCTTGTATTAAAGGGAGGCCCGTGCCCAGCAGTGGGACGTTAAAAAGGGCTGAATACATACACATGTATCTAAATCAGGATTAGGTTTATCGAGTGAATGCTTATTTTACAATGCATAGTTGTAAAGCTGAATATACATAGCTGTGACCTTTAACTATATCAAGCTAATATTACTAATTTTACTAACTTTTGTTAAAATACATACAACTTGTGAGAGGAAAAATCCATAAAAAAATATTTTATATATTAGTATTATACCTATTTAGTCCGCATAAAAGATAGCTTGCCTTCATTTCAAGAAATCAAATAAATGATGATTAGATTTTAACATTTAAGTTAAGGAATGGAATGAAAGGAATGCGAGTAAATTTCTAGTTGTTAACTGTATCTGTAATTATAAATAATAATTAATATTTAATTAAGTATGTATGATTTTGTAGTTATTTCAGGGTTTTATTGTTATTTTTACAATGCAAATCAAACCTAAGCAATCATTAAAAAGTCAACTTGACATTTTTTTTATGTTTTCACCCACAAAATTGAAAATGAAATTTAAAATTAAAAATAATCCTAATTAACCTAACATATGTTTACTCCAGGTTATAGTCTATCATGTACTAAATTTCCTTCAAATCTGTCCAGCCATTTCAAAGAGAAAGAGTATCAAACAAACACATACAAACACATTTATAATAGTTGTCTAACAAATAATTCAAGTGTCATAAACCATTTTTATGATGGTAACACAAAACACTTTACCTGTTTCTTCAGAGAAGTTTGTTAATTCATACTTATATCCATACTAATATTATAAATGTGAAAGTGTGTTTGTTTGTTTGCTCGTTTGTTTGTCCTTCTTTCGCGTCGAAACGGAGTGACCGATTGGCGTGATTTGTGTGAGGAGATAGTTGGGAGGGCTGAAGAGTGAGTGACATAGACTACTTTTTACCGCGGGATATTATCTAATACCCATGGGAAAACGCATTATAATACAACCCACAACAACATATAATACCTATACAATATGTAATATATATTGTATAGTCTATCTATTCCATACTAACCATGAAAACGTATGTACATAGTCATAAATAAACAATTTAATTCTACTTTCTTAGATTTACGCGAATATTTGACATTTTAAATAAAACTTATCTTTTCGGATTTATTTGGATTTTTGTTTTGGGAAACAAAATTTAATTCTACGTTTAAGTAACATACATTATTTCACGTTTCAGTTGACGGCGGATTTTCACGTAAGGCTTGCTGGTGGGATTTTGCACGACACTTGGACAGACTAGATGCAGTCCTCTTCACTCGGCTCAATAACTGCTCAGCCTCCGGTATGGCATCGGTGCTACATCGTAAGGCCACTGCGAGCGTATATCCCCAGATTGGACACTTCTTCTGTAACCTTGAAGTGAGTAAATATTATATGTTTATTAATTTGAAAATTTCGAATTATATAGAAAAAAGGCTAAATCGATTTTGATGAAAACTAAAAAAAAAAATTTTTAGACAAATATTAAAATTATTGCTAAAGCCAAAAGGTCGCTTAGAAAATATATATTGAACATTGGATAAGTCCCTAGAAATACTTCCTTTTGTATTAACCTAAATATACGCAGGTAGCATTTGCACTAGGAATTTGTCTTCGGCATGCACATTGTAAAACCTACATTAAAAGACATTAATTTTTGCGCTTATGTGGGACTCTTAATTATTAAGGAGTAGGTCTTAAGTCTAATAAAATCCTAAGTAATAATGTTCTAATGGAGTGTCGTGGGGTAATTTTCGTACTTGGCCACAACGTATATAATATACCTACCTTAAATGTATCGTAATTAGGATTCATCTAATATTTTCTTAGATTTACGCGAAAGTTTGACATTATTAAATAAAACTATCTTTTCGGATTATTTCGCGGATTTATTTTGATTTTTGGTTCCCGACGTTTCGAATGCTTTACAGCATCCATGGTCACGGGAGAGACTGAGGTGTTACATGTCTTGAATGTATAGTTGTTACAGACAGCCTACCCACAATTAACAAAATGAAAGTTGCACCAATTACATTACAATATTTTTTAACTTTAAACATTTTTATAATTTTATAATTTTAATTATAATTGAATATGGAAAATTATTTATTTAATTTTTGCTATTATTTTTATAATTATTACAATTTTAAAAATATTAATTAGTAATCTATATTTAGTGTTGCCATTATTATATTTATAACCATAAAGAAAAATATAAAATAGTATTAATTATTTAAGCCATATAATTGTTCTATGTGTAATTTAAAAAGTTAAAATTAATTAAGGATAATAATTTTAATTTAGTTTGCTATTATTTAAAAAAAAATTTTTTTTTTATAAAATTATAAAAATGTTTAAAGTTAAAAAATATTGTAATGTAATTGGTGCAACTTTCATTTTGTTAATTGTGGGTAGGCTGCCTGTAACAACTATACCTTCGAGACATGTAACACCTCAGTCTCTCCCGTGACCATGGATGCTGTAAAGCATCCGAAACGTCGGGAACCAAAAATCAAAATAAATCCGCGAAATAATCCGAAAAGATAGTTTTATTTAATAGGATTCATCTAAGCAAACGCGAGATTTGCGGTGTTTTTTTTTATTATAATTAGACTTGTAACTTTTCCATTAACAACATGTATTTAAAGATATTAAATAAGAAAGTTTAATGTGAAATTTTATTACTATTCTTCGTAGCTTAACTCACACAGTATGTAGGTATGTCCTTTTTTTGTTTTTTAATGTTGGGAAATGCATTTACGCATACCACCTGTATACATACAGGTGGTTATATGGGACTCACCGGCTAGAAAAACCAGTACTACTCACTAAAACCCATCGAAACCTCCCCTGTCTTAATAGTGTCGCAGGATCGCTTACGCACTCAACTACGACGCCCCAGAGAAACAAACTACAACTACCACGGGGTTGCTCCAAATTCCACTCTGCTATCGGAGAAGTACCAGGAACAACCCGCTTGGTACACTGCCCACCAAAGTGGGCGTTTCTTGTGTGGCGTAGTGATTATTATATAGTATAAAATTAGACAACTCATAGAATGTAGTGTAGTAATAAATGGATCTTCGAACTGTAAACATCTAATCGTATTAATTACCTAGTCCCCTCCTTACACTTGGCTTCGCGCCCGGCTGTATTGCCGGGCACTACTGAGCACCCCCACCACGACAAGGTGAACGCACATTAGGGGGGATGTAGATATGTCTTAACCTAATCCCTCACCATGTCAAATTGTCGTCGTCATCTCAAAATGTGTCACCGATATTTGAAAGTGCTACTAAACTATACATAATTGTGCGCTACAATATCTAATGCGCAGATAGCTAGTAAGGTTGGATGCTGTGGCCGAAATCGATCGGGAGGATATAATTATTATTAAATCAAAACCTATACAAAATTCCAGGAACGTCGCTCTCTCGCCAGTCCCGATGGCGACAAAGACGCAGACCCTCTGCTGGTCTCACTGCTACAAACAGGTTCAGACATGATGACCGATCTCCGGCATATAAACCTGAAACCACAACACTGCTACAGAAGTCCCGAGCCTATTAATTTATATCATAAAGTTGGCCATGGTAAGATTTTTTAAAATATATCTGTACTAATATTATAGGCACTTATTTTTTGTTTGTTTGCTTGTTTGTTTGTTTGTTTGTTGGAACGCGCTAATCTCATGAACTACTAATCCGAATTGAAAAATTCTTTTTGCATTAGATAAGCCCGTTTATTGAGGAAGGCTATACTATTGGGTAGTAGCATGATGTGTACATTATATATATATATATATATATATATATATATATATATATATATATATATATATATATATATATACACACACACACACACACATCATGCTACTACCCAAGGGGGCGGAGCAGTAATATAATATATAGTCTATCTATTCCTTACATTTCATTTATTTTTTAATTATATTATTATAACTTAAACTTATGCGAAATATTTAAATAAAAATATTTTTTCTAACAACATATTGTTTTCTGTTTTCAGGAACCTTAGATATGTATGTACTAAATCCGTCCAAGGACTCCAAATACGTTAGAGAATTTCTCAAAAGATGGCACAATAGTGAACAAAAACTTTTTGAAGGCGCGAGTATATCAGGACAGTTCAATTTTCCAATTCCAAATTTAGTTTCAATATGTGCACTTCTAGTATGGCGACCAGCGAATCCAGACGATACAATAACTAGAATAATGTTCCCTGGATCAACTCCTCAACACAAAATATTTGAAGGACTTGAACGGCTAAGGCATTTAGAATTCTTACAACATCCCACATATACAGGACGACAAATGGCGCCAGTCCCAACTGTACCTGTAACGACCTCGACTACAGTTACAAGAACCACTAAACCTATTACAACAAAAACTATCAAAGAAAAGACCTCTCTTATAGAGAAAAAAGAAGAAAAATTAATAGAACAAGAATCTAAATTAGTAAAAGATGAAACAGATTCTAAAAATATCTTAGACAATAAGCTACTTAGTGAATTAGTAGATGGAGAAGAGAAGAGAATTGAATCAGTTTTACAAGAAGCCATTACTGCCAGAGTAGATACTAAGTTAGATGATAAGTTTGCTCAATACGAGAGCACTGTGGTAGACGGCCTGCCGAAAAAAAAAGACGTGAAGAAAAAGGCTGTGGATAAGAAAACAAAACGTGTCGAAAAGACTGATGATATTAAAGACTCTTTATACAAAAGCACTGATTTGAAGAAATCTGAAACTGATAGTAAAACAAAACCTGAAATAAAGAAGAAGCCAGAAAAATTAAAAATGGAAACTATGACTTCAACAGTAAGTAAAAGTAAAGTAAGCCAAAGGATGGCTAGGACAACTGAGAAAAAGACCACTTCAACAATAATTGACAAAAGAGATGATAAAAAATCTCCTCCCACAACACCAAAGAAAACAATAGACACAAAAACACCTACAAGTATAGTAAAAGATAAAATAAAATCAAAAACAAGGAAATTGAGTCCAGGCAGCACTCCAGC
The DNA here is from genome assembly GCA_951806755.1 of Brenthis hecate. Classification (NCBI taxonomy): domain Eukaryota; kingdom Metazoa; phylum Arthropoda; class Insecta; order Lepidoptera; family Nymphalidae; genus Brenthis; species Brenthis hecate. The sequence continues at coordinate 20,723,299 of OX638253.1, forward strand.
CAAAAGTATGAAAGAAGCAAATAATAGAAGAGTTGCTGAATCAAAATACAAACAAGTTTCACCAAAGCGGGATGTTACACAGAAAACTTTAGATAAGAAAGAAACGAAAACAAAACGAGAGCCTATTTCTCGAAGACCAAGACCTTTAGCATCACCTATTAAAGGAATGAAAGGCTTAAAAAGTCCTACGAAATCGATGAAAACAATTAAGTCAGACACCTCAAAATTAAAAGGTTTACAAAGAGTAAATTATGAGGATATTTTAAAAGAAGCTAAAAAATCAGATGAAGAAACATCTAGATCACTTGATGACATTAAACAGCAAGAGTTAGATGAAAGAGAAGAACAAGAAATTGTAAGAGAAATTGAAGCAGTATTTAATAGAGATAGCGAAGCTGAGGAGAAAATCGAATTTGTCGGCAGATCTGATATTGAAAAGATCACTTGTTTATTAGACGATGCCAAAACTGAAACCACCGCTGATGGTGAATTTGAAGAAGAATATCTTATTATTGAAAAAGAAGAAGTAGATCAATATACAGAAGAATCAATTGCTGATAGAGAAAGCAGTCATGAAAAAGAAGATGAATTACAAAAACATTTAAAAGACAAAGAAGAATCCGAAAAAAGGAAAACAGATAAGGACGATCAATTTGAGCGAGTAGATGACAAGGTAAAACTTGAAAAAGTTACCGATAAAGAAGCGGAATCTAAAGAGCAATCGGTGAGTGTAGAAGAAAAACAAGATGTAAGCAGTGAAAAGAAAACATCTGAGAGTAAAAGTGGTATGATTAAACCTAAAGATTCCCTTGAAAATATTATCCAAGAATCACATCCAGATGAAAAAGTGTCTACTACTATAGAGTCTGGTGCAACTACTGCACCAACTCTTCCTGAGGATGAACGTATTCCATTAGATGATATAAAAGAGGACCAACACGTTGAAGAGAAACATGTTAAGGAAGAAACTAAAGAAGTAATTCCTCCACGAACTCTCATTGATACACAAAAATTCATTTTATCGGAGAAAAGTCCTAGAATTGCGCCTCTTCCCGGACCCATAAGAGAAATAGTAAAAACTCCAGATGAAGTCGCTGATTTACCGTTGCATGAAGAAGTTGACTATCGTACTTATGAAGAAAAGAAAACACCACTCGATGATGATTTCAAACAGAAATTAGATGTGAGCTTAGATCATGAAATGAAAATACCTAGCGACTTAGCTATTGTTGGAAAACATGCACCAATGCCATATAAAGAAACTAGTGCAATTCAAGATGATGTTATCATTAAAACTGTACGTCCGTCTCATGCAGAATTGGTAACAGTTACTCCTGGCTCGGCACCCGAGTCACCGATGTATCAAGATCATATGAAAGTTACACTTATGCAAGGGAAAGACTTAGAACCTGTAAAAGAATATGAGGATTCTGCTTTTGACTACGGACAATATACAGAAAAACTAAGAGAGACTCACATAACGACTATCGACTCGCCAATCAAAGAAGATGTGCTTGTTGTTGATGAAATTTCTACTATGCCCGAAAAAATACCCTCAATACCTGAAGATGTTGAAAAGGAAATAGAAGAAGCTCGCAAATTGGAATCTGTTGAAAAACCTCTACTAAGTCCAAAAGATGTCGAAAAGATAGTCGCAGACGTTGCTGAAGTATTGAAATCTGATAAAAGCCTGGAAGAACTAATAGCAGAAAAGTCACCAATTCTTCGGAAATCTCCTGATATATTTAGTAAAGTCTCTGAAGTCAGCACTATTGAAGCTGCAAAAACGTTCTTATATGAAGAACGAGACAAAATTATTAGTCAACAAGAAATTTCAGGAAGCGACATCGCATTACAAAAAAAATCGCAAAAAGAAATTTCTCCAGTACGATCAGTAACATCTGAAGATATAAGTGATGTATCTGATAAAACGGTTTTGAGTGAAGACAAAAAAATCAAAAGAGAAGTTAAAGACACAACGCAAACTAAAAGTCTCGATAAAGAAAAAGCTCAAATTAATGGATTTTCTGCAGAAATAACGCTGGCAACAGAGAAAGATGGGGTAAAAAAAGAAAAAGATGAAGTAGACACTCAAATTGAGAAAAGACTAAGTGTAACTTTAGACTCGGCTAAGACATTAGAAAAGCTTGAGGAAAAAATGGCTGATTTAAAGAGCAAAGAAGATCAAAACCTAATTGAAGTAGCCGAAAAAAATAAAATATTATCTGGTATAGATTTAATAACTACACACACCACAGCTAAAGTCAACGAACCAGATATTAAAGATAAGATTGTCATCGAACCATTTAGCCCTAAAATGGATATTTCACTCAGTGAAGCTCTTGAGAAAGAACTTGTTACTGAGGATAAAAAAAAGAAAAAAGAAAAAGTTAGTGAAACAGCGGAGGAAATAGCTAAATCGATACCGGATACGTTAAAGGAAACAATAAGTCCTGATTTAATACAAGATGTTAAAGATTCATCAAAACATCTGGTAGCTGATGTAAAAGACACTATACTCCCTATCGTTTCTGACAAACTTGATGCAAAGCAAGTAAGTTTAGACAAAGATACGAGGAAAATCTCTAAGGATGATGACAAACTCTTAAAAATTGATAGTAATGAAGGAAAGCAGGATAAATTGGAGGAGAAGAAAAAGGAAAGTAAATCTATGATAAGTAGTTTTATGAATAAATTTGATGAAAAAATAAGTAAAGCAAAAGGATTATTTACTAAAAAAAGTGACAAGTCTATTGAACATGAGGACACAGTTGTTAAAGCTGAAACCCAAAAACCAGAAGAAAAAATATTATCTCCTGAACAAATAAGTGAAACAGTGATAAGCACAGTCAAACCTTTCGAAAATTACATTATTGCGCTTATTTCTTCTCAAAGAGAAATTGAAGAAGTTCTTCGTGATTTTTCCGAATACGGGAAACCAGAGGAAAATGTCACAGTTAAAACTGAGAAAATGATTGTAGAACGAACTCAAATTGTACGAACTACTATAACACGAACAATAAAAACGAAATATGCAGATAGCTATGGAATTGTCAGAAAGTTAAGAACCATAACCGTGATCACAATATCTGATAGCCGTCCGGATGGTACAATTTCTACGGAGGTTGATGGAAATACCACTTTAACTGAATTAGACGATAAGGTCGCTGCAGAAGTAAGGAGATTTAATATAAAAGAAGATACGTCAACTCAAGAACAGATACAAGAAAAAAATATAATTCACAATGGTCGACAAATAGTCCAAAAAACTTGTACAAAAATAACAAAAGAATACGCAACTAATCAAATGAAATTAAGGAAAAAAGTAAAAACCACAGAAGAAATTATAAATACAATTTATTTCTCGGATAAAAATACAGAAACTGTTACAATAACAAGAGTATTATATGGCGATTATAATTCAGTAACACAAAGAATAACAAATGAAAAAGTACTAAAGGTAATAATTATGTCCACGAAACATATCAAAGACTTAAAACAAGAACTAGTAATTCATGACATATCTATAATACAAAACAAGTTAAATATATCCAAACCAAAGGATATTTCAGCGTCTTTAACATCGGACAAAGAACTAAGACAAACAAAAGAGAAACAGATGGAGTTAATATCTGATACAACTCAAGAAAAGGATATACGTGCATTCAAAGAAGAGCCTATTGCAAAACAAATTGACGTAAAGACGCCCAGTCCCGAAATAAAAGCAGAACCTAAACCTATCACTGAAAAGCCAGATAAAAAGGCACCTAGCCCTGTAGACGAGATCAAAGAAGAACCAGTCTATAAGAAACTTGACGAAAAAGCTCCCAGTTCTGTGAAAGAAAAAGAGCTTGCACTTGTTAGTAAAAAGACACACGAAAAGTCACATAGCCCTGAAGAGGAGATCAAAGATAAGAAATTTGACGTTATGGGGGCCAGGTCTGTCAAAGTATCAGAACCTAAGCCTGTCACTGAAAAACCAGATGACAAAGCCCCTAGCCCTGTAGAAAAGGTCAAGGAAAAGAAACTTGATATTAAGGAGCCCAGCCCTGTAAAAGAAATGGAACCAACAACTATCCCTAAAAAACCAGAGGAAAAGTCGCCTAGCCCTGTGGAGGAGGTAACAGACAAGAAACTTGACTTTAAGGAGCCCAGCCCCGTCAAAGAAACAAAACCTATGCCTATCACAGAAAAACTAGACGAAAAGGCGCCTAGTCCTGTAGAGGAGGTCAAAACAAAGAAACCTGACGAAAAGGAGCAAAGCCCTGTCAAAGAAACAGAACCTAAATCTATCACTGAAAAACTAAATAAAAAGACGCCTAGTCTTATAGAGGAGGTCAAGGAAAAGAAACTTGACGAAAAGCAGCCCAGTCCTGTCAAAGAAACTGAACCTAAGCCTGTCAGTGAAGAACACGATGAAAAGCCGCCTAGCCCTGTAGAGGTACTAAAAGACAAGAAAGTTGACGTTAAAGAGCCCAGTCCTATCAAAGAAACAGAACCTACGCCTATCAGTGAAAAACCAGATGAAAAGGCGCCCAGCCCTATTGACGAGCTCAAACACGAAATACTTGATGTCAAGGAGCCAAGCCCTCTCAAAGAAACAGAATCTAAACCTTTTACTGAGAAATCAGACGACAAGGTGCCTAGCCTAGTAGAGGAAGTCAAGAAAAAGAAACTTGACGTTAAGGAGCCAAGCCCTATCAAAGAAACAGAACCGATGCCTATTACTGAAAAACCAGATAAAAAGACGCCTAGTCTTGTAGAGGAGGTCAAGGAAAAGAAACGTGATGAAAAGGAGCCCAGCCCTGTTAAAGAAACAGAACCTAAACCTATTACTGAGAAATCAGACAAAATGGTGCCTAGCCCTGGAGAGGAGATCAAGGAAAAGAAAGTTGACGAAAAGGAGCCCAGCCCTGTCAAAGAAACTGAACCTAAGCCTGTCAGTGAAAAACCCGATGAAAAGGCCTCTAGCCCTGTAGAGGTGCTAAAAGACATGAAAGTTGACGTGAAAGAACCCAGTCCTATCAAAGAAACAGTACCTACGCCTATCAGTTATAAACCAGATGAAATGGCGCCCAGCCCTGTTGACGAGCTCAAAGACGAGATACTTGACGAAAAGGAGCCCAGCCCTGTCAAAGAAACAGAACTTAAACCTTTTACTGAGAAATCAGACGAAAAATTGCCTAGCCCTGTAGGGGAGATCAAGGAACAGAAACTTGACAAAAAGGAGCCCAGACCTGTCAAAGAAACTGAACCTAAGCCTGTCAGTGAAAAACCCGATGAAAAGGCCCCTAGCCCTGTAGAGGTGCTAAAAGACAAGAAAGTTGACGTTAAAGAGCCCAGTCCTATCAAAGAAACAGAACCTATGCCTATTAGTGAAAAACCAGATGAAAAGGCGCCCAGCCCTGTTGACGAGCTCAAAGACGAGATACTTGACGAAAAGGAGCCCAGCCCTGTCAAAGAAACAGAACCTAAACCTTTTACTGAGAAATTAGACGAAAAGGTGCCTAGCCCTGTAAAGGAGATCATGGGAAAAAAACTTGACGTTAAGGAGCCAAGCCCTATCAAAGAAACAGAACCGACACCTATCACTGAAAAACCAGATAAAAAGACGCCTAGTCCTATAGAGGAGGTCAAGGAAAAGAAAATTGACGAAAAGGTGCCCAGACCTGTCAAAGAAACTGAACCTAAGCCTGTCAGTGAAAAACACGATGAAAAGGCCCCTAGCCCTGTAGAGGTGCTAAAAGACAAGAAAGTTGACGTTAAAGAGCCCAGTCCTATCAAAGAAACAGAACCTATGCCTATTAGTGAAAAACCAGATGAAAAGGCGCCCAGCCCTGTTGACGAGCTCAAAGACGAGGTACTTGACGTCAAGGAGCCAAGCCCTCTCAAAGAAACGGAACCAAAACCTGTTACTGAGAAATCAGACGAAAAGGTGCCTAGCCCTGTAGAGGAGATCAATGAAAAGAAACTTGACGTTAAGGAGCCAAGCCCTGTTAAAGAAACTGAACCTAAGCCTGTCACTGAAAAACTCGATGAAAAGGCCCCAAGCCCTGTAGAGGTGCTAAAAGACACGAAAGTTGACGTGAAAGAGCCCAGTCCTATCAAAGAAACAGAACCTACGCCTATCAGTTATCAACCAGATGAAATGGCGCCCAGCCCTGTTGACGAGCTCAAAGACGAGATACTTGACGAAAAGGAGCCCAGCCCTGTCAAAGAAACAGAACCTAAACCTTTTACTGAGAAATTAGACGAAAAGGTGCCTAGCCCTGTAAAGGAGATCATGGGAAAAAAACTTGACGTTAAGGAGCCAAGCCCTATCAAAGAAACAGAACCGACGCCTATCACTGAAAAACCAGATAAGAAGACGCCTAGTCCTATAGAGGAGGTCAAGGAAAAGAAAATTGACGAAAAGGTGCCCAGCCCTGTCAAAGAAACTGAACCTAAGCCTGTCAGTGAAAAACACGATGAAAAGGCCCCTAGCCCTGTAGAGGTGCTAAAAGACAAGAAAGTTGACGTTAAAGAGCCCAGTCCTATCAAAGAAACAGAACCTACACCTATCAGTGAAAAACCAGATGAAAAGCCGCCCAGCCCTGTTGACGAGCTCAAAGACGAGGTACTTGACGTCAAGGAGCCAAGCCCTATCAAAAAACAGAACCGACGCCTATTACTGGAAAACCAGATAAAAAGACGCCTAGTCCTATAGAGGAGGTCAAGGAAAAGAAAATTGACGAAAAGGTGCCCAGCCCTGTCAAAGAAACTGAACCTAAGCCTGTCAGTGAAAAACACGATGAAAAGGCCCCTAGCCCTGTAGAGGTGCTAAAAGACAGGAAAGTTGACGTTAAAGAGCCCAGTCCTATCAAAGAAAAAGAACCTACACCTATCAGTGAAAAACCAGATGAAAAGCCGCCCAGCCCTGTTGACGAGCTCAAAGACGAGGTACTTGACGTCAAGGAGCCAAGCCCTATCAAAAAAACAGAACCGACGCCTATTACTGGAAAACCAGATAAAAAGACGCCTAGTCCTGTAGAGGAGTTCAAGGAAAAGAAACTTGACGGAAAGGAGCCCAGCCCTGTCAAAGAAACAGAATCTAAATCTATTACTGAGAAATCAGACAAAATGGTGCCTAGTCCTGGAGAGGAGATCAAGGAAAAGAAAGTTGACGTTAAGGAGCCAAGCCCTATCAAAGAAACAGAACGGACACCTATCACTGAAAAACGAGATAAAAAGACGCCTAGTCCTGTAGAGGAGATCAAAGAAAAGAAACTAGACGAAAAGGAGCCCAGCCCTGTCAAAGAAACTGTACCTAAGCCTGTCAGTGAAAAACCCGATGGAAAAGCCCCCAGCCCTGTAGAGGTGCTAACAGACAAGAAAGTTGACGTTAAAGAGCCCAGTCCTATCAAAGAAACAGAACCTACTCCTATCAGTGAAAAACCAGATCAAAAGGCCCCCAGCCCTGTTGACGAGCTAAAAGACGAGATACTTGACGTCAAGGAACCAAGCCCTCTCAAAGAAACGGAACCTAAACCTATTATTGAGAAATCAGACGAAAAGGTGCCTAGCCTAGTAGAGGAGATCAAGGAAAAGAAAGTTGACGTTAAGGAGCCAAGCCCTATCAAAGAAACAGAACCTACTTCCTATCAGTGAAAAACCAGATCAAACGGCCCCCAGCCCTGTTGACGAGCTCAAAGACGAGATACTTGACGTCAAGGAGCCAAGCCCTCTCAAAGAAACAGAACCTAAACCTATTATTGAGAAATCAGACGAAAAGGTGCCGAGCCTAGTAGAGGAGATCAAGGAAAAGAAACTTGACGTTGAGGAGCCAAGCCCTATCAAAGAAACAGAACCGACGCCTATCACTGAAAAACCAGATAAGAAGACGCCTAGTCCTATAGAGGAGGTCAAGGAAAAGAAAATTGTCGAAAAGGTGCCCAGCCCTGTCAAAGAAATTGAACCTAAGCCTGTCAGTGAAAAACACGATGAAAAGGCCCCTAGCCCTGTAGAGGTGTTAAAAGACAAGAAAGTTGACGTTAAAGAGCCCAGTCCTATCAAAGAAACAGAACCTACTCCTATCAGTGAAAAACCAGATCAAACGGCCCCCAGCCCTGTTGACGAGCTCAAAGACGAGATACTTGACGTCAAGGAGCCAAGCCCTCTCAAAGAAACAGAACCTAAACCTATTATTGAGAAATCAGACGAAAAGGTGCCTAGCCTAGTAGAGGAGATCAAGGAAAAGAAACTTGACGTTGAGGAGCCAAGCCCTATCAAAGAAACAGAACCGACGCCTATCACTGGAAAACCAGATAAAAAGACGCCTAGTCCTGTAGAGGGGATCAAAGAAAAGAAACTAGACGAAAAGGAGCCCAGCCCTGTCAAAGAAACTGTACCTAAGCCTGTTAGTGAAAAACCCGATGGAAAGGCCCCTAGCCCTGTAGAGGTGCTAAAAGACAAGAAAGTTGACGTTAAAGAGCCCAGTCCTAACAAAGAAACAGAACCTACTCCTATCAGTGAAAAACCAGATCAAAAGGCCCCCAGCCCTGTTGACGAGCTAAAAGACGAGATACTTGACGTCAAGGAACCAAGCCCTCTCAAAGAAACGGAACCTAAACCTATTATTGAGAAATCAGACGAAAAGGTGCCTAGCCTAGTAGAGGAGATCAAGGAAAAGAAACTTGACGTTGAGGAGCCAAGCCCTATCAAAGAAACAGAACCTACTCCTATCAGTGAAAAACCAGATCAAACGGCCCCCAGCCCTGTTGACGAGCTCAAAGACGAGATACTTGACGTCAAGGAGCCAAGCCCTCTCAAAGAAACAGAACCTAAACCTATTATTGAGAAATCAGACGAAAAGGTGCCTAGCCTAGTAGAGGAGATCAAGGAAAAGAAACTTGACGTTGAGGAGCCAAGCCCTATCAAAGAAACAGAACCGACGCCTATCACTGGAAAACCAGATAAAGAGACGCCTAGTCCTGTAGAGGAGATCAAAGAAAAGAAACTGGACGAAAAGCAGCCCAGCCCTGTCAAAGAAACTGTACCTAAGCCTGTCAGTGAAAAACCCGATGAAAAGGCCCCTAGCCCTGTAGAGGTGCTAAAAGACAAGAAAGTTGACGTTAAAGAGCCCAGTCCTATCAAAGAAACAGAACCTACTCCTATCAGTGAAAAACCAGATCAAACGGCCCCCAGCCCTGTTGACGAGCTCAAAGACGAGATACTTGACGTCAAGGAGCCAAGCCCTCTCAAAGAAACAGAACCTAAACCTATTATTGAGAAATCAGACGAAAAGGTGCCTAGCCTAGTAGAGGAGATCAAGGAAAAGAAACTTGACGTTGAGGAGCCAAGCCCTATCAAAGAAACAGAACCGACGCCTATCACTGGAAAACCAGATAAAAAGACGCCTAGTCCTGTAGAGGAGATCAAAGAAAAGAAACTAGACGAAAAGGAGCCCAGCCCTGTCAAAGAAACTGTACCTAAGCCTGTTAGTGAAAAACCCGATGAAAAGGCCCCTAGCCCTGTAGAGGTGCTAAAAGACAAGAAAGTTGACGTTAAAGAGCCCAGTCCTATCAAAGAAACAGAACCTACTCCTATCAGTGAAAAACCAGATCAAACGGCCCCCAGCCCTGTTGACGAGCTCAAAGACGAGATACTTGACGTCAAGGAGCCAAGCCATCTCAAAGAAACAGAACCTAAACCTATTATTGAGAAATCAGACGAAAAGGCGCCTAGCCTAGTAGAGGAGATCAAGGAAAAGAAACTTGACGTTGAGGAGCCAAGCCCTATCAAAGAAACAGAACCGACGCCTATCACTGGAAAACCAGATAAAGAGACGCCTAGTCCTGTAGAGGAGATCAAAGAAAAGAAACTGGACGAAAAGCAGCCCAGCCCTGTCAAAGAAACTGTACCTAAGCCTGTCAGTAAAACACCCGATGAAAAGGCCCCTAGCCCTGTAGAGGTGCTCAAAGACAAGAAAGTTGACGTTAAAGAGCCCAGTCCTATCAAAGAAACAGAACCTACTCCTATCAGTGAAAAACCAGATCAAAAGGCCCCCAGCCCTGTTGACGAGCTCAAAGTCGAGATACTTGACGTCAAGGAGCCAAGCCCTCTCAAAGAAACAGAACCTAAACCTATTACTGAGAAATCAGACGAAAAGGTGCCTAGCCTAGTAGAGGAGATCAAGGAAAAGAAACTTGACCTTGAGGAGCCAAGCCCTATCAAAGAAACAGAACCGACGCCTATCACTGGAAAACCAGATAAAGAGACGCCTAGTCCTGTAGAGGAGATCAAAGAAAAGAAACTAGACGAAAAGGAACCCAGCCCTGTCAAAGAAACTGTACCTAAGCCTGTCAGTGAAAAACCCGATGAAACGGCCCCTAGCCCTGTAGAGGTGCTAAAAGAAAAGAAAGTTGACGTTAAAGAGCCCAGTCCTATCAAAGAAACAGAACCTACGCCTATCAGTGAAAAACCAGATGAAAAGGCGCCCAGCCCTGTTGACGAGGTCAAAGACGAGGTACTTGACGTCAAGGATCTAAGCCCTCTCAAAGAAACGGAACCTAAACCTGTTACTGAGAAATCGGACGACAAAGTGCCTAGCCCTGTAGAGGAAGTCAAGGAAAAGAAACTTGACGTTAAGGAGCCAAGCCCTATCAAAGGAACAGAACCGACGCCTGTCACTGAAAAACCAGACAAGAAGACGCCTAGTCCTATAGAGGAGGTCAAGGAAAAGAAAATTGACGAAAAGGTGCCCAGCCCTGTCAAAGAAACTGAACCTAAGCCTGTCAGTGAAAAACACGATGAAAAGGCCCCTAGCCCTGTAGAGGTGCTAAAAGACAAGAAAGTTGACGTTAAAGAGCCCAGAATCCTACAAGAAACAGAACCTACTCCTATCAGTGAAAAACCAGATCAAAAGGCCCCCAGCCCTGTTGACGAGCTCAAAGTCGAGATACTTGACGTCAAGGAGCCAAGCCCTCTCAAAGAAACAGAACCTAAACCTATTACTGAGAAATCAGACGAAAAGGTGCCTAGCCTAGTAGAGGAGATCAAGGAAAAGAAACTTGACCTTGAGGAGCCAAGCCCTATCAAAAAAACAGAACCGACGCCTATCACTGGAAAACCAGATAAAAAGACGCCTAGTCCTGTAGAGGAGATCAAAGAAAAGAAACTAGACGAAAAGGAACCCAGCCCTGTCAAAGAAACTGTACCTAAGCCTGTCAGTGAAAAACCCGATGGAAAGGCCCCTAGCCCTGTAGAGGTGCTAAAAGACAAGAAAGTTAACGTTAAAGAGCCCAGTCCTATCAAAGAAACAGAACCTACGCCTATCAGTGAAAAACCAGATGAAAAGGCGCCCAGCCCTGTTGACGAGGTCAAAGACGAGGTACTTGACGTCAAGGATCTAAGCCCTCTCAAAGAAACGGAACCTAAACCTGTTACTGAGAAATCGGACGACAATGTGCCTAGCCCTGTAGAGGAAGTCAAGGAAAAGAAACTTGACGTTAAGGAGCCAAGCCCTATCAAAGGAACAGAACCGACGCCTGTCACTGAAAAACCAGATAAAGAGACGCCTAGTCCTGTGGAGGATGTCAAGGAAAAAAAACTTGACGAAAAGGAGCCCCGCCCTGTCAAAGAAACAGAACCTAAACCTATTACTGAGAAATCAGACGAAAAGGTGCCTAGCCTAGTAGAGGAGATCAAGGAAAAGAAACTTGACGTTGAGGAGCCAAGCCCTATCAAAGAAACAGAACCGACGCCTATCACTGGAAAACCAGATAAAGAGACGCCTAGTCCTGTAGAGGGGATCAAAGAAAAGAAACTGGACGAAAAGCAGCCCAGCCCTGTCAAAGAAACTGTACCTAAGCCTGTCAGTGAAAAACCCGATGAAAAGGCCCCTAGCCCTGTAGAGGTGCTAAAAGACAAGAAAGTTGACGTTAAAGAGCCCAGTCCTATCAGTGAAAAACCAGATCAAAAGGCCCCCAGCCCTGTTGACGAGCTCAAAGTCGAGATACTTGACGTCAAGGAGCCAAGCCCTCTCAAAGAAACAGAACCTAAACCTATTACTGAGAAATCAGACGAAAAGGTGCCTAGCCTAGTAGAGGAGATCAAGGAAAAGAAACTTGACCTTGAGGAGCCAAGCCCTATCAAAGAAACAGAACCGACGCCTATCACTGGAAAACCAGATAAAAAGACGCCTAGTCCTGTAGAGGAGATCAAAGAAAAGAAACTAGACGAAAAGGAACCCAGCCCTGTCAAAGAAACTGTACCTAAGCCTGTCAGTGAAAAACCCGATGGAAAGGCCCCTAGCCCTGTAGAGGTGCTAAAAGACAAGAAAGTTGACGTTAAAGAGCCCAGTCCTATCAAAGAAACAGAACCTACGCCTATCAGTGAAAAACCAGATGAAAAGGCGCCCAGCCCTGTTGACGAGGTCAAAGACGAGGTACTTGACGTCAAGGATCTAAGCCCTCTCAAAGAAACGGAACCTAAACCTGTTACTGAAAAATCGGACGACAAAGTGCCTAGCCCTGTAGAGGAAGTCAAGGAAAAGAAACTTGACGTTAAGGAGCCAAGCCCTATCAAAGGAACAGAACCGACGCCTGTCACTGAAAAACCAGATAAAGAGACGCCTAGTCCTGTGGAGGATGTCAAGGAAAAAAAACTTGACGAAAAGGAGCCCCGCCCTGTCAAAGAAACAGAACCTAAACCTATTACTGAGAAATCAGACGAAAAGGTGCCTAGCCTAGTAGAGGAGATCAAGGAAAAGAAACTTGACGTTGAGGAGCCAAGCCCTATCAAAGAAACAGAACCGACGCCTATCACTGGAAAACCAGATAAAGAGACGCCTAGTCCTGTAGAGGGGATCAAAGAAAAGAAAACTGGACGAAAAGCAGCCCAGCCCTGTCAAAGAAACTGTACCTAAGCCTGTCAGTGAAAAACCGATGAAAAGGCCCCTAGCCCTGTAGAGGTGCTAAAAGACAAGAAAGTTGACGTTAAAGAGCCCAGTCCTATCAGTGAAAAACCAGATCAAAAGGCCCCCAGCCCTGTTGACGAGCTCAAAGTCGAGATACTTGACGTCAAGGAGCCAAGCCCTCTCAAAGAAACAGAACCTAAACCTATTACTGAGAAATCAGACGAAAAGGTGCCTAGCCTAGTAGAGGAGATCAAGGAAAAGAAACTTGACCTTGAGGAGCCAAGCCCTATCAAAGAAACAGAACCGACGCCTATCAATGGAAAACCAGATAAAAAGACGCCTAGTCCTGTAGAGGAGATCAAAGAAAAGAAACTAGACGAAAAGGAACCCAGCCCTGTCAAAGAAACTGTACCTAAGCCTCTCAGTGAAAAACCCGATGAAAAGGCCCCTAGCCCTGTAGAGGTGCTAAAAGACAAGAAAGTTGACGTTAAAGAGCCCAGTCCTATCAAAGAAACAGAACCTACGCCTATCAGTGAAAAACCAGATGAAAAGGCGCCCAGCCCTGTTGACGAGGTCAAAGACGAGGTACTTGACGTCAAGGATCTAAGCCCTCTCAAAGAAACGGAACCTAAACCTGTTACTGAGAAATCGGACGACAAAGTGCCTAGCCCTGTAGAGGAAGTCAAGGAAAAGAAACTTGACGTTAAGGAGCCAAGCCCTATCAAAGGAACAGAACCGACGCCTGTCACTGAAAAACTAGATAAAGAGACGCCTAGTCCTGTGGAGGATGTCAAGGAAAAAAAACTTGACGAAAAGGAGCCCCGCCCTGTCAAAGAAACTATACCTAAGCCTCTCAGTGAAAAACCCGATGAAAAGGCCCCTAGCCCTGTAGAGGTGCTAAAAGAAAAGAAAGTTGACGTTAAAGAGCCCAGTCCTATCAAAAAAACAGAACCTACGCCTATCAGTGAAAAACCAGATGAAAAGGCGCCCAGCCCTGTTGACGAGGTCAAAGACGAGGTACTTGATGTCAAGGATCTAAGCCCTCTCAAAGAAACGGAACCTAAACCTGTTACTGAGAAATCGGACGACAAAGTGCCTAGCCCTGTAGAGGAAGTCAAGGAAAAGAAACTTGACGTTAAGGAGCCAAGCCCTATCAAAGGAACAGAACCGACGCCTGTCACTGAAAAACCTGATAAAAAGACGCCTAGTCCTATAGAGGAGGTCAAGGAACAGAAACTTGACGAAAAGGAGCCAAGCCCTATCAAAGAAACAAAACCGACGCCTATAACAGGAAAACCAGATAAAAAGACGCCTAGTCCCGTAGAGGACTTCAAGGAAAAGAAACTTGACGAAAAAGAGCCCAGCCCTGTTAAAGAAACAGAGCCTAAACCTATTACTGAGAAATCAGACGAAAAGGTTTCAAGCCCTGAAAAGGAGATCAAGGAAAAAAAACTTGACGTTAAGGAGCCAAGCCCTATCAAAGAAACAGAACCGACGCCTATCACTGAAAAACCAGATAAAAAGACGCCTAGTCCTATAGAGGAGGTCAAGGAAAAGAAAATTGACGAAAAGGAGCCCAGCCCTGTCAAAGAAACTGAACCTGAGTCTGTCAGTGAAATACACGATGAAAAGGCCCCTAGCCCTGTAGAGGTGCTAAAAGACAAGAAAGTTGACGTTAAAGAGCCCAGTCCTATCACAGAAAGAGAACCTATGCCTATTAGTGAAAAACCAGATGAAAAGGCGCCCAGCCCTGTTGACGAGCTCAAAGACGAGGTACTTGACGTCAAGGAGCCAAGCCCTGTCAAAGAAACAGAACCGACGCCTATTACTGAAAAACCAGATAAAAAGACGCCTAGTCCTGTAGAGGAGTTCAAGGAAAAGAAACTTGACGAAAAGGAGCCCAGCCCTGTCAAAGAAACAGAACCTAAACCTTTTACTGAGAAATCAGACGAAAAGGTGCCTAGCCCTGTAAAGGAGATCATGGAAAAAAAACTTGACGTTAAGGAGCCAAGCCCTATCAAAGAAACAGAACCGACGCCTATCACTGAAAAACCAGATAAGAAGACGCCTAGTCCTATAGAGGAGGTCAAGGAACAGAAAATTGACGAAAAGGTGCCCAGCCCTGTCAAAGAAACTGAACCTAAGCCTGTCAGTGAAAAACACGATGAAAAGGCCCCTAGCCCTGTAGAGGTGCTAAAAGACAAGAAAGTTGACGTTAAAGAGCCCAGTCCTATCAAAGAAAAAGAACCTACACCTATCAGTGAAAAACCAGATGAAAAGCCGCCCAGCCCTGTTGACGAGCTCAAAGACGAGGTACTTGACGTCAAGGAGCCAAGCCCTCTCAAAGAAACTGAATCTAAACCTATTACTGAGAAATCAGACGAAAGGGTGCCTAGCCTAGTAGAGGAAATCAAGGAAAAGAAACTTGACGTTAAGGAGCCAAGCCCTATCAAAGAAACAGAACCGATGCCTATTACTGAAAAACCAGATAAAAAGACGCCTAGTCCTGTAGAGGAGTTCAAGGAAAAGAAACTTGACGAAAAGGAGCCAAGCCCTATCAAAGAAACAGAACCGACACCTATCACTGACAAACCAGATAAGAAGACGCCTAGTCCTATAGAGGAGGTCAAGGAAAAGAAAATTGACGAAAAGGTGCCCAGCCCTGTCAAAGAAACTGAACCTAAGCCTGTCAGTGAAAAACACGATGAAAAGGCCCCTAGCCCTGTAGAGGTGCTAAAAGACAAGAAAGTTGACGTTAAAGAGCCCAGTCCTATCAAAGAAAAAGAACCTACACCTATCAGTGAAAAACCAGATGAAAAGCCGCCCAGCCCTGTTGACGAGCTCAAAGACGAGGTACTTGACGTCAAGGAGCCAAGCCCTCTCATAGAAACAGAATCTAAACCTATTACTGAGAAATCAGACGAAAGGGTGCCTAGCCTAGTAGAGGAAGTCAAGGAAAAGAAACTTGACGTTAAGGAGCCAAGCCCTATCAAAGAAACAGAACCGATGCCTATTACTGAAAAACCAGATAAAAAGACCCGTAGTCCTCTAGAGGAGGTCAAAGACAAGAAACTCGACGAAAAGGAGCCCAGCTTTGTGAAAGAAACAGAACCTAAACCTATTACTGAGAAATCAGACGTAAAGGTACCTAGCCCTGTAGAGGAGATTAAGGAAAAGAAAGTTGACAATAAGGAGCCAAGCCCTATCAAAGAAACAGAACCGATGGCTATCACTAAAAAACCAGATAAAGAGACGCCTAGTCCTGTAGAGGAGGTCAAGGAAAAGAAACTTGATGTTAAGGAGCCAAGCCCTATCAAAGAAACAGAACTGACGCCTATCACTGGAAAACCAGATAAAAAGACGCCTAGTCCTATAGAGGAGGTCAAGGAAAAGAAAATTGACGAAAAGGAGCCCAGCCCTATCAAAGAAACAGAACCGACGGCTATTACTGAAAAACCAGATAAAAAGACCCGTAGTCCTGTAGAGGAGGTCAAGGAAAAGAAACTTGACGAAAAGGAGCCCAGCCCTGTGAAAGAAACAGATCCCAAACCTTTTACTGAGAAATCAGACGATAAGGTACCTAGCCCTGTAGAGGAGATTAAGGAAAAGAAAGTTGACGTTAGGAAGCCAAGCCCTATCAAAGAAACAGAACCGGCGCCTATCACTGAAAAACCACATAAAAAGACGCCTAGTCCTATAGAGGAGGTCAAGAAAAAGAAAATTGACGAAAAGGTGCCCAGTCCTGTCAAAAAAACTGAACCTAAGCCTGTCAGTGAAAAACACGATGAAAAGGTCCCTAGCACTGTAGAGGTGCTAAAAGACAAGAAAGTTGACGTTAAAGAGCCCAGTCCTATCAAAGAAAAAGAACCTACATCTATCAGTGAAAAACCAGATGAAAAGCCGCCCAGCCATGTTGACGAGCTCAAAGACGAGGTACTTGACGTCAAGGAGCCAAGCCCTCTCAAAGAAACAGAATCTAAACCTATTACTGAGAAATCAGACGAAAAGGTGCCTAGCCTAGTAGAGGAAGTCAAGGAAAAGAAACTTCACGTTAAGGAGCCAAGCCCTATCAAAGAAACAGAGCCCACGCCTATCACTGAAAACCCATATAAAAAGACGCCTAGTCCAATAGAGGAGGTCAAGGAAAAGAAAATTGACGAAAAGGAGCCCAGCCCAGTCAAAGAAACTGAACCTAAGTCTGTCAGTGAAAATCAAGATGTAAAGCCGCCTAGCCCTGTAGAGGTACTAAAAGACAAGAAAGTTGACGTTAAAGAGCCCAGTCCTATCAAAGAAACAGAACCTACACCTATCAGTATAAAACCAGATGAAAAGGCGTACAGCCCTGTTGACGAGCTCAAAGACGAGGTACTTTACGTCAAGGAGCCAAGCCCTCTCAAAGAAACAGAACCTAAGCCTATTACTGAGGAATCAGACGAAAAGGTGCCTAGCATTGTAAAGAAGATCAAGGAAAAGAAACTTGACGTTAAGGAGCCAAGCCCTATCAAAGAAACAGAACCGACGCCTATCAGTGAAAAACAAGATAAAAAGACGCCCAGCCCTGTTGACGAGGTCAAAGACGAGGTACTTGATGTCAAGGAGCCAAGCCCTCTCAAAGAAACAGAATCTACACCTATTACTGAGAAATCAGACGAACAGGTGCCTAGCCTAGTAGAGGAAATCAAGGAAAAGAAACTTGACGTTAAGGAGCCAAGCCCTATCAAAGAAACAGAACCGACGCCTATTACTGAAAAACAAGATAAAAAGACGCCTAGTCCTCTAGAGGAGGTCAAGGAAAAGAAACTTGACGAAAAGGAGCCCAGCCCTATCAAAGAAACAGAACCGACGCCTTTCACTGAAAAATCAGATAAAGAGACGCCTAGTCCTATAGAGGAGGTCAAGGAAAAGAAAATTGACGAAAAGGAGCCCAGCCCTGTCAAGGAAACAGAACTGACGGCTATTACTGAAAAACCAGATAAAAAGACCCGTAGTCCTGTAGAGGAGGTCAAAGAAAAGAAACTTGACGAAAAGGAGCCCCCTGTGAAAGAAACAGAACCTAAACCTATTACTGAGAAATCAGACGAAAAGGTACCTAGCCCTGTAGAGGAGATTAAGGAAAAGAAAGTTGACCTTAAGGAGCCAAGCCCTATCAAAGAAACAGAACCGATGGCTATCACTGAAAAACCAGATAAAGAGACGCCTAGTCCTGTAGAGGAGGTCAAGGAAAAGAAACTTGATGTTAAGGAGCCAAGCCCTATCAAAGAAACAGAACTGACGCCTATGACTGGAAAACTAGATAAAAAGACGCCTAGTCCTGTAGAGGAGATCAAGGAAAAGAAAATTGACGAAAAGGAGCCCAGCCCTATCAAAGAAACAGAACCGACGGCTATTACTGAAAAACCAGATAAAAAGACCCGTAGTCCAGTAGAGGAGGTCAAGGAAAAGAAACTTGACGAAAAGCAGCCCAGCCCTGTCAAAGAATTAGAACCTAAGCCTGTTAGTGAAAAACACGATGAAAAGGCCCCCAGCCCTGTAGAGGTGCTAAAAGACAAGAAAGTTGACGTTAAAGAGCCCAGTCCTATCAAAGAAACAGAACCTACACCTATCAGTGAAAAACCAGATGAAAAGCCGCCCAGCCGTGTTGACGACGTCAAAGACGAGATACTTGACGTCAAGGATCCCTGCGCTCTCAAAGAAACGGAATCTAAACCTATTATTGAGAAATCAAACGAAAAGGTGCCTAACCTAGTAGAGGAAGTCAAGGAAAAGAAACTTGACGTTAAGGAGCCAAGCCCTATCAAAGAAACAGAACCGACGCCTTTCACTGAAAAACCAGATAAAGAGACGTCTAGTCCTGTAGAGGAAGTCAAGGAAAAGAAACTTGACGAAAAGGAGCCCAGCCCTGTCAAAGAAACAGAACCTAAACCTATTACTGAGAAATCAGACGAAAAGGTGCCTAGCTCTGTAGAAGAGATCAAGGAAAAGAAAGTTGACGTTAAGGAGCCGAGCCCTATCAAAGAAACAGAACCTACGCCTTTCACTGAAAAACCAGATAAAGAGACGCCTAGTCCTGTAGAGGTAGTCAAGAAAAAGAAACTTGACATTAAGGAGCCGAGCCCTATCAAAGAAACAGAACCGACACTTATTACTGAAAAACAAGATAAAAAGACGCCTAGTCCTGTAGAGGAGGTCAAGGAAAAGAAACTTGACGTAAAGGAGCCCAGCCCTGTCAAAAAAACAGAACCTAAACCTATTACTGAGAAATCAGACGAAAAGGTGCCTAGCCCTGTGGAGGAGATCAAGAAAAAGAAAGTTGACGTTAAGGAGCCGAGCCCTATCAAAGAAACAGAACCCACGCCTTTCACTGTAAAACCAGATAAAGAGACGCCTAGTCCTGTAGAGGATGTCAAGGAAAAGAAACTTCATGAAAAGGAGCCCAGCTCTGTCAAAGAAACAGAACCGACGGCTATCACTGAAAAACCAGATAAAGAGACGCCTAGTCCTGTAGAGGAGGTCAAGGAAAAGAAACTTGATGTTAAGGAGCCAAGCCCTATCAAAGGAACACAACCGACGGCTATCACTGAAAAACCAGATAAAGAGACGCCTAGTCCTGTAGAGGAGGTCAAGGAAAAGAAACTTGACGAAAAGCAGCCCAGCCCTGTCGAAGAATTAGAACCTAAGCTTGTCAGTGAAAAATATGATGAAAAGGCCCCCAGCCCTGTAGAGGTGCTAAAAGACAAGAAAATTGACGTTAAAGAGCCCAGTCCTATTAAAGAAACGGAACCTAAACTTATCACTAAAAAACCAGATGAAAAGGCGCCCAGTCCTGTTGGCGAGGTCAAAGACGAGATACTTGACGTCAAGGAGCCAAGCCCTCTCAAAGAAACAGAACCTAAAACTATTACTAAGAAATCAGACGAAGAGGTGCCTAGCCCTGTAGAGGAGATCAAGGAAAGGAAACTTTACGTTAAGGAGCCAAGCCCTATCAAAGAAACAGAACCGACGCCTATGACTGAGAAACCAGATAAAAAGACCCCTAGTCCTGTAGAGGAGGCCAAGGAAAAGAAACTTGACAAAAAGGAGCCCAGCCCTGTCACAGAAACAGAACCTAAACCTATTACTGAGAAATCAGACGAAAAGGTGCCTAGCCCTATAGAAGAGATCAAGGAAAAGAAACTTGACGTTAAGGAGCCAAGCCCTATCAAAGAAACAGAACCGACGCCTATTACTGGAAAACCAGATAAAAAGACGCCTAGTCCTGTAGAGGAGGTCAAGGAAAAGACATTTGATGAAAAGCAGCTCAGCCCTGTCAAAGAAACAGAACCTAAGCCTGTTAGTGAAAAACCCGACGAAAAGGCCCCTAGTCCTGTAGAGGTGCTAAAAGACAAGAAAGTTGACGTTAAAGAGCCCAGTCCTATCAAAGAAATAAAACCTACGCCTATCAGTGAAAAACCCGATGAACAGGCCCCTAGCCCTGTAGAGGTGCTAAAAGATAAGAAAATTGACATTAAGGAGCCCAGTCCTATCAAAGAAATAGAACCAACGCCTATCAGTGAAAAACCAGATGAAAAGGCGCCCAGCCCTATCGACGAGGTCAAAGACGAGATACTTGACGTCAAGGAGCCAAGCCCTCTAAAAGAAACAGGACCTAAACCTATTACTGAGAAATCAGATAAAAAGGTTTCTAGCCCTGTAGAGAAGATCAAGGAAAGGAAACTTGACGTTAAGGAGCCAAGCTCTATCAAAGAAACAGAACCTACGCCTATCAGTGAAAAGCCAGATGAAAATGCGCCCAGTCCTATTGACGAGGTCAAAGACGAGATATTTGACGTCAAGAAGCCAAGCCCTCTCAAAGAAATAGTACCTAAACCTATTACTGAGAAATCAGATGAAAAGGTGCCTAGCCCTGTAGAAGAGATCAAGGAAAAGAAAGTTGACGTTAAGGAGCCAAGCCCTATCAAAGAAAGAGAACCTAAGTCAATCAGTGAAAAACCCGATAGAAAGGCCCCTAGCCCTGTAGAGGTGCTAAAAGACGAGAAAATTGACGTCAAAGAGCCCAGCCCTATCAAAGATACAGAACCTACGCCTATCAGTGAAAAACCCGATGAAAAGGCGTTTAGCCCTATAGAGGAGTTCAAAGAAAAGAAACTTCACGAAAAGGAACCAAGCCCTATCAAAGAAACAAAACCTAAACCTATCACTGAAAAACCAGACGAAAAGGCGCCTAGCCCTGTAGATAAGGTCAAGGAAAAGAAACTTGATGTTAAGGAATCCAGCCCTGTCAAAGAAAAGGAACGTAAACCTATCACTGAAAAACCAGAGGAAAAAGCGCCTAGCCCTATGGAGGAGGTAAAAGACATGGACCTTGACTTTAAAGAGCCACTCCCTGTAAAAGAAGCAGAACCTAAACCTATCAATGACAAACCAGACGAAAAGGCGCCTAGCCCTCTAGACGAAGTGAAGGAAAAGAAACTTTATGTTAAGGAACCGGGCCTTGTCAAAGAAACAGAACCTAAACTTATCACTAAACCGGATGACAAGATGCCTAGCCCTGTACATAAGGACAAAGACGAAAAACTTGCCTATCATAAGAAGCCCAGTCCTGTCACAGAAACAGAACCTAAACTTATCACTCAGAAAGCGCCTAGCCCTGTAGAGGTCAAAGAAAAAATACTTAATGAAAAGGAGCCCAGCCCTGTCAAAGAAACGGAACCTAAGCTTATCACTGAGAAACTAGATGAAAAGGCGCCTAGCCCTGTAGAGGAGGTAAAGGAAAAGAAGCTTGACATTAAGGAGCTTAGCTCTGTCGAAAAAACAGAACCCGAACTTATCATTAAAATACCAGATGATAAGGCGCCCAGCACTATTGACGAGGTCAAAGACGAGAAACTTGACATTAAGGAGCCAAGCCCTGTCAAAGAAACAGAACCTAAACCTATCGGTGAAAAACCAGATGAAAAGGCACCTAGTCCTGTTGAGGTGGTCAAAGCAAAAACACTTGACGAAAAGGAGCCAAGCCCCGTCAAAGAAAGAGAACAGGAGCCTATCACTGAAAAAACAGATGAACAGTTGGCTAGCCCTGTGGAGGAGCTAAAAGATAAGAAACTTGACGTTAAAGAGCCCAGTCCTATCAAAGAAACAGAACCTAAGCCTATCAGTGAAAAACTAGATGGAAAGGCTCCTAGCCCTGTAAAGGAGGTTAAGCATAAAAAACTTGACGTTAAAGAGCCCAGCCCTGTCAGAGAAACAGAACCTAAACCTTTCGCTGAGAAACCTGATAAAAAGGCACCTTTCCCTGTAGAGGAGCTTAAAGGAGAACCAGTTGCTAAGAAACTTGACGAGAAAACTCCCAGTCCTGTTGAAGAAAATGATGTTGTGCTGGTTAGTGAAAAACCACTTGAGATGTCACCTAGCCCTGTAAAGGAGTTCAAAGTCAAGAAAATTGATGTTAACAAGCCCAGTCCTCTTAAAGAAGCAGATCCTAAGCCTATCTCTGGAAAATCAGATGAAAAGGCACCTAGCCCTGAAGAGGAGGTTAAACAAGAACTTATTTCTGAGCAAGTTTATGGAAAAGCATCTAGTCCTGATGAAGAATGTAATGCTGAAAAATTCTCAGAAAAAGCTGTCAATCTTTTGACCGATAATCTTTTTGAAAAAGCTAAAGTCTTTGCGATTGTCGAAGAAACATCGTTTACTGAAGATAAGAAAGAAAGAACTATTATGCTTAATGGTAAAAGTATCTTTCAAATTTTAACTATTACAACAACCAAAGAAATTTTAACTAATACTGCTAAGACTGAAAGGAAATTAAGAACGACTATTGTTACTCTCACAGAATCAATATTACCGGATGGTATCACTGAGAAAACTAAAGATACAAAAGTATACTTCTCCGATTATGGAGTTGAGACTTATGCGCCTGAAGATTTTGATGAAATTGACGAACCTATTACAGAAACTTACTCCAAAACTAAAGAAATAATTAAAAATGATGTTGTAATTCAACAAACGATCACCGCAACAGTTACTAAACAAACATTGTTTCATAAAAAATACCATATTAATATTACCAAAAAATTAATTAAGACTGTTATTGAAGAAGAATATCCAGATGGGACTCGATCACTAACTACTAGTGAAGAAGTTACATTTGATGACAAACCCATGCCTGTATTACCCATATCACAACAAACAACTAAAAAGGGAAGCACTTCAATAGACCCTCAAACTGTAACTAATAAATCACCCGAAAAACCTTCAAGTGAAATAATACCTGATATTGTTACTCATTCGAGTGACGCTGAAAACTTAGTAATGATAGATGATGTTACACTTAAAGACGATGAAGACGTATCAGAACAGCTAGGCAAAGAAATTGATGATATTCCAGAAGGCTTTACTTTAGTCGAAAAACCTAAAATAAAAACTTCAACAAAAGTAGAGCATTTAACAGAAAATAACGTGATAATTAAAAGAAAAATAACCTCAACAACAGTTGAACAAATATTTGGCAATCCTGATATAAATACAAGAAGAATTAGAACCATCAAAATAACTACGGTTGAAGATGAATATCCTGACTGTACGACCAAAACGACAACAAGCAAAGAAATAATTTTAGTTGATGAAATATTAAATACTGAAAAGAACCAATTATCTTCGCCAACACATGGTCCTTTGGAAGGATTTGAGTATTCAGAAGATCCTACAGAAGAATCTACTACAGTAATTGATTCTATTATTGAAGACGATGTTACAATAAAACGCAAAATTGTTACTACCAAAATAACTCAAATCTTTTATAGTATTTCTAAAGAAATTAAATGTACTAGGACAATTCTTAGGGTTACTACTGAAGACGAATATCCTGATGGCAAAGTTAATTTAAAAACTACAGAAAAAACGTCTTTATCTGAAGAAATTATTGATACTAATTACATAAAAGAAAAAATCAATAAACAAAAAGTCTTGGAATCCCAGCGTAAAGAAGAAATAGCAGAAGAGTTGAAAAAGTATCAAGAAGAAGGTATTAGTGAAAAATATGTAGCTCAACTTAATGGTGAAACTTCACTTGAAAATTTAAAAGATCGTGAAAAAGAAGAGCGACTAGTCGAAGATAACATTTTGAAATTCAAAGAAAGTGAACCAGACATCTTAAGGATTAAAAAAACACAAAATCTTGACAAATTTAGTAAAAGTCAGCCAATGAAAAAAATTGTTAAAAAAGAAGACAAATCATCGACATCCAAAGTTGAAACAAAATCTACAGGTGATACTTGTGGTACTACTAGCACATATTTAGGAGATAAAACAGCTGAAAAAGAAATTTCCTCTCAAACGTTAACCCATAGTAGTTCTGAAGATATTTCAAGAGAAGTTAGCTTAGAAGAAAAATATTCATTTGAAAGCACCGAAAAAAGTGAAAAGCTAAAAACAACCAAAGAAAAAGTAATACCTAAAGCGGATTCTGTAATTCATAGTGAAACTACTGATTCTGATACTGTACCTTCAACAATTGTTAAATCATCTACTCAAGCTTCCTCTGACACAGCAAAACAACTAATGGAAAGTATACATAAAGCTTTTAATGATGAAAACGTACAACAAGGTATTAAATCAGAACTTGCTGAATCTCTTACGGTATGTCCTGAATTTGATAGAGTATCTACTCCTCCCACTGTTCCAGTTAGTCCTCTACCTAAACTACCAAGCAATTTCCAAGATATTAAAATAAGTGATGGAGTTCAAAGTGAAGTTTCGTATGATAAATCAGATGGAAGCGAAGAAACAATAACTAAAGTTGTGCATGTAGGAGATGATATACTGACTCAGAAAATTTCAACTTCAACAGAAAAAGTACCTAAAACATTGAAAAGCAGCGTAGAAGATGAATCTGATATCCTCAATTTAATGCAAACAATAGGAAAAATTAAAACTGAAACTGACACCGTGACGAAAATAATTAAAGAAGGTGAAAATGTGGTTACACAAACAATAACAACAGTAACGACAAAAGAAATAATATCAAGGGAAGATGGAACACCTCAAAATATCAAAACTACTATTGAAACTACTACACTCAGTAAAAGTTCAGATGGATCCACTACTACTACAAAAGATACACAAACATTACTTTCAGAATGTTCTTCCAGCCTTAAGTCTACCTCATTGATGGATTTATATCCAAAAGATAGTAAATTAGACAAATTCTACCTCGAAACTTATGATGAAAAGACTGATTCTATTTCATGTAGCGAAGAAAAATTATCTCAAACGTCTTCCACTACAACTACAATGACAGATATGAAAAAAGAAGAAGCTTCCATAAAAACAGATTTCTTCATAGATTCGGATGACTCTGAGGAAAATGTAGAAGATACAGTAATTGACACAGATGTTAGTAAACGAGTTATTAGAGAAAATAATATTGACATAGTCGAAACCATTACCACAATAACAAAGAAGGAAATAATAAAAATAAATGAAAGTAAAAAAAATATAAAAACTACTATCGAAACAATCACTACTAAAGAATATCCCGATGGTTCTAAAGATGTCAAAAAAAATGTAGAAGTCAAAATAGAGGAAATAGTTGCTGGCTCTAGTAGTAATATTGAAAAGATATTAAATGAGTATAATATGCTTGGAGAACCCGAAGAAAACGTTTCGACAAAAACTGAAGAGATAGTTAAAGAAAATATAGTCATTAAACGGACGATTTTGACTAAAGTAGTGAAAACAAAATACGCTGACCACGAAGGGCAACTAAGAAAAATTAAGACCATCACTACTGTAACGACAACTGACGATTACCCAGATGGGTCTTCTCAAACGAAGGTAGATTGCAGTACTTCTTTAATAGATATAGAAGAGAAAGACGTTATAGAGAGCACAGAATTGAATGATTATACAATTATAGAAGATAAAACGGTTGATGTAAATACACATGAAAAAGACGTCGTAGTGGATGGTAAAAAAGTTCATCAACTAATTACTACAACTACTACAAAAGAAATTCTAGCAACTAGTGATCGGTCTAAAAAAAAATTAAAAACCACAGTAGACCAAACGATTGAATCGACTTTTTCAAACGGAGTTACAGAAGTTACTAGAGACTCACAAGTATTCATTTCCGATTATACACTCGAGCCTGAAGAAGGAATGCCGGAAGGATTCGAGATTAGTGGTGAGCCACATGAAGAAACAACAGAAGAGTTTGAAGTTGTAAATGATAATGGAATAAGTATCAAAAGAAAAACAATTACTACTGTTATTAGCGAGGAGTTACATAATACATCAAAAAATATTAAGCGAATTAAAACAACAACTAAAACCATTATATCTGATGAATATCCAGATGGATCTACTATAGTAAAAACAAGTGAAAAGATTTCTATAATGGATGACGATCTAGAAATATCTCATACAGAAAAGTCTCCTGTAACATCTTCAAAAGATATTATTGAAAAAATATCTCCTACCCCAGTATATGAAGATGATAAAGACAAAATTGAAGAATTACTTAAAAATCTTATCGCAACCGGAGAACCTGAAGAAACAGAAACAAGCGAAGATAAAGAAATAAAATATGAAGATTTTATAATAAAAAGAAACATCGTAGTAAAAATTGTAAAAATAAATTTCGCTGACAGTTATGGAACGATAAAAAAAGTTAAATCTATTACTACTACTACAACCACCGATAAGTATCCCGATGGCTCTTCGCGTATTAGTGTCGATAAAAGACAATCAATTTCCGATGTCGATGGTATGGATTCAATGCATGCGGAAGATGATTTAAAAGAATTCGTACGTGTTTTGGATAAATCAGTCAACGTTGATAATCAACAAAAGACTGTTTTAAGAGATGGTTTAAATGTTACCCAATTAGTCAATATAATGACTACTAAAGAAACACTAGCTACAGAAGATTATGCTAAGAAAATTATAAAAACTACAATTGAAACTGTTACGGAAACTAAACTACCAAATGGAATTACAGAAGTAACGAAAGACGTAAAAATTACTTTATCTGATGACAGTAGCGATGCTTTCGATGAGAATTTAGTTGGTTATACGCAGTTAGGAAAACCTGAGATACAGACAAATGTACAGAAGGAACAATTAACTGATGAAGGCAAACAAATTAACAGGAAAACAACTATAACCACTATTAAAGAAGAATTTGAAAATACTAAATCTAGATGTAAAAAAGTTAGAACTACAACACGAACAACAACTGAAGATGAGTATCCTGATGGTACGGTTATTACAAAAAAAAGTGAAAAAGTTTCCGTTGCCGACTTTCTGCTTAAGGAACCCAACACAGGTAATGAAGAAGAATCTTTAGATTCATATGTTGGGGAAAGTGAAATTGTAGAAAGCACTACTCAGGACACAGTAGTTAACAATGAGATCATACAAAAAGGAAATATAGAAATCAAGCGTACTATTACTACTAAAACGAAAAGAGAAATTTTAGCAAGTGCTGATAAAGACACTGAGCGCGTTAGAACTACAATCGAGACTGTCACTGACGATTTATATCCGAATGGGTTAGTAGAAACTACAAAAGATATCAAAATAACTATTTCTGAATCACAAAAATCTTATGATAGTGATTTACAAGCTGCATTGTATGGACTTAAGCCAACTGGGAAAGTAAAGAGTGCAGTTGATAAAAAGACGAATATAATTTTCACTGATGACTCTAAGAAAATCGATCAAACTGTAACAACATATATTACTAAAGAAGAAATGGTTAACACCGATATGAATCTTTATGCTGTAAAGACTGTAACTGAGACTGTGACAGAAAACAAAAATGAAGATGGCATAATACAAATAACTAATGATTTGAATACACAGGTGACATATCTTCCTCAGGGTACAGGAATTGATGATTGGTCTCCAGAAGAATTAGATCAAATCGAGAAACAACCAAATATTCAACAGAAACCTATGGAATCCATAGCCCGCATTGAAGAAGATAAGCCCATTTTATCTGAACTGCCGTTAGAAAAAAAATCAAATGCACAATCTGAAAGCAAACCAAAGAAAAGATCTCCAGTAGGTGAAATAACTACCGATACAGATACCTTCACGAAAATAATAAAAGAGGGTGATAATGAAATAACTCAGACAATTACTGTAGTTACAACTAAAGAGGTCATTAGTCCTGAAAAAATTAAAGTTACTATTGAAACGACCACTGTTAGTAAAGGAAGTGACGGTGTAACTAAAACTACCAAATCTACAAAAACGACAATTTCAGAAATAAAAGAAGAATATGAGGAAATAATCGATACAGGTGAAAGTGAAAAGTCATTGTCGAAACTTTCATCAAAAACGAGTGATATGCGAAGTTCCTCTGCTGCCAGTGATGATTTAGACCATCCTGGTATATCATCACCGCCGTCTGATATTAGTTCAAGAGAATCACGAGCTGCTACTCATATTTGGGGCACTGAGAGTAGTGGAATGTATTACAGTGATGATGATGGTCAAGCAAGTCCAAGCAGTACAAAATCACAAATAGCACATTCACCACGATCAAATTTAAGCTTTGAGCTTGACTCAAAATCACCACACCCTAGAGAATTAAGTCATGATAGTTTACCAAAAGTAGAATTTGATCCTATGTCAACATCAATTTATGGACAATTGCCCGATGATGACTCTTGTACATATTCAACACATTCCGAAGATAAGACTGAAATTCTTTTTACTGAAAAACCTTTAACAAAAATGACTGAAGACTTTTTGTCACATGAACAATCGCAGTCTGTACTAATCAAGCATACCATGAAGACGTCTGATGCATCATTTTTAAAAGAAGCTGACGAACACTTTGAAAAAGCTATTGAAGAGCATAAAAAGGTGAGTGGCCCTGAAGTGATATCCAGTGTCACAGGTAAATACAAACTAGATCAACACGAACATTCGAGCCCTAGTCATCAAGAAAGTAAAACGGAAACAACTTCATTAACTCTTAAAGATCTCAAAACTGAGTCGAAAAAAGTTACGCAAACCTCATCCTTGTCGACTAGTAACAAATCTGAAACTAAGTCTGAAAAAACTATGGACCCAATAGAGTCTTGGGGCAAACCTCTTGGTCTACCTAGTCCAGTATTACCATCTAATCAGACAGATGGTAAAAGCACGCCGAAAAAACAAGTTAGTACAACCGTGGCAAATAAAAACAAGATAAATCAAGAGAAAAGTAAAGAAGCCAAAAGGGCTGCAGAATCTCCAACAAAGAAAAGAGCTCCAGCTCCGATCTACATGGATCTAACTTATGTTCCTCACCATGGGAATTCTTACTACTCTGCTATTGAATTCTTTAAAAGAGTTCGAGCCAGATACTATGTTTTCTCAGGGACAGAACCATCTAAAGAAATCTATAACGCTCTCCTCGATGCCAAGAAGACGTGGGAAGATAAAGATTTAGGTAAATTTGAATTTATTTTGTATTACATTTGTATGACAATTCTCACATTGTTTATCTAATTATTAGAATTTAGATATTTCTGACTAAACTCGTCGATACCTTTATTGCAAGTATACTCATTAATTTTACTTCTCTATTTATTGTTGCAGAAGTAACCATAATTCCCACATATGATACTGATGTTCTTGGCTTTTGGGTGACTGAAAACGAGGAAGCACTTGAGAAATACAAGATTGATCTTTCGCCGTCGGCTTCCCGATGCACAATCAACTTACAGGACCACGAGACATCTTGCGCAGCCTATAGGCTCGAGTTCTAGGTGTCGGGCCTATTTGTAGCCTTCTCATCGAAGAAGTAATCCTCTCGAAACCAAACTAGGTGCTTTTGAATGGGGACACCAAAGAGTCATTTATTGTTGTAGGAATTAAGGCTGTGATAAAAGAAAGGAGCATTCAAAAGCAGCTACGTGTGAGGAAGCTACTCCGTATGAGATAGTTTGCAAATAGTAAAATATTATGTGATATTAGAATGCAATCGACAGACTGTGGAGTTTAATCCCGTAGACGGTAATAAAGCGTAGTGTTACTATCGTAACGGCCGAGTGTCGATCCTGAAATGATTCCTTAATTGTATCCAATTCGAATGTCAATAACCAAATTCTCGACCTAAGAACGGAAACGTCCATTTTTTTCTAAAACTGTTTTCTAGTAGCGTCATTGACAAATAGTACATGCCATTTAAAATATTTTTCTGACGGTATTTTTGAATTTGGTCTTATACAATCAGTAGTGCTTTTATACACGATTTTTAGCGAAACCAGTCCATTTTGTTTAGCCAAAACACCGCTTGTGCGTAATGTCTAAATTTTTGAAAAATTATTTTGCTAAAACATTAACTTCTTAATAGGATGTATTTTAATATTATATAAATACTTATCGCAAAAATTATTTTAGCGAATCGCTTTACGACGGACGTAATGTATAAAATAAGAACAGTTACGAGACGAATATATCAAGGACGAGTACTAAATTTCATCTGAATTACACGAATGGTTTTGTAATGTGATTGAAAGTTTAAAAGAGTATATTTTATTAATTGTCTTGAAAAGACGCTTATTAACGACGAACTAGTGCGGCTTGCACTATTACGTAAATTAATTATTACGGATAGAATTGACGACACTCTGTTCTATACCCCTCTTGGAGCAGAGATATCTCCATTTAATTTAGATGCACATGGTTTGGAACGCTTGGGAAAAATAGATTCCTCAATATTTTTTTCAACTCCAACCAAAAGCGTAATACGGACTGATTAGGGTATATGTCAAAATATAGATACTTGACGCATATGGAGTTAACTGAATTGTGCCTGGATTTATTAAACTCCTATATGAGTCGAATAATATATCGTTGACTAGTCCAAAGTAAGTGGAGATATTTCTGACTTCTAGCAACCAATCAGCCTAAGACGATAGAGAGCTTACTCCATATTAAATAAATGTTTTATTAGAATTATTAATACAAATAAAACAATATATTTACCTTTGTTTTAAGTTGAAATCTGCTTGTTGCGTCGATGCGATATAGTTTAAGTGAGTGTTGTTTAAATTTAACTCATTTCATGTACAGAAAGTGTTAACAGAATCTCTGGCTTTATAATGGTTTGGCAAAAATTGGGTCTATAATATTGAATAGTTTCTAGTCGACTCCAACCCAAATACTTGGACACGTAGTATTATATGTTCCTATACGAATTGATTTATTAATATTTTTACGTATCGTTTCCCATTGAATGTTACTAATCTACGTGTTTAGACGTTTCCCTTTAGAAAAATATTTGTTTATTTACCAATACATTCAAATTGTGTGCGAGAATGTGATATTAATAAAAATCATCAAATTTTACCATCTAGTCTAGTGGTTAATCTGTAAGAACTTTCCTTGGATAAATATAAAATTTCCTTTCGTTGTTTCAAGAAGATTTTGAGTCAATTAATTTTAAGTCATCCATAGCATTAAGCCGACTTGCGCCACTCGCCTGTCATCGCTTTCTTTGCCAAAACTTTATAACTATAATCTATAGATAAATAGAGAAAATGATTCTGTATAATTGACGGCACCAGCACAATGTAATAAAATAATTAAAGCATTACCAGATACATTACCTATTGTATACTATATATTTATTTTATACAATATTGTGAGAACGAATGTGAATTTATTTTATAGTTATACTTATACTATTGATTGATATTAATGTTTGAGCCGAGTGTTGTGTGAGCACAATTACGTTTCTGAAGGCTTCGGACTTTTGTGAGTGGAAATTAACAGGGAGATGAATCTTGTTTGAATCTAAATGGTCAAACTGATGCATTATTTGAGAGACTTCTTACATTTGTTTTGTTTTCGCCTTATTTAATTACTTTAGCTTCGCTGTCACGTCCTAGTGTTTCAGAGCTCTGCTGTAATATAGTTGACTAGCGACTTCCTTCGACTTCTCCTTTATAGATCGCTCTGTCTCTGATGCTTGCATCTGTTTGACCATTCGCTTTTTGAGTGTTAGGGGTGTCCTCTTCGGCTTTCTATATGAGCCAGCAATCACAATTCCGCTGGCTATGAAGCCTGACCCAAATTTACTATTGTATTTTATAGCTAGAACTCTAATTAATGCATATTATATTAGGAATATTAAAATGTTATTAAAAATAAGAATTGTATCAGCTTAGTGAACATCAATAGCTCTGAGAAATAAATCATTATTAAAATTATTAAATGTTGTATTTTTCATATTATCACTGATATTATACTGTTCATTTTATTCTAACGCTGTGTTAATTTCTATAAATATTTATAGAAAATAAAAGTAATAAATAGTATTGAAAAATTGATCAAATTGTCGTCATCTTATAGTTCCTAATTTATGAAGAAATATTGTCGCAAACACCATTGTTTCGTACCCTCGACTGTAAACAATGAACAAATGTTAAGGTTATCTTATTGGATTATTTAACTAGCTTTATAATTGGTTTAAGCTGACTTCGGAATAATGTATACGGGAACTTTGTGTACATATGGTGGAGTAGAGAAGGCTTTGTGGTGCTAACAACCGATGTGCTTAGGAGATGTTGCTTACTTGCATTTCCCAAATGAACCCCGACTCTTAATTCGCTTCTTAAGTTTGCCAATCGGGGTTCATTTGGCAAATTTGCACGCTTGATGGCAAGAGACTGATTTTATGTTGATTTCGAACTTTTAAAGATCGATTTTATTTCTTTAATAATTTCAATAATGATGTCCTTTCGTGGATCTTTAGGTATTTGTAACGTACTATGTAAATTATTGAATATGAAACCATTCATTGTATCAGTCATCGCTATCCATTGGGCGTGTGTGGTGAGGTGTAAGATTCATTAAAATAATAAAAATATTTCAAAAATGTTATGGATGCTTTTATTTATTTAATTATATTACGAACTCTAAATCCATTGATACTCGTATATAAAAACATACTCTTAGATACACATTTC
Source organism: Brenthis hecate (assembly GCA_951806755.1). Lineage (NCBI taxonomy): Eukaryota > Metazoa > Arthropoda > Insecta > Lepidoptera > Nymphalidae > Brenthis > Brenthis hecate. Next base: position 20,756,167 of record OX638253.1, read on the forward strand.
CTAATAAATATCGCTTCAAAAAGTGGTGTCGACATGTGATGTTAAGTCAAACCAAAGAATAAAATACAAAAATCGAAAGTTCAAATTGTCTAAACATAAATTCGAACTTACGTACACCAGATAAAGTACCTTTTGAAATGAAACAACGTGCGTTTTAATTTTGTCATCCGAAAAGCAATGAACAAAAGATTTGAAAAATTTCGAATTATGCACTTCTTTTTGAGGACACTTTTGAGACGCTATTTGTTTATCTTGAGTTTTTGTAAATCAATGTCTAACTATAATAATAAGCTAAAAAAATAAGCTATACAGATGCATAAAATTGAAGTGTCTGCTTGTAATCTCAAAGTAGCAACTTTTTACTAAATGCATATGAAATTATATACGATACTTATAAAAAACACAATTTTAAAATTGTTTGTCTGTCTGTTTATTCAAGCTAATCTCAGAAATGGCTGGGCCGATTTTGACAGGATTATCACTGGCAAATAGCTGATGTTATAAGGAGTAACTTAGGCTACTTTTCTTTTAAAAAATAATTAGGGTTCCGCTCAAAAAAATTAAAACGTAGTATAGGGTAGAGTCGCTAGTTATAAATAATACAAGAAACTGAAAATATTAATATATTCAACGTCATACATTCTTCTACATATTTTGAAGGAAACAAATAATTTTACTCAAACAACGAATTGATTTATTAACGACAACGACACAACGAACTTAAAATTTACAATATAATATTTTCCAAATCAAAATTAAACATTTAATTTTGCACACGAAGACGTGTCGTTAATTTAAATATATAAAACATTATATTTCATACCATTATAACAATATCTTATTACAAAATCACAAATCATACTTAATGTAAGGCAAACACACTTTCAATAAAACCAAATTTAAAAAAAAATAGTAAATGCTCAATAATAGTTAATGTTTGATCAATTTAATAAGAACTTCTCATAAAAGTCAAAATTTAAGAATATCTCTAACAAATATTCGGTTATTTTTATTGTTTGCGCTCGCAGTGATTGATAACGTTTTATATAACACTTGTTTTTTTTTTTATCAGCGAAGAACACTTTACGTTGTTTAATTCAAAATTTGTCTTATTTAATTATTTTTTGAAGTTATACTTCTTTTGGCACATTTGAAAAAAATATGAGTGTAAAATTTTTACGATGCGCGCGCACATCGACAGCCAAAAATCGACATGATGAAGTTAGCTGAAAGTAACATGATGAGTTATCTGCATTCCTTTTACAAACAGAGAGTTGTGACATACGAGATGAAATCTTTAGCTAATATTGTTCTATTACGCCAAAGAAGTATAACTTCTTACGTGCGTACATAAGTAGACATACACTTTTTTTTAATATTTAAGACATAATATGACCAGTAAGTCAATATTTGACGTCACAAATGAAATTAAAAAGCGATGGTAATTGTGTTAAAGTAAAATTTATATGACGACTACATATCAGCCATTTACCTACATCATGAGGTCGATATAAAAACATACAAGTTTTAGTCGCAGATTCGATTCATTACTCACAGAGATCAATACTTAGAAAAAAATTGAAAAAGTGCTACCATCTGACTCGGTAAAGAAAATTAAAAATAATAGTCCTAATAACCAATTTAATAAAAAAGGCACTAACTTATTACTCAAGATTAAATATTGAAATATCTAAAGTAAGACTAGATTTAAAAAGAACAATCTCAAACATGAAACATCATAATAAGGCACATGAGAACTTATAAATAAAGTTTACGTTAAGTTTGCAACAGCTTGAAAGTTACTAAACAGTATACAATATAATCAAATCCCGTCAGAAATGGAATGTCCCGTCATCCCGTTCATCAATCCCGTCAAAAAAATGGAATGTCAAAAAAAGTCCGGGATTTCTTATAACACTGAAAACTTAACATATTTGGTCTATACAATATGGATTCATACATACAACCTGGATGGTATCTAAATGTGCTGATCTTACATCTATAGTACAACTATTGACGTATTTTCTCGCCAATACTTCTATTATTGTTTCCAAAAAACCAACACTTATTAGTTATTAGACATAATGTGAAGAATTTATGTTAGAAATTTCTACTAAACAGCTCTTTAGATCCTTCAGATGACATTTTTGTTTTTGTTCCATAAATTCTTAACAAATATATTTGGAATATTCTTTGGAAGACTACTTCGATGGATAAATAGTTTTTATCCATTTTTAAATTTCGGTGTAAGACACATTACATTTGAAAATACAATAATTTAAGATTGACTTCATTTTTATTTGAATCGCAAGTCATCAGGTTTTCTAAGGAAATAAGCGACGCGGTCTGTGGGAACTTTGTATTCATGCATCCACCTGTTGCCTTTCCGAAGTGAGCCGTCTATGCCGTCTTGCCATAAACCCGCTGGGAGGTAAACTGAAATAATATATAGTAATTTAAGGAATTAGCCATCACAATTATTAAAAATATGTCATTTCAAATTATTTACACGTTAATAACCTGAAAATTATATGTTTTTCTCAAATCCAAATCTGTAGTAAGCAAATATTTTATATTTATCTATACTAATATTATAAAGAGGTAAAGTTTGTGAGTTTGTGAGATTATGAGATTGCGAGTTTGTGACGTTTGAGGAGGTAATCTCTGGATGTACAGAACCGATTTAGATGAAATTTGGTAAGAAGATTGTTTGAGATCTTGGAAAGGACATAGGATACTTTTTATCCCGGAAATCATCTCTTGAGGGGGTGAAAATGGGGATGACAATTTGTATGGGGAATCAAGCTAGGGACGAACCCAAGCGAAGCGAGGTTGAGTCGCTAGTTTACTATATAACAGTAACATCACTTTTTAATATATTTTTAATTACATATTTAAGATCTTTTTGGAGAGTTATCAAAATTAATTATGTAAGACTCAAGGATATTTTAGAAACTATAAGAAATAAACAGTATATGTATACTTAAACAATTTTGAAACAATCTAACCTTCTCTCATAGTCTCTCCCTTATTTAATACTGGAGCCACAACAATCTCATCGCCTATTGCAAATTCATCCTGCACTAACAAGGGCGCATCACCATCAGCTACTAGCCAGAGTGGTCTGATCAGGGGCAGTCCTTCTTCTAACGCTTCTCTTTTATATTTTAACAATAATGGTGTGACCTGTAAAAGAAATGTTATTTTTATTTAACTAATAGGTACTATTTTTTTCGTTTTCCTATTAAATTATAGATAATTTATTGAAGAATCCAGCTCTACTAACCTATAAGCTAAAAGTACAAATCTAACAAGACAATAAACAAAATAACGGTTTTAGAAACAATAATTTAACACTTAACATTAGTACCATACATGAAAAGAAAGAAAAAACTTACTAATTTCTGTCTTAACAGAGTTAAATTTTTAGCCATTTCAAGAACACGCTCGTCGTTGTACTTGCTTGGCAGATGAGTAAACTTCATAACAGGCAAGAACGTAGCCATTTGCAACCATCTCATATACAGCTCTCTTTCAGGTAACGCAATACCATTTTCTTGTGTAGTATTCGAACTTGATTCTATTGATCCTTTAGAAGAAGGTAAAAACTGTTCACTTCCAGGCCAGTATATGTCACCTCCTACAGCTCCTGGCATTGTGAATGGAAACCCATTAACCCCGTAAGTCAACATCGTTGGAATGACCAATCTAAGTGCCTCCCATGTAGATTCGAATGGAGGCAATGAAACAAATATTGGTGGTCGCGGCAAACTAATAGCTGATGATACTCCGATAATATTAAGTGCTTTCTCAAAGGTTTTGGTGAAAATAGTCTTATACTGGTCCGGGTTTACCAATTGCTTTTCACATCTATAATAATGTGGCATATCGTACGCAGTACCGAGATCAAAGTAAAATGAATCTATATGATATTCATCGATCACGGCTTGGAGTTTCTTCTGTAACCACGGTACAGATCTATCGTTTGTAATGTCTAAAACTCCAGCACTTGCTAATGATTTGAACCTAGTTAAGGCTGGTATTCTTCTATCACTATTTCTCTCACTAATTAGTAATCTTTTTTGTACTGTTTCCACAAAGTTAACACTTTCTGTACTTATAAATGGCTGAATTGTAAATGCTACTTTAAAACCTCGTCTGTGAAGTTTATCTACAGTAATGTTCAAAGTTGCGAATCGACTCTTATCGACAGTGAGATCACCTATCTCATATTGCCAAAATTCATTAATCAATACGTGGCCTTGTTTGAGAAAACCTAGATCGATAACGTCTTCTGTGTATCTAGATATTGTTTCATCTTGCAATTCATGCTTAAATCGTGGTGCTATTTGCCATACTGGCTCTGATATAAGAGACTCTAAGGTGTTCATGTCAGCTGGCTTTAATCCATCCCATAAAGGAGCTCGTCGATGACTATGTATTGATGAATGTAACGATTTCATATCTTTAGATGTACAAATGTTATATTTCATTTCTGGAAATTCGGTTAATTTATTAGCAAATGCAAATTCATCGTATTTAGCCTTCAAACAAATCTCTTTCTTTCCTTTATTTACAGAAATATATAATGGTGTTTCATCATCTATAATGATAGCTGCTCCTTTAGAGTTTATCAGATATCTAGTTAATACATTGCCCCATTGAGATTTCTGCATATCGCCTGTAATAAAAGGCGTATAGTCTATGGTTCCAGTATTTAAAGGCCATGTCAAATTATGTGATTGACCAGCTCCAAACCAATGGACTTTCGTATCACTCCAGTCGAAACAATCGTTCGGTGTAACATCTGAAATTCAATTCAAATTCAAATAATATAAATGAAGTAAAATTGCAAATATTTAGCATATGAGAACCTGGATAAATAAATAGATTAAACTTAAGTAAATTATCATATTTGAAAATATACAAGAAAAAATGGTCAAGTCAATAAAAACAATGAATTCTTTTAAAACTAATAATTACTTTAGCTTATGCTTATTTCTACACATTTTCTTAGTCACAGACTAGTGTTTTCCGTTTACACAAAAAAAAAAAACATTTGCTACTTTTGTTTTTGGTCGCTATTAGATAAGGTAGAACTCTGTTAGTAAAATCCGAAGAAAGTCGTAGTAATGCATCAGAGTCGTAAAACACAATGAAAAAAAAATTACATTTTGGATATTTATGAAACCTCTATGTTTATGTACTATATTTCGGCATTATTTATTATTTACTATATTTCGGCAATTTTTTTGGGCGATATATTCGCTTATATAATATCATAATATCATGCATTCAAAGAATTTTCCATTTGGCAAACAGATGGGCGGATGGTCTTGTTTTAAGTCTAAAGACTGCGTAAAATTCATTTTGCCTTGAATAATAACATGTTTTGTAATTTCTTTCCCTATTTGTGAAACAACAAAACAACACTATAAGACGATTTATAGAACTAGTTCAAAATTTAACAATGTTCTTGAAGAATATTAACTATTTACCTGATCTCAAAGCCTTCCAATGAATTGAATAACAAGTAGTGTTATCAACTCCAGGGTCGTGCGGCAGACACTTGAGGTAGAAACGGAGGTTGTGGAGCCATTCCAAGCATTCTGATCCATCCGATAATCGATGCTCCGGTAAACAAGGAAATGCTTTTTGTTTATCTCCAATACCAACAGCTGTAAGACAAAAATGATATTTCTCGTGTAAGTGAATTCTAATATAAGATTATAAATAGAAAGTTATGTACTAAAATAAATTAATAACTGTTCGTTATATGTTCGTATTATGTTTTTTTTTTCTAAATTCGTTTCATTGTAGCGTAGGAGCAAATAAAAACGTTTCTCTTATCTTAATCTAACTTCAGTTATTTTAAATTAGTCTAACCATTCCTAAAACAGATATTTTAAAGATTTTTACAGAACAGGTATTGCACAAATCCTTAAAAACAAGACATTTAACAATTCTGTCAAACCTTACCTAAGCTGGCCTTTAAAATTTCAACATCATCCTTATTAAAAATTCTAATAAGTCGTTTGGGCTCGTTGAACTGTACGCTTTCGAAGTACGCCTTAGTGAGTGCCTGTTGGTGGTATAGGACATATGCGAAGCCGACGAAGAAAACGACGGCCAAGAACATTAGGCTAACGAACGCGCGTAATTTGTAATCAGTGGGCTTCTTTCTTATCTTTTGGGGAATGCTCTGGAATTATATAAAAATTAAAATTAGTATAATACTTTCTTAGATTTACGTGAATAATTGACATTTTAAATAAAACTATCTTTTCGGATTTTTTCGCGAATTTATTTCGATTTTTGGTTCCCGGCGTTTCGAATGTTTTACAGCAATTATGATCACGGGAGAGACCCCCCAAAAAATCAAAATAAATCGGCGAAATAATCCGAAAAGATAGTTTTATTTAGCGGTAGCCTCATGAGGTACCTACAGTAAAAGATTGTGATAATTTAAAGTATAAGTAGAATAAAAATTTTATATTTGAAACTAAAAATGTAGACGCATCACTTGTCTTTCGCTAGAGAGATAAAAAAATCTTTGTAATAAAAAAAAAGTTATAATCTAAGAAGTAAAATTATTTAGCCATATTTTGAAAGCTTTACCTGTAACTTCTCCTTTAACAAACTGGCCAGAGAATTGACACTCGTAACAGAATTACTGGGCGAGTAGTCTTCATCTTCCATACTGAACTCCGATCTGAACCGTCGCGGCGCTGTAGACTTTCGGCGAGGTGATCTAAGCGGTACTCTGGAAGGAATATAAAAATATCAAATTGTAGTTATTTGACAAAGTATAAAGGTTATAACAATGACAAATTAAAATGAACAAAGTTTGTCCAAAATTCCAATATATTTGTATTATTTTATCAGTGTAATATATATATATATATATATATATATATATATATATATATATATATATATATATATATATATATATATATACATATTTATATTATAGAGTAGCTATTAGTAAATATTACCAATTAATATTTTAATTGAGAAAGTAAGTATATGAGTGAGTAAAAGAGGGTTTATTACTGAACGCTGCAATGAATTTGAGTACAATGTGAAGAAAAAACTTCAAGTTTTGTAGAACGAATTTTTAGTTATATAATTTGTAGTAAATTACTTGTGAATCACGTAATGACTTCTAAATATTGAAATATATGTACGTATATTTGTACTACTAGCATTGCCCGCGGTTCCGCCCGCGTTCAGATGACCAAAAACCAGATTCTTAGGTTATACATATTAGTATACTCTTACATTACAGTTCGTGTATTTTTTCTCAAAAATGATATATTTTCCCGCGGTAAAAAGTATCCTATATGTTGACCTGGATAACCAGCTATCACCATACTAAATTTCATAAAAATCCCTCCAGTGGTTTTTCTGTGATGCGGTAACAGACAGACAGACAGACAAAAATTCTAAAAACTATAGATTCGGCCTCTGTGTCGATAATAATGTCTATTTCAATAAGATTCTCCAAAAAATATTTAATGTACATATTCGGCTTAGTTACAATTTTATTATATGTATAGATTTGTCAACCAACTTTCAAGTTTTACAATTTTTTTATAGTTAATTATTTGTCAAACACGTAACGACTGCTAAATATTAAAATATATACAATATATGTACGTATTTGTACTTTATGTCATAGAGGGCTTAACACTGCAATTTTGCCTAATTTTCCATACCTACGGTTTCCTCATTACCTCAGATACGAGTTTCTAAAGCAAGGTCGTAAAGACACTTCGAATTAGGGTTGCCTACGTCGTAATACAAAAATATTTTAATATCACATTTAAAAACCGCAAAATTAAAAAAAAAGACTATGTTATTATAAAATACTAGCGGATCCGACAGACCTTGTCCTGCCCGAATATGGTCTTCACAAAAATCTTGAAACACGCACGAGAATATCAATAAAAACTTTCCAGCCCTTTAGGAGTAGTTCAGTGACACAAATACACACGTACAGAAGAATTATATGTATATAAGAAAAATTATATATAGTTTAGACTGGTTTTATAAATTGATCATACAATTTGTAAAATCAACTACTATCACTTTTATGAATATTTTTATGTATATAATTATATATGTATGGACATATACATATAGATTCTTACTGATTGAGTAATACAGGACAGGCCCAACGGTGAATAATTAATCTATAATATGTAAATAGTATATATAAGTAGGCAAATACAAAACAGTTCACTACATTTTTTACCCTCTTTTTTTGTTTAATAGCTTAGTGTTATCTATAAAAAAAAAGTTAGAATTTTTTATGTAAGTAGGTAAATTCTATTTATATATATTTTCCTCAAATTTTCCATGACGATTGTTGTCGAATTTCAACCACTGGGCGAAAACTTGTTGTATTAAATTGTCAACCCTACTACTTCCCACGTAACATGCTTTGATAGATACGAAATCTGGATGCAGTAAACGCTGGCTTTATACTTGGGAATTGCACTTGCAGATAAAAACAACTTCTGTGACTGAAATTGATTTTGTGGTCGTCGGTTCGATTGTTAGACAAAATCAAATTTTTTTTTTACCTCGTGATTTAACTCATAAATCTTATAAATATTATAAATGCGAAAGTTTAGATGGAGGGATGTTTGTCACTCAATCACGTTAGCACGGCTAAATGGATTTGAATGAAATTTGGCACAGAGCTAGATTATAGTCTGGAATACATAGAAAACTTTTTATTCTGGAATGTGATAATATACGGTTGAACAATAAACATTTAGAACTAATGTTATGTACTTTCGAAGTAAGACTTAAAATGTTGCATAATGCATCTGTAACCCTTCGTAACGGAAGACGACAATACATCTATTACATTATTGGGCGGAATCTAGGTGAATCTCCTTATGTTCTATAATCTATTGAGATATGGTATCCTCGTATAGGTGCATCGAATATATTTCTATAATAATTCAATATTTTACAGGTTCGATTTCTGCGTGAGCCAATTATTTGTTTTTGCCTGTTTTATTAAGATGATTTGAGTACCACACTACAATATTTCACTTAACTTAAATTGACTTGTTTTTATTAAATTATTTCACCAATTTTAACTTTAATAAAAAGCACAAGGTCTAGTGGAATTAAAATATATAACAAAAAAGGAATCGCAACATAAAAACACCTCAAAAAACTTAAATGAAACAAGCTTCCACAGACTATAATGTTTATAATTAGTGTAGTAGTATTAATCAATTTTCAACTATTCACATTATTACCGTCCTAACTATCTTCTATTTAGCCCTTTCTAACGTCCCACTGCTGGGCACGGGCCTCCCTTCAATACGAGGGGGATCAGGGCAAAGCCCACCACGCTGGACAAGTGCGGGTTGGTGGATTGGGTTATATCCGTAAATGATAATAATAATATTTATATTATAATAACTTATATCCGTTACGGGGTAATAAATAGGATAGTGGCTAATGCAACCATTGTAGAAAAAAAACACTTAAAAACCTAAATTAAACGAACAACAACTATGCTTCTAAATAATTCCACATAAATATGGAAAATAACACTTTTTTATTGCTCTACAGTCACACATTCTTATTAACAAAATAATAATTTTACACTCATTACACAACTACCACAAAAATTTAAAGAATGGTTTTATTTATTTAAAATTATATTTAATTTAATCACTTACATTCAATATTTAGCACTAAATAAAACACAAAAACACGAAGAGAATTTCAACTCGACGCACGCGTAAAGGCATACTGACCGGATTGACGTGAGTGACTAATGTACATTCGCAATGAAAGAGTGCGTCTTTAATTTGTTAATCAAATGAATTCATAAATTATGTAGATCACAATAATACCTACTTTCGTAGGTCAGTTTTGATGATTTGACCTTACAATTATTTTTTATTCACCGTAAGTATTGTTTAATAAATATTGATTATACTACCAGTTTCAATCTATACTAATATTATAAATGTGAAAGTGTGTTTGTTTGTTTTTCCTTCTTTCACGTCGATACAGAGACGAAGATTATATATATACATATATATATATATATATATATATATATATATATATATATATATATATATATATATATATATATATATATATATTTATATTTATATATATATATATATATATATATATATATATATATATATATATTTATATATATATATATATATATATATATATATATATATATGTGTATTTATGTATGTAATATATATAGTCTATTCCATAATAACCGTTAAAGCATACCTAAAGCAAGAGTTTTTACTAGTAAAATATAACTTTTAAAATTTATAAAAAATATTCAAATATCATAATAATAATACTAATAGGACTTATACTTCTTTAGTACATTGTTTTCATATAATTTTATTAGTTTACGCGGCGCAAGCCAATAAAACTCCCAGTCGGCATAATTTTTTCCGACATCTATACAATTATCAGATAACTCAGCCAATTTACAGAAAACAGTAATGAATTATACAGCTAAACCTTCATGAATCACTCCATTTATTGGTGAAGACGATATGAAGATCCGTTGGGTAGTTTTTGAGTTTATCGACAGACCTACCTTCTGCAATATTCAATTAGCTAGTTTTTATTCATTTTATATTATAAATACATATTATTTTAAATGAGTGAATACTTGCAAATGCAATAATCATAAATCAAAACTATTACTATGATTCAATACTATGATAATAGCTAGTTTGTACGCAGAAATAGGTACTAATTTACATCCATCTTTATGCAGCGCGCGTGTCGTTAAATTTTACTGTGTCGACTTTTACGTCTAACTTGATTCATAATAGAAAAATATAGAAAAATGTATTAGTTTATTAAAAAAAAATATTTATTATTATATGTATATATGTATGTATTTAAAGTTATATATGTGTAAGTGTATCAACTATCTGGTATCCGTAACACAGGGCTCGTAGCTTACCATGAAACTAGATGGGGCTGTGTATTAATGTCCCAACATATTTATTATTTACCAGCGACTAGCTCGCTTAGTCCCTAGCTTGTTTCCGCATACAAACTTTCATCTCCATTTTCACTCCCTTAAGGGATGATTTCTGGGATTAAAAGTATCCTATGTCCTATCTAAATCGGTTCAGTAGATCCAGAGATTACCCCCTACAACGTTACAAATTCACAAACTCACAAAATTTACCTCTTTATAATATTAGTATAGATTTATTTATTATAATAATAGCTTCTTTTTTCGGATTCATGGGCTTTTATTTTAAACATTGACATATGTAGTTACATACCTTCTGCTTAATCTGTGAAAGTATTGTTATTATTTTGTCTTTCATTAAAAACTATTACCATATCATTGTAATAAAGTAGCGCATAAAATCAGGAGTTCAAAAAATATATGTACAATATTTGCATCATTCTTAACAACGTTTAAAACGAAAATTTTCCAATGCTTTTAATTTGGATTATTATATGCAATGAAACAAACAGATAGATAGACAAACTGAAAATGTATCAGGCTTGTCAAACATCGTTTACAATTTTTTTTTAAATAATCAATGTTAATTTTAATCTTAGAATATAGGATCTAGATGAAATTTTAATATTTATAATACAAATTAAAGCCATTATCGAATGTTTTGATAAGGTTATGGTAAAAATAAAACATTTTTTTTTTCAAAACAAACAAAATAAGTATATTTTAAAATATTGCACTCTAACTTAGTAAATAAATAGCATTCTTTCGCGATAGTTCTTGACACGTAAGGTTAACGATAGAAAGCTAATCAAGATATGTGAATCATTTAAAATAATCAACACGCTTCTCTTATTTCTAGAGAAAACCTTAAAAGATGCTCTTTTTATTTATTGTTTTTTTCATAATTAAAATTGATATTCTATAGAAAATAACAAAAAATACTGTGTTAAGAAAATGAGGAATTGTGACATGTTTGTAACGTAAAAAATATTTAAAAGATATTGCTACTTGTTGATTTTATGATTTTAGCATTTCGATAACCGTTTTTTAGCGGAACCTTATTTTGTGACATAATGTAAAATGTTGTCATCTCACATAAAAAAATACTCATATAATATGATTTATTTCTTGTTAACAACATTATGAAACAGAGATAGGCTTTTTAGGTTTTAATTATATAAAAACAAAACTGTTTTTATAAAATCACAAATTATAGGGATATATATGTACACATAATTTATAGAGATAGTGGTTTTAATTTAAATATTTTTTTATAATAAATAAAAAAAAAAACAAATGTAATTATTACTGTATAAGTCATGTCCGCGCATAATTGTGGCAAAAATGCTAGCATTCCTTTGCTGAATGGCGAATAATAAAATTATATGTATATGGACAGTAGTCCATATACATATAATTTTATTATTCGCTACTAAGCGATTCACCCTCGCTCCGCTCGGGTTCGTCCCTGGTTATGTTTTGGCAGTTAATATAGATTTCTCAGAAATGAGAAATTTTTTTAGATTTTCCCGCAATAAAAAGTATCCTATATGTTGACCGGATAGCCAGCTATCATACCAAATTACATCAAAATCTGTCCAGTGATTTTCTCGTGATGCGTTCCCAGACAGACAGACAAAAATTCTAAAAACTATAGATTCGGCCTCCGTATCGATAATAATGACAATTTCAATAAGATTTTCCAAAAAATATTTAATGTACAGATTCGATTCGGTTAGAAATTTAGTATATGTATGAATAGAATAAAAGTACTTTGTAGTTTTAAGCGATACTTAACAAATCAATGGCTGTAAGTAAGCAAATACAAAACCTAAATCTCAATCTGCACTAATTTTCAATTACACTAGACTCCCTAAAATCTTAAAATTTCAAAATTAGTTTTAATGCATTGTAATAACATAATGGTGTCTATTGCGCAGGTCTATTTACACGAATGATTATGACTTATGAGAATACTTTGAACCCGCGACCTCTGGCTAGTATGCGCTACCACAGATGACACAATACTGGCACGCCTCACAACTAAACAAATTACATTTTTTTCCAATGTCAAAGACCAATGTATCATTTATACGTTATTTATACTTAAATATTTACTAATTTTTGACTCTGACCTCACTTACCCAGTGATTTGCCTTGTACTATGCCCTGATACCCCTCGTATTGAAAGGTAGGCCCGCGCCCAGCAGTAAGACAGTAAAATTTTTTTATTGGATTTCGACCTTAATGTACCCTTAAGAGATAACTTTGTTATTAGTACTTCAAATTGTATTTGCGAAGTTCAACAACATAATACCTAAATAAATATCATTTGTTTTTATTAATATTGAATAACAATATCTTAAGACGCGATGTCAACATATTCCATTAAATAAATAAATAAATATGTCGGGACATTAACACACAGCACCATCTAGTTCCATGGTAAGATACGAGGCTTGTGTTATGGATACCAGATAGTTGATACACTACACATATATAACTTTAAATATATACATATTATAAACATTAATTGCAGACAAAACAAACGTTGACCTTTTTTCCGACTTAGAACCGAACCGAACATGTTCCTATGTGGCGTTCTAGAGACCAAACGCCTAGACCGAATTTGATGATTCATACGTCGTTAGATTCGTCTTTATAATTATATACCCAGTTTCTTATAACTTCTTCTGCGGATTGTTTCCGATTCCATTTAAATTATTATACTTAACTAGTGACTTACCCCTGCTTCGTCCGGGTTCGTGTCTAGGTATGGTTTAAATCGATATAAATAATTATTACACAGCGTTAGCCATAGAAATTACTATTTTTGTCCTAATTTTTTCCGATGTTTTAACAGTTATTCTCCTATTCAGAGCGGAGATAAATCACACAAATCTAAGATCATAGAAATCGGTCCAGCTGTTCTTGAGTTATAAATGGTTTAACTAACTCGACTTTGTTTTAAATATATAAATAGCTTTTTAAATAAAAAAAAAATCAAAATTAATGTTATTTCAAAAGTTCACAATTAGCAATATTTTTAGCATATAGTAGGTACAGCACTAGTAGGTACAAGAGAGTAGAACTTGATTTCTCTAATAATCCTACGAAGAATACACTATACAGTACATCCATGTCATTCTACAAGATACTAATGTCTATGGAAATACCAACAGATATGTAAGATATGTAGATATGTAAATCCTAAATATACCCCTTGTATTGAAAGGAGGCCCGTGCCCAGCAGTGGGCCGTTAAAAAGGGCTCAATATAAAAAATCCTTTAACATTTATCAGGCTAGAAGCCTTGGTATTGAATTTACTAATGGCTAAAAGCATTCATTTTACAGTTCATTTTACAATTTCAAAAAACATAAAGAACAAAACGGAGATACTAGAACAGTCTCGTCTCCGTCTTGTTAAATCGTCTCGCCAACGCTACAGATTGTTTTTAGTTTTAGCTAAAAAACCTGCTTTGCCCGCCTTATGTAGAATACATAAGACATTCGAAAAAAGTTTATATATAGCCAATTTAGAGCGTGTGCAATAAAGAATAAATAAAAATATATTTTACTTATTGATATAATATATCCTATGTCTTATGTATGTCTGTACATATACAGTGTATGGTGTAACTGTAGAGTGTAAATCCGCGTGCGCTAATGGTTGGTGATAAATCACCTTCGGGCACAATGTGTGTCAATTGCTCGTTTATTTTATTACACTAAGGGTGCCATCTGGAGGATGGAGGTTCTTGACCTACCGAACCTCGTACATTTTATTCTTCTCATACATATGTATATACTCCTTTTTATTTACATGCTAGCATTGCCCGCGGCCCCGCCTGCGTTCTGATGACCAAAAATAAAATTCTTAGGTTTTACATATTAGTATTACTCTTACATTGCAGTTTTTGCATTTTTTCTCATAAATGGGATATTTTCTCGCGGTAAAAAGGATCCTATATGTTGACACGGATAACCAGCTATCGCCATACCATATTTCTTCAAAATCCCTCCAGTGGTTTTTCTGTGATGCGGTAACAGACAGACAGACAGAAAAAATTTCTAAAAAGTATAGATTCGGCCTCTGTATCGATAATAATATGTTTGTTTCAATAAGATTTTCCAAAAAATATTTAATGTACAGATTCGGCTTAGTTACAATTTTATTATATGTACATACCTATAGATAATAAATTTGTATAGAAATTGTAAATTTATGAAAACTGTGTTTCAGATATGGTAAAATACGAATTATTTTCCAGTATTATCATAGAAATTTGTTGGTTTGTTGAAATTTTAGGCTTTATTCGCGTGATAGGTACATCGATGAAAAGCACCATATGTCCTTATCTAATGTAAGCTAAGTTCCGAATTTAATTCAAACCCTATTTAACGGTTACATCGTAAAAGAGGGACAAACACACATACGAGTTTGGACATTTTCGGTCTTTAGCTCGCATTTACACTTGTAATAACAATGTGATGTTATATATGTATAATCACGTGAGAATGATACACTGTAATACTTTCTTAGATTCACTCGAATATTTGACATTTCAAACAAAAAAATCTTATCGGATTTTTTCGCGGATTTACTTTGGTTTTGTTTCTTTACGTTTCGAATGCTTTACAGCAAACATGAGTCTCTCGCATGACCATCTCAAAATATAGATTTATTTAAAAAGATAAGCTGTATTTTAATACTACATTTTTTTTATTCAATTCTATTATAATAATAGTTCCTAAAAATATAATAATGTTTCATATTATAGGTTTCTAAAATATGTAGCACCATACAAAGCGAGACAGAGTCCACTTTATTATATAGCGATTGTAGTGGGCTGAGTGTAAGTTTTTTTTTAAATATAAGTCTATATTCAAATAGAGTTTTACAAGCACTTTGGAATCGTCAATGTATATCGTATAATATATATCGCTAATATAAAAAGAGTATAAGAATATCTATTAAATAATAACTTTTTAACACAAAAAATATTTTACAGTAAAAAACCAAGCAATTAAAAATATTATATTATTTTTGGTAAGATTGTTTCATAAGTATTCATTAAAAAAGTATTATAACGATCGCTTCGCGGTACGCTAACTCATTGCATAATACGCCCCACAAAATTCAACCAAATTGGGTCCTTATTGAAATACGGGTACTACTCGTATATTACAAAACAAAATAACCGACTGCGTAAAAACCGAACTAAAAAGTTTGGAACAAGTTAACAAAGTAATAGTATTATACAGCCGAAGACATACATGCTTATATTTGTTGCGAGTCTCGTTGAAAAAAAACATAATACAATGGATAAGATGGTTAAAATTAAATTAAACTTTATTTAATTAGACTTATTACAAGTGCTTTTGAATCGTCAATTTAATGAAAGCGTCAGTGCAGTCAGTCCGTGAGGAAGCTGCCACCGGCTCGGAAAGCAGTTCTGCTGGGAAGAACCGGCGAGAAACTCAACAGTCGCTCTTTTTAGTGTTAAGTTTTGACTTGCAATAAGAAAATATAAATTACTGTGCTAAATGAAAAATACCTCAACTTTATCATTCACATCTTAACCGACTCTTTTTGGTCGGTCCAAAGGCTGACTCACTTGCGAGTGAAAGTTATTTTATTAATTTTTACATTTTAATGTTTTTAATAGATTAGAGATACTTCGAGATTGATTGAGAATTTATTTCAATAATAAAAAAATGACAAATTTTCATCTTTATAAATTGCTATTTAAAAAAAACCTCACAATAGGTACTAAAATTTAAGTTATTCGCTAGTTGGTAACTACGAGCACATCTAGCATTTGGCAAAGGGCGTCTCCGGGTCAGTGGCCACTGCACTTCCTGATTAAGCCGCAGACGTTGTGAAATGATATACTGACCGCAACAACAATCCTACTTGGTCAATTCATTTGATATGATTGCGAAGCCCTTGGGATATGTACTTGGATTAACTTACTAATATGGGAATGTCTATCTGTCTGTTTGTTCTAACTTAAGCAATGTTGGATTGATTTTGATGAAATTTCACATAAAAGAGATTCATTTAGGAATATTAATATACGTAATTATAAACAGTGTGAGTTTTGTGGAGCTTGTTAGAAAAAAAAGATCGATTCAAAATAAAGAAGATAAGTTATTTTAAAACTATCATTTCGGATTTTATCGCGTTTTTTTTAACCAAGGCTTTAAATGTTTTATAACAAAATAGGTTCACGGGAAACTCCCCCATAAAATCGCCCGTTAAATGAAACTATCATTTAAAGAAACAAAAATTTAACAAAATTATGCTAAAGTAGGTAAATTATATTAATAACTAGGGTATGTATACAACTTACCTTTTTGAGTTGGATCTCAAACTATCTTCTTACCAAATTTCACGTAAATCGGTTCAGTAGTTTTGAGTTTATTCGTTACAAACATACAAAAATACAAATCTTTCCTATTTATAATAGAAGTGTAGATATAGGTAGAAAATAAAATCTAAAACTGTTTAATTGACCTTTAATCTACTTATCCTCGATTTTAACCTACTTTCGAATGTTATGTCGATTTGGGACTTTGTACTTTCTTATCCGAATCCGGATAACATATTACTATAACATATGATACCATCGAGTTTACCTGATGACGGTGACAGGAGGCGATGTAACTCTTCAATGGTTATTAGTAAAGATTGAGTCATGGGGTTATAAAATGCATTCTGACAAGATCCATAGAGTAACGTTGGTTGAGCGTGTTTATCTTATTTTATTTTTACTTATAACTAGCGACTCACTTTCGTTCCGCTTGGGTTCGTCTCTAGTTTTAACGTTTAGTATAGATTTTTTTTGATATGAGATATTTTCCACCAGTAAAAAATATCTAATATGTGGTCCGGATAACCAGCAATCATCATACCAAATTTCATCAAAATCTGACCAGTATTTTTCTCGTGATGCGTTCCCAGACAGACAGACAAACATTCTAAGAACTATATATTTGGCCTCCGATCGGTAATAATAGTAATTACAATGTACAAATTTGACTCACAATTTGATTATTTGTATTTTATTTATTTCTATATTATTATGTAAAGCTAATAACCGAAATAAAACCAACTATTTGACTTACTTGGCGCGTTCTTCGTCGGAAATAACATTTTGTTCGTCTGTCTGATTTTCGCCATCGCTGAATACTGACGCTGAGCTCTGATGGTGTTCAGGTATCTGGTGACAAAGGAATAGATTATTTAAATTCATCTTTATATGGAGTGCAATCTGCAATAACACGCTATCTGAAAGCTGGAGTGAATCTGTGGTAAAATTAAGTAAGTTTCTACTTTCTAGTGTTCTAGGTTTGATATGAAGAGTGGAATAGTATATTTGTCTTTTTAGCTCTCTTTAAAAAAAAGCTAAATTGATTAAGTTAATATATATATATATATATATATATATATATATATATATATATATATATATATATATATATATATATATATATATATATATATATATATATAGGCAAAGACAAAACTTTTCAACACCTTTTTCTCTACTGTTTGTCAATAGATTTTCTTTTTTTTTTATTTAGCAACTATTGATGAACTCTAATATCATCAATAAAAAAATATGGTAAGAATTAGCGAACACTATTTTCACAATTTTTTTTTATATAATGGTGATTTTAATTGTACTTCTTATTATTATGTATTATTATCAATTTATTTTTGTATTATGACATTTATCTATTATTATTATTATTTTTAAATGTTTGTATTTTTAATTCATGAATGCTATGTACACTTATAATCGACATGCATATAAGGTATATTATTATTACATTAATTAAATTGAAAATGTTTCATGTTTCATATGTATTTTGTATGTGTGCTTTTTACAAATAAATAAATAAAATAAACACTAGCATAATTAAATAAGAGAAATAAATAACTTTAGACAACTACAGAAAGTTACTGAACAATGTGTTTTCAGTTGGGATGTACAAAGGGATAGCTCGCTGTACCAAATACCTATACTTATAAAACCATTTGAAATTATATTATCAACCGACTTCAAAAAGGAGGAGGTTCTCAATTCGACTGTATGTTTTTTTTTATGTTTGTTACCTCAGAACTCCGTCATTTATTAACCGATTTGGACAATTTTTATTTTGTTTGAAAGGGTATACTTCCAGATTGGTCCCATTTAAATTTCAAAAAAAAAATACCACCCCTAAAGCTGGAAAAACAACTAATGATGAATTTAACCTACTTCTAATTGTCATATTGACTTGAAACTTTGCAAGTATTTCTATTTCCGTTGATAGTACAGTGGTTCGGTGTTGTTGACCTGATCTGATGGCAAGGCCAGAAGGTGGATAGGTGGAAGTCTTCAACGGCTAATAGTAGATACTTTGAGTTTGGGCTTATTTTGTTTGATTTGACAAGCCTAACACGTTAGAATCCTTACTTTGCTACTACTGTCTACACTAAAAAGGGAAAAATAAAAACTTTTTAACAAAAAAATAAAAACCGACTTCAAACTAAAGCACTAAAAATTAAAAAATAACTGATTGGTAGTTTTCATTTACTATACATACCTAATAAAATATTTTCGAAGTCGGTGTGCTTTGGCTAAGTAATTAAAGCCTACCTATTAAATACATACCTAATCAAATATTTTCGAAATCGGTGCCAGCCCATATAAAGCAAAGCACAACGACTTAGAAAATATTTTATTAGGTATGTATAGTAAATTAAAACTACCAATCAGTTATTTTTTAATTTTTAGTGCTTTTGTTTGAAGTCGGTTTTTATTTTTTTGTTAAAAAGTTTTTATTTTATGACAAAAATACACATTAGCTCAACTAACCATATAAATAGATCGAAGCGATTGCAAGTCCATTTCCTATTAAATCACAGTGACAAAGACGAAAACTTACTTTTGAGTGCACTCAAGTACGTACGAGTATATTCAAACGTGATAATTGATAACAATCATAGTTCGTTAAAAACAACTATTTCGGTCGTCATTATAATAAGTTGTGAGGAAAGGAAATAATTGTATTTATCGTGTTGAGTTGTCAAGCAATGTTATCAGACGAATAGAAGAGATCCTTAATAATAATATTAGAAATATTAAATTATGTCTGTACATTTGCAAAGACAGTGGTAGCCCAGTGGTAATACGATTACTTAGGAAATAAAGTGAGGCGAGTTCGAATCCCAGGTCTCTCATCTATGATCCCAAAGGAGCTGAATTATAATAATTATTATTAATTGCTATACTTTATCTGACTCTATAAAGAACGACTCACCGTCGCTTCGCTCGGGTTCGTCCCTAGGTTACTTCCTCATACAAACTTTCATCCCCATTTTCACCCCCTTATGGGCTGACTTCCGGGATAAAAACTATCCTATGTCCTTCACAGGGTCTCAAACTATCTTCTTACTAAATTTCATCTAAATCGATTCAGTAGTTTCGGAGCCTATTCAGTACAAACAAACAAACAAATAAAGCTTTCGTCTTTATAATATTAGTATAGATATAGCAAGATACTGTTTCTTTTTATATTAAAAAGAAAAAAATAAGTCAAATTAAATTCTAACTCTTAGTTATCAAATTTAAAAATCTTCTTTTAGCATCCAAAACCTTGATCTAAAAAAATCCATTCGCACTTAAATACTAATTTAAGATTCATCAAACAGATAACGTTTGGCAAATATTTAACTGATAGCAAGTGGCTATTGAGCAAAGTATGCATAGTTATTTAACAAGATTTCAGTAAGAAAATTATAATATCCTGACCGGTTTTGATTATCCCGGCCAATCTCAATGCGACTAACCACACTTGGTTACAATTCCCCATTACATATATTCCTATCAACCCGTATACTCCGATGGGATGACAATTCGACACAACCGATGAGAGAGGGATAAGATAGACGACGGATAGCATAACGTGATGTCCAAGGCACGGGGGAGGAACACTCCCAATATCCCAACTCAAGATTTACTGTATACTTCATGACAGAAAAACCCTATAAGTATTTAGACCTGACCCGAGACTAAGCACCTTAGACCTTCAGCCATACGTGATAGCAACTATAGTCTATACCAAAGAGGGTTAATTAAAAAATAGAAAATATTAAAATATAATAACGAAATTTAATGGTTGAAACACTTGTTAGAAATATTAGGTTTTAGTGTATGTCGAAATGCTTGTGCAAATATTGCTCAGATTCTACGATATTACTTAATTTAAAGTAAAAATCTCCCAAGCATTTGGTTAAGAAGGAAAGAGGATACGAACTCTTTGAATCTACGATGATTCAATTGTCGCTTAGATAATATGTTTATATGCAGTGTATAGATATTCTGCTTTGGAGGCGACATGGTGATGTTTTTGACATTCAAAAAGAAATTAATGATTTTACAACTATATAATATGTATGTTTTCCAATCTACTTTTCAAATTAAATACGATGAAAATATAATTTTATTAATTATATTTTAAAGATTTTGCTAAACACATTTTGATAAAGTTTAATTTCTGACCTTAGTAAGAGGAATGCAGTCAAAGTCACGCTTCACACCAAACATTCTGTAGTCTGACATAGTGAGGTGCAGATCCTAGACTGTTAATTGAACAATTAACTAATGGACCTAGATAGCTAATTAGATGTAGTATCTCACTCACGCTGGATGATTTAATGCAGAAATCTGATTTTTTAATTTAACAGGATGAAATGTGGCTGAAATCAAGTTGTCAGTTCACTAATAAAAAAATGATTTTTGTTTTCATTTGCAATTTTTACTAACGAGTGTATTGTATTACACCTTATTTCGTTCTAATATTAAAAGTATTGAGATTTTTTTTGAAAAGGCGTGTTTTAGCTTAATCATGGCAGATTTCACAAACTTTGTCTAGAAATCGAACTCGCGATCGGTTATAGTAAATAATACCAACCAGACACAACAGATGTTTTAGGTAGTAAACAATAACGATTATTATTTATAATAAAGTGAAGATCTTCCTTCCTAATCTTATATTTATAAAATATCTCGTATCACGGTGTTTGTGGTCGCACTCCTCCGAAACGCCTCAACCGATTTTAATGATATTTGGTTGTATATTTGATAGGTATGAGAATAGGTCGTAATGTATTTATCATCCTCCTACCCTCACCCCCCCATTTTTTAATCGCGATTTCAGTATTTTTGTATGACCAATTAATATTATATAAATAAAGCCATAAAGCCAAAGAGTTTTTTTTTTGTAGATGAAACACGAGCGTGGCTGCGGGTTCTGCTAGTAGTATTATATTATGATGTGTGTATTTAAGTACTTCGTTACTAATAGCGCCATCTATATAAAGTAATCGTCAACCGCACATTTGATATATAGAGTGGACTATACATGCCCTTCTAGTTCCTTACCCTACCTATAGATGGCAACACAAGCAAAGTGAGCAGATAAAAAAATCTTGTTCATATTAATTAATTAAAAATATTTAAGCAAACTTTGTATTAAAAATGTTATATTACAATACATAATAAGATTAGGTCTAATCGATAAGCCTGGCTGTCTGTCTGTCTGTCACAACCAAGAGAAGCGTATCTATAGTCATACCTACTAAATGAGTGTGGAGATAAGGCATGCAAACTGTAAAGTAGAGGTAGAGTATAGAAATTCTATAATGTAGAGAGGCTATAAAAATATAAGGGTAAGTGTATTTTTGTAATGTCAAAATAGCAGCTTTTTACTAATTGCATTATTTAGAATTATGTACCACACATATAAAAAAAAAATAATTTTTTTGTCTCTCTGTCTGTTTGGTCCGGCTAATCTCTGAAACGGCTGGACCGATACGACAGGACTTTCACTGGAGGATAGCGTATGTTATTAGGAGTAGCCTAAGCTACTTTTGCTTTAGAAAAAAATTAGGGCTGCGCTTAAAAAAAAATAAAACACACCTAGGGACGCTAGTGAGTCGCTAGTTGTAAATAAACGAGGAGGACTAGGTCATTTTTTTTTATAATTGTCCAGTGATCAAGTAAAAAAGAATACTAAGAGAAATACATAGACTGTAAATAGCTGTGGTACCTATTTATACATAATATAAAAAAAAACTGACGAATTGATAACCTCCTCCTTTTTATAAAAAAAATATAAAAAATTACCATAAACATGAACCCAATTCAAAATCACGATAAAAATATTTTTTTAACTATTACCGTTTGGAGAAGATATTTTTTTTTAACGTATATAGGTCCATCTTTATATATTAAATAATAATAAAAAAGCGATATAACTCATATTAAAAAAAGTCATGTAAGTCCGTTTTGTTTTAGCGAAGAAATCATCTAATAAACAAAAAAACACCCATATTGAGTCCTTTTATGACGTCGCTCTAATTTTTATATCTTACAAAATATCTACAGTAGATGATCATTACACTGTGATCTATAGGAAAAGAAAAAATATGTTAACATAGCTATACGAGCAGATCCAGAAGCAAAAGCTAGTGTGTACATAATTAAAGCATTTACGCTAGTTATCAAGTTGTGACGAATGTTACTCGTATGAAAACAATAGCTTATGTGGTTTGTTTTATTGTTTCCGGCTTACCGCTTCCCAACTAGTTAAATAAGGCGTTACTTCCTTTAATATTATGTAATAATAAATATACTATTATCACTATAAGTACATATAATAAAATTCTAACTGAGTCGAATATGTATATTAAATATTTTTTGTACAATCTTATTGAAATAGACATTATTATCGATGCAGAGGCCGAATCTATAGTTTTTAGGATTTTTATCTGTCTGTCTGTGTGTCTGTCTATCTATGACCGCATCAAGAGAAACCCACTGGTTAGATTTTGATGAGGTATGACGATAGCTGGTTATCTGGTCAACATATAGGATACTTTTTACTACGGGAAAATATGTCATCTCTGAGAAATCTATACTAAACGTCAAAACGTACCAAGTACGCTAGTTTAAAAATAAAAGTATCTATCAGTTTGTTTAACCACCACATTAACTATTATTGTAGTGACAAAATCGTAAGTTTGAAATATTTATCGCTCTATCTGTAAATGAGTTTCAATGAAAGTTTTTTTTTCTGGTAATAATCTTAATAAAAAAAGCTAAGTTTTACATAAATCAATGTTAGAAGAGTCAAAGATCAATTTTTTGATGTGTTTGATCTAAGTGATCGAAGGTGTATTACAATTAACTACAAAATATTCATGTAAAGTTTTAAAAACGAACACAACCTTTTTATCCAAAAAATTGTTGATGCTATCTGAACTATTGGAACTGCACTCCAAACTTTCATCGCTGTTTAGCCCACGCCCACTCCCACTGTCTCTGTCACTCCCACTCTTACTGATATCTGAATCGGATTCAATCCACAACGGCGATCGATATTTGAATGTATGTGCGAACGCGTTGAATCGCGATTCATTGTTCATTTGAGATGTTGAATATGAATTTTTCATTTTTGATTTATTTTATTTTTCTTATGATATTTAGATAGAAAATATCTAATTTAATCATCCATGTGTTTTCAAAATATCTAATTCAAACATAAATACACATAGCACAGTTAATCAATATTTAAAACTATATTACATTTGTAGCACAATCACAAAAGCACTGTTTCATAAAGAAATCACTTAGAATTACATACGAGTATTAAATAAAACTCTCTATTATCGAAGACTAAATAAAAAATATAAGAGACTCTACATAATATGATTGAGAAGATCACGGGCACTACAGATATAGACAAGTAGGACATGGGACGTTTAGTTTTGACCTTAATGTTTAGGGATGGGCCAGTGTCTATAGTTAATACTTAAATTTAAAAAAAAGTTAGGCAGAGCATAGAGAGTACAGTCTACAGACATTAACGCCAGAAATGTTTTTTTTTTGTATGGTGTCTTAAGATGTGATGGATTCTGATATTCCAGAGCTTGACGTCATTTTTGTTGTTATAAGTACTGTTGTTTGGAATATTCTGTAACAATCTTAGCAATTTAAATTAAGGCAAAATTCAAGTTAATCAATTGCTTTGTCTATGTGAAAGAAGGAAAAACAAAAAAAAAGAAATTATTTCCTAAAATTGTGGGTAGGCACTGTCTGTAACAAGTTTATAATGCCTTTGAGACTTCTAAAATCTTGCTGTAAAGCATTCGAAACGTCGGGAACCAAAAATCCAAATAAATCCGTGAAATAATTCGAAATATAGTTTTATTTCCAATGCCAAATATTCGCGTAAATCTAAGAAAATATTAAATAAACAAAATTTTAGCATTTACATTATTATAAGAGCATTTCTCGTGATTAAAAAAATCTAAAAAATTACCAGAAAGCCTTTTTTGAGAGGTACTAAAAATACCAAAATATTAAAAAAAACTAAAATATTTTTTTTAAACCGTCCGATTTGGCGTGGAATGCCCCATACACATATTTTCGCTTTTATAATAGCGGCATTATTAAGGTGGTATGACATCAGAACGATAAAAAATATGTAAGAACTCATCTAACTAACCATTGATATAGTTGATTCTATAAAAAAACGTTGCTCAATCAAATATTTGGCTACATTTACTATTTTTTTTGTCCTTACAAGTACTTTGTAGATATTGAAATATAATAGATGATGATGTTTTTATATGTGATCATTAAAATAAGAATTTTATCTTCATATAGCTGGGCTTTTTTATGGTTTACACGAATATTTCTTACTTTTTTTGCATGTTTTATGTTATTTGGTGAAAGAAGTCAATTTTAACTTGCTTTTAATTGTATCGTTTTTGCAATTATAGAAAATTTGGATTTTAAACCTTTTGATTTTGGATAATAATTTGATGCAATCGATCAAATCTAATAATGGAGCAAGTAGAGGAATTAATGAAAACCTTTAAATTTTGACTCACTTGATTCAATTTTAAAGAGTCTCCCTAATATTACATCTAAAGCATATTTTTAAAATCTAAAATTATATGTTTGTTGTATAATATGTTCAAGTCACAGGAAGTTAAAACGAAGTTAAAATAAACGCTTATAATATTTGTATGTAAATTCTAAGGCCATGACCATATATGGTCATTGGCCATGTATGGTCATTGGCCATGTAACAAGTATTATTTCTTGTATACTATTAATTTTAGATTTTATTTTGAGACAACTACATACGCAAGTTTTTGAATACTCTCCCTTTTGTAATGTTTTTCTATTTTTTTAAATAATCTACTTAATTTTAACATTGTATGAGAATAAATTATATCGAATATATAATATCGAATCTAAAATATATCGAAATTGCGCGTCCCTCGGGTGTCGGGAGGATGTGGTCGGTCAATTTTGTTAACCGCCTTAAAGCAAGTATCGCATATTCGTCTCGTACTTACGATGGTCATTTAAATTTAAACTCGTATCAATCAATTGTTTTTTATGGAATATTATTATAGGATATTACCGTATCTATACTAATATTATAAAAGGAGACAGAGTTTGTTTGTTTGAACGCGCTAATCTCAGGAACTACTAATCAAATTCGAAAAATTCTTTTTGTATTAGATAGCACGTTTATTGAGAAAAGCTATAGTCTACGTATCATCATGCTATTTACTACATAAGGGAGGGCAACAATAATCATAAATGTCATCAAATCGGATAGACTTCCATACATTATTGTAAAGGGAAGAGAAAGAAGAGTTTGATTTTTGTACTGCTAGTTTAATATAAAAAGTTAATATGTTAACTTATTTCAATATCACATGAAAACTAATTATACCAACCTAAGAGGTTGTTTTTTTTGTTATCCATATGTGACCGTATTGACGTGTAAGTAATCTGATAAAGTTTTATGAGAATCAGCGTACATTTGGCGAAGATTGATTGTATCTATAATTGAGTTTAAGACTTGCGAAGTGGAAGTAAGACCTGAGGAAAGCATGGGTAAGGATGTTTTTTTTTAAATAAAAGTATTACGAGAGAGCATTTCACTGAAGTAGAACTTGTTACTATTATCAGTAATTTAAGATATATTAATGTGAACTGCCTTCCTCTTGACCGATTTCGGTCACGGCGGCCAATCTCATTGAGACTAGCCAACTGCGCAGGAGATATTATAGTGCTCAAGTGTACGCGCAGGCACAACGTGCACTCTCTGTTCCTTTTTACTCTCTAAGTCTTATGGGACGACTCCTCGACACGACCAGTGTGAGTTAAGGCGCAAAACCGACTGCTTTACGTGCTCTACGAGGCATGAGAATGTAACACCGCCAAGTTTCCACTGTTATTAAAACTTGGAAAACAGAAAAAACTCAATAACTAAATTTGATCAGATCCGGGACTCGAACCCAGGACCTCCGGTGCAGTCGTACATGCTAGCCACTACACCACCGAGGTAGGTGATAGATATAATATACTGATATTATAAAAAGAAATAACTTGGCAACTGATCTAGAACCTGTCACGATTATCAGTAATTTAAATTTCATTAAAACTAGCTATTAAACTATGGAAAAAGGTAAATTAACCACAAGCCACTTATTAATTGATTTAACAATTATTATTATCATTATTCATCGATATTGTTATAATATATTTTATTAGCATTACACTCCTCACTTATGTTATCTTATTACTGGATGGCACCTGCTTTAATGTTCATTATATCACAATGTTTGTCTGACAGTCTGTTTGTCGGTTTACGATTTAAACTTGATAACCACTAAACTGATTTACATAATGTGTTATATTGTATAAATGCATTATCATTTAAATTATAGAACTCAGAAAGGTATTGAATTGTCATAGTTCTACTATGATGCGTTTTGTTCTTTACTAGCATTGCCCGCGGCTCCGCCCGCGTTCAGATGACCCAAATCCAAATTCTTAGGTTTTACATATTAGTATATTCTTACATTGCAGTTTTTGTATTTTTTCACAGAAACGAGATATTTTCCAGCAGTAATAAGTATTCTATATGTTGACCCGGATAATCAACTATCAAAATTCTTCCAGTGATTTTCCTGTGATGCGGTAACAGACAGACAGTCAGACAGACAGACAAACAAAAATTCTAAAAACTATAGATTCAGCCTTTGTATCGATAATAAATAATAATGTTTATTTCAATAAGATTTTCCAAAAAATATTCAATGTACAGATTCGGATAGTTACAATTTTATTATATGTATGGATTTAATTAATTAATTTAATTTTTCCTTTGTTTCTAGTTTTACTTTCTTTAATAAACAGTTAAATAATCTGATGTTATTTAAATATTAATATTATTATTAACCAATATAAATATTTCATTAGTTCAATTGCACGACACGTTTGGTTCAATGTATTGACCCTACTTGCGGTGCCAGTGGTCGCAGGATCGAGTCCCGCTGGGGGCATTTATTTGTGTGATGAGCACGAATGTTTGTACTCCAGTCATGGGTGTTTATATTTAGGTAATATATGTATATTGTATGTACATATTTAAAGTTAAATTTGTGTAGTGTATCAACTATCTGGTATCCATAACACAAACCTCGTAGCTTGTCATGGAACTAGATGGTGCTGTGTGTTAATGTCCTAACATATTTATATTTATAATTCTAAAGTTATAACAGTTCTTATAATAAATAATTGAATGTTTATCTTCAGAATATATTTCGGAAACGTGACAATTCGGGGTATTATATTCAGATTAGATTAAAAAGAGGGGTCCTCTTTTCCATTAGGCGCTCTGGGCAAGTGACCAGGGCCCCGCGATGGACGGGGGGGCCCCGGCTTGCCCTCAAAAAATCATTATCGTCCCCAAAAGGTTGAAGGCCCTGATTACATTGGTACATTGGTTGGTTGGTATTTTTTGTTTATTTAAGTGAGCAGTATATAAATACTAGTTTTGAAAAAAGTTTTGAAAAAATTTAACTATATATAACCCCATTATAAGTTTATTATACATACATATATATATACTTATTATATACTTAAATATTTGAAAAGCAGATACTTGAATTTTATCAACATTTACTATAGATGTTATCTATACTATTCTTTGTTTATTGTTCCAATATCAATTGAGGTGTTGATATGCGATAAAATCTAAGAAATTGGTTTGTTTTCTTCAGGTACGACGTAAATATTCTAAAAAAAATGATATAAATTTTTGTTTGAACGTTTCTTCCTTGTTACGATACAAAATAATAAAAAATCTAAAATGTGGTGTCTTGTTTATATAAATTTAAGGAATACTTCTGCTTAACGATTGTTTCTGTATCGTTTTAGGTCTCCGGCTGAGGACCGCTGCGCGCCGAGCTTAGCTACCCGCGTGGAAAAGAGGTTGACTCTTATTGATTCCATGGACTTGCGTAAAAAATGTATGTAGAGTTTTCCACTGTGGGTCTCATAAATGTCACCATTGAAAGGGCTCCCGCCACATCAAGCCATCTGGAATAAGCCGAGATGCTAGTTCCATAGGAAAGAGGGAAGAGAAATAAGCCGAGAGACGTTACATCCGTTTATACATAAGCCCAGTCACATGTCAGGGAGACAGACTAGTGTAGAAGCTGTGGTAGAACAACTTAGTCAAAATTATTCCTTTATACCCTTTTAAATCTTGGTCCATAGAGCAAAATGCTAAAAACTTCCTTAAATTGGAAAAAACTCATCATATCACCTCTACTGGTAACGAGAGAGCTGGCTAGAGTCCTTTTCGTCTAAAGAATCAGCATTGCCAGTCAGTGGAGAAATACAGCTAGCATTCTTACCTCAATTCCACGCGAACATGACTTGTAAGTAGGTACAGTAATTGCTAAGTGAACAGGTACAGTAATTGCTAAGTGGTTTTGTATATATGTAAATATATTTAAGCAAATTTTGTATTTTATAATATATGTAATATTTAGACATTGAAATAATAAAATGAATTTCAATACGTTAGATAAACTTACATTATTTGATCGTCGCCCATTGTAGTTATTAAGCTGGTCTGGTACTGAAAGTGATGCTCTTTTAAAATCTCTATTATAAGATTGTGAACTGCTTCCACTAACTAGTGGTGAAACTGATATTTCCTTCTCTCGACTGGATTTTATTTCAGTGATTTTAATTTCCGGTGTTTCTGATCGAAACTCATTTCTTGGATTTTCTGAATTAAAATGTATTTTGGGTCGAGTACCATTATCATCATCATCATCATCATCTATGTATGGTATATAATTAGGTGTTGTGATTGCCGCAGAAAGAATTCGTCGGGTCTCTGGAGGCACTTCTACGTAATCGTGGGGATAAGATGGTATATTTAAACGGAGATCTGGCTTCTTTCGCACTCTCATTGCTATGTTTGTTAAGCTACAAACTTTAGGCTTATTTCAAATTTGTTTTCTTTTACGTATACTCGAATGCATAGGTCTTTAGATAACACTTATCTCGTTCAAGGATGTATTTTGCAAAGTAGAAAATTTAATGTTGAAATAAAATTCCAATACACTATCACTGATATATTCAATAAGGAAACTAATGTTAAATAAACTTTAGAATAATATAACGGTAGGTATATGTACAATTGTACCGTGGAGACAACAATGAAAGACTAATGTGTATTTCTTTTATTTATCAAATTTACTGCTATCATTTCGCTAGATAAAAACTGACGAAGATAAACATGAATATTGTAAAGTATCACACTCATAATTATGATATCTTTTCGTCATAGACAGACAGTCACTGAGTAAATAAAATTTATGAACATGATCTTACAAATACGAAAACTCTACAAATGTCTTAAAGGTAATAAAGATATTAGATAGTAAAGTAATTAGGTCTAAAAATGAGGTTAATGATCATAAAACCGCAATTGTGTTAACAGAAACAATTCTTGACCATGTATTTGAGAGATTTCATGGTTTCTCATAATTTTCTAAATTAGTAGGTCATTAAATCTAAATGAATATCTATATTGTAGCTTAACAACAAATAAGGAATTTTCACGTATAATATGTTATCAACATCCGCAAATGTATTTTAACGAATTAATATTGGCTTATATTAATATGTTGTAAATGTCAGTCGTAATTACTTACCAAATTTCATATTATTCGGTTCAGTAGTTTCGGAGCTTATTCCATACAAACAAACACATAAACAAAAAAGACATTTTTTTCCTGTTTATAATATTTAGAATAGATTTATTATAATTTTTAATCTTTATCGTTTTAATATATTCATACTAATTAATGCTAAATTGAAAGCTAACTTACCTGATCTTGCGTATTTCTCATATATTCTTGCCTTAACAACTCCAAATTTGGAAGAGTTGGCATCGATATAGAATTCCGTCTCAAACTAGCTCTCCTTTGTTCCATTTCCTTCTCCTTCTCTACTGTTATTAAGTTGTCTGACTCGCGCGCGCCGATTGCTTTTGATGTTGTAGGTGAGAAGTCGGATACGTCAGTAGACTGTGTACTTGGACTAGTTGGTTTAGATGACTTAGAAGAGTCTGGATCTAAAGTTATGTATAAGGTTCCTTCGGGAGTATCAACAACAATAGTATCTTTATTGGGGGAATGAACTGCACCTAAGTCTGATGCATGAAGTTTTTTTTCTTCTATTTTTCCTTTTTCTACATCCTGATTACGTTTCGGACGGATTGTCTCGTCAGCTTTAATATGTTCCAGTTCAACAAATTCGTCGACGTACGGTATGTTGGTGTTCGATCGTATTTCGGGTGAATTGAGTCCTTTCGCAACATCGTAGTTTTGGTTTGCCATTTGCTTTTATTTCATCACTCGTCATCTGAAAAGAGAATTTTAGAGTAAGTTTTTATTTATTTAAGAGAGTTAAAGAGATCTTTTGAGAATAGTAAACAATAAAAAACAATCATCCTCGAAAACAAGCGAACCTAAAACAATCAACTGAAACATCAACGTTTATATATTTCAATATTTTATTTAATGTTCTACGTAGAATAATAACAGTTTGGGTTGTTCTTTATTTGGTTTATTTATTGCATAAAAAGTAACTAATATAAAGCATCTCGTAAACTTATTCTAGTGCGCAGTGTCCCAACAAAACTTCCGGTCGATTGAACAGACGCTGTCAAGATAAATCTGAGATGTGCTAATTTGATGTGACAATCGCTAATCAACGATCACATATTTTCCTAGATTACTTTGTAATTCTACACTGTGCTTTGTTGGTGTTTAGCTTTGATATTTATGTATATATTGGACTGCCACTTATTTATATATTTATTTACTTAGCACACTAATAATATACATAAATAATATTAAATGATGATGATATTTCATTCCTGATATGTATATCAATAAAAAGTGACGTAACCAAAACAAAACATGTGAACTTAAAAAAAACAAAAGTTTTATAAGTCAAAATTTTAGGTATTACCTAACTATTAATTAAAATTTTGACTTATAATAATAATTTAATAATTTATTTATTGTACTATTTAAAGTGACAATATAAGGGATTTAAAGTAAGTAAAGCAAGTTG
This sequence comes from Brenthis hecate, assembly GCA_951806755.1. NCBI lineage: Eukaryota > Metazoa > Arthropoda > Insecta > Lepidoptera > Nymphalidae > Brenthis > Brenthis hecate. The sequence goes on from OX638253.1 coordinate 20,788,712, forward strand.
TACAAAAGTGTCAAAAAATAAGTTGAACTACTATCTCCTAAACTAAGCCAGAGCCTGTATTTTAGGTGACAGTCGTTCCGCTTTAAACTTATAAAACTAAAAGTAAACTAACTCAATTTATACATAGGAGATATAATACTTTCTCCGTCTATCTGTCTTTGATTCGCATAACGCGGAAACAATATCTGTACTGTCAACACAATCAATATTTTTATTGATCATACAGATTTCCCCCAAAAAACTAAAAACACAAATAGTTACATCATCATTTTCAAATGACAATTTTAGAATAAATTTTAATGGTATAGGATAAATTATATATAATTCGAAACCGTCAAGTTTATTTTTAATAAAACAACTTACCAACGACTAAATAGCACAAATTATCAACAAAATTTTTACATTTATAAGTCAATATTTCCTATACCTCCTTTGACTCTACGCGTATGTATGTATATTGTACATTACGTGTTACCGTGTACTGTGATTATTATCAGTGATTAGCTTGTTCACACAGATTGTATGTGTATGTTTATCTAGAGATGTCCAGTGAGGTTGCACTGAGCCGTAGGTCACGTGTTTGATTCACGATTACAGCAATAGTTGTGTTATTTTATTAACGTCAAATGTATAAGAGTTATGTTAAAAACTTGATAATAAGAACTTTCTGAAGAAAATATATTTTATCTAACATCCTAACGCTGCGAGGTACTGAGTTATAAATATATATCGAAGTATCAAGGCATCTTATACGTAGTCTTAAGCTACTATGCAGTATACAGTGAATCGACTCTATGTACACTTCACTGTTTACATTGATATTATCTCTGAGATTAACTTGTTCTTACGTTAATACGTCACATGGTTTCAGGACCTTGGTTAAAATCTTATAATATTATATTTATGTTAAACTAGCGGCACGGATGGGATTTTGGCGAGTTTTGTTAAATAACCAAGTAGTCTAGTTAATGGGTAGGTTTTGACTGACCAAGGTATAGGTTTTTACCTATATTATATATATATATATATATATATATATATATATATATATATATATATATATATATATATATCTCCTTAGATAGATTGCCAACTAAAAATATTAATGAACCAAATCGTTAATTAATGATGTCATAAAACTGTATAGAATATACATATAAATTAGAACTTCTTTCGACCTTTTGCAACAAGAGTTGCCATCTCTATTCTAAGCAAACACTTCTGATTGATTTGTACTGAATTATAATTTTTTTTTAATTTCTCTTATAACATAGACTAGTAAATATAATATATATTTAGTTACATATATATATATATATATATATATATATATATATACATAAATTTATTTTTTTTACAAATCTTATTGAAATAGACATTATTATCGATACAGTGGCCGAATCTATAGTTTTTAGATTTTTTTTGTCTGTCTGGGAAGGCATCAAACCTTTTTCGATTTATCATTTTTTTAACTGAGTATCTACATCTAAACTTGTTGTGACTAAGACACTCGTATAGCAATAACCAGTTCAATAACTTGGTAAATTAAATGATTAATAGTTTGTTTTTACTGATTTTTCGTTTAGTTTTGATGAAAAAAAATATTTGTTTAATTTGTGGTCCATGTCTCCAACATGGATATGTTGGACATCCATTATATTTAAGATATGAGCCATCTCATTACCGAATTTTACTCAAATCTTTTAAGCCATTTGAGTGCGAAGAACTAACATACAAACATTTACTTATAAAGTTTTACATTTAAAATATTACTTAATCTGTTACTTACATTTACGCGTTAGGTGTATACCATGTAATACACGAACAGACCAACCAGCAGCAACGACACAAGTCCATACAACACAATATCCAAATAATATAAACACCACTGTTGTTTACAACAAGAAACACTTTTCATCCATTCCATAATTATTTTTGTATTTACTCTCACTAATAAATCATTTAATCCCTCCACGAGCGCGGACACGCCGGCGTGTCAGTTAACAATAGATTTTTTGGAATTTTAATTAATTTCTTAGAAATTTACCTGGATTGTTCAATTCATATATAAGGGTAGAATTTCATTTTCTAATATATACGACACCGCCTTTGAGGTACAAACTATTATTAAGAAAAGAAAAAAAAAATGATGAAATACGATTTACAATTGGCAAAAATGTCATCTAATATATAATAAATATACCCAAATTCCTTCTCCTTTTTGAAATCGGTTAAAAACGTCAAAACATAAATTTAGTGGCAATTGTACATAATATTTGTATAAATAATTAGATTTTATTACCATCAATCACACTTCATACCTCGGATTTATTATGAATGTTGAAGATTGTTATACGATACTACTCCCTTAACGTGACTTTCCTCACAACTATAAAAGTACCCGACGCACCGTAGAAGGAAAAACAAACAAACAAATTTTCGCATTTATTATATTAGTAGGTACATGTTTATTTCTAACATTATTTCAAGTGACAATTAACGTTGTTATTATCAATAGAATAATTAATATATTTATGTTGAAAATGTCACAAATAGATAGAGATATAGGTACTTTTATGTTAAGTATGAGAACTAACCATAGTTATACTAGATTAGCTCAAGACCTATGGCCCTGTTGAAGTTAAAATGGAGGAGGTTCCGTTGGGTTTGAGTGGGTAGTACTGGCTTTTCTATCCGAGGAGTGCCACATAACAACCTGTATGTATGTAGGTGGTATACGTAAATGAATGTGATGAGTGTCATTAGGGATTGTGTAATGTATAGCTACCTAATAATTTAAAATTTACATAGAAAAATAGTTCCATGTTATCTTCTACATACAAACTTACTAATTTTTTTTAATTTAGATCAGTGGAAATATAGCAAGAACAGGAAAATGAAATCCAGAAAAGGTAATTCTTATGACAAATACTTAATTATTTTACTTAACGTCATTAAATAGATAATGATAGCTATTAAATTGTTTTTAAAGATGTATTCAGCCCTTTTTAACGTCCCAATGCTGGGCACGGGCCTACCTTCAATACTAGGGGAATCGGGTCATAGTCCACCACGCCGGCCAAGTGCTGAGCGGACTTCACAAGTCTTTCGAAAACTTGCTAGGTTCTCTCAGACATGTAGGTTTCCTCACGATGTTCTCTTTCACCGTAAGGCAAAATGTAATCATATTAGAAATATTTCGCATATGAAAATATCAGAGATTTGAACCGCGATTTGAACCCTATTCACTTCGTTTTCCAAGCGAGCGCGTTACTACTGGGCTTTTTTTTTTTTTTTTTTAAGATAAAAAACTTCTCAAGTCGTCTAAAAATGTAAATATTATTTTAATGATTTCAATTGGTTACTGTGTGATGCCGTAATGTGAGAAATTATTTCGATCTTCAATTCTTTTGTTAGTGGCATTCAAGCGTGCCAGTTGAGCACAGATTACTTTAGCAATGTCACATAAGATGGACACAAAATTTCGATTTTAAAATATTTCAATTGGCAAAAATGTCAGTTGAGAAATACTTATGAGAGTGTACATACGCCAAAGATGCGTTATTTTTAGTAGACATAACCGCGTACAATAGCTAGTGAACCAATCAAAACTTAGCAATTCGATTAGTGATTCGTTAACTTTGCAAATTATCGACAATGACTAACCGCCACATGATGTTCGATCTTATGTTCTCGCCTCATTTAACTCATTAAGCATAGTTTTTGTATCGCGAATAGCGAAATTGTATTTTTAGTGTTAAGAAAAAAATCTTTACAGGAATCCTATTTTTCGAAGACGCTAATACCTATATTTAATTAACGAGGTATTTTTTATTAAGTTTTACCACTTGAAATAATGTTGCCTTATTTATTTTTTTTACGTCCACAAAAACATAGGTTATTATTTCACCGCCTTCAAAAAGGGTAAGTATTTACCCAATTTAGTGTTTTTTTTTATTTAACTACTCAATTTAATTTGTGATTGTCAACCAATTTTCATAATTTCATATTTTTTAATGAAAACTCCAAATTTTTTCTATTGGTAACACTAAAGTTCGTCAACAGCTACTAAATAAAAAAAGGAAAATCGGCTGACAAATAGAGGAGAAAAAGGTATTGAATCGTTTTGTTTTTGCCTATTTATATATAAATATTATAAAACAATCTAATGTTTGAGTTAAATTGGAAAAATTCAATTCGAGAAATCCTAGATTTTAAGCTTTTAAATTGAGTAAGGTCTAGGTCTAACATCAAGCTACAAATTTTAAGAACGCTGCAAATATGCAGCAATAAACAAGGCGAGTGTAGCCGTAGGAAGGCACTACTATTACTTATAATGGATGTTTGTAATTTCATTAACATTAGTTTTAAGTTACTTTGTATTTCTAATTAACACGTATATTAAGAAACAAAGTTATAAAAAACACTTTAACTAATAAACACTCCAAAATAAATAAACAGTTAAAAATAAACTTAGAACAGAATATCTAACCACGAGGTGTGCGAGTTGACTAAGCTTGGACGTCGTTTTCGATAATGCTTTATCAATTAACAGGAAATTCTGTTAATTAGTTTGTATGACGGCATTGGTTAGAAAATAATGGTTTTACGTACTGAATATATGTACGAGTATATCTTAATTGTTGGTCTAGTGGCTTGAATGTATGGGTGCGGATGAGTCCTAGATTCGATTCCAGAGTCAGGCCAAGTATACTTATATATGTTTAATAGTTATTGGGATTTTATTTCAAGAAATTCTCAGTAACAGCCCAGAGTAAGTAATTCAATATTGTTAAAAAGGTAGTTTCATACAAACTTTCATCCCCTATATTACTCAATTATAGGATGAATTTCGAAAAACTGCTAAAACACGTATTTATTTAATTTTATTGAATTCATACCAAGTTTCAAGTAATTCTGATCATAAATATTTTTTGGATTGCACTATAATGTGTTTTTCCGTGGGAATTAGATAATCTCCCGCAGTAAAAAGTAGCCTATGTCACTCTCCAGCCCTCCAATTATCTCCACACAAAAAATCACGCCAATCCGTCATTCCGTTTCTACGTGAAAGAAAGACAAACAAACAAACAAACAAACAAACAAACAAACAAACAAACAAACAAACAAACAAACAAACAAACAAACAAACAAACAAACAAACAAACAAACAAACAAACAAACAAACAAACAAACAAACAAACAAACAAACAAACAAACAAACAAACAAACAAACAAACAAACAAACAAACAAACAAACAAACAAACAAACAAACAAACACACTTTCACATTTATAATATTAGTATGGATATTACATGTATAGCATTCAAATTACTTAGAGTATCTTTCATTCGAAGTAACAACGTAACCAACAGTTGTTTTCATAATATGGAGTTATTTAGTAAATTGAGATCATTAGACTTATGTAGAGTTAAGCGGACAACCGGCCTTTAGAATACCAATTACTGACGACTGTATTCTACTTATAGTATATAAGAATTTTGTGAAAATATACCACGACTAGAGGCTCACTCTCGTTCCTCTCGGGTTCGATCCTAGCTACGTTTTAACGTTTAGTATAGATTTCTCAGAGATGAGATATTTTCCCGCAGTAAAAAGTATCCTATATGTTGACCCGGATAACTAGGTATCATCATCACCAAATTTCATCAGAATTTATCCAGTGGCTTTAGACAAAAATTCTACTATAGATTCGGCCTCTGTATTATTCAAAAAATATTTAATGTACAGATTCGACTCAGAATTTTATTATATGTATTATGTATAGATTTGTGGCAGTCAGAGGACATTTTATGTATTATAGCTATTTATCGAGAAAATATGTCTTTTTTAACCGACTTCCAAAAAGGAGGAGGTTCTCAATTCGTCGGAATCTTTTTTTTATGTATGTTCATCGATTACTCGGAGAAGCTTGAACCGATTTGGATTTTATTTCTTTCGATGGGTATAAACTTCTCAGGTGATCTCATTTAAATTTTATCGAAATCGGTCGTGCGGTTTTAAAAAAAAATCAACATAAATGTTTTTTTTTAATAAATTGCTTAATCGAATATGTTATTAAAAACTTTCTTCTTAAAAATTATCTGCTTGTTACGACTACACTAAAAATTGAAAAATAAAAACTTAAAAAAAAACGACTTCCAAACACTAAATGTTAAAAATAACGCTTTCATTTAGAATAGATACCTAATCAGATATTTTCGAATTTTGGCATTTTTCGTTATTTACATTTTCGTTATTTTTTACATTTTAGTGCCTGGTAGTCGTTTTTTTTTAAGTTTTTATGACATTTTAGTGCCTGGAAATTGTTTTTTTTTTTTAAGTTTTTTCAGACATGTATATTGTAAACGTTTTCAGAAATACATTAAAGTTTCAGAAAACGTTAAGAAATCTTCGCTTGTTATGTTTTAAAATAATGAAAATGAATACGAGTACACCCTCGGATCACGCATGGATGGGTATTAAAATATAAGCTGCAGTCGATAAATTCGACCTTTTAATGAAATGCAGCTACGTATTTGTATGTAATGTACGTATTAGATAATCGCTAACAGATCACGAGAACTAAGCGTCTACATTGGTATGTAAATGAAGGTACACATTGAAATGCAATGTGAGTATGAATTTGCAGAGCTGAGATTCTCTAATATAGAGATATTACGACAAAAATATATATCAACATTCATACACTCATGTTTATTTATACAACTAGCGCTCGCTGGGTACGTTTTAAATAGATATAAATAGTTATTAGCTAGCGTTAGCCATATAAATTCTAATTTTTTTTCGTTAATTTTTCTGATGCTTTAATACTTATTATCCTATTCCGGACTAAGAGAAATCCAAAAAAATCAAATATCATATAAATTGGCCCAGCCTTCTTGATTTATAAATGGTGTAACTAACGCGACTTTGTTATATATATATATATATATATATATATATATATATATATATATATATTTATTTATTTATTTTATATTTTTTTTCGTTATAAAACTTTTGTGAACCTTAAGGAACATACGAAAAAAAATGTAGCTGAATTGGTTGAGCCGTTCTCGAGTTTTGCGCTTAGCAACATTCATTAAAGCTCAAATACTTTATGAATAGGAGAAGACACTCTAACTCTATTTTTCTCTTTCTTTCTCTCATTCTTCCACACAAATGTACTCTCATTCATTTAAGTTATACATACATATTATCTATGTACATCTGATATAGGGTCACTTCATAAAAGTATTTATTTTAGTGCTTTATGATTTGGATAAAGTATATGAAATACAGATATATAAACAGACACACGAAATCACATACGATTCCTCAAAAAATGGTATCTCAAAAAAATATACTCTCATAAGAGTATCTTTTTTTGAGGTACGTAATCTTAAAAAAATATTTTAAATCAATCATAGTTATTTAAGTAAATAACAACAATTTCATAGCGCGAGGTTATCAGAGATGAGCTGTCTACCGCTTTGTGGTAAATATGCTTCCATTCACATTATCTGTATGTGATGATTTTCAGATTGTTTTCATATCTCTGAACTAATCTTCAAAATACAGGCACTGATTGTGATAACGAGGTTTATTATTTTAATTGACCTATTTCAAAAAATGCATATTTTACTCTAACTCTTCTTTTTTTTTAATAATTAGGCTTCATATTATTAAAAAAAACGTGTTTGTGTACGTGTTACTTATGTACGCACGTAACAAGTTATACTTCTTTGGCGTAACAGAACAAAAATAGCTCAAGATTTCATCCCGTATGTCACAATTCTCTGTTTGTAAAAGGAATGCAGCTAACTTCATCATGTCGCTTTCAGCTAACTGCATCACGTCGCTCTTTGGATGTCGGCATGCGCGCGCATCGTTTAAATTTTTTTCTCATAATTTTTCCAGACGTGCCAAAATAAGTATAACTTAAATAATTTTGAAGCCAGTGTACTTTTAATTACTTGTAGTTTAAAGCAATTATTATAATAATTATTTAATATTTGAAGACATAGTACGTGTATTGATAAGTGCCCTTGAAGCCTTGAATTTTAGCAATATAATATTTTGATTTATCCTTTTAACAAAATACATTTATATGGATTACAAGTAACATTACACAATTGGGAAGTCAAATCATGGATTATAATATTTTTATTCACACCGTCATCAGTCCTTGTTAGGCGCATTGTTCTTTCTCTTGCATTGTGCAGATTTCCTCGTGGTATCTTTTCCTTAATAGAGAAAGCGACTTGACGAAATATTTCATTAACCTTGTGGGTATCACGGTATAGAATTAATGTTATGGGACATATGTATGTCTGAAAATATATATACATATGTATGTCTGAAAATTAAATATTTTTTGGAAAATCTTATTGAAATTCCCAAGTCCCGGACCAATATATTCCAATATAAAATCTGAACATCTACAGCAATTCATTCCATATTCATTGCATATTCCATATTCAATTATAAAGCTAATTAAAATTATATAAAAATGTTTAAAGTTAAAAGTTAAAATATTGTAAGGTACTTTAGTGCCATTTTTCAATTTTTGAATTCATTTTGTTAATTGTGGGTAGGCTGTCTGTAACAACTATATAATACCTTAGAGACATCTAATACCTCAGTCTCTCCCGTGACCATGATTGCTGTAAAGCATTCGAAACGTCGGGAACCAAAAATCAAAATAAATTCGCGAAAAAATCCGAAAAGATAGTTTTATTTAAAATGTCAAGTATCCGCGTAAATCTAAGAAAGTATTATAAAAATTAGTACATTAATATAACTTTTACTCTATGTATTTATTAACTTCGATGATCGATTACGAACGTTAAAAAAGTGTTTCTTGTATTTTTATTTTTTTATTATTTTTTGTTATAGCGGCAATAGAAATACATACTCTGTGAAAATTACAACTCTTTATCTATTACGGTTCATGAGATACAGCCCTCTGACAGACGGACGGACGGACAGCGGAGGCTTAGTGATAGGCTTCCGTTAGCACCCTTCGGGTACGGAACCCTAAAACAGTGCCTACTATCGACATTTAGTCTTTTTAATAAAACGTAAAACAATTTCAGAGCTTATTCATACGCGTATATTTTCCATCTTTTTAACCGACTTCCAAAAACGAGGAGGTTCTCAATTCGTCGGAATCTTTTTTTTATGTATGTTCGCCGATTAATCGAAGACGCCTGAACCGATTTGGATTTTTTTTCTTTCAAAGGGTATATTTCCCAGGTGGTCCCATATCCCCGGGGGAGAAGCCAACTCCTACCGGGCGCGTCCCCAGGTGGCGGATAGGGGAATGCCACCCGCTTAGGGCGGCGGGTGGTACCGGAGAAATCCGGCGCGGACCAAATGGCTTGGGTGGAGCCGCTCGTCTAGGCCTCGAGCCGAAGACGTTGCGGCCACCGGTGGTGGGACCGCTTGGTCCCACAACCGGATGATGGGTGCCGGTTGCGGGACTGTGGTCGCAGGCCCGCATCCGGCGGAGGGGTAGGCCGCAGCGGGAGAGGAGTGCCGGTATTTCGGTGCGCCGTTCTCCCTACCTTCCGCGGCCTAGACGGGGCCGCCACCGTTTGATGGCGGACGCGGTGGGGCTGCAGGGGAAGAGGAGTGTCGGTGTTTCGTTGCCGCTTTCCCTGTCCTCTGCAGCCGATTGGAGGTGGCCTACTTCGGTGGGCGGAGGTTCGGTTCAATGGGGCTGCTCCGGGTACCTCTCTGGTGTAGCAGAGTTGACTGTGGAGCAGCCCCATCAGTGTGGTGGTCAGCCGTTGGCAGGCCTGCCGCCGGGGCGCCGTAGTAGTTATGCGCAAGCGATCCTGCGGCGTTCCATTAAGGCGGAGGGGAGGGGAATGTCGGGTTTTAGTGGGTAGTACCGGCTCTTCTAGCCGGTGAGCCCCACATCACCACCTGGGGGATCAGGTGGTATGCGTAAATGCATTTCCCGACATAAAAAAAAAAAAAAAGGTGGTCCCATATAAATTTTATCGAAATCAGTCTAGCGGTTTTATAAAAATTCAACAATTAATTTTTTTTTTAAATAAATTGCTTAATCGAATATGTTATCAAAAAACTTTTTTCTTACAAATTACCTACTTATTACATCTACACTAAAAATGGAAAAATAAAAACTTAAAAAAGAAACTAAATTCAGGCACTAAAATGTAAAAAGTAACTAAACGGGGGTTTTTATTTAGAATCATGATCAGATATTTTCGAAGTCAGTGCCAGCCAATGCAAAGTAAATCTAATATATTTCGAAAGCATCGATACACTACACATATATAACTTTAAACACATACATATTATATAGATAAACACCCATGACTAAAGTACAAACATTCGTGCTCATCCCTCAAATGAATTCTCTCACTGGGACTCGAACCCACGACCCCTGGCATAGCAAGTAGGGTCACTACAAACTGAGCCAAACGTGTTGCACACTATCAGCGAAAGATTAGCCCTGGCCTGATGACTTTATGTGTACTCTTAGGTACGGGGGTTTTATTCCGCCCACTTTTCAACTGAGGGCTCTACTGAGATTTTTTTGTTAGAAAAACCCAATAATCTCCGCATCTATAGAGGTACATGTTGGCTACTAGACTAACAAGACATAAAAACTTGCTGTACATAATATTTCGTTGTAGCAAGGACATATAAGACATAGACATCATAGGAACAGACATAGGTACCCGCCGCGCTTACCATACTAGCCGTGGATAAAAAGTAGTGAAATTTAAAAAAATAACATCTTCTTAGTGCTCCACCATGTTTATGATAAGCTATAAATTATTAAAAAAAATATTACTATGATGGTGTATTGTTCTCAATATCCATTTCACAGAATGGTCTTCAAGTCCTTCAAACCATCGCTTTATATTTATTATCTGTTGTTAAGTTATCTTCGACAATGGCGTATTTTTTATTAGGTATACGTATATATTTATAATTTATGGATCATCATGTTGTAAAAAATATTTCCTAATAAAGTGAATATCGAACAAATATAATAATTGATTATCTAATGGATGGTATCTTCCATACTTTATATGCAAATACGAATTTTATAAAAAGTTTTCAAAAAAAAGTTTTTTTAACGTTTATTTTAAATTATTTGCATATTTTTTGTCATTTAATAATGATAAAGGTAACATAATTTTTAAAATTTTGTCTCAATCGTTAATTTTGATAAAGTTTAATATTTTCTTAGATTTACGCGAATATTTGACATTTTAAGTAAAACTATCTATTTTTTTTTATAATTTAGTTAGAGTTGTATTTGATAAAGTATTAATACATATGGCCTACAGAAAAAATACCTTTGAGGAATAGGTAATATGAATGATGGTTTTTGAGTAAAATATATGTAAATGAAATGTATCTGAAAGAAAAAGGGAATCTCCGGCAATAACAGGCCTTTAGAACGATATACTCGTAGACAGCACTGTAGGTTAGCTATGGTCTTATCAAAAGATCTCATGTTGTGTAACTTGTATCGGACTTGGTTAAATAAAAATAAAATTTAAGTAATATTTTTGAGGAAAATTAAGAAGATTATAGTATAATTAATTAAAATTCTGATAGGTAATACTACTTTAATTGTAAAATGCAAATTGTTTTATACTTTATCCCTGCTTATATACATTTTGACTGTATGATTTAATTACTATTTTGCTAATCATAAATGCAATTTTAAGAAGTAAACGTATAAATTACTAAATTTAAGGATTTAGTTTTTTTTTCATATACATACATTATTGTAGTAATAATAATCTTTATTAATTTTCGAAAAATCTAACATCGATATATATTTATTATAAACTAGCGTCTCACCCTCGCTTCGCTCGGGTTCCCTTCTACGAAAACAAATACAATCCAGACAATAATCTATCTTTTTGCCAAATTTCATCCAGATCGGTTAAGCCGTTCTGGCGTGAAAGAGTAGCAAACATAATATAATAATACGGATATAAAACAAAGTTGGGTTAGCTACACCAATAACTCAAGAACGGCTCGACCGATTTTTATGATTTTTGATTTGTTGGATTTGTCTCCGCCCCGAATAACACAATAAATATTAATACATCTGAAAAATTTAGGAAAAAAAATCCATGTCTAACGCTCAATAATAACTACATATTTATATCTATTTAAAACGTGCCTAGGGACGTACCCGAGCGAAGCGAGAGTGAGCCTGTATACAATACTTATAAGTCATAGTAAATCTATAGAGTAATTAATATAAATAATTCATAAAAAATACTCACGTATACACAAAAAACTACTTAACAGACCACTAATTAAACTATCGACAAAAACTTAATGTTTTTTACAAATAAATCACGTCACAAGATGCGCGTGAGTCGAAAGCGCGGTAGAGACTGCTATGGTTTTCATAGAGTACCATCAAACTGTGTTTTACAAATTCACACAAGTTACATCATAAGCTAAGCTAACGGTTGAAGCAAATATTGCTGAAAAAAAAAATCTTCTTTAAAACTAGTTATATCAAATCAACATATTATATATGTATGTATATGAAAGCAGACGATCGATCGATGTGTCATAGAGCATCTATTACGCTATCAGTACTCTTTAACAAGACAATGGTTACTGCTTCGATTTCTTTTTAAATATTATATTATTTAATCTCATGCAACTTCTTATGTAATAATTAAGTTTTTTTTAACCTAAGTTCATATTTTATAATGCCTCTTTAATAATATGGTGCCATCAAAATCGAACTCAACAAAATGTATCAACTTCACAAAAATCCTTGATAGTTTTTATAAAACTTTCCATATATGGCGCTAAGACAATACCATATATGAGATCCAAATTAAAGTTAAAGTATTTTATTCAGCATTAAATTATTACATTTTTTTACAGAACGTCATGAGTCTACTACCAGCTCGGAAAGAAAAAGCCTCAGACCTGAGAAGAACTGGCGAAAGAAACTCAGCGGGATTAAATTAATATGTAAGTGAGAATCGAACTCGCTATAAGCTAGTACACAAAATGAATTAATTTCGCAACATTTTTCTTATTATTTATGTCCTCTTATTAATGAAAGTCATTATTTTTCAATGATAGGAAAAAGGAAATTGTCTTTTAATCAATTTATATCTTTGTGACTAAAAAAATACCTCCACAAAATGAAAAAATATATTTTGTATATATTTTTTAAGTATTCTATGTAAAATCACATTATATGCCTTTAACTTAGTAAGTATCTATAACCCTCAAATTTTGTTTTATTTAATACAAAATAATTACTATTATACTTTATTATATCATACCAGATTTCATCAAAATCTGTCCAGTGGGTTTCTCGTGATGCTGTCACAGAGACAGACAGACAGATTGACAAAAATTCTAAAAACTATAGATTCGGCCTCTGTATTGGATAAGATGTTGTCCCATATAATTATATATCACCTTTTGATCGATTGAATTATCATGATGTTATCCTGACCGATTCCAGCCACGGCGGCCAATCTCATTGAGACTAGCCAACTGCGCAGGAGATATTATAATGCACAAGTGTACGCGCAGACACAACGTGCACTCTCTATTCCTGTCACTCTCATACTCCGGTGGGACGACAGCTCGACACGACCATTAAGAGTTAGGCGCAGGACCGACGGCTTTACGTACTCTCCGAGGCACGGGGGTGAAACACCGCCAACTTCCCAACTCCGGGCTGTTACTGAGACTTACTATACTATATACAGAAAGACTCAATAACTAAACTTGGCCCGACCCGGGACTCGAACCCAGGACCTCCGAGTGTGCAGCCGTACTTGCTGGCCACTACACCACCGAGGCAGTTTCATTAGTAGTAGTAGAGATTGTTGGAATTGTCATACCTATCAATTATTAATATTTCCACCCTAATTTTGATGGCGGTCATGGTTAAAGCTTGGGATCTTTATAGTTATCACAAAACCTCCTTACCTAATTAAAGTAATGTAATAGTATCGCTAATGTGTCTTAATCGAGTAATGTCTGCGTCTGCGCAGGAAATTGTAGCGTGTGAGATTCCAACAAGATAGCGTTACTTAGGCGGAGTATACATATGTTTTGTTGTTTTGTAAATATGTAACATGTTACTTCAGAAAAAAATATTATAATTTAAACTGGGTTCTAATATAAATTAGTTAATTTTGTCGCTTAGACTATGGTAAATTTAGTATTTGACTTATCAAAATCGATCGATTAGATTTTACAAGTAGAGATAATCAAATTATGAAAATTATAAGTTTTAACATATGGGGCCGTTCATAAAATACGTTCGCATACAAGGGGAGGGGAGGGGTCTGGCTGAGTGTGACAAGATGTGACAAGGGGGGACGGGGGGTATACGGCAACGTGACGTTCGCCGTTTATTATTTTTTGACATGAGCGCTAGCTCTGTGGCGCGACTCTAGCGGCGTTGCGATCCGTCACTACTGGTTTCTTTGTTTTTCCGATACTTGAGAGAGTAACGTTTCCACGTACCCTGCGCTCTCGATTCAGTAACAAATGAAAATACTGTTTCTCATGTATTTATTATTATTTTATTTCTTCATTCGCTATTTAGCAGTGAACTAATACAGACGCTTTTTCATAATTTTTTCACACATCTAACAAAACCTTACTACAGCATTTAAAAAATTTACATCCAAAACAAAAAAGAAAGGTTGAAGTAGTTCGGCGCGCACAACCAACTCGTATCGCAGCTCGGCGAGCTCGAGAGCTGTTATGCATAATAGGAGATGAAAAGATGCAGAATGGTTAGATGACGATGAAGTGGACGGTAGTTTTGAAGATGAAGAAGAAGATGGTGCAATACCGATTGTAGATATTTCGGCCCATTTAGAAAATCCTTGGACTTCTGAATAATAGAAATATTATTTATTATTTATATGTTCGTTATGAAAGATATGTATTAATTTATTTAAATTTTATTATAATAACTAAATAAATATTTTTAATTTTCAGAATTTGTGTACTATCATTTAGAATTTATCATACTCAGCAGGGGTAACCCCCCCGGTCTTAGTTTTTGTGACGAAATATTTCTAGGAGGGGTCACAGAAAGTGTGACACAGCGTGACAATAGGGGGGGAGGGGGTAAAAAAAGCTGATTTTAGTGTGACGTATTTTATGAACGGCCTCTAAACTAGAAAACAGTAGACTATGACCTGCAGTCAGAATTAACATTTATACTACTACAATAATGTTCTCCCGACCAATTCCTCTCTCTCTCACTCTCAAATTCCGACGGAAAGATACTTCGACACGACCGATGAGAGTTAAGGCTCTGGACCGACGGCTTAACGAGCTCTCCGAGGCACGGGAGGAAACACCGCCAACTTCCCAACTTTTTTTTTTCTGTCAGGAAAAACCCTGTTCCCGGGTACCCGCTCGCCGATGAGGATGCGAGACGGGTTATATAGGGCTCCTGCCGCGCAAAGATGGAAGCGCGCGGCAGCCTACCTACTAAAAAACCTGACAAAGACACCTCCTTCGCCTTAAGGCCGGGGCCACGGGTACCAAAAAGATCCTTCCGCCACCCCGACATCGAGTGCCTGTTAAGACCCGTCCCAAAGTCAGGGGCTGAGATGGTCGACCACCCCTGACGGCCTCCTCCGCCAGAACACTGGACGGCCAACCTCCCCAAGTCCACCGCCCTCTGGCACCTTCACCCCCACCGAAGTAGGCCACCCCACATCCGGCTGCAGAGGACAGGGAGAGAGGCAACGACACACCGACACTTCTCTTCCCCTGCAGCCCCACCGCGTCCGCTATCTAACGGTGGCGGCCCCGTCGAGGTCGCGGAGGGCAGGGAGAGCGGCGCACCGTAATACTGGCACACCTCTCCCGCCGCGGCCCCTCCCCTGCCGGTCGCAGGCCTGTCACCACAGTCCCGCAACCTACACCCTCCGATCCGATCGCGGAACCGCCAAAGCCAAAGCGGTCCCACCACCGGTGGCCGCAACGTCTTCGGCCAAACCTTTCGGCTCAAGGCCTCAACGAGCGGCCCCTACCAAGCCATTTGGTCCGCGCCGGATTTCTCCGGTACCACCCGCCCCTCTAAGCGGGTGGCATGCCCCTATCCGCCACCTGGGGGACGCGCCCAATAGGAGTTGGCTTTTCCCCCGGGAACTTCCCAACTCCGGATTATTACTGAAAATATCTTAACAGAAAAACTCAGAAATCAAACTTCGCCCGACCCGGGACTCGAACCCAGGACCTTCGGATCTGCAACTCTACATACCACTACACCACCAAGGTAGTTGTCTATGGCTAATATTAGTAATAAAATCCTAAAAAGTGGCGCTATCTGTACATAATATTATGAATACCAAAGGCACTAAAGAACGCACTCGAGCGAAGCGAAGATAACTCGCTTACTAAATAAAATGAAACAATTTTGATATTAATATAGTTACAACGACATGTTTGGCTCAGTTTGTAGCGACCCTACTTGCTGTGCCAGCGGTCGCGGTTTCGAGTCCCGCTGGGGGCATTTATTTGTATGATGAGCACGAATGTTTGTACTCTAGTCACGGGTGTTTATATTTATAATATGAATGTATTTAAAATTATATACGTGTAATGTATCAACTGTCTGGTATCCATAACACAAGACTCGTAGCTTACCATGGAACTAGATGGTGCTGTGTGTTAATGTCCCAACATATTAGTGTGCGGTACGCCTTATATATTTTGTTACTGGTCAAGTTTAGGAAACTCTAGACAAAGTGTACCAAACGGGAAGGATAAGTGTGGAGCTCATTATGAGCTATAATTCTGTGTCTGTTGATACCGACGTCTTGTACGTTCATCCACATTAGGGAATGCCAGTTACTCATCTGTTATTATAACTTATGCAAACAGAATAAGTTTAAGCAAGCTTTATTTATGTAGAGGTTTGGTATTTTTTAGGTATTCCCAAACAGGTTTTTGGGGATTCAAAATTGATTGATTTCAAGACATTTTACTTATGTAGTGATATTAAGGTGTGGGTATATCTATACAAATATATAAAATTGAAGTATCTGTTTGTAATGTCAAAATAACAGGTTTTTTACTAAATGCATAATATGAAAATTTATAAGAAAAACACTTTTTTTTAAACTGCCAACGGTTACCCATGCTTTCATCCCTTTAGTCCACGACTAGGCTTACGCGAATATTTAACGTTTGAAAAAAATCATGGGTATACACTATATAAATACATGAAGATATTAGTGGATAGACACCATCTATGAGTTTTGAGATCAAAAACCTTAGATTCTCCCGTGAACATTAAGCCACATTAAGACTGGTGAAGTTCCGTTAGGTTTTAGTGGGTAGTACTGGCTTTTCCAGCCGGTGAGTCCAACATAACCACCTGTATGTATACAAGTGGTATGCGTAATGCATTTCCCTATATTAAAAAAAAAGTATTCGAAATATGACCGCAATAATCTGTGAAAACATGTATGAATAGAATTTACGTATGTATTAAAAAAAAAATTATAATTTTTTTTTAATTGAAAACACTAAAGCTCGTCAATAGCTACTCTACAAAAAAAGAAAATCGGTCGACGAACAGAAAAGAAAAAGGTACCAAGCTTTTGTCTTCACACATTTATATAAAGACTCGATCTAACAATGTTAAGTCCATGTTTAATAGATAATAAGCAAGTGCTTAAGAATTCGCATTGAAATCACCAGCGAACCTTACGTTTACAGCGCACGCGCAGGCGTGAGAGACGAATTAGTGCGCCCTGTTTTAACTGGTCATGTGAGCCGCCACCAACCGTTCGTATGCAATTTTACTAATCTATACAAATACATAAAATTGAAATGTTTGTTTGTAATGACAAAATAACAGCTTTTTACTAAAAGCATATAAAGTGTCAGTAAACAGTACATATAAGAAAAACATTTTTTTTTAATTTTTGTTTGTCTGTCTGTTTGTTCTAGCTAATCTTCGAAACGGCTGGACCGATTTTGATGAAGTAACTCAGGCTTCTTTTATTTTAGAAAAACAATTAAAGTTTCGCGCTATAAAATTAAAACCCATGAAAATCTGAACAAAATCCGGGTAGCTAGGAGCGCACCCGAGCGGCGGTAAGTCGTTAGTACTTTAAATAAGAAAGAATTTCTATATCGGATTTCTGTCTAAAAATGCATATTAGGAATATAGAGTTACTATTATAAATATAAAAGTTTGTATAAGCGTGTGCATGTTTGTTACTTCCTCACGTTAAAACAGCTGGTGGGATTTAGAATAGATACAGATAGATGGATAGATATGATCTGGATTAACACATCGGCTACTTAGACACCCAGGAACCCCGAGCGAAGCAAGGATAAATAACTAGTAAGAAATATTTCATACTAGCGATGCCCACGGTTCCGCCCGAGAAATTTACTTGTCTGATTGAACCCTAACTACATCGTAGACTGTTGCTGAAACTTTTCTCAATGAATAAGCTATAAAAATTAAAAACATTTTTTCAAATCGCACTATTAGTTCTATAGTAGCACGTTAAAACAAACTCTTCATCTTATCCAAAATCTCAAAATCAAAATTATCCAAATATTTATATAGGCCATCTCGCAAATTGGCATTAGTTGTTTTTGTCCAATGTTTATCTAATAAGTACTTACTAATTTCATGTTTTTAAGATATTTATATTTTTTAGGATTCCTTACCTCAAAAGGAAAACAATAGGATCACTTCGTGTCAGTCTGTCAAGGTCATTTTTCTCAAGAACTGCTGGAGGTATCCAGTTGAAATTAGTAGCAAATACTTAGGTCCAATATAATTCTCAGACAATCCTTTGGAGGTGTGAAAAAATCAAACTTCTAAGTCAACGCAATCAAAAGATAAGTGCGATTCCGCTCATTTAGCCACTCGTAAGGGAATCAAAACCTATAGGGATCTTCCCGTTGACCCAGAATCATGAAATTTGGCAAGAAGCAATGTTTTATAACACAAATAAAGGGATAAATCCTAAAATCACACATTTTTGACAATATCATATTTTTTTTTCGATTTTAAGTTATTTTAGTGTTTATGATACGGAACCCTCGGTGTGCGAGTCATACTCGCACTTATCCAATCTATTCAGTACCTACTTATTTTATTTTTTTAAGATATTAATATTTTTTAAACTTAGTACCGAAGTTTCTTAAGTAAGTAAAATACTATTACTGCGAATAAGAAAGGGAACATAAATAAAAAAATGAGCGTGTAATACAATTAATATATTTAGGTGAATTCTATACATACTGATAGGTACACGACGCCTCGCATCCAACATTAACCTACTGATGCTACGAAACTGGAATGTATTATACATTGGGATATTTCATATTGAGACGAAAATAACGATAAAATTTAAATTAAAAAATATATATTCCATACGAAAAATTCTAAATGTAACGGAATTCCAACCGTTACTTCACTATGAAGTTCAATATCATGAATCTCGTTGCTTTCGTCTCACAATTGTTCTAAGTTTAAACGAAAAAAAAACTAACAATAATAATATTTAAAAACCATTATTACATACAACGATATATGATTCATAAAAGTAATTAAATTACATTTAACTATAATATAAATTTACATACAATTTGTCACATTAAATGTCATTAGTTCATTATATTTTAATTTACAAATAAATAAAACTAAATATCGTTACGTCCAGAATTTTCCATGTGAAATTTAAGAACGATTATAATAATAACTCGTTAAGTGTTCAATAAATTCCATCCCAATATGAAATCCATATATTGCCTAATGGTTTAATATATGGATAAAACTTATCAATACGTTACTCGATAATGATATTTAGAATTAATTCGGAACTTTAAATCGATATCAAAAAGCTTCACTAACAAATACTTTTAAATTAGAGCCATCTTCGTAAACACTTGTGATACGATACAACCTCTCAATCTAAGAAAAAAAGAAAAGAAAAGTGTTTGGACTTTCACAACACAAGTAAATTAAAAAAAAAGTTGTGAAAAAAAAGATTTACTAACAAAAAAAAAATATATATATAACAATACCAGGTCAATTTGGAAAAAATACAATCAAATAAAAATAAAAAATGACAACGATCAAAAGGTTGTATTGTTTCCCACCATTTCCCATCCGTTCCGATACACGCACCAGTTAATATAAAAATACGATTAAGTGGCCTTACAGCGAATATATACTTTAAATAAGAATCGATCATTCTGTATGTAGTTCCGGTGCATTCTACCAAAAAATCCATCCCATTAAAAATTCAAATAAAATCTTTTTACGAAATATTTTTAATATATTCTAAAATTATATATACATATATAACATATTGCCTTTAAATTATTATTTTTAAAACATCCATCCATTACTTATAAAAAAAAATTATTAACAATAAATGACACTGTGATATACCTACTAGAAAAAATATCTCGTTAACACCGGAATTTCATACAATTATCCGAATCAGTCTAAGCAATGACAACTATCCTCAGAGGCGATATATTGCACGTAATAGATATAATATTTAAACAAATTGAATCAAAATCGCGTCGACATATTGCCCTTAGGTTTCACATTTTTATTATACTTTAAAGGGTGCCACAATAATTAGAATTTAAGGCACCATCATATCAACTGACGCATATTATTGGCAAAAAGAACCATCGCCACCTTGGTTCAACTAATTTAAATATTATTATAACAAATATTTAAGTCGGTGACCGAATATATAACTAGCTTTCAGAGATAATATATATTCTTGAATAATTTTCATAAAATGACATCGTATAAAGCAAATAATAAACATTTCTAAAATACCCAATAACATATAACTTTCATTGTGATTTCATCGACTGAGTTGAGCGAAGTAAGATATTTTAATTTTTTAAATTCCAAATTTTATTAGTTCACAAAGTCTTGAATATTTTTTTCTATAAAATGTAATTACTAATTTGTAAATATTAAATGAAAATTCCTTTTTTAAAACTCATATTTCTAAATATATAAATATAAAAGAACATTTTAATTTCATCTAAAGGGAATATAATGTATATATAGAACAGTTAAAAAAAAAATATCTTTAATTTACAAAAAAAAAACATAAAAATCTTATAAAATTACTCTTATAATACTTAAAACAATACTATATAGGAGAATTTTTATCTACCAAAAAGAAATAAGAATATAAGAAAAATATAAATGGCAACACTGGATTTCGTATTGATTGCTATCAATCGATGAACTCACAACACACAAAAGTATACAACTAAGTACACGTGCGGCCTTACCACTACATAAGTAGTGATAAGGCCGCGTTTGCGCATCTATGTACCATGTACCATTTTCGTGTGCAATAAAGTGTTATAAATAAATAAATAAGTACACGTCAAGTCATAGGATAAAAATCGCTTAAATCTAACAACAGCATATATAATCTATATAAATATCTATACAGATTAAAAAGAATACGACAAGCAAATCACAATTCTACATGCATTTGAACTGATAAATACTGCAAAAGCGAAACTTTAGATATAATATATTCTAATATATATACATATATTTAATCTACATACAAACAATTAATTTTATATACCCATATTTGGTCTGAGTGGAAATCGAACCTTAGACTTTTGTCGAAGTAGCAAATACTTCAAATATTGTACCATATATTCACTATATAACGCCGTTTATTATCATGTCGTCCATTCTTTAAAGAACCCACACACAATATTTTGTTTCAACTCAAAATCTAAGTAAACTAGGTGTTTTTAATTTTTTTTGATATTAACTGTGTTGTTTGTATGTAGATTTGAATACAAGCAACAGACGGATGCTTTATGGCACCTATATATTATATATATTAAATTAATACTGTTCATAAAATATACTTCATTTCAACCGTTGTTAGCCTTTATATGTATTTATAGTCTGTGCATTAATCCTAGTGTATGTCGAGTGATAAAACAAAAAAAATTGCTACTTTTTTACAAGCACGATACTAATTTAAAAAAAAAAACAAAACTACATACATTTAGATATCAATATTGTGACAAAAATACTAACACTTGTAAACTTTTCATGCATTCATTCATTTTTCATGAAACAACCCGAATAAATACTTCGATTTGTCCAAATATGATCAATATTAATATTAGATATCTCACTAAACATAAGTTAAAATCATCAATGAAGAAAAAAGTATTACATACACAATCAGCGACAAAAAATGCCCGCACCTGAATGAGTGCTCATTTGAACATTTGAGCGCGATTTTAATTAGTTTTTTTGTGAAAACAACTTTAAGCATTGCACTTAAGGTTCAATTTACACTGGCCTAAAACAATTGGTGACAGTTTTAAGAGAATTTTTGCATGGGATTGTGTATCTCGTATTTTTTTGAACGATGGTTAAAATAAAATAAAATCATTCACCTACCAGTTAATATACAAGTTACATGAAAAAATAATTTAAAAAAAAACCTATACATGTATTCAATAATTAATTGACGATTACAAAAGTCATGGTTTAGTAGAAACGTTTGTTTAAATATCGTATTGATAATAACTAAGGACCGTAGCACACTAATTGGTCATGTGATTAATTTTTTAATATAAAAGTAGCATTCCCATAATGTTAGCGACAAAAAATCTAATAACTAACTTTCATAAGACATGCATTTATTAAGGATTTGATTTATTTTGTGGATTTTTTATATTAAATAACTACTTATATATCATCAAGATACTTTTTAAGATACTTTTTTATAAATATTATAAATAAAAGTGGATAAACACTACAAGTGTGAGACAGTGTGTAAATAGCTTTAGATACATTCCTATATACATGTCTAAGCATCTACAGAGACTAACAACGAAATAACTACATTAAATTTTATAATTATTTAACTATTAATACGCAAAATAAATTTAAAATTTAAATATTTAATGTTATTATATTAAGTTTTATGTTGGAAGAGTAAAAAATTGTAAAAAAAGTTTTTTTTTATGATCGTATAAAAGTCGCCATATTGTCACTTAACTAACAACAGTGAGTTTTACACAAACTTCTCTAAACTTCTCTTCTATATCGAATCTAAAATAAAAAAAATGTTAGATTCACACGAATATTTGACATTTTAAATAAAACACTTTTTTTTTTGATAAATTTAGTAAATAAAAAAATATATACATAATTATATTGGCCATATTTGTCTTTTTTATCGGTGGTTTTTTACCGTCTAGCACGGCAGCACCGGCACGATGACGACACGGATTCGACAAGAAAAAAAAAGCCGTAAGCCGTAAAGCTTGTAAAATTGAGAAAAATTAAAAAAAGGTTCCATACATTTTTCTGTGCCAACGAATGAAAAAAAAAACTATTAATGAAAGATTGCAAAAATCAATACAAACTATCTACAGAATATTGTGTCCCGTTTTCACTAATTTTAGAATAGTTTAATTGTTAGTTAAGAGACGATTTAAAATAGGCGAAGTTGATATATTATATTATTTTGAAGAGTAGGTAATATCGTTATGACGTATGTTTTTTTTAATTATTAGGTATTTTTTTTAATTTTATATTATTTATAATTGTTGAATAGTTATTTAGAGGCAGTATAGACAAAAAATCTATATGTATCATATACAATAAAGCCTATATATAACGATTTTGTATTATTATTATAATTAATGGAGCCACACTATTACGAAGTACTCAATTCCTTTGCATATAAAATGCATGTTTTTTTTTTTTAATAAAATCTTGTTTGTAATCACTGGAGCAGAGTGTATACAAATTCTGGCATTGACTTCTTACTCTATATATCGTAGTCAGATTATAAAATGTCTAGTCATTTTAAAATTGCCATTATCAATGATCTACCAATCAATCAATGATCTCAAAGTTTTGAATGTAATATAAAATTTATATAATGTGTGTTTATTTGTAATTTAAATATTAATTATTATTTGCAAATATATATGTTTTTCAAGTATTTCAAAACTGAATATCATATGTAGGTAATACTTACATTAATATTTTACTACTTCCAAAAAGGATATTAAAAATTGTTATTTTATATGAACGACCCATGTGTTCTAAACGCAACATATTAAATAGTAGACATTTAATAAACTGACTGATTTACCTGCCAAATATTAATAAAGAACAATAAAACAATTTTCATCTCTTAAGAAACCAATACACAATTCAAAACGTTTCTCTTCTATATAATTATTATAAGAAAAACATTAAATTTCATAATTGTGTGACTCTAAAAGTTATTGACGAATGTGACTGTACAGGCGGTCATTTAAATATATATGTATCTATCTCCGTATGAATGTATGTATGTTTGTATCCCCATACCCATATAACGATGGTTAATCAATAATCAATCGATTTAATTACCTAATTATTTTTCTTTCAATCCAAAATTATGTACATAAAGAAAAAATAAGGAAAATTGAACAAAAAATAATGCACATAATTTTGATTTCAAAGACAATATGTAATATTAAGAATAGTCCCAAATACTATTACTATATTAGAATCTCTACGAGAAAAAGTTATTCGGTAGCATCGATCAAAAAAGTACTAGATACACAATCAGCGACAAGAAAGGTCCTCACCGAATGAGCGCTCATTTGAACATTTGGGCACGTTTTTAATTTTGTTTTTGAGAAAACAACTTTAAGCATTGCAATTAAGATTCAATTTACATTGTTGTATATTTATTTCAACTAGAATAATTACCTAAACACAATTGGTGACAGTTTTAAGAAACTTTTGGATGGGATTGTGTATCTAGAACTCTTTTGATTGATGTTCAGTAAGCATAAAAATTATTATCAAAAACCAAGCTATTTCAAGTTCAAATATTTTTTTATATTATCTTATTAAGATAAGATACTATAGGTAGATACTATAAGTAGTCCCATAGAATACACTCAACATTCAATATAAACCTCTTTCTACTGTGACTTCACATAATGATTAGCAATAATATGATTTAACTAAAATCAATATTAATAATAATAATAAAATAATTCATAAAAACCTGCTTTTCTTATTTTTCAAAGTACGCGGGTAATAGTTTCTAACATTAATTCGAGTCAAAAAATGACAAATAGATGACAATGACAGTTTAGAATTATATTTTTTTTATTCGTAAAATGTCAAACAGTATCTTATAGCAGCTAAGTTAAACCTAACGCGAAAAATATTATAAAATCGATTAAATATTACTAATTATGTATAAAAAGTTGTAAGTACACAAACTATCGAGAACCAGAGGACTTTTATAGACGAGATTTATTCGAGTAACAAAATTTAACTGCAATATTTTATAGAAATTATCGTTAATACATACATAGTTTTCATTGCGGTATTATTTAAATTATTTTAATATAAGAACATTTCTGGCTCGCATCAAATGAGATAAACCAAACCTATCACAGTTTTGCAGTTTCGACATGGCAACCCCAAACCACAGACTAAACACATATCCAATAATAAATTTAAATAATTGTTTTTTTTTTAAATCACATTAGTATATATATTTAACTAGATAGGATAACGTCGCCATTTTGAGAAGCTTTTTTTTGCAATGACAAACGCGGTAAAATTTTTCAAGTTCATGTTTAGTGAAAAAAAAATAGGTACAGGTATTTCCTAAATTAAATGTAAAGAGAACTCTCAAATTAACAATTTAAGTTATAAAATTTTATTTAAAACAAATTATACAGAAATAACTAAATATGTAAACATTGTATAATCTCATTTAACTTTTAAACACATCTAAAATTTATAGAAAAATCAAACCTAAAAATAGAAGATAAAAATATAGATATATAAAAACTTAAATTCTACCGCATTTATCATATAAAAGACTTTGTAAAAAAAACAATGACTTGTCAAGATGGCGGTTGATGGCGTAATACATTTAGCTCTTACTCAGTACATTCGCTCTACTCGCCGGTGTCCACCCACGTCGCCTCTTCCGCTATTCTGTCCATACAGTTGCATAGGAATTGATACTGGAAACAAAATAATATCTTTAATAAGCATAAATAATTTGACTACAAAGTAAACGGACTTAAAAAAGTGTTTGTGTGTGTGTGTGTGTGTGCGTTATGTGTGTCAGCTTTGATGCAGAGTTGGAGTTTACTCTTTACTCACAAGAAACAGAATGTTTAATAACTTAAAATGTTTCATTTTATTATTAAAATTCAATTAATCCATACTAATATTAAGGCAGTGGTAGCCCAGTGGTAAAGCGGTCGCTTGGGAAACCGGGTGAATTGAGTTTAAATCCCGGGTCTCGCACCTTTGATATTTTCATGTGTGGATCATTTCAACCATGATTGCCATTTGTCTTAACGGTGAAGGAAAACATCGTGAGGAAACCTGCATGTCTGAGAGAACTTAGCAAGTTTACAAAAGACATGCTTAATCCGCCAAATTTAAAAAAAATTGTAACTTTTATGTGTCTTCAGTACTTTTATAGGTGCACATGTCGCGTAACATACACAAAAAAACAAGAATATAATTTTTGTGGGCGAGCATATAGTTTATTACGTGAGCACGAATGTTATTTAATGATATCATTTCAAATAGGATCGACACGAAAGCGCTCAACTGGTAGACCGTATATATGTCCACGGATATGTGTCTATGTGCGTATGCTTGTGCGTGTGTGTGTGTGTGTGGGGGGGGGGGGGGGCGCACTAACGTATGGCGTGTGTATGGTGAGGGCGCGCGGCGGCAGGTCGGGGCGGTCGGCGCGGCGGCACAGCACGCGCGCCGCCGCCGCCTCGTCGTCGGCGCGCCACTCCAGCACGGCGGGCCACGGCACGCGCGCGCCGCCCAGCGCCAGCCCCGCCCAGCCGAGGGCGGGCGCGGGCGCGGCGGGCGCGGCGGGGGCGGGCGGGAAGGCCACGTGCCCGTAGCCGGGCAGCGCGCGCGCCAGCGCGAGGTAGTCGCGCGCGCGCCGCGGCTCCTGCAGCGCCTTCAGCTGGTAGAGGCGCGCGCCCGCCGAGCACACGCCGCGGTTCACGTCCTCCACCGCCTACGAACGCGCACATATATTTATGATTACTTTCTACAGATTTTATATGAGACGACCTGAATTCCTCGAAGAGAAGTCCGAAGATCGAAATGAACACGTAAAAAAGTCGAATAAAATAGTTTTACCACAAAATATTTTATATACCATATTCCACATCAATCTGAGAAGTATTAAGAACTACAGATTTAACATAATTACAAAGTATCAAATTTCACATAAGTCACTTCTATATAAAGTAATATAAAGATTAAGGTTTTATTATACAGTAAAATCAAAAACAAAGAACCAACCTTCGACTACAAAAATTTCCCCAAATCTGTCACTTTTCTTATCATGGCGCTAGTAGTCAATTAAATCATATTTTAAAGGAACCAAAGTATACGTTATTAATGAAAAATGCATGTGCATTTGCTTGGAAGCATTTAGTGTTATTGTGACCTAGTGCTAGTGACGTTCGAGGAATAGGTGCGTTCATACCGACTCTGTCATTTCTCTAATAATAAAGACACAAATTTTCTAAAACAACTCAGTGCCCTCTCACCCATGTCTCTATCTCTATCTCTCCCTTACCATAACATAAACCTTATCCCAATATCTGTATAAATATTATCAATGTAAATGTTCATGGATATGGATGTTTATTACGCAATCACGCAAGAACGGCTAAACGGATCTTGATGAAAATTAGCACAGATGTAGGTTATAGTCTGTAAAAACACATAGGCTACTTTTTATCCCGGAAAAATATACGGCTCCCGGGGCATAGTTATGTTTTTGTTTTTCTATATATATTCTATATACATATAACGCTAACCTGCCAGAATATGAAGGCAGCCGCCATCTCGTCCTCGTCGACGAGGCGCACCTCCACGTGCGGGTTGAACAGCCACTTGCGCAGCGACAGGCAGCTGCTGGACGCCGTCGAGTAGTTCTGGATGTACAGCGAGTGCGGGCACTCGTTCGGCTGCAGCTTGCGCTCTGGAATGCGTGCGTCGGATTTGTGAGATGTATTGTATTCGACCCTTTTTAACATCCCACTGCTGGGCACGGGCTCCCCTTCGATACGAGGAGCATCGAGCTATAGTCCACCACGCTGGCCGAGTGCGGGTTGGCGGACTTCACATGTCTCTCGAAAACTTGCTAGGTTCTCTCAGACATGCAGGTTTCCTCACGATGTTTTCCTTCACCGTAAGGCAAATAGTAATCATGTTAGAAATAATTAGCACATGAAAATATCAAAGGTGCGAGACCCAGGATTTGGACCCGCTTCACTCGGTTTCCCAAGCGAGCGTGTTACCACTGGGCTACCACTGCCTTTTTTGGTGAGATAAGTATGCACGAAATTATATTTTAACCGTAAAAAGAGACGTATGATATGATTTTAAGAATGGAATGGAATGAAAGATGAATAAAAGAAAATATGATTTTTCTTATCATAATGGCGACACGACTGTACGCGTGAACATTGTGTTTTATATTTATAATTTAAATAGAATAAATGGTTATTAGTGTGTCATAAACGCTTTTATTGGTATCCCCGGATACTACATGTATTCAGATATGGGCCTCCCTTCAATAAGAGGAGGATCAGGCGATACTCCACTACGTTAGCAATAACACGCTACTTTTTTTTGTGTGCGTGCGTTTGTGTATGTCGACTGGACAAATATTTAGATGAAATGAAATTTTAAAAACACATATCGTCTATAACTTGAGGTTACTTATGAAGTTATCGGTAGCGGTCTAGGAGCGCACGCCAAGCACTCGTGCTTGCGAGCTTGCTATACACGAGCGGAGATACAGATTAAAAGTATTATTAAAATGATATTTGAAAACTAGTTTTTGTTTTTATTATATCGTTTTCTCTTTCTTCTGCTATGCAGGGTATTAAAAGAAAATAATTAAATATCATCATTATTTTGAGCACAAACGTTAATACTCTTGACATCTTTAAAAAATTTGCGTACAAATAAAGTCCATAAAAATCCATTTCTAAGCTCTATTTAATTAATTAACCAAAAAAAACACCAATAAAAAATTAACTCACCAAAATTATATTCAACAATTTCGAACAAATAGAAGTACTTCCGCACGGCCGCGGACAGGCCTATCTTGTCGCAGACGGCGCGGTACACGTCGTCCGCGTTGGTCGACTTGAGCACGGACACCGTGACCACCTCCTTGTCGGGCAACAGCACTTTGAGGTCCACGGGGGTGGGGTTCGACGAGTCGTCTGAATCTGTTAGGAATTCCTGTACAGCATCCGATTCTGCTATCACACGGACTGCACATACCTGGAATGTTACCGAAGTATCTGTACACATTTTGTTTAGATAAAGTAAATAAATATAAATATGTTGGGACATTACACAGCACCATCTAATTCCACGGTAAGCTACTAAATCGGTTCAGAAGATCCAAAGATTACCCCCTACAACGTCACAAACTCACAATTCACAAACTTTACCTCTTTATAATATTAGTATAGATTACATCTATCAACGGCAAGGTTACTTCAGAATTCAGACAATGGAAAAAAATATTTGTTGATACAACTTGTAATGGTAATAATTCAGTCTTAAAAATATTTGATAAGATCTAAAGTTCTTAGAGTGCACTAAGGAATTTCTCTACCTTAAGAATGATTGATCATAGGAAATATTGTTTAGGACCAAAATAGATAATTTTATGGCCTATTCAAAAAATTTGTCAATGATTTTTGGCCACTTTACAAAACACTCAATAATAAACACACAGTCTTAAATAAAACTATATACTTGCTCTTGATTGGTCATGAATAGATCACTTTACAATGATTTAGTTTCATTGAAATAAATCAGTTCGATTAAAGTGTCTGGGCGTTACAATTTTTTCCCAAGCACGAAAAATACTTTTTTAAAATTCAGACACACTATGCATGTTCAAGATGAATACATATTCTTCTGATGTGGCTTTTTGAACACATAAACAACAAAAAAAAATGGTAGTAAGTGGTAAGCACACTTGAAAATGGGACCAATTTAGCTATTGTTTTAAATGTTTTTTGGGGAAAGATAAATGGGAAAAAAATGCGAGAAAGTCTTTCCCATCGCTTTTTGCATGAACTCAAAACAGACGATTCGGATACAGGTGTGGTATATTACACAGAAAAGTACACCTAATGTTTAATGGTTTAAGATTCAAAATTATTTGTACTGGTAATTACCTTTTCTAAATACTGTTCCAGGCCTCTCCTCCTTGCGTCCAACTGTTGCTCGCTCAAAGTAAATGGCCACTTTCCCGGCAATTTTGGAAAATTGAATCCTATAAAACGTTACAACACAAATTAAGAAATTATTTGTAGGTTTTGAACAATGCAATTTTGCGGAACTAACGATTGACTGACTTTTTATCTGAATTCATTTATTTTCCCAGAGATACCCTTTCATTCTTGGCTCCAATTGTGCTTAGAAAAATGAGAAAGTGACAAATTTTTGCATTTACAATATTACTTAGGATGAATAATAATATAATTTTAGTCTACCTTCATCTAAAAAATACCTGAGAAAATGATTTAACTTTACTAAACCCTTCAATAATAAACCTCTCATACAAAACTCACCGAGAAATTCCTTCCTCAGCACCTGATGCAACGCAGCAAACTCCCTATACCTACGGCTACACAAATGTCTTCCAGCCATATGGACGTTAAAGGCCACGAATGACCGCCCCGTGTTTCTCTCCATCACCACCCGGTAATCAGGAATGGATACCGGTAAAGACCTTTTGTCCGTGTAGTCATATCGTTGGTATACTGTCGCCCTGGAGTTGGCAGCACCCCCTATCACACCCACGGGAGCTGACCCATCATCACATGGCTCCAACCGTTCTGCCTCCTAAAAGTTTCGGGAATTCTAAATCAACCTGTTGATATGCAAAACCTTTCACGAAATGCCTTAAAAAATATGGGAATACAAGAATTTTGAACATGAAGAACATTAAGTTTCAGTTTTGCCACAGTGACCATAAGGTACGAAACGCTTTATGAGGCAGTGACAATATAAATAAAATATATGCAGTTAATTGTCGTAGGACACCTACAGTCTAACGAAGTCCCAGAATTACATTTGAGATTTTTTAAATTGTTTTTAAAAGAAAACTCTATTCTACTCTATTATTTCGTTTAGTGGCTTCCAGAAGTGCCAGTTGGGCACAATTTAAAACAAGATTCTACTTACTTTTGGCGTGACAGAAATGACAGTAAGTGTGAGACAATCGCCACCAGATTTGATCAGGTCCACCACTTGTTTGTGGGTCGCTCCTTCTACGTTCACCCCATTGCTGGAAAGAAATCCCAAAAAATCATTAATTTTAAACAATGGTAACTAAACTAACGGCGTTTAAGCTAATGTTAAAATTATTTATATGTCAATTAAAAAACAATTGTAATATTAAATGTTTATCATCTTTTGTAATTTTAAATGAATTATAATCAGCAATTACCATTATTAACATTTTTTGGATTCATTACAATACAAAATATAATTAATGTAATATATTAATATTATCAACGTGTAATATTATGTATCATCATACTTAAATAATACACAAAATATTTAATTTCACTAGATTAAAGTGCCGTAGCACCTGAAAGTATCACAATTCCCCAAACGTAAAATATCAAGAAATTATATCACCTTATAGGTTTTGACTCTGATTCTAAATCGTATATTTCAAATCCAGTGTTAGGACAATAATAGTAGCAGTAACGTAACGTTCCCACAGCCCCTCTGTGCAATGACATGGTATACTATTATTTATTTCACCCAATAATTATTTCCACCAAGTAAAAAATGTTTCACAATCACATAATAACAAATTCATTTTATTATTAGGAAAAAAAAATCACAACTTTTTCTATATTAGTTAGTGCACGGTCCAAAAACACAGATGGACCATTTCTATGGCAATTCCATTATTTTATTCAAGCAACACCGGGTGTTCGATAAACACAGACGAGCAGACATGTGAACAGATGCAATCGGTGAGCAATGAAAATAATTAGTTCATTAGCAATAGAATAATTAAACAGTGATTAAATGCATTTACTGCGACGTTGGACTAGTTTTATGTATTGCCATTAAGGACACTGCATTAGAGCCTTTTAGAAACAATATAATGACTATAGTTCATAATTTTTGCCTTAATCAGACCAAGGCAAGCTTTGCGAGGTCCATTATGTCAGTTATCGATCACATCTGTAACCCCCAACATGATAGTGTAAAGTGGCAACGAGGAAGACCCTTGATGCTGTTTGGTGCTCGAGCAATATATAATTGATTTCTTTATAAACTCCTTACTGTTTATTATTACGAAAATTAATTTATTTTTGTTTATTACTTCTTGATACCTAAACCGGTTGTGATAAAATTTACAGCTCAAAGCACAAGCATCAAATGGTTCTTGGCTTTAACTTATGTTTCAAAAATATACAATATAATTATCAGCAGAGTGGACCTTGGAGTAACCCCGTGGTGGTGGTGGTCTGCTTCGGCAGACCTGCCGTCGGGGCGTCGTAGTTGAATGCGTAAGCGATCTAGCGACGCCCCATTAAGACGGGGGAAGGTTTTAGTGGGTAGTACTGGTTTTGCTGGTGAGTCCCACACCTCGTGCCTAAATGCATTTCCCAACGTTAAAAAAAAAGGAGGTACAAAGCCCGTTAGCCAGAAGTTAAAGGTGAATGAGTCAGGACAATGCAATAATAACTCCATCCTATCTTTACATAATTGTATCAAAAGTGCATACAGTAACGGGAGAACATAATTTCTTGTGAGATAACAGTTAAGTAGGTTACTGGAGTATTCATAATGAAGCTAGACAGTTTATTTACACTTAATATATTTTAATTGCTACTTTGTTTATTTTATTATGTTTACAAAATGATATGGATATTATCCGAGCCTTATAAAAGAATATTCAAACCTACACAACACTTGAATAATCTTTAGAAAAAAGCTATATTATGTTTTGACATTCACAAGTCCTTTTAAAATACCTACCGTGAACGAAGATAGTTTTTTTTCTTAAAATAATTTGTTTAGTACCTAGCAACATTTTTTTTTAAATATAAAGAATGGTTTGTATTTTTTAATTACTTATTTAAATGAGTACAGTGGGTTAATCTGCCTTTACATCCTGTGCAATGTTAAATTGTTTATACAGATAAGCTACAAAAAGCATAATTATTTATAATTATATTATTATATTATGGTATCATAAAACAATCTCAACGACTGTAAAGGCTAAGTATACACAGTTGTTAGCAAAGTGGCTACTATATCACTAATCCATTAATTACTTACATCCCACTTTTGCTTTGCAATCATTAAAAGCGTTTTTTTTTTCCGCGGATTTATTTTGATTTTTTATTCCAGACGTATAGCCACAACTAAGGCTTTAGACAAAACGAGTTTTAGATTTTTATTTTAGAACTAGCGACTCAACCTAGCTCCGCTCGGGTTCGTCCCTACTTACATTTTAACGTTTAATAGATTTCTCAGAGATATTTTCCCGCAGTAAAAAGTATCCTATATGTTGACCAGGATTACCAGCTATCATCATACCAAATTTCATCGAAATCCCTCCAGTGGTTTTCCGTGATGCGGTCACAGGCAGACAAACGGACAGACAAAATTCTAAAATTTATTAGGCCTATGTATCGATAATAATGACTATTTCAATAAGATTTTCCGAAAAAATATTTAATATACAAATTCGACTCAGAATTTTATTATACTATGTATAAGATGTCTCATTCGACAAATATTCGCGTAAATCTAATAAAGTATATAGCGATTTGATTTTGATTTAACACCTTTTTGATTATAATATAGGTACAGTTTGTCTTGTCGGCAAAAAACGTAAATGTTTTCACATTAATTCGTTTTTTTATATGGTTAACCGTAGTACAGGTGCAGTCTATGATACGTGAATTGTTTATTTTATACGAACGAATCGGGTTCTCTAACCATATCAGGTTTAGTCGTACTTAATACAAACATAATTTTGCAAAATGTTTCAGTACACTGTTAAACAAGTTAACTTGTTCTAAAACAACCGTATTTAGTCGTATGTAGTCGCATTTATTATATGTAATTTTATTAATAAAAAAATCGATCAAGTACGAGTCGGACTTGCACCCGAAGGTTCCGTACCATAATCGTTTCTTTAAATTTGCGTGGCAGCCTTTTTGAAATTCGCCATCTTGGTTTTTTATTATTTCTTGTAATAGCAGCAATAGAAATATACACTCTGAGAAAATACTATAGTAAATAGTAATATCTCAAATCTCTACCTGTTGCAGTTCATGAGATACAGCCCTCTGACGTCCGTCTGTCAGAGGGCTGTGCATCTCATGAACTCATGAACTCTTATGGACGGACGGATAGAGGACGCTTAATAAAGGGCTGCTTTGACATCCTTTGTGTATGGAACCCCAAAAACAAAGACAAATTTTCATGCGATTTCATCATTTTAACAAAAAATATCGCAATTTCCAGTTTCTTAAGGATTAATTTATTATTTACTTTATATATTTTATTTTATAACGTCATTTTACGACATCAAAATGTAATAGTGTTGAAGAATAAATTATGTAAATGTAATTATTTTCTATTGAACAATAAAAACTTAAAGAAGCCATAGTAAATGGTATTTAATGTATACTTAGAATTATAACGCTAAGCTAAAGCCATAATCTACAAATACTATTAAATAATTTATTTACTATTTTATTTTCTCTAAAGAGTAGGAGACAATTTGACGTCAGTGCTGATTTGTGCAAATAACCAATTCACCAAAAGAGTTTTTAATACAGAATTACTGACATAAGTCTTAAAGTGTGCGCGCAGACACAAGTGCACTCTCTATTCCTGTCACTCTCATACTCTGGTGGGACGACTGCTCGACATGACCAGTGAGAGTTAAGGCGCAGGACCGACTGCTTTACGTGCTCTCCGAGGCACGGGGATGAAACACCGCCAACTTCCCAACTCCGGGCTGTTACTGACGCTTACTTATACAGAAAAGACTCAATAACTAAACTTGGCCCGACCCGAGACTCGAATTTAATACCTCTGGGTATGCAGCCGTACATGCTAGCCACTACACCACCGAGGCAGTAGTCACAACAATTATTGACCATTTGAACAAATAATTTAGGCCACAATTTGTATGTTGACAAAAATTAAAAACTATTTACCATGATATTTTGACAATATTTTTATAATTAAAACTAAATATTGTATGCAATACATAGTACAGTTCACAGGTCCATATCTGACTAGAAACAAAAATATTTGTCAGGCTTGGGTGTGCCCTTGTGCTGTGTATGTTAAAATAGAGCAACCTTGTGGTGGCTGTTGAGTGTGTAGCAAATAAATTATTTATTTTGTGACTTTTAGGCATTTCAGTTGGTTGCAGATAACTTTTTTAATGTTGCATTGAATAAAGAAGATGTAAGAGATTGACAGCATTGCTATGAGCATTGAATATACAAAAATATTACCTATAATAGCTAATTAACTATGTATGATAGAAAATTAGTTATTCATAAACTGTAATTAAATTCATTTGATTTGTTATTAAAACTAAAAACTGTTAGTAATACTTCACAAAATATTAGTATTACAATAGATTGCAGTCTATAGCTTGTAACTTTTTTTATTGAAAAACAAAACTAATAATATATGAATAATTAAAAGTTTGTCTTTAATTGTATTAAGTTGTCTGACACAACTTTATAACAATGTAAACTATCTTATTCGACTATGGGTTGATAACAACTAAAGTTTTTTTTATTTTTTTTTGAAACACACATTTGGCGGTGACATATGCCATATGAATATTGTATGTAACAGATAATAAATTTGATCTATATAAAATGAATAAGTAAACATAAACCTCTGTAATATATCAGTTAACTAAACCTTTAAAATATTTACTATTAAGATATGTTTAGTTTTCTCAAGTTGTAAACATATACATATATCAGCATAGGTGTAATAAGGACACCTAGTTTGGAATTGTTCTCTATGTACCTCATTTGGAAGGTTGACAACAATAAAATTGTTAATTCAAATGAATTTAAATCATGTTCATGCTTTATAGCAAAAAAACAATCTTGACAATAGCTATTTCTTTTGTAAAACAGTGTCTAGTGAGAAGTAGTTCAAAATTTTTATTTCAAAATAAATATTATTTCAAAATCTCTTTCTTTATTGCAAATAACAAAACTAAAATTAAAAAAACAGACTACCAAAAATTAAACAATCACATCACGTTTACACACTGAGCAACAAGGTGTAACAGTTTCTAAATGTATTTCAAAACTGGTTCCTATGACTCACTATGTAAATTACATGTACAATAGGTAAACAAATGACAATATTTCTCTCATAAAATAAAAACCACTATCACTATAAGAATACCAGTTTGCATTAAATACCAGAAATAAGTACAACATAGTAATTATAATAAATTACATATATGTCAGGGAAAATACTGTATAAAAAGCTATTTTTTTACTTATTACAAAATTTACTCATATGACAAGGTGGCCTAATAATAAGCAAATAAACAAAAAAAGAACACATTCGTCGCTATGGAAATGCAAACAATCATGGGAAAACCTATATGACTGAATTCTCAATACCAATATGGGTGTTATTGAATGTATTATATAAAATACGTCTGTTCATATGCTACTTACACTTCAAGGATCCTGTCCCCTTTCCTTATGCCAGCCTGCTCAGCAGCACCCTGTTCCAAAACAGCGCTTACGTGCTGCAAAGGAGCATATAATTCACCATTAATCGATCTCAACTGCCCACCTTCAGAAACTTGACCGCGAACATTAAAACCAAATCCAGTGTCAGTTTTGTATATAGTAACGCGACGAGGTCCATTATTAGTCACTATGGCCTTATTTTTATCAGGCCGAACAATACTGTTATTATCGGCCTCTGTCTCAGCCATTTTGGACAATTTTGATCACAGATGACATACGAGCTTCACTTGAAGTGTCATAAAGTGACAACATTCAAACAAACAAATAAGGCAATTTACATACAATACAAGAGGGAGTAGCTTAAAAGGAAACATCCACATTGGGGGAAAATATTTATTTTTTTAATGTTTATTATTGTTTTACCACTTTTTTAATATTTTAATATATTTTCAATTGAATTTCTATTGTTATTAAATAATTTTATTTTTAGTTTAATGGGGAAGATGTCTTGAAAGGAGGGCACTATTCGTATGATCTATTTATATTCAGTCTGAGATTAAGCAATTTATTAACATATCTATCTCTTTTGTACCTGATTTTTTGCTTCTATTGTGTTCGCATCTTACCTGTACAATGTATTGTTGACGGCGAGTCCCACACCTCGTGCGTAAATGCATTTCACAACGTTAAAAAAAGGTACATCCAGTGGTGATCTTTCTTGACTGACTGATGGCTCAACGCACGGCCTAAACGCTGGTCATAGAAACGTAGGAGGACATATTATTTCTTATGTCACGTAGGCATCTGATAGATAGAATTTATCGTAATACATCCTTTATGTGGGTAAAATAGGGGATTAAAGATTGTATGAAACTCTTTAATTCTTAATGTCAAATACACAGAAAGTGGTGTTTAGCTTCAAGCTAAAAAATTTGAAATGTATGTATTTGATATTTTCGAAATTCATACCTTTAAAGGGTAAAAAGGGATAATAAAGTTTATACGGGCAACGAATTATTTATTGCTCTTCAATACAATTCAATAAATACATGTTTTAGCATTTTACGAAATTCAATTCTATAAAGGGGTAAAAGGTACAAGAAATAAAACAAATATTCACCTGTAGACGATTTAAGAGTTTTAAAATCACTTTCTGTAAAATCATGTCCGCATAGCCTGGAATATTATAAAGATTGTGATTTCGCCAATTTTGGTGGTCAATTTTTTTTGGTGGTCTTATTGCTTTAACCCACAGGTTAAAGCAATAAGACTACCAAAAAAAAAAAACGTTTTTTCAATTTTTTAATCTTTTTACTTTTTAGGAACAATGTAATACATTTTCTTTACATCTTGGGACTATACAATTTGTAACTTTAATTCAATTTTAAATAATATGAAAATAAAATCCATCCATGTTACAGAGCTTTACAAGATACTGAGGATCTTAGTGATCATGACATCTGGCGGGAGAAAATGGCACTAAAATTCAATAAAAATCATTATCTTTGTGTACTAGCAACAAAATTGTTTGTATTGCCCTCTCTTGCTTCTTTATATGACTACAAAAGACTTTATCGGTAAAGTAGTACCTATTTACGAAATAATGCGGCGATAGATGGCGGGAGTTACGAAACAACGTGGTACTAAGAAAATTCCAACCACATCAAAATCAGCTGTGAACATCAGTATGGCCGCTCAAATATCTACAAAATAAAATAATACGCTATAATCACATTACAATAGTAAAGTGCAATTTTAGTGCTTGCGTGTACAATATTTTGCTCTCTTCGACCGTATCGGTATCGGTGTTGTTGACTAAAAGTGTTGCGTCATGACAGACCTCTCTCTCACTGACAAACAAATACAATAAAATTGATAGAGATTACGGCTAACAAAGTAACATTTCTATTTCGCTCTTATAACGTATCTGACCAGTGTATCGCTCATGTGAATAAGTGATTTAAATTAGAAATTCTGACAATGAGTAGTGTTCGGTTAAGCTTCGTGTCCGTTGGAAGGATTGCTGTGAGGAGAAATTCACAGTTGACATCAGGTTAGTGGTAACTCATGTTTTTCCACGATTGGCCGTTTTCCAACTCTGCGTCGTAGTTAGGTACGTCCATTTAACGTGCTGTTTGATAACAAATAGCACTTCTACGTTTCAAATCGAATTCAATAAAATATTAACCCAATCTTTTAAAACTTACATAAATCTATTGGTTACAAAATAACACTACCCATATCGAGGCTGGTCTACAAGGTCATTAACGTTAAAATTGTATAATCGGTGTTTGACTTTGATTCAGGTCTCTATTTATGTAAATTATTTGTCTATTTGTAATCATTACATATACCATTTGCAATGTAAATATCACAAATATAGTAAGTAGAGAAGAAATGTTCAATTATTGATTCTTATTAGTGAATAAATAATAATAAATCAAAGGCATTCTTGAATTATATTTTGCCAAGCATGTTATGCTTATGACACAGGAATTTGTAAAAAAATACTTGCAATTTTACTAAACCATAAAAAAAGTAAAGTCATCAGATTTTACACTTTTTTTTGTATGCTACCTACATTGTATAAAATGTAAATAAAATATTCGAAATAACATAATTCTAAAAAATTAGAGATTGGAATAATCCTCACATTTGCACTTTTTATAAGCTATTTATTTTATAATTGAACAATTTATTAACACCTCATTGTGATTTTTGAAGTGTTTTTATTTTCAATAGTTCTTGCAACCCATATCTATATTTTGTACTTAACATTTTTTTGTTATACTGTATATATATATATATATATATATATATATATATATATATATATATATATATA
Organism: Brenthis hecate; assembly: GCA_951806755.1. Lineage (NCBI taxonomy): Eukaryota > Metazoa > Arthropoda > Insecta > Lepidoptera > Nymphalidae > Brenthis > Brenthis hecate. The sequence continues at coordinate 20,828,437 of OX638253.1, forward strand.
TATATATATATATATATATATATATATATATATATATACTTTTTATTTTGAAATGCTATTCACAAATTTAGTAAAAACTAGCAGCTCATTCTCGGTATGTTTTAACATTTTCCATTTAAGTATAGTATAAACTACATATATTTACATACATATGTATAGAAAAGTAAATAAGTTCATACTTTAAAAAATATTTTAAATAAAACTATCTTTTTGAATTTTTTCACAAATTTCTTTGGATTTTTGGTTTCTGACGTTTCGAATGCTCTATGGTCACGAGAGAGACTGACTTGAAAAAATATTAAAAAAATATATTCCACATTCCACTTGAAAAATAATTGAGTCCCCATACCACCCTTCTTTTCACCTTAAGGGATGATTTCCAGGATAAAAACTCCTTTTCCTTCCCAGGGGCTTAAAATATGTTTATACCAAATTTCATCTAAATGAGTACAGCATACTAAGTGTAAAAAGGTAATAGACAGACAGAATTACTTACACATTTATAATATTTTTATAGATGAGCCTATGGAAGGGTTTTCATTTTCCAAAATACATTAATAGCAATTTTTAAGCTAACTGCACTCTGATAGTATTTTTATCCCCTCAAAGGATAAATTCGAATAATCTGTATGTATGCATATCTTTGTTTGTAACTGTCGAGTTAAATACTTAAAAACTATGAAAATGTTAGATATTCTTACCAATTTACATTAACCCCATTTTACCCTCTTAGGAGCCGGATTTTAAAAAATCTAAAGCTTGTGTTTATTTACTATACTTGGGTTTAGGAGCATTAATATTAAGTTTCAAGTAATCCTGATCAAAAATATTTTTCCCCATATAAACCCATTTTGCCCCTTAAATAATTCATCCTGAATATAAAAAAAAAACTTAAAACAGGTACCTACATTCTTTTTTATATTAATACTAATTTTCGTGGATTTGACATTAAAATTTTTAATAAGACAAATTTTCATGCCCTATTTATTCCTTTAGGGGATTAATTTCGAAAAACCCTTTTAAATAATGGGCCTACAGTATAAAATCAATATCCTCTCCAAATTTGAAACCTCTATCATCAACGGTTTGGGATAGACAGATAAGTCAGCCAGTGAATCGCGACATTGCCTTTTATATATAATAAAAATAGGAGTAGTATATACATAAGTATAAAGTATAACAAATAATAAATAGGTAATATGTGCGAGGGTATTGTAGAAGATAGACATATACTGTTGCAGACTTTTCAGTAAGAATTTGTAAGTCCTACAATTTTCTAGTACATTATTTTGATGTATCTCTTAAGGTTTAGCTAGCTTTAGGTTTCTAAGGATGGCTCGATAGAACCGGTTATTATGTTTTACCAAGGGAATGAAAGATTTTCCTGCAGTAAAAGGTATCCTAAATGTTAACACGAGTAATAGGTTATCACTACACAAAAAGTTAAAAGCGGCTCAGTACTTTTTGCGGGAAACACGTACACCCAACCAACAGACAAACAGACAAAAATTTTAGTAACTATTGTTTTGTCTATATTCTGTACACAATCTGTTATATTCATTGGTATTAAAAAATATTGCATGTAGAGATTTGGCTAAGTTACTGTTTTATTACATATAAAAATTGCAATATATTACACACAAGAAGCTTGGAAAACAATGCTTAAAAAAAGAAAGTGTGTACAGTATTTCTCAGTATTATTGTTACACATATGTTTTATTTTTTTCTACGTAAAGAACAATTGACCCCTAAACTATAAAAGTGATACATTCATTCCTATAAAATATATTTCATATTCTTACATAAACAATTCTTAAAAAAAATCATTAATGCAATAAAATTGCATCAATTAACAAGACCGTTCAACTTTATATTTTTTTGCACTCGTTTAAAATAAAGCATGTTAAGTATACTGTAACAAAAGTCAATGGCTTTAAATGATTTTTATGATTTTTATTTATTATTATTATTACACTTTTTTGGTAAGGAAATAAAATTAACAATCCCATTGTATAAGTACATAATTTTTATATTTATTATTTTGTTCTTTTAGCTTGTATCAAGATCAATGTTAAATAAAAAATGTAATATTCAGTTTTTATAGGGATCAGTACTTAGTACCATTTTTTTTTCAGTTTTTTTTGTAGTTTTTAGTTATTTTGTCACTACTTATCGAAATCTTTTAGACAAACCTAAAAAAGACAATTCTTCCAAAATTAGGTGTTATATTTGCACAGGCACAATAAGTTCTAGTAAGAGTAGCACTAAATGTGGTATAAGTAGGACGCAAGTTTGCTTCATACTCGAACATTTCTTGTACTTTGTATAAGCAAGAAGATAAAATAAAATCAATTTTCCATAAGAAATTATAACACTTATTTGTTTATTTATGGTTCGTGGTAATTTCTCTATGTAATGAATTGTTTGATTATTTGTAAGTGAAAGTGGCATTATACCAGTTTATAAGCATAATTTTATAACAAAATCTACTTATAATTTGCAAAAATTATCTCTTAAAGTTAAAAGTTGAAGAAATTGTTTGTTTAAAGTTATAACCCTAATTTCAGGAAGGATCAGATATCAGATCAGGAATACTGTTTTTTTTTTTCATTTTATAGACTACTAGCAATGCCCGCGGTTCAGATGACCAAAAACCAAATTCTTAGGTTTTACATAGTAGTATACTCTTACAATGCAGTCTTTGTATTTTTCTCAGAAATAATATATTATCCCGCGGTAAAAAGTATCCTACATGTTGACCCGGATAACCAGCTATCACCATACCAAATTTCCTCAAAATCCCTCCAATAGTTTTTCTGTGATGCGGTAACAGACAGATAGACAGAGAGAAATTCTAAAAACTAGATTCGGCCTCTGTATCGATAATAATGTCTATTTCAATAAGATTTTCCAAAAAAATAATTAATTTACAGATTCAGCTTCGTTACGATTTTATTATATGTATAGATTCATTGAGGGGTTAATATTATACACTATATATATACATATATATATATATATATATATATATATATATATACATATATATATATATATATATATATATATATATATATATATATATAAAATTTCTTATGCTACAACTCTTAAGAGTTATTTTACATTTTAATAATTATGGGTATATTTCAATAAACTTACATAGTGATAACAGATAAATCTATATTTAATTAATGTTTTGTAAGGTATTCATTATTTATTTTAATTATTAAAATATATTATGTACTTACATAAAATATATATTTTTATGTGGCCAATTGCAATATATATATACATAAACTGGTCTAGAAAGTGGCTGTAAAAAGAGAAACCTATTAAACAAATGTGTATGTATTATTATTATCAATTATTTAACCATAAACAGTTTATTAATCGAAAAAAATGGTTGATATTTTTTTTTTATTATTTTCATGATTTCGTGTTTTACTTTTTTTTAATTATGCAATAATATTTGAAAAATATTACACATTAAAATTGAAAAGCAGTATAAAAGGTTTTGGTTAGGTAGATCACTTCTACCTCATAAAACGCTAATGAGGGGTTAACACATAAAATCGAAAGCGGGTGTAACTGATACATTTCGCTATTATGAGTAACATTTTTTTTCTTAGCTTATGTATATAGATGATATACACTGTCCTGAATTGAACCTAATACAAATAAGATATTTGGAAACCTATTTTTAACTAGAAACTATTTTTAGTTTTAACACCTCCAGGTAAATTTCTAAGAAATTAATTAAAATTCTAAGAAATCTATTGTTAACTGACACGCCGGCGCGTCCGTGGTCGTGGAGGGATTAATTTCGATTTCAAGTAGTTGCTATGGCGTCGATAGCAGGTCACTGCTCTATTTACGATTAATCTATAAATGAACTGTGATAAAAGTAAATTTAATTAAGTATATTTGTATTTTACGATAAATATCTACCCGCACGTAAAGTCGTGCGTTCTTTCGCATTAATAAAGTTAGTTGAAATATTTGTTATTTACGAAAGTCACCTTTCGGGTTTAACCGTTTTGGAGATTTGTGGGTATAGACAGACAGTCATTCACAGACAGACAAGATTTTTTAATGGCTGTGTGAATTAATTGATTTAATGATAAATGTGGTTGTTATGGTTGTGTTTTGACACTGCATTTTTTTCTATTGAATCTAGCTCGCATGTTTTTGTGTTTATGTGCGTGAGTGCGTAAGTGCGTGCTTAAATGTATTTTCTCGCTTTACGATTGTCTCAGTTTGTATTCTATGCGATTTTTGGTTAAAAAAGGTAGAAAGAAACTACCGTATTGTAATAAATGACGTGCATTCTTAAACTAAGCCAGCAATACAATAGGTCATTATTTGGAAATTGAAAAGATAAGAAGCAGTCGTTTAGTACCCTTGAGCTTTGTTAAAGTGGTTTTTGGTGTAACTACCTATTCATGTACATGTTAAATAAGGTGACACTATTTCGAGTGCGAGAGATTCGTCATTAATTACTCGTTCAATAAAGTTTAGTTTACATGCAGACATTTTGAAAAGCTAATATTTGGCAACACAACTACATAAACAAATCGATCATTTTCCCAAGAAACCACACTTGCATGTTTTGTATGGTATACATATTAGAAAGACTAAGTTCCAAGGTAGCCTTGGCTATATTTCATTACGTGACGTTAATAAAAAAAACTATTTTAATCCAGTACCTAAGCACATGAGCGAACCAGTACTTATTTCGGATCTTAGACTAATCATGAAGTTATTTACGGGGCGTATAAAGTACCTAACTTCTTACTATCTGTAAAGATTTTATTGCTCCCCAGACGCATAATTGTTAGTTATCGGTGGCAATAATCGTTTAATAGGTAGCCCGCATAATCGTTTTATCATATATAAAATTATAATAAAATATTCGCTGATGTAAAGGTTCGATCGCTCGGGAGACCGAGTGAAGGGGGTGCAAATTCTAGGTCTCGCACTTCTGATATTGAATCTCGAATGCGAATGCGAATATTCATCTCCATTATTCACGAATGCGAATGTGAAAGCGAATGTTGACTTTTGTAGTGGAGCTGGATATCTATACGCACCTCACCGAAACAGGGTAGATTTTTAAAGTTACAGCGAGTTCTACTGGTTAATTGTGTTATATGATTGTGTTGTTTATATTTCATTATCTTTAATTCATAGAAAAAGAACAAAATATATAATGAAAAAGTATATTATTGAAACCAAAGGTTAAATAAACATTGTGGATATTTACAACTTTGCTTTTGTTTAAAACCGAAACTGTAGGTAAATATTTTTTTGTTTCATGTAAAAAGAAATCATAACTTTAGTTACAAATAGTTTAGTTAAGTATTCATTATTTTGTTTTTGAGTTTATATTTCATATTGTTCAATTCCTAGAAAAAATATATAATATAATGGAATGGAAAAATATAGGTGTAATTGAAGCCAAAGGTTTATATATTTTTATATATTAGGTATTGTAAAATATTTTGGTGTATCAGAAGTGTAATTTTGATTCAAATATTATTTTAATTTTCTGTAAAAAGAAATTGTAAACTTTATTTAAAAGTAGTATACTAAGTATAGCAGTAGTTATAATCTGCTAAATAAGTACAAACCTTACATAATTGTAAGAAGACTTATTAGATATTATTATTAATTTGTTGAGACCTCTCAAGTTCTTTTTTCAAAAAAAGATATTATAATTTAGAATTTTTTTTTTGTTTATGAAAGGTCATTCATTTTTTTTAGTATTTGTGTTTTTTTTTATATTATAATTCGACTAACAATAATCAAAGAGAGGGTATTTCTAATTTAGTTGCCTACCTTAAGACTGTTCCATTATCATGTTTTTATTCAAATAATATGAGTAAATAAAAAAATATAAATCTTATCAGTTGTATTATCGTTCCATATTCATCCGTTCCATAAATAATTTCCTTCTGTTTGTAAAATACATTCGCCAAACATTCGTATCATTTCTTGCGAATACGAATGCGAATGGCAAAAAATATGCGAATATTCGCGAATGCGAATATTCGCGAATGCGAATTGAGACTATATAAAGACAAATTGGGGTTATAGAGAGATAATACGGAGGCCTAACGGTTTAGCTTCGGGTTGCCATTAAAAATTTCACGACAAGAATGAATGTCAGATTTTTTTTAATATATAGGTAAGTATATATTAGAAATACGTGTATGTCATACACTATTAACAATTCGGGAAAAAGACCGCAGCACTTAAGAGCAATTGCAGCCGTACCATATCACCTAAACTCCTACAGTCTAGAACAGGCATTCGACCATGGGCTTAATCTCACACAATGTTACATGGCCACGGGTTCGTATATGTTTTATATAATTAATAATATTATAATAATGTCCTACTGACCGATTTTGGCCACGATGACCAATCTCACTGAGACTAGCCAGATGCGCAGGAGATATTATAGTACACAAATCGACAAACGAACCAACGGGAATACATAACGTGCACTCTCTTTTCCTTTTACACTCAAAGTCCGATGGGACGATACTTCGACACGACCGGTGAGAGTTAGGCGCAGGACCGACGCGGACACGTGCTCTCCGAGGAACGGGGATGCAACACCGCGAACTTCCCAGCTCCGGGCTATTACTGAGAAAATCTTAACAGAAAAACTCAGTGCTTAAACTTGGCCTGACCCGGGACTAGATTCTCCAGATCTGCAGCCGTACATCCTAGCCACTAGACCGAGGCAGTTGAGGTCAGTTTATATGAGTAATACTGATATATACCATGAAGGGAACTCGATCCCGGTACCTTTGGCTAAGTAAATATGTTCCTATTGCGACTATAAATATACAGTACTTACTTTCAGTATAAGTATGGCTAGATCAAGTGCTTGACGTAACCGCTTTCACTAGTGAGATGCAATTTTGTAGCATGATACTGCGTATTGTATCTAAGAGATTTAAATATTTTTTTTACTATGTTAGCTAATAATTTAGCTAATTTGGTTAGTTAATAATTAATTTGTTATAATGTTTGCCTAACCTATATATAAATATAATCCATATTATTATAATAAAAACGGAAATTTGTAATACTGATTCGAGTGAAATTTTGAACGTGAATAGCTTATATTCTGAATGACCACACATTGTTCTTTTTATCGCAGACAAAAACTTATAATAAAAAAACTAGCGACTCGCCCTAGCTTCGCTCGGACTCGTCCCTCGGTGATTCTTTAAATTGATACAACTTTTTTTTAACTTTCGAATAGGTTAAGCCGTTTGTAACAAAATCGCGCACAAACGCACAAACAAACAGACAAAAATTCTAGAAATCATTATTTTGCGTTCTATTGCGTTGCGTTAATTAAGATCTCCGATGATAGTTTTTCTCAAATATCTTCCATTTACAGAGCGATCAGTTACAAATTTATTATATATGTATGATATAGTTTCGTATAATGCATATGGTTTGTTATTCTTACATACTTGGTGCTACTTTTAATTGAATAGAAGGCCTTCTTTCATCTCAAATATAGATACATAATATGCCTGTATAATAGAGGTCAAACTTATAATCAAAATCATGGTCGATGCAAATTTTCGACGCATTTCTGTGTCAAGATCTTCGTTGAGGATAAAAAAAAATGTTATTTTCTGATAACTCGAACGAAATATGATATTTCACTGTTTTTTTTTCAATATTGAATCAAATTACATTATATCTGTAGATTATGATGTTGTGTATAATATGTATTATGTAACTAGCATTGCCCGCGGCTCCGCCCGCGTTCAGATTACAAAAACCAAATTCTTAGGTTTTACATATTAATATACTCTTACAATGCAGTTTTCGTATTTTTTCTCAGAAATGAGATATTTTCCCGCGGTAAAAAGTATCCTATTGACCCGGATGACCAGCTATCATCATACCAAATTCCATCAAAATCCGTCCAGTGGTTTTCTCGTGATGCAGTAACAGACAGACAGACAGACAAAAATTCTAAAAACTATAGATTCGGACTCTGTATCGCTTATAATGTCTATTTCAATTGGATTTTCCAAAAAATATTTAATGTACAGATTCGACTTAGTTACAATTTTATTATATGCATAATTAAATGCCTGTATTTATGTATGTATTTATTTTTACCTCGTATTACTCCATACGTCATCACCCATAGTACTCATCCATGGAGTCCTGAATTCGTGTACCGGTTCAAAGGATTGATGGATTTTTTCTAGAGAAATTCTCAATAATTATGCGAAAAAGTACTGCATGAATTGGCGTACGGTTGCGACTGTCTTTTTGGTCATTTTCTTAAATTCTCCGCAGACCAATAAATATCTCTATTGCCTATACAACATTAACCTTGTATAAGAATCGAAACCGTGCCTTCTAACATATTAAGCAACGAAAGATTAAATATTATATAATATTAATAACAATAATAATTGAACTCCTGAAGGATTTCGGACATGGCACTATATCTTACTGAGAGAAGCGATCTGCGCAGGAGATACTACAGTGTGCAAGTGTGTACGCAAACACAAGTGCACTCTTTATTCCTTTCTGAGGCTGATGGAATGAAAATTCGTAACGACCGAAAGTTAATACGCAGAGCTGACGACGGTGTAACTCCTTCAACTTGTTAATTCCCGACTGCTACTGAGAAATTCTCAGCAGAAAAACTAAACTATATAGAGTCTTGGAATTCGAACTCAGGACCTCCAGTTCTGTAGCCGTATACGCTAGCCACTAAACGATTGATGATATGTAATTTAACAATAAGATTAGTCAGTAGGTATATACATATCGTTGGCTCACAATTACAAGGTTCTATGTTACAATTTTAGTACTTATTTAGTTATTAATGCTACAAGGTTCTATATGTCACTAGCTAAAGTTTTGCAAAAACAAACCACTAGATAGCGGCACTTTAACTACAAAATATTCTATTTTACATAGTTCTATGTTGTTTTTGTTTTACGATAACAAAATAACGAAGTTCTATGTAAACATTACTAAACTTCGTTAAAATTAACATAGAACCTTGTAATAGTAAGCCAACGAATTATGTATATGTATAAGATTTTTTCTTGTTCACCGCAAAGGCACAGTTAAGCTGAGAGTTGAACGACAAATTACCGAAATCGTCGCCGTCATTACAAACGCATTACCACTTGTAGTGGAAAGCGAAAGTCTGTCAGTAAGCCTTGACGTCCACTACACAGCGCTATATCGCGTTATCAGTATTACTTAGTTAATTAATGTTATGTTACATAACCTTACCTAATTATAATGATTAGTTTAATCACAAAATTTTTAGATATATAAGAATTTAAGCCTGACTGAATTCAATTTTGATTTTAAATATAAATTTTAACATTACAATTTTTATGTACAGTCAAATGTACATACCTATGTATGTAACTGTTTCATACTAGTTTCATATTATGTAAATTTGACCAAAAATAAAGATTATTTATTTATTGAACAAGCGTCCCTAATTTCGTTTTAACGTTTAGTATAGATTTCTCAGAGATGAGATATTTTCCCGCAGTAAGAAGTATCCTATATGTTGACCCGGATAATCAGCTATCATCATATCAAATTTCATCAAAATCTGTCCAGTGGTTTTCTCGTGATGCGTTCCCAGACTGACAGACTAACAAAAATTCTAAAAACTATAGATTCGACATCTGTATCGATAATAATGACTCTATCAATAAGGCTATATAGATAAGGCTTGCCAATTAGAGTACATACGCAAACTTAATTACTAAAATAACAATAGCGAATCACTCGCGCTTCGCTCGGGTTCGTCCCTTGCTTAATTCTCCATACAAACTTTCATCCCCGTTTTCACCCTCTTAAGGGATGATTTCCGGTATAAAAAGTATAAAAGTATCCTATGTCTTTCCCAGGGTCTAAAACTATCTTGTTACCAAATTTCATCTAAATCGGTTCAATTTTATTTAATTATATTATATAAAGAAACGTCAATATAAGGATTTTTTGGCCTTTTAATGATGAGTCTATTTGAAAAAAAAATCAACATTTTCTCATACGTAACATTTTTACTGTTAACATAATCCGTAGTGTAAACTAGTTTAGATGTAAATTCCCAATGTATTTTATTAATTGTCATAATATCGTTTTCGTAGTAGGGACACCAAATTGCAAAGCTAAACTGAAATTATAGAGAGGCAGTTTGTTTGTTTGTTTGTTTGTTTGTTTGTTTGTTTGTTTGTTTGTTTGTTTGTTTGTTTGTCTGTTTGAACGCCCTAATCTCAGGACCTACTAATCCAATTAAAAGAGTTCTTTTTGTATTAGATAGCTCGTTTATTGACGAAGGCTATAGTCTACGTAATATGTATCACCATGCTAGTTACTACACAAAGGAGCGGAGCAGTAATCATAAATGACAACAAATCGGGCAGATTTATTTTTTGTAGTTCTAGCGCGAGCGAAGCCGCGGGTTCCGCTAGTGTTATTATATACTGAAATAATTTTAAGCATTTTATGTAAAAATTGAGGATGGAAATTTATTTTTTTAATTACCATCTGACTTTTAACATATTTAATTAATTATAGCGCTAAAAAACAATGGACGTTGAGTTTTACACTATGTTGGTTTATGTCAGAAACGCTTTTGATCGATTTGAGCAGCTACAAATGATTGCAAATTGTTCAAATAAATGATAACAACTTTCCCCAAACACTTGAATAGAATTTTTTTTAAAGAGAAAACAAATGGGCATATACAGGGTCATTTTTAATTTACTGAAAACCTTTTAGGAATATACTATTTACATCATAACAACAACATCTGTAACAAGAAAAAATTATATTTCTTAAATTTTTATTTTCATACAAAAATATAAATATTTTTTTTGCACCTTCTAAACTTTAAAGTTCTAGCATCTGGCCAAGTTTAAATGAGTAAGCGCGGCTTCCTACATCCCTCCACCCCTCCCCCTCTACCGGACACGCGCTTTCTCTTGCTAATGCTGGACTATTACCGTTAAGAAGATGCAATAATAACATTTTTATTTTTGTTAGATTTAAGATATATTATTATTTTTTTCTTACAGATGTTGTTATGTTGTAGATAGTGTATTCCCAAAAGGTTTTCAGTAAATTAAAAATGACCCTGTTTATTGTAGTGAATAGTGTAAATATCGTCCTTCGTGTTCGTTACACAATGTGTAATATGAATAACGGCTCAAAGGTCGAGGACCTCAATATCTATTCATTCAACCTTGTGTATTCCAAGCGTTTTTTTTAATTCTGTGAAGGTTGATGGTTTTATTAAATAGGTACTAGCGGCTCACCCTCGAAATCAAAAACAAATCTATACAACAGGAACCGTAGATTTTTCCGTAATAAAAAGTAGCCTATGTGTTATTCTGATGTATGACCTATATTATTGTAAAATTTCATTAAAATCGTAGCAACAGTAGTTTTTGCGTAAAATAGTAACAAACATCCATAAATCCCCACAAACTTTCTCATTTATAATATTAGTAGCATATACATATATTAAAATCCATATTTTATACTAAAGTGTGTAAGTAGGTACAGCTGATATTTCATCAACTATACGATTATTGTTATTTCCAAAACGGTCCATCAAATTGGGGGGCTTCTAACTTAATGGCTTTTGTCAAAATGTTTTAAAAGTCCAAATAAAAATAAAATTTAACAACTTGGGTTATTTCTTTCTATCTCGACTTTCAGAGTTGGTTTCTTAAAAAAAATATACTAGTCTTTTTTTTTAATAGTTTATTTTTAAAACTGGGCCAAATGGATAGTAAACTAGGGCAGGTGGTAAAATAATTAGCAAGTGCTTTAAATAAATATTTATTAAAATGTTGTTCTAATGGACTATGACGACACGTTTGGCTTAGTTTGTAGTGACCCTACTTGCTGTGCCAGCGGTCGCGGGTTCGAGTCCCGCTGGGGGCATTCATTTGTGTGATGACGAGTGTTTGTACTCCAGTCATGGGTGTTTATATTTATATATGTATGTATTTAAAGTTATATATGTGTAGTGTATCAACTATCTGGTATCCATAACACATGTCTCGTAGCTTACCATGGAACTAGATGGCGCTGTGTGCTAAAGTCGCAACATATTTATTTATTTATTTATGGATATTCGCGTCTATGATAAAAAATGTGCCCTTAGTATTGTGGTACATTAATTTACTTATTTTCACGTTCAATCCTTTGAGAATCCATCTTGCAACGTTTCTTTCAGGACTAAGTTATTATATTAAAAATATTTTTATATATGCCGAATACTTTGTTATCATATAGGGCTATAAAAGAATAGATTTCCGCGCTTTCTAAAAGGCTATGTTTACGTTTTATAAAATGTTTACCACCGTAGAAACACCGTTTTATTGGATTTACTTCATACTAATTTCAGTACTACACATATATAAAATAAATTAATATGACTGTTTAGCATCACATTTTTTTTATTTATTTATTTGAATTAAGACGGCAAAATTTCTTTGTATGGGATGGGATCTAATGGGCAAAGCTAGAGCAAAACGCTAGTTATATTTCCAACTTCCAAGTCAATTGCAGCAGCAACTCTTGCATTCATTAAGACCATGCTAATTAGTGTATGGCTAATCTCTATAAGAGTTTCTCTTTAGTTACGAATATTACGTAAAGAAAATGAATGTTGGTACATTTATCAAAACAATCGTAACCGCACAAAGGAGAGAGTTAATAAAGTGGTGTGATTAGAATCAGTGGATGTGATTTTTTCACGCGAGGAAACATGATACTTCCGAATTAATGTCTATACATTGTTGATACTACTATACATACTATAATATCTATACTTATTATTTAACTAGTATTGCCCGCGGCTCCGCCCGCGTACAGATGACTAAAAACCAAATTCTTAGGTTTTAGATATTAGTATACTCTTACAATGCAGTTTTTGTATTTTTTCTCAGAAATGACATATTTTCCCGCGGTAAAAAGTATCCTATATGTTGACCCCGATAACCAGCTATCATCATACCAAATTTCATCAAAATCCCTCCAGTGGTTTTTCCGTGATGCGGTAACAGACAGACAGAAAGACAAAAATTCTAAAAACTATAGATTCGGACTCTGTATCGATAATAATGTCTATTTCAATTAGATTTTCCAAAAATATTTAATGTACAGATTCGACTTAGTTACATTTTATTATAGGTATGTATAGATATTATAAATTCGAAAGTAACTCTCTCTGTCTGTTTGTTACGTTTTCATGCCTGAATCACTGATCCAATTTCGATGAATTTTGGTAAAGTGACGGTTGGGAACTCGGAGAAGGACATAGGCTATATTTTCGCGAAATGAAAACGTGAAGGGAGTTAAATCGAGCTAGAAAGTTTGTATTGTTTTTAACAAATCTTTTCTCAACCCAAGGACGTAACAATTGGTTACATCCTAAAATTTTGGTAGGAAGTAAAAAATGTTTTTTGTTTAGTAGCTATGGACTCAATAATTAAACTCCCAAACTAATGTATCTAAAAAAACTAATTTTTAGTTCGCGTGTTGTTAGAAATTATGGTTAAGTTAAAAAACATTTACTTGTAGATTAAAAGTAATTTAAAACGTCAACACTGCACACGGAAACTACTCATATAACCGTTTATCGTTTGCGTTGTATGGACATTGATTTTACTACCGGCACCCTAAACACCGCATATCAGATATGCCTTCGCTGTGTTCTAGGCTTAGTATCGAATGTTATGTATTTTTACCCGACTGCGCCAGAAGGAGGGTTATGTTTATCGTGTGTGTGTAATATGTATGTATATCTTGGGCACATTTTCAAAATTAAATTTGAGAGTGACTGGGTAGGTATATCAAAATTATAAAAATCGACCATTAAATATGTCTTCAAAAATGCCTTGCCCTCAAAACCTATTGAGGTTTTTAAAGAAAGTTTTTTTTAAATCAAAGACATATAATGATCACTCAATATTGAGGTATCAAAATAAAAGATGAAAACAAGTTCACAATAAACTCAAAAACTACAGAACGGATTTTCATACAGTTTTCACTAATAGATAGAGTGATCCATGAGGAAGGTTTAGGTATATAATTCGTTAAGGTTTTGTATAAATTGGCTGGTGAAGATGTTGGAAAGAATCATGCTGATTAATAAAATTAATAAAATTATATGAAGACAATGTACTACAGAATTATTCCTCTTAAAAATATCTTCCTATTAAACTGTAGCAGCGCTATGTGCACGTACCTTTAGTCTAGTCAACACTAAAGGTTTTTGGTCAACTTTTTTCAGCAGTCTCGGTAAAATATGAACGAGGTGTTGTTCGGTATTAGATTAGGTAGATGATTTTTGAAAAAAATCAAGTTCCGCTTGCAAAAATTGCAAAAGCTATAAACAATGAACTAATAAGAAAAACGAGGCGTTTAGTTTTTTGCAAATATCTCAAAAACTTATTGAGATTTTTCAAATCTAAAAAAAGGTTTGAAAATAGTTGACCAAAAAGACACTTGACTAGACTACCTAGGGACGCACCTGGGCGAAGCGAGAATAAGTCACTAGTAATAATATAATTAATAGTTCATTCGACATGCTTCACATCTCTAAAAGCTACAACTACCTATCTTTTTTTTTATAGAAAAAAAAACCTTTTCGTATAGAAAAAAGGTGGGAGTCTCGTCAAAACGAAACTACTCATTAGAATTCATCTTAATACTTGAATTATTTAAAAAAATGGCCCCTGAGCCTTAAGTCTAATCTCTTGACTGTATGAATTAAGAATTTATAATGGTACGAATTGATAAAAACGCGGAATTTTGCCTTTTGGTGGTTCTTTCCATTGATTTAATTTTTTTATTTTTTATATACAAAGTCGCTTATATAAAGTAAAGCCTGATTTGAATTTAAATTTCGGATTTATGGAAATACTTTAGTAATTTTGGTGTGATTAAACTGTTTAATATAGTATTTATGTAACAACGACTAACAAACGCTTGGTTGTATTCAGACCTTCTTAAAAGTGGGCACGGGCCTCCCTTTAATACGAGGAGGACGGACTTCACATGTCTTTTGAAAACTTGCAAGATTCTCTCAGACATGCAGGTTTCCTCACGATGTTTTTCTTTCACCGTTAAGACAAGTGGTAATCATGTTTGGAAATGATTCGCACATGAAAATATCAGAAGTACGAGACCCGGGATTTGAACCCGCCTCACTCGGTTTCCCAAGTGATCGCGTTACCACTGGGCTACCCACTGCGTACCTTATTTTTGATACTTAGTATTTATGAAAAAAAAACTACGTCTTTACTAATTAAACTTGTGAAAGCATATATTTTTCCTTGTCCATTACCTTATGAAGTAACAGAGCAGTGGATCGACGTATATTTTTAAAGTCACCGAGCCGGTAGTGACTTCCTCAAGGAGTGGGAACTTTTCATACTGATGTTTATATGCGAAGAACATAAAAAAATTTTTGAACCAAAAGCCTAACCTAACTTACTTGTAAAATTCTATTGAAAGAAAGTGTATTTTGATTTGAATTCAATGCCTCAGAGAGAACGAGTAGTTGCGTAGCTAATTTAAATCCTGTTTGGTTTCGAAGCGTTAAAAATCTTAATTCAGACGTACAGACGACGTTTGAATCTTACGTAATCTTTGTATACACATTTCTATCTATTATAAATGTTTCCTCATTAATAGTGAATGTGTTACGTGTGTTGTTTGAGGAAATCGCAACGGGAAAACCGGCAGAGCAATGCAACTTGAATACGTGCCAGAGTGAGAGAATTAGGTTTCATATATATAATATGTGTGTATTTACCAAATTTTATCAATGTAGGTATAACTCTTAGACGATTTTATCAATGAAATAACTAGGATTAGATAGAGGCAGGGTTTCTCCCGTGACCATGATTGCTGTAAAGCATTCGAAACGTTGGGAACTAAACATGTAAATAAATCCGAAAACATAGTTTTATTAAAAATGACAAATATATACTCGCTTAAATCTAAGAACAAAAGTATAATATGTAATAACTGCTAATAGTAGATTATCTAAGCAAGAGGTCGCAGATCGATGCTTCTGCAGTCCCTTGCAAGTGCGTATTTTGCACTTCACTAAAATATCATTTTATATTAGTACTAGCGACTCACCCTCGCATCGCTAGGTTTCGTCCCTAGACTAATTCCCTAATACAAACTTTCATACCCATTTTCACGCTCTTGAGAGATAATTTACGGGATAAAAAGTCTAAAGATCCTTCTTTCCCAGGGTCTCAAACTATCTTCATACCAAATTTCATCTAAATCGGTCCTGTAGATAAAGAGATTACCCCCCTACAACCTCACAAACTCGCAAACTATACCTCTTTATAATATTAGTTGGTATAGATATATATAGAGAGAGTTCATATATTAAATGTTTTAGTAGTTACTTATGTAAGTAGGTATGTGATAGCGAAATATATTGAAATAAGTATTTTTTTTTATAATGAAAAATAATACTTAACATAAAAAATAAATTTAATAATTAAATTTTAATTAAGAAACCCAAGGTTGCATTTTTTCAGTTAAACATACATTTTAACACATTATTTCGAGAGTCGATCTTGCGACCTCCATTATAATAAGCGGGTACATTGCTATTGCGCCACACGGGGTAGGTACCTACAGTTAACTGCAGTTACACGTAATGTTTAATTTTTGTTTACAACCAAGAAGGTAATGTAGCTCAATAAAAACCAGTTACTTAAGTATATCATATATATAATATGTCAAGGTGTTTCGTAAATTATGCAATGCCTTATAAGCGAATAATCGCGATTAAGTCGTTGCGAAGATGTTGCGACACTCAATTAAAGGATTGTTTTGATAAGCGCATTTCTTTGTTGAAGAGATACTAGAATTATTTATTATATGTTTTCACATACTGGCAGTGGTTGTTCAGTGTTAACGGGCTCACTTGGGAAACCGAGTGAAGCGGGCTTAAGTCATTTCCAACATGATTGCCATTTGTCTTAACGGTGAAGGAAAACATCGTGAGGAAACCTGCATGTCTGAGAGAACCTAGCAAGTTTTCAAAAGACATGTGAAATCTGCCAACCCGCATTGACCAGCGTGGTGGACTATTATCTGATCCCCCTCGTACTGAAGGGAGGCCCGAGCCCAGCAGTGGGGCGCTAAAAAGGGTTGAATACCATATTTTTACCATGAAATTGTAACAGTTTCTCACTTGCTTTAGTTTTAGCTCTTGCTACATACAAAAGTCATAAAAAAAATTGTCACGTACATACACACATAATATGTATGTCGTGGGAACTTTTCTTTGAAATAAAATAAAATGTTGCCTATTCCATTTTCCACTTGAGATTCTAATCTTTGAAAGTCTTACTAAAAACGTTTAAGATGTAATATTTTTATGCTTAATCCCGCGGGAGACGCGTTCTTATAATTTTAAAATGGATTAAATTAGCGTAAATAGCGAGAGTGTAAACAGTGAAAGTATCGTCTTTAGTTACTCGGTTACTCGTTCCGGAGGTTAACCTGTATAAGGAGATGTACCTACAAAAAATATCGGTTATAATTTGTTGTTTAGGGTTTTGCAAAACAACAATTTAAGCTCAATATATAGTATTTTTCCACCTTTTTAAAAATGTTAGCTCTCTAGCCATTTTTTAAAAGCATCGTTAGTTACTTTTTATTATATTTAGCTCCACACCAAATTAATTTCATCTATCTCGGTTCAGCGGATCCAGCGTGAAAAGGTAACAGACAGACAGAGTTACTTTCATATCTTATAATATTAGTATGGATTGTTTGTATCAAAATTTATAGAGTAGAGTACTAGCGACTTAACGTCGCTTCGCTCGGATGCATCTCTGGGTGTCTAACAGTCGCCTATGTGTTACTCCAGGTCGTAGACTATCTATGTATTAAATTTTATTAAAAACCTTCCAACCACTTCATATTTAAAATGTACCATACATACACACATATACCTGTACAATTTCTTCCCGTTAATAATAATAGTAATATGATAAAGTATAGATATAATCAAAGTAGAAAAGATTCTAAACGCAACCTCTAGCGCAAAATGCAATTTTTCTAAACAATGAGTCACATTCACTCATAATATTGAAATATATTCAGTTAAGTTATTTAAGATTAAATTGCACCATATCGTGAGCGATATCACTTTTACTCAAAGCTAACTCGGAAATAAAGAAAGTGGGTCGTTGTCGTGATTGACAAAAACAATCAGATTTCAGAACGCCAAGGCATTGTTGGAGCAACATAATGGATAATTAGGGAGAAAACACAATATTGCCTGTAAATGTTTTTCTAAAATCTAATAATAAAAAATACGTTTGATTGTCGTGTCGTAGTTATAATTATGATTAGGTATTACATACAAAATACCTTAGTATGTAAAATATATATGAAAAGTGTTGAAATATGCAATATATAAATATACAACATGATGAACATGATGACTTCGGACTTCTTTAAAAAGAAGACTTGGTATTAACATTAATTTAGTGAATTGCAATACTTTCTTAGATTTACGCGAATATTTGACATTTTAAATTAAAGTATATTTTCGGATTATTTCGCGGATTTATTTTGATTTTTGGTTCCCGACAGTGCCTGTAACAAGTATATAACACCTTTGAGACGTCTATAACTTTAGTTTCTCCCGTGACCATGATTTCTGTAAAGCATTCGAAACGTCGGGAACTAAAAATCAAAATAAATCCGCGAAATAATCCGAAAAGATAGGTTTATTTAGTGAAATGTTGCGAAAATTATACGTAAAATCATCAATACTTAGGGAGAATGTACAATTACAAGTTAAAATATGCAAATGTATGTTATTCAGTCTCTTACTAGAGCTAATTTGCATTAATTAGATTTTCGGTGACGCAGGCTACAGTCGTGTGATTGCACGTGGATAGTATTTGCATCGG
Organism: Brenthis hecate; assembly: GCA_951806755.1. Taxonomy (NCBI): domain Eukaryota; kingdom Metazoa; phylum Arthropoda; class Insecta; order Lepidoptera; family Nymphalidae; genus Brenthis; species Brenthis hecate. Next base: position 20,847,444 of record OX638253.1, read on the forward strand.
CCCATACATGGACAACTGTTTGATCTACGCTACATTAGACAAAGATATTTGTGTACGTTTTTATTTGTCTTGCACTAGTGACTTGTCCTTGCTTCGCCTAGGCTTAAGTACCTAGTCCTGCAACGCCCCACTTCACTGCGGCCACGGGTTCCGCTGTGGGTTTTAGTGAGTAGGAGTCTCACAGTACTCTGCCCGTTGACGGTTGGTAGGGTCCCCATCATGGGTTTACCTAGCGTGAAAAAAAAGGCTTGAGTACATAGTACGTTTTTTTCCAAAATAATGGTACTTCCGCTTATAATCGATATTCATGCAAAATAAATAGGTAGCTATAGTTCGCACAAAACTTCAACGCGCCTGTGACGTTACCCAGGAGGCTATACTGCCTCGTATGAAACAACTAGACTGTGGGAACTAGAGTTATTAGTATATTAAGAAAGAATAGTTAGTAATATAAAAATATGACGCTTTCAAATTTTTGCACTCAATATAATATTATTATTGCGCAATTTCAAGATACAAACTTCAGACAAACGCATGTAAATTTCACGTGGACTGTAAGAATGAACAATATGATAACAAAACTGCGAACAATCATGTCCTATTAAATGTAAATGAGTGTACATTATCTTTATCTAATAATATAAACTAAACTTGTATTTGTTTCCTCCAGGAGGTGCACAAACATGCCGCAGCCTACGACGCACATCCGCCCGACCTCTAAGCACTTGCACGGTTCTGTGCAAGAGTCCCACGGAACAGCCGCCTGGACCCCCACATAGTGTTAAGGACTTGGGGACTGGGGAAGGTATGCTCTTTTTTTACTATGTACTTGGTATGTAAGGTGAACTTCGCTCGGTGTTTTTTCAGAAAAGAAACCTATATAGATACAAGTTAAAAGGCAAAACTTAGGAAACAAAATCGTCCATCCTCCACAGCTTCACACGCTTTTTTCACTTATGGAAGCACACTTGTTCTTTCTTGAATTCATTTTGATACTTAAAAATCAATAACACAAATCTAACATTAACAGAACCCACTTAAATGCTTGGAAGAAGACGTAGACTGCGAACTCACTCGTACCTCATTCATGTAAACAATCGTGAATGGATAGTAGCAGGCGTGTGCATGAAAAACGCTTCAAATTATAGAGAGTACGGGAGCCCGAACTTGATTTTATGAAATTTATCAAGGGTTTTTCAAGGGATCGGAGAAAAATTTCCAATTATCGAGAGATTCAAAATAACATGTGTTAAATTTTCGAGAGTCGACTTTATTACAAATACAACTAATCGATATTGTTATTAATATTATAAAATTGTAAATAATCAATATCAAATTAATATAAAATTATGATTAATAACAAAATATGAAGAATCCATTTGATCTTATAATGACTATTCGAACATTTTTTATCAAAAAATAAATTGTAAAATTATAACACCTAAACTGTATGTATTTACGTGGGTTCTATAACCGTAGCGCGTGACCGATCAGTCTCATCAACAATGAGTTCATCAAATATCGATTCGATATTATTGTTCAAGTGACATTTGCTATCAAATTTAGTTTATTTTAGTTTTACTTATAGTTTTTATTCCTATATTCTTACATTGCAGTTTTTGTATTTTTTCTTAAAAATAAGATATTTTCCCGCGGTAAAAAGTATCCTATATATTGACCCGGATAACCAGCTTTCACCATACCGAATTTCATCAAAATCCCTCCAGTAGTTTTTCTGTGATGCGGTAACAGACAGACAGACAGACAGACAGACAGACAGACAGACAGACAGACAGACAGACAGACAGACAGACGGACAGACGGACAGACGGACAGACGGACAGACAGACAGACAGACAGACAGACAGACAGACAGACAGACAGACAGACAGACAAAAATCTAAAAACTATAGATTCGGCCTCTGTATCGATAATAATGTCTATTTCAATAAGATTTACCAAAAATATATTTAATGTACAGATTCGGCTTAGTTACAATTTTATTATATGTATAGATGTGCCATAGTTGGGTAACAGATTTTTTATTATTTTACATTCAATGTTCGCAATTTTTATCTGACCGCTAACTTTAAAGAGGTTAATATACCTACTGTCATTTGAACGCAGCAAAAAAATATTTTTATACTTAACGTACTAGCTAAATGTTTATATATAGCCGTCTTGTAATTTTATATAGCATTTGTCTTTAGGTACAATAAAAGATATTTTTAACGTGGAAGCACAAAAATTATAATATATATGAAACGTTATTAAAACAGTCAGAGGTAAAAGATTCAGAGAAGAGTACGATTTATGCATTAAATACTATAAATAACTAACAATAATAAGCAATAGACTTGGTCAGTCTTTACGAATACATAATACACTTGTTGTACAGTGTTCACCTGTGGCTTTACCGTCTCTTAAAATAAACATAATATCTCACCAAAAAGTAAATACTTTGTAGAGACAGACAAACATTTCTATTTATAATCTTGTTTTGAAACAAAACGAAGAAGTATATCAACACGTGTATATCTAACTACGATGTGGCAATTGGAATGAGCCCAATTATGTTTGAATTCTGAATTGTCATACAAACAGGCGGTTTTTAGGTAGTTGACCCCATAATCGTCTGCCAAATACAGTATGTACTAAGTGGTGTCATTATTATAAGTAATGTAAAGAATCACCTCTATACATTTAATAAAATTCTGAGTCGAATCTTTATATTAAATATTTTTTTGGTAAATCTTATTTAAATAGTTGACAAACATTCTAAAAACTATATAGATTCGGCCTTTGTATCGATAATAATGACTTTATTACATGTATAGATAGATTAATGCCCCCCATGGTGCTTTTCGAGCTAATCTCGGAAATTACTGAACGGATTTTCATAAAGTCTTCACCAATAGAAAGAGGGAATATCTAGGAAGGTTATGCATGTTGATTTAAGAAGGAACTGAAATTGAATTTTGCGAAAATGAGCTACCGGTTACAAAGATACCTATATGTAAATTGTGTCGGAAAATTCGTCAGTTCTGAAAGCTTCCGTTTATTATAAATGCGAAGGGCGTCGAGAGTCTATTCTTTTTATAGAGTGAGCTTATATTTATACTAGTATTCGCCAACTGGTCGAAATTCAAGCATAATCATTATTGATAATTTGAGGATAACATGTAAAAATAGAATTTACCTATCTATATAAAAAATTATGTTTTCAAAATGTTTTTATTGATAACACTAAACCTCGTCAATAGTTACTAAAAAAAAGTTTCAGCCATATTCGTTCTACGGTTATCACATAACAAACGAACACACAATATTAGTATGATTATCCAAGTAAAGAACTACGTATAAACTGTGTAGAATTGTAGATATATGTATATCTTTTCCTAAAAAGGAAAAATATATAAGCACACTACGAGTATATGTATATATGAATCAAACTACACAAAAACTTCCTCGATAATATTTTACGCTTACTTTCTTTTAGTAAAGACATGATCTTGTGTAATGCTTATGTAGATGTACGAGCGAAATTATTATGACGGTAATAAACATAGTATAAATTAAACTTACCTAATATAAAGATGACTTTTATAATGGAGTTGTTACATAAACTTACTAAATATATGTTAATTGGACAATGATTCTAAATCGTGATTATGATCATATTTTCCCATAATAGCTATTAACCACCCATAACAATTAAATATAGATTAGTAACAAAAGTACTATATTTTACTATGTAAAGGATTTATTTATTTATTTATTTATTTATTTATTTATTTATTTATTTATTTATTTATTTATTTATTTATTTATTTATTTATTTATTTATCTATTTATCTATCTATCTATCTATCTATCTATCTATCTATCTATCTATCTATCTATCTATCTATCTATCTATCTATCTATCTATCTATCTATCTATCTATCTATCTATCTATCTATCTATCTATCTATCTATCTATCTATCTATCTATCTATCTATCTATCTATCTATCTATCTATCTATCTATCTATCTATCTATCTATCTATCTATCTATCTATCTATCTATCTATCTATCTATTTATTTATTTATTTATTTATTTATTCAAACAAAATCCACAGCTACATACAAAAAAAACCTTCAAAGGACGGCATATTTTAAATCAGGATACCTAAGAGTAGTAAAATAGCATATGATGTGATTTTTATATTTCGCTTTTTGGAAATTTAAGAGACTATTTCTTATATACAAATAGTTTTTTTTAATAATATTTTTAAAGTATGCCCTATCTAGTTGAAATCGTTTTTTTAGGGTTTTGTATCCGAAGGGTGCCAACGGGACCCTATTACTAAGGCTCCGCTGTCCGTCTGTCAGAGGGCTGTATCTCATGAACCGTAATAGCTAGCGAGTTGATAAAAAAAAAATCAGATAGTATGTATTTCTATTGCCGCTGTAACAAGAAATAATAAAAATAAATAAAAATATAAGAAACATTTATTAACGTTTGTAATCGATCATCCAACTTAGTATACTACATACATAGAGTAAATGTCATATTCGTGTGCAAATTCGACTCGCACTTGACCGATTTATAACTTCAACGAGGTGAAAGCAACCTTACTTATGTATCACAAGGTTATTTTTCCATTGTTACAATTCATTATTGATTCAATATTATCTTCTTTATTAAAGGTCAAGATTCTGTCTTTATGCAGGCTTTTATATTTATTTGACTTGTTTGTTGCTAAGGCGTGAAGTCTGTATGTGTATGTACTCTACACGTCATTTCTTAAAGCTTTCTATCTCAATGAGATCGACGAACTTAGGAGGCTGATTTATTATTTATTAATTTTTGGGAAACAAACAGTGAGATAATTCTTAAAAATAATTACAAACTAAAACATCCACACACCAGCAAAGTTTCCATTTATAAATATGTCACAGGTAGAGTAACATGATTAGTTTAAAATATAATAAAATTTTAACAAAAGTTACTGCAAAAAAAACACTACAAAAGGACAACAAAAAAAAAATGACTAAGTCAAAAAATGATTGAAAATTAAATAATAATAAGAGTAACTTTATTTCGCTTAATATTTCACATAATTTGTACAATCACCAGAATTAATAAGTATATGATCATTGACATTTCGGTAATAATATCTAAATCATGATTCACAAATCAATGTCTATTTCCACGGCCACAGCAAGAATATGTAACATTGAAAGTATAATGAAACTATCTGACTAAACACGCGATGCAAAAATATAGGATGCTTCGAAATGTACGTCGGCATCGTCGTAGACACGGATCTTCCTTCAATACGAGGGGGATCAGGCTATAGTCCATGGACCACGCTGTGCAAGTACGCGGTGGACTTTTTGTCTTTTGAAAACTCACATGTGGTAATCATTATCATCAGAGGTGCGAGATCCGGGATTTGAACCCGCTTCACTCGGTTTGCCAAGCGAGTGCGTTAACACTGGGTTACCACTGCTTAAATATCGGTTACCTCTTAAATGCAAAAATATACGACATGTCTGATGTTTTAAATAAAACTATTTTTTTCGGATTATTTCGCGGATTTCTTTTGATTTTTGATTCCCGACGTTTCCGATAAGATAGTTTTATTTAAAATGTCTGATGTTATTATGAACCGTACTCTCCATAGGCGTGTATTACGACTGAGAACTCCATAGCTAGCACATGATCTTTAATATCGAATAGCTACATGTAACGCCATCTATTGATATTCTTTTGATCTATGTTTTCTTTGTTCCCGATGAGACCCCATGTGGTTATTTAAAATAGAACAAAACTAAACTTATCCCTAAAGTAGATTCAAATATTATTAATTTAAAAATTATTTATTTATGTGGTCCTAGCGTGCACAAGGGAGAAGGTTAATTTGTTTATTTAAGAGTAAGCGAACTGGTTATGTTTTATCTTCGCTGATGAAAGTCACAGTATCGAATGACAACAGCTATCGAGTTTAACGAATATTTAGTACTAGCGACTCATCCTCGCTTTGTTTGGGCTCATCCCTAGCTACGTTAACGTTTAGGATGAAATAGATACTATTTATATTTAGCCTATAGGCTTAATCAATTAACGACCTAGCAAATGAAAAAAGAATTTTTCAAATCGGATTAGTAGTTCCTGAGATCAGCGCGTTCAAACAAACAAACAAATAAACAAATAGACAAATAAACAAACAAATTGTTACCTCTTTATAATATTAATATAGATAAATTAGAGAAGTAAATATGCATCCTATCTTATTTAGTCTAAGAAACCATGAATATATTACTATTTAAAATTGTATTATGTATTTGTTGTGTATGTAACAATTATAATCTACATTGTACATCGAAATTGGTTCAGCCGAATCGGAGTGCTTCTAAATACTGAACGCTTAACGTATCTAGATAGATAATAACGGTGTATGAATTATCAAAATAGGCCGACGTGTTTGGTCTCTACAACGCTACATAAGAACATACATACATAGGATAAACACATTACCCTCCTTTACCCGAGTAATAAAAATAGAAAATAAAGATTGTGATTTAATGAAAGGTGAAGTAAATCCTACTAATATTATAAACGCGAAAGTTTAAGGATTTATGTTTGTAACTTTTTCACGTGAAAACTACTGAACAAATTTTTATGAAACTTTGCTGTAATAGGGCTTTATACATCAGAATAATACATAAGCTATAATTTTTAAAGATATAGTCATGCATGATTGAAATATGCGCGTGGATCCGCGGGAAAAGCTAGTATGTATCTGTATACGCAATATATATGTATATATGTGTATATATGTATACATGTATGTGTATATATATATATATATATATATATATATATATATATATATATATATATATATATATATATATATATGTCTACGCAAAGTTTATAGACTTCTTGTAAACGTAGTTCGTTTAAGTGAAAAGAAAGCTTGGGTACGAAGGCAAGATTTCGAATGCAAAGCAGATAACATAACTTGTTGGGAAGTTAGTTTTACTACAAATAAAGGATTTTGCATTTTAATTGGCTTAATTTATGTAAACTATCCGCTAACGAAATGCTTTTAGAAATTTTAAGATGCCGAAGTCTGGGATGTTACAGAGTGTTAAATTTGTGTTTTTAATAAGTATTTAATTACGGAAAAGTTAGATTGAAAATTGGGAAAATCAAACAAAAAATACCTTTTTGTCGCTTCGTCGCTTAATTGCAATAGATGATACGAGACTCAGTGATAAACGTGCAAACACCCCACCTGGTGGAAAGCGGTACCTGTCGCCCATAACACCTACGGTTCATGCACTTAGGTTTTTTGTAACAAAAATGCAGGACCGCAGGTGCGTTGTCACTGTGAGGACTAAGATGATATGCCTCTTGCCTGTAATTGCGCTGGCTACCTTATCCTTCAAACCGGAACACAACAATGTAATCATTGTTGCTTGGCGGGAGAAATAGATAAAAGGGTGGTATCCATCCAGTCGGACTCTTCAGGCTTGACAGAGTCCTACCATCGGTTATTTATTATATCTTCTGTATTATCTATACTAATATTATGAAGAGGTAAAGCTTGTGAGTTTGTGACGCTGTAGAGGGTAATCTCTGGATCTACTGAACCGATTTAGATGAAATTTGGTAAGAAGATAGTTTGAGACGCTGGGAAGGACATAGGAATTATTTTATCCCGGGAACCATCCCTTATGGGGTGAAAATGGGAATGAAAGTTTGTTTTGGGAAGCAAGCAAGGGAGTATTTATATAATAAGAGAAACCCTACGTACATTACACGTGTAATAATTAGATAAGTTGTAATAGTAAGTAAAGCTATTTCAACCTAATTCATATTGATTTCCATACAAATTGTTGAAGAAAAATGTAACTTTTTACGTTGAGCAGCTTGTAAAATTTCAATTCATTGAATTTAAACATTACCTAGTTACAGCTAAGTACATAAATATTACATACATACGTTGTAAATTAACAAATGCAATCTATCTACACTAATTTTATAAAGAGTTAAAGTTTGTTTGTTTGAACCGCGCTAATCTCAGGATTAACAAATCCGATTTAAAAAATATTTTTGCATTAGATATCTCGTTTATTGAGGAAGCCATATAGTATAAAACAAAGTCGGTTCCCCTGTTTGTACGCTTAGATCTTTTAAACTACGCAACGGATTTTAATGCAATTTTCAGCAATAGATAGAGTGATTCAAGAGGAAGGTTTGTATGTATAATACATGCATATTATCGTACAGAAAGGCCGAGAAATTCAAAGATTTGTATTGTGCGCTTACATTGCCTACCTAGGGACGAACCCGAGCGAAGTAAGGGCGAGTCGCTAGTATATTATATAATATATAGTCTATTCCATACTAACCGTTTTAATGTACCTAGGCACGAACTCGAGCGAAGTAAGAGTGAAATGCTAGTGTGAGATAAAACTAGATAAATAAATAACTAAATAAAAGAAATTGATTCAATAGTAAACACATAAGTAGCGGTAATTGACCTCAATACTATCAAACAAGTAACAACCTATTATCGAAAAATGCTAAATACTCGTATGTACCTACATTATATATCTATAATGTGAAACTTTAAAAAGTATTTTAATTTGCTTCTATAAATAGCTTGCTATATCTAATCTGTTACTTATAAGACCTATACCGACTTCAAAAGTCCCATTCTAAGAGAATAAGGTAAGACTTTTTAGGGTTTTTAGATAATTCTCGGTTTGACTATCGGTTTTTAGTATATAGAAGTACTTCAGGCTCTACGCTTATATGACACCCTTGTTGTATTAAAAAAAAAACTCTTCAACAAACTATCAAACATACTAATCTCTGTTCCAGGTTCATCATCAGGCGGCAAAAAAGGTGGAAACGGTGTACTAACGTGTCCAAAATGCGGTGATCCCTGCACTCATGTAGAAACCTTCGTAAGTTCAACGAGATTCGTCAAGTGTGATAAATGCCACCACTTTTTCGTGGTTCTAAGTGAAGTGGACACTAAAAAGACCATTAAGGACAATGCTGAAAATAAATCTGGATTTTACAGGTAGGAAATCATAATAAAATCTAGATTTATCTATGAAACTTACATATGACTAACAATAAAAATTGAACGTGCTACTTCTGGCATGAAAGCCAATTATGGCTCATTGTACATCGTAAACATGACCAGCGTTTAATCAGAACTTTAATTATATTAAGTTTATCACAGTATGTATCAGATAATAATGACTGACCTATAAATAATATGGACATAACGAAACGTGTACTTAAATATATTCATTTGTACATTATGTGTACGTGATGATGAGATAAATTGCTTGCAATAATATTTTATGGCAATAATAATATGTAAAAGTGGTAAAATGTGTCTGTCCTACAGAATACTGCTATAAATGGCTATAACGAATTAGATGACGTTTAAATGCATTCGTGCACAACCATGTAGAGGATACAAAGCGCTTAATAAATTACACGTGTAGATAGTTGTTGGCGAAATATTCTTAAAGAAAAGCAAATGTCATCAAAAACATTGACAAATGAATTCACCGAATGACAAATTAGGTGACTATGTATGTAATATATATTGTATAGAGACCTTTTTTTGTATCCCACTGCTGGGGGTGGGCCTCCCTTCAATAGCTGGCCATTGTCCACCACGCTGTCCAAGTGCGGGTTAACGGTCTTCACATATACATATAAATAATATTTCTAAATTAATAATAATTAGATAATTTTGTCTGTCTTTGTTTTAATACGCTTTACTGGAGATGACTGGATTTTATATAGGGTATTGTTTTTTCGAGTTATAATTCAGTAGAAATAATAAAAATAAAATATTTTTGAGTTACATTCCAATTGAACTAGATGGTGCTGTGTGTTAATGTCCCAACTAATTTAATTTATTTATTTAATTGAATAGTTCGAATGAAATAGATGATTTTGAATGAACGATTGTAAACTAAATAAAAGCCAAAATACACGTGTGCGAACCCACATACACACTCTAGTACAGAAATAAATATTTATTTTTACACATTCAGTCATTCTAATTTCGTAAAAGTGATTGTACGTGTATCATTCTATTGTAATTAATCACTTTGAAAATATATCGACTTATAAACTTATTTTGTATTTTGCTCTACACTAGACTTTATTTTGACAAATACATTAAATTAATACATACATACACACACACACACACACACACACACACACATATATATATATATATATATATATATATATATATATATATATATATATATATATATATATATATATATATATATATATAGCGTGTATTCTTATTTTTTTTCTAACCTCAACATAAAGGCTTGAATTGAAATCTGTACAATCTGTTGTATTCCTATATAGACCGTTTTAACATCCGACTGCTGGGCACGGATCTTCAATACTAATCTCATTTCTGCTTCAAAACTAATTAGCTTTCGTGTGTCCGAAGTTTTTGGAAGCTTATGAGTTTTGTCTGTATCACTACTTGTTTTCGCATTTTTATATGACTTACAATTATTTAGTGTAATAATCACCATTGCCATTTAAAGTTATAACCTAACGTGTTGAAATATTCTGTTTTACATATTAAAAAATCTATGATTTGATATTTTTACCAATCAAAAACTACATTGCATCCCCTCATCCACCAACTTGGCGGATGAGGGGATGCAATTGGCGGCGCCAAGTATTTAGTTTTTTGATCATTTCTGTTATGAAATAAAACTTTCATAAAATTGAGCGGAAAACGAATAGCCTTGTTTTAGCCAAAATACCAAAAGGTAACCGAAATGGGAAGGTCGATTAGTATTAAAATGGACGTCGGTTTGTTTTATTTAATTATTATTTAGATGCATTTCGAAATTTTCTAATTATTTTTTAAGTCTTAAGAAGTATGTGCCTGTTTTAAGGATTCCGTAGGCAGAGATAAAGACGGAAACTTTATAATTGGATGTGTTCGCACGTCACATTTTACTCGAAGACTATTGGTACTATTAGCACGGTAATATTACATACAGTATTCCATCTTCATACGAACGGTCGGAAATCGAGTTATACCTACGCGCGTCGCGTTCGGTATACACTCGGTAGACAACCGTGCGGTTATGTTATGTTACTTTTATAATTTGATACAAAAATAAAATTTTTATTCCTCCCGTAACTTCGCTAACGTCAAACAAAAAAGTATCGAGACATCGTATGTTTTAAAAATAAAAATTAATTAATTAAATTAAAAATTAAAGTATTTTTAATTAAACTTTTTATCCGAATGCGGATTCTTTATACTATTAAATTTAACAATAAAGCTTTTCGTACGTCTCAGTCGAGGCGCAAATATTTTTAAATCTCAAATTTATAAGGGTCACATACCACCCTTATAAATTTGAGATTTTTTAATTAAATTTACTAATAATAGTTTTTAAATAAAAACATATAATATTTGAAATCACAAAATTGGAAAGAAACGCAAGTAGGTAGATAAATTAAAATACTGGCCGGCGGGCACTCGGGCAGCCCTGTCAGGTGGGTACGTGCCGCTCAGCTGTAGGTAATTATTTCAAGCACAGGGCCGAGTTGTAATACTGTATGCTAATGTATTACCTTGCTATTAGATTAGATAAGTAAGATATGATAATTACATATTATATTGTATAATGAAAAGTTAAAATTAATGATGTTAAGGTGAAGGAAAACATCTTGAGGAAACCTGCATGTTTGAAAGAACCTAGCAAATTTTCGGAAGATATGTAATGTCCGTTGATGTTGTGCACTTGTTGTTTAGATATTGTGGTTCGAAAGTTAATGCCTGCTATTAATTAACTAGGCTTAAAACATGGTGGGATATTAGTTGATGATGCGGAACACTCAGTGCGTGAATCAGACGCGCACTAAAAAAAATAGAAAAATGTAGTATATACATATTTTCTTTGCTATGTTTTTGTTTTTATAGCTGAAATCATATATTGAAGAGATTTATTTATATCTACTTTATTTACTGATATTAACTATCTCTCGAATGAGTCGTTTTTGATAGGGTTTTCATCTTTTAAATGGTTTATGGTAATTGATATATTATGTACATATTTAACTCAGTTTGAACTAGCATACTAAGTTTTGATAGTTTACACTTTAAGCAATACACGTCAAGGTTGCCGCATACAGGGTCAATGCTTTTTGATCTCTTCAAAGATCATACCTGCTGCTAATCGCTAATTTTATCAACATGCATTATAAATTTTCGTTACTTTATTTTTTTACACTTTGTTGTGAATTATCATGAGAATGAGAAAAATAAATTGGTTTTTGTTATTTCTTTAAGGATTTTAGTTTTTGACTGTTAGATAAATTCAGACAGACAAATATTCTACGAACAGCTACAGCTACATTTTGAATTATCCACAATAATATTTATTATACAATCTTAAATCTTTTACAATTTGTGTCTTTTTGTTATCGATTTTGAGCATGAATTATTTATATTTTAATGATAGAATATTTTAATTTTACCCCGATATAACGATGACAGTAGTAAAAATAATAATTATTAAAAAAGTTCCCAAATTTTGAAAATTATGAAATATTTAATCACTTTAAATTAATTTAAATATCGGTGAACCTTTTTAGTTAAAAACTACTATTTAGTCTCATAGAGTCCTATGAGATCATTTATATGTATAGTGTATATCCAACATAAATAGAATTTGGATACTATTCGATTCAGTTCAATGGTTTGAATATATATATATATATATATATATATATATATATATATATATATATATATATATATATATATATATATATAATTATACATATACTAGCATTGCCCGCGGCTCCGCCCGCGTTAAGATTAATAAAAATCAAATTCTTAAGTTTTACATATTAGTATACTCTTACAATGCAGTTTTTGTATTTTTTCTCAGAAATGAGATATTTTCCCGCGGTAAAAAGTATCCTATATGTTGACCCGGATAACCAGCTATCACCATACCAAATTTCATGAAAATCTCTCCGGTGGCTTTTTCGTGATGCGGTAACAGACAAACAGACAGACAAAAATTCAAAAAACTATAGATTCGGGCTCTATATCTATAATAATGTCTATTTCAATAGGATTTTCCAAAAAATATTTAATGTACAGATTCGGCTTAGTTACAATTTTATTATATGTATAGATATATTATAATTGCACGAAATATGTTCATAAAGTGTGAGTATTTACTAATTGACCTAATTATTCGCCATTGACCACGGATTAAATTGGCTGAGATCAATGACCCTATAATCTGAAGGATCATTGACTGCGAAAATAATACTGTGTCAATGTATGATAAGGTATCAGAGAAATGGTCTGTTAAAAACAAAGTGACCGTCTAAAGCTTTGTTTGAAACATGTACATAAAAACTAATATAAAAGATTACGAAATTGTAATTGTTACTATGTATTAGTACAATCTTTTTAAAATTCATTTACCCTTTTTGGGGCAATGTAGGTTAATTTAAACTGTAAACTAGACTCAATATGAATGCTAATCTATTTACTTACGTTCAATGATATATATACATAAATTTAAAATATGTTAATATGTAGAATATTCTTTTACTACTATTAGCGACAATTTTTCTGTGTCACGCAGACTATATTTAATTAACGTATTATATAATAGCGACTCACCCTCGCTACGCTCGGGTTCGTCCCTAACTTGCTTCCCAGTACAAAATTTCATCCACATTTTCACCCCCTTAACGAATGATTTCCGGGATAAAAAGTACCCCATGTCCTTCCCAGGTTCTCAAATTACCGTCCATCTCCAAATTTCATCTAAATCGGCTTAGTAGATCCAGAGATTACCCCGTAAAACGTCACAAACTCACAAACTCACAAACTTTACCTCTTTATAATATTAGTATAGATGAGTGGTTTGACTGACTACATCCAGTCAAAATAGGTACAATAAGAAGCTGACACTCGATTATTTTTGGTCAGATAATTTGAATGAAACTTCTATCATATATTTTTTTTAAATTGCCATTTATTTTTTAACCCCCGACACAAAAACGACTGGGTGTTATAAGTTTGACGTGTCTGTGTATGTGTCTATTTGTGGCATCGTAGCTCCGGAATGGATGAGCCGATTTTGATATGTTTTTTTTTTGTTTGAAAGGTGAATTAGTCGGGATTGTTCTTAGCTGTGTTTGATGAATATGTGTCCAAGATGGTCGGTGGTTTATTAAATTTTTAATTTATCACTTGTTATTTTAAATATAATAAGTCGTATGATTAAGTTAAATACAATATTAATTTAAATAAATTTATCAAATTCGTCTCTCATTTCCAGAAAACCACCGCCGCCGCCCAAAAAGATCTTCGAATACCTAAACAAACACGTCGTAGGGCAAGAGTACGCTAAGAAGGTGCTATCTGTCGCCGTATACAATCACTACAAACGTATATACAACAACGTCACCAGCGGCTCGAGCACGGACACGCATCATCCCTTACATCATACACATCGAGGTAAGCAGGATACCGTTCGAATAAGTATGGGGTGCATCTGATGCTTCATATTAAACTACTCACTAAATCCTTAAATGATTAATATTACAATAATATTTAATAATAAATGTACTTAATTCATATTTTCTTTTATTGATGGAAAGAATGATACTTTACAAGATTAACGCGAATATTTGACATTTTAAATAAAACTATATTTTCGGATTTTGGTTCACAACGTTACAAATGTTTTACAATGATGGTCATGAAACGTCGAGAACCAAAAATCCCTAAAAGATAGTTTTATTTTGGTAGGAACGGATTTTAGTCATATAATTTTCTAGCCTTAACTTTTTCTACATATTTTTCTATAGAAAATGTGTAAGTGTACCTTCTTCCAATCTTTCCGACGCTCATGATTATTATTATCATTATCATCTCAGTCGAAAGACATCCTGCTGGACAAAGGCTTCCTCCCGAAGACTTTCGCGGGTCTTGCACCATCCGCATCTAATGAGCTAGCTAATTTACTATAATTTATGTTAATCTAACTGTTCATTTATTTAATTCTTTGGTGAGATTTAACTTTACACGTGAACGGCACTTTTTGAAGAGATATTTGTTAAGAAATGTGTATCTATGTTTTTATATATCAATGTCTCATAATCAAAATGTAATACTTATAATTTTTGTGGGTATTAAACGTAATTGGTTGGTGATAATGGCAACACTTCCATTTGGTTGTTTGTTTATCTCGATGTTTTCCGAAAACTCCTTAACAGTTTTACGGGTTTTAATAATATTTCTCAATGAACAAGAAATCGTTACGCTACATTATTTAATAGTACATTATTGTAACAGTTCGAAAACAATGTAAATATAATATTATGCATATTGAATATGAATGAATGATATGCAATTAGAAGTTGCGTTGTGATTTTTTGTAATTCATAATCAGTTTGTAATTAACACATATTAATTAATGATCATAAATAAAAATTAAATGTCCGTCTGTTGTTTCGTAATAGCTACCGTATGGGTGTTTATATTTATAATAGGATGTCTGTATTTAAAGTGATATATATGTAGTGTATCAACTATCTGGTATCCATAACACAAGCCTCGTAACTTACCATGGAACTAGATGGTGCTGTATGTTAATGTCCCAACATATAAAAAAAATATTGAGTTTTATATTTGCGATATCAATGTCGATTTCAGGAAATACTCCTTTGTCAAAAGTCGGGTAAAGTTAACAAATTCGAACATCTGTATTTGAACATGAAGACGTTAACAGTAATGAATGGACCGCAACGATTTAGACAAAAACCAAAGTAGTTTGAGAGAGTGTATCGAATCTACTCGCAAAGGCTTAAAAGCGAGACTATCACGTTTTTTACGGTATCGTACTCGCTATTTGCTTTGTCGACCGAAATTAGAAATGCGTTTAAAATTTTTTGTTTTAATATTCGCTGATTCCTAGCTGAGACAAAGATGAAGATGTTTGTAATAGATTTTATATTTTTTATGTAAAAGTTTGTTAGTATTTAACTTCAAGTTAACACGGTATATTTAATGAAAATATGCTTTTGTTCTTATTTTAACCATGATGACAAATTTCAGCCACGGCGGCCAATCTCACTGAAAGTAACTAACTCTGTAGGAGATTTTATTGTTCACGCAGACACAGCGTGCACTCTCTATTTCATTTTCTTTTCTTTTCGACCAGTGAAAGGTCATGTGCAATACTTACAGCTTAGCTTGACAGATATATGCATATACATAACTATTGTTTATTACCCAATAACTATACATTGCCCGAGACGAGACTCAAACTCAGGATCAGCCATACATAATGATAGTGACTTGAGAGATGTGGACATTTTGAATCAGATAAAAATCTAAGTTATTTAAAAAGACTTATTAGCACCTTTAATTGTAAACATTTCGTCGCCTTAGTGCTTATTTCTTCAAACGGCCAATACTTGTTGTACTTTACAGTAGAGGTTTTTTACTCTATTTTAAAAACAAAGTTTTATTTCTAATATTTAAATACATATACAGATAAAATACGTTTTTTCCGCAATATATATTTATCAATAGAACTGACATTTAAAATTCAATCATCTGTACAATAAACTCTTTCGGTAAATTGGTCGTTTCGACAAATAAGCACTGAGATGACGACTTATTATAAAGGCAAAGTATGGCAAAGTCGCTAGCGTTAGCCAGTCTACATATATTTTGGAATAGTACTGTTGTTTCACAGATCTTCTTCATTTGAATCATAACACAGGAGGCGGCGGCGGCGGCGCGGAGGTGCTCGACAGAAGTAACAACGAGCTGCGCTTGGACAAAAGTAACGTCTTACTATTGGGACCTACTGGTAGTGGTAAGTTGGAAGTTTTTATTGATTGCTTTCATTGTGTTATAATGTGTGTTCTTTGATTATTTACAACTAAACTGGAAAAAATCGATTTGAATTTATTATTAGTAAATTAATAGATTTTAATCGATTTTTTTATTGAAAATCCTCTGGAGTCTGATAGGTCTGTCAGTTTTCATAGGAGCATTTTCTTAAGTTTTCTTTACATAAATGATCAATATTGAATTGGAAATATTTATGGTATGGTTAACACAAACATAGTTATATTATATTGTATATATTATTTTGTAGTTTATATAATTAGAAATTGGATATTGCGCGAAATCATTAAAATTCAATTAAAAAAATATGATTCCACGTATTCTATACGAAATATCGATTCTTACCCAACCACATCAAATCGAGAACATGCTGTTTATGCAAGTAAATGACACACAGACCATCCATTTGTAAGTGGATTTTCTTGCAATTTGTTTCGAGGCATGTCTGTAACTTGAAATAGACTGCGTAACTAAATAGAATAAAGAAATATATACATATAATAAAATTGTAACTGAGCCGAATCTATACACAAAATTTTTTTTTTGGAAAATCTTATTGAAATAGACATTATTATCGATAGATAGAGCGAATCTATAGTTTTTAGAATTTTTGACTATCTGTCTGCCTGTCTGGCTGTTGCCGCATCACAGAAAAACCACTGGAGGGATTTTGATGAAATTAGGTATGATGATAAATAGTTATCCGGGTCAACATATAGGATACTTTTTACCGCGGGAAAATATCTCATTTCTGAGAAAAAACACAAAAACTTTAATGTAAGAGTATACTTATATGTAAAACCTAAGAATTTGATTTTTGGTCCTTTGAACGTGGGCGGAGCCGCGGGCAATGCTAGTAGAAAATAATATTCCTAGTAAGTTACTGGCATGCCTTTCAGTACACTTTTCTGCCATGCGACCTTTGCTCTTTGACACGTCTTCGCCTAGTTAATGCCAAACAATCAAATATTTTGCATGTAAGTAGCATACCAGCTAAAAACATGTACCTAAGTAGACAATTAGAAGTAGAGAAAAACAAACAAGATATACGTACACGCTATCGTGCAAGTCTGGATAAACTCCAATGATTTGAAACCAACAATTTCATCTGAAACATAACAAATGCCAGACATAGAAATCAATAGTTAATGTTTATGCTATCCATTCATTTATTTACGTTTGTGCCTTGTATCTTCCATAGACTTACCTTTGCCCTTCATAGAACCACCTAATAGGTCTCGTAGTGTTCATGTTAGCGTTATTTAATTATTATTTATCAAATCAAATGTATGGCAAATGGTAAGGGTCCTTTAGTGTGTTTATTTTGGCATTATTTCATATGAAAATGGTATAATGTGGCAGGTAAAGGTCTGTAGTAGGGTGGAACGAAATAAAAAAATTTTTTCTTAGCTTGGGGGTAGGATTTGTAGCTTATAAAAAAAAATTTTTACTCAACATTTTGAGGTGGTACTGATTTTTAAAATAAATAATTAATTTAAATTTTTGATTTCATTGAACATTTTTTTTAGCTTTATTAAGTTACAAATTCTACCTTCAATTTTTTTTCGCTTCACCCTAGTCTAGAGTATTTATCTTAGCATTATTTAAGTATATCTATCATATCAAACGATGTAACGTGTCAGGTAAGGGTCTGTGGGGTGTCCACCTCGGTAATGTTAGCGTATGATATCGTGTGCCGCCAGGTAAGACGCTGCTGGCGCAGACGATAGCGCAGTGCCTGGACGTGCCGTTCGCGATCTGCGACTGCACCACGCTGACGCAGGCCGGCTACGTCGGCGAGGACATCGAGAGCGTCATCGCCAAGCTGCTGCAGGACGCCAACTATAAGTGAGTCCTTCTGGGGACAAACACGATTGGCACCAGTTTTTTACGTCACGTTTGACTCTAATTGAATATGTGAATATGATCAAATGTTAGCAAATATTTATTAGATAAAGTTAAAACGATTAACACAAATCGGATTAAGTGATCATTCAAATACTAAAAATAATGCAAGTGTCAAAAGTTTAATATTAATATGTCAATTAAATAATGACAAAATTATGCTAGTATTTGATCAAAATAAATTATTGCTAATTAAATCACATCAATCAATATTAATATCTATGCTAATATTATAAAAAAATAAAGTTTATGAGTTTGTGACGTTGTGGGGAGTAATCTCTAGATTTACTGAACCGATTTAGATGAAATTTAGTGGGAAGATAGTTTGAGACCCTGGGAAGGATCATTTCTTAAAGAGGGTTAAAATGGGGATGAAAGTTTGTATTGGGAAGCAATTAAGTTAGAAGGACTAGTTAATCATTAATATATATAAGACATTAAATTGTAATACAATATCAATTAATTATTAATATTAAATGAAACAAAAATCAACACTTGACTGCAATAAAGTTTATGAATTAAATTTACATTAATATGAAGCGAGTTATTGTAAGTAACACTAGGGACTCGCCCCGCTCTGGTCTTTTTAATAGAATAGAATGTAATTATATGTATAGATTTTTGGTTGAATAAATATGTAACGGGTCGGTCGGGCGGCCGTTTGCCTGCAGCGTGGAGCGCGCGCAGACCGGCATCGTGTTCCTCGACGAGGTGGACAAGATCGGCGCCGTGCCCGGCATACACCAGCTGCGCGACGTCGGCGGTGAGGCGCTACGTCTGTGTATATATGTGTATATGTGTATAACGTGAACGTAACGTGTGGCGTGTGCGGCAGGCGAGGGCGTGCAGCAGGGCATGCTGAAGATGCTGGAGGGCGCCGTGGTGTCGGTGCCGGAGCGCAACTCGCGCAAGCTGCGCGGCGACGCCGTGCAGGTTGACACCACCAACATACTCTTCGTGGCCAGCGGCGCCTACAACGGCCTCGACAGGTTGTACTTCCATCGATGCGCTCTCTTATATGATTGTTCATTAAATATTTACAATATTTTACTATTTCTTAGATATAATTTAAAGATAGTCAATGGGGTATTTAGATATGACTTCGAGTTCATTGATAGAGGAATCGTTTAAATCGGTTTACTGCAGATAAGTATTATCTTTTTTTTTTGAAATTATTTACTTTTTTATTATTTAATTTTGAAGTATAAATGTAATTTTAAACTGACATTGAGTTTGATTAAAGTATAGAAAATTGATTTGTATAATAGTTTTGTTTTTGAAGGGAAATTTCTTTATAACCTTAAGAAAATTCTTTATAATAATGTGATTTGAAACTCAATAAAGCGGAAATGCAACGTTAAAAAGAGACAAACAGATAACTGTATAGGATTAAGCCGGCGAGAGAATAAGATAGAAGGCATTGCCATGTTGTCATGGTAACCGTTGTTACTGTTACTCTATACAGGAAGTGAAAAATAATAATATTAATGTTGTATGATAATTAATATGTTTTGTATAATTATGTTAAATAAAATGCAACATAAGTTTTAAACTTGGTAAGAAACTTATAAAAAAAAATAAACCTTAGTATTACCCTACTCGTGATACTCTATATTCATCTCATTCTCTCGTATCTCTCTACTTTTCTGGAGTTTCACTTCCACGTCGATTTCAAAATTTATAAAAAATCATGATATCTAAATATTCGAAAAGGATACGTATCGTAAATAAAACGTGTGTACGTGTAGAGTGATCCAGCGACGCAACAACTCGAAGTACCTCGGGTTCGGCGCGTGGGACGCGGCGGCGGGGCGGCGCGCCGCGCTGGCGGCGGCGCGCGCCGACGCGTCGCCGCTGGCCTCGGCGCGCGCCGACGCCGCCGAGCGCGACCTGTGGCTGCGCCGCGTGCAGGCGCGCGACCTCATCGACTTCGGCATGATACCGGTACGCGACTCGCGCACATATACTACCCACTATCTACATACATTATACAAAAACGCACTTCTGACTTTATCGTATACTATTTTAATACATTCTTAGATTTACGCGAATATGTTACATTTTAAACAAAACTAAAGATTTTCTAAAACCTTAGTCTCTCCCGTGACCACGATCGCCCTAGAGCATTCGAAACCGAACCGAACGAAACAGTTAGAATTTTATTACATGTTTATATAACAATAATATTTTTTTTTTAAATATTACTTTTTAAAACTTCATTAAAATGGTTGAAAATGTTAATGATTATTTAGCAATATAAATCATTAAATGAAATTTCAAATGGTAAAATAACAAAAAACAAGTCAAATTGTAATAATTGTTCGTTTAAAAGTATAATTATACTAGCGGACCCGACAGACGTTGTCCTGTCTACACGTCTTTAATTTGAAAATTTCAAACTTTTTGGACAAAATTGTGAATCTAAACCATTCCCAGATCCCCTTGAACACACACAAAAAATTTCATCAAAATCGGTCCAGTCGTTTGAGAGAAGTTCAGTGACATACACACTCACAGAAGAATTATATATATAAAGATGTATGTATGTCCTATGCAGGAATTCGTGGGTCGATTCCCGGTATTGGTGCCCTTCCACAGTCTGGACGAAGACCTCCTCGTGCGCATACTCACAGAGCCTAAGAACGCTATTGTGAGTACACATTTTGGTCTTTATACCTAAAGGGATAAGTTCCATTTTTCTGTACTACGTGGAGAATAATTATTGTAAAAAATAAATAACCGACTGTGTAACAACGAACTAAAAAGATGGTAACAAGTAAAAAAATCTTAATATTATGGAGAATATCATTTATTATATTTGCTACGGGTGTTGCTACGTGTGTGTATGTCTTCGACTGTATAATACTATGTTTCTTCGTTAACTGGTTTCCATTTAATAATACCTTTTTTTAATTTAAAATGGTTTCCATCTTTTGTATTTGTTTTTTTTTACGCTGACGGGTATTTTGGTACTAAATCCCTTATCGCGCGTTATATTTGACACACTTGGCCAATGAGAGCTAGATGGAAACAAGTGTAATGTTTCGACCGTCACGACACTTTTTATTATTTACTAAAAGCACCTCGTGTGACGTCACAAGTACCAGGCGAGCATACGTGTTGAGGAGATAGTATGCACTCATTGACGCCCCCCTACATACACAACGAGCACTCTTTGAGGTCCGTGGTTTCCTAGTACTCGTGACAAAGATATCAGGCGATCATAAGTGTTGAGGAGATTGTATGCACTCTTTGACGACACCCTACATATACAACGAGCACTCCTCGAGGTCCGTGGTCCTCTAGTACTCGTGACCAAAGTACTAGGCAATAATAAGTGTTGAGGAGATGTGTATTGTAAGAAATTTGTGTGTGCGCTTTATGCAGTTTTTTCTTTTATGAGCTTTAACATGTGCGCAGTACGTTGCTCGATGTGTATGCTACCCTGGTACTTAGGGGCAATGTGTATGAATGTATAAGCCGATGGCGGACAGCGACCGGGAGTCCCACGACACTGACCGATTTTGTTTTAAATAAATATAAATATGTTGAGACATTAACACACAACACCATCTAGTTCCATGGTAACCTACGAGGCTCGTGTTATGGATACCGGATAGTTGATACACTACACATATATAACTTTAAATACATACATATTATAAATATAAACACCCATGACTGGAGCACAAACATTCGTGCTCATCACACAAATGGATCCTCCCAACGGGACTCGAACCCGCGACCGCTGGCACAGCAAGTAGGGTTACTAGAAATTGAGCCAAACGTGTCGTCAAAACTGTTTTTTTTTAATGATTATAACTAAATGTGTGTGTGTGTTCGCGGCCGTTGCCGGCAGGTGGCGCAGTACAAGCTGCTGTTCGCGATGGACGCGTGCGAGCTGTCGTTCAGCGCGGAGGCGCTGGCCGCCGTGGCCGCGCAGGCCATGGAGCGCAACACCGGCGCGCGCGGCCTGCGCGCCATCATGGTGCGTTGGTTATGCTTATATATATGTATATATGACATGTTTTAAATAAAAATATTTTTCCGGGTTTTTTTCGTGGGGCTATTTTGATTTTTAATCTATATAAATCCACGGCAAATCCGAAAAAATGGTTTTATTTAAAATTGTCATATATTTCCTTAAATTTATAAAAGTTTAATTAATGTTGCATGTTAGGATTTTGGGTGTTTATTTTTTTTATTAGTATTAAATATACTTAATGAACGTAGGTTATATTATGATTTTGTAATAATGAGAAATGTATTTTTTTGATGTCGAGAATGTTATATAGATCAATCGAAAACACATATAGCGAGCATTTTTATTTTATATTTTTTAGTTATTAATTTTTAACTAATTCAATAGATATGTAATGACTCAATGTACGTACGTATATAGTATATGTATAGAGTGCGATGAACACCGGTCGTGATCACATACCGTACCCGGTCCCCCAGGAGAACCTGCTGCTGGAGGTGATGTTCGAGATCCCCGGGTCGGACGTGGCGCGCGTGCACGTGCACGAGGGCTGCGTGCGGCGCGGCGAGGCGCCCGCGCTGCAGCGCCGCGCCGCGCCCGCGCCGCACCCGCCGCCCGCCGCGCGCGAGCGCGCCGCGCCGGTGCGCCTCACCAACTGTATGTACACGCGCACGCACACACGACACCTGCATACACACACTATGAAAATCCATACACTACACATTTGTGTATTGGTTTTGACGGAACTACTGTTAAATGTTATTTGTTGTTTGCAAAATTATTCCTCAGTGACTAAATATCGGCGTTGAAAGTTAGGACTTAAAGCCGTGTTGTGCGTCCCCCGAGTGTTCAATATAGACTGAGTGTCGAATCTTCTATTTTGCGATGGTACACTTCTGTACAGATTTCATTTTTGTTTGTTTTTATTTTTGGAATTTACTTCTTAAGAATCAGATTTTCATATAAGAAAAAAGCTGCCAGACGAACGCTTTCATTTTAGACTAAAAAACGTAAAAAATAATTCTCTTTCTATACCATTCATATGAACAAAATGATAGCGTAATTTAAATTACTACTAGCGCCATCTATTACCTCAAAACAAGAAACATTAAAACTAAACAAATTTTAATAAAAAAAAACGCGCTTTGACACTCCTGCCTAGACAATTCTGTTAGAAATCTGTATGGATTAGTAAACTAAGCACATGCTATACACTGCGTGAATGTACGTTACAGTATTTGATACTCTTTATTATCACAATGTTATAATAAGAAAACAAGTTAAGCAAATAATCTAACATAATACACTTACACGTTCAGCTACAAAATATAGATCGGAAAGTCATTTTTTTTTATAATTTTTTTCAGGACGCAGTCGCAATATGCCCGCGGTCAAAAAACGGATGTTCGATTTGACTGGCGTTAGTAAATAATATAAAAGAGAAATCAGATCTTATTTTGTTGTTTTTTTCTTCTAAAGTAGCTCATGGCACCATTTTATAATGTTATTTCCGTTATTTTAATTACGAATTTTTCGATTTTTTTTCTCATAAAATATCAGTAGTCGTACATTAAAACTGCATACATATTTAGAAATCGTTTTTTTTTGTTTTTTTTTTTAGCTACAACTAAAACGTATAATAACAATATGATTTGAGTTTTTATATTCATTTCTATAAGACCACTAGCAACTCACCCTTGTTCCGCTCTGGTACCTCCCTGGTTAAATTTTAGCGTTTAGTATAGATTTCTCAGATATGAGATATTTCCGCAGTAAAAAGTATTCTATATGTTGACCCGGATAACCAGCTATCGTTGTACCAAAGTTCATCAAAATCTGTAAAGTGGTTTTTTCGTGATACGTTCCTAGAAAGACAGATATACAAAAAATCTAATAACTATAAATTCGGCCTCTGTGTCAATAATAATGACTATTTCAATAAGATTTTCTAAAAATATTTAATGTACTAATTCGACTCAGTTAGAATTTTATTATCTGTATAGATATGATAAAAATCAAAGATCATATAAAAAAGTTTATTGTGCTCACGTCTTATAAATATTGTACAATTTTATTAATAATATCATTAAAGAACGTCGATAAATTGTACAAAATCCTAATAACCTAATAAAAAATTATACATTTATATAATACATAGTTCAAAAAAACCCACAAACTCAAAATTAATATTGCTTGGAAAATCGGTGAGCAGTCACAGGATATTTTTATATTTGATTAGCTGATCAGATTGACATTCAATTTTTTTTTATTTGAACTGTTATGATCTATTTCGATCTAAAATCCTTCATTAAAACTATTACAAACATTAAAAAAATGCCAAATCGCTTCAAGTTACGCGCTAATGTTTCAACCAACCATGGAACAGCATTTTATTTTTATTATGTAGATTTATGTGCACATTCACATTTAATTTCATAACATTTTTTTTGCGAGCCATTATGTTTTTTTATAATAAATCATTTTTTTTTCAGGAAATGAAAATGTCAGAATCCCAAGAGTGGGTGATGAAGAGCCTGCTCTGACGCGGTGTGGTGGTCGCCTTCACACACAGATTATAAATACGACAAACTAAATTATATATTAAAGAAAAACAATAACAAATTATGATACATAACAAAAGTGAATTCGTGACTTAGCGATTTTTTGAAGTGTGAACCGTATATTCTTCGCGTTACTTAGTTATTAGATGAATTAAATGACGTTTTATTCTCAAAGTCTGCTCATTCGTTTTGAAAATAAATACAGGTGACATTGTTTGATAAGTTTTTTTTAAATTCTTTCATGAATAGTGGATTTGCCGTCTTTTAAAAGATTGCTTTCTAATTTCTTGTGATATGTCCATAAACACTTGTCGTTGTATGAGCACGGATTAAATAGTCAATTTAATATATCTCTATAGAAAAAAAAACTAAAAGTCTAAACTTCCATCATT
Organism: Brenthis hecate; assembly: GCA_951806755.1. Taxonomy (NCBI): domain Eukaryota; kingdom Metazoa; phylum Arthropoda; class Insecta; order Lepidoptera; family Nymphalidae; genus Brenthis; species Brenthis hecate. The sequence goes on from OX638253.1 coordinate 20,873,269, forward strand.
GTCATGTGATAAATTTTCTTATAAAATTAATTCTATAAAACGACTTAATTTCAATTTTTAGAAATATTTCGTTTAGTTATAGAGTTTTAGTTTTTGATTTTTAAATATTTTATACAAGTTTTTCTGTTTATAATTGATATGGCAACACTTTTAGTAAATTTGTAAATTATTATTAAAAAAAAATACTCAAAAACCATTGCCTCTTATTTGTGAAACTAAGAGATAACGAAGCATTAATAATTTAAAAAATATAGAAAATTATTAGGAAAGAAAAAAAAAACAAAAAAAACCAAACCCTAAATTATAATTTAATCCTCTCATCTCATTTTATCTATATTTAATATTGATAATGATTAATAAGAAATTTCTCATTTAAAATAATTCATTTTGTTAATACTAACGTTTTCAAAGTTACATAGTGCAGGTTCTATTTCAGCCTATTTTTTCAAATATTAATTAAAAGAAAAAAAAACAGTCGTATCCCAGACCACCATACAACATTACATTGTGATGTAAATTACTGTACATAGCAAATAGATGTATTAGATAAGTTCTTAGAATACTTTTATATGCCTAATTGTACCGAGATAGTAAATATAAATAAATAAACCTATTGGCAAAGCTGTGAAAAAATTGACTCGTACGTTTTATGTTTAATATTTTATTTAATGTAATGTGAAGTTGCGACGTGGGTTTTTAAAATTTTTAGTTTAGATTGAAAAAAAGACACTTTGCAACTGATTTAACTAGATTTAATAGACTAAGCCTATTTTCGAGATAAAATAAATATAAAGAAATTAACGATATTTTTTTTATTTTGTTTTTCCATTTTTTTAAGTTTTTTTTTCACCCGACTTTGAAAAGTGAGGATATATAATATAAAATAACCGATTGAAAAGCATTAGACACTGTTAAAATTTTTTATAGAGTATAATTGTAACTAAAAAAAACAACAACTTTTTTTATTAATCACATTGTTTAAATAACAAAATGTACAAAATAGTTTACCTACACTATAATGCCTAGTAAATACTAAGACTTAAACAAATATTGTATTTACGAAAAACGAAACGGGAAAGTAGTCGCTGTGTTCTCTTTGATGACTAAAACTCAGAATAGCTTTTGCATATTACTCGTATAACGTATTATATTTAAATAGTTCTTAATGAAAATTATATATAAGAAAGTTTACATGCGGTTGATGTAAAACTTCTTTGACGCTGTGGCAGATACCGCAATTACATTACAAGAAATCAATAATTAAACATAATAATTTTTATAAAATTATTAGTAATAAATTATTATTTTTATAAATAATAATTAAATATTATAAAAAACAAATCTATACATATAATAAAATTGTAACTAAGTAGAATCTGTACATTAAATATTTTTTGGAAAATCTTATTGAAATAGACATTATTCTAGATACAAAGGCCGAATCTATAGTTTTTTAGAATTTTTGTCTGTCTGTCTATCTGTTGATACTATGATGACAGCTGGTTATCCGAGTTAATATTTAGGATATTTTTTACTGCAGGAAAATATCTCATCTCTGAGATAATATATTTTTTTTAATTATTAATAATAAATTTGATTTTCACTCATTTTTCCAATGCATTGGGCAAGCATTGGGGTAAGTCCCCTCAGTCGCGTCTAAAGAAGTTTTACTTCAATAAATAAAAAAAGCTTATTTCGAGCTAATTGGACTATTTTAAAGTTTAAGATGTATAGTTACAACAATAAATAATACTGGTTCATTTACTCGGTGTACCTGCTATTTATAGTAGGGAAAGTGAAAATCTCGTAAAAATCTTACACGACTAAATTCCTTTTATCGCTAATCTGCTTATAAGTTTCGTTTTTAACTATGTCTAACAATATTTCGACCACTTCGTACACTTCCTCGTAGCTATTATACAACGCTGTGGGCGTCAGTCGAATGACGTTGGGGTCTCTAAAATCCGGGACAACCCCTCGAGCCTTCAACGCCAATGATATCCTGTATCCCTCGTCATGCTCTAAGCAAACATGGCCACCCCTTTTCTCATCTTCCCGGGGATTTCCTATCGAAAATCCATGTTGCGCCAGCTTTTTATCTACTAGGAACATCAAGTATGATGTTATTTTTAAGGATTTGCTCCGTATGTTCGACATTCCAGCTTCAATGAATATGCTTAAAGAACCTTCTAAACTTGCCATCGATAGAAGATGGGGGGTTCCAATTTGCCACCCATTAGCATCCTTCCGGTGATCGAACTCTTGGAGCAATTTGAACTGAGTTTCCTTCCTATTGCCGAACCAACCAGCCATACCCGGAAGGAGATGAAAATGTTTTCTATTTATATACAGACCCGATGAAGCTCCAGGGCCCCCGTTCAAGTACTTGTAGGTGCACCAGACAGCAAAATCAATGTCTAATGACTTCAAATCGACCTCTATACAACCTATTGCATGGCACAGATCCCAACCAATCAATATACCCCGTTTCTTTGCTTCAGCACTAATGCTGGCCATGTCGAGTACTTGAGCTGATCTGTAATATACTGCGGGTAACAGAACAAGAGCAACGTCAGGAGTCATAGCTTGTATAATATCTTTTTCGTCTATAAATCTATCCTTACAGGATATTATTTTGACGGCATCTTTAGGGTTGTATCCTTTCAGCCTCACTTGGCTATCGATAGCGTATCTGTCTGTTGGAAAGTTGATGTCATCGACTAGTATTTTGTACCTGTCTTTGTTTGGCTTGTAAAATGTGCTGATTGCTTGATGGATATTGACAGTTGTTGAACCGGTGATCGTTATTTCATCGGAATCTGCTCCGACCAACTCGGCCATAGCTTTAGCTAAGTGCATTGCGTACATATAATACTTGTTCTCATCTACGTTCCATATCTTCACGCCTTCGCTCTTCCATTTTTCTATGACATTTAGTATTGCTTCTACAGCATCTTTTGACGCCAAGCCTAAGGAGTTGCCGCACATGTAAATAGTGTTTTTCTTCAAAAAAAATCTTTGACGCAATCGTCCCAGAGGGTCGTTATTATCCAAAAACTTGGAATATTCGTGGCCATCTCTAAATGTAACATCCATTTTGCAATACTCGTACACTAACTAGTTTTTTAACACGTTGTAAGTAGTAGATACTAGGTAAAGTAAGATGTTTTTGGACTTGATGCTGCATCTTATATAAGTACAATTACTGTGTTTACGACATATTGTTTATTAACTATAATTCTGTTATTTGAAATTGTAATATTTACATCGAGGTATTTTTTTAGAAGGTGACCATGTTATGTTACTTGCGAGGAATGTCTTGCAACCCGTTAATGTAGGTATAATATGCGTTTATATATTTATTTATTTGTAATATAGTTTTCAATTCTATCTATGATTGAAATATGGTCAATTATCTGGTTGATAATTGACCATAGTTCATTAAATTTAAAGTTATTGAGATTTTTTTGTCAAATTTACTTAGGTAGCCTTTCTCAATAAACCTCCAGTCGTTCAGTGGTCGCACTCCTTCGAAACGGCTCTACCGATTTAATGTTTTTTTGTATGTATGGTAGGTATGAGAATAGGTCGTAAACTATTTTTCACCCCCCCCCTCTCTCTACTCCCCCTAAACAGGTAAAGCCAAAGACATCTTTTTGTAGATTGAACGCGGGCGTAGCCGCGGATTCTGCTATAAAATACAAAATGACTTACCAATTCGGTTCGTATTTCTAGAGATTAGCACACGAAGACAAACAAATAAGGTCTTAGTCTATATAATAAGTTGTTGAAGATTATAAGCTATCTAATTTCACACAAGAGAAGAACAGTGATTAACCTCGGGATGAGAGCCAATAATCTAAAAAATATATTAGTTTTTCACTTGATTAATTTTTAATTACATAAAATAAACTAGTATTATGAAAGGAAAATAAAGTTTTTTTTTCAAAATTAATAATTATATTATTTTAATATTTTTTTTGAATTGACTGGCATTCGCGGTTGACCGTGCATTACGCCATGGGAGTACCTACCTATATGACTCTCCGCGCTCTATAACGGTAACTTTAAAACGGCTAATCGTGTAAATTTAAGTGTATTAAACGAAAATTGTAGAGAATTCTATACTCTACAACTTTTATAATAAATGCAATAAGTATTTAAGGCACGAGAAGCGAGATATTTGCGAAAAAGTGATTTTTGTGATTTGTCACTACATTCACACGCGGTCACGAGATTATATGAGATTTTTGACCCATAATATAGAATGTTAAAACACAGGTATACCTATACATATTTTCAGCTTATTTTCTCATTCTGAAGTGAAACTTCTAATGTTACCTTACTATAAAGTTTTGCTTAATAAAAATGGAAAGTGTAGAAAAGAAAAAAAATCTCTTACTCTTTATTCAAATATTGTAAACGTATCTAGAAACTTCAGTTTATACTACACTGAAAGTGTAGTCACCCTACACACAGGAAAACTCAACACCTTGCAGATAGCACACGATAAAGAGATTAAGTCATAAAAGTGATAGGTTGATTCAGATTGATTTAATTTTTTATTGATTTGTACTTTTATAGAGTTAATTTTATTGGTGGGTCATCTTGGATATGTAAATCTACATAATATAATAGCTATTTGTTTTATCTATGACGCTATTGGTTTTGAAAAAATAAAATGTTATCTACGTAATCATATTTTTGTAAGCCTTTTCTTTGTTTATAATGAATTTTATAAGATTTTTAAATAAATCAATGAAATTAAACACTTTATAAAATAATGGTACAAACAGAGCAAAGGTTTTCACTATCAAAATGATTATGCATATATTTTTATTATGTAAACACATTACATTTATATTTTTGTTGCGCATAAATTGTGTATGTATGTACCTATGTTACAATAGTAAATTGATTATATTATAAACTGGTAAGTTACTCTCACATCGCTGTGACGCACACACGTATACGCCAATGTGTTATTCCAGGTACGGTAATGAGCTTAAGTACGTAGCAAAAATATATTTATCCACTTAAAGCTATTTTGACTTTATTCATCTACAAGAATTGTGTATGATCAGCTGTAACTGTATGAGCGATATCATATTACAATACAATAAGGAATTTAATTATTAAAAAATCGAAATTTCCAGAACAAAGGTTCCAAATGAAAGGATAAATAAATGGTTTAGCTTGACGGTTAAAGATTAAGAATGTCACGTGATCCACTCCGAGGGTATGAAAGGAATATGTACCTAGTAAGTACACATTATTGCATTGCAGCTTGGCCGCCGCGCGCCATGTCGAAAATCTTGTATAGATTACATATAATAAAATTCTAACTTTGTCGAGAACAGAGGCCGAATCTATAGTTTTTAGAATTTTTGTCTGTCTGTCTGGGAACACATCACGACAAATCCACTGGACAGATTTTGATGAAATTTGGTATGATGATAGCTGGTTATCCGGGTAGGATAGTATGCTTCTTAGTGCGGGAAAATATCTCATCTCTGAGATATCTAGACAAATCCAACGACATATGAATTATAATAAATAATATATTTAATTCATGTGATTTTTACAAAGTTACATAATATTAATGATTAACAAATAAAGTAGCTCTAATATTTAATTTGGAGCGTACCTGAACGAGGTTGTGTCCTGTTTCTCAGGTTACGGTTTTACAATGCATTTCTTACTGAGACAAAAGTAAAACTTAAGACATAGGTACATATATGTATATTATGACAAGTATCAAACTTACATTAATAACTATAGTCCATTCGCGTTAAGAAAATAGAGTCATTAAGTGCAACGGCAGGTTAAGGTATCGTACCTATCCCCCCCCAGCGTGCGTTCACTTTGTCGTGGTGGGGGGGCTCAGTACTATAGATGGGCCAACTCGGGTTTCCGCTAACCCGAGTTAACTCGAATTAAAATCATGGTAACTCGAGTTCAACCCGAGTTAAGTAACTCGAGTTAGCATTATAAGTGTTATGAAATTTATATATGCTTTCATTCTATTTCGAGTTGAATACATCTATTCTTTTTCAAGTTTTTGACATGTTTTGACTATACTTAAGTGAGTCTTTAATATATATAAATATAGTAAGTAAACAAATGAAAGAAATTATATTATTATTATATTGCATTTTTTAATGTACATTGTTATAGTTATAGAAGTAAATTCCAGGCATGTGCGAATCCGACTCGCCCACCGAGGGTTCCGTATAAATTTGTAGGAAATCTGTTTAACTTTAATTTTCAACTTTTCAAATTTCGTGATTCTAGGTAAGTGTTCTTTTTTTTACCTTTTGAGGTATGAAACCCTGAAAAACAATAAACATAGCTTAGCTTTTGTCTTAGGCTAAAGCAACTAAAATAATAACACCACTTCTCAAATGATAATTAGCTAACAACTATAAAGATGAAAAAATAAGAAACAAGTATATTAATATTAAAATATAAATTAGTCTTTAAGAATATTTTTTTTAAATTATATATTATTTAAAATAAAATATTGGTAGATAGAGATACTACCAGGCGGTGGCACTGTACCCGGTCTATAGTCAGAACACTCTTTACATTTAACTTTACACTCTTTACATTGAACTGGCGCTTCAAAAATTTCCCAATAAAAGGGATTTTTCTTTTGGCCCCGGCACTATCGAAACAATCATAATTAAACTTTTTATAAAATATTGAAACAATAAATAATGAATTATTATATTTAAGAACTTTTAATTTAATAAAAATGCAACTTTTTTGGAGACTCGCTACCTACAGAAATTTGTAATGTCACTTCGTTCGCGCGCAAATATTCGTAAGCATACGGGTAAAGTCGGCTTCTCTCGGAAAGCAAACTTCTTTTCGTATATCCCCTCAACTGTCGCTGTCATTTTACAAGAATATGGCGCATCTGTCAGCTACTTTCCGAGGGCCTGCGCGAAATATGTACACATCATTAAAATAACAATATTTCTTAAAAAAATTATATATAAGCTATATATAAAGCTTATATCGTTAGAATCGTTTTAAAATAAACTAAGAATGTATATACAAATAAATTCAATTGTATTTAATAATATATAGTTAATTCTAAGTTGAAATTACTGAAAGTGATTTTTTATCAGCATATAGGATGAAAACAGGAATTATTACAAAATAAAACTATTATTTTAAAAAGTTATAACTTCATTTAATAATAGATACAATATTTTATATTAATTGATTAAAACAACACAACTCACTGTACATTTTTTTATACCACAAGCTTGTACAATAACATGACTCCAACATAGCGACTTAGCGCCGAATAAAAAAGAGGTATTTTTTATACTTTTATTCTGAGAGCATTGAAGATCAAGAGATTTAGGATAATCATTTATATTATAGTATAGTCCACATACGTTATACTGACATAGTTTGAGTTCTTATAACTATTTAGTTTACGAGAATTAAACAATAAACCAAACACTTTAAAATAAGTACTAAAAAACGTCATCTCAAACTTTGGATCGCAGAGCAAATTCTGTTTAAATTTTCATTAAAATATATGGACATCTTACAATTTAGTGATATTTAAAATTAGAAAAATATAATAAAAAGACATGTTGCCTTATTAGAATATTTCAGAAATCAATTCTGAAAACTAACAATTTCAATATAAGAATTACAAGGGACAGCTAAAAAAGTATGGATACGACCAATTCCATCACAACTGAACAGATTATGTTATGGAAATAAAATGATAATAAAAACATTAATACAAATTATAACAACTTCAAATATTAATTCGGACAGGAATTATTATTTTTCAACTGTTTTTAACCTCCGACGCAAAAACGACGGGGAGTTATAAGTTTGACGTGTTGTGTGTGTGTGTGTGTGTGTGTGTGTGTGTGTGTGTGTGTGTGTGTGTGTGTCTGCCTGTCTGTGGCATAGTAGCTCCCGAAGAGATAGAAGAGATGATCCGATTTTGTTTTTGTTTTTTCTTTGAAAGTTGAATTATTCGGAAGTGTTCTTAGCTATGTTTGATGAAAATCGGTCCAAGATGGCCACCGCTACAAAATAGCGGATTACATATTTTTTCACAACTCCCTCAATATGGGTATCAAATGGATTAGGGTTGACTAGTATAATACACACTACGATAAATTTCAAATCCAAGATGGCCGCCACCACAAAATGGCGAATTACATGTCGGGGTTACTTTTAAATTTTTAATTTAAATTTTATAAGACTGAAGTATTGTGCCAGTTACTGTATTGAGTATTTAATGGACTCCATAGTTATAGTAGTAAAAAAATATAGTAGAGTATAAAAATTTTGTAATTAGTACTCACAGATGTTTTAAATCTGAAGTTGAAAATTTTGGATGCCTTTTGTTAAGTAAAGGACACTTTTTAATGAATATTGCTGGCAGGTAGAAGCTTTTGTACATATTTTTTTAATTGAAAAAAAAAAGATGAGCACCTACCCTAAAAGCAACAAATACTAATTATCACTAAGTAAAGATACATACGTTGCTATACCAACCTATGGGAGGACCCATATAATGTTCAGCACGTCTTCGATGTTCATTCACGTCGTCGAAACGAACAAAGGCGCGGTATAATATATAAATCAGATATTTTCGAAGTCGGTGCCAGCCGATACAAAGCACATCTAATTAATTTCGATACGTAAGCATATATTTATCTATTAGATATTTATATATTAAAATATTGTCAGCTGGCACCGACTTCGAAAATATCTGATTAGGTATCTATTCTAAATGAAAACCTCCGTTTAGTTATTTTTTACATTTTAGTACCTGGAAGTCGGTTTATATTTTTTTTTAAGTTTTTATAAATAGTTTTTTATACTAAATCCTTGTTCGCTTCCGCTCTATGGGGTACATTGCCTACAATTGGTCTTTCTTGTTCACCCCACCGATCATAATATTGTAATCTAATAAGGCATGTTTTAAGCAATTGTGGTGCATCTACAATAAACATAAAATGCAACATGATACTAGTGTAAGAGATGCAAATAAACATATTTTTTACCCGACAACGCGACGCAAAGGAGGGTAATGTGTTTATCAGTCTATGTATGTATGTACATATGTATGTTTTTTCATTTGTGGCACTCTAGAAACCAAACGCGTGGGCCGATTTTGATGATTCATATGTCGTTAGTGTCGTATTTACGCGAGTGTCATAAGTTATATATAGCCTATGATACTCGCGTTATAGTTAAAAATTAAAAATAGTTAAAAATTAAAATGGCGGATATCAGGCGCCAATTTGTGTGTCTGTAAAAAAAATCTTCCAAATCAATCGAATGGGGTCTCAAAATAAAGATTTTTGCTGATCAAAAAAAAATTAAAAGAACACAACTTACATGTTTATAGGTAATTTGGGATAAGAATTTGCTAAATAATAGGTTATACCTATGAAATTTTCGTTTAATATACAAAAAGTTAAAGTATTTTTTTTTTATAAATATTTTTCATTTCTATTAATCAAAATATGCACCCATGCTAGTGATGCAATTCGATGCAAATGGACCAATATTGTTTTGATGCTAACGTTGAAAGCTGCTGCTATCTCAGCCACAGATTGAGTATCGTCAGCTTCCACTATCGCCTTTAATGCGTCGTTACTGATTTTAGTTTTCCGGCGACCACTGGGTTAATTTTTTAAGATCAAAATTTCGATGTTGGAAGCGTTCAGACCAATAACGAGTCGTGCGTTCGTTTGTAGTGTTCACTCTCACTCCGTACACATCATTAATATTGCGAGCCGTTTGTGCGGGATTGCTACCGCAATGGAACTCGTGTTTCATAATTACTCGTATTTTTATTGTGTTCATATTGATGAAAAACAAACAAATGTAGTGAAAACAAAACACCAATTAATAACCAAACGAATGAATTAAAAAATAGAACTACATACTTTTAAAATAAAATTCATTTGAATTTAGAATTTATTGCCAGCCATTCATAAATTACGTTTCCAATGGCCAATACGTATTGTAGAACAGCAATTTCAAAAGACCTATTATTACTTCAAATGTCTAATAAAATTAAAAGGCTGTAAATAAAAAAATACGTTTCATCCTTGTCGCGAGATGTACATATGTATGTCATCAATTGCATAATACTTTATTCCTTCGTCAACTTGTTTTCATCTTTTTAGTTAGCTTTTATGCATTTTTTTTTATTTTTATAATGTTTTAAACTAATCTGTAAGTTGAAATTATATCTGTAAAATAAAAATCGTTCTGTTTAAAAAAAAAACAATTTTTATTTTTGTAGGAAAACAGTTAAAATAATTTTATAAAATACTAAATTTCAAATAATGCTAAAAAACATCAATCTGAATATTCTAATGAATATTAAAAAAGCCTTCCCCATACTATCCAACAGCCGTCAAAAATGGCGGCTCGAATTTGGGTTACGTGTTATTATATTAATAATTACTTAAAATCCAATAGAAAATTTACAAATTCAATTATACGTAGTTATTTAGTTGTAAATTTAAATCATGTTAATAAAAATATTATGCTTTCGCTAGTGTATTTTTTATTCAGAAAAAGTGAAAATATAAGGAATTAGCGCGCGTGAATGCTTACGATGTTTGACAAATATAACAATTTCTGTATAAAATCTTTATTCAATACACATCCTATGAAATAAAAACTGTTAATTACTAACCCTTCCATCATATTCCAATCCTTATACTAATAATTTTACACTATTTTATTAATTTTTTACTCACAAGTATTGAGTTCGAAAACCGCCAAAATTTAAATAAATTGTCTGCACAAATTACAAAAAATTATGTTATTGGAGTTATTACTTTTTTGATATGTAGTATAATATTATTGCTTGTATTTTCCTTTACACGTTACAAAAGTTAGATAAAAATAAATATAGTTTAAATGCGAGAAATCACACATTAAATGACATCGGGACCAATCGACCTTTAAAAGGTCGCTTGACAGACAGGGGTCTTTTTGACATCGACCTTTAAAAGGTCGATCGACAGACGAGGTAATATGAAATGTGAAACGAAGTTCGAATCCTCATTAATCATTATAAGAAACGAGGTTCGTGTGTCGTTCGGGTGTCGGTGTCTAACCCGAGCTATAATCCGTCGAACTCGGGCTGACTCGACGGTGAAACGAGGTTCGTGTGTCGGTGTCTAACCCGAGTTACGATCGGTCGAACTCGGGCTAACTCGACGTGAGGCTAACTCGGGTTAACCCGAGTTGGCAAACCGAGTTGACACATCGCTACTCAGTACTCAGTAGTGCCCGGCTAAAGCTGGGCGCGAAGCTAAGAAACGGACAGGGAGGTGGCCCACTTTGGTGGGCGGTGGGAGGCGGCCCTCTTCGGAGGATGGTGTACCCTGCGGGTTGCTCCTGGTACTTCTCTGATAGCAGAGTGGACCTTGGAGCAACCCCGTGGTTGTTGTGGTCTGCTTCGGCAGGCAGGTCTGCCGACGGGGCATCGCAGTTGAATGCGTAAGCGATCCTGCGACGCCCCATTAAGACGGGGGAAGGCTTTGTTGGGTTTTAGTGGGTAGTAATGGCTTTGCCGGTGAGTCCCTCACCTCGTGCGTAAATGCATTTCCCAACGTTAAAAAAAAATCGTACCTATAAGTATACAAAGTGGGAGTAAAAAGTCAATTCAAATTCAATATTTCAAAAGATTAAGTTTAATGGATAAAAATCAACTTAATTTTCTTACTTATCTCAAACCTTGATTTGAGATGATAATGACTTTATTTTGATTTGAAATAATAAACTTAATTATCTTAAATCAAAATAAAGTCATCATATAATGATAATGACTTTATTTTGATTTGAGATAGTCAATGAACATAAATTTCTCAAATCAAAATAAAGTCATTAATAATATATTTATCTGCCTTCAACTGTAATATTTTCTTAGATTTACGCGAATGTTTGACATTATTAAATAAAACTATCTTTTCGGATTATTTCGCGGATTTATTTTGATTTTTGTCGTCGGGAACCAAAAATCAAAATAAATCCGCGAAATAATCCGAAAAGATAGTTTTATTTAATAATGCCTTCAACTGGTCATTGTGAAATATGACTTTATAATTTTAAGCAATCTAATTGGTTTGGGGGCGTGGCTAGGCCTGTGGACAACGAAGATTCACTATTTTCTTAACACCTCCAGGTAAATTTGTAAGAAATCAATCAAATTTCTAAGAAATGTATTGTTAACTGACACGCCGGCGTGTCCGCGGTCGTAGAAGGATTAACACGAATGAATTTATACTAGACACGCGCGCGCGTGAACGAAGCGACGGCAAGTCGCTAGTATTATTATATTATTTGTTTAATAAACTAACGTCTTTGGATTTTTTCTCCTCAGAACAAATAAATAAGCTATTGTTGATAATCTTAAAATCATCTCAAGTCTGTCTGAAAGGTAGAAATGGTGTTCCATACAGTTTTAGTTTGAAAAACATTAGGTTCTAATAATAAAACTATTTATGGACCCCGACTCTTTTATAAAAGCTCGTTTCATGTACAGTATGGTAGGTACGTACCTACCTACGTCACTACAAATTTTTTTAGTATTTTTTTGTTTATACGCGTTTTACAACTGTCCAATACACCCTGTAACCCGGAGAGCAATAACTGCGATAACATAGATTATAAGATAAGGAAAAGCTAGGCTTACTGTGTTATCAGTATGTAGTAATTATAGATACATATAAAACTCGACAAAATTCGAGGTATTTAAATATCAAGTCATCATAATTCTTAAATAAACACCGGGAAAAACAAGTGGCACTTTCATGTAAAATACAAACTTATTGTGATAAAGCAGAGACTAAGTTAACATGGAAGTCTTTCTACAAATTAGTTAAAAATAACACAAATTATTAGTAGCATATCTATTTAAAATAGAAAGAATCAGTTTCATTAGGATAAGCCAAATTTGTATAAATATTATAAATTTGAGATTTTGTGAGTATGGATGTTTGTTACTCTTTCACGCCAGAACGGCTGAACGGATCTGGATAAAATTGCGCACAGAGACAGATTATCTATAGTCTGAAATAACACATGGGCTACTTTTTATCTCGGAAAAATGTACGGTTCCCGTGGGATAGGTTTGCTTTTGTTTTCCTAGAGGCGAGCCGCTAGTCTGGAAATATAGTGAAGGCGTACGCAAACAGAGGAACACTCTATACCTCATTCTCTCTCTCTCTCCACTCACTGTCAGTGGAGATTGTATTATTGTAAAAATATGTTTACCAATTTCCTTCGTGTCCTGTCTAATCTACGTGAAATTGTCGAAGTAATTTTAGCTCTCCTGTGTTTAGCTGTTACGTTTTGAAGCCAATTCCAAGAGAATTCAAGGGGGCGACATAATCATTGAGTGATAAAACTCCTTTGAATAAAAAGAAAAAAAACGAAAATTCAATTCAAAAATATGTTTTTTATTTTACGCCATCTCTAAGAGTCTTTAATAAACAAGTTTCAGTAAACTTGAAAAAAAATTATGACAATAATAGTAGGCATCACCTACATTAAGAAAATCATAGTAGCAACAGTAGGTATTTGTTATTGACAATTATTGACCTCATTGATTAATTTTAAAGATGCTTAATCAATTTGTTTAATAAGTCAAAAATGACATAAATCAAAAATACGACTTAATTTTTGCTTCTGTCAAGATTACTAAGCTTTTAGAAAAGATTATCTATGAATAACTATTTGCCATTATAGGAAAATAATAATAATAATTAACTGTGCTGCAACACAATAAGAAATTCTGACAATTTGAATAAAGACGTTATTTAAAATGAAAAAGTTTTCTTCGGCCCTGTATTTTAATATAAAATTGAACAATTTGTCGACAAGCGCATATAAAAGCTGCGTCTGTTGGCCGAAGCCGAGCTACGGACCGACAGAGACACAAAGATCGGAGATGATGAACGGTATTAAAATCGTCGCAGCGAAAACTTCTGGCACTATGATGGCCGCGTGCACTATTATGTTTCAGGTATATATTTAAACTAGATTCCACACGATGTTTTCCTTCTCTGTAATATAAGTGGTAATCATGTCGAAAATGATTAACACAAGAAAATATCAGATGTACGACACCCGGGATTCGAACCCACTTCACTTGGTCAACCAAACAAGCGTGTTACTGAGTCAGTTATACTACTATTATTAATCCTTTCAACTCAAGTTTCACATCATCCCCTATTAGTATATGTATGAACAATCATTATTTTTCTTTAGAAAGATAATTTCCAATTTTGGTCACTGTATGTAATTTTAAAAATAACGGATTTTCATACAAACTTTCAAGTTCAAACCCTTTTATATCACTTATAGAGGTTGAATTTTCAAAAATTCCTACTTTAGTTATACCTACATAAGTGTATAGAAGATATACCTGTAGATAATTAGTAAACCTGTTAGAAGTGTGCCGCTCTGAAAAACATATACATAAATTGACTGCGTAGTACTGTCTAAATATTTGCATAAACGAATAACACTATGGCGGATGTTAAATAAGCCAAGCATTGTTACAGAAAAACATTATATTAACATAGACATTACACTTACCTTTTGTTTTAGATATAAGTGCGTAGGTCAATTATAATTCTTGGTAAAAATTTGATATTTTAGTATTCAACCTTAAACTTATTCGAGAAAATATGATCAAAATTGAAACTGTTGGTGAAATCAAAGGTGACGATAATTCGAGGTAAATAAGGAATATCTTTCAGGCTGGTTCTAGATATGAAACTCATGACGATCTAGGCGCATCTCACTTTCTCCGCGCAGCATCCACAGGATCTGGCCAATGTTTCACAGCTTACTCCAAGTTACGTGTACTGCAGCAGAGTGGCGCCTACCTGACTTGCACAACTGATCGACAATCAATTGCGTACACTTTACGGTGTCCTTTATTACAATTTGGAGAATTGAAACATTATCTTCTAGACACAGCTGTTAGGTTATCTGTATTCAAATTTTTACTACATTTTTTTTATCCTTCTTAAGTCACAATTCAATCTTGTGATTACATAATTTTTACTACCATATTTTTTACTATCACAGTATAAAATTCTATACAAAACGTGACAGCCTTTGATCTAAACGAAATTGAAATACTGCCATATCGAAGGGCTGTAAAAATATCAATTTTCATGGTAAACGATTTCAAAGTTATAGCACTGTAGTGCCATCTCAGACAAATTGCAGTTATACCTATAATTTGATTTCTGACTAGCATGTGGAAACAAAAATGAATCTATCCCACGGGAATTGTACATTTTTCCGAAATAAAAAGAAGCTTATGTGTTATTCTGATGTATGAGCTATTATATTATTGTAAAGTTCCATTAAAATCCATTCAGTAGTTTTACCGTGAAAGAGTAATAAACATCCATACATCTATACATCCAAACGTCCATACATCCTTACAAATTTGTGCATTCATAATATAACTAGCATTGCCCGCGGCTCCGTCCGCGTTCAGATGACCAAAAAAACAAATTCTTAGGTTTTACATATTAGTATACTCTTACTTTGCAGTTTTTGTATTTTTTCTCAGAAATGAGATATTTTCGCTCGGTAAAAAGTATCCTATATATTGACCCGGATAACCAGCTATCACCATACGAAATTTCATAAAAATCCCTCCAGTGGTTTTTCTGTGATGCGGTAACAGACAGACAGACGAAAATTCTAAAAACTATAGATTCGGTCTCTGTAACGATAAAAATGTTTATTTCAATAAGATTTTAAAAAAAATATCTAATGTACAGATTCGGCTTAGTTACAAATTTATTATATGTATAGATATTAGTAAGATTAGTAGGATGTACGCATGTATGACAGACAGAAGCACCTCACCTGCGACTTAATGTTCACAACACACGTATGCCTTCTGTAAAGTGTGTTGATAATATTTCTAGATGTATCCTAATGAAAGCAATAAAAAAAACATATCAACAGTAATTAAATACCTATTAAATAGATTTCCATTAATATGTTGCCTTACTCATCATTAATTGTAAATGTTTGTTAATTAGATGCTGTTATCATGATTGGGAAGTGTCATCTGATATTAAGTCACAAGTGAAAGGAGACATCGTAAGGATTTCTCCAGAACAACGTGTAATTGACTTAGTTCAGAAAGCTTGCTGGGCTGGTCCACTCGCTAATTCTACTTTCTGTGAAGATGAGAGGATAGATGATATGACAGGGGAGAATTTAAGAAAATATGTTAAAACAAATTTCCTGTCTAACCGCTGTACTGTAGCCAGTGTGGGTGTACCATTTGAAGAAACCCTAGAATTGGCTGAATGCATCGATCCTAGTCGGGTTAGAGCTTTGTAACTATTTTAAAAAATAAACATTTTGCTCATTTTATAAAAGCCATCATACTATAACTATGGTAGACGGTTTGAAAGAAATGAATAAATAGACAGCCTACTCGTATAACCTGGAGTACCTACATAGGTATATGTAGGCTACTGTTGGTAAAAATTTTTGCCAAAAAGTCCCGCTGTTTGTACATAATATCTTAAATGCACCAGAGCACAGCGAGAGGAAGTCATTTGTGTTTTATAAAATAATGTTAACTACGTTATGTCTTATAGGAGAAACCTCAGTGTGAGGAACAGCCGCAATCACGACCTAGAGGTGGATTTGAATATTACGACCTGGGCGCAGGCAGTGACACTTGGATTGCAGTAGCAGTACCAGGTTGTGGAACTGACGACCTTAAGTGAGAGAAGTATATGTGCTTTTCATTGTCTTAACAATTTTATGTTATTAGATATTATTTTTATGTTGTTTGGTATTTTTTTCTAAATCATTTTGTACCAAATCACCTAATAAATATTTTTTATTAACCTATCGTAAAAAAATGACTTATATTCCAAAAATATACCAACGCGTAAAACATACCCAATTAGTGCTATTTTACAGTTAAGAATTTAAGACTTTATGGATGGAAAAAATAAGACCACACTTATTATAATTTTTTATTCAGCTTAAGAGTTGTTTTAGCAATCTCTGCAAGCATGCAATATTAGCATCTGCCTGTGGAACGGAGAACATACAGGAAGGTGAACACGAGTACAACAGGATCTGTCAACCGCCCCTCGGACTAATGTCTGGAAATGATATTTACACAAGTTTCCGAGCTTTTAACATTTCTTATGCTGAACATGGTGTGTTTGGTAAGCAGGTATTAAGAAATACCTAAACAGTAGTGAATATAAAACTTTAAGCTGTCGTGGTCACTGACTATATTGTTATATGTTGGCACTTGGCACATTAACACACAGCACCATCTAGTTCCATGGTAAGCTACGAGGCTTGTTTATGGATACTAGATAGTTGATACACTACACATATATAACTTTAAATACATACATATTATAAATATAAACAGCCATGACTGAAGTACAAACATTCGTGCTCATTATACAAATGAATGCCCCCAGCGGGAATCGAACCCGCAAACGTTGGCACAGAAAATAGCATTACAAACTGAGCCAAATTGATTAAAATGTAAATTATTATGATGTAAAACAGGATATTTACCACGGTTATTACTTAGAGAGTGTCTGATATTTTGGTACTGTATTAAGCTTAGTCAGTGCGCGAATATGCGATTATTATTTCTGTCTCTCCTTATGTCACAAGTCACAACCATTCTGTGCGGAGAGTGGAGACTGTATTTGAGATTTGGAAATTAACTCGTAACGGTTATGGTCTATAATATACACAATGATGTAGTCAAAATATGAGTAAGAATATTATAAATACGGAACACTCGGGGGGCGCTTCAAACTCGCATTAGCACGAAATTTTTAGTTTTAAATTAAAGAAATTGTATGCTTAAAAAAAATTGCCTATTTTAAATTTTAATATGCTCATTACGCAGCATTTAATAGATTTTTTATTTTTTTCAGGTATAATAGCTAAAACAAGATCGAGTACGGCGTGCAGGACTGCACTTGCAATGTCTGAATTCTTGGCCAATATTAGTGATCTAGATTTCAAGCAAATTGCTATTGGAAAGAAGCAACTTCGTAAATAAAATATACACTATTTTAATCCCATTATTACTACTATCCCATTAATTAAAACTATCTTTACGGATTTTTTTCGCGGATTTATTTGAATTTTTGGTTCCCGACGTTTCGAATGCTTTACAGCATTCATGGTCACGGAAGAGACTGAGGTGTTAGATGTCTCGAAGGTATAGTTGTTACAGACAGCCTACCCACAAATAATAAAATGAAAATTGCACCAATTACCTTACAATATTTTTTAACTTTAAACATTTTTATAATTTTAATTAGTTTTATATGAAAATAAAAATGTATGAATATGGAATAAAACCAAAAATCCAAATAAATCCGCGAAAAAATCCGAAAAGATAGTTTTATTTAAAATGTCAAATAATCGCGTAAATCTAAGAAAGTATTATCCCATTAATATTATAAATGCGAAAGTTTGGATGGATGGATGTTTGTTACTCAATCACGGTAGAACTGCTGAACAGATCTGGATGAATTTTGGCACAGAGATAGATTATAGTCTGGAATAGTGTCGTGGGATAGATAAAACACAAAAATATTTTAAAAAGCTTGTAAAAGTCTATTAGAAATTTCTTTTGTTACATTTGGGAAAACTTATTTTCAGAGTTGAGTCTAGCTCAGCATGAGGAGGATTGCGTAAAAGAGTCCGAAGGGTTCGCTCTGCAGGCCTTTAACAATGTTCAAATAGACAGTATGTACAATTTAATTGAGCTAATTGATAAGATTGCTCCAGACGAGATAAAGATTACTGCCAAGTCTCTGTCAGGTCACTGTAAGTATTTTTTTATAAAATATCCATATTATACTCTCTTGCAAAACCTAACAGCAGGTTCCTGTTATCGTCAAGTTGTAACTTCGAACGATAATGTCTATTAAATTTAAAAACATACATAAAAGTATCCGCAGGCTATAGTGAATAAATCGCATTATTTAGTATACATGTTTGTTTTAATAGTTAATAGAAAGAGTATACTTTATATTAAATTATTTGTGTGGCATATTTTCTTGCTGTTAAATAAAACCTTGGACGATTTATACAATACCCTCTTCTGTTTTTCCTCTATAAAATACATAATAATTTTGTTTTAGCTACAGATATGGCAATTGCAATCGTGGGCGATGTTGGTGTTGTTCCAACTGATCAAGAAATTTTAAAACGTGGATAAACGTGAATAAAATGTAAATTATTTATTATATAATAAATGAAAATAATAGAAATACTGTTATTTTTCTTATTTTACTGCATTTTTATGTCTTGCAACAAGTTCCTATCGCTTGTCAAAGATTGACTGACAGATCGTATACAAGTATTATTTTAATCTGTGCTTTTGTGTCAGAATAGAAAAATTATTGATTTATTTTAGGTTAAATAACATATAAATTTTGTTTATTTTTCTAAGATAAATAATGTATTCTATTTAACTACTTGTAATATAACAACAAAGATGATACATAATACATTACAAAACACGACAAAATGTAAGTAAAGTTTTTAAGGTTATCGTATGAAATCGAATATTGATTTACTTAATATCTTTTAAAACCTTCCTTACAGATTTGCGGCTCATCAATTTAAAAGCTGCTCTTAACACCGTCAAAGAATGTTTGCCTCCACCCAAATCTCATCTTCCTACAACCAAATTAGATCTATTATCAAAGGCGAAGACAATGAGCTTCAACCCCCGTAGTATCAATTTTGACATAAGCAACAATCAAAATGATAAAAGAAAACAGGATCCACTATCCTACATTCCCATAGTGAATCCTAGATCAATTTTGCCTTTGATTGATTCTAACTGGAGAAAAGATGAGATTGGTCTGCCAGCTATTGAACAAGAGGAAAAGCAAGCTGTTAGATTGATAGTTATTAGAAGGAAGAAAATGAAGAAACATCAGAGGAGGAAGCTGTGGAAGAGAATGAGGCATCGTTGGGCTAGGGTGTGTATTTTTAAAAATAATGAATGTACTCATTTATAAAAATAATTAACAAAATATGGTGTTTAATAACATTTTTTAATAAAGTGTAAAAAGTATTATAGTGCACCAAGATATAGTTGCTAATACAGAAGTGATCATTTTAAATAGAAATTTACTTTGCAAATATGATGATTTTAATGTATGGTATATTTTAAATTTACTGTATAATATGTATTTTGCACAAGTGTGAAAATTAAAATTGTTACACATGTATTCCTAATGATACACATTCAAAGTGTTTTAACTTTAGGAGTGAATGTTTATAAATGAATATTTGTTGAAACCCTATTATACAATAGGGTAATATGTATCAATAATATAAAAAAATATTAATTTAATATGTATTGCAAGTACACTATTCCTTGTATTTAGTGTTGTACTAGGTAACTAGGTAAAAGTCTCTCATATTTTAACAAGCAAAACTTAATGTTACAGGTAAAGAAGAACCGTCGGATAAAGAAAGAGAAAATATTTCAAAATGAACTCTTGTCTATGGTTAAGCAAGCAAATGAGTTTTCCGCAGAAATGTATGTAAAGGGAAAGCTAGATAAAGCTAATCATACACCATTGCCTACACGCTGGAGACATAAACGTTTGCCCGAGTTTATCATTAGACAGCTACTGGGCATAGACAAAAAGATTAATTATAAGCATACCGATGTTTATAAAGCATAGATTTACAGTCTATGAACAACGTTTATAATTTTAATTAGATGTAATAAAAGTTTGTTCTAAAATATGATGTATGTTTTTTTTAATTTAATTTTTATATTGATGACATCTTTGGCTCAGTTCGTAGAGACTCTACTTGCTGTGCCAGCTGGCGCGGGTTCTTCTCCCACTGGGGGCATTCATTTGTGTGATGTGATAGCTTACCATAGAACTAGATGGTGCTGTGTGTTAATGTCCCAACATATTTATTTGTTTATATTTTTTATTTTATATAAAGTTTTAGCTAGGATGCATAAAGCAGGAGATTACAATATAGAAATATGTAGTGAAATAGCATTTCTCTACTCTAATTTTTAGAGGACATTTATGGGGTGATGCATTAGTAATGCTAAGCAAATTTCAGGATCAAGATATAAGAATAATGAAATGATCTACTCCATGCATTGGGATTTTTTAATATATAATTTAATATTTTAAAACATAAAGAAAAAACCAAGGACTGAAGAAAAATATATGAATATTTAGATTTACGCAAATATTTAACATTTTAAAGAAAACTTATCTTTTCGGATTATTTCACGGATTTATTTTGATTTTTGGCTCCCAACGTTTCGACCATGATTGCTGTAAAGCATTCGATATATAAAAAATAAAAAATATTACATAATATTACTATTTTATTCTAGTAACGCCATCTTTGTGATGATATTTAATGGTATTCATAGATTAAAGTAGAAACTTGAACGTTGTCTTTGAAATTCCTGTTTATTTTTGCCAGATGTCGTTGACTCGATTATGTTTCAGTACAACTAGAAAATATTTAAGGTAAAAATTAATTATTTAACTACATATTGGGTACTTTTATAAAATTTTCCATCATATTCAATATAAATTTTGGTGAGTAATGCAGAGAAATGTTGAAAATGAACATATTTACCTTATGGTGTGAATTTAATATCTGCATTGGTTCAATATATTTTTTGCGCAAAGAACCTATAAGCCAGCATCGTATTATTTTATGGGGATTTCTAGCATGATATGGATGGTATGTTCCGGCGAAAGTGTTATAACTTTTTGGCCGTGTTCAATAAGGAGATCACTAAATTCGGCTATAGGTTTTATGACGTTACTCGATATCTTCGATAATTGTAAATCGATTTTCATAATTAAGAATTTTTAGTCAATTAGAATTACACAAATAAATCTAATGCTACTGGTGCAATAATATGGGTGGTTTTGAAGTGGATGCACCTACATTAGAAATAATTATATTAGAGAAGTTAATTATTCTGTAGAAACTGCAAAAAATGACCAGCTTAATCTGTTTTAACCCAACTTTTACTGCCTTGTAAAGGATGTAAGGACAGTAAGGGTTATTTTCTCGCATTACAAAAATAAGGCCAGCGTTTAATTTATATAAGTAATCATTGGAGATGAAAAACTAAATAAGAAAGCGCTCAAGAACAGCTGGTAAATAACTTCGACTAAATTTCTTTTGTGTTGTTTTTATAGCAAAATCTGCAATGCAGAGTTAAGTAGGCAATCTCGAAATTTTGTTTTGCCGTATTCATCACAGACGGGAAGGAGCGTAAATTAAAATAATATCAGAATGGGCGGGGTCCCACTGGAAGAGTTAAAAAAAGGATTATACCTAGTTATTGAGTGGCTTACGTCACCTGTCTTACGAAATACGAAATTAATACCTACCATTCTTAAATGGGACTAATAAATTAAATTCAATTGTTTCCTTCAGAACCGAATTAAGTAAGTAAAGGGTTTTTTATAATTACTCATAACATCTATATAGAGTTAAATAATTCATCATGAATGAGAAAAAAAAATTGACAATAGTCAAAACTATAATATTGTATTTTTCCTAACATTTCATTTTATACAAAATAACTCAGGTATATCAGTCTATCCGTGACTCAGTGACCGTGACCATGATTGCTATAAAGCATTCGAAACGTCGGGAACCAAAAATCTAAATAAATCCGCGAAAAAATCCGAAAAGATAGTTTTATTTAAACATGTCAAATATTCGCGTAAATCTAAGAAAGTATTAAAATAACTTATATTCAAATAGCATATCAAATTTTTCCGCTACCACTCAGACCATACCCTTCTTAAGGATATTTAGGTCGAACGCTTGCGATGCTTAATTTTTTTTCTTTATGATAAACTTCTTAATTAGTGATTCGACATCTTGTTGACATAGATTAATGGCCCCGAGGTGTTTTACGTTTTTAACATCTGTCTTTGAGTTTTAAGAATTAGCTTTGTCAAATTCTATGAATCTTGTTGGCTTGTTTCATGGAAGCCATCCGCCAATTACATTAAACTTTGTTTAAAGGCATATTATGAGATTTTTTTCATTTATTATTCATTGCATGTAGAATACTAACATAAAAGGTTTTTATTAATTTCATATGAAAGTGTATACGGTAGGTACTTATAAGATAAAAATATATTTTTTTTTATTTTTTCTGTCTCTCTGTTTATTTTGTTTTCTTCGACTCATTTTGACTACTTTATTTTACAAAAAGAATCAGGGTTCCGCGCAAAAAAAATTAAAACTCGAGATGGCGCTATTGTCGCCATGAGAACAGATAGAAAAAGGCTCTACTAGAGCCTTTATTATTAGTTATAAATAGAGAACAGATTATATGCAACACAAAAAGATTGAAATATACATGCAAGTATACACAAAAATGCTTGAAACATGCAAGAAAAGTGCCAAAATATGCAACATTAAACAATAAATAAAAATTAAAAAAAAGACCGACTTCCAGGCACTAAAATGTAAAAAATAAACGGAGGTTTTCATTTAGAATAGATACCTAATCAGATATTTTCGACGTCGGTGCCAGCCGATGCTATACAAATTTAATACATTTCGATATGTAAAATATATATTTACCTATTAGATATTCATATCTCAAAATATTTTAGGCGGGCACCGACTTCGAAAATATCTGATTAGGTATTTATTCTAAATGAAAACCTCTGTTTAGTTATTTTTTACATTTTAGTGCCTGGAAGTCGGTTTTTTTAAGTTTTTATTTTTCCAGTTTTAGTATAAACGTAATAAGCAGGTAATTTGTGAGAAGAATATTTTTAATAACATATTCGATTAAACAATTTATTTAAAAATATATATTTATTGTTGATTTTTTGAAAACCGCTCGACCGATTTCCATAAAATTTATATGGGACCACCTGAGGAGTATACCCTTTGAAACACAAAAAAAAAATCCAAATCGGTTCAGGCGTCTTCGAGTAATCGGTGAACATTCATAAAAAAAAGAAAAAAAAGATTCCGACGAATTGAGAACCTCCTCCTTTTTGAAAGACGGTTAAAAAAATAACCGACGGTTTTGTTTCTCTGTCTGTTTGTATGGGCTAATCTCCGAAACTGTCAGACCGATTTAAATGAAATTTTGCATGGTGGTACCTTATATCTCCGGTCAACATTTTAAATACTATTCACCTCAGAAAATTAAAGAGTTCTCGTGGGATATTTAAAAAACTATAGTAACTTATACAACTTAGCACACCAAAACTACTGATTGGATTTTATGAAAATTTACAATAATATACATCAGAGTAATAAATAGGCTACTTTTTATCCCCGTAAAATATACGGTTCCCGTGGGATAGGTTTGTTTTTGTTTGTCTAAAGGCGAACGCGAGCGAAGCGAGGGAGAGCCGCTAGTATATAAATATACAACAAATGGTCATTATTATAAGCTTATATTGTTATTTTAAATAAAACTATCTCTTAGGATTTTTTCGCTTATTTATTTTAATATTTAGTTCCCGACGCGACGTTTCAAATGCTTTACAGCAATCATAGTCACGTGAGAGACAAAGCTTTAGACGTCTCAAAGGCATTATGTAGTTGTTACAGACAGCCTAGCCTACCCACAACATAACAAAATGAATTCAAAAAATACAAAAGTGGCACCGAAGTACCTTACAATATTTGTTAATTTTAAATTTAAACATATTTATAATTTCAAAGTTTTATATTTGAATATGGAAAATTAATTATTTAATTTTAGCTGTTACTATTATTAAAAATGTTAAATATTCCCAGAAATGTTATATTGTTATTTAAATAAAAATATCCTCAACTTTTCCATGTCTGTTCTAGTCTCATAAAAAATGCAACACCCTTTTACTTTATACTTGTACAGTAGAGAATATAACAAAGTTCCTTAACAACGTCACGGATGAGAGACGTATCATGCGAGTATTTCCCGGGGGAAGTTTTATACACTCAAGGCACTGACACCTTTGTGTCTGTCAGTCGTTACCCTGTAAAGCCAGCTCTAAGTGTCCTGTAGTTAAGAAAACGTCTTTTCCATCTTTAAAGTGTTTTCTAAGGCTTTTCTAATTGACGCCTTTCTAAATAAAATTTTATTTTACACTAGCGACTCACCCTCGCTTGGCTCAGGCTCGTCCCTAGCTAGCTTCCCGATACAAACTTTCATCCCCATTTTCATCCTCTTAAGGGATGATTTTCGGGATAAACAGTATCCTATGTCCTTCCCAGGGTCTCAAACTATCCTCTTATCGAATTTCATCTAAATCCGTTTAGAAGATCCAGACATTACCCCCTACAACGTACACAAACTTTACCATTTTATAATATTAGTAGGTATACATAAGTACCTATGAATTTTTGATGGCGTTTAAATAGTAGGAGGTGGTAAATTCTGTATTTTTGTGACATTTTCATCCGATATAGAATAGAGTAGGTAGTATAGACTGAAAATCACATAAATTTGATAAGAAATATATAATTTAACAAAACACACTGCACTTTTACATTTAGTATAATTATAAAGAGATAAATGAAGATAAAGTTGCTAATATAACACTATTATCTGCTTTTTACTGACCTTGACCTTTGACCTACTATATTTTTATAAGTCATCCAGGCATCATAGTTCACTGGTGTGCGAGAAGAAACATGGACTTCTCATTAAAGAGGGTTTCATAGTGAATTTTTTTGTTGTTTTCGTCAAATATATATAAATATATATATATATATATATATATATATATATATATGCGTTGTATTTATAGTTATTAGGATGGGAGTATGATAAAGCTGAGCAAGCGAAAGCCAAGCATAACCCTTTGCAAGAGGGTCTTTAAATAATACTTAATTCTTTCTTTTGACAAGACGTTTGGCTCAGTTTGTAGTTTTAGTGTTCAGTAGTAGTACTTGCTGTGCCAGCGGTCGCGGTTTCAAGTCCCGCTGCGGGCATTCATTTTTGTAATGAGCACGAATGTTTGTACTTCAGTCATGGATGTTTATATTTATAATATGTATGTATTTAAAGTTATATATGTGTAGGGTATCAACTATCTGGTATCCATAACACGAGCCTTGTAGCGTATCATGGCACTAGATGGTACTGTGTGTTAACGTCCCAACATGGCGAAGCCATGGCGGCCAATCGTACTGAGTCGCATCGCAAACACATTTCTGTTAGTTTTACTATCAAAGTGCGGTGCCACAATTGAAACGCAGAGAGATGACAGTAGACAGATGTATAGTAACATAGATTCGAACCTGGAGCCTCCGGTTCTTCAGCTCCCACTAGACCAATAAGGATTTAAAACCCCTAAACACACAAAAACAGAATGAACGAATTGGATCTATAGATCCTATATAGAAATTTGTAATACACGGATTACTAAAACAAAGTTAACACAATTAACGACGGCATTACACTGTATAAGTGCAAGAAATGCAACTCAAAGTATTTTTAAATCACGTACGAGATCCTCTGAATAGAGACTAATCAGTGAAATCAAATAGACTAATGGAGCAAATATTGACGTGAGCTCCGAGATCTAGGGCAGGGGTGTCGGATCCGGACCTAAAGTAACAGTTTACTAAGTAAAAAAACTTATTCATTGTAGAAAATAAAAGATTTTTTCTCTTTCACTGACTTAAAAAGGTATACATTTTCGATGCATGTAGGTATTTTTTGATAAATTGATAAACAATATCCTTGGCTATAGTGTAATGGTTACAATGATTCTTTTTTTTATTGGAACCATCTAGGGAGGATGGTGTTATATTTTATAGAAATTTTTATAATAGCTAATCTTCGTGTGTAAGACGGTTAAAATCATATTAAATATAACATATAACAAGAAATTCTTTTTACCCTACAACTTACCAACGTGATTTCAAGTTAAAATATAAAGGAAGTACATATATCTTTCATATGAACTTTATTACGGTAATTTTTGAAAAAAAAAAAAAACTTTTACTGTCTCTATTTTCCGTAATATGACGTTGCACTGCGTTTTAATTTATGAAATTTTACGAAAATAGATTCGACAGCCCTGGCCTCAAATGCTTAAGAAATTTAAAAGGCGTTTCTAAGAGTTTTCTCCCAGTGATAAACGTAACCCTTATTTCACATTTATTGTTTAAGCTCGAGGTTATATATAACTTAAATTGCTGTTTGCTTACAATTGTGTAAGAAACCTTGATTATCTTCTGTCTTTTTCTTTTTAGGGCAAAAAGAAAAGGACGTCATGACGAATATAGTCGTCATTTTCATCATATTATAAATAACTCAGTAAAAAAATTAATTAGTCAGTCTTTTTTAATGTTGGTAAATGCATTTAATCATGGATATATATAGTTGGACTGAAAAAACGTACCATTCAAATTGTAAAACAATATGAACATTAAATTTAGCATATATTAATCGACTTAGGGATTTCTGAATCTCTGAATACTAATAAAATACATAATTTTTTAGATGACTAGCTTCTACGATCGGCTTTGCTCAGATAAAAAGTGTTTTCACGAGATGTTACTTTTTACTAATTCAACATCTATAATATTATATTATTGGGAGAATAAACGTATAAAATAATGAATTCTTTATACCTTACTTCTGCCTTCTACGTCAAGCTAAGTAGAAGGCTTAGATTGGTTAAAATTCATAAATTAGTATATTGTATAATATATAATCTATACGTATAATAAAATTGTAACCAAGCCGAATCTGCACATTAAATATTTTTTGGAAAATCTTATTGAAATTGACTTTATTATCGATACAGAGGCCAAATCTATAGTTTTTAGAATTTTTGTCTGTCTTGTGTCTGTCTATCTGTCTGTTTGTCTGTCTGTGTGTCTGTTACCGCTTCACGGGAAAACCACTGGATAGATTTTGATGAAATTTGGTTTTATATAAAGAAAGATTTTTAGTCTCGCCGAGATTTTTTCTTTTGCAGTTTTTCTTAGGACTGAAGTACTTTATTCTAGTTGGCAGTAGTCTTTATCTTACAGCAACAGTACGCACAATCAGTCTCTAAAATATTAATTTCGGCAAATTCATTTATGTAGGCACAGAACATCAAACATAAAACATAAAGTAGACGGTTAGTAAACAAGCAAATTTTCCTTCGATATGCAGACGTGGGGAAAGTTTAATAGGATTTTACAGCAGTTCGTAATTTCTACCATAATTTTATAGTAAAAAGTTTGCGGCAAAAAATAAATAAGAGTTCTTAACGGACGATTTATGGCTGAACGCTACGGAACAACTCAAAATGCTTAAGCGATGGCGAACATAAAAAAACTTTGTGTAATGAGAATTTCTTTTAGGACCCGGGATATGATTTGCCTTTCATAAATAAGTTTCACTTACTTGATAATAGAGCTGTGTGAATTAAATATTTATATCTATAATATATGATATTATTGTGTATGATGTACGGACTATTATAATAAACACATTCATATGTATATACAAAAGTTTGTAGGTATGTTTGCATGTATTTGTTACTTCTTCATGCTAAAACTGCTGGACTGATTTGGATGAAATTTTGTACACTGATCGGATCTGTACACTGATACACCTGAGAAAAGTAACTCGCTAGTATTACAATAAAAATTTAAACGTAGCTTAAGTAAGTTATTGAATAAAATAGAATTAAACTATTGTTTATTTCTAATTCTATGTATTTTACATGACAATTCTAAAAGTCCTAGATATTTAAAATAAATTTTCCCTGAACTGTGAATTTCAAATTAAAATTTATTTCCATGCAAATTTCCCAAAAAGCATAAATCGGTTAAAACTTCCAATTTCACCCAAAAAAACCCCAGAATATAATCAATGAGAATATAAATTTTTAAACAAAATATATTTAGAAGGGCGTAATAATTTTCCAAAGCATCGGCGATATTTAACAGCCCCTGGTCGAGTTCCGAATGAACGATAAAACCGAGCAGCCGGTTACGATGTAACACGCCCTAAAACTCCAATCTGTTAATATACATTTGTGTTTATGTATTTCTACCCTTAGTAAAAAAAGCCGTCCCCGGGTTTTACGGGTGTCGCCTCAGAATATTTTTATAGAAATGATAAATGCTTATTTCCTTCCTCATGGCTACCACTAGATATTGGTTAGTTGTTAGCCAGGAATTGTAGGTTCGATATTGTTTCGGGTAAATTCCAAGCCTATATACTGACTATACTGACATTTAATTTTAATTTAAAATGTAAAATTGACGATTCAAAAGTGTTTGTGAAAGTCTATTTGAATAAATTAAATTTTGATTTTAATTGATTTTTGTTATATATTGGCTATTTTTATGCAAAAAACAAAAGAATTGCAGAAATCAGTAATTAATTTAAAAAGATGAGTTAGATAGGTATTGGATTCTTCTAAGATAAAAATATAACTACCTTGAAAATGGAAATGTGTGTGTATGAAAACCTTCGAGAGCATATTGTACATACTACGGTACTACACATCGGTACAATGTAATGTTTCTCACACGAATAACTAATCTCAATTCGGTTGGCTTCTATTGGTTTGTGCCCTTAAATTATTGGTCAGCGGTTGTGCTCGTGTAGGTTTGTCCATAAAAGTATAGAAAACGTAAGTAGAATGTATCTTTAGTCAGAATTTCACTCAAATCAAAAACTCATTCATTACATTATTGAGATTTTATGTAACAAATAAAATTTGTTCTTCTTTTAGAGTGGATCTAATAATTAATGTAGTACAATCTTCTTATGAAATTTATCTATACTTATAATAAAATTGTAACTAACCCGAATCCGTACATTAGATATTTTTTGGAAAATCTTATTGAAATAAATATTATTATCGATACAGAGGCGGAATCTATAGTTTTTAAAATTTTTGTCTGTCTGTTACCGCAACACAGAAAAATCACCGAAGAGATTTTGATGAAATTTGGTATGGTGGTGGCTGGTTATCCGGGTTCTGAGAAAAAATACAAAAGCTGCAATGTAAGAGTATATTAATATGTAAAACCTAAGAATTTGATTTTTGGTCATCTGAAAGCTGGCGGAGTCGCGGGCAATGCTATGTTATATAAAAGTCTCAAGCTGAGTGGTCAAACACATGTATGTATATGCAAAGACATAGAAAGAGGCTACATTAAAATATTTTGCTCTTATTGAATGTTACCCATAGATCAAAAAAGTACTAGACACACAACCCCATTCAAAATTTCTCTTAAAACTGACCCCAATTGTGTTTAGGTAATTATACTAGTTGAAATAAATATACAACAATGTAAATTGAACCTTAAACGCAATGTTTAAAGTTGTTTTCACAACAACAAAAAAATTAAAAGTGCGCTCAAATGTTCAAATGAGCGCTCATTTGGCTTAGACATTTTTTGTCGCTGATTGTGTATCTAGTACTTTTTTGATCGATGCTGTTACCATTTCTAGGTAGTCCTGTTCTAAGGGCTAAGTTATAAAGCCCGATAAGCCGCCGCATAATCAATTCTTGGACGCATTGCGTAAACACCGAACCTTTTAATACTATTCTTATTTATTCGGTTTTCGCAAAATTTCATGACCTATATTTACGGATTTACAACTTAAATTCCATGTAAACACATTTTCGATTAAACGATTTCTTCTCTTTTGTATCTCAAACATTCATTTTAACCCTCAAGTCCAGTAAAACCGGTATAGTGTATAAAAAATCGCCTAAAAACTAAAGATATTATTTGTTTGAAATCTACGTGTCCGTGTGTTTGTATGAGCTTGAGTACGAACAGATAGACTGCTTTTAATGGCTTGAACGGTGGATTAAACGTCATTTATCACCGTTTTTATGTCTCGTTAAACTTTTATTTATTGATAAGATTTTTTATACTGATCGCTAATGATTAACAGAGCGAGATAAAAAAAGAAGTAAAAGAGCTGTCCATAAAACATGTACTTAACATATTTAATCACTTCACTCTGGCTTCTAACTATTATTATTAAATATTGGTGGTGTTAATCAAATAAATATGTGCTTGGACGGGAATAGAACCTACGATTTAAAGAACAAGATTTTAATTGTCATTGCTACTATTATAAATACGAGTGCTTGTATAATACGTGTGTCTGTATGTTGTGAAATTTAGTACACAAATAGACTTTGATGTGGGGTAACACATAGCTACTGTTGCTAAGCCTGTTGGCACTTAAAGACGTGCGAGGACCTTTTTTTTTAATGTTAGGAAATGCATTTACGCATACCACCTACATAGAAGTGGTTATGTGGGATTCACGGGCTAGAAAAGCCAGTACTACCCTCTAAAACCTCCCCGGTCTAAATGGGGTGTCGCAAGATCGCTTACGCACTCAATTACGATACCCCGAGTTCAGCCGAAGCAGACTACAACAACCATGGGGTTGCTCAAAGGTCCACTCTGCTATCAGAGAAGTACCAGGAGCAACCCGCATGATACACCGCCCACCGAAGATGGCCACCTCCCTGTGCGTTTCTTGGCTTCGCACCCGGCTGGATTGCCGGGCACTACTGAGCCCCCCCCCCCCCCCCCTCTCGTCAATGTCGTCGTCTCGTCTCGTCGATGTCGCTATTAGTCCTAAAGCTTGGTAATATACGTGAAATACAAATTTATCAAATCTTAATAAATACATTGAATATCTCAAAGTGTTTCATGTTTATATAAAATTCATTCATGGTAATATAAAACAGAATCCCATATATGAGATGAAACGTAAATATTACGGGATTGAAAAAATCTCGAGACTTCCTTCCGAGTTTGAAAATAAAGCCTTTTAAGATATTTATGTACTAACTATTACTGCGGCTATATTTCCGTATGATTTTTATTTGATTCTATATGAAAAGCTTAATTTAGTATCGCTTTCGATTTTTCCATAGCACCGCGATGTTTTTTAGAGGAACATAGGTAGGATACTTTTAGGTTCCGTGACGAACCTACAATTCCTGCTATGTAAAAATCTAAAAAAAAAATTCGAAAAAAAAAATGGATTATCATTATTATATTATTTTATAAACTGTGTGTTTATTTATATGTAATTTATTAGTAGTTTTAAACATTTTAAAACACTGTTTTAGTATTGCATAGCGATCGATGTGTTCTCCTGTAATTTGTAATACATAAAAAATTAATTAGATTTAAGTAAATTGTAAATGTAAACTATGTGTACTGTTGGAGATCCGTATAAATAAATAATATAAAATAAGATACTATAGGAAATGTCAATGTCATGTGCTTTTTAAATAAAACCGATACGAGTTTTAGCCTCCATATTTTCGACTGACTTCAAAAAGTTGCTCATTTTGTCTGGATTTTTTATGTGTATGTAAGTCGATATTTTTAACTATTGTAAATCATAATACTTTCTTAGATATACGCGAATATTTAACATTAAAAGATAGTTTTATTTAAATTGTAAATCAATTATCATACTCCTTTTCTTAGTGATAATAGAACGTTCATAAACTGCTGATATAGCAGCTCCCGTTAAAACCCAAGAAAATTTTAAATAGTTTTTACTTCGACTGTTTAAATATGTAACCTACCACTAACCATTCATTGCTTGACTTCTCTTGATTTACATCAGACGTGACACATCCGTTCGCAAAACTAAAATTTAGTCAAAATTGAATAATTTATTATTAAATTGAATACAGATAGATTTTTAAATTGAATACAGATAGATTTTTAAATTGAATACAGATATCGTCGAGAAAATTGTAGATCGGATGAATCTCTGAAAGATCCTCTCAATGAAAGTCTCGTCCAAATCGGTTCAGTCATTTCGGTCCGGACAAATAGACTTCAAATCAATCCGCACTTGGCCAGCGTGGTGGACTATGGCCTGATCCTCCTCGTATTGAAGGGAGGCCCACCCCCAGCAGTGGGACGTTAAAAAGGGCTGAATAGAATAGAGAATAGAATAATAATTAAAAGCGTTCGAACAATCATAATCACCCTTGGCTCGAATAAACAGATTTACTTCGAAATTTTTGGTATGAGAATTTGTTCTAAAATCACAAACAGACACTTTAATTTTCTTTATTATGTGCTTGAATTTTAGTACCTGAATTTTGATGTTAAAATTAATTACTCTATGCTAGCTTAGTTTTTAATAAAAAAGGTAAAAGTATTTAATAAAAAACTTTCAATAACGAAAATGCCTTTTATGGATATAGCTGACGTATATTTTATTTTTAAATTAATTTACAATTTTGCCATTTTGTATAGTTATCAGTTATTTGTGGTGAGATTGAATCCGTATTATTAATATTATAAATGTGAAAGTTTGGGAGTAGGTATGAATGTTTGTTACTCTTTCACGCCAGAACGGCCGAACGGATCTGGGTGAAATTTGGCACAGAGATAGATTATAGTCTGGAATAATACATAGGCTTACTTTTTATCCCGGAAAATGTACGGTTCCCGTGGGATAGGTCTGTTTTTGTATTCCTAGAGGTGAACCCGAGCAAAGCGAGGCTGAGCCGCTAGTATAACATAATTTTCATTAAAAATAGATTCATAGAATATTTAGGAAAATAATGTATAAAAGACATAGCTAGGAATAAAATCTAGTATAGAAATAATGGAAAAAGATTTACCATTTCAACGTGAAAAGTCAATATTTCATATTAAAGAAGCTATCATTTCGGTTTTATCGGGACCATTTATATCGTACATCGCTCCAACAATACGTTTTAATCCCGATTCCAAGAGAACTTTCTTGAACCTAAAGCACAAAGGATTCCATTTATTATAGCATTATTTTGGTCAAAGGCCTAGAAAATAGAATTGGTAGTAAGAAATTCCCTAGTAATTTTCATAATACGAACAACAAATAGAAATTGTTCTTTTTGTAACGTTATTTGTACGAATTTAATATAAAGTATAACATCTAGCTTTTTCTTCTACAAATACATACAAATGCTACCGATGTTGGCCGCATTTACAATCTGATACCTATTCGTATTGCTCTTGTCAGACATCATTATGACTGTCTTTCTGCTAAAATCTGCAACAAAATCTACTGTCTTACTGGGAATGCAAAAATAAAGTGACTAAGTTTTTGCAAAACCTCAATTATGAGGAGACTGAAACACTTGTTTATGATAACTAATGAACATAAGTTAATTGTTAATTGGATATTTATGAGATAATTTTATGGAGTGTTATTTATATGCCTTATACGTAAATGTAGCAGGTATATAGTATGCCCCCCCCCCCCCCCCCTTCCAACTTGCGTTCACCTAGTCGTGGTGGTGGGGTGGGGGGCGGGGGGTCTCAGTAGTACGCGGCCATCCAGCCGGGTGCGAAGCTAAGAAACGCACTGGGGGGGGCGGCCCAACTCGGTGGGTTGCCCCTAGTACTTTTCTGATAACAGAGTGGAGTGTGGAGCAATATATATAATGTTGTATTAAATGAAATGAATAATTTCATCATCCATCCATCATCATTTTACAGATTTTAATACAAAATTTTAAAGATTTCGCTAATTTCCAAATCTTGAGAGTGAACTTTTAGTTTGTTTTGGAAGTTGCTGTCAAAACTTTTAGATTCACTTCAAAATGACGACATACTCAAATTCGGCTATGTGTTAAATGATATCTTCGCATATGGTACGGTTTACCATTTTAATAGACAATAAATAAATAAATATAAATATGTTGGGCCATTAACACAGACCATCTAGTTCCATGGTAAGCTACAAGACTTGTGTTGTGGATACCAGATTGTTGATACACATATATAAATAATACACATATATAACTTTAAATACATACATATTATAAACACTCATGACTGGAGTACAAACATTGCCGTCACACAAACCAGCAAGTAGGGTCATTACAAACTGAGCCAAACGTGGCGTCAAATAATAATATAATGAATAGAGAAAATAGTCTCACCTTTAAAAAAAATCACCTCTAGGGGTCTAATAATAATTAACTAAATATAATAATTTTAAGAGTGTCTATTTAAAAGTCTAATAATTTTAAAGTGCATACGAATTGCGTGCAGATTTCTCAAGAAAATTATCGGTCTGGACAAGATGGAAAGAATAAAAAAACCAGAACCGAGGATGGAAATATGGAGCTAGGAAATACATGGATTTGAAAATCACAATAATTCCGACTTTAAACTGACATTTTATGTAGGCATACTTGTTGATTTATCAGGAGATTTTAATAAAATCAATCTGAAATCGGTATATATACGTAATATAATTCTGAGTCCAATCTGTACATTAAATACTTAAAGTCTTATTGTAATAGTCATTATTATCGATACAGAGGCCGAATTTATAATTTCTAGAATTTTGTCTGCCTGTATGTCTGGGAACGCATCATGAAAACCCACTGGACAGATTTTGATGAGTATAATGATAGCTGGTCATCAGGGTCACAGCATATAGGATACTTTTTGTTGCGGGAAAGTATCTCATCTCTGAGAAATCTATACTAACCGATAAAACATTCCTAGGGATGAACCCGAGCGGAGGTTGGGTGAGTCGCTAGTTTATAGTAATGCCTTTTTAGGTACTCCCACCAGCGGTTACATCAATATTTTAATCAATTTCACATTTCACCACGAACATGCTTCAACATATTTTCCTCTTATGATTTTTATTTTGTTAGATTTACATAAACAAGTTCCAATAGCATTTATATTTTTACTATGTAGTGTCAAATGGAATCACGTAGACTGTAAAGGGAAGGTAAAGATGAAACTTGCGCCCGCGGCAAATGTTTGTTGCATCAGTCGAGCCGCGAGTTCGCTCACGTTTTGCTTGCTGTTAAAGCTTCAGAGCTTCATAAATTCCATAAACTTTTAGATTTTTTTAATGGATTTAGAATTCTATTTGGGTATAGACGCTTACTAAACAAAGGCGTAATATAGTGTCTGTAATAAGTATATAATGCATATGAGACGTCTAAAACCTTAGTCTCTCCCGTGACCATGATTGCTGTAAAGCATTCGAAACGTCGGGAGCGAAAAATCAAAATAAATCCGCGAAATAACCCGAAAAGATAGTTTTCTTCGATATAAATAATATATTTTTTTTTATGATTTTTTATTTAAGAGTGTGTGTAGCAATGTCTACACGCGCAAGAAGTAAAACCATACTAACTGTAAGTTATTAGTACTTTTTATGAAATTCAATTTATTTTAAATAATTAGGATAAGAGAGATACTAAAAAAATATTTCTTTATCGATTTAAAAAGGAAAACAATATTTTATTATTCACATACAAGGTACAGATGGTGTTGAGATAAAATTTAATTTTCAATCAAATGTTGTGACTATGACTCAATGAATTATATTCTCCAATAAATTAAATAATAATACAGGGATGCAAATTATATATTAGTAATATATATATATATATATATATATATATATATATATATATATATATATATATATATATATATATATATATATATATATATATATTTGTAATGTATAAAAAAATATTTCAAGTGAAATTTTTTTTTACAACATTAATTTGATATGATTCCGTCGCTCACAAACCGACTTCCAAAAACGAGGAGGTTCTCAATTCGTCGGAATCTTTTTTTTATGTATGCTTACCGATTATTCGAAAGAAATATTTTTTTTGTGTTTCAAAGGGTATACTCTCCAGCTTACAATATTTCAAGATATGAACATCTAATAGGTAAATATATATTTTACGTATCGAAATGTATTAGATTTGCTTTGCATCGGCTGGCACCGACTTCGAAAATATCTGATTAGGTATCTATTCTAAATGAAAACCTCCGTTTAGTTATTTTTTACATTTTAGTGCCTGGAAGTTGGTTTTTTTAGTTTTTATTTAACAACCGTTTCCGTTACAAAAATCGTAACGCCAATACTTTTTTCCCCTCTCGTGGCGCGACTAAATAAGTTTCATTTCAAAAATACAATATAAATACAAAGGCATGAATGAATTTAAATAAAAAATACATTTTGGAAATAAAATAATCACTTCAGGCTATTGCATAAATAGCGTAAACATTCTTGATTTAGAAAACAACAATCAGGATATTCTTTTGACCCGTTTTTTAGGTTCCCATTAATTAATGCTTAAAAAGCGGACGATTTATTTATATCTTTAAAATTTCCATGCATAATGAAGTTGTACAAACCTTTTGCTATTGAAATAAATTATAAAAATAAAAAGATTAGAAAACAATTTATAAAGGAATATAGTAGGTATTTTACAGACGGAGACATACATACAAATGTGTTTATGTATATATAGCAAGAATCGCACCACGTATAGTATATACGTACGTATGGAATGTACAATTACATATTATTATGTATATGTCTTCGATTATGATGATTTGTGATGGGTTGAAAGTAAAACTTATCAACACACTTTTTTATCATTAACTAATAAGGCAATAGGTATATAACAAACGACTGAAGAAAGTATATATGTAAAGAAAGTATACACATATGTACCTATATACATACATGTTTAAAAAAAAATACAAACTGTTAAAAAGTGAAAAATCATAGTATGGTGCTTAGACAAAATGTCATTTTAAAAAAAATATTTGAATGATATGCTATGATATAATGATTAATTTTGCCATTATAATAAATAATTTAGATCTTCTATTTAAATTAATTGTAGAAAATTAATGGTGGATATATTGTCTAAGCCCTTATATTATCCACTTGAAAGGTAAAGTATTACTATTTTATTATATTCTCATAGTTTTTTTTATTCTTATTTTTACTAACACTATAACACTGACTCCCGTTGGGCGGCGTGTGCTTTGATTCACTAATGAGACAGGTTCGCAGTTCTTTTTCATTATATGGTCTGCCATTATTCAACTTCTTACAAGTAATTTAATGCGTAATCTAGTTAAACGAAACGTTTACTTTATTTTTTATCATTAATCATTGAAATATAATCATAATATAAAAGCTATGGTATGA
The DNA here is from genome assembly GCA_951806755.1 of Brenthis hecate. Lineage (NCBI taxonomy): Eukaryota > Metazoa > Arthropoda > Insecta > Lepidoptera > Nymphalidae > Brenthis > Brenthis hecate. The sequence goes on from OX638253.1 coordinate 20,911,334, forward strand.
TTTTATTAGACTATTGCGACTGGCTCTCGCTTCGATTAGGTAAGTTTTAATTTTTTTGAGCAAAACTCTAATTATTGAGATATTCTAAACTTCGAATAAAATGCTAAAATACCAAAAAAAAATTTTTTCGCTAACTGTACATTTTTTCCAAAATCTGTGAATGCAGTTCAGAATATTTCAATAAGTTATGGATGGCCTCCTAGGAACGTTTTCCTGTAACTATAGCAGTTAAGGTACCTGCCCTTACTGTCGCGTCTCAAAAATCCATCCTGTATAGTGGCATAGTTATGTACTAGTAATATTATATATGGTGTTCAGACCTTTTAAGTGTCCTATTTTTGGGTACAGGCCTTCCTACAATACGAGGGGGAATAGTCTACCACGCTGGCCAAGTGCGGGTCGTTGGACTTCTCATGTCGTTCGAAGACTTGCTAGGTTCTCTCAGACATGCAGGTTTCCTCACAATGTTTTCGTTCACCGTAAGATAAGTGGTAATGATGTTGGAAATGATTCGTACATGAACATACATATTAGAGATGCGAGTTTCTCAAGCAAGCACTTTACCACTGGACTCTCACTGCTTTTATGTATATTATGTAACCATTTCAAATTTACATATACATTATTAATACACTAATCTACTGGTACGATAAGCTCTAATAATTTTATTGAAGAATTATGGGAAATTGAAATTCGATCAATCTATTACATAATTTACACTGCAATCTGATTCTGAATGCAAAATGAGATGATCAACTCGGCTTTATCTCGACTGATTAGTTATTAGAGAATGTATGTTTAATTACTATGTTAATTGAACTTTGGTTAGTCGGACATGGCTTCTAAAAGTTCCACATTTATTATTAAAAAAAGGTAGCCCCTTATTTTTTATTTGTGTAGGTTTTGTAAGAATATAACCGCTGCAGCTAAGCATTAAATCAATTTGGTTTTGTGGATGTGTATTTTTTTGGTCACGAGTTGAATTTTTAGATGTTAAATATTTGTATTGTCATGTCGGTATTTCCATTATAGTTAAATCAAAAAAAATCATAGTAAGGACCAGTGCTGTGTAGTATATGCTGTTGATTTTCATCATCCGTATTATTTATGATATTATAAATGTGAAAGTGAGTATGTATGGATGCCTGTTACTTTTTCACTTCAGAACGGCTGAACGGATCTAAATGTAATTTGGCACAGAGATAGATTATAGTCTGGAATAACACATAGGGTACTTTTCATCCCGAAAAAACGTACAGTTCCCGTGGGATAGGTTTGTTTTTGTTTTCCTATAGGTGAACCCGAACGAAGTGAGGGTGAACCGCTAGTATTATTATATTCATATCAGATGAGCACGTTTTAATGAGACAATTTTGTGATAATATCAGTAATGTATATACTTTTTGACATATTATTATTTATTGATAACTATACTAATAAGTTCGTAATTTTATGATTATAGAATAATGGAATAAAGAGTAAGGTTGAGAAGGTTTGGTATAGTATTGTTTTAATTAACCTAACTAAACTTTCAGCTGTTTGAGGATCATAGCTGCTGAGGTTTTGGATATTGGTTCAGTTGTTTCGAAGTTATTTTCGACTCCCCGGTATCTATAACATCGAATATGAATCGGTAATTAAATTTTCTATGTATTATCCGATGGAATCTCAGTATTCGAGTAACACTATAAAAACATATTTGGACTAAAAAAGACGTTTAAAATACCAAGAATAGCATTTGTGTGGTCAATTTACATATTAGGTTCAAGCAAAATCATCATATTATAATTTAGTACAATTTTCTATTTTTAGGATTTTCTTTTTAATGTGTGGTATTTTTTTTAATCTAATAAATCCATGTAAATTGGAATAGACTTTAACATTCCCTGAACACCATACGCCGAAATTCCCAGTAGTTCGTATAAATCTTGTTGGTGAGAACTGGGGTTATGCTATTTTAAATTGAATTGTTGTTTTAGCTCCGACGACTTGGAATGGTCGATTTTACAGCAGTTCTGAACAATTAATATCAAACTTTGGAGCCTGCAAGCAAGAATTGAAAATTTGCGAAGCTGCAAGATGCCACTGACGTGATTGTTTACAAATATTACAGACTTCCTTATATTGTTTTGATGATGAAAATGATATGAAAACTAAAATTATGAATAAATGAATCTTGTCTTTCTGCCAACTGCCTCTTTTGTTACCGAATAACATGACCATATCCTTCGATTCTCTCCACACTTCTAGGAAAGTTTAAATGACTTTTGAAAAAAAAACAAAATTATTGGGCCTTATTTCAATGAATTTCAACGTTTTTAATAAATCTTACATAACTTCAGGCATACAGAGAGGGCAATTCAATCAGAAATTCGGCTCCGACGACTTGGAAAAGTCAATTTCAAAGAAGTTCCCGACCATGTTCAGGTCTACAACGAATATTAGTGTAAGCTCTTAATGAAATTGCCAATCTATCTGGAAAAAGTACTTTAGAAACTCCTAGAAATCACATTGGTTTCTAAGCAAATTATACACAATTGTAAACGTCTTAAAAAATATAGCCATCCGAGTTTAAAAAAGATTTTATTTTACTATATGTTGTGATGATTAATGTTAGTTTGTCAGTTTGTGGTATGTATGTTGATATGTTTATGTAAATATTTCTCAAGAACTAATAATATCGAATCTCAATTCTCTTGGCGGCAAAAGGCACCATTTTTTAGAACATGTATGGTACAAACCCTAAAAGATTAGGCATATTATCTCCTTTAATTGTTTCTAAAGAATTTTAATTTGGTTTCTTATCTAATTCCATAAAGGTCGAACCTAATGGAAGAGTTATTTATTATTTTTAAAATAATTTTAAGATTGCTGTAATTATTAGTTAAAAATTATCCATTTAAAATATTAGAAACAACAACCGTCGTGTTTCTTATTGCAAAAGTAAATGAAATAAATTATACGTGAAAAAAGTTTTATTACGAGCAAAGCCGCATACAAAAAGTTTCAAATTATATTGAAATCCTTAAGTACTTATAATTCAATTAACGAATTTCACAATTTCCATTACGCTATGGGGATAGCATCTTCTGCTCAGAGTAGGGTGACAACAATGTTTGTTATATAAGAGTGGTGTAAAGAGTTAGATACGATTTAATTTACGTATGTAATTTTCATTTATTTTATTACCTAACTTGTAATGTGGATTATTGTATAGATTTTATAATGTTTTGCTTTCAAATTAATGCAATTCAGAAAGTGATTGAATCGCAACCTTTTGTATGGGTCGGTGGCATCATATTTTTTCTTTCGCTAGCAATGACACTTGGATCATAATTAAAAAACTATGTAAAAATCTATTACAGAAGAAACGAACTCGCTAAACCATAACGATCTAATATTTATTCTACTCAACCAGCTAATATAAAGTGACTCAGCTCTATCATCATATACAAATGTTACTGCTATATTTGGTTAGGGGATCCGGGTAACTAGTAAATTCATTTTTATGTTGTCTATGACTTTGTACTTGGATATTCAAATTCAAACTTCGAAATCGAAATATACCATTTTTTGGATTTACTTCCTTTCAATAACAATATAACATATTATATGATAACATGTTTCAGGAAGGAAAATAAGCCCCAAAAGATGTATTTCGATTTGAAAAATACCTAGGTACACACTAAAAAATAAATCCATCCAATCATTTGTTACCCAGATCCCAGAACTAAACCAAATCACGACCGTGTACACTCTCGTTTGTTTAGTTATATTATTAAGTCGAGGCAAGTTTTAGTATAGTTAATATAAATAATTAATTTTATATGGAAGAGCTAATCATTAGTAATTTAAATCGTAGTCCTATAAATTTTATGCTCAAGCATAGACACCCTAGCCCTAACCCTTTGAAGTGGGTTGAGCAATAACAAATATATTTTATTGTTTTGATTGTTCCTTGATAGAGAAATATTCAGAATTGCGTTTGAATTTGCGGAAGTATTAGATTATATGGATAAGTATTTGTCTCGCATTTACTTGTGTAGGATATCTCAAGAAAAAAACAGCATCTTGTTTCAAAATTTATATATTTTAACTAGATTTAGTTACAATTTATTGGAAAACACTTATTCTCAAGAATTTCTTATTTATTTGCTCCAGTTAAAAATCACGGAAAGTATGCACCCATGTCAACACCCCGCCGACCAACCCCCTTATTTCTTTATTTATTCTGGCCATTTTTAATTATATTTTTATTATTTTTTTCGGCCTAATCATTCTCGTCATTTTAACTGACTTATTTATAAAGGTATCTTAATTTGTGCATTCGCATCGCCAGTGTGGCCAGTACATATATTAATAACTGTTTTATTATACATACATTAACATAGCAAAACCTTACACTTACACTAAAACAATAAATCCACTTTTACAACAAAAAAGATTTCCTTAACCTTTATAATATTTGCAGAGTAAAATAAATAACTAATATTTTTTTATTTATATACATAACCATTTGTACCAACATGATAACCATGCTTATTTCCGTACATATTACATTATTTATTCATATTTATTCAACATTTTATACATTTCTTTAAAACAACGAACTTGAGAAATTGTCCAGCATATGTTATGAACGGTTCAATCGGAAGATACATGGTTATTGGATGGAAAAACAAAATAAAATACAAAATTCTATTCGCCGAGAGACAACTGCAGCAGTTTTGAGCGAGCACTATCGAACGTGGGAAATATATGTATTTTATCCAAAGAGAAGCTTCGTTAGACATCGAAGTGCTAGATGTTCTAGTATACGTGGTCTTTGTAATACGGAAATGTCTAGGAGCATACTCTCTGGTGTCCCTTCCTGGGTTTGGTGCCAGGTTGAGCCAATTATAGTTACATCCATGTACCTTAACCAAAAGTAGAAATTTTCAATTGCCATTAATTTAGTGGATAGATTATACGGTTGCATCTACGAAGGTTCTGAGTTCGAGTCCCGAATCAGGTTAAATATAGTTGTTGTGAGTTTCAGTCAAAATTTCTCAAACCGTAATTGGTAAGGAAGGCTATGTGAAGTTATTAATGACACTGAAAAACAGAAACAATTATTTATCAAACATCAAATTATAACCATTACGTCAATACTTACAAGCTTGTTATATAGCAATAATATATTAAAATCAAATCTTAAAAATTAGTTCATGATAGCCAAAGATGTTGCGTTACATATTATATACAAAAACTTACATATTAATTGAAAATATGTACAATATCATAAGAAAAAATCTTGACAAACTCAACAAAACAGAATATATTAAAACGGAAAAAAGTATGGGACACGAAAAACTATGAATTTCAATTTCTGCCCAGTATTCTTGCGAATACAATTTCACATTTGCTAGTGTTGTTTGTACTCGTATCTCTTAGATGGCAGGAGCTTTACACGGAGATGTGTAATACTATCTAAGCGGAAACGTATGACCACTAAAATTTTATTTCCGTTGTTACCTAGACGTAATGACAAAGTTACGTTAAAATAAAGAATAGATATACCAAGAGAAACCTATTGCAAGACATCATATAAAAGTTACGTTGGAAAACACTAATTATTACCAATATCAACAATCTACGTGAAGCTTTCTTTCTATAAATAGAAAGTTTAATAAATTCTATACAAATTATTTCAAAAACTTTTATTTCGTAACGGCTCGACCCCGGAAGGCCTTTGTTTTAATAATATTATAAGCAGATGTCGTCAATAAGAGTCTATGTGTTACTCTAGGTTATATCCCGTCTATCTAGGGGTGTTAAAGTGTTGCGCAAGCGATCCTGCAACAACCTTTTAGTAGGTGTATTGGCTTCTCTAGCCGGTAAGTCCCACTTTTATATATAGGTAGTATGCGTAAAGTTTAAGGCAGTGGTAGCCCAGTGGTAATGCGCTCGCTTAGGAAACCGAGTGAAGCGAGTTCAAATCCCGGGTCTCGCACCTCTGATATTTTCATGTGCGAATCTTTTCTAACATGATTACCACTTGCCTTACGATGAAGGAAAACATCGTAAGGAAACCTGCATGTCTCAGAGAACCTAACAAGTTTTCGAAAGACATGTGAAATCCGCCGCACTTGGCCAGCGTGGTGGACTATGGCCTGATCCCCCTCGTATTGAAGGATGGACTGTGCCCAGCAGTGGGACATTAAAAAAAAGGGCTGAATAGAATAAAATAGAATAGAGTATGCGTAAATGTATTTCATAACATTAAAAAAACCGTTTAAGCGATATTACATTTATATATTTTACATTTTTCAATAATCGTTTAGGACTGTTCAACATTGAGCGTTTGCTTAGAAACTCCTATTTATATCGACTTTAGTGTTGCTTATACGAGTGTATCTAGTGGTGATTTTGCGCCATCACTTCTATGGCAACCATAGCAAAAAACTTTTATACATATCATAATATGTCCCTTATAACCAAACACGTGCAGAGTCTAATGAGAGCTTAAGCGAGGTAAACACAGCTTACAAGTTTTGACTTAGCAAGGATTTGAGAATAAACAACGCCGAGGTCAATATGTGAGCGAAAGTTGTAATAACTTGTAACAAACTATAGACGTAAATACTTCATTTCGTATGAATTATATCGAAAATCCATTAACTGAGAACCGTTACGAGCTTAAAAGTTTACTAAGTTTCATCATGTACCTCGATTTCTATATGAACCACACGATTCAAAATTTACTTCCAGTATTATGTCATCTGTGATTTTAGTATATCTATTATATAGTATATTTAGTATTAATATATTTTTAATTAAATGTAATATTATTTAAATCCTTGAATAAATTTAATGTACGTCTATAATAATTTGAGTTTAATAATTTATTTATTTTGGAACAGAAATTAAACTTAACAATTTAATTTAGTCGGTCACTTTTTAAATCCCTCATAGCTCGAATGATGTGCCTTAAATAGACGTACTATATACAAAAAATATAAAAAATAGGTTTTTTGGGTTGCAATAATTTCTGGTCAAAATGACTTCAAGATCACTTCATCAGCAGCAGCAAATGATATCGCATTTAAAAAGTATACTCCTGAATTGCAACACTTTTTTTAAAGTTGGTTAAAAAATAATATACAATTGGCCAAATGGGCTTGGCCAAATTACGAATTTATTAGAGGTAGGTTTAAATTTTTTGAGCGGTACCATTTTTTTTTTCTTAAATAAAAGTAGCCTATGTTACTTTTTAGAACATCTAATTATTATCTGCCAGTGAAAGTACCGTCAAAATCAGTCCAGCCGTTCCGGAGATTAGCCGGAACAAACAGACATACATACAGATAGACAGACAAAAATTTACAAATTGTGTTGTTCTTATAAGTAGGTACCGTCACAGATCATCCGTATATAATTTAATATGCGTTTCATAAAAAGATATTATTGTGACATTACAACAACGAATAAATATTACAAACAGTTCAAATACTTAAAACTTCAATTTTATTTATTTGTATAGATGTAGATTGTCTATGCTCTCAATATATTTCTGCGGCAACAAAGCTATACCAAATTGCCACTGTGGTTACAAAAACAGGAACAAAATACACACTCAGTTGTTATTTCACTATTTTCCTTGCTCCCAAAACACAAGTCTCTGTAATCCGTCTAGAAACTAAGAATCGCATCTGTCAGTCTAAGCGTGTGTAGTCTCTGTTCAGGCTTTAGATGTAGGTCGGATAATGTGAGAGAACTACTTGATAAAATGTTAAAAAAATATGTAGTTGAATGTAGTTTTAGAGAATCGTCTGTTCTTGCTCTAGATTAAGTAAGACATGTTAGGATTACTTAGGAACAGGTCATATAGCATTTTCTTTTGGTTTTCTTTTTTTAATTTTGCGAGTAAAAAATTGTAAATTGATTTATTTATTCATATAACATAGTCAATAAAGTTTAAATTTAAATTTTAAATTATTTAGGAGTATATTATTAATATAGTATATTTTAGAGTAGTTCAATACAAAAGTGTTTTATGGTTATAATAAAATAAATATTAAATATTTTACGTTAGGTTATGTCAAATTAATTTAATTAAATTATATTGGGAAGTTGTTTATATTAAATAAGTTATTGAAAACAACCTTGATTGTTTGTTTGGTAGAGGGTCGTTAATTATTAGATTTTTTTATTCGTTTCAGAGAGAGAGAGAGAGAAAGAGAGAAAGAGAGAGGAGAGACAGAGAGAAGAAAGAGAGAGAAATAGAACAAAAAATTGTAAATATTTTTAATGTTAAAAAGCAGTATATTTAATACTAAGAAACTTAAAACGTTTTTTCAGAATAATAAACTATTACAAGAAGGAATGAGAAGGGTTTTTATAAAAATGATCAATGAAATTGGCGACGAATGTACTGGAAAGGACAGAGCTTAACACGTAGAGAGAATGCAAATGCGAGCATACCTCCTGTACCGCTTTGCTATTCCGTGTGGGTCGAGTGTGTAGAGTTTAACTGAAATATTATTTAATTTCAATAATACGAGTAAAATCTTTTTTTATACTAGTTATATCAGTGTTTTTGTTTGAATCCACAAAAAAGATTTGACATTAAATGCGAACATATGTACGTTAAAAGAAAACGTATATTTTGTAATGGCGAGTTTGTACGGTCAAGTACAGTGATCGTGTGTTCGAGTCCTGGATCGGGTCACTTATAATAAGTGGGTTTTTCTATCAAAAAATGTCATCATTAGTCCGGAGTCGGACATTTGTAGGTGCCACCTCCGTATTTTGTAGAGCTCGCCAAGCCAATCGGTCAGCGCTCATCAAACCATTGTACTTTGAAAGTGAAAGAAAAATAGAATGCACTTGATGTGTTTGTATATTTATACACTACTAGCATTGTCCGCGGCTCCACCCGCTTTCAGATAATCAAAAATCAAATTCTTAGGCTTTACAAATTAGTATACTCTCTCTCACATTACAGTTTTTGTATTTTTTCTCAGAAATGATATATTTTCCCGCGATACAAAGTATTCTATATGTTGACCCGGATCACCAGCTACCACCATACCAAATTTCATCAAAATCCCTCCAGTAGTTTTTCTGTGATGCGGTAACAGACAGACAGACAGACAAAAATCCTAAAAACTATAGATTCGGCCTCTGTATCGATAATAATGTTTATTTCAATAAGATTTTCCAAAAAAATATTTAATGTACAGATTCGGCTTAGCTACAATTTTATTATATGTATAGATAACGTGTCCTAGGCAGATGGCTAGCTTTACCGAGTTTAGCGAAATCGGTCAAAAGGACGTACCGTCTGCCCGTTGCTGCGTGCAAACAAACAAACACATTTATTTTGCCTTTATTAAACGAATAAAGATAATAGCAATATATCCCAATTTTTCGCTACCGCTTATAACTTGCACGTATAAAGTAGTTTCCAAAGCAGTGGCTCTTAGGAACCAATCAGGGGGCGTATTATTAAATTCCTCTCCACTGATAAGCCGTGCATCGTTTAGCCCTCGTGTGTCGTTTGCATGACAAAGTTATTATGTACAATAATGAGACGTGATTGTAATAAGCTTTGAGACTTGGCCTGACAACTATGATTACGTGTAATAAGCTTTATCAAAATGTCAGGCTTTGCAAGAGCTTTAAGGTGTTGTAAGTTGCTCATTTACCGAAGAAAGGTTTTACTACGGTTTCCAGTTTCCTTATTTTTCCCTTACAATATAATAATGTTTATATAACTTTATTTTATCTTTTAAATATGTATAGATTAAATATAATAAAATTCTGACTGAATCGAATCTGCACATTGAATATTTTTTGGAAAATCTTATTGAAATAGACATTATTATCGATACGGAGTTTTTAGAATTTGTGTCTGTTTTTCAGTTTGTATGTCTTGGAACGCATCACGAGAAAACCACTAAACAGGTTTTGATGAAATTGATATGATGGAGCTGGTTATCCGGGTTAATGTATAGGAAATTTATTACTTTGAGAAATCTATACTAAACCTTAAAACGTAACCAGAGGATGAGTCGCTAGTATTTTATATATAGCAATAGAATATACTCATATGTTTTGCTAAAATAATGATTAGAACGGTTCTCGAAATAGGTTTTAGGATTCCGTATCAAAAAGGCCAAAGTGAAACTGTGTGATAATTTTGTTGTCTCCGTCTGTCTGTCCGTATGTCTGTGGTATTGTAATGCGAACAATTTTATAGTCAAACTAGTGACTCACCCTCGCTTCGCTCGGGTTCGTCCCTAGGCTATGTATAAAATTTCCCGATTTTAATCGGATATTATTTAATTTTTCATTAGTTTCAATTTTTTTTTGTGGGACCCTATTTTAAAAAAAAATAAAAGTAGCCTAAGCTTAGGTTACTCCTTATAACATCCGCTATCTGCCAGTGAAAGCCCCGTCAAAATCTGTTTAGTCATTTCAGACATTAGCCGGAACCAACAGACAGACAAACAGACAGACAAAAATTGTAAAAAATGTTGTTTTGATATAGGTATGTATCATGTATACATCCATATGCATTTATAAAAAAGCTGTTATTTTGACATTTCAAACAGACACTTAAATTTGATTTATCTGTATTCTTCCTTCCTTCTTGTAACTTTAAATAAAACCAATGAAGTGGCATCACAGTGGAAGTATTTTTTAAATTAACTGTGATTTTGATAATATCTCTTAAAAATACCACAACACAAAATTATTTATGCTTTCGATAAAAATAATATCGTAGACGGGTAAATATTTAAATTTAATTACGATAATTAAAAAATAACATACATTTTGTTTGATGCTACGCAACACTCAGTGATCGCCTTTGTGTGAGTTTCCATAGCTTCGCAAAATATGTATCTAATAGGTGTATTTAAACGAGCAATTCTTGTATATTTATATATTTATATCGGTGATTTCGGAAACGGCTCTAAAGATTTCACTGAAATTTGGTATATGGGGGATTTCGAGGATGAAAAATCGATCTAGTTAGTCTTATGTCTGGGAAAATGCGTGTTTTCGAGTTTTCATGCGTTTTTCTTTTCACGCAAAATATGCTCGCTAATTTCGCACGCTCAGGCATAAGCATCGCGGTCAAGCGGCCAAGGCGTAAGATTGACAATCACAGGTGTCCGGGTTTGTCCCGGGTGAATCCCGGTCGGATACAAAGTTTTTTTAGTTTTTTTTTGTATTTATTCAAGTTTTTGGTCCAAGCGAAGCTCGGTCGCCCAGGTACTAAATATTAAATATGACCAATGAAAATTTTATACACTATACGATATTCGCCAAAATATATTAAACAAATATGTTGTTGCCTATTTTACAATTGTTGTATTTATCATTCAATTACATGTTGAACAAGGATTTATTACTTAAGGCTTCTATTACTCGACTGCTAAAGTTGCTAAAGAAAATAATTACCAAAAGAAAATTAAGTTAAAAAGCTAATTCACGCTATAAATTTTGCTTTGGAACAAGGTAAAATACATAAATTTTGTCTAATAATATGAATTTATACTACTAAGAAATATAAATTGAATGTAATTATATTTATAGCTACGTTCTACAATAATATTAACTATATATAGATAATAATATTCTGTATCATATCTATACATACTTATATTAAAGCTAAAGAATTTGTTTGTAGGGTTCCGTACCGGAATGGCACCACCATTGGAATCCTATTGGTAAGCCTCTGTTGTCCGTTCGTCTGTCGGTCAAAGAGCTGTGTCTAATGAACCGTTGGACTTTTGGACGTCTCAAAGGAATTATATACATGTTACACACAGTATCTACCCACAATTTTACAAAATTTTCAGATATTCTAATACAAATATTGTAAGGTACTTTGGTGCCATTTTTGCATTTTTGAACTTTTGAGACGTGCAAAACCTTAGTCTCTCCCATGACCGTGATTACTGTAAAGCATTCGAAACGTCGGGAACAAAATCAAAAAAAATCTGCGAAAAAAGCCGAAAAGGTAGTTTTATTTAAAACGTTAATAGGAAACTAAAAAATGATTGATAATAACTTTAACTTATGCCACGTACGTAGATACATATTTTACATATTACATTCAGAGATCGTCCAAGGCATGGGAGTGGAAAATAGAGTTCTTAAATTGTCAATTGCCAATTTTGTTTAATTCGGTTTATTTAACGGGAATATTATTTTGTTACTATTAGTAGAAATCCATTAATTTTATTTAGAGGAGCCAGAACGAAGGGGGTTTTTATATTTTACATGTACATGATATTTATTTATGTGAGAAATATGAACGAATTAACACGCAGACACTGAATTCTTGCGATAATCGAACCCATGAAATACCCAAGATATCACATGGCTAGGACGTACGAGTATATTTTCTAAAGATTAACTTTGAAAAAATATATAAAATACGCTTAAATTAGACGATAATTAAAAAACCTCACAAAGCTAAATGAGGGACCCACTCGGGTCGAGAGCCTTTAGTCAAACTCAATTTACTTTAACCCAATTCCAAACATTTTTTCTAACAACATTAGTCTTACAAACGTTCGAGTTGTTCTCTCTAGGTTCAAAATGTCATGATGAGAGAACGCACATGAATCTAAGGAATTTGGAAATGACATCTGCTGTATGTCCGATAAATAATATTGTATAATTAACTTTTTTTTCTAAGTTGGGACACATTACACACAGCACCATCTATGTAGTTCAATGGTAAACTACGAGGCTTGTGTTATGGATACCAGATAGTTAATACACTACATATATAACTTTAAATATAAACATATTATAAATATAAACAGCCATGACTGGAGTACAAACATTCGTGCTCAGCATACAAATGAATGTCCTCAGCGAGACTGGAACCCGCGATCGCTGGCACAGCAAGTGGGTCACTACAAACTGAGCCAAACTTTAAATTTAATGTATATTATTATTTTTTATTGCTTCATTTATTTATTTATAATTTTATATCACCTTATAAAATAATTATTTTAGAGGAAGTACTAAAATCTCATCGGACTTGACGTTTAATATTTCACATTCTTTCCCTTAGAGCGAAAACTAAAAGAACCCTATATATATATATATATATATATATAATATATAATATATATATATAAACTTTTAGTAAGTCTTATACCTGATTAAAGAATTAAATCATCTAAATTTTGGATCAGTTTGAAACATGATAAGTATATGAAGTCATAATGACAATACTATAATTTAATACTATCAAGCCATAATAGAATAATGAAATCTTTCTATGGCTAATGATCAACTTATTTTAACTTATTCGAATCGCTTTGAGAAAAAGCATAGTTTTTTAATATTTAAACCATAAATATATATTTTAAATTAGTATGTTATATATATGTAACTTTGAATTTATGTTTAGTTTCAGCTATCTTTCTCTATTTGTCGCTTTTAAGAGATCGCTTATTAGTGATAAAGTCGCCTTTGCACATTTATTTGAGTTTTTGTATGTATTTTCTACTTTGCAATAAAGTGCTTAAACAAATAATTTATTTATGAGCATATCTGTAAAGATCACTCCTGTAAGGTTTTGTACTAGCTATCTATTGCGGTACAAAATATATAGTTTAAATATGGGATAAATTGATGGACGGACAGCATAGGCTTTTGGAGCTTTCGATTTTTTTTTAAGAAAATTTTGGGTAAGAACGAAAATAGGTTTTTCTTGTACTGTATTTGGTTAAAATTTCAGACACTGTTTTATATATTTTTAACCCACTTCAAAGAAAAGGAGATGCTCGAGTCGGACGTATATTTTCTTTCTATTATACAATGTTATTGTAAGTCGTTTTCATTTTCAATGAATCAGTTATGACTTACCATGTAAATTTTAAGAAAATCATGTTAAAACAAAAAAAAAAGAAATTAGAGTTAATAATAGTTTTCAAAGTGCTTTTGGATTCTATGTATGTTTTTAGATATCTTAAGTGTAGACTAGGATTAAAGTTTTTGAATTAAAGAATAGTAATATTTTTTCCTAATGTATTCAAAATAAACATTATTTTAGAATCTGCCTTCACCTCGTCTCCAAGCTTGATTGCAGCGAAAGAACATTTTTTGTTAAGCTTTATAATTGAGCTGTATCGATGTGGTTACATTGTCGGTGCCTAAAATAATAGAACCTACTAAGGTCACAGATAAGTAAAGTAAAGAAATTTAATGATTATTATGACTTTCAGACTTTTAAGACACACTCAAAGTCGTAAAAAATTCAACAATGATTGATCAATTTTATATCATACACTTAATTTGAGGAATATTTAATAAAAATATACATTAAATTTTATATGTTAAATATTTTGTATACTAGTGACTTACCATCGCATCGCTCGGGTGCGTATCTAACGTTTTTGAGTGGAACCCTTATTTTTCAAAATCAATCCACCCATTCCGGAGATTAGCCGGAAGAAACAGACAGACAGATATTTAAAAAATAACTTTTCTTATAGGTAATTACCGTATATAATTTCATACGTATTTAGTAAAAACCTGTTATTTTGATATTACAAACAGACACTTTAATTTTATTTATCTGTATAGATTAAATAGTTTTTTTTTATTATTTCACCATTGTTATTATAAACATAGACACATCTAGTACACCGTGTACTCCGTAGAGGCGTGTCCGGCAGTCTCCTAACAGTGTCTGCTTTAAGATAAATGGCTTCAAATGCCCCTTTCTTCGGCTTACGGTGACCATAAAGCTTGAATACGGTTTATTTAGTATTTTATCATTTCGTACCTTATTTGGGTCACACATATGGTACGTGAAGGGCACACTGCCTCTATTATCATAAACTTGTTTTGCTTTACAAATCTGTTTTTGATTTGTTTTTCATTTGCCTCATTTATTTTAAGCAAAACGATCTTTTTAAACCTTCTCTTGGTTTAAATTGGATACAAAATATTAAAATAAAAGCCCGAGAATTTCCGAAAAGATAGTTGTATTTATAGTTCGAAATAGTCACATACATCTACGAAAACATTATTTATTCATTAAAATAAAAAAATAAAACTTTAAAAAGGAATGGAAATGATAGAAATAAATGGAGAAATAACTCTTTATAGTACAGCCACTATACTCATGTATTGAAGATTTGTAAAACATAAATGCACAGACAGACATCAAATATCATTATAAATATTTATGATTAATTATGTAGATAGTACCTGGGCGACCAAACTTCACTCGGTGATTGGTTTGAAAAAGACACCTATATATATATATATATATATATATATATATATATATATATATATATATATATATATATATATATATATATATATATGTTGATAAATTTAAAAAGCTAAACCTTATCTAAATACCAAGTTTCATCCAAATCGTTAGAGCCCTTTCTGATATATAAAAAATATATTTACGTATAGTATACATACAAGAATTGCTCATTTAATATTATAGGATTTATCTGCATGGTGTTTCTCTGCCGCGTAGACACACGTAGGCGCCGTAGAGGTGGCGACGGCGTAGGCCGGCGATTATCGGCCATTCAAAAGTATTCAAAAACTCCTCTTCATTGTATACTTTTCATTTTCGAAGAGACATAATATGTATGAGAAACATATTTAAAAAAAATTAAAGTATTGCAAAAACCATAATAATAGCGACATATAGTACAGTTATAAAAATAAATTAATATGCATATAAATAGGCAAAGACAAAAATTTCAGTACCTATCTCCTCTGTTTGTCAACCGATTTTCTTTCTTATTTTTGTTTGGTAGCAAATGCCGACCTTTAGCGTTATCAGTAAAAAAATTATATGTATGTATGTAATTTATATGTTTTACTCTCAACCATGATTATGATCAAATTAACGAATATGACGACACGTTTGGCTCAGTTTATAGTGACCCTACTTGCTGTGCCAGCGGTCACGGGTTCGAGTTCCGCTCGTGTCGTCGGGGGCATTCATTTGTATGATGAGCACGAATGTTTTTATTCCAGTCATGGGTGTTTATATTTATAATATGTATGTATTTAAAGCTATATACGTGTAGTGTGTCAACTATCTTTTTTTTGACGTTGGGAAATGTATTTACGCACGAGGTGTGGGACACACCGTCAAAGCCAGTACTACCTACTAAAACCCTACAAAACCTTCCCCCGTCTTAATGGGGCGTCGCAGGATCGCTTACGCATTCAACTACGACGCCCCGACGGCAGGTCTGCCGAAGTAGATCACAACAACCATGGGGCTGCTCCGAGGTTCACTCTGCTATTAGAGAAGTACCAGGAGCAACCCGCATGGTACACCACCCACTGAAGTGGGCTACCTCCCTGTGCTTTTCTTGGCCTCGCGCCCGGCTGGATTGCCGGGCACTACTGAGCCCCCCACCACGACAAGGTGAACGCACGTTGGGGGGGAGTGTGTCAACTATCTGGTATCCATAACACAAGCCTCGTAGCTTACCGTGGAACTAGATGGCGCTGTGCGTTAATATCCCAACATATTTATTTATTATTTATTTAATTTCGAATGGGCAATTTCTAGTATTAATAAAATATTCAACTTATTCCATTCATGTTTTGTTTTTTTAAGATTGCGCATACAGACAGTACGTAATGACAGATTCTGAACGATGGTTACAAAGTGACGGCTCATCTCAGATACATACTTTGTTCACTGAAACAACGAAAAAAATTAATATAGTACAAAAGATCAAAGGAGTTGCGACAAAATTAAAAAATGTCTGTCTTTTGTCAGTCTGACAAAATCGGAGCTTGTAAAATCGGATAATTGAATTGTTTTTGTTCTTAACATTTCTTAGAAAGTAAGTTTGGTGTATCATTTATTGTTAAGTAGTACTGACAGTTTAGTAGCCCAGTGATAAAGCTCTACTTGGAAAACCAAGTGAAGCGGGTTCAGACTCCGGGACTTGCATTATTTTTAAGTACGAATTACATAATTACTACGAGTACTTGCTTTACGGTAATCGTGAGAAAACCTGCATGTTTGAGAGAACCTAACTAGTTTTCGAAAGACATATGAAGTCAACCTGCAGTTGGCTGCGTCTAATGCATTAAGTAGACGATTATTATTTACATCAACAATCATACATATATACATATAATAAAATTGTCACTGAGTCGAATCTGTACATTAAATATTTTTTGGAAAATCTTATTGAAATAGACATTATTATCGATACAGAGTCCGAATCTATAGTTTTTAGAGTTTTTGTTTGTCTGTCTGTCTGGGAACGTATCACGAGAAAACCATTGGGCAGATTTGATGAAATTTGGTATGACGATAGCTGGTTATCCGGGTCAACATATAGGATACTTTTTACTGCGGAAAAATATCTCATCTTTGAGAAACCTATGTTAAAGCCAAAACGTAACTGGGGACAAAACCGAGCGGAGCAAGGGTGAGTCGCTAGTTGTTACATAAATATTGACAATTGCAAATGCGGCTAGAATTCTTGCCACTATTCCACGCGAACATGACTTGTACAGTAATAACTAAGTTTACCTTTTTTTTGGTATATATAATTAAGTATATGTATTTGTAATTTTCTTTATTGTAAATAAATGTATATAAGAAAAAAAACCAACCGAATACCTAACAATAATAAAAGCAAGTAGGTTAAACTTATCCAGCGCGGTGTCGCGGCGCGCATCGGTTATAATAGACGTTCTGGAATAATTACTATAAAGCTTTAGCTTAAGGGAAGCTTTAAAGTACACTTTACGGTGAAATATTTTAAAAGGATTGAAGAGATATGTGCATTAAATTTTGGTTGTACCTACGTTATTATATTGTTGTTTGTATTGTTCTGTTTATCGTTATTGCTAAGTGATTTTTATTACTAAACTAGCATTGCCCGCGGCTCCGCCCACGTTCAGATGGCCAAAAACCAAATTCTTAGGTTTTACATATTAGTATACTCTTACTTTGCAGTTTTTGTATTTTTTCTCAGAAACAAGATATTTTCGCTCGGTAAAAAGTAAAAGTAGGTCCTATATGTTGACCCGGATAACCAGCTACCATCATACCAAATTTCATCAAAATCCCTCGAGTGGTTTTTCTGTGATGCGGTAACAGACATACAGACAAAAATTCTAAAAACTATAGATTCGGCCTCTGTATCGATAATAATGTTTATTTTGATAAGATTTTCTAATATCTAATGTACAGATTCGGCTTAGTTACAATTTTATTATATGTATAGATTTCATGATCTTAGCTTTTTTGTACTTTATAGGATTTCGCATTCTAATACTAGTGACTTAGCTTGGCTTCATCTTTCACACAGCGTCAACTTTTAATATACTTTCTTATTAATAGTAGTAGCCATTTGTTACTTTTAGTGTAAATGATTAACAAACATGCACATACATACAATCTTTCGCATTTATAACAACAGTGACGCGATACAGATTTATAAACAGATACACTTAACATATATATATATATATATATATATATATATATATATATATATATATATATATATATATATATATATATATATATATATATATATATATATATATATAATATATATATATATATGTGTATGTATATGTGTTTATTATTACTTTATTACTTTTACGTCTGTTTTGCACTGTGTACTTATACGAAGATTGTGTGTTCTATTCTCGTAAACGAACTATTTATCTGGGATACTAGTAATAAAACAAAGCGAGGTATGTATTTATGATGATACATAAGCATACAAATTTCGCATACACAATTTAAAGAACATGCCCTTATTTTTTACTTGAGACTTTTCCTCTCTTCACACGGATACGTCATTAGGTATTTAAGAGTACTACTATATTACTTCAGGTCATATTCTATCTGTGTACTAAGTTTAATCAAAATCTGTTGAATCACTTCAGCGTTAAGGAGTTGACAAATCTACATAAATTTATAACAGTAAAATTATAACAGTAATCCAATAATGTAGGAGGAATAAATAAATAAAAATAAATAAATATATTGGGACACTAACACACAGCACCATCTAGTTCCATGATAAGCTACGAGATTTGTTATGAATACCAGATAGTTAATACACTACATATATATAAATTTAAATTCATACAAATATTATAAATATAAACATCCATGACTGAAGTACAAACATTCATGCTCATCACACAAATGAATGCCCCCAGCGGGACTCGAACCTACGATTGCTGGCACAGCAAGTAAGGTCACTAAAAACTGAGCAAAACGTGTCGTCAAAATAAATGGAATCAATATCGTATCATATAATGTTACTCAAGAACACCTGAAATAAATGTTTGGGTTGTATTTTACATGTAAATGAAACAAAGGATATTCATATATTTTGTGAAGATAAAGCACCTCCTGAGCATCTGCCCATAAACCGCCCCTTTCTCAAGGATCTGTCTAACCGAGTGCTGCGGCGTACCGCAGAGTCCGTCTGCTTGTCCATTTATTTAGGGGTTACGTGCTTGCGTGTGCAAGCATAGTTATTTTTAGATATAATTGATATGGGATATTTAATAATAGATGATATTACAATATGTTATTTTTAAAGCTATTCGTAAATAAAATGGTTAAGGCAAAAAATAGTACATACATAAGGTGTAAAACTGACTATAGAATATTAAATATTAATATTAGCGGCTTTCCTTCACTTCACTCAGGTTCGCCTCTAGAAAAACAAGAACAAATCTATCCCACGGGAACTGTACATTTTTCCCAGATAAAAAGTAGCTTAAGTGTTATTCCCGACTACGATCTATCTCTGTGCCACATTTCATCCAGATCCGTTCAGCCGTTCTGGCGTGAATGAGTAACAAACATCCATACACACTTTCACATTTATAATAGTACCTAATACGGATTTTCCCGGAGTAAAAAGTATTCTATATGTTCACCTGGATAACCAGCTATCATCATCAAAATCTGTCCAGTAGTTTTCTCTCCCAGACTGATAGACAGAGAGATAGACAAAAATTCTAAAAACTAAAGATTCGGCCTCTGTATCGATAATAATGACAATTTCAAAAAATCGAAAAAAAAAAATTTTATGTACAGATTCAACTCAGTTAAAATTTTATTATATGAAAAGTAATGAGAATAAGACTTGCTCTATAGTAGTGGGCGGATATAATATATTGATTAGAGTTACTAACTACTTTGCTGGTAGAACATTAAAGAAACGTTTACTTGTGAACAGTGCCGGCGGACATCTGACACGAAAAATAGGATATCATTTAAAAAAAAAGGTCTAAAATGACCTAAATCAAATACGACAATATGTATATGTTCGAGTATGTATGTTTATAAGTATGAATGATATACATATACTACATTGATAATTTCTTAGTATTAAAATTATAATTTGTTATCATTAATATTTATAATCTGTTATATCATGTATTGATCTGTTAATATCCAAAGTTAAACCAATACGAGGTGTTGGCCTATCTTTTAAAAAAACTTATCTATTGACACGTAATACTGTCACTAAAAATATGTTATCTAATTTATTATTTATACCAGCAGAGCCGGCCACGCCTTGCCGTGGTACACTTATAACTTCGTAAGTTAATTATTTATGACAAACTACCGACTCATCCTCGCTCCGCTCGGGTTCATCCCTAATTTAGTTGGTATAGATTTCTCAGAGACGAAATATTTTCCCGCAGTAAAAAGTATCCTATATGTTGACCCGGATAACCAGCTATCATCATGCCCAATTTCAACAAAATTTGTCTAGTGGTTTTTTCGTGATGCGTTTCCAGACAGACAGATAGACAAAAATTCTAAAAACTACAGGTTCGGTCTCTGCATCGATAATAATGACTATTTCAATAAAATTTTCTGCTTTGCGCTTCACTGACTCTCTCTGGAATCCCTCTCAATCGATAATTTTTCAATAAAAAAGGAAATAATCCGGGTAAAAACTATCTTACTACCTTTTAAAGTGGAACAAATGACGCATTAAAAATAATACGTTAAGACCAGATAAGTAGTTTCGGAGTTTATCGCGGACCAACATAGTGACATGAGAATTTTATATAATAAGATTTAAATATATTATTTACAATTGTTATCGAGGGAGCCGCGGGAAAACGTTAGTTAAATATATTCTTCGAAAATTTAGTCGGCTATTAAGCTTGAAATAAGTGAAAAGTGTTGTCTGTGTGAACAATTTTAAAATACATCTCATAACTATGTACATATACATATGTACGTAAAGTATGTAGCATCACTATTCGTGTTATGGTGCTTTGCGTGGGGTAGTTATCTAATGCTGTATTTTATTTCACAAAACATCTAAGGTAATAGGTATATGACAAGAAAAAAATCCACTTTCCCAGACTCTGGAAACACCAAAAGTAAGTTTTTGCTCAAAATTAATTTCACTTGGAAATATTATTCGTAATTTATAAATCTCCATTATAAAAACGTGTCACGTTTTGTAAATAATTTTGATACTAATAAAAAAAATATGAATTGATCTCGTTCCAAAATTATTGTACAAAAAGCTCTCAACGTTGATACGCCTTCAACTATAAAAGAAATATTTGTTTTAAAATTAAAAAGTTACGAGGCATTACACTGGGTTGAAAATATTAGGGGAAAAATTTGAAGCATTTATTAAAATTGAGAGGAATTATTCAAATGAGGGTGGAGGGAGGTGGAGAGAGGCGCTCGTAAATACGGCATAATTGATTCTCTGAAAGTTATAATAGCTGACAAATTGTTACATACTTTTGAACAAGCAAAGTGTTTTGCTGGCATCAAATTTACCTTTAAAATTATCTCAGGCCATGACAGTGTACAGTCGCATGCAAAATCCAATTAGCAATAAATTAATGATTTATTTCTCATCCCAATGATACTAGGCAAATCCCTAATTTGGTATGAAACTCCACTGCTATCATTAACCGAGTGTGTGTTAAATGTTCATCTTTATGTATGGCAAAGTATCTCAAATTTTTATCCCAACGTTACTTATTAAATTTTCAAGATGACTGCCAACCCTTTGTACAGGTATCTCTTACTTACTTTACTCTCTATACTGGGGTTAAAGTACTTCAATAAAACGCCTGTGTGTTATCCAATCTATAAGTACTATTATAGCATTATGTGATCTGTGCTATAAGCTACCATTTATAATACTAATTTTTGTTTAGCGGTTATAGCGTAAAGCTTAATAAACGCATTTACTCACTCAAACCCTGTTGTATTTATAATATTATTGTGTTGTATTTATAATTATATGTAACTAAATATGATTTAAATAACATTTTCGAACACAATAATCTATCTTAATCCCACTTCTGAAGTATTGGCATAGCACTTTAAATGAAATACCCAATTATTACATTCGTTTATTATAAAATTAAATAATTTAAATTTACAATAATGAAACACCGGTTCGTTACTTGCACTCTCACACCCTGTCAATATGACGGTTGTGTCACATTTTTAATAATAAAAAAATTAATGTTGTCATCAATGCCATCGCATTTATATAAATCAAATTAATAAATAATTATTATTTAACACATTATTATTGCCTCTTTAATTCATTTATTTTAATTCATTATATAAAATACAGATATTTTAAATTAAAAGATGTAAAAATATGATGACTTTGCTAACAAATTTTAATAATTTACCAATCTTATATATGAAAATCGAACTCCCAACCGATTGCCAAGCCAATAGATATGTATATATAATAGCATTGAAAGCTAATTAAGAATGTTTTGATATACAAATATTGAAAGCTTTTCATATAATGTATATACTTATTTTTTTTATTTTTAATATACGGTTCTTCTATCGCCTATTTGATAAATTCATAAAAATAAAAAAGTTAATTAAATTAAAGATTTATATGAGATCAAGTGTACTTACGAGCAGAAAAGCTAATATTATTTATTAATCTAGAGAGTTAGCAGTCAATATTGATTTGTAACTTTTAAAATTATTCATTTTTAGAATTGTTCACTGTAACTGTTCAGAATCACTGTAAACATTGAGCTAATAAATTAACTTTATGTCGGAGGTCTTAGATTTAGAATAATTTTTAAAAAATTAATAGTATCAACTAAACTAAACTAGGGCGAATGTAGTATTGTATGTAGAGTCATGGTAGAGGCAGTGGTAGCCCAGTGGTAATGCGCTCGCTTAGGAAACCGAATGATGCGGGTTCAAATACCGGGTCTCGCAACTCTGATATTTCTTTTTGCGTATCATTTGTAATATGACTACCAATTGTCTTACTGCGAAGAAAAACATCATGAGGAAATCTGCATGTCTCAGAGACCCTAGCAAGTTTTTCAAAGGCATGTGAAGTCTGCCCGTACTTGGTCAGCGTGGTGGACTATGACCTGATTTGCCTCGTATTGAGGGGAGGCCCGAGCCCAGCAGTGGGACGTTAAAAAGTGCAGAGTACATGTAGATTCATATCTTCTATAGTCTCAATACTTGATGGAAAGCTGATAGCAGACTGAGGGTAGGGTACGTGAAAAAAAAAAGAAAATTTCATAGAAAATTGGAACATAATATACGTCCATAATACGTCCCTAGATAACTTCCAGAATATTAATATTAAGATAAAATACAATCTGTATTATTCTCTAACCTTAATACTATTTCCGTGCCAAAAATAATACCATGCTCAGTTTTTGCGTGATATGACTAACCAATGAGTCAATGAACACAAATTGGCATATATAATATTAGTGAGAATACTTCGTTGGCTTAGTGGCTAGCATGTAACCTGGGTTTGATTCCGGTATTGGCTCAAAATTACTGATTTTTAGGCTTTGCTGACATGAAATACTCAGCAGCAGCCTACAGTGGGCAAGTCAAAGGTGTCAAGTCAAATTGACGATTCTGTGTTTTATCTCTCAACGGTCTCATTTAGATTGGCCGCTATAACAGAAATCGGTTAGATGGGTATTATTATTATTAGTAAGAATAATTAAAAAGTTTTAGAATTTGCGAAGATATCGTATAACATACACAAAAACATATATCCGAATACTGAATCATAACTCTTCAAAAAGCCATTAGCGGTGATCAATATATTGGTCTAATCCAGGAATCGAACGTACTCAATGCTCAGATATGCCAAGAATTCAAGATTTCTCAAATACTTTCCTGCAAAAGGTATTTAATGCTAAAGAAATATAGCCATAAATCATTGATGTAAATAAGTAACGTCTCGAGGGTGGCGAGGGCAGATTAGAAATAACAGAGCGCTAAGAAAAATATTATGTTTTTTCCCGGTCCCATTTCGATATATTTTTTAAAATATTTTTAAGTTAGGATTGAAAGTATAATCAAAGTGTACCTAATTTAAAAAAATATAATAAAATTCTAATTCTAATCTAGCTGGATATCAAAAGCAGAGATTTACTTATAATTATTTTATTCGAAACATGAAAACTTGTAGACGAAAGCTTTCTTAAAAAAAGCATTAAGATATTAAAGCTCAAAGATTTCAATTAATATACATTAAACACTCCGTACCTTACACACACGCACACACACACCCACGCGCGCGCACACACACACACACACACACACACACACACACACACACACACACACACACACACACACACACACACACACACACGTACACAAACACACACACACACACACACACACACACACAGGCTCTCTCACTCTCTCTCTCTCTCGAGAGAGAGAGAGAGAGAGAGAAGAGAGTAAAGCTGTCGATCCTATGTCTGATCTCTCACCGATTTTATCGAATTGTCGTCCCATCGGAGTTTCAGAGATACAGACTACAGAGTGCACTGTAATATCTCTCGCGCACTATTATATTATTCAGTTTCTGTTTACTTTACCATCGTGTTCTATGATTTTGTATACATCATACGTTCATTTGCTTTTGCAAACATCTAACCCAAAATCTTATGCGAATTAACGAGAGATAGTTTTTGGGATTTCGATTCTACTATTTCCAATTACTTCAGGTAATCAAAATCGAAGCTCCTTCATTAAGGACGATGTAAATATAGCGCCCAGAAGAATTCCTGATTAATTGCGTGTATCATTTACAATGGAAGCCAGTTCTTATGTCCTTCGGTTGGGCTAAAAGATACGCGAATGGTTCGCTTAAAATAACGTACTAATATTATAAATGCAATAGTTAGTGAGTTAGTGTATGAATGAGTGAGTTTATAACTTCTTCTCGACTTTTTAAATAAAACTATCTTTTCGGATTATTTCGCGGATTTATTTTGATTTTTGTTTCCCGACGTTTCGAATGCTTTACAACAATCATGGTCACGGGAGAGACTAAGGTTATAGACGTCTCAAACACATACTTGTTGCAGACAGTGCCTACCTACTATTTTACAAAAATGATATCATAAATTCAAAAATGGGAATAAAGTACCTTACAATATTTATTGATTTTTATTTCTAAACATTTTAAATTTTTTAATAAATATTATAATTAAATATATATTTAATTAAATAAAATGTTTTTGAAAAATCACGAAACACATGCTTTTTTATTTATTGACAGGGGTAATCCTGCGAATTTTCGAATTGATAATACACATATCTCTCGTTGTTAGCGGATGCTTACGTCATAATTATAACTATCTGTGTCCATAACTCAATAAGAAGAAGCACCCGAGCTATTTAACATCCCACTGCTGGGTATTGGCCTCCGTTTAATACGAGGGGAATCAGGACATAACTACCACGTGAACAAGTGCGGTTTGGCGGACTCCACGTTTTTCGGAAACTTGCTAGGTTCTCTCATAAATGCAGGTTTCCTCACGATGCTTTCCTGCGTCGTAAGACTAGTGGTAAACATGTTGGGAATGCTTCGCACATGAAAATATTGGAAGGGCGAGTTCTGGGATTTGAACCCGCTTCACTCGGGTTTGCAAGAAAGTGCGTAACGCACTGGCTCACTGGGTTATCACTGTCGATATGATTCACTTGCTGAATGTAATATTTTGATTACAAGACTAAAAAGTAAAATCTACAAGCATTTATTTCTCATTTCATAGACTTAGAACTACAGTTTACTGGTCTGATTAAAATGAAAAGTGATAATTTTCAATTAACATTATTACATGTACAGTAAAAACCTATGTGAAATACCAAGAATATAATTTTTTCTTCTCTTTTAATATATTATTTAGATTAAAATGTTGTTATATGTAGAGATACATAGAAAAGATCTATTTAGATTCATCCATTTCATGGCCTCACCTTAATAAATAGTTCACGTAATACATTCCCGCTCTTAATTCCCCTCAGATTGAATCGCATAAGACTTCACACGTGTAGCGTTTGAAAAGCGATTGGATGCACCTAATAGATCAGAAAATTTTGAAAAGATTGCAGTAAGTTGTGTATTGAATAGGTTTTAAAATCATAAACCTAGAACATATATGGAGAAAAATGATTAAAATAATGTTTAATTTTCATTTCTCTGTTTTATAATTTATACTAGCGGTTTATTCTCGCTTCGCTCGGTTGCGTACCTAAGGATGGATGGTTTAGGAACGCAAAGACGACCAACATCTTAGAAAAACCCTTATTTAGATCCTGGCCCACTTTCCCAATTGTACGAAAAACAAACCAAAGTTTCATCACAATCGAATAAATGATTTAAGAACGCATAGAGGACAAACATACAAAGAGACATTCATTTTTATTAATATGGTTTTATTATAATTGATCCGAATGAGTTTAAATGCATACTTATTCAATTCAATTCTTTTGTTAATGACTTCAAAGCGTACCAGTTAATCACAGATTACTTTGCCAATGTCGTGGTAGAATGGAGAAGATAGGAGATTGGTCGGTAAAATACGATTATTAAACTATATTAGATTATAACGCGTAAAAAAGGGAGTAAATTTTTTATAAACCATGGACATGCAACAAAAGGCATACTTATTAATTTAACGTTTAGTATTTAGTTATTAATTTAACGTTTAGTAGTTAGTTAATTTAGTAGTTTAGTAGATTTCTCAGGAATGAGATATTTTCCCGCAGTTAGTAAAAGTATCTTATATATTGTACCAGATAACCAACTATCATCATACAAAATTTCATCAAAATTTGTCCAGTGGTTCCCAGACAGACAGATAGACAGACAAACATTCTAAAAACTATGGATTCCGCCTCTGCATCAATAATAATGACTATTTCAACAAGGATTTCCAAAAAACATTTAATGTACAGATTTGACTTAGAATTTTATTATTTGTATAGATACATTTTTATAATCTGCTGATACAGCTCAATGACGACCATATTACTCAATGGTATTTCTGATAATTTATGTAGACATATATATATATTTTTAACTTCTCACGTTTATTGTAGACCAGATAAGTACATACAGTTGTCTATACTTAGTAGTTTGTATATATTCCAATAAACTTAAAATGTACGCCTGAACGATACGCACGGTCGATATGTGCGGAACAAAGCTCTGGTAGTCAGCGGCCGCTTAAATTCGCCACAAAGGGTTAAAATTTCAGAGCGCGTACATATTTTAATGTACGTACGTATTAAACGGTATATAAAGTTTTGGGGGTGTTATTTTTTTTCCTATAATTCCTCAAAGTTCTCCAATGGACAATTTATTTCGTTCCATTAACTTTATTGAAAATGAAGTAGTTCAGTTGTAACGCGCTCGTTTGGGAAACCGAGTGAAGCGGGTTCAAATCCCGGGTCTCGTACCTCCAATATTTTCATATGCGAATCATTTTCAATATGATTACCATTTGTCTTACGGTGAAGGAAAACATCGTAAGGAAACCTGTCTGAGAGAATCTAACAACTTTTCAATACATGTGAAGTGCGCCAACCCGCACTTGACAACCATGGTGGACTATGGCCTGATCCTGATGAAGGCCTCCCTTCAATACGAGGGGAGCCGTGCCCACCAGTGAGAAAAAACAGGGCTCAATAAAACTTTTAAGATTCATAATTGAAATAAAACTTTATTCAAATAAACTTATTACAAGCACTTTTGAATTAGTTGGATTGTATCAGATTTACATGCAAATCGAACCCTCGAAATATTTTTGGGCAATACTAATTGTACACTTCTCTATGATGCTTAACTTCTTAAGTGAAGCTATATATAATAAAAATAGATAATGACAAAACAGCGACATTCCTTTTTCTCTTCCGTTTGTAAACCGATTTTCTTTTATACTTTTTTATTTTTTTAATAACTATTGACGAGTTTTAGTGTTATCAATAAAAAAATAATTAAAACAGTATTTTTTATATGGATAGGTAAATTCTATTCATATATATTTTCCTCAAACTTTCAATAATGATTATGGTCGAATTTGAACCAATCGGCTAACCTAATTAATGTAAAAAAGCTATTGCCTATAGCTTATCTTATATAATAAAAGTGAAAAGTTTTTTGTTGGTTTGTCCTGCTTCCATGCAGCAAGTTTTTGCTCGCATATGTATATCAAGATACAAGATCGAGAGTCGATGTCGGGGAACGACAGTCGTCAATTGTAAAAAACGTAAATAATCTTTGTAGTTTATTACTAATCTGGAATATTAAAGTATAGATATATGTTGGGACATTAACACACAGCGCCATCTAGTTCCATGATAAGCTACGATGCTTGTGTTATGGATATCAGATAGTTGATGCACAACACATATATAACTTTAAATACATACATATTATAAATATAAACACCCATGACTGGAGTACAAACATTCGTCATTACACAAATGATTGCCCCCAGCGGGACTCGAACCCGCGACCGCTGGCACAGCAAGTAGGGTCACTACAAACTAAGCCAAACGATATATATATAAATTATTGAAATTAGAGTAATCAAAAATATTTCCTATATACTTTGTAAATATAGTTACTTCGTATCTTTTAACATTTACTTACAAAGAAATTAATAAACATATTTATAACACCTAATCATATGTACATTCTCTATGAGAATCAATGATTTATTAACTGAGCAATACTAAATTAATTTAGAATCTGTTAAAGAAGAGATTCTTCTTAATTGTACAAGCTAATTGTATATTGAAAGACTGTTACTGTATTTTAGTTATTGTAAATAGGATTTTACATATATAACAATGAAATATTAAATAGTATTCTAATAACTACGAGTTACTAAATGTAATAGGGACTCACCCTGCCTCGGTTCGCTCGGGTTTGCCCCTAGGTAGTTTTAAACGGTTAGTATGAAATAGATATATATGTATATATATATACATATATATATATATATATATATATATATATATATATATATATATATATATATATATATATTATATATATATATACATGGTGAGGTTTGCATCCATTACTTGACAAATCATTAATTTCCCATACAAATTTTACCTCCCTTTTTACCCTCTCAAGGGATGATTTTCATGATAAAAAGGCTATATTACTATTTACTATTTATTTACTAAGAAGATCATTTTAGCATATAATAACATAAACAGTTTAAATTTTAGTTATACAAATGAGTTACAGTTATATATACGAGTATGTCCTTCCCAGGATCTCCAAATATCTCAATACCAAGTTTCATCTAAATCGGTTCAGCGGATTAAGCGTGAAAACACAATGTGTGCAACAGACATACATACAGACAGTCTTACATTCGTATTTATAATATGTATGTATAGAAAGTTCTTAGGAGATATAATTTAGTCAGTCTATCTCTTAGAAAATTAGTGTAATTGTAAGTTTAAATAACACGTAAGCACCGTTGACAAAAGTAACAAGGAGTCAGTACCAAAAAGCTTAAAGTGTTAGTAATTCTAGTTGACTTGAGGGTTCTAAAAATGCAGTCACTTTTGCAACACTTAGCGAGTTTTACGACGACTCTATCTAAAGTTGTAATTGGACTTTGAAATTTTGGTGACAACTCCTTTCTCTAGTTTTAAGTAGAGCTTTTCGTTTTTAGTCAGTATTTTTGCTTTGATTTATAATTCAAAAGTTACAATTGAATGATAATTATATATAGTATAGTATAATATGTATAATATAGTAAATATACATTTATATAGATATAAATCTATATTCTAGATATAAGTAAATGTAATATCTTTATAATAAATAGTATGTATTATTTAATTATTATATAATTAATAAGATATGATAAATGTAGCTGTTCGAAGGCACAGAAATCTGGAAATTAAATAAAATTCACGACTGTCCAGCGCAGAGAATATATCTATATGCCAAAAGTTACGAGCCCGAGTTTCAATATTTATTTTATTCATACTAGAAGCTTTCTCTAGCTTTGTTCGGCTTATTTTTTCTTAATGTTACACCACGAAAATGTCATTGTTCAAACTTTGAAATATTGAATTTCAAAATGTCTGTTTTAGCGGTCATCTTTACATTATTGGTATATTCAACCACTTGTTGGTTTATTTGCTAGTACGGCCACTGCGCAGTTGGTTTTTCTTAATGATGATGTCGTGGCCAAAGTTAGACAGGAGGATATTAACTTATAGGAATAGTCTATTCGAATCTCATTATTTCGCCCAGGGTTATGGTCTGGGTGATGACGAATTAATTACAAAGGTATCAGTTCTTTCGACCCTGTATTAGAAAAATTATTAGCCTTTATTATTAATTCCGTGGGATACTTTTTCTTTTCCACATGTTAAAGTAATAATTATCCAGTTTAAGTCCAGGTAAAATTAATGAAATCGTTCAATTTTTGTGTCCTGAAAAAGGAATTCTTCGCAGCTGAATACCTTATCTCAATAAAAGCTCCCTAAAATTTGGTTTAGTTCCTCCAAAGTTTTAATCGACAGAAACAAAAATATTTTAATGATCATATGAGCTTCGATATCATTTAAGATATGAACACAATATATGACACGAACACTACAAGTTTTATTACTTTTGAATGTACGCAAGCACAGACAAAGCCGCGGCGGATGTCTAGTCTATACATAAACAGAAAACTGTAGCAGAAAATGTCACTAAAATATCGTTATATTATCCAGAACGTTTCCTCTTATTCTTAAGGCCTGAAAAATGTTTGCATTTTCAATTCCGAGTAGCGCTCGTGACAAATAATAGAGGAACGTGGGTCTAAGTAAATCGGGCACTATTGCTACCGTCATCTGTCTCCGGGGCCGGGGTTCGATTACTGAGCTAACAAAGTACTTAATAAACTAACTATTGTTTAGTTTCGGACATTGTGTAGCAAAGCTTTATATAAATCAATGGCTTGGCTTTAAATTGTGTATTTTTTAAAGATATTGTTGTTTTTCTATACTTATTTTTTTAGCTATAAATATTGAATAAACTTCAAATTTGTTTCATTTTTTAACATAAATTAAATAACCTCATATTGAAGTACTAAAGGAGATAGATATGAAAGTGGAATATGAAAATTTAATGACTCCATAATGTGCCTTAGATTGCATGAAAACAAAATCATATATGTAGATAATTATTAAAATTTGTATGGTAACGTAAATGTATGTAAGTAAACTAAAGTAGTACTAAAACAGTCTGTAAAATACCTACTTTTATTATATTGTAACATTAATTTGGATTATGTACACAAAACAATAACTGTAATAATACCATATCAAATAATTACCATAATCTAGATTTTTCTTTTTATAGTATCAAAAAGAGGTCAAAAATTAATTAAAAAGGGTTGCTAACACAATCTAGGAAAGGTGACAAAGGCACTTTGGGAGGGGTTGAGACAAAAATGAGTCAAAGCGTGAGACAGCCTTTGTGGTCACGTACTGTTTCCTGCAGGTGTACACAGATGTACTGCACCTTTAAAATGTCAAGACACTTTATAATTTGTGTCTATTTTAAATATTTCTTTAAAGTTTTCGGTTTCATTTTGGTTGTTTTAGACCTTAGTTTGATTCCTGCTTAAATACCTACAATTTTTACTAACCAATTAATTACTAAAATATACATAAATGTATGTAAATTTTTATTTTTTCATTTAATTTATTTTTATTATCTATTGTTATATCGGCAATAGAAATACATACTCTGCGAAAATTTCAACCCTCTACCTATTACGGTTCACGAGATACACACCCATGCAAGACGGACGGACAGATAGCAGAGGAATAGTAATAGGGTTGCGTTGGCACCTTTCGCGTACGGAACTCTAAAACAGAAAGATACATCTATAGCCTATGTATTCAGCCCTTTTTTTAACGTCCCACTGCTGGGCACGGGCCTCCCTTCAATACGAGGGGGATCAGGCCATAGTCCACCACGCTGGCCAAGTGCGGGTTGGCGGACTTTACATGTCTTTCGAAAACTTGCTAAGTTCTCTAAGACATGCAGGTTTCCTCACGATGTTTTCCTTCACCGTTAAGACAAGTGGTAATCATGTTATAAATGGTTCGCACATGAAAATATCAGAGGTGCGAGACCCGGGATTTGAACTCGCTTCACTCGGTTTCCCAAGCGAGCGCGTTACCACTGGGCTACCACTGCCCATACAACTATAGCCTATACAACATAGTTTATTGGACATTTGTAGCGAAAGTAAATAAACACATTTATTTTAGGAGAATCTAGGTATACATTAAAAGACAAAGAAAATTTCTTCAATTATATTATACTTAATTCACAAAATAGCTGTCAGTTTATTTATTACCTACAGACCGGAAACGCCGAAAGCGAACTTCCGTTTCCTTAACGATGTTTGTTTCTTTGACTATCGTCGACTTAATAGTTTTTTACTAATAGCTTATTTGTGCTTGAAAAAGAACAGTGAATGAATTTTTATGCGATATCTTCACCGATTGTGAAGTTGTATTTATGGTTCTGGATTTTATTAAACAGGATATACACAGTGGTAAGTAGACTTTTTGGGCCCCGATGCAAAAAAATGAAACTTTTAAAATGAAACCCTTTTTTATAATAATGAAACCCTTTACCCATTATTAAATAAAATGCGGAAATTTAGGGCACTTTTTTGCGGTTTTTTTAAATTTCTATGACTGCCGTCTTCGAAAAAATGTTTTGGATAAAAGAATCTTTAGTGGCCCCCTGCGGCCCCTTGGGTTAGGGGCCCCCCCATTGGCATAGCTACCCTACTGGATGTCAGTTAAGTTTGTAACCATGTTATTATAATAAAAAACTTTATAAAAATAATAATTGACTTAAAAAATATCATAAAAATAAAAAACCTGACTGCATAACTAAAAAAATAAAAACAAGTTGTCGAAGAAATTTCTTTTGTGCGTAAAATTAATTATTATTTTAAACGCAACAAGTCGAACCTTAAATCGATTTTAATAAAAATTATATTCATAATGTAATAATATAATATTAACTCTAATGAAGCTATTAAAAATCTAATAACCAAACTTGGAATCAATCGCCGCGGGCGTTTTCGAAATACTTTTGTTTTAGCTCTTTTTAATTAAAACAAAGGAGAGAAAATTTGTTTGGAGTTGAGAAATAGTTCATGAATATGAAAGATTAAGTCGAAATGCTTTACTAAATTTTTATAAGTAGCAGTGGTTTAATTTTAGTCTTTTACCATCTGACTCAGTTCTGCAGAATATTTTACGTTTTTTTTTTAATTAGAAATAGACTCACTCTTGACCTTCATCTTAGCTCGAAGGCACAGATAAGGTCTACGATCTAGCTAGTTTGCCCAGGAGAAGCCTGTTAACACGTTATAACTGCTAAGGAGTTATCTCTTTGGTTTGAGTTTATATATTAGATTATAATCCTTAAATACGTAAATAGATCAATACAAAATAGTTCAGTACCTTTTTCTCTTCTGTTTGTTAATCGATTTTCTTTTTTTTAACCGACTTCCCAAAAAAAGGAGGAGGTTCTCAATTCGTCGGAATCTTTTTTTTTATGTATGTTCACCGATTACTCGAAGACGCCAAAATCGATTTGGAATATTATTTTTTTGTTTCAAAGGGTGGTCCCATATAAATTTTTATCGAAATCGGTCAAATGGTTTTTTTTTAAATTAACAAATAAATTATTTTTTTAAATAAATTGCTTAATAGAATGTGTTATTAAAAACTTTCTTCTAACAAATTACCTGCACCGACTTCGAAAATATCTGATTAGGTAACTATTCTAAATGAAACCTCCGTTTAGTTATTTTTTACATTTTAGTGCCTGGAAGTCGGTTTTTTAAGCTTTCATTTGTTAAGAAGCTTTTGACGAGCTTTAGTATTATCTATAAAACAATATCATGGTCGAATTTTAAACACTAATTGAACACAAGTCGCATTATAGTTCCTTCACAACAAACAAACTCTCTCACTGTACTGAGCTAAATGTCTGTAAATGTTAAATCATAATACTACTATTTGTCGTTTTATTTTCTTTTTCAATATAATATACGTAAATTATTTCAAATTTTTACTTTGTACTATAGAAATACTCGTATGTTACAGTAATATAATATGAAAGCCACCATGCTAGCCAAGTGCACCTGTAATTATGTGTTTCGAAAACTTGCTACGTTCTCTCAGACTTGCAGGTTTTCTCACAATGTTTTTCTTCACCATAAGACGAGTGGTAATCATGTTGGTGATCAAGGTTTTTGGTTATCTCGGATTTATAACTGAGTGTATAGAACTAAATAAATACTTCTTTTTAGCAAATCGGCTAAACATGTTCTAAAGCTCACAACCTTTCCCTCTAATTCAAGGCGAGTGCCCTCTAGATTAATTGTATATAGCATTTCGGTTGAAAGGGCTTTTATTTTTGTTCTTTGTTTTCTTTACAATGTATTAATGGTCGAGGAAACTACGTCTCTCGAAACGTACTCGTACGTGATTAAGATGCTTTACTGATATATTAGGGGTAAATAGATAATATTATAATAATATTAAATAATTATGGGGTAAGGGATTCTTATTTAAAAATGCTGAATATTTAGAAAATATAACTAGTGACTCGCCAATAAAAGTGCACATCAATAATATCCATACATAATATATTACATATACATAATATATATACATAATATATATATACATAATATATTACATATAGACGTATATTATGATGCAACTTCTGTGACATGTAACGTTAATGGTTCTATATAACAAATCTCACTAAATATCATTAAATCAAATTAAAATCTTTTCGACTAGATTTTTACAAGTACTTTTGTAATTTCATTCATTTAAGTTTTAGTATTGTAAGTCCGTAGTGAAGCTCGAAAGGCAGTACTGCTGAGAAGTGCTGGCAAGAAACTCAACAGTTGCTCTTTTAAAATAAATATTTATTTACTAAACTGGAATACTTAACTTATTCTATTAGAGTATTAACTAAAATTTAAGCCACACATTTATATGAAGTATTCCTGATGGAATAACATTTAAGTTTAAGTTTTTATTTTAATAACAAGTTCAATATCGACTGTAGAACAATATGTATTCAACTTTTAAAGACCAAAGATTGGTGTTATCTGTTTGTTCCTGTTTCTAGTACGTATTTATTTCCAATCGCAATAGGACGAATGTCACAAGCACAGGTATTAATAAATTCTATATGTTCATCTATAGTAATATTATAAACTAGCATTGCCCGCGGCTCCGTCCGCGTTCAGATGACCAAAAACCAAATTCTTAGGTTTTACATATTAGTATACTTTTACATTGCATTTTTTGTATTTTTGCTCGCAAATGAGATATTTTCCCGCGATAAAAAGTATCCTATATGTTGACCCGGATGACCCATCAAAATCCCTTTAGTGGTTTGTCTGTGATGCGGTAACAGACAGACAGACAGACAAAAATTCTAAAAACTATATCTTCGGCCTCAATAAGATTTTCCGAAAAATATTCAATGTACAGATTCGGCTTGGTTACAATTTTATTATACGTATAGATAAAAATGCGGAGATCGATTTGTTTTTTTTTCAAAGCCCTAATCTGGATTGTCCGATTCGTATGAATCTTTTTGCATTTTATAGCATATTTATTCAGGAACAGGACCCTTAGGAGCGGTGCAATTATACATAAATAAAATATAAGGGTAAATCTTAATATATACAGACTGTTAATGACCCCCCTCTATTATATTTCTCTTTTATATATTTTTGGACCAATCTAATATCTCCATCTGTATAAAGAAAATTAATCTTACAGAAAACAATTGATATGCTAACTTTAACTAAAATAGATATATACTTAAATTGTCTTTTCGCGCTTATCTACTTATAGTCTTGCTTATCTTAATTTATAGTTACACTACTTTTTGTG
Organism: Brenthis hecate; assembly: GCA_951806755.1. NCBI lineage: Eukaryota > Metazoa > Arthropoda > Insecta > Lepidoptera > Nymphalidae > Brenthis > Brenthis hecate. Next base: position 20,947,638 of record OX638253.1, read on the forward strand.
CCAGCGGTGGCGGGTTTGATTCCCGCTGGGGGCATTCAACTCTGTGAAGAGCACGAATGTGTGTACTCCAGTTATGGGCGCTTGTATTTATAATATGTGTATGTATCTAAAGTTATATATGTGCAGTGTATCATCTATCTGGTATCCATAACACAAGCCTCGTAGCTCACCATGGAACTAGATGGTGCTGTGTGTTAATGTCCCTACATTCTTATATTAATTATGTATATAAATTTATTTCATGTACATATTTTGAGGTTTCTAAGCGCTGTTATATAAAATATATTGTATTACGTTTGTGGAAATTAAATGGTAGATATAAACGGGTGAGACCACAACAAATAATTAGTGCCAATTCGTAGATAGCGGTGTATTTTATACACAATTTGCGATAATGTCCGAAGTATCTCATAGCAATAATAACTGATAATGTGATTTACATATACCGGTTCACTTGTGATAGCTCCTTTGTTTAAATTTTTAATATTATTCAATTATAAATATCTTTTTTGGTCATGTCAATTAAATATTTATATTTTTTTCTTTCTAAAGTAAATCTCTGGTAACTTAATAACAAATATTTAAAGTTTTTTTTTTGTTTTCTATTAAGCGGTCGTGGGTTTGAGTCCCTCTGGGGGCATTCATTTGTGTGATGATCACGAATGTTTGTACTTCAGTCATAGGTGTTTATTTTTATAATATACATGTATTTAAAGTAATATATGTGTAGTGTATCAACTATCTGGTATCCATAACACAAGCCTCGTAGCTTACCATGGAACTAGATGGTGCTGTGTGTTAATGTCCCAAAATATTTATTATTTCGATAAAACTCCATTAAAGTTGAAGACTACCGAAAGTACAAAAATATGTGTATTAAAATTTTAAATGTCATGTTTGTCGGTTAAGGTGAAATTGATTAAAGCTAAATTAAATAAAAATCGGACAAGCGTTAGTCTGACTTGTGCATCGAAGGTTTCAAATCACCAACTGTTGCAGTGTTGTTTTTTAGTTTGTGAGATTAAAATGTAAAAAATGTTACATAAGTGTAATATTCATTGAATCAACTGTCTGTAAAGCATTCGAAACGTCGGAACTAAAAATCAACATAAATTCGCAAAAAAATCCGAAAATGTATTTAAAAAATCAAATATTCGCGTAAATATAACATGTAGGTATTTTGTTAAATATATTATATAGGAATTTGTTGTAGATAAAAACGTACATAATTTTATTCGCATGTGGGATAACTATTATGTAGCATTATAATACTATAAGTTAATAATTAAAAGTGCAACTGCTGAGTGTTTCGCCGTCTCTTCTCAGCAGAACTGCTTCCTGAGCCGTTGGTGGCTTCCTCGCGTACTGGTTACACTGACTCTCTTTAAATTAAATTGGCAATTGAAAAGTGCTTGAAAAAACCTTGTTTAATAAAGTTATCTTTGATTTTGATTACAAATAATACCTATACCGAATTATCGCAGATAAGGGCTCAAAATTTTGACAGTCCTTATGGGTAGTAAGATTTCTTGAAATCACGCCCCAATATGAATGAATTTTAAGTTTTTTTGAAGAGACCTAAAATACTGTATTATTCGATTTACTTAAAGATAACTAAATTTATGGCTTAAAATATATATTAAGTTTTATATTGCGTAAATTTAAATGAACTGAGAAGTATAAAATACATTTTATATATACGGCAAAGCAGCTTAAATATCCTGAAGCTCGTTATTATATAACACAAGTTGTGAATTAAAGTAAAAGCTTAGCTAGCCATTTAAGTTTAAGCAATTAAGAGTGTATTTCTCTGTTGTTAATTCTTTTAATGCTTTTTTTATATTTTAATACTAGCAACTCACCCTCGCTTCGCTCGAGCTTATCCCTAGGTAGGTTTTAACGGTTAGTATGGAATAGATAGAGTATATATTATTATATGACATTTAGACTGACCAAAAGCCTTCCTCAATAAATGGGCTATTTAATGTAAAATAATTTTTTCAAATCGAATTAGTAGTTTCTGAGATTAGCGCGTTCAAACAAACAAACTCTGCCTCTTTATAATATTAGTATAGATTAGCTTTATTATATTTATAAATAAAATGTTATCTACAATATTAAATATTTTTCATATGATAAGTTCATCTGTAATGCTTTCTTTCCGAACTGGTGTTAAACGTTCAGTAAAAAAATATAAAAACTGAATGCTGAAATATTTTGATTTTTGATTCGTTTTGTACAATTTACATTTCTACAAAAGGTATTTCATTAAGTAGCAGAAGAAAACATATATATGTTGCCCATACGTAGTGTGGAATGATATGAAATAACAAGAAAAATATGTTACAATAGTAAATCTGTACCGTAACTTAAGAAAATTTTAGTTTTATTAAAAAATATCAAACCAGGAGACAAACAAAGAAAGAAAAATAAAAAAGTCACATCAGGTGATAAGAGGCTCTGAGATATGGGGTCCGTGTTCTTTAATTTGTTTATTATATGAGTGATAACATTTTGTTGTTGTTGATTAAATACAGTAGATACGAATTAAATTGACAGAACTCGCCAGAGTGTAGCGAGATTCTTCGCGGTGCAAACGATACACATTTTGTAATAGTTTAATCAAAGCTTTTTCTGTGATAATAAAGTTTTGCCAGGTAAGATATAATTTATTAGAAAATATCTAAATGACTTAAAAATGGTCAATGGCGCAGTATGTTAATGAAAAGTGGCATTTAAAATTTTAGAAACAAAAATTTACTTTGCAAATTAAAGTAATATTTATATTTACAAGTAAGTAAAATAAATAACTTATATTTTCATAATTCATTTTTATTATAAACAGCACTTGACGTGTTAGACAAAAATATTTATTCTAAAAATATTAGTTTTATGTCCAAAATTGGTCTCCAAACTTAAATTTTAAGTTTAAGGATTGCCATTGTAATGGCATTCCAAACATTTTTAAAGTTCAGGATTGAACCCACTACGAGTACGGCTGAGGTTAGTTTAGTGACCAGTACACAAATATAACCATGTAAAGGCAAATATATATTTTAGGCCGGATATTGAATAAAATGGTTTCATTTCTCGTTACAGGAAAATGCAGGGCTATCAATGTTTATTAGTTTTAAGGCATATTGATCGATTAACAAATAGAATATGTTATCCATCATCTGAATTATTATAAACTGTAACGAATGTGACAATTTTCAAGAAGTACCTGGGCGACCGAGCTTCGCTCGGTGTTTTTGGCCAAAGTATAATTCTCTTTCTTTAACAAAAAACTAAAAAAAATACAAAAGTAAAAACTTTGTATCCGACCGGGATTCGAACCCGGACATGTGTGTAATTATCTAAATTTCTCCCGCCACTTAAGCGTGAAGGAGAACATACACACATGCGGGCAAAAATTCACAATTTTTTAATAGTATTCCAATTGTAAAAATAGCATTTTTTAAATTCGTTTTTAAACAAAGAGTTTCTTAAACATTTTAAAATAGTACGCTAATACTGAATGATAAAGCCGCACTAAATTGCCTTATCTTTAACCTTTATAAAAGCTTTTGAAATATATGTATTTGTAAAATAATAACTCTCATATCTGTAGTTACGTATAAGACTTCTCTGTCGCTCTCATACAAAATATTTATTCGCGTCGGGGAGCCATTAAAACAGCCATTTTCTTCTGACTTTTTTTGCAAATATTTTTAGTATTAATTAATAAATACGCCATAAAAGCTAAATACGAAAACAAAAGATTAAAATGAATTCAAGTTGCCTAAAGGACATTTTTTCTTATAATTTTTTGCAAATGTTACATGACGCGCAGTTGCAAAATAACTACAAGCCCCGTTCACGATTCTCCATTCCATATTCCCTACATCGTAAATTAACTGTTTATAATTTGAAAATACCTTCTCAAAATTTGTTATCAGCTCTTGGACTATAACCCGTTTCTCTTCTGAATCTATTTTCTAGCATAATAATACTTTTATTTACCGTACCGTTTTATTTCCGAACTATTATTACCGTTACGTAAATTAAAACGTACCTAAGTCGCTAGTTCACTTAATATTTGAAAACCAACATTAATATGGATGTAGCTATTAGCAGGTTCGCCCTGTCATCCATTTACATATAATTACATACTAAAAAAAAAACATTACGATTGATTACTATGATTACGAATGAAAACTTATATTAAATTGTACTTTGTATTAATTACTAAGACTGGGTTCACACGGCATTGTCCTGCAGGTTTTTTTGCAGTATACGTCTTAAAGAATACATAGTGGCAAATACATTGTATATAGAACCGTTTACACGTCTTTTATACTGCAAAAAATTGTACACCGTTTATACGTTTAACCAAATACTCACCGGACTTGTCAAGCAAATCGAATGAACTTAAACGTATTTCGATCCATCACTGACGTTTTCTCACTGTGACAACGTGCGAGAACTGCAGATATTCATTTTTACACGAATGAAAATCTACCCTGTATATATATATATATATATATATATATATATATATATATATATATATATATATATATATATAATATATATATATATATACTATACCGTATACCCGGCTGATTGTACGTTTAAAATCGAATACAAAAAAATTGTGCAGGACAATGCCGTGTGAACCCAGAGTAACATGTTTGTTTCAATATATAATCTCTGTTTCCAGTATGGAGGTCGCTGCTCTACTGTTCGGTGCAACAGTGTTTATTCTGACGCTACTTTACTTAGAATATTCACGGCTGCAGAACTATTGGCTTGATCGCAATGTATTATGTGAACAGCCGCATCCTGTTATGGGCAGTCTCGCGTTCTTAAGAAAAATAAATCCCGTAAGTATTTTTTCATTACTACCCACCCTCTCATGAATGAATGCTTCCACTATAGAGGACGAGTGAGTTGGCTTAACTTGAAGAATGCACAGTCATGATTACTTGATACATTTAGCACAGATATCTATGTTCATGTTATATCACATTATGTTAAAATAATGTGTACGTTTCTTTATCCAACAACGTTGTTGTTTGTAGTCCACAAATTGACGTAATTTTGGACAGAGGTTCTTTATAACTCCGGGAATGATAAACATATTTGTTCTTATCCTTAGTATTTTAGAATTTTAACTGTAATAATAATAATAATAATATTTACTTAATCTATTTTCAGGGAATATGGATGCGCAAAATGTATTCAGAGTATAAATCATCCTATTTAGGTATCTGGATTTTTTGGAGGCCAGCTCTTATTGTCAATTCGCCGGAAATCGCGCGCAAAATCTTGTCAACAGATTCTTCAGTATTTAAAAATCGATTCGCGAGGTGTAGCAGTAATGATCATATTGGCAAGTTGAGCTTGTTTAATGCCAAGGTAATACAATTATATTATCAGTGCTTTGAAAATTGTCTTAACTTTTATTATTAATGGACTTCTATATAGTCATAGCTTAATCAAAATCAGTTCAACTATTTCTAAGGTAGGGTAGATGGATAAAGAGACAATGAGAGAAAACATTTTGTCACAGGAGCCTGAATGGGGAAATTTACGGCGTCGTTTGACGGTTCCTTTTAGTGAAGTTAGGCTAAGGGCGATGGATGACTATGTGCTTTCTAAAGCTAAAGAGCTACAGCAGAGGATAAAAAACGAACAGGATAATCCAGTAGACATTACGGTAAGACTATATTTTTGTGGTAAATGAATGCGTAAAATTAGCTTAAAACTAATAAAATTCATCCAAAGTCTTTATTGACTAAGCAACAGTAACTTTCTTAACTATAAAGATTTTTAAAAAAATATATCTATTTAGGAATTGTACGCTGACTTCGCTACTGATGTTATTGGTACAACCACGCTAGGAGTGCCTTGCAACGCGACGCTAACTGGACAAAATCCTTTACGAAGCATTAATAAGAACTTTGGTGACTTTAGCTCTTGGGGAGGTCTAGCATGGTGTTGCATATTCTTTTTCCCGAAATTAGCTAACATTTTTGGGTTAGTAAACTATATTTTTTCAATATATATATATATATATATATATATATATATATATATATATATATATATATATATATATATATATATATATATGTGTTTTTATACATTTTTTTTGAGAAGTAAAGTAACTTTGTTATCTACATCCGCAACCTTATATATAATACTTATATATAACCTTATATAATATTGATATGATAACAAACGTAAATCTTACATCATTATATAAAAAAAGTAATACTGTGCTATTTAACCATGTTTGCTCAATATTACTCTTTGCTTTTAAGTTCAAATTTTTACTGTATATTTTGAGTTTATGGAGCAAAACTATGACTTGTAAATATGTAGGTCTAGTGTGAATGACACCGATCAATAACCAATACATTTTCAATTTATTTTCAGATCCAAATTATTTTCAAAATCAGCTACAGATTACGTAAGAAAGATAATAAAACCAGTAATTGCCGAAAGAGAAGCAAATAACGAACATACCAAAGACTTGCTTGACGCTTTGGTGAAAATCAAGAACAATAACGAAGTCAAAGATCCAGGTAACATTTAAAGATAAATTGTTTGATGTTATTTGGGCGTTAAGACTTAATACATTCACACTCTAAATTAGTAATGTGAGTTTGTTATATAGAGTTAATACTAGTGCTCTTTTATCATACCCATAGGCAAATTTGGAACAATATTTTTGATATTTGGCATAAGGTTCCCAAAGATCCCCAAGGCTTTTAGTATACCAAAATTATCCCATTATGATTCACCAAATTCTTTATCATGTTTCAGCTGCTTGATTCTTAGAGAAAGAACGAGTGTTATAACCATTACTTTTTCAGCTTATCTTGAAAATTTAGTTGTTGCTTCCGCAGCAACCTTTTTGTCCGGAATTATCACATCAGGCAGTATTCTTGCTCACGCGACATACGAATTGGCCCACCATCCTGAGTTACAGGTACGGAGTTAAAGTATAAGTACGGATTTTACTGGTCGACATTTTTTTTCAAGATATTCTAAATAGAAAGAGAACTCATACATTAATCTCTTTATCCCTTATTTATTTCAGTTTTATTATTATCCCACTAAATTGATCCTTTTTTGAGGTTTAATTAATCTTCAAATGCCTATTTTGTTCTTGTAATGCTCAATTTTCAAATTTGATGATCGATTTTTTATTGTCTTCCTGTTAGTGATTTTTTACGTATTGATAAAAAAATACGAAACAAATATTTCTTGTGACAATGCAATATTATGATCCATCTATGTCTCCACTATTACAGACCTTTGTTAACGTAATATTTTATTTTTTTAGGAAAAATTATTTCAAGAATTACTAGGAGCAAAGCAGAAATATGGAAATAAGAATTTTAATTCCGAATCTCTTTCCCAATTAACATATCTTAAATGCATTATCAAAGGTATTTTATAATATAATATCATTATATTACTAAAACATAGTATTTATCAAACAAAATTTTCAAAAGATAAACAATACACAAACTAAACACTAAATATTAACTTGATACAAAAAAAGGAAAAAATAAAAACTTTTTAACAAAAAAATAAAAACCGACTTCAATAAAAGCACTAAAAAGTAAAAAATAACTGATTGGTAGTTTTCATCTACTATACATTCCTAATCAAATATAGTTGAAGTCGGTGTACTTTGCTTTGTATTGTCTGGCTGGTTGGATATATATATATATATATATATATATATATATATATATATATATATATATATATATATATATATATATATATATATACACACACACAATTATTCATATAATAAAATACAATATAAATAGGTTATTAGATTAGGTTACCAGAAGTAAAAATAAAATTGTTACATTTTTTATTGATTACATCAATAACATAGTGTCTCGATTACAGAGGAAAAATGGATTGGAGAGCGTAATTAAACTCTTAAGCAAATGGCAGTTTAATGTACCTAAATTTAATTCCTAAAATGCAATAGTTGTATAAAACATTCACTTTTTCTACGAAAAAATATTACATTTTTAGAGGCTCTTCGCAAATATCCAACGGTAAGTTGGTTGGACAGGGTCGCCTCTGTTGATTATAAGATAGATGACGACTTGACAATCCAAGCGGGCACACCTGTGTATATCAACGGGATTGGTATGCATTTCGACAAACACTACTTTCCAGACCCTAATAAATTCGACCCGAACAGATTTCTACCTGAAAATGAAGCAAAAATTGTACCTTATTCTTATTTACCTTTTGGAGAAGGTCCGAGAATGTGCATTGGTAAGTGATATTGTTTATTGGTTTATATTATTATGCACAAAGCCTAACAAACTTAGTTTTTTTTGTCTATGGCAAAGTTAGTTGTACGGACTGAACTAGCTATATGTATAACTAGCGACTCACCCTCGCTGCGCTCGAGTTCGTCTCTAGTCACGTTTTAATGTTTAGTACAGATTTCTCACAGATGAGATATTATTACGCAGTAAAAAGTATTGTATATTATGTTGACTCGGATAACCAGTTATCATCATACTGAATTTCATCAAAATCTGTCCATTGGTTTTGTCGTGATGCGGCCACAGACAGACAGACAAAAATTCTAAAAACTATAGATTCGGCCTCTGTATCGATAATAATGACTATATCAATTAGATTTTTCAAAAAATATTTAATATACGGATTCGATTCAGAATTTTATTAATGTATATTGTATAGATGTATATACATATTAGGTATAGTTATCCAGATACACCTAAGCTATGAGAGAAGTTAATTGAATATTATAAAGCCTTACCTGTAACTGTGTTTTGCTTATTTCTTCTTCACTTTGTAACAACGTAATGGATTCGACTGATATTTAAATTAAATGAATGCCACTTTTTATCGACACACCATACGAGTGGAGCCGCGGGCAACAACTAGTAAAAGTCTATTTCTTAGATATCATTGACCCCCGATGCAAAAACGACGGGGTGTTATAAGTTTGACGTGTGTGTGTGTGTGTCTGTCTGTCTATCTGTGGCGTCATAGCTCCTGAACAGATGAACCGTTTCTATTTTGTTTTTTTTTTGTTTGAAAGGCGAATTAGGCGGGAGTGTTCTTAGCTATGTTTGATGAAAATCGGTCGAAGATGGCCGCTGCCACAAAATGGCGGATTACGTATTTTTTTACAACTCCCTCAATATGGATATCAAATGAAAGGTCTTGAGTAGTAGAATACTGTACACTATGATAAATTTCAAATGGAAGGTGACCATCACCACAAAATGGCAAATTACATGTCGGGGGTTTTTTAATTTTTTAATTGAATTTAGTTATTTTATATGCCATGGTCGAGTAACATATTATACTCATATTAAAATCAATTTCAAGCAAATTTATTAATTAAATTTGTTCATTTTGTAGTTATTTTGAATAGCTGAAGCTTTATTATTTAATACTATACTATTTTTATACTTTACTATTTCTAGGTTCAAAATTTGCTATGATGATTTTACGTAACGCCTTGGCTTCAGTGTTCTTAAATTACAAAGTAGAGTCTGTTTCTGGCGCACCCAAACCTGAAGACATCGAGATCGGAGCATCCACAATATTTTACGTGCCTAGTGGACCACTTCAAGTGAAATTTATATCGAGGACTTAATATAAGTAGGAAGTATGTCCTATTGTTATTAATATACGAGTGTAAATATTCTCATTGTTATCGATTTTTTTTATATTTAATTAACATATAATTAATTTTAATTAAATAATTTTAATTACATAATTTTATTAACCAGAAAAAAAACTTTGCCATTCTTTTTCCTATTTTATAAGCTTTTATTTAACTTGCAATGTTTGTGCGTTGCTATGTTTGTATAGGTTAAATCTTAATAGTTGAATTAGAATCACTTTGCCTTATCCTATGGAGTTAATATTTTACATGTTCAGTTCAGGTTCAGTTCTGATGATATTTAGGATCAGATTCTCCACCTAGGATTGGAAACGGTCAAAAATGCAGACACAAAATGTTTTTTATTGTTAATTTTTAATTTAACTATTGCTAAAGCAAAATTTAGCTAATATAGGCATGTACTTAAAATCAAACTTGCAATATTTTTTGCTTTCTTATAGTTTTAGATATCAAATATAGATAAGTTAGTTTTTATGAGACAATTGATATATCAAAACTATTGACAAAGTGCGAAACAAGTATTCTTTTCGCATCAAATTCCCTGTACGGAGGAAGCTGAATATTTTAGATGTCAAGGATTTATCTAACATGAGGATTCAAACTCTTGAGATCCTCGTAAACTACCCTCTTTTCCTCCCTGCCTCTGTACCAAAAGTGAGTTACGTCTGACGTGCCTGCTTGCAACTGAAACGAATCTAGAATATCTGCATACATTGCGGTATCAATACAATATTCGGAGCACTACACTTTCGTGAGAATACAGTAATTCAGCAATGTAAAACACTGAAAAGTCGTATTAGTGGAAGAATACGTCAAAATTGGTCTCAGTACCGGGGAAACCGGGGGTCGTATATGTTTTAAGGCGAGTCCTCATTGAATTTCATAAGACGGGATTACAAGACGCCGCTTGTTGGAAAGTTTCGTCGATGGCTGCATCCTGTTTGTGTAATAGATTTTCACACCACGAAGCCGATTTTGAACATACACATGTTATTTTTGGGACGTCTTGAACAAAGTTGGCATGTTCTTTAAAAAGAGCAATGGGATCTAACTTATCCTTACTTAACAAAATTTTATTTATTTATCTTGTATTATTATTGTGGATAAAATATTTCAGACATTGAGTATATACATATATAAACTTAAGAAATATCTTAAGAAATACACGTGTCTTCTAGATCATGTTATCAAAATATAGGTTTGGCTGTTATAATTTACTAAAACTGCACAATGAACGATTTACTTTTTGTTCGCAATAAGACTCATCCGTATTAATATTGGAAGAGCCAATGCAAATAATTGAGCTATTACTATAAATATGATAATTTATGTGTGTATGTTCGTTACTCCGTCTAACGGCTGAACGGATTTAGATGAAAATTAGTACATAGATGACCTACGACCTGAAATACCATATTGCCTGCTATTAGACATCCGAGGACATACAACAACAAATCGAGGACAAGCCGCTAGTTATTGACACGAAATAGATCTCGTGAACTCTGGCCCAATAAACAATTCCAGTGTACCAAAAAGCCATCGATCGTGATTAATGTATTCATTTTAATTTATGGTTATTGTTCAAATTAACATTACTATAATAGATAATTATAATTACAATTGCTTTAATTAAATTGCATTTAATAGGCTACTATTGACTTCATGTGCTATTTAAATACTTATCACTAATCCTACTAATATTATAAATGCGAAACAAACTTTGAGAATGTATGTATGTTTGTTACTCTTTCACGCAAAAACTACTGAATGGATTTTAATGGATACTCACACGTACACAGGCTACTTTTTATCTCGGAAAAAGTACGGTTTTCGCGGGATAGATTTATGTTTGTCTTTCTAGAGACGAACCCGAGATCTTTAGGAAACCTAAAACTTGAAATAAGTTCACAATTTACAATATTATACATGTAACACTTTATTTAGCAAAACTTAGTAATAATCGAAGTAACAGTTTGAAGATGGGGAGCCCTGAGTAAACTTGCAGCGGTTAGAGGATCACCACAACGCGAATATTTAGTGAGTTCAACTAACTTACTGTTCACTCGATTGAAATGTGCGGGTATTGTGTTCAGCACTTCGAAAGTTACTGTACTAATATTGTTGAGCGGCTTACTTTGGCGGATGATGCAGCTTCCACTCCTAGATACGGCTAATAATCTTTGTATCAAGTTGTTTTAGCCAAGGACCTTCTACAATATTCTTCTACCTGTTAGTGGTCGGCACAGTTTCCTCCATTCATCTCTATAATTCGTCATATTAGAGTACAACACCTCCCCCCCCCCCCTATTATTCATATTTTTTATACAAATCATAGCGCGAGGACGACACTCATATTCATCTTTTTTAGAATTTCCTACAATCTTTAATAGAAATTAGTGTTACCGTAACAAGTAATTTCAACCTGGAATAAAAGGAGCTTTAAGCCTAAAAAATTATGCAAAATGGTGGTTATTGCTCTTGTAAAAGAAGTATAAAGCAAGAACATATAACACTTATGACTTTGTAAAACAAGTAGAATACTAAGGTTTTCAACTTATTTCCAAACCATTTAATGAGATTTTCGTCCTCAATTCAAATACATTGTTATATCCCTCGCGGGGCGTCAGGGAAACTTTTAATTACATTTTGAATAGGTATATTATCATGGCATGGATTGCTTTTTTAACCGACTTCAAAAAATTAGGCGATTGTGAATAAAGTTTCATTTTTTTTATGGATAAATATTTTAAAGAAGACGAAAGTTACGTATAATTTACAAAAAGTAGAAGTGAAATAAACACTTCTCAATTGATTTTGAAGCCTGTATTTTCAACATTCTAAGTATATAAAGCTCATAAGGGTATTTATACGTACATAAAGCAGGTATGAAAGAAGAATGGCTTAATATATTGTAATAGAACTATCTCTGACGGATACGTTACGATGTTAGTGTGAAGTTACAGACAAAAGCTTGTTAAACTTATTACTAAAATCATAAATAACAAAATTGGTGTCAATTTTTGGATGTTTGTTAATCATTGAACAAATTTGATGAAACTTGAAAATTAGATAGATATAATAAGTAACAGTGGATTATTAGTTAATTTTATTCAAACAAAACTTTACTTCTGGACTTATCAGCAGATGGTCCAGTCAAGCAACATTGAAAAAGCATTGTGCAAGAGATTAGATCTCTTTTGTGGTATAGTGCTTATAGCTTAGTAATAATATTCTATATTCGCAGAACTAACGCATTTAATAACCTGATCTTGTTAAGATAAAATGCGGTTTGGAAAATGCTAACTAATATGTATTAGACCTATTAGTCTTACTTCTTTCCTACTAAAAACAATGGAAAAAGTAATCGATCAGCACATTAGAACAAGGTATCTTGTGGCTAGACCACTCTCCTGCAATCAACATGCTTACCAAAAGGGTAAATCCACAGAATCTGCCTTAGTAGCTCTGATCGACAAGGCAGAAAGGTCCCTAGAGGATAAGCAGACAGCTCTATGTGCATTTTTGGACATTGAGGGGGCCTTTGACAACACACCTACGGCAACCATCCTGAAAGGATTAAATGCAAAAGGTGTTGATGTCACAACCACCAGATGGGTGGAATATATGCTCTCCAACCAGTGTGCGAAAGTTACGCTAAACGAATACTCGCACAACTTTTACACTACCAGAGGCTGTCCGCAAGGAGGAGTACTTTCACCCCATTATGGACACTTTTTTTTTTTTTTAACGTTGGGAAATGCATTTACGCACGAAGTGTGGGACTCACCGGCGAAGCCAGTACTACCCACTAAAACCCAACAAAGCCTTCCCCCGTCTTAATGGGGCGTCGCAGGATCGCTTACGCATTCAACTACGACGCCCCGACGGCAGGTCTGCCGAAGCAGACCACAACAACCATGGGGTTGCTCCACGGTCCACTCTGCTATCAGAGAAGTACCAGGAGCAACCCGCATGGTACACCGCCCTCCGAAGAAGGCCGCCGTCCACCGCCCACCGAAGCGGGCCACCTCCCTGTGCGTTTCTTGGCTTCGCGAGTACACTACTGAGCCCCCCCCACCACGACAAGTTGAACGCACGTTGGGGGGGGGCCCCATTATGGACACTAGCTGTAGACCTACTACTTGTAATCATGGCGGATCTCGACTACGATACACAAGGCTATGCAGATGACCTTGTTGTAGTAGTAAGAGGTCCCTGCCTTAACACAATTTCCACCAGGTTACAAGGGGCTCTCAACGCCATCACAAGATGGTGTAGAGAAAATGAATTATTAATAAACCCGGATAAAACGGTTATTGTACCATTCACCAGGAAAAGGAAGCTTGAAAGGCTGACTGAACTCAGACTCAATGGCAAAACCCTTAACCTATCAAATGAGGTAAAGTACCTTGGAGTCACTATTGATCAAAAGTTGACCTGGAACTCTCACCTCAACAACATTATTAAAAAAGCCAAAATGGCCCTTTGGATATGTTGTCGAATGGCTGGAGCAAAGTGGGGTCTCAAACCCAAAATGGCTCTCTGGATGTACACCGCTGTGGTAAGGCCGATCATAACATACGCCTCAGTCGTATGGTGTAACAAAACCAAACAAAAGACAACTATAAGTAAACTAGACAGTGTGCAACGGATGGCATGTCTAATTATCACGGGAGCCTTTCATTCGGCACCAGGAGACGCTCTAAATGCTTTGTTGGACATAGCTCCGCTATATCTCCACGTGCAAAAAGAAGCTAAATCCTGCCTCTACAGGCTCTGCACACAATCGAATGTAAGGTTACAATCACAATATATGAACAAACTCAAAGAGTTGACATTCGAACATAAAACTCTAAAAATGCCAGTGGATGGCATGAGCACAGAGTTTAACTTCACAAAACAGTACCAAATAGATCTTCCCAACCGGGACATGTGGCTAAAAGACCAAGAGTCTCACAAAAAGGGCAGTCATGTTTGGTTTACAGACGGATCCAAGAAAGGATCTGATGTAGGGTGCGGTATCTATGGCCTTAAGCCTAGATTTAACATGAGTATCAATCTGGGTAAAGAGGCCACCATCTTTCAAGCAGAGGTCTTCGCCATTAACAAATGTGCTGAAGTCATCCTGGAAAGAAAGCTTAAGAACCAAAATATCTACATCAACTCAGATAGCCAAGCAGCACTTTTGGCTATAGGTTCTCTTGAGACCAACTCTAAGTTGGTCAAAGACTGTATGGAAAATCTGAATGTCCTGGGCACATCCAACAGAGTTACCCTCAGATGGGTCCCGGGTCACTCAGGTATAGACGGGAATGAAAAGGCTGATGCTTTGGCAAGAAGGGGCGCTGAAACCCCAGAATTTGGCCCCGAGCCATTTTGTGGTATTGCCAAACAACATGCCTATTCTATTCTCAAAAACCACTGCAATCTCAAAGCACTGCAAGAGTGGCAATCCATTTCTGGACAAACACACTCTAAAGCGCTAATTAAGGGATATCGCAAAACCTTTACAAAAGAGTTGCTTCAACTCAACAAGTATAAAACCAGTGCGGTAACCAGAATACTTACTGGTCACTGCAAACTCAATAAACATATGTTTACCCTCGGCCTCAGTCAGACCGCAATGTGCAGACTATGCCATGAGACAGAGGAAACTGCTATGCACATCCTCTGCTCGTGCGGTCCACTCATGCACCGCAGAAGTATCTATCTAGGGCAGCATATTATGCAACCAGAAGAGATACAGATGCTCCCCGCTCAGAAAATCTGGAAGTTCCTGGAGTCAACAGGACTAAGCGGAGAACTTTAATTCATTCCAAAGGGAGCTACAATGGACCATAACTGGTCGACGTAGCTAGGGCCGACCTCGGCACCACACCCAAAAATAAATAATAATAATAATATGTATTATTTTAATAATAAAAAATCGAAATAGAAAAAATTCTCCACATATTCTTACTTACTACTTTTCAAGGTAATTTAAATTATAAAGCTACTATCTACTCACTCTCGCTTCGCTCCGGTTCGCCCCTAGATTGCTTCCCAATACAAAATTTCATCCCCATTTTCACCCCCTTGAGGATACTTTTTATTCTGAAAATCATCCCGATTTTCGGAATAAAAAGTATCCTATATCCTTCCCAGGGTCATCTAAATCAAATTTCATCTAAATCGGTATATCCAGAGATTACCCCCCTGCAACCTCACAAACTTACAAACTTTACCTCTTTATAATATTAGTATAGATAACATGTCAGAGCTAGTAATAATAATAATAAAGCTTTATTTAATGAATAAGTTATTAATAATTAAATTTGAAAATTATTTCATGGTAAGCTACGAGGTCTGTGTTAAGGATACGTTATAGAGTTTTAGTTTCTATTTTGTTGCTGGCTTTCTGGGGTATCCTGATGTTATTTACGTCCAGCAACAAAATTCATGCCATCGTTTTGATAAAAAACCTGCATGTTAGGATAGGATACGGCTACAGGTCTCCAGGCCTTGCCAATTCTAGGGCTTATTTCAAATTTTCTTACATTACTTGTCAGCAACAAATACTGATGTATAAATGCATTTAATCCATGCCGGTCCCGTGAGTTTACTGCTAGCTTAACGTTAAGATAGCACTAACTCTTTTTTTTTGCAATCGGACGAATAATTAGCAACAAATTAGCCACAAAATACCATGTATGTTTCGATCGATCCTGCTAACCTTTCACTGCTATCATAACACACCTACATCTTTAAATACATACATATTATAAATATAAACACCCATGACTGGAGTACAAAGATTCGTGCTCATCACACTAATGAACGCCAGCCCAGCGGAGCTCGAACCCGCGACCGCTGGCACAGCAAGTATGGTCACTACAAACTGAGCCAAACGTTCGTCAAATGTTTTGTATGGACTTCTTTCGGGTAAAAGCTTGCTCTTTTTAGGGTAAGCTTTTACCCATTAGAGCTTACTTATTTCAGAACTACCCTATTGTCATTATATTTACTATAACTTTAATGATATCTTACGTGTTCAGCATGACTTGACTGTATAACTTTGTTAATAAAGGCTCTAACAACTTCCTCAAATGACAGTAAAGGCCCTAATATGAAACATCAACTACACTTAAAGTTAATATTCCATGTACATAGCTAGTAACTTCCTTATTGGTGAAGTGGCTAGCATGTACGGCTGCACATCTTGAAGTCCTGGGTTCGAGTCCTGGGGCGGTCAAATTTAGTTAATGACTATTTCTGTTAAAAAAAGTCCCAGTAACAGCCCGGAGTTGGAAAGTTGGTGGTATTTCACCTCCGTGAATCGAAGAGCACGTAAAGCTCTCTCACTATCTGCGCGTACTAATATCTATCTGTTTAATTATTTTTTATTTATTTTTATTGGGGAAACTAGCTGTGCTTACAAATGTTTATACAATAGGTTATTTAAGCGGCTCATAGATGAATAAAGTTTCCACTGATCAAATCGAACGGTAAAGTTGACAGTTACAAAAAATTTACATATTGAACTTAAACAATTACAAAAATTAACTAATTAAGTACATATATGACACAAAACATTATAAAATTAATCTACAAAAAATAACAAAATATTATGCACTATAATATCTCCTGCACAGATGGCTAGTGTCACTGAGACCCTGATGGTAATCCAGTTTTAATGCTGAAAACATAAATTGCAAAGCTTACTGTGATTCATTGTCCAAACAATTACTATCTATGTGGAAAGAACTGAAAAAAGACAAAATCGATTATGTACTCGTGTATATCTTGTATGGATTATTATGAAAATAAATATTTGTGGAATTTTTTAGCCCAGAAAATTAAAGGAAAAATAGAATATCAATGTTGTTCGGGAAAATCCAAGTGAAGGTCTCTTATAGGAATTATCCTTATTTGAGTATAAGAAATAACATGTGGAAATTCTAAAGCGAAATCGTATGGTTAAGAAATATTGAAATACGTGTATTCTAAATATATCTCTATATATATATATATATATATATATATATATATATATATATATATATATATATATATATATATATATATATATATATATATATATATGTATTTAATGAAATTGTAAATATATTTAATTATATATACAAAACAAATGTACATTTAGTTATTACTGAGCAAGTCATGTTCTACAATAGCTATTAGTGATGTTATTCTTTTATAATCACTTACTAAGTTTTCTTAAATTGATGGTTCAAAGGTGTTATGATTTAATTGAATAAACTTAATTTTGGATTAAAATAAATATTCATAATTAATCATTATGTTACAAAAAGAGTGGTAGCCCAGTGAGGATGCGCTCGCTTGGGAAACCGACAGAAGCGGATTCAAATCTCGAGTATCGCACCTCTGATATTTTCTTGTGCGAATCATTCCCAACATGATAATCAATTTTCTTACGGTGAAGGAAAACATCTTGAGGAAACCTGCATCTCTGAGAGAACCTAGCTAGTTTTCGAAAAATATAATATGAAGTCCGTTAACTAACTCGCACTTGGCCAGCTTAGTGGAATATGACCTGACCCCTATGCTTAAAAGGAGGTCTGTGCCTAGGAGTGAGACGTTAAAATGGCTAAATACATTATGTTACAGTTTTTCTGGACTTGTATACTTATTACTAGTCAATAGTCATTGACAAGCGTCTTTATACTGCATATTTAAAAAATCAATCGCTTATATTAAATACTATACGGTTATGAAATGTTTAAAGCAATCGACCAAAGCAATTCCAAATCCACTAATATTTACACTAAACTTAAATTTTAAAGCCTCTTATAAGTTTCGAATATTGTGTGATTTAAGACACACGGACAAAAAGTGATATAAATTTTTTTTTGAAAACACAACTGGCTAGGAGATAGAATTGTGTGCAGTTTTTTTTATTAACAAGAAGAAAATATTTAATAGATTTATGAAAATTTAATGAGAGTAAAAGTCACAGGCAACAGCTAGTTAGGCACAAACGAATTTATATCTAAAGTTTGGCTTAACTTGTCAATCAAGCGCCTTTCACAAAACGTATTAAAGTAGTCAATGAATTACCCAGAATACCTGTCGTAAACTTTGCAGATCTGAATGAGAAATGATATTTCAAGAAGGCAGCTAATTATTCTACATTTAGAAAACAGCGCCAAGTCCATTACTGAGTTGAGAATTTGAATGATGCTGCGAAGAACTTCGCTTAAGTTTTCGCTGATTATTATTGCTGTAAATGCGTTTAAGGTTAATATTTGATTTCGATAACAATGTATTTCTAGAAAAATGCTTGTCTGCTATTTGCTTTAGCGTGATCTTAATTAACTAGATTTTTCTGCTGGTCTCATATGTACTTAAACAACTACATAATCTATACATATAATAAACTTCTAACTGAGTCCAATCTGTACATTAAATATTTTTGGATCTTATTTCTTGAAATAGTCATCATTATACGTCATAGACAAAAATTCTAAAAACTATAGATTTTCCTGTGGTATGATGATGAGCTAGTCATCCGGGACAACTTATAGGATATTTTTTACTGCGCGAAAATATCTCATCTCTGAGAAATCTACACTAAACGTTAAAACGTAACTAGGGGCGAACCCGAGTGGGAGTAAATATTCATACTTTCATTCATATTTCATATTAGCTTTCCACTTTCATCGATTAATCTGTCGTTAAGTGTTATTAAACTCATACAGGTCATGTAAGCATATTGCATGTCTTTACCATATTAAAAATAGACACTCCTTTCATTTGAGTCAAATTGCAGATTGACAGCTTTGAAAGCGATTGGTTAGACAATAAAGTTGCTTATTCAAGATCAGGTTTCGTATAATCTCATAAAAGCTGAATAAAAGCCATTATTGAAATACCGTCAATAATTAAGCGTCTAATGGATATCGAATCACCATCTTAATGAGATTGGAAGTCCTTCTCTCATTACCCTGAAGATGACATCGTCCCATTAATTGCTTTAGAAGATGTTATTTTATATGTTTTTGTAAATAATCTTTGAGTGTAGCTCAAGTTAATACATGCTGGCTCAACTGGACATTGTATATATGGACTTACGAGTATGATACGACTAGTGATTTACGCTTTTTTGCTTTTTTATATATGAAATTATATTTATTACTAACAACAGCGTATGCTACTTCAGAATATATTAGTCTATCTACATATGCTCTAAATTTCATCCAAATCTGTCCAGCCACCTCAGCGTGTATAAGTAACAAACATACCTATATTGAACATGAAATTTTGTCATATAATATAATGGTGTGATATATCATTCTGATATGCAAGAACCGACGCCTTACTTAGTGTATCTCTATCGATAAGCTCTTTTCATAAGGTTTATCGCAGAACGGGTTCTTCACTATCAAGGACGTACGTATTGGGTAGTTTCTTTAATCACAATTTATCTATATAAAAGCAGAGAAAACATTTTCATCTAAATGATCATTAAAATTACTAGAACTTGAATATTTTTTGAAGAACTCGTAGATTCAATATATATTTTTTTTATTTTGTCTGTTGATTTTTATATTAAAAGTAATAGTCTTTAACAGGCTTTGATCAGCTATGTTCTGCAAAGATTTGAGTATATTTTCAGATGTACCTACATATTCTATGAAGACAGCTTCTATAGGTTTATTAGTAATATATATATATATATATATATATATATATATATATATATATATATATATATATATATATATATATATATATATATATATATATATATATATATATATATATAACTATGTATAAATACACTCTCAGACGAAGTCACCGGCAATAACTAATAGTCAATAAACAATTATCCTTTGTGGAAATCGAACCCACAATATCTGATATAGTAGGCATTGACAACGAACGCTTCACTATATAACAACTAAAATTGTGTAAATGAATAATAGCTATGCGCAGTCATAACTTGTTTGGAATAAAGTGTTATCGAAGTCATAAAGAAAGTAGTAATATATCAGAAGTGGTGATAATCTGATTTCATTATGTGCGACGTTATTATGTGAGAGAGTCAGAGGGCGTTAATTTTTGATGGAAAATTATATTATACTGGTAAAATTTATTAGTATCTAGCTAGACTTCCGGGGGTTCGAGTCCCGGATCGACATTTGTCCCTTGCTAATCAGCATATGTACCTTGGATAAATGAACTCATGAGTGTTGAAAATCCAAACTTATTGCTTGGATGTCCATACTCACTAATGCTAGGTTGTAGTAAACCACTGTGCGTGCAGAGGAAGGTGTATAGTTTATTATTATTAAATTTACTCTCATAGTCCAATGGGGCAAAAAGTCTACAATATCGGAGAGAAATCAAGTAAGATCGACGATACTCTCCAAGACGCGACTGCAATTGGACCCAGTTATGCAAAAAACAGCCATGTGCGTAAAAGTACCAACAGAGTTATAAGCATTTTTCTGTCGATAGTTGCACTTGGGTTATGTTTTCTTTTTCTGGTTATTTCAAAATTGAACAATATTTATATAAGTATTGTTTATTTTTTATACTAAAATGCTTATAATTCTGTTGGTACTTTTACGCAGATGGCTGTTTTTTGCATAACTAGGTCCAATTGAGCAAATTGAAAAATCTAGACTATAAAATAAATTGATCTAGGTTCATTTTTAGGTTAGGTCCATAACAAATAAATAATCAAAGCTTACTGCTTTTATACTGAATATCTCAAAAAAAGATATTACACAAAATATTAATAAAAATATTGTACTATAGAATTTCATCGAGACTCTCCCATAGAGAAAATATGAAGTCATTCGTTTTTCTTTTCGTTTCATAAATCAAAGCTTGGCGTTTATTTAAAAAAGAAACCCCTATGATTTACGCAGATGATATAATATTACGCGACTCCGTCTGTCCGTCGGGACACATATGGAAATGAGACAAAGTCGATACATTGATAAGTCAGAATATACGACTTTCAACGATAAATGGGGTTCGCTGGAATATTTTACTATTTATTTTAGTTGATGTATAATCGAGCAATGTCGAGTCGAGGTGTCTTGTGCAAATTTTGGGTAGGTTTAATAATTATGTTTGTTTGTGTGTTTGTTGTGGTAAGTGCTTTAAAAAAATATGATTTTTTATGACCAAATCTTGGCTTCAATTGGTGTATTTTTTATGTAGGGCGCAATAATGGTATTCGTTATTTAAATGATAGATAAGATGTGTTGGTTTAGATATGTGTCTGTTTGTTTGTTTAATCGCGGACTGTAATTACCTGAGAACATCTTACTAATATTATAAATGTGAAAGTTTAAATGGTTATATGGATGTTCAGATGTTTGTTACTCAATTACGCCAGAACGGCTGAACGGATTTTGATGAAATTTAACACAGATATAGATTACAGTCTGGAATAGTACATACATTGTATTTCGTTAAAGGTTTTTATTAATTGTGAATTAATATTAACATAGATGTTTCACATTATGCCTGGCGTCCCATGACGGCCAACTGACAGACTAACTTAAATACATATTTCTTAAAAGCTTATATTATTAGTAACAACATTAACGTCTGAACTAGGCCGAGCCAGTATTTCAGACGATAGCCTCTTCTTATTCCATAATTTATTTATTTATTAAGCTAATAAATGAATTAAATATGTCAATAAATACATTTATTTCAAAATCATAAACTTTGTTACGAAATTTATTTATTTCTTGGTAATCTCACAGCGTTACAAAATTGTTGAAATACAGTTAGAGCACAAAGTTATTAATAAATATGGCCAAAACTAGATTACTCTATTAGATATAATTAACACACAGCGCCATCTAGTTCCATGGTAAGCTACGAGGCTTGTGTTATGGATACCAGATAGTTGATACACTACACATATATAACTTTAAATACATACATATTATAAATATAAACACCCATGACTGGAGTACAAACATTCGTCATCAAACAAATGAATGCCCCCAGCGGGACTCGATCCCGCGACCGCTGGCATAGAAAGTAGGGTCACTACAAACTGTGCCAAGCGTGTCGTCAATAGTATATGTATTAGACAACAGAGTACTCTAAAATATCAAACAATGTTAAAAATATGTTCACAGCATATACGTATTCATTACAGTTATTTTCATTTACGTGGAAAATAGTAATTGACTGGAAACGAATTTCAACGCAAATTGTACTTTGTAGGATTTATGAAGTCATATTTCAATAGGATATACTGCACTGGAATAAAATTTGCTTGCACATTTTATTTAATGTATTTGGTTTAAAACAGTATTCATTATTAAATAAAGCGAAAAATAAAATATAAAGCTTCTTTACTATTTTAAATAAAATTATCTTAATTAAAACTATCTTTTCGGATTTTTTCGCGAATTTATTTTGATTTTTGGTTCCCGACGTTTCGAATGCTTTACAGCAATCATGGTCAAGGGAGAGACTGAGGTGTTAGATGTCTCTAAGATATTATATAGTTGTTACAGACAGCCTACCCACAATTAACAAAATGAATTCAAAAAAGTCAGTCTCTCCCGTGACCATGATTGCTGTAAAGCATTCGAAACGTCGGGAACCAAAAATCAAAATAAATTCGCGAAAAAATTCGAAAAGATAGTTTTATTTAAAATTTCAAGTATTCGCGTAAATCTAAGAAAGTAAAATTATCTTTTTGGATTTTTTCACAGATTTATTTTGATTTTTGGTTCCCGACGTTTCAGATGATTTACAGTAATCATGGTCACCGGAGAGACTAAGGCTTAAGATGTCTCAAAGACATTATATATGTATAGTTGTTACAGACAGCCTACCGATAAAATAATAAAATGATTCATAAAATTCATAAATGGCACCAAAGTACTTTACAATATTTTTTATACATTTATTTCCAATATTTTTACCAGTTAGACGGTGAAAGTGTAGGGACTCCTCCGCTCTCCGTTAATATCGATGAAAATCTTATATACAACTCAATATACAACTTTGTCATACAAAAAACTAAATCTCTGATTTTGTCATGATACTTTAACTTTTACTATAAATTAGTTGTAATTAGTTTTTTCTAAACCAGGACCTTTAGATGAGATGAAATTTTTAATAGTGTACGAAATGGAATTTTAACTAACAAAAGTTTAAATAACAATAATCGGTGCCATAGAATCACAATTCAATTCACTCGTTAATGGCTTCAGAGCGTGTCAAAATTGAGCACAGATTACTTCGATAATGTCATTTAGATTAGAGAAGACACGAAGGAGATTGGTTAGAGTCATCTACATGTATTTTTTTAGTATTCTATTTTTCATTGATTCTACTAGTATGATATCTTGTCTAAGCCATGAACGAAGACGAACATTAACATCTATACATACAATAAAATTCTAAATGAGTCAAATCCGTACATTAAATAGTTTTGGAAAATCTTATTGAAACAGTCACTATTATAGATACAGAGGCCGAATCTATAGTTTTTAAAAATTTTGTCTTGCTAGGAAAGGTTTTTAAAAATTTTGTCTTGCTTGTCTGTCTGTCTAGGAACGCATTACAAGAAAACCACTGGTCAGATTTTGATGAAATTCGGTATGACGATAGCTAGTTATCAGGGGTCAACATATAGGATAGTTTTTACTGTGGGAGAATATCTTTTCTCTGAGAAATCTATATTAATCGTTAAAACGTTCCTCGTTCGCCACATCGCTAGTCATAGTATAAATTCACTCTATAATCACGTGGAAAATAATAAATGGAAACAAAAATTGCATTTAACAAGGCAGTACATACAAAAAAGACTAAAAGTATCGAACTCAGTACCTTCCTTATATCTCTTTTAAATTTTGAAGTGTAACAAATATAATATATGTCACTGTTGCAATAAAATGTCGTCAAAAGCTCGTATTAAATGTAAAAAAGTTTACGTAAATCCACTATACGTAAGCTCGCTCTGTATTCAATGCGAATATTACGTTTAAAGAAATTTTTCACTGTCTAGACTCTACCAAATTGTATAAAAACCCATGATAAATATTTCAGAGTGCTTTTCACATTTTATTTTTATTTTACCATTCATATTTTAGTATATTTTTTGTATAAGATGAAGACTATTTGGCATAGTGGTTATATGTTGGTTTGGTAATTTAAGTATTGAAAGTCCGAAAAGTTCGATTACTCCGAGATCGAGTAAATATTCATTAAGCTAGCTCTATTCTTGGCTACTCCCTAGGGCCCTCGATGTGTGTTCACTTTGTCGTAGTGGGGGGCTTATTAGCGTCTGGCAATCCAGCCAGGCGTGAAACCATGCAGCACACTGGAAAGCTCCTGGTATTTTTCTGATAGCAGATTGGAGCGTGCTAGCAACAACAACAATAACTAAGGGGTAGCTGTTATGGTCTGCCTCGGCAGACATCCGTCGGGGCGTCGTAGTTGAGTTGTTAATCTATCGTTCGACGCCCCATTAAAAAGAGGGGGTTCCGTTAGGTTTAAGGGTTAAATGGGTGGTATTGACATTTCTAGATAGTGATTCCCACATTTGAATTTCCTCAAAATCAAAAAATAAATAAAGTGACGTTTCATATGTGCTTGTAAATTTGTTAACATTTAATTTTGATTTAATTTACGATAATTTCTTAATAGTTTTGATATTACATTAGTTGTTTTAATAGAATTGAAGTTTATTTTTTTATTGAAAATATTTTTACACTAAAATATTGTAACTACATTGTTATTCTTTAACTATATTGATATTTATTCAAGCGCACAGTATGGCGTGCCTTATTGATATATGAGTGCATAAATTTGGAAAAATGTACAATTTGCGTCGAAATACTTTCCTATCGACTGCTATTTTTCATGTAAGTGAAAATGAGTGTACATTGTGTATAATGGAATAACAAAGTGGAGATTAATACTCGTATCGCTCATTCTCTTTCTTTCTTATTTTATTTTACATCATAATCTTCTTTTATATTATATTCCTGGAGAAGGAAATTAGGTCTATCGTCATCAAAAGAGTTTTGGTGGTTTTTAACAATATTGACTTACTCGACTGCTACTGAAGAAGAGTCTATACTTAGTCTTACTTCTTTAGATTTTTTGATCCTCCATTTTTTGGGACACATGTACCCTTTGTCGTTACTTCGTCTTACTTTAGGCAGTGATATATGAATGTATGTAGGTATTTAATTTTATTATGAGATTTTTTTATATTAACTACTAACCCTCGTTACGTTCCTAATTCATATAAGTCGAGTCCACATCTATATACTAAATTTAATCCAAGTTAACCATTAAAAACACGCACAAGCGCACGCGCACGCGCACGCACGCACGCATGCACGCACGCACGCACACACACACCCACACATACAAACAAAAGTAGTTCAATGTTTGTTCGTAATAGTAGTCTAATGTTTGCTCATAATTTGCACACTACTACACTGAGATTATACAGAAGTAAAAATTAAATTAAAAGTAGGGGGTAATCTCTGAAACTAATTCTGAAATCTCATGTTATATTAAATTAATTATATATTAATTAAAAGAAAACTACATGATAGCTTAAGAAATCATTTTGTAATGTCGTCATTTTATGTTTCCTCTCGTTTACAGTAACAACACAAAGTTTGTATATGTCTTATAAAAATATAAAATAAACTAATACAACATCTCCCTTTTTTAAACTAAATTAAACAGTATATTAAAAACAAAAAACAAAATTAAATAAGTAACTTAAAACCTTAAAATATTATTCAGGAAACATAATTAATTAATTAGGATATCTTACTGGCGGACGAACAGTACGGCCATAAGACGTTGTATAGAAACCCTCTTCTCTATTACTAGTTGTTGGGGCACTCAAATCTACATCATTCGTAGGACAAGTACTGTATTCAGATTCAGAACTATCTTCAGAACCATAATTACAAGGTTTAATATAAAACCTATTTCTTATAAAAAACTTATCGTTACTTTTTATCCTATACGTTCTACTGTTTAATATATCCTTTATCACTCCTTTCCTCCAGAATCTCCCTACTTTAAATAAAACTATCTCTCCATAAGCTAATTTTCTTAATTGAGTTTTGTTTCTATTATAGTAATATTTGTCGTTTTCTTGTCGTGTCTGTAAATTTTTTCTTAAGTTTTTATTCACTTTCGGGAAGAACATGTTTTTGTTCATAGGAATAATACCTCTAAGTTTCCTATGAAATAAATTCTCGGCTGGTGAAGGAATGATATTCGAAATTGGAGTATTACGAAACTCTAACAAAACTAAATACGGATCTCTACCATCATGTAATGCTTTTTTAAGAAGTTTTTTTATAGTTTGGATTTCTCGTTCAACCAAACCGTTTGACTGTGGGTACCCTGGACTAGATCGAATATGTTCAAAATGATAATCTCGAGAAAATTTATTAAAAATGTCACTGGTAAACTGTGGGCCCCCGTCACTCATTACTTGTTTGGGTATACCAAACCGACTAAAAATTTGCTTCAATTTATTAATGATTTCATCACTTGTAGTGGATTTCAAGAGGGCAACTTCTGGAAATTTGGATAAATAATCTATTACTAGTATATAAGTATGACCATTCAATTCAAACAGATCAATTCCAACCTTTTCCCAACATAATTCTGGCACCGGATGCGGTATTAGTGTTTCTCTTTTATTATTGTTACTAAAAAGTTTACATGTTTCACATCGAGATATCAAGTCTGTTATTTCATGAATCATACCAGGCCAATACATAGCATCATTTGCCCTTAATAAAGTTTTTGTAATCCCTAAATGAGGATAGTGTAAACGTCTTAACATTTCTTTTCTTAATTCGTAAGGTACTACTATACAATCACCTTTAAATATTAAGTTAGATTTATATGTTAAACTATCTCTAACATGCCAATATTGTCTGATATCTTCAGGTAAAGAATTTTTATGTTCAGGCCATCCATTAACAATCATATTTTTAAGTAATTTCATTTCATTATTACTTTCAGTCAAATTCTGAAAGTCACCTAATTGACTCTGACTAATATTTAAAGTAGAAATCATCATATTAATATTAGCCTCAATATTTTTTTCATCTAAATCAATTTCTAACATTTCATTTTCGTTAAATGATCTTGATAAAGTATCTGCTATATATAACTCTTTACCACGCTTATACACTAAATCAAATTCATATTTAAGTAATTTTATTAACATACGTTGAATTCGCGGTGAGCAAGAATTTAATGGCTTTTTAACTATGCCTATTAAAGGATTGTGATCCGTTTCAATAATTATTTTCCTGCCAAAAATAAAATGGTTAAACTTTTCACAACCAAATAAAATTGCAAGCAATTCTTTTTCTATTTGTGCATAACGCTTTTGGCATTCGTTTAATGCTTTTGAAGCATAAGCTACCGGTAAGCCATTTTGCATTAAAACAGCGCCAAGACCATCTTTTGAAGCATCCACGGACAACACAACCGGGAGCTTTTCATTAAAAAATTGCAATACTGGTTTATTAATTAATTTATTTTTCAACTCAATAAAAATTTTGTCATGTTCGTGTAGCCACTCAAATTCAACATCTTTTTTAAGTAAATTTCTTAAAGGTGAAGTTATAGCTGCGAAATTTTTAATAAATTTTGAGACATAATTTACTACTCCTAAAAACCGTTCTAGTTCTTTCCTATCTCTGGGCCGTTTCATTGATATAATCGAAGTAATTCTACTATTATCTAAAGTTATACCATTTTTATTTATTATATGACCTAAATATTTTAACTCAGGGACATTAATTTTACATTTTTCTTTATTGAGTTTTACATTTTCCCTTCTAAGTCTATCAAATACCTTTCTTAATCTAATATCATGTTCTTCTTTTGTCTTACCCAAATAAGTATGTCATCAATATATACTTCTACGCCTTCTAAATCTTCTAATATTTGACGCATTCTATGCTGATAAACTTCTGAAGCACTACATAGTCCAAAGGGCATTCTCAAAAATTTATATCGACCAAATGGTGTATTAAAACAACATAAATCAGAACTTTCTGACGTTAATTTTATGTTCCAAAAGCCATTTTTAACATCTAAAGTACTAAAAAATGACGCACCTGACAGTTTGCTAGTAATTTCGTCTAACGTTGGTAACTCAAAATGTTGTCTTTGTATTGCATTATTCAGATCTTTAGGATCTAGACAAAGCCTTAAATCACCATTAGGTTTGTAAACAATGACCAAGGAGTTTACCCAATCAGTTGGATGCGTCACTTTACGTATGACATCTAAGTTCTCTAATTCATCTAATTTATTTTTTAAAAGAGGCTTTATTGAAAGTGGAACTCTTCTACTCGCATGTACAACAGGTGAGGCATTAGGTTTTAATTTTATATCATATTCACCTTTCATACAACCTAAGCCATGAAATAAATCGTCATACTTTAAAGCGAAATTAGATTCATTAATTTTGTATACAGGATTAACTAATCCCATTTTAGTAGCAGATTCTAATCCTAAAATATTGCATGCTTTATTCGCATTCACGACAAAAAAGTCAAGTGAGTAATTTTTACCTTCGAATTTTATACGCAGGGAGCACTTGCCTATGCATTTGATTGGCTGACCTGTATATGTTGCAAGTCTGGCTTTTGACTCAATAAGATTATTTGGATCTAAGCCTAAAACAGATAAATTACTAGCTAATAAGATATTTGCTTGAGCTCCTGTATCTACTTTAAGTGTAAGAGGTATATATAGCAGATACTTTATCAAGATCATTTAACGAAAATGAAATGTTAGAAATTGATTTAGATGAAAAAATTTTTAATTTAACATACTAAGTGTATCTTTATGCTATTAAACTTGCTATTTCTTATGTAGTAGAGAAGGCCTAAAAGCTCCCACAAAGTCGTTATTTAAATTGCAAAGTCTTCATATTTTCTTAGAATATTTATTTATAAATTCTCGTTATTAAAGATTTCACTTAATAATTACTCATAAGATGTTTTTCAGATCTCATAAAAATAATTAAGGAGAAAATTAATAGGCAAAGGCCCTCTATTAACCACCAAGTGGTTTGGTTTGAGCGATAATAAATAAGGCAGCCAGTTTGGTTAGGACCTAATATTTTATATGTAAAGATAGTTGCTGTTTCTTTCTGATATACATACTAATACTATAAATGTGAAAGTGTGTTTGTTTGTCCTTCTTTCACGTCAAAACAGAGTGACAGATTGGTGTGATTTTTTTGTGTGGAGATAGTTGGAGGGCTGGAGAGTGACATAGTCTACCTTTTACCGCGGGTAATTTTCTAATTCCTACGGGAAAACACGTTATAATCCAATCCAAAAAAATATTTATGATCAGAATTACTTGAAACTTGGTATTAATGTTCTTCAATAAAATTGAATAAATATGTGTTTTAGCATTTTTCGAAATTCATCCTATAAGGGGTAAAATAGAGGATGAAAGTTTGTATGAAATTACTTTTTTAGAGATTTTTTTGTAGTTTTAGCGCGTGCGAAGCCGCGGGTTCTGCTAGTTATTCATAAATAAATAATTTCAAAACACTTATTATCCATCTATATAATAAAAATCTATCTGAATCGAATCTGCACATTAAGTATTTTTTGGAAGATCTTATTGAAATAGTATCTAATTATTATCGATACAGAGGCCGAATCTATAGTTTTTGGAATTTTTGTCTTTCTGTCTATCTGGGAATGCATGACGAGAAAACTTCTGGAAAGACTATGATTAAATTTGGTATGATGATAATTGGTTATCCGGGTCAACCTTTAGGATACATTTTACTGCGAGAAAAAATCTCATCTCCGAGAAATCTATACTAACCTTTAAAATGTATCAAGGGACGAACCCGAGCGGAGCGACGGTGAATCGCTAGTTATACTAAAAAGATATAAACTTAATATTATTTTAAACAGATAACTATGTTAAAGAATTTCAAAATTGTATTTGGAAGCTTCGTAGATTATATTTAAACATGAATACAAAATGTGCACCTTTAGCCCAAAAATTGGCACCTGACAAGATGATTTTAAGTTTTGAACCTTATATCTTCCATTTAAGGCTCAAATTATATTGTGTTTTAAAATACAAACTTGGCATTGTAAAGACGGTAAACGCTATTCAATCGCATGGAAAATA
Source organism: Brenthis hecate (assembly GCA_951806755.1). Lineage (NCBI taxonomy): Eukaryota > Metazoa > Arthropoda > Insecta > Lepidoptera > Nymphalidae > Brenthis > Brenthis hecate. Next base: position 20,978,515 of record OX638253.1, read on the forward strand.
TTTTATTGCACAAAGAATATTCAAAAAGGAACTTGTTCGTTACTTTCGTAACTCTTCCGGAGTTATTGGATCAGTCTGAATATGTACTGGTTAGAGCGTATATAATGAAGGTCTAATTTATCAATCAATAGCGATTTACACTCACTTGGCTTGGGTGACTAGCGGCTCACTCTCGTTTCGACAAACAAAAATAAATCTATCCCACGGGAACCGTCTTTTTTTTTCGAGATATAAAGTAGCCTATTTGTTATTTTTATGTATGAACTATATAATAAAAATTATTATTAAATTCCAATCAGTAGTTTTTGTGTACTAAGCTGTATAAGTTACTATAGTTTTTTAAATATCCCACAAGAACTCTTTAATTTTCCGGGATAAAAAGTATCTAAAATATTGACCGGGGATATAAGGTACCACCATGCAAAATTTCGTTGTAATTGATCCAACAGTTTTGGAGATTAGCCCGTACAAACAGACAAAGAGACAAACAGACAGAAACAAAAAAATAAAAAAAAAAACTGGATTTGTTCTATTTCTCTTATTACATGCCCCTGACTCGGGTTTTAGTTTTTTTTATGTACAAACATTCGACCTCTACAATTTTATTATATGTATAGATATACAGGTGACGCCACATTTTGCACATTTTATTACTAAGCTCCTAGGCCACCAAGCTTCGCTCGGGAGATTTTGGTAAAAAGTACAATTTTCTTTTAAAAAAAACTATAAACTTGAATAAATATAAAAAAAAAAAACAAAAATAAATTATTATTTAAAAAAAACTAAAAACTTGAATAAATATTTAAAAAAAAGTAAAAACTTTGTATGTGACTGAGATTCAAACCTGGACACCTGTGATTGTTGATCTTGCACTTAGCCGCTTGACTACGAAGCTTATTCCCGAGCGTGCAAATTACCGACCATATTTTGCTGGGAATAATGCAAAATAAAACTGCATGAGAACTCAAAAACGCGTTTTCTTAGACATAAGACTAACCTAGATCGATTTATCGCCCCCGAAACTCCCTGTGTTCAAAATTTCATTAAAATCATTGGAGCCGTTTCCGATATTCAGATTATATATATATATATATATATATATATATATATATATATATATATATATATATATATATATAGATTAATATAATATGTCTGTGTATGTGTCTGTCTGTGGCATCGTAGAACCGATTTTGATTTTGTTTGTTTTTGTTTGAAAGGTGAATTAGTCGGGAGTGTTCTTAGCTATGTTTGATGAAAATCAGTCCAAAATGGCCGCCGCCACAAAATGGCGGATTACATGTCGGGGGTTTTTTTTTAATTTTTAATTAAATTAATAAAATACTTCATAAGTTAGAGAGTTACACAAAAACGTTTACGAATTTGGAAGCATACACTTGTAACTCGACAACTATTGGCTTGATGGCTTGAATAAAAAAGTTACTTAGAAAAATCCATCCCAATTTTAAAGAACTCTCCAGAGATACCCTACAATGGACGCAACGCTTCAATAGATTCAAATTTTTTTTACCTTTCAGTTGCATGTATGAAGCTTCGCTCGTATATTTTATTTATATTAATTTTTTACCCGACTGTGGCAAAGGGATGGTTATGTGCTTAACCTGTATGTATGTTGTGTGTAGGATCCTATGTTCCCTCGTAAGTACTAAACGGCTTAACCGATATTGATTTATTCATACGTCATTCAATTTATCTCGATAACACGAGTTTCATTGGGTATATAGATATTATTAAAAATCACAATGGCGGATCCTAGGCGCCAATTTGTGTCTTTAAAAAAAATTTCATTCGAATAAGTCGAGTTGGATATCAAAATGCAGGTTTTAAAGAGGCGATTACGAAAATATACAACTTATATGTTTTAAAGTAATTTAGGATAAGAAATTTTTAAATAAAACTAAAAAAGTCTAACTGACCAAAATTAAAAAAGCTGTAGGTAAAAAAATATTTATATTATTATGTATACGCAGCTTTATCTATATATGTATATACTATATAGTATGTCTTCAACTGTATACTATGTTCCTTCGTCAACTCCGGCTTTTTTTTTATTTTTGTAATTGTATCTTGATAGCAGGATTATTTAGCAGTTGATACCAGAGACATCTTTGTACTAAAAGTTATCAAGATAACTCTAATAGTCTCCAAGTGAAATGACTAAGTGCAAGTTATTAGTTTGTTCTAAACCGATTAATTCAGAAAATATCGAACTTAAAAGCAGCCATAGAAGAGTACTACTGTAGGCCTCATTGTTTCATTCACCATTGGTCATGATGATAATGATTCATATATATATATATATATATATATATATATATATATATATATATATATATATATATATATATATTGTATATATATATGTGCTTCACTTTAGAACGGTCGTAATCTACATCATAATAAGTGGTTCTAAATATGTATATGAAAAAATTCTGTAAAAGATTCATATATACAGTACAAAATAAGAGGGTATATTCCATATGGAATAAAACTGAAGCAAATGAGTTATGGAAATGGGAAAAGAACTGAAATAACGCGTTAGCGTGACGTATTTTCATATGGGATTATGATTTTTATTCCTTTGACCGTGTTTGTAGGGTTTAACCCCCGATGCTAAAACAACGGTGTGTAAGTTTGACGTGTCTGTGTGTGTATATCTGTGTATGGCATCGTAACTCCGAATGGATGAACCGATTTTGATTTTGTTTTTTTTTTTGAAAGGTGAATTAGTCGGGAGTGTTCTTAGCTATGTTTGATGAAAATCGGTCCAAGATGGTTGGTGGTTTTTTAAATTTTTTGTTTATACTATCGATAAAATCACAGTGGAAATTTAATAAAACCAATAAGAATGAAATGTATTATGCTTCAAATAAACAGTCTTTGTATTAAATAGTTTTAATAAACTCAAGATTAACTTGAACGTGTACTTTACACCAATTTTTAAATTTAACTTTACAATCAAGTATTATGAAGAAAAAAAACCGACTTCAAACAAAAGCACTAAAAAGTGAAAAATAACTGATTGGTAGTTTTAATTTACTATACATACCTAATCAAATATTTTCGAAGTCGGTGTGCTTTGGCTAAGTAATTAAAGCCTACCTATTAAATACATACCTAATCAAATATTTTTGAAATCGGTCCCAGCCCATACAAAGCAAAGCACACCGACTATATGTAGGAATATCCATATATATGTATATGTAGGGCCCCAACCATATATGAGTGCATACGAACAACTTACTCTATACATTCCTTAACACTGATGATTGTGGCTGGTACTTGTGATGCCTTCCCAGTGCTCTGAGTAAATAATAAAAAGTGTCGTGACGGTCGGAATATTACTCTTTTCCTTCTAGCTCTCATTCGCCAAGTATGCCGAGTATAACGTGTGGTAAAGAACTTCGTTCCAAAAATCATTAAAAAACGTTGCCTTTTATAGAAAGACAAGATTTTTTCACAAAGATAATCCATATGAGCTCAATACAACCCAGTACGTGGAAATCACAGACGGACGCTTTAATTATATGAGTAAATACGATTTTTTTTTTATATTTTTTTCTGGTACGAGGCTTCAAATACAATTTTGCAACGAAAATTCAATTAAGTTTTCACGACGGATGTTTCTAGGAGGCATTAAAATATTATGAATATTCAATATTTTGTTCTTCAAAGAGGATTTTTGTAAAACAATTTTACTTTGACGTTTTATTTTATATTATTTTTCGGGTGCTTTTTTAGAAATACACACTTTAGTGAAAGGACATCCCCTTGTTATAATTGGTGTAAAATTTAAAAGAAAAAAGTATAAATGAAAATATTTTAAAGGAAAAAGGGTGAATGAATTTAAAGTAAATATAAAAATTTGCTCAACATTAATTAAATTATTTAAAAAAGAAAGTAGATGAAAGTATTTCCTAACTCTCTTATTGCTTTATAATTACTTTTTTAAATAAAAAAAGTACTTTGACTTCGAAACTACTTTAAAAATAATAATAAAGTCGTACTAAAGTCGGTTTTTTCTTGTTTATATGAGACCATTTTGAAGTACAGTCTATGTGTATTCAGCTCTTATTAACGTCCCACTACTGGGTGGGCTTTCCTTTAATACGAGGGGGATCAGGTCATAGTCTACCACGCTGGGTTAGCGCGAGTTGGGGGACTTCACATATCTTTCGTAAACTAGCTAAGTTTTCTCTGACATGCAGATTTCCTCGCGATGTTTTTCTTCACCGTATTCAAGTGGTAATCATGTTGAAAATTATTCGCACATGAAAATATCTCAGGTGCGGAATTTGAATTTACCCGCCTTATATATATATATATATATATATATATATATATATATATATATATATATATATATATATATATATATATATATATATAGCTATATATATATATATATATATATATATATATATAGCTTATTCATGTAACACAGAATTATAAGAATCAACCGCGATCGACAAAAAAAAATCGCAAAACACACTTTACAGAAAACAAATATACAATCTTATCGCGTAACCCCTAATTTATAGAGGTCAGTCACAAACACTCCTATGAGATAAAATAATGTGTTTTTATTAATCAACATTTTTGAATATTTTATATGTAACTAGCGACTTTTTCTTGTTCCACTCGGGTGTCTCTCTCTAGTCTCAGTAAGGTTAGCCACTTTGGTCGAAATCAGTCAGGAGGACATCATGTGAACTAAATCAACATCTGAATCTACGAACAATTTTTCATAAATTCACATGTAACATTTTCGTTAGTTCTAGCATGCTAATCCTAATTAATATAATAAACGCTAAAATAATCTTCTTCTTCTTCTGCCTGGTATTATTAGTCCTGGCTATTGCCACAGTCTGCTTTCCTGCTAAGTCTTCTCCACTTTGCACGGTCTTTAGTGTCATCCTGTGTAAGTCCATTGGCGGTAAAATAATCATAAATACATAAATAAATATGCTGGGATATTAACATACAGCACCATCTATTTAAATATATATATATATATATATATACATACATAATTATAGAAATGAATACACCCAGCGGGACTCGCACCCGCGACCGCTGGCACAGCAAGTAGGGTCACTACAAACTGAGCCAAACGTGTCGTGGTTATGGCCAGTCTCTCCTAGGACCATGATTGCTATAAAGCATTCGAAACTTCAGGAATCAAAAATCAAAATAAATCCGCGAAAAAATCCGAAAAGATAGTTTTACTTAACAAAATCTAATTTAGTTATATTTCTTTACTTTGAAATAAGCATTTGAAGTTTTAATCTCGTATGTATAACATTACGTACACAAATTCTCTTCTTTAGTTACAGAATCCTATTTGGAACAGGCAAAATAAAATAAGAGGCGTAGAATTCGAGTCAGGGCTATCTGTTCAGCAATATGGACGGCTCGGAACGACAGACCGCCAACTGGGCTCGCGCCAGAGTTTCAATAACGAATTATTTACCAATATTTCGACCTCATCGTACGCCATGTATTACACGAACTCGATGGAAACCGTTCTCACATTTACGCGTTGATCGGTTGCGAATATTTTATTATTTTTCTATACTTGTAGAGATATTTTAGACTTTTAGTTACGTTTTAATTATTTTATCAATGTTATTTATAAAAATACTTTGTGATTTACTGAGTAAGAGAGCATAAAAAATAGAAAATAACACATATTTGCAGAATTTGACCCTTGACATCTATCAAATTTATTTTTTTACATATAATAATGTGACGTGAAAACAACATTTATTTAACAAAGCCTACTAATAAGGAATCTATTCATTAATATCATATTCCGTTTTTAGTGTATAATGGTAAAGAATATTTTATCGCTCTTTTTGTGCGAAGATCTAAAGTAATATAATGGTAATTAAAGTCTGGTCGTACATTACATTTATGAAGTACTAGTGGCTCACTCTAGCTTCGCTCGGGTTCACCTCTAGGAAAACAAAAACAAATCTATCCCACGGGAACCATACATTTTCCGGGATAAATAGTAGCCTATGTATTATTTCAGACTTTAATCTATCTCTGTGCCAAATTTCATCCAAACCCGTTCAGCCGTTCTGGCGTGAAAGAGTAACAAACGTCCATATATACTCCTACTTTCACATTTATAATATAATCAAGTATGTGTTTTTTATTTATTTTTCAACAAATTTCATCTTTCATTTATATTTTAGTTTTAAATCTACAATTTTATTTTTATTTTGTATCTATCGTCTGCGGCAGCAGATTATGAAGATCTCAGGTTAGGTTTTTTTCTAAAGAAATTCTCAGTCGTAAGACGAAGTTGAGAAGTTGACGGTATTATACCTGAGTGCCTCGATCTTTTAATAGTTTTTATACCCGTTTCTTTCAAGTTTAAGTGAAAAATATAAAGAAACCATAATTATATTTCTTTTGAACTTCAATTCGTTGAATATAATAGAAGTAAAATTGGCAAGAAATGTATTACAAGGACGCGGCGAGTGCCAACTGTATAATTTGTTTTTTGCATATCGTAAATATGTATTTAGTTAACGGAGAGGGCATATACATTGTAATTTTTATTGTAACCTAGGTATTGAGATCATAATAATAAAATAGAGTGTGCAGAAGACAGAGGTTGACGTCTAAAAATGGTATTATAATTTGGCTATTTATAATCATTCTAACAGCTATACGAGTATTGTTCGAAATAAATTTTCATTTTTATCGATAAGAGTCTTAATCTATCAATGAACGCAGATACGCCAGTTTTACAGTTAACAATAGATTTCTTAGAAATTTAATTAACTTCTTAGAAATTTACCTGTAGGTGTTTTAAAACAAAAGATTTCACATACTTGCCAGTTTCCCATGGCTTTATTTTATTTCCCTCTATGCGTGTTCTACCTTGTTCGAAGACTAACCACAGATGCTTAAAAAATATCATGGAAAGAGCACGTGGATCCTGAATTTCCAAATCTTTACCTGTACTTTTTTAATTTTTTATTTAAAAGCCTTATTCAGATTAAAAGGGGATGCCCTTACGAATGAACACGACAGGACTAATATAATTTAAAACTGATTTTGATCAAATTCAACAAATACCAAGATGGTTACTCTACTCGACCTACTTATAGAATTCATTGTACACATATTAAGAAATTATGTCATTGTGAGATAGACTATGGAATAAGACTACAATTAGTAATAAAATTCTAAATTGACTACAATTAGTAATAAAATTCGTCAAAAAATGGCGCTGCCTGTATATAATTTTATATGGACAAAAGGCCTATAGAGCTCGAGCCAAGAGAATAAAAAGTGAAATTTATTGTGTCATCATATTCAATTCAGTTCAAATTTTCTTGTTAATGACTTCAAAGCGTGTCAGTTGAGCACAGATTACTTCGCCAATGTCACGTAGAATGGAGACAAGAACAAACAGAAACAAGGCACGAAGAGGATTGGGATTATTAAATTTTAGAACCATTCTAAAACGCAGGATTTTGAGAGAAAGTCGAAAAATAAATTAGGAAATCAATACTGTTCCCTGTGCTTCTAGAGAAAGAGCATGAAAATGAAATCTTTACATACTCGTACATATATGAACAAATTACAGGCACAGTTTCTTCAAAGCCCTAAAAATACGCGATGTATCCCAAACAAAACAATAAACATGATTATCTACTAAGTCTAGCAACTACGTTCAGAGGAAATCCATTTATATAACAAATGAATATATTACAAGAAATATTGTTTCTGAACTTTTACACTGTAAGCCTTTTTTATTTCTATTGGGCCTATATAAATAAAGAGGTTTTATTGAAAGTGTCGACGAAGACATATTTGAATGGCATTACGGTAGTATATCTGTGTGTATATGAATAAAGATATACTAAAATAGTTACGTTGCTTTGAATCATACTCATTATTTTTATAAATGCAAAAGTGTATTTATTGTCGTAGACGACATGTTCGGCTCAGTTCGTAGTGTACTACTTGCTACAACTTACTGTGCCAGCGGTCGCGGGTTCGAGTCCCGCTGGGAGCATTCATTTGTGTGATGAGCACGAATGTTTGTACTCTAATCATGGGTGTTTATATTTATAATGTGTATGTATTTAAAGTTATTATTATATGTGTTGTGTATCAACTATCTGGTATCCATAACACAGGTCTCATAGCGTACCATGGAACTAGACGGTGCTGTGTTTATGTTCCAATATTTATTTTTTTGTTAGTTTATGTTCCAATATTTATTTTGTTTTATTTATAGCAAGTGGTCATTTAAAATCTTGTCTTGAGATAGCTTAGGAGTTAGGGAGACATAAGATGTTACTTTTATTTTTGTACCTACTGTAAAACGAAAATTTTATATGTAAGTAATAAAATGTGTTCAATGGAAAAAACATTGACATCATCTCAATCAACATTTGACAGTAGAAATTAACTAAAAAATCAGCTAGACTGCCAAAACTAATGAAAGAAAAGGAAGAGATGTAAAACCAAATATTAGTAATTGAAGTATAAAAGTATTATAAAATAAACATTTTTAGTACAATTTTTTGCTTGATCATAATTCATAGAAAACTACAGAACTGCTCCTTTTTTCCAATTATACGTTCCACAAATTATTATTGTAACATTGCAGGGTAATTTCAGATGCTTTTTCATCCTCAATGGACCGACTGCACTAAATGCTAAATGCTTATTGCGTTCTTCCAGAATTCGACTTTAAAATATCTCACTTCGTGCTTTCCTAGAAAATAGTATACTACTATTCTAAAGAGAAAAAGCTTGTTTTTTTGTATGTTTGTAATGGAGAAACTAAAAGTCCGCTGAACTGATTTAGGTAAAATTTGGTATGAAAATAGTTTGAGAGCCTAGGAGAGATACAGAATAGTTTTTATTCCGGAAATTATCCCTTAAGGGCGTGAAAACAGGGATGAAAATTTGTATCCCCATATCAATCATGTGTCGAGTAAGGGATATAAAACTCATAATTCCTATTCCATACTAACCGTTAAAACCTAGCTAGGGACGAATCCGAGCGACGCAAGGGTGAGTCGCTAGTAAGCAATAACATACTTAAAGATAAAAACCAATGTGTTAAGAAAAAACAGATTTCATATCAGTGAGACTTAAAAATTTCCAATTACATAGTACTATTTTTAAGGTTAATATTTTTGTCCCCTCAGTTTAATTAAAAAGGATCGAAGGGAGAGCAATTTAGATGCCTAAGCCTACGGAAATTGATTCCACCCACTATACTTATTGGGAATTCTTAAACAGATATCATTTATCTTCCTCCAAGTTTTATAAAAGCTCTAACTTACAATAGACTAGTAGTTAGAGGAGCTTATTTTAATGCAAAAAGCACGGGATTATAACCATTTGGATATATTTTTAATGAAAAAGTAGCTTTCACTTCAGACTCAGAGGTCAGCCTATACGACAGAATTGGGTTATGAAATTCTGTGAAATTGTTCTTTATAATTTTTTTCCTACTCCTATTTATTAAACATTGAGACCTTATTTACTAAAAATGGAGACTTTATAGAAAAAAAAACATATATTTAGAACTAGGTGATTTTAAAAGCGAATATTTAGTTTTCAATTAAAAAATTATTTTCTTAAAAACTAAATATTTTTTTTACAAAAAAAAAAATGTTTTGTACGAAAAATGTATGGTACATATTTCGCATTTAAGAATGCGCAAATCTTAAATGCGTATGTTAAGATTACAAAATGTATATATTGGTTTGCAGCTATCTACATAATATCTTCTTGATACGTTTAGAAACTCAAGGCTTTAAAAAACTTGTTTTTAATTTATTAACTTTTTAATAATTGACATATTGAAATTTTATGACAAAATAAATATTATAATAAGTAATGGACGTAGTCAGTGCTTTTCGATAGTTATTCATATTTTAAACCAGGACATCGTGTTATGATAAACTGAATCTGTCAACACAAAGGCGTCTTTAAACGACATAAAGCTCGGAAAGGTCGAAGTTCCTAACATTTTTCAGTAAATACACTGAAAGGCTGACCCGTGGCGATGTTGATAGATTGCTCTTTGTCCTTTGTGTAGATTTCATGAACTAATAAATTGACGTGGATATTCCTATTGAAATTGACAAAATCTTACTTTAAATAAGTTAGTTAATAAAGGGTAATTTATTTGTATTATTTGTTTTTTCCAAACTTTTACCTTATGCTTCAATCTTTGCTTAGTTATAACTTACTACCAGTTCAGCCTTACTTCACTCGGGTTCGCCACGCAAAACACAAAAACAAAGAGTTATATTATAAGTTTCATTAAAATCTATTTAGTAGTTTTTACGTGAATCATCATCATGCATCCATACATACATCCTTACAAACTTTTGCATTTATAATATTAGTATAATATATAGATAACATAGTGAATCTCCATCCTCGATTGGTTAATTTATCTATTTTATTCGTCTATTACCTTTTTCCTTTTCTTTCATGGTCCTTTAGATAATATATATCGTATGGTATATATGTATAAATAATCGATACTAATAATGTGAATTTCATTTCATCTGTTAAAAGAAGCGTGAAATTCAGATCTGTATCTGTAATCAGTAATTTGGCAGATTTTACATGTCTTTCGAAAACAACTCGTTAGATTTTTCCCAGATATGCAGGTTAGGTCGCAATGTTTTTCTTCATGGTTGTAGCAAGTACATAATCATATTGCAAAAGATTCGTACATGAAAATATCATCATCGTCATCATCGGCGAGATCCGAGATTCGAATCCGCTTTACTTTGTTATCCAAATGATGCATTACTACTGGACTACAAAAAAAAAATTAATTTTAATACTCAAAATATTTGAATTTATTGTACTACTCGTTCGCTAATACTAAAGGGGCCGAAAGTATTATCCAATCTTTAGCTTATACAAAGTACACATTCAGTAATAAATAAATAAATAATAAATATGTTGGGACATTAACACCATCTAGTTCCATGGTAAGCTACAAGACTTGTGTTATGGACACCAGATAGTTGATACACTACACATATATACTTTAAATACAAACATATTATAAAAATAAACACCCACGACTCGAGTACAAACATTCGTGCTCATCACACAAATGAATGCCCCCAGCGGGACTTGAACCTGCTACGTTTGGCCCAGCAGATTATTACAAACTGAGCCAAACGTCTTCAAAATAGATTCAGCGATCTTATTTATAACGAAACTGTCTATTTCAAACTTGAAAAACGTCATGAAATTTAATAATTTATAATGAAATATGAGGAGCAATATGTTAATAGTTTTCAGAACTAAACTTGCACTACACATAGTGTGGAATGCGTAATTAAAAGTTTAATGGTGCGGCCCGCTGATTGACACGCCCTGTCGACGTAAGTGTTAACGTGCGGTTACGTTCAATTTTGCTGAGTACATTGTGGTCCTAGCGCAAGTTAGATTAATTTATTTATTTATACTAATTGTTAGTGGTAGAGTACTTTAGAGCATTTCATATCAATAACTTTTATGCCTCTGATAGCAACTTAGCTCCATTGTACTCGTTGTTCACAGTGTTTCTTAAAATTATACTATCTGTGCACTAAATTTCGTCTAAATCAGTCCAGTCATTTCAAAATGATGATAACAGATACACAATCAAACACACTTCGAATTTGTAATGGTACTAACTTATTTTAGTAACTGTTTGTGGCTTTGCCTTCGGAAATATTATTATTTAGCCTACATAGTCACTAAGGATTAGGTACATTCGCTTTATAAAGAAGAGAGATGCGAAAATTAAGTTATGTAAGTACGATTCAAGCTATATCTTTATTTAAAATTATTTCTTTAAATCCATCACAGATGAAATATATCTAATAAACATAACTGGCATATCATAGATAGAGTAAAATTTTCATATCTCTAATACTTATCGAGCGAGGAAATTTTTTTTTTGGGTTTTTTTGGTAATAAAAAGTAGCAGTTCGTAGTCAATTTAGGCTATAAAGTTTATCTGAGATAAACAGACGAACTGAAAACGCCCACACATGTGGAGAGTTAAAAAAATCCTCAACCAATCCTTATTAGGATTATGGTTAAGGTTGCATGCGGCTGCGGATATCGAAGTGTTAGATTCGAATCTCAGGACCAAATACTTATAAAGTTTTTCTCGCAAGAAGTTCTTAGTGGAAAGGTGGTGGTGTGTTAGTTCCATGCCTTGGTGAGACTTTCGTTCGTTTCGAAATTTTGAATTATCAAGCCTCCAGACTAGGGAAAGGAATAGAGAATGCACTATTGTTATACGAGGTTACTTCGGCATGGACTACTCTATAGTTTCGGTTAGATAGGAACTTTTGGTCCTTAGCACTTTTTATAACTAAAAATAATTATACAAATTATTTAAACAGTAAGTACTTAGAATTATATTTCACGCAAGTTAAACTTAGCCCTTTAAAAAATTTAAAATTCAAATCAAATGTACTTAAGTATTTTATAAACTATCGAATATTATTATGATGTTTGTTCTACGAGTATAGATAAAATTATTATTCAACGCACAAACAAATGTGTTTACGAATTGATTATTATATATGTATTTAGATGATAAAAGATCAAACTTTGAACTAAATATATTGATGAACTTGTTTATGAAGAATCTTATTAAAATAGTCATCATTATCGATACAAAGGCCGAATCTATAGTTTTTAGAATTGTGGTTTGTCTATTTGTCTGGGAACGCGTCACGAGAAAACCACGAGACAGATTTTGATGAAATTTGGTATGATGGTAGCTGATTATTCCGTCAACATATAGAATACTTTTTACTACGCGAAAATATCTTATCTCTGAGAAATTTATAATAAACGTTAAAATGTAACTAGGGAGGAACCCGAACGGCGTGAGAGTGAGTCGCTAGTTGTAAGATAATATTATACTTTGTTTTCAACCGACTTCAAAAAGGAGGAGTTTCTCAATTGCCAGCCGATACAAATCGAAGCACATCGACTTTGAAAATATCTGATTAGGTATCTATAGTAAATAAGAACTACTAGTCAGTTTTGTTTTACTTTTTAGTGTTTTGAAGTCGGTTTTTTTATTAATGTTTGTAGTTTCAAGGTCAAAATTGTAATTAAAAAAAATACAACTGTAGGGGAAAATTTAAATTTAAAGATCATAAATATCGGGAATGGAGGACGTTCAAAATTTTAATAAAAAAAAAGATTACATTTTTAAAAACCTTTACTTAATACTTAACCATTTGATTTACATTTATTAATTAGAATATTAATTATATTTTAAGTTTACATAAATTTTCCGTTCCTCAATTCCTTCAACTCTTCAAATATGGCGACTTAGACAAGATAATATTCTACAATCGTTGTAGAATACAAGTCTAAGAAAATCATAGACACAGAGTGGATTGAATGTTTCTTTGCCAGCATGAAAATGGCGGACAGGCGCGACAGAGACAAAACGATTGTGCGGCCAGAAGACTTCTGTATTCATTGAAATACGATTAATGAAGATAGATATGTATTTATACCCATTTTACATTCCATTTCAATATTATAATTTCTTGGAATTCATATTTGTTAATGAAAAGAAAAATCCATCCTTAAGGGTGGAATGATTATTTTTAGTGATTTATTTATTTATAATTTACAATAAGTTTTTATTAGTAAAAAGTATAAAGGCTATAATTTATAAGTATAATATTACAAAAAAAAGCCACAGGTATAAAGACATTTTTGTATTAGGCTTAAAGAAATCGTCTCTTCTGAGAACTTCTGTAATCATTATATATTTAATTTATATTATGCGAAGGGTACCTAGGTAAAATATATTTTACAGATTTTAACGACTAGGTTTGCCTCGGTTCGAACTCCACACGCATTGGCTCCCCGGGCAAGTAGAACAGTCCCCAGGTGTCTATCTTAATGTCGTTAGGCTTGGGAGTGTTCGGAACTTTGTGTATTTTGTAGTTTAAGATAACTGAAGTCAATGCAAATCTTGCAGCCATTAATCCAAATCGTTTTCCTGTAAAAAAAATACTGTAATAATAATACGAGTACATAATTTGTATCAAATCAAGACGATAGTTTGACAAAATGTAGAAGAACTGCAATAATAAAATCGCAACATATCAGGATGAAAATTAAGAACTTCTTGTTAAATAGTGGTAATTGCAATAAACGTACTAAATATAAAAAATAAAAGTTCGTGTGTGTGCAATTCACACGGTAGAAGTGAATCTTCAGAAAAGTAACCTACGAGAGAATGAGATAAATATATAGAGTATCAGGAGTAGGATAATTATTTGGTTTATTTTTTATAATAATTTTATCAAGTTTAGAGGTTGTTTTACATTTCATTTGATATAAATATATATAACATATTATTTAATAATTAATTTTATTATTTTTCACTTCCTGTATAATGTTTTTTATCTCAAATAATTAAATAAAGCATAATAGGCATACTACAATCATATATTTATAGAATATCATATACGGAAGAAATATAATATTATATCTTTGTCAGACAATAACAACGCTTACCATGGTAATATGGCAATGGATTCTATCTCATACTCTCGCCGGCTTAATCCTATGTATTTATGTGTTTGTCTCTTCTTAGTATCTCATCCGTTTCATCGAGTTTCAAATTATAATGATTCTAAAGAAGTTTCACTTCAAAGAAACTAAATATAAATGTGTAAAAGTGAGAAAAGTTAAAAGCTGAAACGTTGTCACTTAGTGTTTCTAATTCTGTCCCAATATTGAGGGTTGAGAAAATTGAGAAAGTAACTGTGACGCAGATGAGCGTCGCAATTTGTTTATATCTATACATTTAAAGAACTTATATATATTTTAGACATGTCGTGTGTTAAGAACCTTACCTATACAAAACCTGGGTCCTTCCCCGAATGGTAAATATGAGTAGGGTTCAATATCTTTTTCGTTTTCAGGTAAAAATCTATCTGGATTGAAGGTATCTGGGTCGGGGAAATACTTTGGGTCGTAGTGCATGCCGGTAGCGTTGACGTACACGACCGTGCCGGCCGGGATGGTGAGGGAGTCATCTATGCGGTAGTCGGAAGCCGCTATGCGGTCCAACCATCCCATTATAGGGTACTTACGGAGAGTCTCTGGGAAGGTCAGAAATAGAAACAACTTTACAAGTATTTACAACAAAAATATGAAAGTTACGATTTTAAATAAAACCATCTTTTCGGATTTTTTCGCGAATTTATTTGGATTTCTGGTTCCCGATGTTTCGAATGCTTTAGAGCAATCATGATCAGATCAGATGGTCATGGTGGAGAGACTGAGGTGTTAGATGTCTTGAAGGTATAGTTGTTACAGACAGCCTACCCACAAATAAGAACATGAAAATTGCACCATTTACCTTACAATATCTTATATATTTAAACGAGCAATTCTTGTACATACCTACATAAATATATAATCTGAATCTCGGAAACGGCTCCAACGATTTTCATGAAATTTTGTACACGGGGGTTTTCGGGGGCGGTAAATCTATCTAGATTAGTCTTATGTCTGAGAAAACGCGTGTTTTCAAGTTTTCATGCAGATTTCTTTTGCATTATTCCACGCAAAATATGGTCGATAATTTGCACACTCGACTGTAAACATCGTGGTCAAGCGGCCAAGATGCAAGATTAACAATCCAAAAGTGTCCAGGTTCGATCCCGGTCGCATACAAAGTTATTACTTTTATTATTTTTTTATATTTATTCAAGTTTTTAGTTTTTTTTTTTTTAAATAGACGCAAGATTGATAATCATAGGTGTCCGGGTTCGAATCCCGGTCGGATACAAAGGTATACTTTTTTTTTTGTATTTATTCAAGTTTTTAGTTTTTTTTTTAAAAGTGTACTTTTGACCAAAAACTTCGAGCGAAGCTCGGTGGCCCAGGTACTTGTGTTTATCAATGTAACTTAGATATTTAAAAGAGCAACTGTTGAGTTTCTCGCCGGCTCTTCTCAGCAGAACTGATTTCCGAGCCGGTGGTAGCTTCCTCACGCACAGACTACACTGACGCTCTTTAAATTGACGATTCATAAGTGCTTGTAATAAGTCTAAAGTAAGTAGTAGACGTATTTTATTCATTCAATAGTAACAAAGCAAAATCTGTTCATGAAATATTTTTTAAAAACAAAGACTGTTGCATATTGTGTACAGAACGTAGACCTCAAAGCAATAGTTGTTAAAATTTTTGTCTGTCTGTATATCTGTGTGCATCCGAGCAAAGCAAAGGTAAATCGCTAGTGCGTAAAACATATATTAAATCTGAAACATATGATACCTTTCAGAACGCAGTTGAGGAACGGTAGCTCCGCGAGTGTTTGAGCTTCGAATTCATCACCGCCGTTTTGTTCTTTAGCTTCCAAGAGTTCTTGGTATACTTTCTCCTTAAAATGTTTTATAATTCACTTTAGCAGTAGCACTAATTAAGTAAATGGTTTTTGTTACTCTGTTATGTTTTCGAAGTCGGTGCCAGCCGATGCCAAGCAAATTTAATATATCTCGATACCTAAAATACATATTTACCTATTAGATATTCATATCTTAAAATATTGTCCGCTGGCACCGACTTCGTAAATATCTGATTAGTTATCTATTCTAAACGAAAACCCCGGTTTAGTTATTTTTAACATTTTAGTGCCTGGAAGTCGGTTTTTTCAAGTTTTTATTTTTCCATTTTTAGTGTATTACGTATAGTATATAAGTAGGTAATTTGTAAAAAGAAAGTTTTTTAACAACGTATTCGATTACACAATTTATTTAAAAAATATGTTTATTGTTGATTTTATATAAAAACCGTTCGACCGATTTCGATAAAATTTATATAGGGCCGTCTGGAAAATATTCCCTTTTAAACAAAAAAAAAATATTTCCAAATTGGTTCAGGCATCTTCGAGTAATCGATGTACATACATAAAAAAAAATTCCGTGAATTGAGGACCTCCTCCTTTTTAGAAATCGGTTAACGAATCTACTAAAGTACATGTAACTTTATCCGGTACAGTCAGCAATGTCGTTGCCACAATTTAATTTGCCTAAATTTATTTTAGAACTTATATTAATAAGTTTGAGTAATAATAAGCCATTAAGCTACTTTTAGCTTTACCTGTGTTTCCGGTTGATGTGCGATCTCATAAGTAGCATATGTTAAAGTTGTACCAGTCGTTTCGTACCCACCGAGTAGAAAAATAGCTGCTTGAGCGAGGATCAAGTCGTCAGAATACTCTGAAAATACGTTAATTTTAATATTTTCGTTATGTTAGTAATTTGAAAAATTTAAAACAACTTCAAAAAATATATACTAAAAAGTAAAAATAACTAAACGGAGATTTTTATTTACTATAGACACCTAATCAGATATTTTCGAAGTTGGTTCCTAAAACAGTGTAAAACAGTGTACTAGGAAGTAGGTAAAAAAGACTAATTAGATCTGTGAATATATCTCAAACATCACGATTTTTTTTTCTGATTTTCTCGAAAACGGTAAAATATGTATAAAAAATACGGTACCGCTTAATACAATACCGTTTAAAGTAGTAAAATCGGTCATTTCGTCTCCGAGAAATCGGTGAACATATATAAAAAAATGCATACAGACGAACATAGAAACCTCATCGTTTTTCGAAGTCGGTTAAGTAGAATAATAATAATTAATTAATAAGTAAGATACCATTTTATACGTCATTTTAAGTATATATGTATTTTGAAAGATATTTTATACTGTAAAATATTATTGTTACCCTACCTTCTCCGGTTAATTTACTATCTTTCTTAATTTTTAGCAGAAGATCAAGCAAGTCCTGATAGCTTCTATCTTCTGGGGCGGCTTCTCTCTGGGTGACGATAGTATGAAATATCTTCTTGAAGTATTGTTCAGATGATTGTGGGAAAAATTTAAACCTATAATGAAGTATTGATAAAGGAATGACTCGCAAATAAAAATATACTTTATTAACATAAGCTTGATACAAATATGGTAAATCTCTCAAGAACGTAAGTCGGCGAAGTAGGTATATAAATAAAACTTTATATTAATTGTGATATTATATAATATAATATCTCGTTGTGGATACAATATTTTTTAGAGTAAGAAAAATTACGAATAATCTATTTGTTGATTCTTATAATTGAAGCACAGATTTTGCAGATAGTGTTACTGCCAAAGCTACAACTGAGAAAAGCTACGTACATGAGGCATAATTTTTTTTTTATTAAGTAGGTATTTCTGACGTAGAGAACTAAATGGATGCATAAATATTAGACAATATTTTAATCTGTTATTCTGATGACGATGATGATTTATAAAATAAATTATAGCATCTAAGTATGTCTTTTATTTCTCTACATATTACTGCATCAAGTTGTCTTATTGGCATGGATGGTAGGTAGGTGCTACAGATTTGTCCATATTAAGTAAACGTGTTTTGTGAGCTCAACTATTGTTTACAATTTAAAACACTTAGGATTGTTTTTATAGTAGTTAGTTATAAGCGTGTACGCGCTTTCTACGTGCTTCAATAAACAAACGTGGTAACATATTGTAGATATAATTATAGAATTGTCTGTTAAGAGACCCCGTGCGCTCATCATTTACCTTATTGAATAATTTGTCATGTAATGATGTGTCATATGTCAAAAAATAACGTAAAATCTAACCTTAAAATAGCGTATTTAAAACCCGACTTTACTAACTTGGCCACCGCCGGAGCCCATTTTCATGGGCTCCGGCGGTGCTTATGATGTTTTTGTAAATGTATTACTTTATGACTAATTTTCAAGCCTGTAACACCGGGCACCACTTTATATGGGGAATGGTTTTGTCCTTTATATCGTGTATCTCTGAAACGGCTCTAACGATTTGGATCAAATTTTGTATTTAGATAAGGTTTTGCTTTTTAACTTTATCTATATAGGTGTATTTTCAGAAACTGGTGTAATTTCGTCGGTGGTGTAGTGGCTAGCATGTACGGCTTCGCATCCGGAGGGCCAGGGTTTGAGTCCCGAGTCAGGTCAAGTTTAGTTATTGAGTCTTTCTATTTCATAAAACTAAGTAACAGCCCGCAGTTTGGAAGTTAGCGGTGATTCACCCCCGTGCCTCGAAAAGACCGAAGCTTGGTCACCCAGGTACTACTAATAGATATAATCCATACTAATTTTAGAAATTTGAACGTGTGTTTGTTTGTTTATTTGTTTGTTTGTTTGTTTGTTTGTTTGTTTGTTTGTTTGTTTGTTTGTTTGTTTGTTTGTTTGTCCTTCTTTCGCATCTTAACGCAGTAACGGATTGGCGTGATTTTTTGTGTGGAGATAGTTGGAGGGCTGGCAAGTGACATAGGATACCTTTTATTGCGGGAGATTACTTAATTACCACGGAAAAACACGTTATAATACAATCGAAAAATAATTATTATCAGAATTACTTGAAACTTGGTATATTCTCTTTAATTAATTAAATAAATACGTGTCATAGCATTTAACAACATTCATCCTATAAGGGAGTGAAATAGGGTATGAAAATTTGTATGAAACTATCCTTTTAGATTTTTTTTTAGTTTTAGCGCAAGCGAAACCGCGGGATCTGCTAGTAAAATATAAATTGAAAAATAATAGCAGGACCTAATCTGACCTATTTAGATTTAAAAAGATTTGAAAATTACTCATTTACCTGAAGAAGTTCACCAATTCCGGAAAAAAGAAGATGCTGAACCACGAGAGACTCCTATGTAGTCTAAATGTTGAAAACTCTTTAGTCACATCTCTGAGTGCCCCCTTGCTAGTCAACGTGGCGTTGCTCTCTACTCCAAAAGCCGAAGTGCCAATAACATCAGTCGTATAATCTGTGTACATCCCCTGTTAGGAATATAAAGTAAAATTATATGATTATAATATTTATTTATTTCTATTTTTTTTTATTTTAGGCAATTGTGTTACTTACATATTCTTTTTTCTAGAAAGAAAACAATATAGGACAAATTGTTTTTGCTATAGTTTTTTAACTAACTTGAAAAAAGGAGGAGGTTCTCAGTACAATTATTACGCACTCGAAAGATTAATGAGGACACTAAATTGTTCAAAACTTCCGAAGCTCTAACCTAAACCCGTTGACTGGATATTTAAGATTTATTAAACATTATGGCAGATTTCAGTAAATTATTCTTCTAAATCATAAACTTAAAAAAATGGAGTATAACACCAATCTACCTTTAAATCGTTTATTTCGTACGCCTCGTTCGCAATCCTTTGAACTATCTGCTGTGATTTTAGGTGAATATATCCTTGGAGACACCTAAGCTTGGCGGCAGTAAACACAACAGTCAGGTTTCTTCTAATGGGAGTCCATATAGGATCCTATATATGAAAGCTTCTTCCAATTAAAAAACCATAAATAAAGCATTATATGTACATATATAGAATATATTAAAATAAAAAAATGTATAGGTATTTTATAAAATTATTTAGAACAGCGATTCGCCTTCGTTTCGCTCGGGTTCGTCCCTAGGTACGTTTTGAACGGTTAGTATGAAATATATAGACTATACTGAAACGTGGTTTCTTGTCAGAATGAGATAGTATCCCGCAGTAAAAAGTACCCTATGTCATACTCCAGCCCTCCAATTATCTCCACATAAAAAAATCACGCTACTCCATTGCTCTGTTTCGACGAGAAAGATTGACAAGCAAACAAAAAAGTCGAAGTCAAACTGTATATCGTAGAAAGGGAAAGTGTGAAATCTACAAATTCATTCAAGTAGTTTATATTAATTTAAATCTGGCATTCATAACAGCTATAAAGTAGTAGCAAGGAAAAAGAAAAATGTGATTTTTACGTTTTCCCATGATTTTTTTCCAACTTTTCTCTTCATAAGAACCTTCCTTGGAGTTCAACGAATAATTGACAAAAATAGCCGAATTGGTCAATAATTATCGAGTTTTGCCCTTTTAGCCATTCATTTTTATTTATAAGATTAATTTATTTAAGATTTGATTTCTTTTGTCATGGCTCAAAATTTCTATTACATAACTACATGCTTTGTATTTCTAGTTATTTATAGGTGTTAACTAGCGGCTTAGTTTTATAATTGAATATGGAATATTATATATTAAATTAATTAAATAAATATTATTCCATATTCAATTATAAAACTAATTAAAATTATAAAAATGTTTAAAGTTATAAAATATTGTAAAATGCAATGTGCAATTTTCATTTTGTTATTTATGGGTAGGCTGTCTGTAACAAATAGACCTTCGAGACATCTAACACCTCAGTCTCTCCCGTGACCATGACTGCTGTAAAGCATTCGGAACGTCGGGAACCAAAAATCAAAATAAATCCGCGAAATAATCCGAAAAGATAGTTTTATTTAAAATGTCAAATATTCGCGTAAATCTAAGAAAGTATTAACTAATGCTTACATTAACAGTGAATACATTTAGATGCCCAATTGGATCTGTTTCGCCGGAACTTAAAAATCGATCTCGGAAATTTGAGAAATCCCTGACCAAAATATTTTTAGCTATTTCTGGAGAATTTATCAGCAGACCTGGCCTCCAGAATAGCCATATTCCTATATAGGGGCATTTAAAATGATCTCTCATTCGACGAATCCATTTGCCCTGTGAATATTAAATACATCAATTTGTATTAGGTAACGATTTATAACATTATGCAATTAATAACTGCCCTCAAATATATTCAGCCCTTTTAACGTCCCACTGCTGGCCACAGGCCTTCTTTTAATACGAGGGGGAGCAAGCCATAGTCTCCAACGTTGTTGTCCCCAAGTGCGTTTTGGCGGACTTCACATGTCTTTCGAAAACTTGTTAGGTTCTTTCAGATAAGCAGGTTTTCTCGCGATGTTTTCCATTATTGTAAGACAGATGGTAATCATGTTGGAAATGATTCGCACATGAAAATATCAGAGGTGTGAGACAGTGAAGCGGATTTAAATCCCAGGATTTGAACCCGTTTTACAAGGTTACCCAAGCGAGCTCGTTACCTCTGGGCTACCAGTGCCTGCAATTTGGTTATTCCAAATAAGTATTTTAATTTGAATTATTATAATTATGTATGTATGGCGAATATTCTTTTTAACACATTTTTTTTATGGAGGAATATAAGGGTTCCTGTTTTCCCTAAAAGGGAAAAATTTATAGCACAAATATAGGGAAAAATCCAAAAACCGTAAATGTTTTGTTGTTAAATTTTACAAAAAAATAGTCGGTGTGCGAGTCAGACTTGCAATTGTCAATTTTTTCCAAAATGTAATGAATATCTGTAAATCGAGATAGATAGATAGGAGATATCATTTTTAAATTTTCTACACAAAACAAAAGTTACAGGTGAAATAATAGTAAACATAAAAACTTACTGGATTTTCTTTCATTAAAAATGTAAGACTTCCAAGGATGGGGTTAGGTGGTAGATGTGGGACGTTACGTATCGCCCAGTAGTTTTTTACTCTCTTCCATTTTATGTAGACGAAGGCAGCCAAACACACTATTAGTATTGACACCAGCTGAAGTATCATTCTATAATGGTAATTTGTTTTTTGAGTCATATATATTACATTAATTCATCACAGAGAATTATTTGTATCTACTGTAATTTTATTATTATTGTACTAGATTCACTCAAAATTTTTAGGTATTAAATAATCGATAAACTGCCACTCTCCGGCTCATAAGCTATTAGTAGAAAAATAATAAATTAAGAAACACACACACACTTTTGCATTTTTTTGTTATTGAGGACTTACCTTTTTGTTATTGCGATTACCTTTTTGTTATCCAAAATTGTTACCATTACCGTACTGTGACGGAATAATAAGCACACACACACACACAGGCAGAGAGAGAGAGAGAGAGAGAGAGTGAGAGAGAGAGAGGGGGGAGTAGAGAGAGAGGTAGAGAGAGGTAAAGAGAGGGGGGGGGGGGTAGAGAGAGAGAGAGAGAGAGAAGTACACGCGTATGCACACTTACACGCATACCCTTTTGCATTTAGAATTGTAGTAGTCTAATGGTTTGTAGATGCCCTAGATGGTATATTTTTCATTACAGTTTACAAACATAAAACATAGTAATTTATTTAGTTAATTTATAAAGTGTGTATACTGCACCTGGATGTTTGAAAAAGTTCTTTTTAATTAATTCTCATAAATCTTTACTGAGATATGTTGATTTTTAGGTTTACAAAAAATATTGCACTAAAAGTATATAAAATGAATAATCTATAATAATTAACATTATATGTATAAAGTAACTCCGTCAGCTAAGAAATCCAAAGGCTGAATGACACTTCTTCTTTGAAAATTAATAACCTTAATGTTGTTCTTTTATAAATAGGTTGATAGTTTAAGATATCATCCAAACCATATTAAGCAATATTATAGATATGCACAGTAGTAGTTACATGGAAAAACATACATTTATTTACAACGTGTATATTTATGTTTAGTTATATGATATATTTATGAGATACACTTATCTATACATATAATATTATTATAGTTTAGATTAAAAACAACGTCGCGACTCGCGACCCACTGACTGACTTATCAACGTACAGCCCAAGCCGATGATGATAGGCCGGCATCACAAAAATAATATTAAATGCGAAAGTAACTCTGTCTGTTTGTCTTTCTATCCATCACCTTTTAACGTATAATCGGCTGAGCCAATTTAGATGAAATTTGGTATGGACATAGTTTGATACCCTGGAAAGGACATAGGATAGTTTTTATCCCAGAAAGCATCTCTTAAGGCTGCGAAAGAAAGGTGAAAGTTTGAATAGAAACGAATATTAAATAAAAACGAATGTGTGGCCAGAAATCTTCTATATTAATTAAAATACGATTAATGAAGATAGGTTATAATAACAATTTTACATTCCATTATAATATTATTATTTTTTTCCTTCCAGAGTATTGTCCTTTCTTTACGTCTATAAAGAAAGAACATGGGACATATTATGATTCTATGATATAGCGATTATATTTGTAACTAGCATTGCCCGCGGCTCCGCCCGCGTTCAGATTACCATAAACCAAATTCTTAGGTTTTACATATTAGTATACTCTTACAGTGCAGTTTTTGTATTTTTTCTCAAAAACGAGATATTTTCCCGCGGTAAAAAGTATCCTATATGTTGACCCGGATAACAAGCTATCACCATACCAAATTTCATCAAAATCCCTCCAGTGGTTTTTCTGTGATGCGGTAACAGACAGACAGACAGACAGACAGACAAAAATTCTAAAAACTTTTTAATTCAGACTCTGTATCGATAATAATGTCTATTTCAATAAGTTTTTCAAAAAAATATTTAATGTACAGATTCGGCTCAGTTACAATAATTTTATTATATGTATGTATAGATGAATGTAAAAAACTTATGAATATAAAAGTCATAAATTTTGAACAACAATTAAATTAATAATTTTTTTCAATCACTAAAGAGTAAAAACCATATATTTTGTTATTTTGGGCTGATTTTTATACCGAAATCAAAAAAAGAAAGTATTCGGATTACGTGTACGGATACGTATACGGATATTACGCGAATTTTACGCAATATCGTCACCAATTGTAAACAGATTTTCGTTTTTTTTCTTTTTCTTGGAATTAATATTAATTAATGAGAAGAAAAAAATCATCCCTAAAGGTAGAATAATAATTTTTGAAGTGATTTAAAGTAATTTTTATTATTAAAAAGACGTTTTCATTATAAGATCACAACAAATTAAATTTAAAAATAATTATAATCATTGAGGCCATTTCAATGACCCTAAGCAACATATCTTCAGTATTTTAGTAAAGAGTGTTTGCAGATTCCAGGTGACGCTGCAGCATCAGGCCAAGTTTGCCATATCGTTGCAATGCCCATAGGATAGCAAGTTTGGAATGGATTAGATCTGTGGAAGTTGCTCTTCTTTTTTACTTTTTTCATATGAAGTAAAGTCCCCCCCGCCGCGCGTGAATTTGTGTTTGTTCAAGTTAATCCCAGAAATTACTATACCAACTTGTATACGAACTTCACTAATAGAAAGAGGGATTATCTAAGAAGGGTACAATAATAATAATAAGTTATAATTATTGACGAAGACATTTTTGTATCAGGTCATAAGAAATCATTATTCCTGAAAACTTATGTATAATATTTATATTAAGTTCATATATTTATATTCTACAAAATACACCACTAGTAAAATATATTTTACAAATTTTAATGACTAGGTTTGCCTCGGCTCGAACTCCACACGTATCGGCTCCCCGGGCAAGTAGAACAGTCCCCAGGTGTCTATCTTAATGTCGTTAGGCTTGGGAGTGTTCGGAACTTTATGTATTTTGTAGTTTAAGATAACTAAAGCCAATGCAAATCTTGCAGCCATTAATCCAAAACGTTTTCCTGTAAAAAAATACTGTAATAATAATACGAGTACATAATTTGTATCAAATCAAGACGACAATTTGACAAAATGTATAAGAACTGCAATAATAAAACCGCAACAGAACATGATGAAAATTAATCACTAGAGCTCTTCTTCCGAAATTTAAAATTGAAAATCTGAAATTGCACTAAGTGTATTTAAAATAAAATTAAAAAAAACTAAATCCAACTGTGTAAAAGTGAGAAAATAAAAGTTAAAAGCTGAAACGCTGTCATTAAGTGTTTCTAATTCTGTCCAAATATTTCAAATAAACTGAAAAATTCAATAGCAGAAACTATATTTGTTTATTCTATGTATTTATAGAACTTATATATTTTAAATATATCGTGTATTAAAAACCTTACCTATACAAAACCTGGGTCCTTCACCGAATGGCAAATATGCGTAGGGATCAATATTTTTTTCGTTTTCAGGTAAAAATCTATCTGGATTGAATGTATCCGGGTCGGGGAAATACTTTGGGTCGTAGTGCATGCCGGTAGCGTTGACGTACACGACCGTGCCGGCCGGGATGGTGAGGGAGTCATCTATGCGGTAGTCGGAAGATGCTATGCGGTCCAACCATCCCATCGTGGGATACTTCCGGAGAGTCTCTAGAAAGATAGAGAAGGAGATAGGACTTTATACATGTATATGTTACTGTAAAAGCCCATATACTGGTAAATCTTAGGTATATCTAGTAAATCTTAGGATTAGCCAACATGAGTCGGTAAATGTTAGGATTTAATAAAAAGTAGACAATGTTTCGGGCTTTTACCATCAAAATTTGGTGCATGTTAGGTTTTATAAACGATGCTTGGTACTTATGTTATTGGTTCTGGGTTCTGAAATAAAAAAAATATCTAAAGAGAAGTCTAAGTACCATACCTTTCAGAATGCAGTTGAGGAACGGTAGCTCCGCGAGTGTTTGAGTTTCGAATACATCACTGCCGTTTTGCTTCTTAGCTTGCAAAAGCTCTTGGTATAATTTATCCTAAAAATATTTTACAATCTATTTTAGCAGTAGCACTTATTAAGTAAATGGATTCTGTTATATTATTATAATATTGATATATCAATACTCTAATTTGCTATATATGACTTATTATTTTGCTATTTATTACACAGTCTGCGTTTTCTAACGGTAACGGCAAAGAATATATTTTATCAACCGACTTCTTTATTTCTCAAAATCTAATAATACGGTTAACTTATTGCCAGAATTATCATGAATGAATCCTATATACATTGTTTGTAAAGTACATATAACTTTATTAGGTAAAGTCAGCAATAATGTCGCCACAATTTAAATTACCTCCTTTATCTATTTTGAAGCTTATATTAATAAGTTTGAGTAATAATAAGCCATTAAGCTAAAAGTTTTACCTGTATTTCCGGTTGATGTGCGATTTCATAAGAAGCATATGTCATAAGTGTACTAGTCGATTCGTAACCTCCGAGTAGAAAAATAGCTGCTTGAGCGAGGATGAAGTCGTCAGAATACTCTGAAATTATGTTAATTTTTATATTTTCATTATATTAATTCTTATTTGAGCTTTTTAAAAATAGTAGTTTTGCGAAAAGTAGACTTCGCGAGCACGCACTGCATTTTCAGGAGCTAATCTGCTCATTACGATAAAGATCCTCATCAGACCTTCAACAATTTTTTATGAGACCAACTTAAAGTCACTTTTAAAATAAAACTATTTTTTCGGATTTTTTCGCGGATTTATTTCAATTTTTGGTTCCAGACGTTTCGAATGGTTTACAGCAATCATGTTCACGGGAGAGACTAAGGTTTAAGATGTTTCAAAGGCATTATATAGTTGTTACAGACAGCCTACCCATTGTTTTTTATTTTTTTTATTAATTATTGTTTAATAATTGTAAAATTATAAAAAATGCTTAAAATTTAAATAAACAAATATGGTAAGGTACCTACTTTGAATTTTTTGAACTCATTTTGCCATTTGGTGGGTATGCTCCCTGTTTGTCAATTTGTCTCTATATCTGTGTGCATGTCACGCAACGAGTGCTGAATCGATTTTAGCAACTTTATTTGGGTCAACATGTAGGATACTTTTTACTATAGGAAAATCTTTCGATCCCACAGGAAAATACAGTAATTGATTCTGTTGTGTCATCTTTAGAAATTGGTATGGATAACGCTGGCTAAACCTTGTGAGATATATCAAAATAATATACTAGAAAATGGTGGCTCTCAAACAGGTCTACAGAAAAGTCCGCAATAGCATATGTCTATCTCCTAAGGTACATTCGCAATCGCAGGACGCACCCGAGTTTCGCTAGCCTTACTAATGATGTAAATGCTTAGATTTTTGAATGTTTGTTACTCAATCATGCCAGAACAGCTGAACGAATCTGGATGAAATTTGGCACAGAGATAGATTATAGTCTGGAGTAACATATAGGCTTTTTATCCCGGAAAAATATACGGTAGCCATGGGATAGATTTGTTTTTTGTTTTTCGAGCGAGGTGGGAGCCGCTAGTAAATAATAAATGTTTACTATAGTGTACTATATAAAAATCACATGAAATAGATATTAATTTGAGATCACGACCCCGACATTGTAAATATAGATTTATCGGTCGTGTGGCAAGTGGCGTGGAGACCAAAGGTAGCCTATGTCTGTTTGCAGGATACAATTATTTACATTATGTCTTTGCCAAATTTTATCGTAATTTGTTCAACGGTGTAAGTCTGGAAAGGTAATAGACAGAGTCACTTTCACATTTATAAAATAACTAGCATTGCCCGCGGCTCCGCCCGCGTTCAGAAGACCAAAAATCATAGCCTTAGGTTTTACATATTAGTATACTCTTACATTTTTTGTATTTTTTCTCAGAAATGAGACATATCCCGTGGTAAAAAGTATCCTATATGTTTACCCGGATAACAAGCTATCACCATACTAAATTTCATCAAAATCTCTCCAGTGCATTATCAGTGATGCGGTAACAGACAGACAGATAGATAGACAGACAAAAATTCTAAAAACTATAGATTCGGCCTCTATATCGATAATAATGACTATTTCAATAAGATTTTCCAAAAAATATCTAATGTACAGATTCGGCTTAGTTACAATTTTATTCTATGCATATAATAAAACAAGAATATAATTAGTACGTCAGTATGGATTCACTTGTTGACACCATTATATGTGTTTTGAAAAAATGAAACTTTCACAATATTATTGTAACCCTACCTTCTCCGGTTAATTTACTATCTTTTTTAATTTTGAGCAGAAGATCAAGCAAGTCCTTATAGCTTCTATCTTCTGAGATGGCTTCTCTCTGGGTGACGATAGTACGAAATATCTTCTTGAAGTATTGTTCAGACGATTGCGGGTAAAATTTAAACCTATAACAAAGTATTGATAAAGGAATGACTTACAAATAAACATAAAAAAATAAACATATCTTCACAACCAATGCAGATACAGTTAACCGGTTAAAATCAAAGAAAAATCAGTGCAGTGTTATTTATATCTGCATGATCATGGGAAAGACTAAGGTTTTAGACGTCTCAAAGGTCATTATATAATGATTATTAAATTGTGATCATGATTGCTATAAACCATTCGAAACGTCCGGATCCAAAAATCAAAATAAATTTGCGGAAAAAACCGAAAAAATAGTTTTATTTAAAAAAAAACGAATGGTTTATCAGTCGATTCTTATACCTGAAGCATATATTTTGCAGATAGTGCTAGTTCCAAATCTTGGACCAGCAGCAACTGGTACACAAGTATTAAGTTTTTGCATTAAATACGTATTTTTGACGTAGAGAACAGGAAGGAAATAATTTTTATTAGATGAAATAATTTAAAAAATATAACATCTTATCTTCTATAATATTAAATGAGAAATATTTGTATATATATATATATATATATATATATATATATATATATATATATATATATATATGTGTAGATTCATTTCGTGTACTTATCTTTGAAACGGATCTAACGATTTGGATCATGTTTTTTATTTAGATAAGGTTTTGTTTTTTAACTTTATCCATATAGGTGTATTTTCTGAAGAGAACAACACAACATTTTCTGAAGAAAAACGCAATTTTGTATCTTTCCCCGGAAAACGCCGAACTAAACTCCACCACTCAAGTACTAATAATTATAGATCCAAAAAATATAAATTGATAAATGATGTTCTCCTGACCGATTCTGGTCACGGCGACCAATCTCATTGAGACTAGCCAACTGCGCAGGAGATATTATAGTGCACAAGTGTACGCGCAGACACAACGTGCACTCTCTATTCCTGTCACTCTCATGCTCTGGTAGGACGATTACTCGACACGACCAGTGAGGGATAAGGCGCAGGACCGACGGCTTTACGTGCTCTCCGAGGCACGGGGTGAAACACCGCCAATTTCCCAACTCCAGGCTATTACTGAGGCTTACTATACAGAAAGACTCAATAACTAAACTTGGCCCGACCCGGAACTCGAACCCAGGACCTCCGGGTGTGCAGCCGTACATGCTAGCCACTACAACACCAAGGCAGTTAAAATTAATAAATAATAGCAGATATTCAGTACTAAATGATTTGAAAATTACTCATTCACCTGAAGAAGTTCACCAATTCTGGAAAAAAGAAGATGCTGCACCAGGAGAGACTCCTATGTAGTCTAAATGTCGAAAACTCCTTAGTCACATCTCTGAGTGCCCCCTTGCTAGTCAACGTGGCGTTGCTCTCTACTCCAAAAGCCGAAGTGCCAATAACATCAGTCGTATAATCTGTGTACATCCCCTGTTAGGAATATAAAGTAAAATTATATGATTGTTATTTCTATGAAATGAAAAATTGTGTTTTTGTACAATTTTTTAATAAATGTATGTAAATAAAAAAGGCTTCAAAGTTGCAAATTCAAAAGAATAATAAGTATTGTAAATTGTTCAAACCTACCAAATTAGAATTTCCGGTGACCTTCTATAAGCCAATGGATTGGACAGTTAAGATTAATAGCAGATTTCTGTAAATTGTTCTTCTATATCATAAGTATAAAAAAATCTTTTAGTAAAACACGAATCTACCTTTAAATTATTTATTTTGTACCCTTCGTTAGCAATCCTTTGAACTAACTGCTGTGACTTTAGGCGAATATACTCTTGGAGACATTTAAGCTTGGCGGCAGAAAACACAACACTTAAGTTTTTTCTGATAGGAGTCCATGCAGGATCCTGTATTTAAAGTTTTCTCCAATTTAATTTCAACCATAAATAGAGCGTTTATATTAGATAATGATATGAGAATTATTAGAATAGTATCATTATTTTTTAGCAATAAATAATTTATATCACAAATTACAATGTCACATTTAATTTACTCATTCATTATCTTGTTTATTATAATTAGGCATTTTAAAACTGTTTATACTATGTATTTTTTCAAAGAGTGGTTTTTGAATTTTTGCATAAATTATTCAAATTTAGTAAAATAAAATGCATCTAACTAATGCTTACATTAATAGTGAATACGTTTAGATGCCCAAGAGGATCTGTTTTGCCGGAACTTAAAAATCGATCTCGGAAATTTGAGAAATCCCTGACCAAAATATTTTTAGCAATCTCTGGAGAATTTATCAGCAGACATGGCCTCCAGAATAGCCATATTCCTATGTAGGGGCATTGAAATTGATCTCTCATTCGACGAATCCATTTACCCTGTGAATATTAAATACACTTATTTGTATTTACTGTATATAAAACGTTATGTTACCAATTTGGTTATATCAAATAATTATTTTAATTTGAATCGTTATATATATGTATGGCGAATATTCTTTTTAACACCGTGTTTTAGGATTTCTTACCTCAAAAGGAAAAAAAAACATGAGGCTCTAAAAAAATCAAGCTCCCAAGTCAAAGCAATCAAAAGATACAGCCGTTTATGGGCTCCTTCTATTTAGCGGCCCAAATGATGGGTCTCTTAAAAAGTGGTCCAAATTGGTTACAATATTCTCAGTGATTTTTAGTAATTGGTCAATATTTTGACGCTAACTACGGAGAGTTTAAAATGGGAAAAATTTTGGCGGCTCAAATGTATGCTATAGATGACATCTAAAATTATTTGAATTGGGCAGGAAATGGCCATCAATTTTGATAAATGCTCAACATATTTACGTATTAATTAGAAAAACTAAAAAATCAAAGATGACTTTTTCTGATTAGCACCTTAAAATAATAATTTAATTGATAGATGCAGCCCCGTTAATGCTGCATATTTGGAATAAAAGCCAATCAAACCAATCAACCAAATCAAAGAGATAGATAGATAGCAAATAAATATCATTTTTACCGTTATTTTTCCATTATTATACAACTTTCATCCTTGCCGCAAAATTAACGCACATAATATGTATGTCTCCGACTGCATAATACTTTATTCCTTCGTTAACTTGTTTTCATTTTTATAGTTAGCTTTTATGCGGTCGGGTTTTAAATTTTTATAATATATATTTTTATTATATTTTCTATACATAAAGCAAGAATTACAGGTGATATAACAATATACATGAAAACTTACTGGATTTTCTTTCATTAAAAACGTAAGACTTCCAAGTATAGGGTTAGGGGGTAGATGTGGGACGTTACGTATCGCCCAATAGTTTTTTACTCTCTTCCATTTCATGTAGACCAAGGCAGCCAAACATGCTATCAATATTGACACCAGCTGAAGAATCATTCTATAATGTTAACTTATTTTTGAGTCGAATATATTGCATTTCATCACAGATAATTATTTGTGTCTACTGTAATTTTATTATTATTATAAGGAATTAAATAATCGATAAAGTTTCACTCTCTGGCTCACAAGCTTTTAGTAAAAAATATTAAATTAAGAAGCACACACTTTTGCATTCGTTTGCTATTGAGGACTAGCGACTTACCCTCGCTTCGCTCGGGTGCGTCCCAAGCGACTATCAATAAGCCTGTATGTTATTAAATAAACATACTCTCTCTTTTTCTCTCTTTCTCTCTCTCACACACACACGCACACACGCACACGTGCACACGCGCACGCACGCACGCACGCACGCACGCACGCACGCACACACACACACACACAGACACTTTTGCAATTACAATAATTATAGTAGTATATGGTTTATAGATGGAATATTTTTCATCACAATTTATAAAATTTGTATACTGCACCTGGATGTTTCAAACAGTTCTTTTTAATTCTCATAACTTTTATTGAGTTATGTTAATTTTAAGGCTTATAACAAATATTACACTAAAGAAGTATATAAAATGAATAACCTATAAAAATTAACATTACCTATAATGTATAAAGTATAACTCCGTCAGCTAGGAAATCCAAAGTCAGAATGACACTTTATCCTTGAAAATTGATAACCTTAGTGATGTTCAATAAATATATTATGATGCATTACGTTATCATCATGCACTTTCGTAGTCTAAATGGCTAACAAAGATAAGAATTCCGGAATAATGGAGGCACATATTACATAAAAGTCAATTATTATTGACACTTGATTAAATATATAAAAAAATACTAAAAAGTAAAAATTAACTGAACGGGGTTTTTATTTTCTATAGATGCCTAATCAGATATTTTCAAAGTCGGTGCCAGCCGATGCAAAGCAAATCTATTTCGATAGGTATAAACATATCACTAATTGATGCATAAAATATTGACTATCATTAGAGTTCATACCTTGTCATATTTACCTTTTAGATTATATCTAAAGGCGTCGTCTATAAAAAAAGTAAACAAACATAAATTATAAAAACTATAGATTCGGCCTCTGTATCGATAATAATGACTATTTCAATAAGATTTTCCAAAAAATATTTAATGTACAGATTCGACTCAGAATTTTATTATACGTATAGATAATGGCTATGCGCAGTCATGACTTGTTTGGAGTAAAGTGCTATTGAAGTCATAAAGAAAGTAGTAATATATCAGAAGTGGTGATAATCTGATTTCATTATGTGCGACGTTATGTGAGAGAGTAAGAGGGCGTTAATTTTTGATTGAGAGTTATACTCGTACGATACTGCCTTTGTATGTCCAACTATATTTGGTAAAGTTATATAGAATCTAGCTAGGCTGCGGATTATGGGGTTCGAGTCCCAGATCGGACAAAGGCTTGAATGATTGTAGTATTTTTATTTAAATAATTAAAAGTTGGGGCATCAAATCAGTTTTAATCGAATTAAATACATTTGTCCCTTGCCTTGGATGAGTGAATTTTTGACTGTCGAATGTCCAAACTCATTAAGATGGCTATCGTTATAGGCAATATTTTCTAGGAAGTGCCTTAACTTTTACAAAATGCTGGTTTTACGTTTATACGAGTGACTGATTTACACCTTAAAAAACATTCATAAACAATAAATTGTCTTTTTACAACGATTTCTAATTATTTTTAATACTAAAATTTAAAAATAAATCTGTATGTTACCTTTTACGCGTTAAATGCTGAACAGGTTTCAATAAAATTCAGGTTTAAGATTATTTATTTCTCAAAAGAATATTACAATTCACTTATATGAGAAATCACATTAGCTAAACCTTAACTCTTTATTGGGTACATCGAAAATTCACAAAGTGACAAGTAGAGGGTAAGAATAAAAAATGTACATACACAGGTTAACAGAATAAGCGCAACTGGAAGAGATATTGCTATGGATTTAATTTATACAAAACTTTACGATATATTATATTTTAATATTTTACTATATAATATATATTATTATATTTTGATTATATAGTTCATTATTTAATTAAATTAAAAAAAAAGATTTCATTTATTTTATTTTTTAAATAGCTTATGAGTAATTTTTTCGTAAGTTAGTTGTGATTTAGCTTCTTTAATGTAATTTGGCAATTTATTGTACAGTTGGGCACCTTCAAATAATATACATTTCTTACTTGGCAATTAGAATACCTATAGATTACATCCCCGGGACGGACATAGCATACCTTTGATCCCGGCCCCACATGCCACGTGAGCAAAGCCGTGGGCAAAAACTAGTTTTAATTAAATTCGTTAATCCTTCACAGTGAAGGAATAATTTCTTTTAAGTATATGACCTATTTTTTAAATTGTTATTTAAAACTGACCAGATATGTATCATCCAGTATATTGTTCATGACCTTGAAGTTCCTACAAAATCCTTTAGTATTCCTTATATCCTTTTAGTCAGCAACATTTCATTTTTATTTATTACTAGCGGCTCACCCTCGCTTTGCTCGGGTTCACCTCTAGAAAAGCAAGCACAAATCTATCCCTCGGGAACTGTATATTTTTATGGGATAAAAAGTAGCCTATGTGTTATTCCAGACTATAATCTATCTCTGTGCCAAATTTTATCAAGATCCGTTCAGCCGCGTGAAAGAGTAACAAATACCCATACAGACTAGCAGTACCCCGCGACTTCACCCGCGTCGTTCAAACTACCAAAAAAAAAAACTCTGTGACTTTATATTACAACTAATAATTTGATGGCTGATGATTTTCAAATGTGAGTATGCTATAGGATTTCAACTCGTGCATCGATGGTTCATTACCGCCGAATATTGTGTTGTTACTAGTAGATATTACTAACATATTTACCAACTAAAATATATTTTATGTGTTTACACAATACATGCATAATTATTTTCAACAGTTAATGTTTCATAATATTATTTCTTAAAGATATTATAAATAATAAATATGTTGGGACATTAACACACATCACCATCTAGTTCCATGGTAAGCTACGAGGCTTGTGTTATAGATACCAGATATTTGATACAATAGACATATTACTTATAAAACTTTAAATACATGCATATTATGAATATAAACACCCATGACTGGAGTACAAACATTAGTGCTCATCACACAAATGAATGTCCCCTGTGGGACCTGAACCCGTGACTGCTAGCATAGCAAGTAGGGTCACTACGGTTTCGTCATGGAAAACAAAAAGAATTATGGTAAGCAAATTTGATTATAGCGATCGTAACTGAAATTATCCAGAATCCTATAAGATAATTAATGTATGCTTGTCCAAGGCGCCGACTGCGATTAATAGTAGATATGACCCAAATTTTCATGCCTAAATAAGTCATTACTAAGGATAAACATATTTCTAAAGAAGAGTAAACATCCTTTTTCATGTACAATTCATATTTTTATAAAAGTTAAGGTTTATTTTTTATTTTTCAATTATTTCTTTTAAAAGAATATTATAAATAAATTAATTTTATATTTAAAAAAAAAAGATATCACTTAGTAGTTGGGCTACACTTAGTTACAGCCGCTGGTATTTTAAAAAATGGCAGGTATAATATGAATTTAACAACTTTTTAAAAAAAAAAGTCATTAAACAAACAAAACTACAAATTATTTATTTTAGATGTAACAGATAATAAAAAGAAACTGAACAAACGTCAATCTAACGTCACTTCTTTTTAATATGAAGATTTTTAACCCAAAATTTTCACATTTCCGTATAATTTCTCAAACATTTCTTTCATAAAAACCTTGTCCTGAGAATTACAAACCCAAAAAAAAATAATTAACCAAATAGATACAGCTGTTCTGAAGTAATAAGCTTACAATCCAATATCATCACAACCGGCAATACAATCGGCAATTGATAAATAGATACATATAGATATATAAGATTATTTCAAGCCTGTTGTGTCCCACTGCAGGGTAAAGGCCTCCATAATCTTCGTCTACCGTTTCCTATTATCGGCCATAATAGACCAGCCTCTCTTCAAGAGTTCTACTCATCCTGCCATCTCCATCTGGGCCTACGACACTCGTCTGTTGTATTAGGGGATCCATCTAAAAAGTTGTTTCTTTGGCCCAAAAATCATCTAGCATCTAGATAACGTGACCAGCCCAGCCCCATTCCAGCAAGACAGCTTTCCGAGTGACATCAATAATTTAAGTTTTGGAACAGATTATAGGGTATATTTGATGCGGTCAATTATATAAATTACCAGTATATTTAGTGCCATTGCTTTTTAGGTTTATTTATATTATAAATTGATTGAAGTTATTCGATTTAATAGTTTGTATGTCTAATTTACTAATTGATAACAAATAATTTAATACCATATTGAAACTGACTCATTAGAAGATAATGGCTATTATATAACTTGTTAGTTAATTTATGTACTTACGATAAATGTGCTACTTATTACATATACTTACTCATTTAAGTAATATACAATACTGAAAATAGTAAATATTAAGATATTTAAAGCAATGTATAAACTTTAAAAAAATCGACTTCAAAAAATGCACTAAGAAGTTAAAAAAACAGATTGGTAGTTTTTATTTATTATAGATACCTAATTAGATATTTTCGAAGACGCAATAGAAGTATTTGCAAAGTTTCAAGTCAATATGACCATTAGAAGTAGGTTAAATTTTCATTAGCTATTTTTCTACTCTTTGGGGGTGCGTCAACAGCCGAATTGAGAACCTCCTCCTATTTGAAGTCGGTTAAAAATAATATTAAATTTTGACTAACAATTATGTAGATGTCACCTTCACTTTAACTAATCTCCATAAAAAGTGTAAACATCACTGACCAGATAAAAAGTATTATTAGATAACTGTTACAAATAGAAAGATTACTCAGCTAAGGAAAAGTGTCATAAAACTAAACATGAAGCTAGATAATAATGTTTTAAAATCTATACATATAATAAAATTCTAACTAAGCCAAATCTGTACATTAAATGTTTTTCGGAAAATCTTATTGAAATAGACTTTATTATCGATACAGAGGCCGAATCTATAGTTTTTAGAATTTTTATCTGTCTGTCTCTCTTGCTGTTTGTCTGTCTGTTACCGCATCACGAGAAAACTACTAAACAGATTTTGATGAAATTTAGTATAGTGATAGCTGGTTATCCAGGTCAACATATAGGATATTTTTTAACGCGGAAAAATGTCTCATTTCTGAGAAAAAATACAAAAGTCATCTGAACGCGGGCGGAGCCGCGGGCGATGCTAGTAGTATAATAAATGTTTATAAATAAAAATAGCTAACGGATTTCATTATAACAAAGAAAAAAAAACGAGAAGAAAACTTATACTTAGCGCGCGTAAAGTTGCTTGCGATTTGTAATGTGCAATATTACTCTATAGTTTCTGTCAGATAAGGCTCTTTTTCTTTAGCACTTTTAGGGTACGTATTTTCTTTTTAGTTCACTTTACGCAGTCAGGTTTTTTATTTTTCTAAATATTTTTTTATTACCAAATGTTCTTAAGTAATTTATAAACTATTCAAAATTATTATGATGTTTGTTCTGTGGATAAAACTAATGTACGACGCACAAACAAATATGTTCACAATTTCATTATTATATTATATTTAAACAAGAGAAGATGAAACTCTGAACTATGTCGATGAGTTTGTCTTTTTTATTATCATTTAATGACATGTTTATTGTAAGATAATGTACTTTGTTTTTAATGTTTGTAGTTTCAAGGCCAAAAGTGTAATTAGGAATGGAGGAAGTTCAAAGATATATTTCAATTAGCTGCTGGATGATTTGAAAACTATGAATGAATGATGAATGATGATGATATGATGATGAACTATGATGAATTAGTCGGTGTGAACTGATCATCTCCTAAATGGCAGGGATGATTTTAATGATATTTTTGTGTAAAGGTTCCTGCAAGGTTTGAATTCACAAATAGATCCAGTAGGTGGCGCTGCAGTCGGGGTGTCACTAAATTTTCATAAGACTCCATGTTCCGAGCAATAAATAAATTTAAATTGTTGATTAAATAAAATAAAAATCGATGTGTGTATGTATGTTTCCTATGGATTCGAAAATAGCTGGAGCGATTTTGATAAAATTTTCAGGTCATATTCGGATTAGGCCAGCGGCTGATCCTGTGATTTTTTTAGCGATCGGAAGTTTGGACGCGGTGAACGCCGCGGGTACTAAGTAAAAAGATAAAATTAACGAAGGTACATTTCGAGAAACAAATCTTAAATTATTATAAAAAAGAAAGAAAATAATATATTACAATTCATTGAAACATTACTGCTAAAGTTGACCAAGGAATTTATTTATTTATCATACATACAGCGTATAGTTAATAAAATTTAGTTAAACACTTCTAAACAAAAATCTTAGGCCAATAAAGTTT
This sequence comes from Brenthis hecate, assembly GCA_951806755.1. Lineage (NCBI taxonomy): Eukaryota > Metazoa > Arthropoda > Insecta > Lepidoptera > Nymphalidae > Brenthis > Brenthis hecate. The sequence continues at coordinate 21,017,224 of OX638253.1, forward strand.
CCACTAAAAACATAAACAAAGTGAACTTAAAATTAACAGCAATAAATCGAACAGAAAGCAAGAATACTAAACGGTAACACAATTTTTTTTTTTTTTATAGGTGAGTGAATTTTTTAACCCATCATTGAATAAGTCGATGTCATGATACCGATTATTATACATATCTTACAATGAATTGTCACAATATTTTGTTGTGGAGAAAGTAGCCTGAGATCGAGTGCCATGATAAGGGCATTTAAATGATATTTTATTTAGTAGGTACTAGGTATGGAGAGTCACAATAATTATGAATTAAGTATTTTGTAAAAAAAGTTGGCCTCTTTGTTGTATACGTTTTTCTAGGGATGTAGTATTACTAAAAGAAGCAAATCCAAATCTATTTTTTAATCTTTTTAAAAATTTATTTTGTATTTTTTCAAATTAAGCCAATATATTTCTTATTTTGTTTTTTTTTTTTTTTTTTATGGGGCAAACGGGCAGGAGGCTCACCTGATGGAAAGTGATCACCGCCGCCCATGGACATCTGCAACACCGCAGGGCTTGCAGATGCGTTGCCGGCCTTTAAGGAAGGAATACGCTCTCTTCTTGAAGGTGGCCAGGTCGTAGCGGTTCGGAAAGACCGCCGGCGATAGCTGGTTCCACAGAGTGGTTGTGGATTCCAAGCTGTAGATGCGTATTGCAGATTAGCCCTAACATATGCATTGTATAGCAATATTAGCGTATGAGCATTTTTAAAATCTGCCCCCTGCCTAAATTATAATAAAAATTAATGAAGCCTAGCATTTGATATGACTTAGTTGCTACATTATTTATATCATGGTCGATTATGACTTTACTGTCCAGCTGGACTCCAAGGTCCCTTACCTCTGTTACTCTTTTTAAATTAGCATTCGAGATTGAATAGTTATACGTGATTTGATTTTTTTTTCCTTAAAAAGTAATAGTATAGCATTTCTTTTTTCCAAATTAAAATATAGAAATTTAGTAAAACTACTTATAAAGTCAAACATATTAGTGGAAAAGATATCTAATTCATCATGTTGCTTAGAAAACGTATTGTACTGTCTACATATCCTTGGCATAGCGGCGTGATATCCCAAATAAACATACACACATTCTGAACAAAAATAAATTAAATTAAGAAATTCTTTCAATGCCTATAGAGTAAAGATCATATTTATTATTCTGGGCTTATTTTTAGACTGATTTTACAAGAAGAAAGTATTCGGGAGTGAATATTCGTATCGTATCGTATTTTACGCAATATTATCAAAAAAAAGCATTTTTTTTATATTTCCTGGAATTCATACGAATTAATGACAAGAAAAAGAATCCATCTCTAAAGATGGAATGATTATTTTTAAGTTCTTTTTAAATTTTATATAAGTTTTTATTATTAAAAAATATTTTCATTATAAGATTACAAGAAAGCTCCCAACACAATAACTTAATTATGGAGGTCATTTCAATGAGCCTAATCACCATACATCTTCAGTATTTTAGTAGAGTGTCTTGCAGATTCCAGGTGACGCTGCAGCATCAGACCAAGGTTACCATAAATCGTTTTAATGTCATTGAAGTAACGGGATACCAAGTTTCGAATGATTTAGATCCGTGGAAGTTGCTCATATCTGTTTACCTTTTTATATGAAATAAAGTCCCCACCGCGCGTGAGTTTGTGCTTGTTCTGGCTAATCTCACCGATTTAAGCTGTATCGATTTTTATACGATTTTCACTAATAAAAAGAGGGATTCTGATATATGAAGTGTATAGAAACTATAATATAGCAAAAATAAGACACAGGTATGGTCAGGAACTTTTGTAATTATTATATATTTAATTATTTACTACGCGAAGGGTACCTAGGTAAAATATATTTTACAGATTTTAATGACTACGTTTGCCTCGGCTCGAACGTCACACGCATCGGCTCCCCGGGCAAGTAGAACAGTCCCCAGGTGTCTATCTTAATGTCGTTAGGCTTGGGAGCGTTCGGAACTTTGTGTATTTTGTAGTTTAAGATAACTGATGTCAATGCAAATCTTGCAGCCATTAATCCAAAACGTTTTCCTGTAAAAATATTAATGTAATAATACGAGTACATAATTTGTGTCATCTCAAGACGACGGTTTGACAAAATGTATAAGAACTGCAACAATAAAATCGCAACACATCAGGATGAAAATTAAGAACTTCTTGTTCCATAATTTATGTTTCTCTGGAAAATTCAAAATTGTAATAAGTGTATTAAAAATAAAAAAATAAACTAAATGTAACTGTGTAAAAGTGAGAAATGTTAAAAGCTGAAACGCTGTCATTGTTTCTTATTCTTTCCCAATATTGACAGTTGAAAAAATTGAGAAACTAACTGTGACGCACACGAGCGTCGCCATTTGTTTATATCTAGATACATTTATAGAGCTTATATAGGTATATTTTAAACATATCGTGTATTAAAAGCCTTACCTATACAAAACCTGGGTCCTTCCCCGAATGGCAAATATGAGTAGGGTTCAATATCTTTTTCGTTTTCAGGTAAAAATCTATCTGGATTGAATGTATCTGGGTCGGGGAAATACTTTGGGTCGTAGTGCATGCCGGTAGCGTTGACGTACACGACCGTGCCGGCCGGGATGGTGAGGGAGTCATCTATGCGGTAGTCGGAAGCCGCTATGCGGTCCAACCATCCCATTATAGGGTACTTACGGAGAGTCTCTAAAAAGGTAGAGAAATGGAAATAATCTTATAAATATTTACAACAAAAATATAAAAGTTACGTTAGCTATAAAGTTATTAATACACTCATTAGATATAAAGTTTACAACCAACATAATAAAATACAAACAGACATAATAAATAATACTTTTTTAGATTTATGCGAATATTTGACATTTTAAATAAGACTATCTTTACGGATTTTTTCGCGGATTTATTTTGATAAATCAATAATAAATCCGCGGAAAATCCGAAGAGATAGTTTTATTTAAGATATAATAAAGTTTTATTAAATTATTAAAAAAATATTAATTTGACATCAAAAGTATTATTTTTCGTTTGTTTTGAGTAGGAAATCTACTTACTGTTGCTACCCTTTTACTGTTTTCCTATTACGCTATCAAAAAAGCCTACTTCACAATTATTCAGTTATTTTTTTACATTTTAGTATTGTTTTTGACGCCGTTTTAATGTTTTTTAAATTATCTTATGTCAACTTAAAAATAACTATTATCGATACATATAATAAACTAGTAACAACGCAAAATGTGTACATAATTTTTTTGAAGTCATACTTCTTTTGGCACGTTTGAGAAAAAATATGTCATTTTTTACGATGTGCGCGCACACCGACAGCCAAAAAGCGACATGATGAAGTTAGCTGCATTCCTTTAACAAACATATGGGATGAAATCTAGCTATTTTTGTTCTGTTACGCCGAAGAAGTATAATTTCTTACGTGCGTACATAAGTACACACATATTTAAAAACATTGACTGTTGCATATTGTGTACAGAATGTATACCTCAAAATAATACTAATTAAAATTTTTGTCTGTTTGTCTATATATCTGTGTGCATCCGAGCGAAGCAAGAGTAAGTCGCTAGTGCATAAAAAATATAATAAGTCTGAAAGTTAGATACCTTTAAGGACGCAGTTGAGCAACGGTAGCTCCGCGAGTGTTTGAGCTTCGAATTCATCACCGCCGTTTTGTTCTTTAGCTTTCAAGAGTTCTTGGTATACTTTCTCCTAAAAATGTTTTACAATTCACTTACTAAGTAAATGGATTCTGTTATATTATTAAAGTATTTCTTGGCATATTAATATTAGAATTTGCTATATATTATTTTGCTATTTATTACATGGACTGCGTTTTTTAAACATTTTACTTTCTTTTTTTAAATTTGCTTTACCTGTGTTTCCGGTTGATGTGCGATCTCATAAGTAGCATATGTTAAAGTTGTACCAGTCGTTTCGTACCCACCGAGTAGAAAAATAGCTGCTTGAGCGAGGATCAATTCGTCAGAATACTCTGAAAATACGCAAATTTTTATATTTTCGTTGTGTTCTTTTTTAAAATGAATGAGACTATATAGGGTTACATCAAAATGTACAATACTATTACACTTTGTCTATTGATGTGAATCTTAGCATTTCACTCAAAAAGTAAATATAGTAGGGAATATGGAATTTTAAAAACTTACAATGATTTTTAGGAATGTATCTCTACATAATATAATATAAAACATAAATTAAAACATACATACATATGTTACAGTTAAAACTATTTTTAGTCAAAACTACTTTTGACTAAAGAGGTTGGTCAAAAGTAGTTATGACTGCAGGCCTTGGTCAATAGCAGTTTTTTACTGAGCGCAGGGGCGGTGCTAAGACTGAATCCGGCACTAGTGATATCGATAAAAACTCTTCTCTTAAAAAGAGGTAATGTAGGTTGAAGGTTACTCGGAAGGACTCTTTCTTTTTTTCTAGATTAGGTTAGAACATTGACCACAACACCGTATTTTTAACTAACCTCCTTAGTCAAAAGTTTTGACTAAAATATAGTTTTGACTGTAACACATACACCTATAAAATTTAGGATATTTGTATATACGTGCCTAATTAATAACCTTTGTTTTTGAAGTCGGTTAAGAATTACAACCCACGACATTAAAGCGTAGTATAGAATACTAGCATTGCCCGCGGCTCCGCCCGCGTTCAGATGACCAAAAAACAAATTTTTAGGTTTTGCATATTAGTGCAAAACCTAAGAATTTGTTCTTACATTGCAGTTTTTGTATTTTTTCTCAGAAATGACATATTTTCCCGCCATAAAAAGTAACCAGCTATCACCATACCAAATTTCAGCAAAATTCCTCCAGTACTTTTTATGTGATGCGGTAACAAACAGACAGACAAAAATTCTAAAAACTATAGATTCAACCTCCGTATCGATAATAATGTCTATTGCAATAAGATTTTCCAAAATATATTTAATGTACAGATTCAGCTTAGTGATAATTTTATTATATGTATATAGATTATTAATTATAGCTGTCGTGCGAAAGCAGCCAAAAATTAACTTTTTAATGAATTTAACAGTTCTTGTATGTCTCCGAATACATAATACTACATTCCTTCGTCAACTTGTTTTCCTCTTTTCAGTTAACTTTTATGCCATCAGGTTTTTTATTTTTATAATATATATTTTTATATATGTTATTTTAAGTTTTTTATATATGTGTTTTGAAAAATATTATACTTTTAAAATATTATTGTAACCCTACCTTCTCCGGTTAATTTACTATCTTTCTTAATTTTGAGTAGAAGATCAAGCAAATCCTGATGGCTTCGATCTTCTGGGGCGGCTTCTCTCTGGGTAGCGATAGTATGAAATATCTTCTTGAAGTATTGTTCAGATGATTGCGGGTAAAATTTAAACCTGTAACAAATTATTGATAAAGGAATGACTTGCAAATAAAAATAGACTTTGTTAACATAAATATGATACAAATATATGTAGTTAACGTCTCAAGAAGATAAGTCGGTGAAGGAGGTAGGGTAGGGTAGGTCCCCCCCCCCAACGTGCGTTCACCTTGTGGTGGTGAGGGGGGCTCAGTAATGCCCGGCATTCCAGCCGGGTGCGAAACCAAGAAACGCACAGGGAGGTGGCCCTCTTCGGTGGGCGGTGTACCATGCGGGTTGCTCCTGATACTTCTCTGATAGCAGAGTGTACCGTGGAGCAATCCCATGGATATTGTGGTCTGCTTCGGCAGACCTGCCGTCGGGGCGTTAGTTGAATGCGTAAGCGATCCTGCGACGCCCCATTAAGACAGGGGAAGGTTTTGTTGGGTTTTAGTGGGTAGCACTGGCTTTGCCGACGAGTCCCACACTTCGTGCGTAAATGCATTTCCCAATGTTAAAAAAAAGGTAGGCTGGTCTAGAATTACGCACTTAAGGTTCAAATAGTTCTAAAATTAAATTAAATATCTATAGATAATCAGCTTAACTTTTATTTTATACTTAATAATCACATCTATACTAATATTATAAAGAGAAAAATGGGGATGAAAGTTTGTGTGGAGATGAACCTTAACACAATTTTTAAATTTTTGTCTGTCAGTCTGTTTGTTCTGGCTAATCACAGAAACGGCTGGACTAATTTTGATGGTACTTACATTAGTAGATAGCTGATGTTATAAGGAGCAGCTAAAGCTACTTTTATTTAAAAAAAGTTGTAATTTTAATTTAGTATTGTAATTTAGTATTTGTAATAGGATAGACGTAGAGGAAATTATTATTATGTTCTAAAAAAACACATATTTTATATCATACCCGAACAACGACTGAAAACGCCGACCGAAGCTTGGTCGCCCATGTATTACTAATAGATCCAATAAAATATAAATTGAAAAATAATAGCAGGACCTAATCTGACCTATTTGTAATTAAAAAGATTTGAAAATTACTCATTCACCTGAAGAAGTTCACCAATTCCGGAAAAAAGAAGATGCTGCACCACGAGAGACTCCTATGTAGTCTAAATGTCGAGAACTCCTTAGTCACATCTCTGAGTGCCCCCTTGCTAGTCAACGTGGCATTGCTCTCTACTCCAAAAGCCGAAGTGCCAATAACATCAGTTGTATAATCTGTGTACATCCCCTGTTAGGAATATAAAGTAAAATTATCTATCTAGTATCTATACATATACCTAATTAAAGTTTAACTAAGTCGAATCTGTACATTAAATATTTTTTGGAAAGTCTTATTGAAATAGACATTATTATCGATACAGAAGCCGAGTCTATACTTTTTAGAATTTTTGTATGTCTGTCTGTCTGTGATCGCATCACGGAAAAACCACTGCAGGGATTTTTAATGAGTATGATGACAGCTGGTTATCTGGGTTAACATATAGGATACTTTTTACTGCGGGAAAATATTTCATCTCTGAGAAATCTGTCCTAAGCGTTAAAGCACAAGTAGAGACGAACCCGAGCGGAGCCAGGGTGAGTCGCTGGTATGATTATAATAACTATTTATTCCTATTTATTTAAATTTTAAACAATGGTGTTACTTAAATATTCTTCATTTTCGAAAAGTGTTTTTTCTAGATGGCTCTTAAAAGAAAACGTTAAGGAGCAAATTGTTGTTCCTAAAGTATTTTAACCGACTTAAAAAAGGAGGAGGTTCTTATTTCAATTCGAAAGTTTAACGAGGACACTAAATTGTTCAAGCCTTACTAAGCTCTAACCTAAGCCCATTGACTGGACAGTTAATATACATATCATATTTCAGTAAATAGTCCTTCTAAATCATAAACATAAAAAAATGGAGTATAACATTCCAATCTACCTTTAAATCGTTGATTTTGTACCCTTCGTTCGCAATCCTTTGAACTATCTGCTGTGATTTTAGGTGAATATATCCTTGGAGACACCTAAGCTTGGAGGCAGTAAACACAGCAGTCAAATTTCTTCTAACAAGAGTCCATACAGGATCCTATATGTAAAAGTTTCTTCCAATTAAATTTCAATCATAAATAAAGCATTATATATCTAGAATATATAAAAATAAAAAAATATATACATTTATAAGTCACTCTCCAGCCCTCCAACTAGCTATCTCCACATAAAAAAAAAACAAGCTAAGTCATCGCTCTGTTTTGACTTGAAAGATGGACAAAAAAACAAAAAGGTCAAAGTCAAACTGCATATCGTAGAAAAAGAAAGTGTAAAATTTACAAATTTTCATTCAAGTACATAGTTTGTATTGTAAGGAAAAAGAAAAATGCGATTTTTACGTTTTTCCGTGAAATTTTTCCTTGGACTTCAAAGAATATTTGAAGAACAAAAATTAGCCGAATCGGTCCATTGGCCGTTCCGAAGTTTTGCGTTAAGCAACAAATTTAGCCATTTAATTGTATTTATAAAATTTTATTGCTTTTGTCAAGGCTCAAAATCTCTATTATATTATAATCATAACTGCCTCGGTGGTGTTGTGGCTAGCATGTACGGCTGCACACTCGGAGGTCCTGGGTTCGAGTCCCGGGTCGGGCCAAGTTTAGTTATTGAGTCTTTCTGTATAGTAAGCCTCAGTAACAGCCCAAAGTTGGGAAGTTGGCGGTGTTTCACCCCCGTGCCTCGGAGAGCACGTAAAGCCGTCGGTCCTGCGCCTTAACTCTCACCGGTCGTGTCGAGCAACCGTCCCACCGGAGTATGAGAGTGACAAGAATAGAAAGTGCACTTGTGTATGCGCGTATACTTGTGCACTATAATATCTCTTGCGCAGTTGGCTAGTCTCAATGAGATTGGCCGCCGTGGCCGGAATCGGTCAGGAGAACATCATCATATCATAATCAGTCACTTTAAAGCTGTTTATATATTTTTTTTCAACGACTGTATTGAATATTATTATACATTTGCATAAATTTCTCAAATTTAGTAAAACAAAATTTTGTATCTAACAAATGCTTACATTAATAGTGAATATATTTAGTTGCCCAATTGGATCTGTTTCGCCGGAACTTAAAAATCGATCTCGGAAATTTGAGAAATCCCTGACCAAAACATTTTTAGCAATCTCTGGAGAATTTATCAGCAGACATGGCCTCCAGAATAGCCATAATCCTACGTAGGGGCTTTGAAAATGATCTCTCATTCGACGAATCCATTTGCCCTGTGAATATTAAATACATTTATAACATTATGCAATTAATAACTGCCTGCGGTTGTATTGTTCTTTTAGCGTCCCACTGCTGGATTTAGCTGGACTTAGCTGGCCTGGCTTAAATAACTGGCTTTCTTTCATACAAGGGAGACAAGGCCCTCCTAACGTTGGCCAAGTGCGGGTTGGCGGACTTCACATGTCTTTCGCAAACTTGTTAGGTTCTTTCAGACATACAGGTTTCCTCACGATGTTTTCTCTCATCGTAAGACAAGTGGTAGTCATGTTAGAAATGATTCGCACATGAAAATATCAGAAGTGCGAGACGAGTGAAGCGTCGAGTGAAGGAAACCGAGTAAAGTGGGTTTCAATCCCAGGATTTGAACCCACTTTGCTCGGTTACCCAAGCAGGTGCATTACCACTGGGCTGCCACTGTCTGCAATTTTTTTATACCAAATAACTACTTTAATTTGAATTATTATAATTATGTATGTATTGCAAGTATTCTTTTCAACACCTTTCTTTAAGGGAAGAATATAAAGACTCCCTTATAGGATCACTCCTTTGTCTGTCCGTCGGTCTGTTCGTCTGTCTGCCTGTCCGTCAAGACCCTTTTTCTTAAGTACGTATGGAACTAATTAATATCAAATACTCAGGTCTGCAATCTCTTGAAGCTGTGAAAAAAATCAAGCTTCTATGTCAACACAATCAAAAGATAGGACCGTTTATTATTTAGACACTCACAAGGGTACATCAAAACCTATAGTATTCTTTTCGTTATCAATATCTTATAGTAAAGGAAAAAATCCGAAAACCGTAAATTTGTCTTATCATAAAAAATTCTCGGTGTGCGAGTCAGACTCGCAATTGTCCGATTTTTTCAAAATGTACTAAATGTCTGTGAATCGAGATAGATAGATAGCAGATAAATACGATGCTTATGAAAAAATGACGACACGTTTGGCTCAGTGTGTAGTACCCTACTTGCTATGCCAGCGGTTGCGGGTTTGAATCCCGCTGGGGGCATTCATTTGTGTGATGAGTACGAATGTTTATACTCCAGTCATGGGTGTTTATATTTATAATATGTATGTATTTAAAGCTATATATGTGTAGTGTATCAACTCTCTGGTATCCATAACACAAGGCTCGTAGCTTCCCGGGGAACTATGTAGATGGTGCAGTGTGTTCATGTCCCAACATATTTATTTATATTTATTTATTTATATCATTTTTACACTTTCTACACATAAAACAATTCATTTATTTTTCTACAAATAAAACAAGAATTACAGGCGATATAATAGTATACATGAAAACTTACTGGATTTTCTCTCATTAAGAATGTAAGACTTCCAAGGATAGGGTTAGGTGGTAGATGTGGAACGTTTCGTATCGCCCAGTAGTTTTTTACTCTCTTCCATTTTATGTAGACGAAGGCAGCTAAACACGCTATCAATATTGACGCCAGCTGAAGTATCATTCTATAATAGTAATTTGTTTTTTGAGACTAATATATTAATTTCGTCACAGAGAATTATTTGTCTCTATTGTAATTATTTTACTAGATTCACTCAGATTTTTAGGCATTAAATATAATCAATAAAGTACCACTCTCCGGCTCATAAGCTTTTAGTAGAAAAATAATAAATTAAGAAACAAACACACTTTTGAATTTATTTGCTATTGAGGACTAGCGACTTACACTCGCTTCGCTCGGGTGCGTCTCAAGCGGCTATCAATAAGCCTGTGTGTTACTAAACAAATCTCTCTCTCTCTCTCACACATACACACACATACACAAACATACATACAGACTTTTGCATTTATGATTACCTATATCTATACATATAATAAAATTCTAAGCGAGTCGAACTTGTACATTAAATATTTTGTGCAAAATCTGGCTGCAGTATATGGGACGCGGCTCCTGTAGGAGTGGGTGGTATTTTTGATAGGGGAGTGGATAGGGAGTCCAAATATATAAAATTTATTTTGAGGAAACGAAAGAGTCAAAAGTTATTGAGACTTAAAGATACAACATTTCCATACATTATTATGACATTACTTCCATTTTGACACTTAGAAATGTCAAAATGTCACTTTCAAGTGCCAAAATGATTTTCAAGTAATGAGTCAGATCTATCACCGAATTTTTAACCGACTTCCAAAAAGGAGTAGGTTCTCAATTCGTCGGAATCTTTTTTTATGTATGTTCACCGATTACTCGAAGACGCCTGAATCAATTTGGAAATATTTTTTTTCTTTAAAGGGTATACTTCCCAGGTGGTCTCATATAAATTTTATCAAAAGCGGACGAGGGGATTTTTTTAAATCAACAAATAAATATTTTTTTAATATACACATATATATATATATATATATATATATATATATATATATATATATATATATATATATATATATATATATATATATATATATATATATATATATATATATATATGATGATGATGATGATGTTCTCCCGACCGATTCCGGCCACGGCGGCCAATCTCATTGAGACTAGCCAACTGCGCAGGAGATATTATAGTGCACAAGTGTACGCGCAGACACAACGTGCACTCTCTATTCCTGTCACTCATACTCCGGTGGGACGACTGCTCGACACGACCAGTGAGAGTTAAGGCGCAGGACCGACGGCTTTACGTGCTCTCCGAGGCACGGGGGTGAAACACCGCCAACTTCCCAACTCCGGGCTGTTACTGAGGCTTACTTATACAGAAAGACTCGATAACTAAACTTGGCCCGACCCGGGACTCGAACCCAGGACCTCCGGGTGTGCAGCCGTACATGCTAGCCACTACACCACCGAGGCAGTTTATATATATATATATATATATATATATATATATATATATATATATATATATATATATATATATATATATATATATATATATTGCTTAATCGAGCATGTTATTAAAAAATTACCTGCTTATTACGTCTACACTAAAAATCGACAAATGAAAACTTTAAAAAAATAATAAAAACTGTCTTCCAGGCACTATACTGTAAAAATAATTAAACGGGGGTCTTCATTTAGAATAGATACTTACCTAATCAGATATTTTCGAAGTCGGTGCCAGCCGACAATATTTTAAGATATGAATATCTAATAGGTAAATATGTGTTTTACGTATCGAAATATATTAGATTTGCTTTGCATCGGCTGGCCTAAAGAGAAGGCTAAGGCGGACCTAACCGGCGAAAAGAACGTAAATTATCCAAGCCGGACTGTCACTATAATCTATACATTTAATGAAATTGTAACTAAGCCGAATCTGTACATTCAATATTTTTCGGTAAATCTTATTGAAATAAACATTATTATCGATACAGAGGCCGAATCTACTTTTTTTAGAATTTTTGTCTGTCTGTCTGTTACCGCATCACAGAAAAACCACTGGAGGGATTTTGATATGGTATGATGATAGCTGGTAATTCGGATCAACATATGGGATACTTTTTACCGCGGGAAAATGTCTCATTTCCGATAAAAAGTACAAAAACTACAATGTAAGAGTATACTAATATGTAAAACCAAAGAATTTGGTTTTTAATCATCTGAACGCGGGCAGAACCGTGGGCAATGCTAGTCTAAAATAATTAATACACTTAGATTAAAAAAATGTCTACTTACGTTTATAAGCTGCATAAATACACTCAAAAAACAGTAATAACACTTAAAACTATAGTTATACTTTTAAAACAAAAAACTAGCGATGATATTGAAAGGTATTCACAGATAATAAAATCAAATAATGGTTTAAAAATTTTTGCTATATGTAAATTAATTATATTGCTCAATATTTTACATAAATCAAATAAAAACTGGCAAACGCAAGCTCGCAAAACGTAAATGCATGCATAAATTGAAAATAACATTTGTATTTTAAAATATTAGTAATCTGATGACAATTTTTATTTTTAATGTGCATAATTCTTAACTTATTATTAAATGATATTGTCCTGTAAGCGGTATATAAAACAGAAATTGACAGTTTTGTCAAAATTTAAGATTATTTTGTTTAGATTATTGTTTTTAGTGAAATTATCGAAATATTAATACAACTAAGCTTTAATTGTTATGAAAATATAGTTTTACTCGATAAAGAATGTTTACAATTCATTAAAATGTATGTTTATCTTTTGTAATGACTTATTTAGGTATAAAAATGTATGGAAATTTTCTAACTTTAAGTCTCCATAACTTTTGTCTCCTTCGTTTCCTCAAAATAATTTTAAAAATATAATAAAATTTGTATATTAAAATTTGATAAATTGATTAAAATATAATAAAATTTATATATTTGAGCTCCATATCACCTCCCCTATCCAAAAATATCACCCACTCCTCCAGACGCCGCGTCCCATATACTAAACTTGTGCCCAAAATCTTATTGAAATAGTCATTATTACCGATCCAGAGGCCGAACCTATAGTTTTTAGATGTTTTTCTGTCTGTCTGTCTGTCTGGGAACGCATCACGAAAAAATCCCTGGAAAGATTTTAATGAAATTTGCTATGATGATAGCTTTTTAGATAGTAGATGATAGGATATCCGGGTCAACATATAGGATACTTTTTACTGGCGGAAAATATCTCATCTCTGAGAAATCTATACCAACACTAAAACAGGGACGTAAGTCGCTAGTAATAGTACATGGTTTGCACATGCTATATTTTTTTTTAGAATTTACAAGCATTTAAAACATAATAGAGTAAGAATTACAATTTATAAAATGTATATACTGCACCTGGATTTTTGAAAATAATCTTTTTAATTAATTCTCATAAATGTTTATTGAGTTACACACAACAAATGCAATAAATAAAAATACAAAAATACAATTACAACAAATATTTCACTAAACTAGTATAAAGAACGAATAACTTAAGATAATTAACATTATATGAATAAAGTATAACTCCGTCGGCTAAGAAATCGAAAGTCAGAATGACACTTCAGCCTTGAAAATTGCTATCCTTAGTGATGTTCACTAAATACGATAATTTACGTTATCACACAAAGCATATCGATACATGACTGTACGTTGCATTCGCTTTCGTATTCTAATCCCTCCACGACCGCGGACACGCCGGCGTTACAGTTAAAATAGATTTCTTAGAAATTTAATTAATTTCTTAAAAATTTGCCTGGAGGTGTTCAAGAGCTAACAATGAAAATAATTCTATTATGTAGGCGTATATCACATGAAGGTCAATAATGATTGAAAGTTGGATATATCAAATAAAAATACTAAAAACTAAAAAATAACTGAACGGTTTTTTTATTTACTATAGATAACTAATCAGATATTTTCGTAGTCGGTTCCAGCCGATGCAAAGCAAATCTATTTCCATGCGTTTAAATACATCACTAACTGTTGTATAATATTTTGACTATAATTAGAGCCCATACCATAATATATTTATCTATTAGATATTAATATCTAAAAGCATTGTTGTCTGGCGCCGACTTCAAAAATATCTATTAGATATGTATCTATACATAAATTAAAACTGTAGAGGTCGAATATACATAGAAAAAATGCTAAAAGCCGAATCTGAGGGATGTAAGAAGAGAAAAAAATCCAGATGTTTTTCAATTTTTTTGTTTCTCTGTCTGTTTGTCTGTTTGTACGGGCTAATCTCCGAAACTGTTAGACCTGATGGAACCTTATCTCCGATCAACATTTTAGATACTTTTCATCCCGGATAATTAAAGAATTCCCGTGGGATAGTTAAAAAACTATAGTAACTTATACAGCTTCTTACACAAAAGCTACAGATCGGAGTGTAATGAAACTTTACAATAATATAGTTCATACGTTAGAATAACAAATAGGCTTCTTTTTATCTCGGAAATCCCGGTTCCCGTGGGATAGACTTGTTCTTGTTAGTCTAGAGGCGAACCCGAGCGAAGCGAGTGTGAGCCGCTAGTAGTAAATGAAAACCTCCGTGAACGTTATTTTTTTACTTTTTATTACTAATTCTTTTTTGAAGTCGGTTTAATTTTTTTAAATTACTTTTTTATTTTATAATTTTTAGTTTTAAGTAAAAACTAAAATGTTTTTGTAATAAGTAGTAGTTACAAAATCTATTTTAGTTTAAGTTACACGTTTTAGCCCATATCATAAAAACTACTGAACTGATTAAATCCTTACTATACACTAAGTTTAAATAAAAGTAAGTAAATAAAAAAAAACATGACCCGATAACTAGTTTCGGAGAAATGCTGGACAAATATACATACATACATGTATAAAAAAATGTATATTGGTTTGGAAGTCAAATCACATGAAAATATTTTGCAGTTCCAATAAAATTACATACGTATCGAATTGATAACCTATTTCTTTTTGAAGTCGGCTAAAAAAAATCGTGACCCTTGTGAAATAAACAGGCAAAATACTTAAATAAAAAGCGTCTCAATTGAAATGGAAAGTAAAAAAATAAATATTATTTACATTTTCAATTTAAACACATTAATTCCTTAATAAGATTATAGTAAAAAAAATAAAAACTTTTTAACAAAAAAATAAAAACCGACTTCAAACAAAAGCACTAAAAAGTAAAAAATAACTGATTGGTAGTTTTCATTTACTATACATACCTAATCAAATATTTTCGAAGTCGGTGTGCTTTGCTTTGTATGGGCTGGCACCGATTTCGAAAATATTTGATTAGGTAT
Organism: Brenthis hecate; assembly: GCA_951806755.1. Lineage (NCBI taxonomy): Eukaryota > Metazoa > Arthropoda > Insecta > Lepidoptera > Nymphalidae > Brenthis > Brenthis hecate. Next base: position 21,032,605 of record OX638253.1, read on the forward strand.
GTATTTAATAGGTAGGCTTTAATTACTTAGCCAAAGCACACCGACTTCGAAAATATTTGATTAGGTATGTATAGTAAATGAAAACTACCAATCAGTTATTTTTTACTTTTTAGTGCTTTTGTTTGAAGTTGGTTTTTATTTTTTTGTTAAAAAGATTTTATTTTTCCCTTTTTAGTGTAGACAGTAGTAGCAATGTAAGGATTCTAACGTGTTAGGCTTGTCAAATCAAACAAAATAAGCCCAAACTCAAAGTATCTACTATTAGCCGTTGAAGAGTTCCACCTATCCACCTTCGGGCCTTGCCATCTGATCAGGTCAACAACACCGAACCACTGTACTATCAACGGAAATAGAAATACTTGCAAAGTTTCAAGTCAATATGACAATTAGAAGTAGGTTAAATTCATCATTAGTTGTTTTTCCACCCTTAGGGGTGGTATTTTTTTTTGTAATTTAAATGGGGCCAATCTGGAAGTATACCCTTTCAAACAAAACAAAAATTGTCCAAATCGGTTAATAAATGACGGAGTTCTGAGGTAACAAACATAAAAAAAAAACACAGTCGAATTGAGAACCTCCTCCTTTTTGAAGTCGGTTGAAAATGCTAACACAAGCATATGAAGCCTATGAAATTATTGACATTTAATCTTGGTAAATCTTCCACTTGGATAAAATGCTACTTGGATAATATGTACATGATATATTTACGAGATGTACTTAATTTTTTTTTGGGAATCCATAGGTTTAGAATTTTTGTCTGTCTGTCTGTCTGTGTATCGAGGAACGCATCGCGATAAAACCACTGGACAGATTTTGAAGAAATTTGGTATGATAATAACTTCAAAAAAATTCGGCCTCTGTATCGATAATAATGACTATTTCAATAAGATCTTCTAAAAAATATTTAATGTACAGATTCAACTCAGTTTGAATTTTATTATATGTAATAATAGAGATAAATGAATAATGTCTATGCACAGTCATAAATTGTTTTTAATAAAATGATATCGAAATCATAAAGAAATAAATATTAAGAAATATATCAGAAGTGGTGATAACCTTATTTCATTATGTGCAACGTTATTATGTGGGAGAGTTAGAGGGCCATAATTTTTGATGAAAAGTTATACCTATTATGCTGGTAAACTTATTTAGAATTTTGCTAGGTTGCGGGTTTTTTTTATTAAAGTCCATACCTCTGTCCATGTCCATACCGCTGCGGTTAGTATAGATTTCTCAGAGATGAGATATTTTCCCGCAGTAAAAATATTTTATATGTTGACCCGGATAATCAGCTATCATCATACCAAATTTAATCAAAATCTGTCCAGTGGTTTTCTAGTGATGCGTTGACAGACAGACAAAAATTCTAAAAAGTATAGATTCGGCCTCTGTATCGATAATAACGACTATTTCAATAAGATTTTAAAAAAAATATTTAATGTACAGATTCGACTCGGTTAGAATTTTATTAAGTATTTGTAAAGACTAGCAGTACCCCGCGACTTCGCCCGTGTCTTCAAACTATAAAAAAACAAACTGTGAGTTTATAATATTACAACTAATATATAATTTGATAGCTGTAATGATTTTCAAATGTGAGTATGCTGTAGGATTTCAACTCGTGCATCGATGGTTCATTACCGCCGAATATTGTGTTGTTACTAGTAGGTATTACTGACATATTTACAAACTAAAATATATTTTTTACGTTTCCACACTACATACTTAATTATGTTTATAAGTTCGTGTTTCATAATATTATTTCTTAAAGATATTATGGAAAAAAAAATAATTTTAGCTATAGTAGCTGAAATTATACAGTATCATAAAAGATAAATAATTAACGTATGCGTGTCCAAGGCGCCGACGACAAAAATAGATATGACCAAAATTTCCATACCTAAGTAAGTCATTACTAAAGAAAGAACATATATATTTCTAAAGAATAGTAATTTTTTTTCGTGTACCTTTCATATTTTATAATAATTAAGATTTTCTTTAGATTTGTCAATAATTTCACTTGAAACAATATTATAAATAAACTAGCATTGGCATTGCCCGCGGTTAAGCCCGCGTTCAGATGACCAAAAACCAAACTCTTAGGTTTCACATATTAGTATACTCTTACATTGACGTTTTTGTATTTTTTCTCAGAAATGAGATATTTTCCCGAGGTAAAAAGTATCCTATATGTTGATCCAGATAACCAGCTATCACCATACCAAATTTCATCAAAATCCCTCCAGTGATTTTTCTGTGATGCGGTAACAGACAGACAGACAGACAGACAGACAGACAAAAATTCTAAAAACTATAAATTCGGCCTCTGTATCTATAATAAGGCTTATTTCAATAAGATTTTCCAAAAAATATTTAATGTACAGATTCGGCTTAGTTATAATTTTGTTATATGTATAGATTAATCTCACATTTTGACAAAACTGTTAATTTCTTTTTTAAATATTGTTTTCATGATATAGGTAATATATATCATATAATAGTTGGGCTTCATTTAGTTGCAGTCTCTGGTATTTTAAAAAAAAAGTATAATATATCTTTCTACGACATTTTTATTACTTTTTTCAGAAAACAACAAATTATTATTTTTTGGATGTAACCGATAAAACAATATAAGAAACTGAACAACTGAACACCAACTTCCGGTTGACCTAGAATTGTCAATTTTAGCTAAAAGCAAGAAAAATAAAAAAAAGTTGAAAATTAAGGTAAATTTTGGTACTTGCAAGTTTTCGCGAAAATCTATATTTGCCCATATCTTTTTATCGTGTTGATTCAAGACCTTGATTTATGCACTTAATAGGGACTATAGACCACAGTATCTGGTATTTTCAACTTGCTAGGTCCATCCATTCCTGAGGAAATCCGTGGTGACACACGGATAGACAGACGGACAGAGGGACAGACGGACAAGAGAGGGATCTTATAAGGGTTTCTTTTTTACCTTTTGAGGTACGTAGCCCTAAAAAAGAATTAGCCAAATAGATGCAGTTGTTCTGAAGTAATAAGCTTACATACTTCGGCAACTGATTTTTGTTTATATAAGACTAGCAGAACCTTCGGCTTCGTCCGCGATCAAACTACTAACGATAATCAGATATTATATATTTTTTTAATTTTATTTTTTTACTTTTTAAGTTTTACACTTACATGAACTGGAGGGTAAATTATATACCTTGTAAGAATAGTTTGTAAGTTTATTGTTTTCGTTATTTATGTATAATATATACTGTTACTGTTGTAATGTTAGATTCCTAGAAGTAATCAGTAATCACTCCATTCGATAATTATTGTAGTAGCTTAGAATAGGAATTCAACGTCTGTGGGCAGACATTGTTGCAGGATGGCCAAGTATGGGATTTGCATGATGAGTATACATGCAATGATTTTTTTAAGAATAAAAGGAGACGTGTGTTAGAATTTTAAGAATGGAATGGAATGAAAAAGATAAATAAAAGAACAGATGGATATTTTGTCATAATGGCGACACGACGACACGTGTGAACATTGTTATCTTTAATTTTAAATATAATACATAGTCGGTGAGTTGTTAAGTGTTTTTATTTGCATTATCTGATCCTACATTATGACGATGACCTTCACTGATACATATGTACTTATTTCCATAACAACATCACTAACCAAAAAATGATATTATTAGATAACTTTTACAAATAGAAAAATTACTCAGACTAAGCAATAATAAAGACAGAGTATCATAGAAATAAACATGAAGCTAATGCTTATAATAATGTTTTAAAATAGTATACAAATAACAATTTGTATACTGAGTAATAAGTAAATAAATGTTAATAATAGAGAAAAAATAAATAAATAAGCTATCTCTCTTTCAAGGGGAAGAAAAGTAATGCTTAAAACTACAAAAGAATGTAGTATTATTTTTTATACTCATATTTTATTCTAAACCTGGTACATTAATTTAACATATATCTACATATATATTATATATATATATATATATATATATATATATATATATATATATATATATATATATATATATATCACAAAAACAAGTTTTTAGAAGAGTGAGACATGTTGACCTTAAAATCTAAAAATAGTGACTTGCGTATAGCATAAAGTGATTAGCCGAACATAAAATAACTTGTACTAAATAATGTACTGTGCAAATAATTCGACTGTTCAAATTCAAGAAGTTCTATTTTTAAATAGCAAACACTTTTGTAGCAGAAAGAAAACATAAAATTGTGTTTTAAATATATTTTAGAATAATGTATGTTCTTATGAAAAAAAATATATTTACAAATACAGATTATCTACAGAACTTGGCACCCATTAAAATCCCAATTCTTTTGTCGGTGAAGTGGACAACCACGCTTATACTTAACACCTCGCGGTTAATTTCTAAGAATTAAATTGTTAACCGAGCCACCTGTGGCTCGGCAGTCGCTGACATAATAATCAATATGACGAACTTGGCTCCCATTTTGACATTTATGTTTATGATGGGATAATTCTTTAGTCTGAGAAATAACATTATTTATAAAAAAGGGAAGATTTTTAATATCAGTTAAAACACAGATTTGAAACATATGTAACTATATAACATTGTAACGTTATTATGTTAGCTAATAGATATTACATAAGTATTACAGTACCAATTAAACATAAGCGAGTCTTCCTTTAACCCCTATATTACTATAGTCGATACAATAAGCAGAATTCGCCTATCAGATTCAACATTGAAATCAAAGCTTTAAATTAATTAAGGCATCCGTTGTTTACATGCTACTTTGTTTAGCCACTAACGTGATATATATATATATATATATATATATATATATATATATATATATATATATATATATATATATATATATATACATGATGTCTCATTGACATTGTTATGGTTAGTTTGAACTTATTTTTGTATAGTCATACTACTATCTTTAAATGTAAATATAGTGAGTGAGTGCGTGCGTGCGTACATGCGTGCGTGTGTGCGTGCTTGCGAGCTTGTGCCATTTAGCATACAAAAGTACAATAAAATTAGATCACCCAACAAGCTGTTCTCCATTCTGAAATATTACTATGAAATATTGTTACTATGAGTTATATTATATTATATAAATATATATAAAATTATATAAAAACGAATGTATGATTTTCTGAGTATTTCTGATATACAAAGTAATATACAAGGTAACTGTACAAGGTTGCGTTCTAGTTGTAACGTGCAATTATAATACCATAGATTCAACAATTAAAAAATCTATATATGTATTATCGTATCACCTTACGTGAAGTCACAAGTGCTTAATAAAAGCATTCGCATCGTGCATGAACTATACCGTCTTAATATGGAAGACATAATTTATTTATTTATTTAAATTTATATAAGTTTATGAAGGTAGTGGTAGCCCAGTGGTAACGCGCTCGCTTGGGAAACCGAGTGAAGCGGGTTCAAATCCCGGGTCTCGCACCTCTGATATTTTCATGTGCGAATCATTTCTAACATGATTACCACTTGCCTTACGGTGAAGGAAAACATCGTGAGGAAACCTGCATGTCTGAGAGAACTTAGCAAGTTTTCGAAAGACATGTGAAGTCCGCCAACCCGCACTTGGCCAGCGTGGTGGACTATGGCCTGATCCCCCTCGTATTGAAGGGAGGTCCACCCCCAGCAGTGGGATGTTAAAAAGGGCTGAATACATATAAGTTTATATAAATTTAAATATTTTATACTCCGATATATTTTTAAATCGTCAGCAAACATTTTAAAATTACATTGTAAACAACTTGCTATATCATTGATAAAGATTAGAAAGACTAATTTAGATTAAAAAGATTAATTGAACCTAAATATATTCTGATAGGAAAAATATAATTGATCTTGCTACAGAAAGGATTTGTAATAATGGAATCACTAGTCACTTCTACTGCAGCCAACCGTTTCGTCACGTCCACTGCAAATTTTTGACATTCGACGAGGCACGTGCTGACAGACGAAAATTCTTTCTTTTCCCTGCTTTATATTCCATGAAAATATTGTCATCCTTTGAAATTTTTAGTTTTATAAAGAATCTCAAAAAAAAATTACATTACTTTTAAGCTTAAATTGTGTTGAAATATCTACTTATGCCTAAAAATTTGAAAAATTCTATTCTGTGATGATAACAAAATTCAAACCAAATACTTTTATCTTCCGTAATTTACGAATTTAATTCGTCTCGTGTCTAATGACGTCGTGAAGACGATGCAAACAGCCATATCATGATGATAATTGATAACTTAACTGTTAACATCCAGTTTTGTCTCCAAAATTAAACAAATATTATAAAATATTACAAATTTTTATCTTTTCAACATTTTAAAATGTTGATAAATTATTCCTGACCTTCAAATATAAAAATCAGACAAGGCCGTATCTGACTCGCGCACTGAGGGTTAGGTGGCGCCGAATGTTGTATTGCTTTTACTAACATGATTTTTTCTTTAGGTTAACACAAAACTAAAATATGTACGTTTTCACAATATGTATATACTTTATCGAGTGAGAAAATAAGTGTAATTCATATTATTTCTTAAAATGACTAAACTTCCGGGGATATTCAAAATATCGGGATCCAAAAACAGCAATTAATGCGCGGAAAAATTCTGCAAAGTATTTTATTCAATAGTTTATCTAATGGCGTTAATTTTAATAAGTAATAAACAGTTTTAGTTACATAAGAATTATGCATCAAAACAAATGGCTTGATAACGCTTATCTTCAGCCTGCAATTTGACACATAATTTCCTTATGTAAAAAAAGATAGATAAGGAAATATTATATATATATATATATATATATATATATATATATATATATATATATATATGATATTCATTATACAAGACAGATAAGGGTACTGCATAATTATTAATTTGCTTCCCAATACAAATTTTCATCCCCATTTTCACTTCCTTAAGGGCTGATTTCCGGGATAAAAAGTATTGTATGTTCTTCCCAGGGTCTCAAACTATTTTCTTACCAAATTTCATCTAAATTGGTTCAGTAGATCCAAAGATTACCCTACAACCTCACAAACTTTAACCTCTTTATAATATTAGTATAGATTATATGATATCTTAATTAACGCTATTATTAATATATTATTAGCTCAAACAATATAAGACTTTTTTGGACGAACTTTTCAGTTTTGTTATATGTTATGCTAAAAACAATTACTGAGCAACAGATAATAAATGGCTGTACTTCCAAATTAACTTTAATTTTATCCTTCATTATTTATTTCTATTACATGAGTTTGTACAACATTGTAGTATACTATTATTACTGCGTCGTTAGATAATTGACTTATGACCTTCATTATCCATACATATGTAGATGAATTAGTATATATTATAATTAACTACCGCGTATGAATCCGCAGTCACGGTAATGTAATGTATACAGTATTGCAACTCGGGCCTGTCCTTGAAATAATTAACTACAACCGAGCAGCACGTCCCCACGCGACAGGGCTGCCCGAGTGCCCGCCGGCCAGTATTTTAATTTCATCTACCTACTTGAGTTTCTTTCTAATTTTGTGATTTCAAATATTATATTTTTTATTTAAAAACTATTATTAGTAGATTTAATTAAAAAATCTCAAATTTATAAGAGTGGTATGTGACCCTTATAAAGAGATTTAAAAATATTTGCGCCTCGACTGAGACGTACGAAAAGCTTTATTGTTAAATTTAATAGTATAAAGAATCCGCATTCGGATAAAAAGTTTAATTAAAAATACTTTAATTTTTAATTTAATTAATTAATTTTTATTTTTAAAACATGGTACGATGTCTCGATACTTTTTTGTTTGACATAATAGCGAATTTACGGAAGGAATAAAATGTTTATTTTTGTATCCAATTATAAAAGTTACATAACATAACTATCTTATAAAATTTTCGTATCAAATTATACGATGTGGCAGCCCCGCACGGTTGTCTACCGAGTGTATACCGAACGCGACGCGCGTAGGTATAACTCGATTTCCGACCGTTTGTATGAAGATGGAATACTGTATGTAACATTACCGTGCCGCAGTGTACGGCAAAATCACATATGATTTTTGCTGTAAAAAAACAGCGGCAAAAACAATATTACAAAAAGGAAAAAAAAAACTACAGAATGTTGATCAACATGAACCTATAATTATATGTATTCTATAATTTAAAAATTAAATGTATTTTAAATGTACATATTTAGTTTTTGCTCGTGGGATATAAAAAAATACTTATTACTAGTCATCTATACATACTCGTATAGTAAAATTGTGATTAAGCCAAATCAGTACATTAAATATTTTTTGGAAAATCTTATTGAAATAAACATTATTATCGATACAGAGGCCGAATCTATAGGTTTTAGAATTTTTGTCTATCTGTCTGTCTATTACCGCATCACAGAAAAACCACTGGATGGATTTTGATGAAATTAGGTATGGTGATAGCTAGGTTATCCGGGTCAACATATAGTATACTTTTTACCGCGGGAAGATGTCTAATTTCTGAGAAAAAATACGAAAACTGCAATGTAAGAGTATACTAATATGTAAAACCTAAGGATTTAGTTTTTGGTCATCTGAACGCGAGCGGAGCCGCGGGCAATGTTAGTCAGTTTATAAGTTACGATGTGTTTTTTACTTACCTCAGCTTACATTAGCCACAGTTCTTTTCCTAGGGAGATTAACTACCTGCTTGATTAGCCTTCTTGATCACAGGGCATAAGAAGTAGGTATTTTGTTTACACATAAAACTTCCCTAAATTCATAAATCAAAGCAAAGCTTACACCATAAATTTATATATAAATTTTTTAAACTATTAAGGTTCATACTTTGTCATATTTACTTATTAGATGAATAAATAGTAAGTATGTTGGGATATTAACTCACAGCACCATCTAGTTCCATGGTAAGCTATGAGGCTCGTGTTATGGATACTAGATAGTTAGTACACTACACATATATGACTGTAAATACATACAATTATAAATATAAATACCCACGACTGGAGTCCAAACATTTGTGCTCATCACACAAATGAATGCCCCCAGCGGGACTATCTTAAAGCATTTTTACCGCTGGCACAGCAAGTAAGGTATTAAACTGATAATGTAACTAATGGTAAGAAACTGTGCTAAACGTGTCATATCTTAAAGCATTTTCGGCTGGCACCGACTTCGAAAATGTCTGATTAGGTATCTATAGTAAATTAAAATGGTTGGCCATGTAGAAAGATTTTTGTTAATTTTTAAAGTAATACTCTTGTAACCAATTCATTATATTTTACTTTAACATAAGAAAAGATAAAGTTTAATTGCGAATAGAAAAAACACTTTTTCAAATTTCAAATCTTAAAACACCATCAATATCAAACTTAAGATTAATTCAAAGAAGTTGAATGCCAACAAAGTTTTGCTTTAATGAGACTAATTAGAGCGTAAATTTTAAGCCAATAGAGTTTTGAAAATTTAATTCTACACGTCCAAGCGTGAGTGATTTGTGCTAGCGGTCTGAACATTTTAGAAAGTTTTATGTAAGGTCCGTAAATAACTTTTGGTTTTTAGAAATATCTTTTTTTGATCTTATTATATAACAATAATAAGTTTTATTTATTTTACCGGTAAAGTTTGTAAATTAACAAAGAGTTTAGAATTAGTTAAAGTAGAAGTCCATATAAGTGCGAAAACCCTCATGTTACTCGTACATGCTTACTCGTGGTTACGAGTATTTGCTTTTAATTTTGCAAGGAGATTTTTACTGAAAGGAGCAGGTATTTCCTACTTTAAGCAACATTTTGCGTTTTAGTTCTTTGTATAATGAGCACTATAGCTTACCTAGTTAATCTGCTGATTAACGGTTTTCATTTTGTAACCGTAACATATAACAATTTTAAAGTATTCGACGTCAAACACAAGAAGTTCGTAAATTTTTACAGCATTAAGTACATAGATATTACATATTTACTTAGGTATTTAACATAAGCCATGTATAGGAAGCTAGTCTTAATCTTAAAGCTACTATTACGATTTAAATAAAATCATTTTGTATTAGATGGCTTATTGAGGAAAGTAATATATAGGTACGAATATGCAATTGTAGGTCGAAAAATGGAGCATAAATGTAAACCAATCTGACTTCCACTTCCACTTCTAAGTGAAAATGGCAGCCAAAACGTATGCAAAGACGGTTATTGCGAGCGAGACCGCACTACACACTCACTATATAAATTCATATACATAAAACCCCTGGGGAAGATTCTCTAAAGTAAAGGGATAAAAAATAAGCGTAGATTTGTTTGATTGGAGGGTGTTGGCATATATGGATGTGTAATGGCTGAACCGATGGCAGTCTTGATAACACGAATCTCATGCGGTATATTAAAATAATTAAAAATTCAAAATGCCTGATTTGGGGCGTCACTTTGGGTGCCTTGAAAATGTTTTTTCTTCCAAATCTACAATGCTGGGCATCAAAATGAAATAAATTAGTACAATAAGTTGTAAAATATAACTAAATGTTAAATTGTAAACGGGCCACAAACATTGATAAAAAAGTAGTGGATACACAATCAGCGACAAAAATGTCCTTACTGAATGAGTGCTCATGTGAACATTTGAGCGCGCTTTTAGTTTTTTTTGTGAAAATAACTTTAAGCATGACATTTAAGGTTCAATGTACATTGTTGTATATTCATTTCAACTAGAATAATTACGTAAACACAAATGGTGACAGTTTTAAGAGAACTTTTGCATGGGATTTTGTACCTCGTAGTTTTTTGACGAAGGCCACAATTAAAAAAACTATAAATTAAAAAAATCCAAGAACAAAAATATAGCATCAAGTACGAAACATGTAGTCTCAGAAAATACAATAAATAACGCTATGTTCCTTCATCTTGTTTCTGTCTTTTTATGTTTTTGTTACAATTTTTATTAGTACATTCAAGAGTTTGTTGTGAAGAGTTTTTTTAAATATAGGTATCTAAGCAAGCAAAGTGTGGGTAGGCCTTCCATAAGGTGACACGACGACTTGGTCTAGGTCGTTGGAACTCACTGGATAAGGATGGTACAAGACGGGTACTCGTGGAAATCTTTGGGGGAAGCCTATGTCCAGTAGTGGACGTGTTTCATCTGAAACAACGACGAACGAATGATGATCTGAGCCAGGCATGTCTACACTACGAGTAAGGATGTAAGGAAAGCAAATAATAATAATAATAAGAAGTGCTTTATTTGACACATATACTTTCCATGAAAAGAATATAGCAAGAATCTAAGACGAGCAAACCCTCGGGTAACAATAACTAATATTAAAAGCTGCTAAGTCTAGACCAAAATAAAACATATTCAATTTTATACCTTACAACTAATCAATAGAGTATCAAATCGCATGAATATAAATATCAAATATAGACATACAAATGTGGACGGAATTTGGTCTCAAAGCCACCAATAAACATTTTACGGCCTACTGTTAGGAATTTATGGCAGAAAATAAAATATGAGAGTTGTTTTAAAGGGAAAATTGAATGGGAATTGTGTGCACTTCTTGCGACATTGGCTTAAGATACGTCTCTTGTCCACTAAATACTTTGTTTATTACTTTAAGTTCACCAACTCTATTTAGCTTGCGATGACCATTCATCACTCCATCAAGTATATTATAGCTTTTGCTATATCTCACAAATTATATATTAATACTAGCGACTCACCCTCGCTCCGCTCGGGTTCTTCCCTAGTTACGTTTTAACGCTTAGTATAGATTTATCAGAGATGAGATATTTTCCCTCAGAAAAAAGTATCCTTTATGTTGAACCGGATTACCAGCTTATTATCATACCAAATTTCATCAAAATTTGTCTAGTAGTTTTCCCGTGATGCGATCACAGACAGACAGACATAAATTCTAAAAACTATAGATTCGGCCTCTGTATCGATAATAATGTTGAAATAGTTTCAATAAAATTTTCCAAAAAATATTTAATATACAAATATATATATATATATATATATATATATATATATATATATATACATATACGTATAGATTAAAAAAATCAAACGGAATCTTTATGCTCTAACAATAAGCTAATAAATAGGAATAGACAAAACAATTGAGTGCTCTTTCTTCTCTATTTCTCAACCGATTTTTTTTTTTTAGTGGCTATTGAAACGATATACGAGCAAGATTCAGAGTGTTATCAATAAAAAAAAACAGTTTTTATATACATAGGTAAAGATAAAACAAATCAGTACCATCAATATTGAAGTCGGTGTACGTTTTTGGATTACTTGTTGAGTTCCCAATATTTCAGCAGCGCCTGCAAGAAAAACATGGCTAATAATGCGTTGCTAATAATAAATGTAATGCTAATTCAAAACTAAATTTTTATTACATACGATAAACCTAACACTATTTTATTTCAAAGCCTGAAAATTTAAATAGCTTAATACAAATATAGACTAAGCTAAGGCAATGGAGTGAGGCGCAATAAATCTCGGGCTAGATTTTTCCTGCCTCGGTTATTCAAGGCGAACGCGTGTATTTCATTTCAGCCGATTGTCGATAGCCGCTGAGTTACTGCGAGCTTGGATTTTGTTAGAAATTTAGTGCGGTTTTTGAGTTAGAAGAGTTTGAACGTTGTCATGATCGTTGACGGTTGACTTATTCATGTTAGTTAATTGTTTTTTATATGGCTTTATTGTTGCGATATTTTTTAACATGTTAACAAGAGGTTTGGGGATGTTAACAATTTTAGAATATAACTCGGTAACTCTTGGCTTGAATTATAAAGATTTTTAAAGACCTATCCAGAAATACTTTACGTCGAATGTCACCCCTATTTTTTAATTTTAACTAGTATTCACAATTAATTTGAATTAATTCATATATCTGAGAGAACCCAGCTAGTTTTCGAAAGACATGAAGTTCACAAACTCGTACTTGGCTTGTATGGTGGACTATGGCCACATCTCCCTTGGGAGGAAAAATTTAAGCCCAGCTGTGGGATGCAAAAAAAGGCCTGAATAAACATTCACAATTCTTGAAAATATTATCTAAAATATACAAAAAAATATATTTCCAAGTACCTATTTAGAACTGGGTCAAATATCGATTACAACATTACGTTTTATTATAATACAATATTTTAATATTCGCACAAATGAAACAGCTGTAGTATTTTATTTGACATCATAAATTTTAAATTATAAGCCGTTAATATTTCATTCGTATCGTAAATCAAAATTTATTGACATGTCCCTCGTATTCTTTGATACATATCTAATACTGATCTATACATATAACAAAATTGTAACTAAGTCGAATCTGTACATTAAATATTTTTTGGAAAATCTTATTGAATACACATTATTATCGATACAGAGTCCGAATCTATAGTTTTTAGAATTTTTGTCTGTCTGTCTGTTATCGCATCACGAGAAAACCACTGGACAGATTTTGGTGAAATTTGGTAGGATGATTGCTGGTTATCCGGGTCAACATAAAGGATACATTTTACCGCGGCAAAATATCTTATTTCTGAGAAAAAATACAAAAACTGCATTGTAAGAGTATACTAATATGTAAAACGTAAGAATTAGGTTTTTGGTCATCTGAACGCGGGCGGAGCCGCGGGCAATGCTAGTTTTATATAAAAATATGTTATATATAATTAGTGACTATTATTTGTATATTATGTATATACTAACAGGTATTTTTCATGTTTTGTTTTCTGACTTTATGCGCTTATTAAAATTAGATGCTGAACGGATTTTAGTGAAACTTTCTTTACTATAATGATTAATATGGAGAATTAGGTCGAAAATCTTTCTAGTTTTCATCAAAGAAAAAAAAAACTTTATATTTTAGATAATTTTAGATAATTTGATGAAGATGATTTTATTACCAATATTAACTTTTTGATGAGACCTATAAATATTTTTACTATATAGCTCGTGTCTGGACATGCAAATAAAATGTAAGATGTATCATTTCCTTGGTAAGTCATTGGTCGGCATTGCGACCAATGTAACAAATACAACATAATTTATATATTATGCTGTATTTAGCACGCACACTAAGTTTACAATTTTGATGAAACGTTTAACTCAGTTTCTAATGATCCTACTTGGTGTGACAGCGGTCGTGGGTTCGAGTCCCGCTGGTTGAAGATGTTTTTTTTTCACCATAAGACAAGCGGTAAATGTTGGAGATAATTCACATATGAAAATATCAGTGGTGCGAGATAAGAAATTTGAACACACTTCACTCAGTTTCCTAAGCGAGCGCGGCTGGGCTACCACTGCCTACTTACCAGATAGGTTACTCTTATTAATAAAATTTGCCAAAAAATGATACTGGTCGTATATTAAAGATAAATAAAACATATTATGTACATATTACATACATATGTCGAAGAAATGTCGATATATTTGCAGTAAGTTGAGAATATTATTCAGGGCGATATATCCGAGCGAAGTAAGGGTTAGATATTAGCAAAGTTATAAAACATTTACTAATTTTAAGGATATCTGACAACTATGATAATCAAAAAGTTGTGCGAATGTTTGTTAATTTTTCGCGTTGAAAAAGCTGGACAGGTTTGGATGAAATTAAGAATACAGATAGTCTAAGACTTGGGGTTGAGGTAACACATAAGCTACAGTTTGGTATCTAGGGACCCACTCAAGCAAAGTTAGGGTAAGTGGTGAGTCATTAGTTTAGTAAAAACAAAAAGCACCAGAATTCGCCCCCGAGAAAAACGAGGGTAAGTATCTAGTGTTACATATTTATAACGTAAGCCGTCAGAAAGTATTTTCGTTCTAAATAATGATCGTAAAAGCTATAGAAATAGAACGGCTTTTATTTAAATAGCAAAGAGTTTGTATAGTACCAAACCAAATTATCCCCAGCGTCAAAAACCCTCCTCAGAATTTACCTTCCGCATAAAACGAGACGCTTAGTTTAAAATTCAAATTCTGTGTAACACGACGGACGGCTCGGGCGATTTACGTACAAATACGTCTAAGTTTGAGAGTCGCTGGACATTAAGTATGGTAATGGAAGGTAGTGGCGACCGATCGTGGCCGTGTAACCATTCACTAGCCAGAAAGCACTGAACAAATAGCAAATTGTAGCTCTGAATAAAAGAACTTCCTTCAGCTCCTCTTACTGCAATCTGTTGTTTCATTTACACAAATGCACCTTTGTTTTTTTGTTCCATCGCGGCTCTTTATGATCGTGTTGAATATTTCTATATCTGCATTTTACATACATGCAGCGGTATTGAGTACTGGCCTGAAAATGTTGGTCGCTCTATTATACTTTTGTTCTAACTTTCGATAAATTGTTTGGCTGTTGTTTTATATTTGGAAAAATTTTGCAGCAAGCGATGTATCGAATACCACTTTATAACTAGCGTTTACTTTAAATTATTGGCTTAATTTTAATTTATTACTAATAACTGTACTGTTAATATAAATATCTGCTTCATACGAGAATAGAACCCCGAATAGGAATCGAAATAGTAAGGGCAGTTTAGCTTTTATTGTTATAGTTTTTGTATATGTAATACAAAGATTTATGGGATGATTCAAAGGATTTGCATTGTTTTTGAGAAGTAACAATACTGATTCGTTCGATTTTTTAAGTTAGACCTCTATTGGCCTAATCTCCATCCTCTTCTATTAAGAAGGGGTAGATGCTTAGGCAGCAAGGTTTTGAGGGCTTCCTTATTAAAAATTCTGTAATTTTTTTATAAACATCCACGCAGTAACATATATTCTAGGTACAAGTCAAATCATTACCACTAAATCACTAAACTGATTTTAATAAAATTTTCAGTTTAAATGAATATGTATTATCTAAAGTATACCTAATCACCCCATTAATCTTCTAGTTAAATAAATTTCACGAAGTACTAAATGAAGACGAATTTACAGTTTCCATTCAATTTGCTGTTTAAATCGCTATAACGCAAATAGCTCCCATATTTTATTTCCCTCAAATGCCTGACTGTAGGCCGTAAACCGTTTATTGGTGACTTTAAGATGAATAAAGTAGGAGACATTATAGTATCAGAATGAAATTTCACACCAGACCAGATGTTTTGGGTTCGATTCTTGATAGTGGGTAAAATGGGCGGGTATAATATTTAGGTATAGTTTTAGACACATTTGTCTTAAGCAAATCAAAACAAAAAACTATATAAAAGAAGCACAATAAATGCTAAAATTTACGAATGAATCGCTTATACATACCTACATACATATATGTATGTTTTTACCCTTACGCTTTCATATTGCAAGCTGTGGGCCTCATGGGGTGTCTCATGGGGAGTATAAACAGCTTAAACATCAATTTGCATATTTCTAACTATATAATAAAGAATTTATAAGCCAACTTTCATCCTCTATTTAGTCCCTTCAGGGGATGGATTTTCAATTATTCTAAGTTTCGTTATAAGGAACTTTTATGCAAAATATGCTTCTAGCTAGACTTACCATTGCCTCGCTCTCGTACAAACCTAAGTGACAATAGCCAATTTTTTCTCCCAGTTATAGTATATATTTTGTTTACTGAATTTCATCCAAATCAGTCTTGCTATCTTAGCATGGAGAAAAACAAAGATACACATATAAAAATATTCGCATTTATATGAGAAATCGATACTTTATATACATTAAGCTTATTATTAATCTTCCATCACGTCACTTATTTTTAGACTGCTAACTCATGTTCTATTGAACTACACTCTTACAATCGTTGCAAACATATCACGCTAGACCTACCGTACAAAATAGAGCCGGAGTCTCCTAGACTTCTCTTTTACTTAAGCAACGTTCTCGTATAGTTCATACAGAAGCTTCGTTCAAATCTAGTTCCTATACCGCTCTTAGTAAACGATACATGTTTAGTGTTTAGTGTAGCTGTACAAAAATGCTTACGGGAAATCGAAACTACGGAATATTATGTACTAGCGACTCACCATCGCTTCCCTCGGGTTCGTCCCTAGATGATGATGTGAAAACTATTCTATGTCCTTCCCAGGGTCTCAAACTATCTCCATACCGAATTTAGTTTATATCGGTTCAGCGGATTAAGGGTGAAAAAGTAACAAACAGACATACAGAGTTACTTTCGCATTTATAATAATTTTTAAGGTTTAAAATAATTTTTAAGGTACATATTATATGAGAGTAAATTTCATTCGAGAAGGAATACAACTAAGAATTTATGAGACTAAATCAGTTTAAACTGGAATAATAAAATGATTATAGAAGAGTGCATTGTTCAAAATTTACATATTTTTGTAGTAATTTAGATTTTATTCAGAATCTTCATCGTTTAATTTAAGGTTATTTAGTATTATTTTTAAATAAATAAAGTAAAACAATAAATAAAGTTTTGAACAAATAAAATAGGTACATCGAATGTATAAACATTTGAAATATTATTTTCCATTGCACTCTGAAGGCTAGGGTTTTGTGTGAGGTTAAGCTATATATAATTTTTATTAAAATCGGTTCACAATTTACAAAAATATCGCGAAAAATACACAAACATTTTTTTTTATTTCAAGATTTTGGTTTATCACTTTGTTGGTGTGACTATAATTTATATCCATGTCAAATCACAACTTTCTAGTACTCTTAGAGTTTCTGAAATAATCTGCGAACGGGTTCCTTGTTGGCTACGGATCAAATGAAAAAAAAAGGAAAAAATTGACTCATATTACATACCTTTTCAATTTTAGAAGTTGTTAAAAAAATCTAATTACTGTTTTATTTTTTACATATTTTTATCTTAAGCGCAACTCATAACCTTGAACGCGTTAAAATTTTTACTGCATAGGGAGATTTTATTATATTGAAATATTAAGATTAATAAGCATTTTAGGTGAAACGCGTGTAAAGCAGATGTAACTCGCTCGGAAAACGAAGTGACGCGATATTTTCATGTGCCAATCATTTCCAATATAATTACCTTACAGTAAAGGAAAACACCATGAGGAAACCAGGATGTCTAAGAGAAACGAGAAAGATTTGAAACGATTTGTGGATTCCGCCCCGCAGTTGACCAGTGTGGTGGACTATGGCCTGACCCCCCTAGTATTGAACGGGAGCCCGTGCCCAGCTGTGGGACGTTAAAAAGGGCTGAATACGAATACATATAAGAATTTGAGGTATAATTTAGTTATCTCATGATAAATATATACTGTAAAAATAAAATGTTTAAGTAAAATGATTTATCTCTCTCTAAGAGCTGAAGTAATCCTTAGAGCAAAATGTGCCCAATTCTACAGATTAATCATATTAGGACGTTTGGGCTTTGGGTGAAAATGCCTTATGGTTTTAACTAACAGTATAATTTACTTTATATAATACCTAATTTCACCTGCGACTCCTTTTAATACTTTATTAAGATAGTTTATATACCTTTTAACTGTTAGTATGGAATAGATAGTATATTATATATTAGTATACATATACATACACATAGTTATGATGAGTTTTATATCGCTTACTTGGGAAATGATTTATTCACCATACATCGTCCTTTATCTCCCTTTTTACCTCCTTAAAAGATAATTTCCAGAATAAAAAGTATCCTGTCTTTTCTAAGGTCTCAAACTATCATCATATCAAATGTCATCTAAATCCGTTCCACAGATTTTTAGTTTATCCGTTACAAACAAACATACACACATTACAAAAAACAAAATTTCTCTTTATTAGTATATGCTTACTTTAATAATACTTACTTCAATCAAATATTTTATTAAGCTATGCTTAACAGCTAACTGAACTACTCATAATAATGTCCTCTTCATTGATTTTGGCCACGGCGGCCATCTTTACAGAGACTAGCCATCTATGTGGGACATACATTATAGACATTACAGTGCACCAATACACCCTCTATTCATTTCACTTTCCATCTTTATTGGAATGACTAATCGGCACGGCCGGTAAGAGATACCGACGTGGACGTAGAACCTACGTAGACAGACGTAGGACCAATGGCTTGACGTGCTTTCTGAGGCATGAGGATCAAATACCGCACTTCTCAACCCTGTGCTGTTAATGAGAATTTCTTGATAGAATAACCCAATAACTATACTTGACCCGATCCGGGACTCGAACCGAGGATCTACAGATGTGTAGCCATACGCTAGCCATCATACTAACTAGGTAGTTAACTACTAATATGGCCTGAGGCCACTTGGTTTAAAGCAACATTTAACAGTTGTGTAAGCTAGAGGTTGCTTAAGTGTAAGACAGAAGTTCGTTCTTTCAATTAATGGAAACGGAAGTTGGTTGAAATAGCGATTTTTTAATGAAAAGCCGCAGTGATTGCAGGGTCTTTGAAATTTTTTAGCTCGACTCCAGAAAGCTTGTGAAGTAAGTGCAGCGTTTATGAATGTCAAAAACAGGTTAAGCTGGTCTGCAGTTTGAAGTCCATTTGATTATGATATCGTTTTCCTGTTAAAATATTTAATTTTAACTATGTATTTATACTTATGGTAATCAGTGATATGAGAGATACAGTATGAAAATGAATGATGACATCATGATACAAGCCGCATTAAAAAATCATATTTTTTTTCAAAATGTAGTTATTTCTCGCTACCTCGGTACTAAAAACTTTTTTTTTGTTTTCTATATATTATATGTATATGATAAGCATATATTTACATTAATCTATTTGTAATTTATGAACTTTTATACCGTTCATCGAATTGCTTTGATACTTTGGTAAGTAACATTTGTGTGGTGCGAAGGTTTCCAACAAGGAGGCTTTCGAGTCCAATCATATATGTAAATACATTGAGACTTCTTAGTTTAAATATTATAATAATAAGCCTGTAGTGTCCCATTGTAGGGCAAAAATCCCATACTCTACCTCCACTGCTCTCTATCTTTCGCCATATTAAAACAGTCCCTTTGGAAGGGGTGCAGCTCATTCCGCTATCTTTGTCTGGGCCTACTACGTTGTCGTCTGACGTGTTGGTATAAATAACACAAAAAATTGCACGTTTCTGTGTATATGTCTATACAAGTAAGTATCGACGTTATTCATAGGCAAACCCATGAAGCGTCCTTAGTCGAACATAAAAAGAAACAGATTAAAGCGCAGTCAAAAGAAGCTCAGCTAAAGACGATACGTTTGGCTCAGTTTGTAATGACTCTACTTGCTATGCCAGCGGTTGGGTTCGAGTCCCGCTGAGGGCATTCATTTGGGCGATGAGCACGAATGTTTGTACTTCAGTGATTGATATTTATAATATGTATGTCTTTAAAGTTACATATTTGTACTGTATCAACTATCTGGTATCCATAACACCAGCTTACCATGGAACTAGATGGCGCTGTGTGTTAATGTCCCAGTATATTTTATTATTAAACAGTCAATGGGCAGTGAACTGTTACAATCAACACTACCAGCTTTATTCAATCCTACTTTATAATTTATAGGGCGAAAACACATTTCCATCTTTTTTAATTATACTTACGTATACTAGATTAATGTTTTATCATCTTTTTGTTTTTTCGTCGCTTAGTGCTTGTTAGAGTTTCTTATCCTAAGGGTCGGTTAAGGGTCCGCGGGGTAAAGGATAAATTTTAAACAAAGTATTTATTAAAAATATAATATACGGATAAAAAAATAAAAAATCTTTATGACCAAAATACAAAAAGATGTAAGTTTTCTTTTTCTATTTTACTGTAGGATAATATAATAAAGTAAATCTAAATTTTTATTGTTCAGGTGAATTTAAATTTCATTTAAATTAATAATTTTTCGTGTGCAATAAAGCATTCTTAGTTATCCATATCCATACTAATATTATAAATGGGAAAGTGTGTTTGTTTTTTTATTTGTTTGTTTGTTTGTCTTTCCTTCACGTCGAAACGGAGTGACGGATTGATGTGATTTTTTGTGTGGAGATAGTTGAAGGGCTTGAGAGTGACATAGACTACTTTTTACTGTGGGAGATAATCTCATTCCTACGAGAAAACACGTTATAATACAACACAAAAAATATTTATGATCAGAATTACTTGAAACTTGGAATTAATGCTCTTTAATACATATAAATTAAATAAATACATGTTTTAGCATTGTTCGAAATTAATCGATTTAAGGGGTAAAATAGGGTATGAAAGGTTGTATGAAACCTACTTTTTTAGGGTTTTTATGTATGTAGGTTTAGCGCAAGCAAAGCCGCGGGTTCTGCCAGTAGACATATATATAAATTTGACGACACGTTTGGCTCAGTTAGTAGTGACCCTACTTGCTATGCTAGCTATGCGGGTTCAAGTCCCGCTGGAGGCATTCATTTGTGTAATGAGAACGAATGTTTGTATCCCAGTCATGGGTGCTTATAGTTATATTTATAATATGTATGTATTTAAAGTTATATGTGTAGTATATCAACTATATGGTATCCATAACACAAGCCTCGTAGCTTACCATGGAACTAGATGGTGCTGTGTGTCCTAACATATTTATTTATTTTATTTTAATTGCCAAAAGTAGGTTATTGTTAACTCCTATTAATACTTACAATATAGATCCCTTAGGACAAATTATGAGCAAAGCATATAATTGCGTGGGAGTGAGTTAGTTGATACTCACGCAGGATAAGTACATAATAAATGTATTGATATATTGTAAATTATTATTATATTTATAAAAAGCAACTGTTGAGTTTGTCGTCAGCTCTTATCAGCAGAACTGTCTTTCGAGCCGGTGCTAGATGCCTCACGGACTTACATACTGACATTTAATTTAAAATGTAAAATTAATAACTCAAAACTGCTTTTAGCTGCTGATTTGATATATAAGTATCTATATAATATTATAAGAAAGCAGAAGACTTAAAAAGGTAAATATTATGTAACTGAACACAGTAAAGGTGAGGCGGGCAAGTGTTATACAAGTGTCCCCCCCAACGTGCGTTCACCTTGTCGTGGTGGGGGGGCTCAGTAGTGCCCGGCAATCCAACCGGGCGCGAAGCTAAGAAACGCACAGGGAGGTTGCCCACTTCGGTGGGCGGTGGGAGGTGGCCCTCTTCGGGGGGCGGTGTACCTTGCGGGTTGCTCCTGGTACTTCTCTGATAGCAGAGTGGACCTTGGAGCAACCCCATGGGTGTGGTGGTCTGCTTCGGCAGATCTGCCGTCGGGGCGTCGTAGTTGAATGCGTAAGCGATCCTGCGACGCCCCATTAAGACGGGGGAAGGTTTTGTTGGGTTTTAGTGGGTAGTACTGGCTGTATTACGCCGGTGAGTCCCACACGTCGTGCGTAAATGCATTTCCCAACATTAAAAAAAATAAATAAAGTGTTATACAAGTGTAATCGAAACAAAGGCGAGCATTGTAAATAAAATGCAAACCTTCAACCTCCTTTTCTAAATAAGCAGATACTTTCCAATTTTCCTCTCCCGCTTTCATGACATTTATATAAAATACAAAAAAATGCCTCTACACAAATAAAATTATGACACAAATTAATTCAATTTAAGAACAAAGAGGAATACGCGATTGTTCAAAATTGGGATCAATTTTTTGTTCAACAAACCTTTTGTCTTCAAAGGCATTGATCGTAAAAATAATGGCAATTTAATTCAATTATCAAACACCGGGTTCGATTCCGGGTTATTCATAAATTATAATTTTATATTTCCTGTCTCCCGCCGTCATTATTAAGGAAAATGGTTTTTAAGAATTCTAATTATTCGTAAAATACAATTGTGTTGGGATCAAAGATGTATTGAAATCTATACATCATATTATAATAAAAGTATAACAGGGTAATATTAGTATTTAATTATATGTATAATTCTGCTTCTAAAATTGGTGGTAACAATTACATTATGTGCCTTTTTAAGTAGTTATAAAGCTTTTTTTCAAGGTATGTTAGTAATAGAAACTGTCATTGATTTTTAAAGTTTTTGTGTGAGTTCCATGGTAAGCTACGAGACTTGTGTTAAGGATACCAGATAATTGATACACTACACACATATAACTTTAAATACATACATATTATAAATATAACTATACACAGCCATGACTGGGGTACAAACATTCGTTCTCATCACACAAATGAATGCCTCCAGCGGGACTCGAACCCGCGACCGCTGGCACAACAAGTAGGGTCATTACAAACTGAGCCAAACCTGTCGTCGTAAATGTATATTATTATGTTTATAAATGCATATACACAACATAAATATGTAAATATATATATGTACATTAAACATTTATTCTATTATATTCATTCCTTTTTGACGTCCCACTGCTGGGGGTGGGCCTACATTCAGTACGAGGGGGATCAGGCCATAGTCCACCACGCTGGCCAAGTGCGGGTTGGCGGACTTTACATGTCTTTCGAAAACTTATTAGGTTTTCTTAAACATGCAGGTTTCCGCACGATGTTTTCCTTCAACGTAAGGCAAGTGGTAATCATGTTAGAAATGTTTCGCACATGAAAATATCAGAGGTGCGAGACCCGGGATTTGAACCCACTTTACTTAGTTCCCCAAGCGAGCGCGTTACCACTGGGCTACCACTGCCTATTTACATTGAACATATATGTATATAAATGTTAGATATGTTCTTTATGTGTATATATATTTGTCCGAATCTATTTTACAGTTTACACGTAAAAAAGAAACAGGTACACATCATAATAAAGAAACAAAATTTCGCATTTTTGTTAAGTTTAATAATAATAATTAACGGCCTAGTGGCGAAATGAAAAAAGGCCCGCAATGTAACTTAATATCAATGTTCTATCAAAGTTATATTTTAATGATGCTTAAAAAATGACGGAGTCCTTAACTTAAAAAATGGTAAAAGATCTCGTTATAACTTTATTTTCGAAAATTTTAGATAACTTTTAATACATTAGAATATATGAAAATAAATTTACAAAAAATCAATATATATATATATTTCTGACCTACATATGATAGTATTTTTAGAAAATTTCAAATGAAAAGAGATCTACACGAAATTAGGACAGATCGCTAGTTTAACATATAAATATTATATAAAAGCATAATGTAAGTAATTTCGCTATTTCCGACTTACCTCTGTAAAAATAATGCTTACGTGTCCAAGTTACATAGAGAAGTTATATTGGTAGTATTAGGTCAAGCTTTAGGCTGATTACAAACGTCAAATAATGACATATGGTATAAACACTTATTAAATAAGTCTGTTTGTCTGTTTCATTGTTATTAAAATTTATACATATAATTAAAATAGTAATTAAATACATATTAAAATTTTAGATAATATTTTTTTGTTTTGTGCTATATACTCGTATTACTACTGTAATATTAAATAAAACTTTTAAAAACTTTCATTTTGTCTTTCAGTTTGATAAAAAAAGTTAAATATATATGTACATAGGATTCGGTTATGCATAAAAGGTAACAATAGAGCAAACTAACTATTTATTACATGAAAAATCACAATACACACCAGTCAGGTACTATAATATCAACCATATATTAAATTATTACTCTTATTTTACAACAATCTTAAATCTTAATATCACATCTTATATCATTTTATACTTTAATCAAAATCGTTTCACGCATTTTTATTTATTATACATTTAATATCTAATAACTGAACTTATAATTAAAACTTAATTATTTACGGATTTTTGTATTATTTACCTATTGAAACATTTATTTTATGTATATTGTTTTCGTTATGTTTGTTTTATAAGGTGTACAATAAAGAGTATTATCTATCTATTTATACTAATGTTAACTAAGCTGAAACGTTTGTTTAATTGAACCTACTTATCTCTGATTTTTTTTTGTATTTTATAGCCTACTAGCGACTCACCCTCGCATCATCCCGGTTCATCGCATTCATCCCTAGCTTACTTCCGAATACCAACTTTCATCTTTTTCACCCCCGAAATGGATAAAAAGTATCCTATGTCCTTCCCAGGGTCTCAAACTATGTTCTTACTAAATTTCATCTAAATCGGTTCAGTAGATCCAGAGATTACCCTTTACAACGTCACAAACTACCTCTTTATAATATTAGTACAGATTTATCGAGGAAGATTACGAATATATGTAAGCATAGCTTAAAAGAAGTGGAGTAATATTATAACATCACAATATGATAAGAATTCACAAGTGATATCGTAAAACTTATATATAAAAATTATTTATAAATAAAATATCTCTCTTCTGCCACAAACGCTAGTTTATCTTGAGACTGTAGTCCGCCTAAATAAAGACAAGACGTATGGTCATTAGCGCCTAATCGCTGATAACCAACTGTTTTTATGAGTCGGTTCTTATATCTTAGTGATGATCCAGTAATAGATAGCTTCGTGCGAGTAAAACTTGACGGACTTTAAAAAAGAGTGTTCGAGTGTATTTTTTGTGTATATGTTAGACGATATCAAAAAATATGAACCGTTTTTCATCATCCTGATTTTAGTTATAATTATAATTTAAATTAAAAAATCCTTCCTAATGACAGAATAATACTTTTAAATACATTATAATGGCTTTGATGCAATTATTTTGTTTAAATTAAATCATCAATAAAACGTGTAATAAAATTTATTTAAAAAATTATAGTTACCAAATTGTATTAGGAAATGCAGAGCGGTTTAATTCCCGTATGAAATAATTTTAATTTTTTTTTTAACTATGCTTGTATAGATATAAATTTTATTGTATTGTATATATTATAAAACTAGAGAACTAAAGATAAATATGTAAGTATTCAGTCCTTAAGAACGTCCCACAGCTGGGTATTAGTCTCCCTTGATTAAGAGTGGGGTCGTTTTCAACCTGTCCGCTCAGTCCGCTGGAAAAGTGCGAGTCGAGAAATGTGTTTCGGAAACTTGCTAAGCTCTCTCAGACTATACAGGTTTCCTACGATGTTTTCCTTCACTGTAAAACACATGAAAATATCAGATTTGCGAGACTCGGGATTCGAACCCACTTCACTCGGTTTCGGCCTGAGATATATATAGACAGATTTTTTAAGATAAATATTGAGTCTGCGAATTTGCTACATCCGGCATAATAAACATCGGAAGTCGAACATTCATACTTATATTCCAGAAGCACCAAAAATAACTCCCATTTTTCTTACGTAAGAATAAATAAATATTCAATATAAAATTTTGACCTTATTTTAATAATGAAGTTTGTATGGATTTCTATGAATATAATTATGATATTGTGAAATAAGTAAATACTGTCATATTTAATGAAGCCATCATTTTATGTACACAAGTGTTAGCTTACTAAGATTTAATTGTAAACCACTCGGGTTTTGATGCTACTAGAACATCTGCGTTGGTGGTGTAATGGTCAGCATAGTTGCCTTCCAAGCAGTTGATCCGGGTTCGATTCCCGGCCAATGCAGTTCTTTTGATATTTTTATATCTAACATGGAATGATACTATTAATATTACATACAAGAAAACGTCAATAGTAAAACAGCTCAGAAGCATTACCAGAAAAAAATTATTTGATAATAATTAATAGTTATATTTATTGCTTTTCTTAAGTGCTTGTGTAAAACATTTCACGTTAGAATGCCAATCCCCAACTGTCCACTTAACAAACTGGCACATTGAATAACCGAATGTTACACTAGGTTATAGGAAATCTATGTTCATTTGACACATATATGTTATTTTTAAATTTTTTCGAGATCTAACTACACTTTTTTTGCTGCATGAATGCACCTGAATTCATACAAGTATAACACGTAAAGTCAGTGTTACCCACTAAACCCCAACGGAACTTTCCATATTTTCATAGAGCATCGTTGGATCACTTATGTACTCTCCGAAGTCTGATTTATAAGGTCAGATCTCCTGAATGCCAAAATCTGCTGCCCTCCAGCTATGCACCTGACCTTCAGACCTTGGGATTAAAGGTATTTTTTTTAGATGTTGTCTTCCTCTCTATACTGTTAGAACCGCGTTCTAACTACACTTCACTAATATTTCAGATTGTTAAACTACAATCGTGACAAACATGCATCCAGTTTTTGCTTAAGATAAGCAGGAGCAGTTGGCAATATTCTGGCTGGCATTTTAAAGGCAAAGATGGAAAGGGCGATAAAGGGGTAAGGGACAGGGGATGATTTTACCTCCATCACTTTCACCTATCAATTTAAATACAATAATACGGATCTTGCCACGTTAGCTGGATATTATGTAAAGGGTAACACGTCCCCGATCTAGCCAGCTCTTACATGCTAACACCTACAAAATTACTTTCATATACGTCAGTTCATGTACTTTGATAAAAAGTTGCCTACCACTAAGGGAAAGTTTCGTTGTCGAGTTGGAGTTTACCTCCTACATCTAAAGTAACACTGTAAATCTTTATGAACAGAAGTAAACTTCTCTTCTCTTCTATATACATATATATATATATATATATATATATATATATATATATTATATATATATATATATATATATATATATATATATATATATATATATATATAAATGTTTTAGGTTAAAATTTATAGGGTAATTTTCAATTATTAATAATTCAATTATTATAACATTAAATAATCCTTAAATAACACGATTAACTAAAGAATAACTTATTAAGTATAATATAGGTATTTGTTATACCTACTTCATCTGCGTTGGTGGTGTAATGGTCAGCATAGTTGCCTTCCAAGCAGTTGATCCGGGTTCGATTCCCGGCCAACGCAGCTTTTTTTGTATTTTTACAACGACTTTATTGAGGATTAAAAATTTACATATTTTAATTTTTTTTTAATAAATCTTGTTGTTGGATTTATAATAATATTATGTTTAATTCAGCCTAGAGTCTCAGTATGAGAGGCGAGTGTTTACTTTTTTTAGACCAATTATTACAAGAATTCGCAGTTATGTATTATTCTTAAAAAGTTTTTTTAGTATAAGGTTAACTAAGTGTTAGGCAAAAATGGATCGGTCTATCTGTATGTCACAGTCATTTTATTGGGAGATTTAGATATATTAAATATCATAGAAAATCGCTAGTATAATATTCATTATAAGCTCAAAATTATTTAACGTTAAATTCACTAGATAAATATGAAAGTTGCACTATTAGATACAATCAGTAAGTTTAAATCCATGATCATGGTTTCATTGGGATCTAAACCGATCATTTAAGTCAATCAACGTCGCCAGCTGCACGTACTCGATGGGTGACCGCTCAGTGGCATTAAAAAGCCTAGTCTTTTCACTTGGGGAAGCTTTTCAATTAGGTAAATCGTAGTGTGTAAGTAAAATACGTTAAATGAATTAAGTTTTTTACAAGTTTTGGACAAATTTACAAATTCTGAAACCTGACATTATTATTATAACTAAATAAACTTTATATTCTAAAGATTTCTTTGTAATTTCCTATCGATTGTTTTGAAATAGTCAATGCCATTTTAAAATAAAATTATATTAACGTTTGTTTTAAATCATTGTATATTTAAATATTGTGTTATAAAGATAAAATATTAACTACTATATAAGGACCTTTGAGACGTCTAAAACCTTAGTGTCTCCTGTGAACATTGCTGTAAAACATTCGTCAGCAACGTCAGGAACCAAAAATCAAAATAAATCCGCGAAAAAAAAAACAGAAAAAATAGTTTTAATTTAAAATATGAAAAATGCGCGTAAATCTAAGAAACTATAAGTCAATACTAGGTTTTTAAAGATTCCTTTAAAATGACGATGATTTCTTAATTTTGATTTACTTTCTTAGACAATTTGTTTGTTCAATTATGGACATAATTCTTACCTAATATTTTAAGAATTCTATACATATTTTTGTATAATATTATAAGGAATTATAATACGTAAGATGTGACAAAATATATAAATATAAACCCAGTGAGAATAAAGGTAGG
This sequence comes from Brenthis hecate, assembly GCA_951806755.1. Lineage (NCBI taxonomy): Eukaryota > Metazoa > Arthropoda > Insecta > Lepidoptera > Nymphalidae > Brenthis > Brenthis hecate. The sequence continues at coordinate 21,061,581 of OX638253.1, forward strand.
AACTAAGGAAATTTGAATATTAGCGGGAATATTCTGTAGCTGGTAATCCGACAGCGGAGTGAGACCCGGCCCCGGTGGTTTGGACACTGGGCTTAACTCGATCGCCCACTTGAAATATTCTTGGATCGCGCAAATAAAATTTTATATGTATTGTAGAACAGGTAGAAGTATTTTTAGATAGCGTCTTAGAGGGTTGTTAATAACTTTTTCTATTGAGGATATTTTCACTTATATAAATATAAAATGTATACAGATAAATAGAATTCAAGTGTCTTATGGTAATGCCAAAATTCATATGAAATTATATACGGTACTTATTATAAGAAAAACACATTTTTTTTATTTTTGTCTGTCTGTCTGTTTGTTCCGGATAATCTCTGAAACGGATAGACTGATTTTGACGGGACTTTCACTGGAAGATAACAAAGGCTACTTTTATTTTTGAAAAATAATTAGGGTTCCGCTCTAAAAAATTAAAACGTACCTAGAAACGAACCTAGCGAAGCGAGGGTGAGTCGCTAGTATCGATAACAATAAAATATTTATCGAGTATAAATTCTCTGAATTTCTCTTCTCGAACTAAACGTATATTATGTGATCCATAGACATTGACTTTGTTAACCGTTCTTCTATAACTAGCGCCATCTTTCGGAAGCTAGCATATTTAAATGTACTACAATTATAAATGCGACTATTAAAAAGTGAAATTTCTCCTTGAACAGATGTAAACAGGTGGTGGAATTTGAATGAAATTGCGTATAATGAGAAGTGAAGTAACACGCCAGCCTACAATATGGAGTAAACTAACCAAGTTTACTATTAATAAGTCATTCTATTAGTTTATTCTTTTTACTTACATTTTCTACTACATGTTCGAGTATAATATGTGGGCTAATACTCGTAATACTCATCTATACATATTATAAAATTTTAACCGAGCCGAATCTGTACATTAAATATTTTTTTGGAAAATCTTATTGAAATAGTGATTATTATCGACGAATATATAGTTTTTACAATTTTTATCTGTCTGTCTGTATGTCTGTCTAGGTGCGAATCACGAGAGAACCACTGGATGGATTTTGATAGTATGATTTAGCTGGATATCCGAGTCAACATATAGGATAGAATAAGATAGGATAGAAATATCTCATCTCTGAGAAATCTAAACGTTACTAAATCTAAACTATACTAAATGTCAAAGAACAGCTTTGTCATTGTTTATTGAAGGGTAAAATTACCCTCGCTATATGACGCATAATAAGATTATCGCGATGCTCTCAAAATAACTGTTAATACATAGTATCAATCGGAATTAGGTTTGAATTTATCTATATGATAATAATATATGTAATATAATCTGAGAACATAATAATATAATCTGATAATAATAATAATGATAATAATATAATCTGAGAAGCTTAAACTAATAGTTTCAGTCATGTAGTAGGTGTGTTCATTTACTTTTTATTTAAAATTGTGCGCTTTTGCTTGTCTTAAGCGAGTCTCTAGCGATACTTATATACCAGGGAGTTACTATGTCACTCTCCAGCTACTATCTCTGTATAAAAATGATGTCAATATATTGTTGTGTGGAAGAAAGAAAAACCAACAAATTGACAAACATGCATTCAGGTTTATTATGTAATATCTTTCCTAATATGTAAAGTTAAAGAGTTTGACTTTTTGTTTGTTTGAATGCGCTTATCTCTCGAACTAAGATTTGAGAATCCTTCATTTTTTTTGTAGTGGAGCAATTATACAATACGGGAAAAGTTAATATTGCATAAAATATCTATAACTAGTCATATTTTTAAAATTTTCAAGGCTATTGATAAAGATTTTTGAAAAGCTCAGAAAATTGTATGGTAGTTCGGAAAGTATACTAGAAGCTCGCAGTTTCGTAGCTTTCAGTGGTCAAACGGACTTATATTGGATGGAATTAAAAAACAGTTGCCAGGAAATATCTAGTGAATTTTTCACTTTTTCTTCAATATTTACATGCGGAAATATTCGAAGTTAGAATTTTAGTCGTGTGATTGATGAATTTACTGACGACATGTTTTAGTTCTTATATAAGTATTTTGCAACCGACTTCAAAAAGGAGGAGGTTCTCAATTCGACTGTATTTTTTTTTTTTTTATGTTTGTTACCTCAGAACTCCGTCATTTATTAACCGATTGGGACAATTTTTGTTTTGTTTGAAAGGGTATACTTCCAGATTGATCCCATTTAAATTTCAAAAAAAAATACCACCCCTAAGGGTGGAAAAACAACTAATGATGAATTTAACCTACTTTTAATTGTCATATTGACTTGAAACTTTGCAAGTATTTATATTTCCGTTGATAGTACAGTGGTTTGGTGTTGTTGACCTGATCTGATGGCAAGGCCAGAAGGTGGATAGGTGGAACTCTTCAACGGCTAATAGTAGATACTTTGAGTTTGGGCTTATTTTGTTTGATTTGACAAGCCTAACACGTTAGAATCCTTAATTTGCTACTACTGTCTACACTAAAAAGGGAAAAATAAAAACTTTTTAACAAAAAAATAAAAACCGACTTCAAACAAAAGCACTAAAAAGTAAAAAATAACTGATTGGTAGTTTTCATTTACTATAGATACCTAATCAAATATTTTCGAAGTCGGTGTGCTTTGCTTTGTATGGGCTCGCACCGATTTCAAAATATTTGATTAGGTATGTATTTAATTGGTAGGCTTTAATTACTTAGCCAAAGCTTTTTTTACTTTTTAGTGCTTTTGTTTGAAGTCGGTTTTTATTTTTTTGTTAAAAAGTTTTTATTTTGTGCAAAAGCGAGTTATTTAATGAACCTAAAATTTTATTACATAATAATATGTTAATTTATATATTTATACTACTTCTGTCAGAATTGTTCGCAGACATGACATGATAAATCACAAAACTTTTCATCGCAATCAAACGAAATCGACGAATACGATGTTACACACAAATAAACACACATGCAAAGATACTTTCATTTTACATATACATTATTTTTTTTGAAATCAGCATAGCAAAGTAAATAAATAACGTGAACATAAGCTCATGTGAAAATATTTTAAATTATAAGATGTTATCTATATTTATATAAAAAATCATGGCTAATAATAAAGTTATTCAATCCCATGAAAGTACCCAGTTGGGATAAGAGATTTTATCATCTTTAATGAGAATTTCGTGCGATTTCGAAAAAAAATTAAAAGGTCCTTTGAAATATAATATATCTAGCGACTTACCTTCGCTCCGCTCGGGTTCGTGCCTAGTTACGTTTTAATGATTAGTATAGATTTCTCAGAGATAAGATACTTTCCCGCGATTAAAAGTATAGTATATGTTGACTTTCATCAAAATCTGTCCAGTGGTTTTCTCGTGATGCGTTCCCAGAGACAGACGAAAATTCTAAAAACTATAATTCGGCCTTTGTATCGATAATAGTGACTATCTCAATAAAATTTTCCACAAAATATTTAATGTACAGATTCGAATCAGTTACAATTTTATTATATGTACAGATAGAATATTTATATATAAGAATTTATCAGTTGAAAATTAAAATATAAGCCAGGCGCGTAAAGCTGTGAACAACAACAAGTCATTAATATTTTCATCGAACTTTACCTCAGCATTGTCGAGGATCAAAGCGTCTATTAATATTAAACGTCCAATTTCCAACCATAATCCAAACCACAGACTAAATCTGAGTAATGCTTATAGTTTTAGATTTGTTTAACTTTTAATGAGCCCTCCATTAGTCCTTGTAATAAAATTTTGTCGTTTTATAATGTTACTTTGCGGTGATAATAATAACAGTATGTCAAATATAATCAAGATTTCTAGTCCAGGATATAACCGAACTGGTGTTTGTCGCTTCGAAAACGTCAAATGAGCAATTTTCGGGCCATTTCAAATGCATAAAACTTTATGCGGCACCGCAAACCCTCGAACCAAATTATCAAGATCTCTAGTGAAGTTAGAAAATTCCTTGAAAATCCTTTGATGCGATACGAATGTGGAGGGGTGGAAGCTCAACTAGAAATGGCCACGAAATGGGTGTAACTGTTAATTTTCAAGAATAGCCAAAACCTTTCCTCTTAACGAGCGGGGGTCATTAAGAAATGTTTAATATCCGGCGGAAATGCTTTGACCCGCGAGTAGCTTAGAAAGTTATCGCAATTAGTTCTGGCGCCAGGTTGAACTTACCCAAATTCATTACAGAAAATCATAGATGGGTGGACTTGAGGAATTATGCCTGGGACTGAGTAAGTTAAATTAGGATAGGGAGCTGGTTCTGTCTTGCTAACTTTGTTATGACGTAGTAGCCTGTATAGTCTAGGGGCTGACATTAGAAAAAGGCAACTTAATAGTAACTGATAAAATAACAACTATTAATAATGTTTTTAAATTTGAATAGTAGTTCTATATATTCTACGGGAACCGTACATTTTTCCGGGATAAAAAGTAATGTATATGCTATTTCAGATTTTAATGTGCGAAATTTTATCCAGATCCGTTCCAGCTGTTCCGACGGAGTAACAAACTTCCACATTTAAAATATAAGTATGGAAGAATGGATTCAAATAGACTTTTACATACACAATTTATTTTTTAAATTTTTATATTTTATTCATTTATATTTTTAAAATTTAAATTAATTGTCAGTAAGTATACCCGTAAGGAGTCTACCAAATTGTAACTATAGGGTATCTTGTGGATATGGGATATGCGTTTTTGTTTTATGATGAGTAATACCAAATTATTAGTTTACAGGGTTTTTATTAGTTGTATCTATCTGTCAATTTCCTTGCAAAATTTATACAGGAAACGTCGTGTCTTTCCCCGATTCCTTTATGTTTGTTTTCCTTTATGTACGTTACTGAAACGCCCATGGTCAATACAAACATTTACTTTCCGGGCTATCAAAGGCACCATTTCTGACAATTTATTCTCTTATTTCAAACTAGCAACTCGCCCTTGTTCCGCTTGGGTTCGTCTCTAGTTACGTTTTAAAGTTTAGTACAGATTTCTCAGAGATGAGATATTTACTCACAGTAAAAAGTACACTATATGTTGACCTAGATAACCTACTATCATCATACCAAATAACATCAAAATCTGTTAAAAAAATCGGTCAAGTGCGAGTCGAATTTGTATACAAAGGGTTCCATACATCGTACATGTACTTTTTTTAATAAGACATTTACTCTATGTTTGTAGTACATAAAATTCGAAGATCAATTACGATCGTTAAAAAAATGTTTTTTGTATATTATTTTTTATTTTATTTGTTGTTAAAGCGGGAATAGAAATACATACTTTGTAAAAATTTCAACTCTCTACCTATTACGGTTCATGAGATACAGCCCTCTGACAGACGGACGTATGGACGGACAGCGGAGGCTCAGTTATAGGGTTCCGTTGGCACCTTTCGGGTACGCAACCCTAAAAAATGAAATTGTTTAAGATTGTCAAATTATGTACATGAGTGTGAGTTAATCTTTAACCAATTTTAGGTGACTCTTTATCGTATTAATATATATATATATATATATAATATATATATATTATATTATTGCTTACTTACACTTTGTTGACAAAACTAAACACCCAAAACACTTGCAATAAAAAAATATCTATAAAGTATAATACGAGTATTATGCCTCATGCGGATATTCAACCCATAACATTCGTCATAAAACGGCAATCCCATAGAAACAAATGAACGCTTCATTTGATTTCTACGCAGTATAATATTATACTATAGATTATTTACAAGACATAAGCCTTTAGGCAAAGCTTTGCTTAATCATATATAATAACTGTTCCTTTTCCCGATCCCTTTCAATATGTACTAATAGAGTATTCCTTATTTTTTCCAACGAAAATATAAGTGGGTTATAATTTTAGCACATAATTTGTATTATGTATGCACGTGGAATATATATATATATATATATATATATATATATATATATATATATATATATATATATATATATATATTGTTGTTTTAGATTTTTACTATAACGGCAGTGGTAGCCTTGTGGTAACACGCTCGCTTGGAAAAATATGTGAAGTCCGCCAACCCGCACTTGGCCAGCGCAGTGGACTAAGGCCTGATCCCCCTCGCATTGAAGGGAGGTCCGTGCCCAGCAGTGGGATGATATAAAAGTTTGAATGCACGTGTTGTTTTTACCCACGAAAGGACGGAGAAGGTATATGAGTTTAGGGTGAGACTTTGTGTGTAAATTTTAGATAGGTAATCATTCTTTTGAGAAATAAAGAAATAAATGAAGCTTAATTATATCCATATTCATATACCTACTAGCCTCGATTTTATCGGCTGCGTTCCTACAAATAATTGATTAAGGAACGCATAGAGGACAAAAATATGGAAAAAAACTTTTCTTTTAGGCGTTCGTAGACTCACTAAAGTTATAAAAAAACGAAAAAATTATATTTTAGGAATTTATAAAGATTCAAACGTACAAAGAAACATTAATTTTATATATATGTATATATATATATATATATATATATATATATATATATATATATATATATATATATATATATATATATATATATATATATATATATATATATATATATAAATTTCATTACTTTTAGCAGTTAATAATCTTGTCTATCCTGTAACTATTATAAATGCAATAGTGTATGTTAATTTGTCTTCAATTCAATTCAATTATCTTGTTAATGGCTTCAAAGCGCGCCAGTTGAGCACAAATTACTTCGCCAAATACACGTAGATTATTTTGTTTCTTTCAAACGCAGAAAGCATTGACATTATAATTAGGGTGAAGATAACAAAAATTTCTGTGGGTAATTTTTGGCATATTTAATTAGGTAATTTTAAGGCTTAAAAGCAAAACAAAAACGTTTAATAGCTATATTTATTAATTATTATTGATATGTTGTAAAAAACCTTTCTTTGGATTTTATGGCATAACTAAAAGGTGTGTTTTGTTGAATTATCTAATTTTAAATTCGTTAAACACAAGGAAGAGAAAAAAATTATCTTCCATGGTTAAATACATATTAAACTAGCGGTTCACCCTCGCTTCGCTCGGGTTCGTCCCCGGGTATGTTTTTAATACATATAAATATTTATTAGCAAGCGTTAGCCATATAAATTATTTTTTCGTGTATTTTTCTGATGTTTTAACAGTTATTCTGCTCTGAGCGGAGATAAATCCAACGAATCAAAGATCATAGAAATCGGTCCAGCTATTCTTGAGTAATAACTGGTGTAACAAACTGGACTTTATTTGACATAATACTAGCAGAACCCACAGCTTCGCTCGTGCTAAAACTACAAAAAAATCTTTAAAAAGGTAGTTTCATACAAATTTTCATCCCCTATTTCACCCTCTTTTTATACCTTTATTTTTTGCGAATTTCATATATTGCGAAATAACTCTATAAATGAGGTAAATATGTGTATTAATATATTATATATTAACCTTCTTGAAAAAAAAACCTTTACATCAAATCTCAGCGTGCGATCAGAATATTCGTATAAAATAACCAATCATGAACCTATAATTTTTTTTTAAATATTTGACATTTTAAATAAAACTATATTTTTGGATTTTTTCGCGAATTTACAGCAATCATGGTCACGGGAAAGACCTAAGGCGTTAGACGTCTCAAAAGTCATATATGTAGTTGTTACAGTCAGCTCCTACAATACTCATTTTCCTGAAAACCATTTGATGTACCAAAATTCACAAACGCTGTACCAGACGAAAAAATTTAGTACAACAATTCGCATCCCAATATATTGCAATCTCAGAATAAACCTTATTTTCTCGCAACGATTTTCAATATGTGGTAATATTTCCACTGGCGTTATGTTTTTCTCCACACAATCTCTCGCGGATTGCCGATGCGTCCGATAAACGAAGACTCCGATCTCCAATTTCCTGTCTTTGTACAGACTGCGGATATTCTAAAGCCACGGATAACGTGTTCGTGTATCACCTTGCCAGATTGTTTTTCTCAAGTGTATACTTTAGTTTTAACTTTCATGATATGGAAGGCGCATAGCTGTATAATATTTTCGATAACTATGTTATTTTTATATTTTCTATTTCTCTATACAGGAAAATGAGTAATAAATGCACGTCTTTTTGTTGATCTTGCCATACTTTACATAACCAGACTAAAATAAACTAAAAATGTTTTAATAGAAGAATCGAACCTGCGGCATTCGAAGAAAGTGGCTCGTTAGTCCACTTTAATTGCGTGCATTATAATAAAATCACGATTTTCGAATATTATGTATCTTTAAAAACATAATATAGGTTAATAAAGAATAATTTGTTTTTAAAAAATACATATTTAAATACAAGAAGAGTAAGATAGGGACTAGTATTAGCAAAAAACTCACATAACATATCTTAAGATAATACCAGATATTTGCCACTTCGCTCAAAAGCTTCCTGGCTTCTTCCTAATAGATAGTTATATTTTTCATAGGAAAACAGTAATAGCAAAAATTAGAAGCTAGAATATGATATATAATTATTTATGTCAGTTTGATACTGAAGAGTAAAAAATATTATTCTATAGAATTCATATCTAAATACATACAAACATACATACACATTAAACATATAAATCTCCTTTTGAGGTAAATAATCTGAATCTTATATGTTTCATAAATCGGCTTACAAACCAATAAGTGTACACACAGCTAGAGGATAGAGACATCTAACAACGTCTCCACATTCCATATCCGGAATAAGATTATAAAGTTTTTTATTACCACCCCCGGATGTATCCTGGTCTCACCCCTCTCTATTACTTATAAGATTCAGATTTATTCATATTTAAAAACTAATAACTTCTTGGTATATTGGCTTTTTAAAATTGTAGAATTTCTGTTAAATTATATATGTAACTAGCGACTCACCCTGGCTCCGCTCGGGTTCTTCCCTAGTTACGTTTTAACGTTTAGTATAGATTTCTCAGAGGTGAGATATTTTCCCGCAGTAAAAAGTATCCTAAATGTTGACCCGGATAACCAGCTATCATTATACCAAAGGAAGTGTTTCGATAAGGCCTCATTTCCGCCCCCGGATAGTGAAAAAAATTATGTCATACGATTTCATCATTTCTTTACATATTCTGAAAGTAGACAGTGTGTCTGACATGATAATATATTTATGAGAGAAAAAAACTACAATTAATACTACTCGTGACAAACATATGCATACGATCCTTTAAGTTTTTTCATCTGATATGCCGAACTCTAAAAATTAACTCATTTTACACATTCAACCCTATTATCTATACAGATAAATAAAATTGTAATGTCAAAATAATAACTTTTTACTAAATGCATATGAAATTATATATTGTTCTTATAACAAAAATACATTTTTTTAAATTTTTGTGTGTGTATGTCTGTATGTTCCGGCTAATCTCCGAAACGGCTAGACTGATTTTGACGGGATATTAAATTGTACATAGAGACGGACCCGAGCAAAACGAGGGTAAATCGCTAGTTATTTCCATTGATAGCTTCTAAAGTCACAGTACCAGTTTTATTTAATTGACAATTCAAAAGCGTTAAGTCTATTTGAATAACATTATGAGTTTAACAATAAAGATAAGAAACATACTCAAGTATAAGAATTATATATAGTAGAAAGCTATTTTAGAAGATCCGGACAATTCGAACGAATCCGCAAGCAATCTTATAAGGAAAATAAATTAGGGATGGCATTACAAACTCCAATACCCAGCCAACGTTTCCAATTTTCCACATAAAATGTACCATAATTCTATGTCTGAAATATATTACTCAGTATTTTCTACTCAGTAACTTATATGGTCTAATAATTTGTATATAATCTATTGATATTTATGGGATATGTATTATTTAATCTCGCTTCGCTTGAATGCGACTCTGAGTACTCGGATTTTGTTCACAATTTCGTGGGTTTTAATTTTTTGCGCAGAACTCTAATTCTTTTCTTATAATAGAAGTAGCCTAAGTTACTCCTTATAACATTAACTATCTTCCAGTGAAAGTCCTTTGAAAATCGGTCCAGCCGTTTTGTAGATTAGCCGGAACAAACAGGCAGACAGATAAAAATTTTAAATTTTTTAATTTTTATGTATTGACTTTTTAATCATTTTGATATTACAAACAGACACGCCAGTAACCAATACATACATATATTGTATAGATGTACATTATTACTATTATTATATTATTATTATTTCATGTATTAATGTTTGTTAGTCCTTCTTTTACTCTGTTACGAGACAACAAAACGAGTTGATTTTCAATCAACTTTAAAGGGATACCAAATTTGCATGTAACATGTTCTTTTTTTGGAGTATTTAATATAAGACGAATACCTAATATAGTAGCCAATAGTATATGGGAATATGACTGACGCATTCTCCCTTCACGTTGAAGAGAGGTTCGTGCCCAGCAGTGGGACGATACTTTTCCCTTGAGAAGTAAAACAGTATTGAATTGTCTTTTAAATTCATTCCTTCACATTCCGTAAGTATTGAGATATTCTTTGTTAGAACATAAAATAAAATGTCGTTAAAAAAAATGCCGAATACAAATAGCTATTAACATCACAAGCTACGGAAAAGAAGGAAAAATTAACAAATCACAAAACTAACATAAGTACCAACATATTATCTCTATACTATATCTATCATATTATATCTATATCTATACTTAATATTATAAAAATGTAAAGTTTGTGAGTTTGTGACGTTGTAGGGTACCCTCTATCTCTGGATCTGCTGAACTGATTTAGATGAAAATTGGTAAGAAGATAGTTTGAGACCCTGGGAAGGACATAGAATATATGATAGGCGTGAAAATGGGGATGAAAGTTTGTATCGGGAAGCAAGCTAGGGACGAACCCGAACGAAGCGAGGGTGAGTCGCTAGTGCTATGATATAGTAGTAGTTCCAACAACATGACTTAATCATAAAATCAATATCTTAAAATACAAGTTATGCATAGATTTGGCATTGAGTGTATATCGCGTAACATCGTCCCAGGAGGTATAAAATACAGTGAAACTGGTTGGCTTAGTTCCAAAGCACTCATTCTTTTGCCACTTAAACTTTTGACTCAATTTCATATTACTTGTAAAATAAAAAGTTGATAGCATTCCAATGAAGATGCTGCAATAAAGCGAATTGGAAATGGTTCAAGATGAATATCGAGAACGTTGAATGATTAGTATTCCGTAGTGGTTTATATTTTGCCTTCTATGTATTTGATATAGGTTAAATATGCTGGCCGATTTCAAAAGGGCGTTTTTGATTCGCATGTTTGTTTTTGGGCATTTTTGAAATTCCAGTTGAAAACAGTTAATGAAGTGGTCTTGCATAATGTCCTCGAAGGTTTTTTATGAAGAATGAAGTTTCTAAGAAATTAATTAACTTCTATTAAACTTAGTTTACTTTGATTCGGCCTCCATTACGTCCCCTGCCAAAAATTCATAAAACTTTCATTTACCCCATGGGAATCTTTTTATGTTTATAAAATAAAAACTTGTGCATTTTAATTATGATCAAATCCCATATAAAAAAGTAAGTGTGTTTTCTAGCTTTTATCGTTTTTTAATTTTACCTTACGAATATTAGCGGGTAAATAATAGGATACTATTCTAACTAAATAATTATAGTGTGAGATTTTACGTACAATAAACTATAGTAGGTTTTTTTTTGAAAATAGTCAAAGTCACATGAAACAGCTAGTTATCTATACTAATATCATAAATGTGAAAGTTACTGTCTGTTATCTTTTCACGCTTCAACTGAACACATTTCGATAAAATTTGATTAGAACATAGATTGAATCCTGGGGATCCACAAAGATTAATTTTAAAAACGCTGCAGTTGCCACATGAGCGAAGTAACGGATAAAAACTTGTTTAATATATATATATATATATATATATATATATATATATATATAATATATATATATATATATATCAATAATAACAGCAACAACAATGTAAGTGAAGCTATTTTGAGTATGTCACTTTCGCAAAGTGCAGTACAGTAGTTTAGAATCACTATTGTTCTATCGGAATCGTGTACTCGTTTTATATAAAGAAACTTTTAGTGCTTGCGAGGCTAACTTTTTTGATTTTAAGTCTTGAATAATTTCATAGTAAAAGTAGGTTAGTAGAATTTTGCATAGCTTGTTTATGCCCTGTTTTAAGGTTTTCTGCTTTTAAAAGTTAAGAGCACAGACGGCTTGACCAATGTGGTCTTATAGTAGATTCGATTTCCGACTGAGTAAATGGTCTTATTTATTATAAGGATATTTCCATCAGTAATACGTTATGTACTTCCTGAGAAAGGTAAATCGCATGTGGTGCCTAGAGTACTCTAGGCTAATTCATATATGATCGATACAAGTTTATTGAACAGGATTCGAACTGGTTACTTGTAGTGTTGCTTCAAGTATTGCATTGCAGTACCTGTAACATATTTCATATTTATCATGCTTTAAATTATCAAAATATCTACTTAACTGAATCTATTGTGTTTTGAGAAAAATCAAGGTAAAAAAAGCTCTTCTCTAAATCTAATAAGTATGGTACACGTTAAAAGGAATGAAATGAACCCACCATAGTAGAATTTACTTTAAATGTCACAGAATATATTATGGTATTTGAAATTACTAGCTTTCGATGTTTCGCATATTTACAAAGTTTTAAAATCGATACATCACTTCGAAGTATGTAAGAATCGACTAATTATGCCATAATTCAAATGAAGCTAATTAAAGCGCATTAAAAAGTTTCTTGGTACACTTAAATTAGATACAATCCATTATATTACTATTATTCCTTCATGCTGGCTAGATTTTGATAAAATTTAGAACACATATAGTCTGTCTGCTGGAGTAACACATAAGCTACTATTACTAATAAAATTTGCTAAAAGGCGGTTCCTGTGTATGTCATTATAATACTAGCGACTTACCCTCACTCCGCTCGGGTTCGTCCCTAGGTACGTTTTCACGTTTAGAATAGATTTCTCAGAGTTGAGATACTTTCTGCAGTAAAATTTAGCTATCATCATACCAAAGTTCATCAAAATATGTCCAGTGGTTTTCTCATGATGCGATCCCAGACAAATATACAGACAAACAGACAAACGTTCTAAAAACAATATTCGGCCTCTGTATCGATAATAATGACTATTTCAATAAGATTTTCCAAAAAATATTTAATGTACTTATTCGACTCAGTTAGAATTTTATTACATGTTTAGAAGACAAAACTCGCCTAAGAAAACACGCGAGCAAAGCTACTTGAAATCATATATATATATATATATATATATATATATATATATATATATATATATTATATATATATATATGTGACTAAGACAATAAATCAATTGTAGAAGTTATTACAAATACAAATAAAATGAAAGCATCTGTTCATGTCGTGTATTAAGATATGACAGAATGTGCCCCGGGAGATACAATATGTGACCAGTGACCCGGAAAACCAGGCGAGTGATAAACCACGATATGCGCTTCTCACAAATATTCGTGTCAAATGAAAGGTACGAGTATATTTGTCCTTTGTCATGATATTTGATGAATTTTTGAACTAGTTATTGCCTTTGTCTCGTCTCTGTCTGCTTTGTTGATGTGGAGCGATATTAAACACAGAGTGTAATTACAATGATCTATTAATCAAAGTGAAATGATATACTTATTGGTTGCATTACTATACTGTATATACGACGTTTTTAATACGTATTATAACTGAGTGTATACAGCCACTACACTACTTTGTTAGTGTAGTGGCTGGCATGCCCGGCTGCAAATCCATAGGTCCTACGTTCGAGTCTGGGAGTCGGGACAAGTTATTGGATTCTACTATCGAAACTTTTTCAGTAATATATTCAGAGTTGGGTAGTTTATCCTGTTGCATTGGAGGACAATGTAAAACCGTTAGTCCCACGCGCTATTGCCAAATCATTCCACCGGACTTTGAGAGTGCAAAGAAAAAGAAAATATCCTTATATTTTATTTAATCATTATATCTCATGCGCAGTCTCAGTGTTATTGGATACTACTGGACGGTAGCTGGATTCATTCAGTAGGTAATTATTATATCTATAAATAGACAAGGACAAAACAGTTCAGTACTTTTTCTTCTTTGTTTGTCAACTGATTTTCTTTTCATTGGTTTAGATGCTATAGACGAGATTTAGTCTCATTAGTAAACAAATGGAAACAGTTAATTTTTTTCATATATAGATAGGTTAGTTCTATTAATATATTATGTTTTCCTCTCAATTATGATTATAGTAGAATGTCCATTACTTGACGAACACTTGTGTTAATTAAAATACTATACGACAATAAATGTATTGCATGTAATTCATAATAAAAACATATTTTTATTCTATTTAATTGCCTATTTATATGTATATACATAAATATAAATGTATGTTTGTACGTCACTTAATTCTTGGACTAAGCTATGGCGCATCACTAGTATAAAATATATATTAATATCAAAGTTAGAAAGAATTAACCTATAAAGACATGTTGCGACTCGTGCCAATAACGTAGCGTCGGTGACCTGGAAATCCTGGGAAATGGTAAACCTTAGATCGATATTCTTAAACATTAAATATGCAGGTAGATGTTCATAACCATTTCAATTGAAAGCTAAAATAGTATTGATTTTATTAAGTTCACAGTTTTCATTTACTTTGTTTTGTAACTAATTAGTACTTAAAATATCTTATTTAAAGAAATGTAATATTATTATAAGACTAGCATGGCTTGTGGCTCCGCCCGCGTTCAGATGATCAAAAAGCAAATTCTTAGGTTTTACATATTAGTATACTCTTACAATGCAGTTTTTGTGTTTTTGTATTTTTTCTCAGAAATGAGATATTTTCCCGCGGTAAAAAGTATCCTATGTGTAGACCCGGATAACCAGCTATCACTATACCAAATTTCATCAAAATCCCTCCAGTGGTTTTTCTGTGATGCGGTAACAGACACACAGACAGACAGACAGACAAAAATTCTAAAAACTATAGATTCGGTCTCTGTATCGAAAATAATGTCTATTTCTATTGAAAATCTTATTAGATTTTCCAAAAAATATTTAATGTACAGATTCGGCTTAGTTATTATTATTTATTTGTTGGGTGTGGTGCCGAGGTCGGCCCTAGCTACGTCGACCAGTTTTGGTCCATTGTAGGTCTTCGGCTTAGTTACAATTTTATTATATGTATAGATATAGAGAAGAGATTATACAGAATACATAATATTACTACTTACAAATAGAAATTAACAATTTAAAAAATAATATAATTGTATTCATAGATAGATATGTGTTGGCAGGTCTTAAAACTTGTAAGTCATTTAATTTTAAACAAGTTAATAGGCAAAAATAATACAAATATTTAGGTAAAACCTCCATTTTAATTAAAATTATAATTTACAATTGGCTATACCTACAACAACTTATTACCTGAGATATTCTAAAACAACTTCTAGCAAAATCTATGAAGCCAAAGGCTGTAATGTATTATAGAGATTCCCAAGATGACCCAAATTTATTGCCCTACAAGTAAAGCGGCATATAGCCGTCTGTTCGTACGTATTTAGGCAGGCGACCACAAACGACCAGACCTACAGCTACACAGCTGTGACCGGAGATCGAACCAAGGATGTATGAACTATACTCACTGGATAATCGACCTTATCTCCTAAGCGATAAATATGTACCGTAGAGCGACGTTAACTGGTTATCTTAGTAATGTCTTGGGTCGGCTATGTTGCAAGGGACTGTATTAAAGACTAACCGTTGAAAAAGTACTTCTATTAATTTTTATAAAAAGTTTTGTGAATTTTCTTGGTTTTGTAGACAATTCAAAACATTGTCATTATTTTTTAGGTGAATTCTTAAGTTATCATTATGATAATTACAATGCCTCTAACTGCTTGGTGGTCTAGCGGCTAGCGTGTACGGAGATCTAAAGGTTATGGGTTTGAGTCCCGGATCAGACCAAGTTTAGTTACTGAGTTTTTCTGCCAATAATTTTCAGTAAATATTATTCTTATAAAAATTATGGTATTCTGGTTAAAAAGTCTTTATTACGGTTCTTCTTTAAACAGTAAATATAAATAAGCCCTCACGCACTGTAGGCAGCCACAATGGTTGTATATATGTAGAAGATACGTTTGGCTCAGTTTGTAGTGACGCTACTTGCTGTGCCAGCGGTCGCGGGTTCGAGCCCCGCTGGGGGCATTCATTTGTGTGATGAGCACGAATGTCTGTACTCCAGTCATGGGTGTTTATATTTATAATATGTATTTAAAGTTATAATATATATTGTGTAGTTTATCAACTATCTGGTATCTATAACACAAGCCTTGTAGCTTAGCATGGAACTAGATAGTATTTTGTGTTAATGTCCCAACATATTTATTTATTAACATATTTATAATACAACAGTTGTATTAACGTTTAATAATGTAAATGTCAGTCACTGCGACCATAGTTTGGTCGTGCTCTTAGGATAGCTAATTATCGCAACGACTTCTTTGTAAGATTTCTATTTGCTTGATATCATTTCATCTCTTCAGCGTGGACCGTGATAAAATATAGCAGCCCTTACATTTTTTAAAGTGATATTTAAGTTAAATTTTATTTCACATCCAAAGAAAAGTGTTCTAGGGTTAAAAATAAATTTCATAATATATGTAAATATATATTATGAAATTTATTTTTTACTAAACATAAAGATAAAAATTGATATTATAAGCATTTAAATTATTGCGTAAGTATATCGGTTAGGTCTTCAAGTAACGAAGTAACCAATAACTTACTTCGCTGAAAAAGTTTAAGGACTAAAGTGTGATATAAACTTGATAACAGATCCTCAAACGGGTTCTCAGTATTACGAATAGTTTCTAAAAGCTAATATTTACTAGCATTGTAAACAAAAACAATAATATATAAGAATGAAACAGACAGTGAAACCCGTGTCAAGTACGAGCTTTACTCGCACACGAAGGGTTCCGTACCATCGTATAAGATATAACAAATCCAAATTAAAAAAAAACTGCATTAAATTATTACAATTATTTACTGAACGTCATAAGTGTACTAACAGTTCGGAAAGAAAAAGCTTCAGACCTGAAAAGAACTGGTGAAAGAAACGCAGAAAACAACAATGTAATGTATTAATTGTTTTTTTTTTTAATTTCATGGCGGCCATTTTGGATCGCCCTCTTGGTTTTTTATTATTTGTTGTTATAGCGGCTTCAGAAGTAGATATTTTGTGAAAATTTTAACTCCCTGTTACGGTTCATGAGATATAGCCTATTGACATACAGACAGACGGACAGCGGAGGTTTAGCAATAGGGTCTCGTTGGCGCCCTTCGGGTACCCTAAAAATTATTGGTATTGTACATATATACGTAATTTTTTGTTGTTGATAATTCATTATAGTAATATCACTATAATGAATTATCAACAACAAAAAATTACTTACGTAATATTGATTTTGGATTGTATATAGCTTATTCCTGTTAGATATTTTCGTTTTAAACACCCACAAAGCGAGGAATCCCATGTGTATACGAGTATGCTTCAGTAACTGATGTTCATTGTTCTCACGTTTTTAATGTAAATTGCTTGAATATTTATTTTTTTGGGACGGACTTCAAAGGAGTTTCAATTCGGCTGAACTTTTTTGTGAATCGATTTTCGTAATTATAATTCAACCCTTTCCAGGGTGGACAATTACCCACGTATTTCCATTAAAACAAACATGATTTTAATGTAAAACAAAAAAAATTAAAACTCTTCAATGACTGCTAGGTAAACCTCCAAATTTAAACAACGAACTATAAACATACAAAAGGACATGGATGTAGACAATAATCTATACTAACATTATAAAGTATATTTATAATATGTATGTATTTAAAGTTATATATGTGTAGAGTATCAACTATCTGGTATCCATAACGCAAGCCTCGTAGCTTACCATGGAACTAGAAGATGCTGTGTGTTAATATCCCAACGTATTTATAAATATTTATTTATTATAAAGAAGCAGTGTTTGTTTGTTAGTTTGTTTGTTTTAACGCGCTAATTCCAAGAATTATTAATCCGATTTTATAAATTCTTTTAGCATTAGAAGCATTAGAGACTATATACTTATCATACAACATATACTAACCCTTAAAATGTACCTACCCAGGGACGAACCCGAGCGAAGCGAGAGTGAGTCGTTAGTCTCTAGAATGTAATATGTAAACAATATAATTAGAAACTGTGTGAGATAGTAATTCATGCACAATATCGCTGGTACAAAATAAACATTATGCTTTGCTTTGCTTAAGCTTGTGAAAAGAGATGAATTAAACTTTATTTAATTAGACTTATTACAAGTGCTTTTGAATCGTCAATTTAATGAAAGCGTCAGTGTACAGTCAGTCCGTGAGGAAGCTGCCACCGGCTCGGAAAGCAGTTCTGCTGAGAAGAACCGGCGAGAAACTCAATAGTTGTTCTTTTAAATATCAAAGCTACATTTATTTTATTAACATAAAATTGTATTTTCTAAACTATATGTTTCTCGTAAATAAGATTTCTCTTAACCGTTAGTTAAATTAAATACATCACAACAATGTTCAAAATACTCACAGATGTAGCGCCAACTAGTTCCTTAAGCCGTTTGTTTAGGATCCCCTACTGTCACGTTGTTTATTACAGTGATAAGAGTATCCACAGATGGGGAGCGTTTTAACTATAATTTTAAACGAGTTACTAGGTATATAGTTACTTAAGATTAGTATTATGCCTTTTTATGATAAGTTATGAAAATGTGACATTACACTTTTCTTGTTTACATCTATATTAAGACAATAAATATATGTTGGGACATCCAGTTCCATGATAAGCTACGAAACCTGTGTTATGGATACCAGATAGTTGATACACTACACATATATAACTTTAAATATATACATATTATAAATATAAACACCCATGACTGGAATACAAACATTCGTGCTCATCACACAAATGAATGCCCCCAGCGGGACTCGAACCCGCGAACACTGGTACAGCAAATAAGGTCACTACAAACTGAGCCACACGCGTCGTCAAAAGAGCTTAGTTTAGTTTTAATTTAAGTTTTGATACGACTTACATTACACGCCTCTTTCTTGCCCTTATCTACAGTAAATAAATAGTCTATATATATCTAATTGTCTACAGTAATATATAAGTTAGTCCAAGTATCATAAGTTTTGTGAAAAAAAAATATTTATTAAACGTAGATTTTTAAAATGTTGACAGATAAAAAATAATGATACTTAATTTTAAGAGATGTATAAAAATTGTATTCTATACATATAATAAAATTGTAGTTAAGCCGAATCTGTACATTAAATATTTTTTGAAAAATCTTATTGAAATAAACATTATTATCGATACAGAAGCCGAATCTATAGTTTTTAGAATTTTTATCTGTTTGTCTGTTACCACATCACAGAAAAACCACTAGACAGATTTTGATGAAATTTGGTATGGTGATAGCAGGTTATCCGGGTCAACATATAGGATACTTTTTACTGCAGGAAAATATATTCCTATTTCTGAGAAAAAAATACAAAAACTGCAATGTAAGTGTATACTAATATGTAAAGCCTTAGAATTTGGTTTTTGGTCATCTGAACGCGGGCGGAGCCGCGAGCAATGCTAGTATTGTTATAAGTATGTAGAGTAACAAACACTACCGTCTAACAGCTTTCATTGTTACAAGAGCCGTTTAAAGCGACAATCTCCGTCTAAGTCTTTCTAAGTATTTATTGGGTAAGTTTCACAATAAATTGGACACCCTGACGGATTGGACGCGCGATTTGTTTTTAATTGAATGAATCTTTTTACTTATTCGAATGGCGTTTATTGAAACATATTTTAACTTATCTCGGTTTATGCAGTAATGAAACAAAATCTATACATATAATAAAATCCTGAGTGGAATCTGTTCATTTTTTTTTGGGAAAATCTTATTAATAATAAAAACTAATAAAAAAAATTATTTCTTAATCATTTTCACAACTTTTATTTATGTTCGAGTCTTCCCAGTAAGTAATCCGTGGATACTTGTGTTGGGAGTGGCCCGGCAGAATCTATAGTTTTTAGAATTATTGTCTGTCTGCCTGTCTGTAACCGCGTCATGGAAAACCACTGGAGGGATTTTAATGTATTTGGTATGATGATAGCTGATTATCCGCGTCAAAATGTAGGATATTTTTACTGCGGAATAAATATCTTTTCTCTGAGAAATCTATATTAAACGTTATAACGTAAGTAGGTACGAGTCAACGAGTGAGTCGCTAGTTAAACACATAAGCAAACGAAAGCTCAGTATAAATCCGTTAATTCGTTTTTCTCATATTCTCCATTCGGCGAAAACTCTTTATTTAAAATAAAAAAATGTTTTGTATGCTTAATTTTAGGAACTCTTGCTCATATTATATTTTATATTTAGTACTTAGGCGACTGAGCTTCGCTGGGCGTTTTTTCAGAGAAGATATCAAAACTATGTTTTTTTCAGAAAAGTCACTGACACATAAACTTAAAAGCAAAAGCTTATCTAAATACAAAATTTGATGTAAATCGTTATATGCACGATTATTATTATTATTATATATATATATATATATATATATATATATATATATATATTATAAATATAAACACCCATGACTGGAGTACAAATATTCGTCATCACACAAATGAATGCCCCCAACGGGACTCGAAACCGCGACCGCTGGCACAGCAAGTAGGGTCACTACAAACTGAGCCAAACGTGTTGTCAAATATAACAACTCTCGTATATATATATATATATATATATATATATATATATATATATATATACACATATATATATATATATATATATATATATATATATATATATATATATATATATATATATATATATATTCGCGAATTGTTCATTTAATAATAAGATATAGGTACATATGTATAATTATTTATTTATTGGGTCACCAGCGATTTTACATAATTAATATATACTGAAACTATAACATAAGTATGATTATTGAAATGTAAATGAGAGAGAGAGAGTCACTCTGTAAAAAATTAACATCTTCGGAGGCAAGTAACTTAGACTCAGATCTAACAATAACTCATAAGCTACTTTTGATAGAAGATTTTTTATACAACACGAACAAAGACGCGTGAAAAAGTGTTTTCTTTAGTAAAAATTATGAAGTATAACACGTGATGCTATCATATAATATCCGATATTTCGCAATTCATGTAAAATTTTACATAAACATGTAATAATTTAAAACCACAAATGGAGCGAATGAAATTGACCCAACTTCCGTGTTGTATCGTTATTATTTTTCGTTAACCATCTCGTGAAAACATACAGCCATATAAATATAAAGTTCGTTAGTGAAAAATTTGTCTGCTTATAAAAAGTCGGCTTTACGAGATTTTCACATACGATAGAAAACTTTAGATTAGAGATTTAGAGAAAACTTTTATAGAAAAATTTAACTAATTGTCTAAAATAATTATACCCTTAAGGTGGGGTGAAAAATGACTCACGCGTTTGTTTAATTGATAGCTTAGAATGCAAAAATAATTTTAAAAGAAATTTTACTTAATATTTGAAATTTTAAATAAAACTATTTCTTTTTCAGTATATTTCGCGGTTTTGAGACTTTTAGGATGCTTAACGAACAATGGCTATCCCTATAGTCCTCATCGTCGAAAAAACGAAGTTGCGCAATATAGCTAAAATTAATTGAAAGATTGAAATAATGTTTTTTAAGAAACATTAACGTAAGATAATACTACTGTCCGACAGATAGATAGAAATACTAATAATTTTGCCCGACCCAGGATACAAACTTAGAACTTATGACGTTTTAACGTAACCAACAAGCTATAAAAGCTACATAAATTATAGACACCCGTAATTTATATATATCTGATTATATTTTCGCAAAAATTTGGAGTAAGAACTCTTCTCCGTATGTCCTCACCCACTGCGGACGACATTTCAATGGTATTTCGATCTGATATGAAAACAGCGCTGATTGAATTGTGATTGGAACTGAACAATCAATGATGAGACTTCACACGGTATTTCATTATTTGCCATTGTCACCGATTTGCGTATATGGCTTTATTTTTCACTAGCGACCTGCTTTGGCTATGCCTGAATATTAAGCTATACATACATATACATATAACACATGTACTTCTATTCTTTCTATTCTATTCAGCCCTTTTTAAGGTCCCACTGCTGGGCACGGGCCTCCCTTCAATACGAGGGGGATCAGACCATAGTCCACCACGCTGGCCAAGTGCGGGTTGGCGGAATTCACATGTTTTTCGAAAATTTGCTAGGTTCTTTCAGACATGCAGGTTTCCTCACGATGGTTTCCTTCACCGTTAAGACAAGTGGTAATCATGTTAGACATTATTTGCACATGAAAATATCAGAGGTGCGAGACCCGGGATTTGAACCCGATTCACTTGGTTTCCCAAGCGAGCACATTACCACTGGGCTATCACTGTCTTTTTCACATGCACTTATTGTAGATTATATATCATGCATATGTACTTCTTTTCATTCATTTAAGTTGAGCGTTAGCATTGTATATAATTACTAGCAATTCGCCCTAACTCCGCCCGGGTTCATCCTTAGTTACGTTAACCGTTTAGTATAGATTTATCAGAGTTAAGATATTCTCCCGCATTAAAAAGTATTCTATATGTTGAACCGGATAACCAGCTATCATTATACTAAATTTCATCAAAATCTGTCCAGTAGTTTTCTCATGATGCGTTCTCAAACAGATAGAGAGACAAAAAATCTAAAAACTATAGATTCGGCTTCTGTAATGATAATAATGACTATATCAATAGATTTTCCAAAAAAATGCAAGATTTGACTCAGTTAGAATTTTATTATATGTATAGACTAGCATCGCCCACGGCTAAGCTCGCTTTCAAATGACCGAAAAAAATTTGTTAGGTTTAACATATTAGTATACATTGCAGTTTTTGTATTTTTTCTCAGAAATGAAATATTTTTTTTGCGGTAAAAAGTATCATCATCGTCATGTATAGATTTAATTTACAAACACTTCTGTTAAAAACTAGTTTGAAATATTGGCGACTTACTAGTTGACTAAGATCTGGAATCAAACCTTAGACCATTTATGCACAGAATGTAATAAAAAATAATAAGTTCAAAAATATACTAGGTAATATATTCACTAGAAGGCATATAATATAACGGACGAACTTAATTTGTAAAACGCTCTCCAGTTTTTTCTTAATAAAACAGGTGAAATATTCTGCAATAAAGTTTACATCTTATTGCGAATGCTAAGCGCTCTCTCTACGTACAATACCCTATTGCCTAAAATGTTGCTTGCCACTTTGCAGTGAATTAGACTTAAAATACTCTAAAAAATCGATACTCAATTCGATTTAATGTATCTTTTTTGTGGTATAACTTGGAATATGTAGCTATATTTTTAAGTGTAGACGTTGTAGCATCTGGGTCTATGCAAGAGATCGCAGAGTCATGTCCCGTTTAGAGCGAATATTTTTCTTGAAAGAACAGATATTTTAATAAATATATACCGAAGTACTAGATATTTGTGGAGGACTTTTTTGTGTTTTTCTGTAACAATTGATTGACCCGTTGCTTTCTTGTTTTAAAAACACTTCTACATTATTTTCCTTATATTGATACTTGATTATGCTCGATTTCAACAACAACCCATAAACTACCACCTACGTATGGGATCCCTAGCTTAAAAGTCGTCTAAACTAGCCCCTAAATTAAATTTCGTTTTACGATCGTCTTTAAGCCCATATTTCGAGCACCTAAATTTAGGAGGCCTTTTAATATTTAGGTGACACCTAACTGTCGGTGAAACAGAAACTGTCCCCTAACAGCCCCCTAAACATGCTTAGGGGATCCCTTAAACTTAGCTGACGTTGGTGAAATCGGGCATTAGACGTATTACTTTAAGCTTTCAAAAACGGAGGTCATCTTTAAGATATTAATATTGGTTATAAGCTCTTCCTTACAAAAAATTGCGTTATTTATTTATTTAATTGTATTTTCGTCTTTTATTTTTATTTTCTCGTATCATATTATCATTATAAAGAGTTTTAATCAACTGTTTGATGTTGTTTTTCTAATCAGCTGGTTTATATCTCAGAAGATCCAGCCAACACTTTCATACAATCAAACAAACCTTTACCTATGCCCGTTATGTAAGTTGTAAGTTTAAGCCATGAATAAGAAATAAATGTTTCAGTTACAAACAGACATACACTCTATCGGTGATAAGAGTCTAAATAATACCTTTACAGATAATAAAGGCACGTAAATAATTACTCATGCAACTCACCTGATATAATTAGTTTTTTCTAAAATATTCTTTAACCCAGATTTCTAAACGAGAATGCCATCAAGACATAATGAACTCATTTCATTAAAGCACATGAAAGGCCCAAAAGGGCTAATAACTAAACCGCAGATAAATACTCGCAAGTACTATTAGGGCTGATGTACAATTGGTATTAAAATAAAAGAGGGTCCGCGTGTCGCTTAGGCAAAGTACATTTTCTACTTAATCAACAATTACTAAATCTATTCTAATATTATAAAGTGCAAAAAAAAATGTTATTTTTGTTTGTTTGTATCGAATAGACTCCGAAACTACTGAACCGATTTAGATAAAATCTGGTAAGAAGATAGTTTGAAACCATGGGAAGGATAGTTTTTATCCCGGAAATCATCCCTTAAAGGGGTGAAAATGGGGGTGAAAGTTTGTATGGGGAAGCACCCTACCTTTTGCTAGTATGAAATATGGTTGTAATATAAGAAACTTTGCAACTCGGGGCTGTTACTGAGAATTTCATAACAAAAATACCAATACCTTATGTAATATGTGTACTTGGCTCGACCTACCTAAGCATAAACTAAAGAGGCAGAAAATGACATAGCAGATATAGTATAAAAAGAAAAATATGAAACAAGTACGATTTTTTTGCCCAGAGCAATATTTTTAATTCCCCTGACCGATTTCGGCCACGATGACCAATCTCATTGAGATTAGCCATCTGTGCATGGGGATATTGTAATGCACAAGTATGCGTGCAAACACAAGTGCACTCTCTATTCTTGTCACTCTCATACTCCGGTGGGTGGATACGAGACACGACCGGTGAGAGGTAAGGCGCAGGATCGACGGCTTTACGTGATTTCCGAGGCACGGAGGTGAAACACCGCCAGCTTCCCAGCTCTAAGCTGTTACTGAGAATTACATGACAGAAAAACTTAGTACCTGAATTATACAATCTTTTTCTGTAAAGTTACTATGTTTTATGTATCAATCTCTCTATGTATGAATAAAGTTTATTATTATTAATTTGGCCCGACCCGGGACTCGAACCCAGAACTTCTGAATCTGCAGCCGTACATACTAGCCACTATAGACCACCTAGGCAGTTAGACCCACAGCAACATAATAAGAATAGAGTAATAAAAAAAATATTTCTCTCAGTGTACCTCCATCCTAACCCATTTTCCCCAAAGTAAAGGGGGTAAATCACAAAGTAATTTGCAAAGTTGCTTTGTATTAAGGAAATTATATCTGATGATGTCTTACGAACAATTTCACCGGAAATTATTCGAAATCTTTACAATACCTTCATTACGTATCTAAATGACGATGCGAATAATAACCTGTTTATGATACTTGACTTCGTTCTATTTTAAATGGATAAGGACACTTCTACTTCACTTTACTTATAAAGTTATATTATTATGTAATAGCTATATAATATATTACGATTTGGATTAAAATTGCTGTATATTCGATCATTTGGCTTTATTTTATAAGCTCACTAGAAGTGCCCGCGGCTTGACCTGCGTTCAAACTTCCGATTGCTATCAAACTTCATAGGATCACCCGGGCTAATCTGAAGATCGCTTGATTTCATCAAAATCGCTCCAGATGTTTTTGAGTCCATAGCGAACATATATATACACACATCGATTTTTACATATATAGATAACTGATCATTAATTAAATTACAGTTCTGTCGAGATCTGATGTAGAATGGTACACTCATTTAACATATCTATACAGATAAATAAAATAGAAGTGTCTGTTTGTTATGTTAAAATAACAGCATTTTACTAAATGAAAATTGAAATTGTTTACGATATTTATAAGAAAAACACAATTTTTACTTTTTTTGTATGTCTGACTGTCTGTCTATCTATCTGTTTGTTCTGGATAATCTCTGAGATGGCTGGACTGATTTTGACGCGACTTTCACTGAAAGGTAGCTGATGTTATAGGGAGTAACATAGGCTACTTTTATTTTAGAAAAAGAATTAGGTTCCGCTCAAAAAAAAACGTAGTGTGTATATAAATCTTGTTCTCATGGGAAAAGATATTATAATGTATTATAACTTATAACCCAGAAAAACTCATCATACCTATGTATAATGTATATATATATATATATATATATATATATATATATATATATATATATATATATATATATATATATTATACATTATACATGTATAATATATACTCTACATATCATACTAACCGTTAAAACGTACCTAGGGACGAACGTGAGCGGGGCGAGGGAGAATCGCTAGTGTTATATAAACTTTACTATTTGGAGTATCATAAAAACCAATACTGGTTGTAGCGAAGTGAGTGCGGAACGTTATTTTATTTACATGGGCTTATTTTGATGACATGTTTGACGCAGTTTGTAGTGACCATACTTGCTGTGCCAGTAGTCGCGGGTTCGAGTCCCGCTGGGCGCATTCATTTGTTTGATGAGCACGAATGTTTGTATGTCAATCATGGGTGTTTATATTTATAATATGTATGTATTTAAAGTTATATATGTGTAGTGTATCAACTATCTGGTATCCATAACACAAGTCTGGTAGCTTA
The DNA here is from genome assembly GCA_951806755.1 of Brenthis hecate. Classification (NCBI taxonomy): domain Eukaryota; kingdom Metazoa; phylum Arthropoda; class Insecta; order Lepidoptera; family Nymphalidae; genus Brenthis; species Brenthis hecate. Next base: position 21,088,698 of record OX638253.1, read on the forward strand.
CCAGGGAACTAGATGGTGCAGCGTATAATGTCCTGACATATTTATTTATGTTTAATATTTATTTTTAATCTAAATCCCCAAATTTACTAGCGAAATTGTTTTATTTTTCATTAAAACTTGAGGAAGGCCGCTTAAAAATCCATTTACTAATCTCGGAGAGATTATAAATATATAGACAGATTGACTCAAGAGATTTGTTTTATAAATACTAATGATTTAGACGGTCTCGTGAACGCAGCCGCTACAAAATGTTAAGCGGCCATAAATCTTTTTCTCATCTGTGAAAATTTTTACTTAATCGCTCTCAAGATGATATTTTTTTGCAGCGAGAATTATCATAAATATAGATGCGGATGCTGTTTAATATCTCCATTGTCCAACTTTTACCCAAAATGTGTAATTTTTGCGAGACATTAAGCCGGAGTTGGAAATTGCATTGCTAAAATTTTAGTAGTAGAATTTTGGTTAGATGAAATAATTTTGTTCTTTTTGTATAGAGAGTGAAAATTCAAATTGCTTATTTTGTCTTTGCAATTGTACTTTTGGAACTTTGAAAGAGGAATATAGGTTACTATATTTTTAGTATTTCATTTCAAATTATTGGTAATTTCAATCAAAATTTTACTATCCATACTAATGTTATAAATGCAAAAGTAAATCTGTCTTTGTATCTATCTGTTTGTTACCTTTTCATGCTTAATCCACTGACTCGATTTTGATGAAATTTGGTATGAAGATAGTTTGAGACCCTAGGAGGCTAGGAAGGACATAGAATAGTTTTTATACCGGAAATCATCCCTTAAGGGCGAGAAAAGTAGGGTGAAAGTTTGTATGGGGAATAAATCATTTCTCAAGTAAGGAATGTAAAACTAGTCTTTATAATATATAGACTATCAATTCAATACTAAACGCTTAAACGTACCTACGTGATGAACCCAAGCGAAGTGTGGGTGAGTTGCTATTTTATTAACATATTTATTTTACGACTGTTTAGAAACATTTGCGCTGAACAGCAATAAACGTAAAACGATAATATAATCAATTATTTAAAATATTTCTTCTATCACAACATTCATATGGCTATGTCTAAAAAATGAATATGAATTATGACATCGAGAGACAAGTGTATGGACAGAATAAGAGCTAAAACCAAAAAATGTAATGCTGAAGTGAGCAAAAGTGAATAAAACGTAGGCCCTCTAAGCAGATTTACTGAGGCCATGCCTGATAAATACAAGGTAGGTGAATTATGAAACAGGGTTTAAAATACTCGGATTTAGTCGAAAGAAAATAGTTCGTAGCACCATTAAGATAAAGTACAAATTTCCAACGAGCTGTTGGAAATTGAAACACGATTACAGCTAAAAGATAACTTTAAAATTCACTGACACTTTATTTTCTAGACCTTTTTGTGTTGTATTTTGTGCTTAGTTAAGTATATCCGTCGTGGATCTACTCGTAGAGTGTTAAAAATGTATATCCTCATAATTCAAGTTCAACGTACACAAAATTTAATAGGAATTGTTATGAATTATACATAGTTCAACGGTAATATTTTTACATATAAGATTATGAACTGGTTTTTTGGTAATAGGAGTAGCAGTTTTAAAAAAAATAATAATATGTTGGGACATTAACACACAGCACCATCTAGTTCCATGGTAAGCTACGAGGCTGGTGTTATGGATACCAGATAGTCGATACACTACACATATATAACTTTAAATTTGGCGTCGGGACGTGACGACCCCACCGCCCGCTGGTGGGATAATCTAGTGACAGAGATTATTCCACCAGTGCAATCAGTCAACCAAAACTGTGGTAGTGCCATGCTAGTTACCTTCGGGTAGCAGCCGAATGGGCCGGCACGTCCCGTAAAGCACCACTCACTCACAGAAGTCCGGCGTAAAGTGGCAGCTATGCTGTCGCGTTTCGTTTGGTAAGTGAGAGTCCCGGGAGGCCCACTCCCCGCCCCTCCCCTACACCACTTAATACATGATAGTGCGAAATTCGGTCAGACTACCCCAGGAGGGTACCACCAGTGCACATCGCGGTGGAGAATCCCTCTCTGGGCATCCATGTTCAGCTCATACACTACCTGAGCGTGGGTGCCCAGGCTGCCCTCCGAATTCTGGGGGGGGCAATTTTGCGCTCTCGGCTTCTGCTCGGGGCAAACGGAGCAGGCCACATAAGGCTACCCCTCTCACGCTTGCTGTGGACTTCTGCAACATAAGGGGGCTAAATTCCAACTTGAACGCCGTCCACTACCACCTTGAGACGGCGAAGCCGGCCTTGCTCTTCCTTACTGAGACGCAGATATCGTCCCCGGCTGACACCTCTTTCCTCTCTTACCCGGGATATAATTTGGAGCATTCCTTTGTACCGCGGGCTGGAGTGTGCGTGTACGTCAGGGAAGACATCTGCTGTCGTCGCCTCGGCAGCCTTGAAGGGCGGGACCTATCCATCCTCTGGCTACGTGTAGACTGCGACGATCATCCGCGAATCTACGCGTGCCTGTATAGGTCTCATAGCGGCAATGCCGAAACTGAACGACTCATTGAGCACATGCAAATGGCTACAGATTCCGTGCTCCAGCAGATCCCCTCCGCAGAGATCGTGATTCTCGGCGACTTTAACGCCCATCATACAGAATGGCTTAGATCACGTACTACCGATCATGCGGGGAGATCTGTTCACGATTTCGCATTGGCATATGATCTGACACAACTGGTTACCTCGCCAACGCGAATCCCTGATGTGGAAGATCATACACCTTCCCTGTTGGACCTTCTGTTGACCTCTCATCCGGACGGCTACCTGGTCTCCGTCGATCCCCCTCTTGGTTCGTCGGACCACTGTCTTGTCCGGAGTACAGTGCCAGTTACGCGCTCAACACGGCCTCGCTTTGCGGGCTGTCGCCGTGTATGGCATTACAGGTCAGCGGATTGGGACGGGATGCGGTCATTCTTTGCGTCCTACCCATGGGGGCAAATTTGCTTCTCGCTAGATGATCCAGACGTCGTTGCTGACACTGTCACCGATGTGGTACTTCAGGGTATGGAACTATTTATTCCGTTCTCTGCAGTGCCTATCGGAGGCAAATCCCAGCCTTGGTTTGGTCATTCCTGCAAGACGGCATCTCGCCGAAAGCTGGAATGCTACCAAGCCTGGGCTGGCGCATCGGCGTCTAGTGATGTAAATACGAGCGCCTTTAAAAAGGAGTATAACTTTGCCTCCAGGTCCTTCAAAAAGAGTATCGCTAATGCGAAGTCGAAGCACATCGGCAGAATTGGCGAGAGATTGGGGCGTCTCCCTTCAGGAACACGTGCGTTTTGGTCTCTCTCCAAAGCTGTTTTAGGGAATTTCTGTAAGCCTTCTTTTCCACCTCTGCACACGGAGAATGACTCGCTGGCTCATACCGCGAAGGAGAAAGCCGAACTACTGGGCACTCTCTTCGCGTCCAATTCGACTCTGAATGACCAAGGAAACTCACCACCGACAATCCCGCGTTGTGATACTACCATGCCGGAAATTCAGTTCCGGCAAAGTGCAGTTCGGAAAGCACTTCTTTCCTTGGACATTCATAAGTCGAGTGGGCCCGATGGCATCCCTCCGGTCGTGTTGAAGACATGTGCTCCGGAGTTGGCACCGGTCTTAACGCGTCTTTTCCGGTACTCTTATTCACTAGGCGTAGTCCCGAAATCCTGGAAGGCCGCTTTAGTGCACCCGATCCCTAAAAAGGGCAACCGCTCGGATCCGTCCAATTACAGGCCTATAGCCATTACCTCCTTGTTCTCTAAGATAATGGAATCCATTATTAACTGCCAGCTCCTGCGGTACCTAGAAGAGCACCGGCTGATCAGCGACCGCCAGTACGGCTTCCGTCGAGGTCGCTCAGCCGGTGATCTTCTAGTTTACTTGACACATAGATGGGCAGAAGCAGTTGAGACCAAGGGGGAGGCGCTTGCAGCCAGTCTGGATATAGCGAAGGCCTTTGATCGGGTATGGCACAAAGCGCTTCTTTCGAAGCTACCTTCCTATGGGCTCCCCGAGAAATTTTGCAACTGGATCACCAGCTTTTTGGCAGATCGGAGCATCAAGGTCGTTGTCGACGGTGCTTGCTCTGATCCTAAATATGTCAATGCTGGTGTTCCACAAGGCTGCGTACTGTCACCTACTCTGTTTCTTCTGCATATCAATGACATGTTGCAAATCAGCAACATTCATTGCTATGCAGACGATAGCACTGTGGATGCCCTGTACACTGGCCGCGCTAATATTTCTCGGGAATTCGTCGACGAGAGCCGGAACAAACTTGTGTCTGAAGTCGAATCTTTGTTAACCAAAGTCTCGGATTGGGGTCGACTAAACTTAGTCCAATTTAACCCCAAAAAGACACAAGTTTGCGCGTTAACCGCTAAAAAGTCGCCGTTTATCGTAGCTCCTCAATTTGAGGACACTCCTCTGTCTCCCACAGCCAGTATCGGAATACTTGGCGTCGACATCTCGAGCAACGTCCAGTTCCGTGGTCAATTGGAAGGTAAGGCCAAACTGGCCTCAAAGAAGCTTGGTGTGCTCAGCAAGGCGAGACAGTACTTCACGTCGCGTCAGCGTCTTATTCTTTATAAGGCGCAAATTCGGCCCCACATGGAGTACTGTTCTCATCTTTGGGCGGGAGCTCCCCAGTACCAGCTACTTCCATTTGACCGCATTCAACGTAGGGCGGCTCGAGTTATCGACGATCAAGCTCTCTCCGATCGGCTTGATCCATTAGCTCTGCGTAGAGATGTTGGATCACTTTGCATCTTCTACCGCATTTATCACGGGGAGTGTTCCGAGGAATTGTTCGGACTGATCCCGGCTGCTGTATTTCATCATCGGACATCGTGCCAAAATAGTAAATTCCATCCACACCACCTCGATGTCCAGCGTTCCACAACAGTGCGATTTTTAAGGCATTTTCTGCCTCGCACAACCACCCTGTGGAACCAGCTATCGCCGGCGGTCTTTCCGAACCGCTACGACCTGGCCACCTTCAAGAAGAGAGCGTATACTTTCCTTAAAGGCCGGCAACGCATCTGCAAGCCCTGCGGTGTCGCAGATGTCCATGGGCGGCGGTGATCACTTTCCATCAGGTGAGCCTCCTGCCCGTTTACCCCCTTTGTCCCATAAAAAAAAAAAAAATAACTTTAAATACATGCATATTATAAATACAAGCACACCCATGACTGGAGTGCAAACATTCGTGCTCATCACACAAATGAATGCCCCCAGCGGGACTCGAACCCGCGACTGCTGGCACAGCAAGTAGGGTCACTACAAACTTAGCCAAACGTGTCGTCAAGCATTGTTGAGCATATTGATGTAAATAAATGAAAGAATATTGAAAAATATACGAAATTGTATAGTGTACTATGTCATAGACACCGCAGCCATTGTAGAATCCATAAAGAGTAGAATCCAAAAAAATAGTGGTACTGATCCAAAAATAACTTTACAATTATTTATTATGAGTTTTATTTTAATTTAGAATGAAGACTTTGCATTAATAACTCTTGGATAAAAAATGTAGAAAACCCTCAACACATAACCTGCTCATTGGGGTCATTTCAATGAGCTAAACACGATAGTATCTTGCAGATTTCAGGTGATGCTGCAGCATCAGGTTTAAGTGACCATATAATTGTAATGTCATTAAAGTAACGGAATACCAAGTTTTGGATCGATTAAATCTATGGAAACTGTTCATATCCTTTTACTCACTAGAAAAGAGCTGATAGCATGTAAATGGCAAAACAGATTCTTGATTTATAGCTTAGAACACTCTCGATCAAATAAAAGAAATTAAATTAAAATCGGTTCATCGGTTTGGGCGCTACGGATCCACACACAGACACAGATATAGACGTTAAACTTATAGCTTTACTTTTTTTGCTTCGGATGTTAGAAAATAATAATTGAAATCAGCTAATAGAACAATATTTTGAGATAAAGTGTAAGTGACATAAAAAGAAAAATCTCCTCGTATTTAAATTGACTTAAATAAAAATAACCTTAATGAATTTTAATTATTATTAGATGTTGATGGCTAGCATGTAAAGCTGCACACCCGGAGGTCCTGGATTCGAGTCCCGGGTCGGGCCAAGTTTAGTTATTGAGTCTTTCTGTATAGTAAGTCTAAGGAACAGCCCGGAGTTGGGAAGTTGGCGGTGTTTCACCCCCGTGCCTCGGAGAGCACGTAAAGCCGTCGGTCCTGCGCCTTAACTCTCACCGGTCGTGTCGAGCAGTCGTCCCACCGGAGTATGAGAATGACAGGAATAGAGAGTGCACGTTGTGCCTGCGCGTACACTTGTGCACTATAATATCTCCTGCGCAGTTGGCTAGTCTCAATGAGATTGGCCGCCGTGGCCGGAATCGGACAGGAGAACATCATCATGTCATGTAATGTTATTTTATTTACTTAATAATAATGATATACCTAAACCTATACATATATATTGGATACAAAATATTTTAGTCTTAGAAAGACATGACTCAGGCATAAGAATCGTTTAAAATTCAAGGAAATAACTCCCCTTATTTTAAAGATAGTATATTCAAAATACGGGCAGGAAATAATAGGGCGCGGTGTTGAGGCTTCGTTTAAATTTCAAATCGCAAGCAATATTAATCCTAAGCTAGGGCTTGCTACCGGTCATTTTGTATGGTAATGGAAGCAACGTCTAGATGTTAAGGTGGGAGCAAACTGGAATGTTTAGACGCTACTTTCCAAAGGTTTTTTTAAGAGGAATATTATAATAATATAATATAAAAAATAAATGTTTATGTTTATGTAGTGTTTTTAATACCAATTGCATATATTATTATTTTTTAATAAGAAGTGCAAATATATATATATATATATATATATATGTGTGTGTGTGTAAAGTTCTGTTTTTGTTATAATTTATGTTTTTACTAGTGAAGGATAGTGAGGAAGATGCCTAAAAGTAGCCTATATATTACTCCAGATTCATAGTCTATATTTGTGCTAAATTTCATTAAAATCCTTACAGCTGAGACAGCATTTTATGCTGAGAGTACATACACAAAAATGTATGTAGAAACTTTGAAATTTATCATAGTGTAAACAAATTTTATAATATTACAGCTTTTTTTATTTTTATCAATATGCCATTCAAAACGCAGCCAAAAGAAGACGCTAAGTGTAGAAAAAATACTCTATATGTATGTAAAAGTTGTAGATAAATAATGATACATACAATAATAAATTTATATACTCACAACACAACAATTACAACTTGAAATGTGTTTATACACATGTTATGTACATCTTATGTATGTGTATAAAGTTTTGCGTGACTTTAAAGTACGCTTACACATTATCATTAAAAGCTTGTATACTGGGCAATAGATTCTAACAACGTAATAAAATTGTTAAAATTTTATAGGGATAAAAAATATTCATGCTTTCTTATTAACTTAAACACAAGTGGTTGAGTAATACAAACATCATAACAAAACTTTACATGTTTCATATTCATATAATAACATAATATACAAGTATATGCTCGTAAAAAGAGTTTCCTCTAAAATACATTAAATCAGTACAGTTGATAGTGTGCATCTATCTCAAGAACTTGCAGCTCTGCAGCGATTGCAGAGCGATTTACCGTTAATGTTATTGTCTCGCGTAATGCGAAACCGGAGGAAACTGATTCCGAAACTACTTCAAGAAGTATAGAACACCATTTATTTTTATTCCCGTTACTGATTGCTTATAAGAAAGAAATTGTCATATTTTGTACAAGACTTTCTTACGTTGTATTAAACGGTTTTATTTAGCTTGGCCCTGTTTGTTTTTTTTTTTGGATCAAATTTAGTATTTAAAATTGTATCCCTTTTTGTTAACAGATTGAACTTATATTTGGTACACACCCTTAGTTCTGATGACAATACAATTGAATATATTCAGTACCATTGAAAATCTAAGATGGCCGCCGTCATAAAATGGCGGATTACATATTATAGGGACTTGACTAGTAGAATACAGTATACTACGAAAAAAAATCTAAATCCAATATGGACGCCAACAAAATAGCCCATTACATATTTTTCACAACCCTCTCAATATGGGTAGGTATGAAATGAAAGGGCTTGACTAGGTATTTAGGTTCGAAATTGCTTGATTAAGGAAATGCTTACGTGGCACTAAGTCGAGAAAAGTTTTTGGCTGAATTATGTATTGAGGAGTTAGAACGCAACAAATTAACAAAAAAGAAGTTTTCTAATAATGAGGAACTAATTGAACTAAATAAAATGAAAAATATTCAGTAATGAAATAAAAACTAGAAAATTTGAAAATATAATAGTTTTTTTTTAGTCAAACGCTATCATTGAAAAAAAGATAATAATGATGTAGACAATGTACTGAAAGCAAAAAAATAATAAGATAGGTCCTAGGTACCAGACATCACACCACTCTCCTCATCAATCTAGGGCATTGATCAGACTCAAAAATAAAATCTTGGGGCGTAGCGTAACCTGAGTAAATATTATGTAAATAATATTTATAATGATATAGGCGGTTGAGTGTTGATATAACTTTCAGGCGCTCCCCGAGTTTTTTTTTAGTTTCAATGCTTATGGTCAATTTTGACCACTGGGCGAATACTTAATACTAATAACTAATACATAAAAATACTTATATGGGCTTTGCTTTTCAATTTTATTTTTTTTAATACTTTACATATTTATCCTGGTCCGTGCTTGGAGAAGAATCTTTGAAAGTATGAATCGATTATCAAAATTCTTTCCCTATTTCAAGTAACATAGAATACTTTTAAAGCTTAGCATTGAAGCTTTCGGCTAAAGCTTTTAAGATAACAAATATAAAATTTTCAATTACAACAAAAATAGCACTTAAACATACAACATCAAGACATAATGCTAGTAAAGTTTGTGGCTTAACGAGAAAAATCAACGTCGACGATCTTCGAAGACTCCTTAATTCCCGTGTTCTGTACAGTTGACTCTGTGGATGTAGGAAATGTTTATCTTGTCTAAGCTCTGCCCTGATCTAAGTCTTTGCTTAGCGTTTGTTATTAGGATTTCTCTTTATTTTTAATCACAATATTCAGATTTAGGTTGCCTTTTAGGTTTCTCGCCTTTGATATTTTGATGTTTTAAATATAGTCGTATGTATCGTATACTAAGAATAAAATTTAAATTATTTAGTTATATATATATATATATATATATATATATATATATATATATATATATATATATATATATATATATATATATATATATATATATATATATATATATATATATATATATATTCTTATGTCTGGGAAAACCCGTGTTTTTGAATTTTCATGTGGTTTTCTTTTGCATAAGGCAGTGGTAGCCCAGTGGTGACGCGCTCGCTTGGAAAACCGAGTGAAGTGAGTTCAAATCCCAGGTCTCGCACCTCTGATATTTTCATGTGCCAATCATTTCCAACATGATTACCACTTGTCTTAACGGTGAAGGAAAACATCGTGAGGAAACCTGCATGTCTGAGAGAACCTAGTAAGTTTTCAAAAGACATGTGAAGTCCGCCAACCCGCACTTGGCCAGCGTGATGGACTATGGCCTGATCCCCGTCGTATTGAAGGGAGGTCAATGCCCTGCAGTGGGACGTTAAAAAGGGCTGAATACAATACAATTTCTTTTGCATTATTCCACGCAAAATATTATGTTCGATAATTTCGCACGGTCGGATATAAGCATCATTGTCAAGCGGCCAAGGCGCAAGATTGAATAAGTGTCCGGATTCAAAACCCGGTCGGATACATTGGTATAATTTATTTTTGTTTTTTTTTTTGTATTTATTCAAGTTTTTCCTTTTTTTTTTAAAAAAAGAAAATTTAACTTTTGACCAAAAACTCCGAGTGAAGCTCGGTGGCCCAGGTATTTTTAGAAAATTTCGTTTTATTCGTGTTTTCAATAATCAACTTTATCGATAATCAACTAAAACATAAACTTATTTTTTTTATTGGAAAAAAATAATAAAAAGGTAGCGTTTGGGTAGTCATAATGTTTAACTCAAACATAAACTGAAAAAAATGACTCTTTCTGACATCTATTGGCGAATAATAATACTATATTTTTTTTAATTGTAATCTGAATCTCGGAAACAGCTCCAACGATTTTCATGTAATTTAGTTGCAGGAGGTTTCGGCGGCCATAAATCGATCTATATTAGTATTATGTCTGAGAAAACGCGTGTTTTCGAGTTTTCATGCAGTTTTCTTTTGTTATTCCACGCAAAATATGGTCGGTAATTTGCACGCTTGGGTATAAGCATCGTGTTCAAGCGGACAAGGTGCAAGATCAACAATCACAAGTGTCCAGGTTCGAATCTCGGTCGCATACAAAGTTTTTACTTTTATTTTATTTAAATATTTATTCAAGTTTTTAGTTTTTTTTAAAAAAAGACGCAAGAATGACAATCATAGGTGTCCGGGTTCGAACCCCGGTCGGATACAAAGGTATAATTTATTTTTGTTTTTTTTTGTATTTATTCAAGTTTTTAGTTTTTTTAAAAGAAAATTGTACTTTATAACCAAAAATACCGAGCAAAGCTCATACTTTTAAGATATATTTTCATAATCGATTTCGGTTTTGGTACCTTATTTAATTGTTAATTCCTCCACGACCGCGGACACGCCGGCGTGTCAGTTAACAATAGATTTCTTAGAATTTTAATTAATTTCTTATAAATTTACCTGGAGGTGTTAATAGACAACTGCTAGCGACATAATATAGTGCACAAGTACATAATATGTGCTCAGGCACAAGTTCATTATATACGATATTAAATCCTTGGTGGTGTAGTGGCTAGCATGTACGGCTGCATTTCCGGAGGCCTTGGTTCGAGTTCCGGATCGGGCCAAGTTTAGTTATTGAGTCTTTCTGTTTAGTGAGCCTCAGTAACAGCCCGGAGTTAGGAACTTGGCGGTGTTTCACCCCCGTGCCTCGGAGAGTCCTGCGCCTTAACTCTCACTGGTCGTGTCGAGCAGTCGTCCCACCGGAGTATGAGAGTGACAGGAATAGAGAGTGCACTTGTGTCTGTAAAATATTTTCAATTATAATAATAAAAAAATATTTTCACTTACAGATTTATTTTGATACATAGTGAATCAAAAATCAAAATAAAATCTGATTTGAATGAGATTTGTTTTATTCCAAATATAACCTACAATTAAGAAAAAATATGTATAAATGAATCTCTTATATTGCGTGTCTTTAGGAACGAAGAATATTTAAGTTATATCATATTGTTCGACGATATATTTGGATCAGTTTGTAGTGACCCTACTACTCCAGTTAGGGGTCTTTATATTTATAAATGTATATTGTATATATGTAAAGTTATATATGTGTAGTGTATCAACTATCTGGTATCCATAACACAAGCCTCGTAGCTTACCATGGAACTAGATGGTGTTATGTGTTAATGCCCTAACATATTATATTGTAATACAACAATAATTTTTAAAATTGTGCTGATGACTCTTCCAAAACTAAGTTATAACTTCCTTGAGATATATGAAAAAATCTATAAAAATACAATAATACAAGTATATAATTCAATACAAATAAAACTTGAAGCAAATCTAAACCTAAGTTGTCTATGGCAGGTCCGTAAACTAATAGTTTAGATTGGTTTAGGTCATTGCAACGGATGAATATTTAACCAAAACGCGTCTTGAGCTTTTAGTAAATTACTTCTCTGCTAAAATATTGAAATGAAACTAACTTCACTTGTTTTTTTGGGGAAACTTGGGGTCAATGAAAAGATAATTTTACGAGAGTAACTTTAAAGCTTTTGTTACTTAGACTTTCTATAGTAAATCTAGTAAACTTATATACATCTATACATACACATAATGAAATTCTAACTGAATCGAATCTATAGTTTTAAGAATTTTAGTGTATCTATCAGACCAACATTTTAAAAACTATAGATTTGGCCTCTGTATCGGTAATAATGAATATTTCAATAAGATTTTCCAAAAAATATTTAATTTACAGATTCGGCTCAGTTAGAATTTTATTATTGTATGTATAGAATATATTAGGTAATTTTTAACAAAGCTTTTTCAATAATCCTTTGAACTAATAAAAATACTTCGTTAACTATACTTAAAGTGTAAACGATTAAACTGAAATGAGTGATGTAACCACAACTGTTCCGAGCTTGAACTTTGCCAAGAATCGCTTTAAAAAGTTCTATCTTTTTCATTACAGCAAAACCAACTGTAACATTGGGAGATACGGTTTACTTTTTAACAGAACTAGCAGTAGTAATAAATTAGTTTAGAAGGGGTATTCGAAGCTCAAAATGTGCAAATTGGCTGCCAGAGGTGGCAGTTCGACTCTTGGGCGAAGGAAGGCATGCGGTCTGCGCGCACGCGAGTTAATGTGACAATGAATATAGCAATTTAAGGATATTATTTATTACTTTATTGAAGAAATCATCAACATTTTAAAATAAACTGAAATTAATACTTTCTTAGACACTTACTCAAAGTATTATTTCGGAAATATTTCGCGAATTTATTTTGGTTTTTGTTCCCGACCACGTTTGTTGTAAACCGTTCGAACCTAAATTCAAAATAAAACAGTGTAATGTCCGAAAAAATACTATGATATGAATTTATTTTTTAAATATTATAGTAATACAATAAGCGTTGTATTAAAAGACTGAAAGAGGAGATTTGACAGATAGCAATACAGCTGTTCTTTTATTTGAAAAATAATGTCCTTAAAATTACCATTACTACGTACAATAATAACATACTAAAAAAATCTATGAAAATGCATAAGAGTACATCCTTCCAAGGCACTCTATTTTCATTCTCAATATCTTTTTTCCCCGAAAAATCTTGTTTTAGAATAAGGATACAAGCATGAGAGTATCTTTAACCGTGGAGCATTCGTATGAATAGTGAAATGGCACTAATTTCCATATTATACTGATAAATACGGCAAAGGTAATGCAAAGTGCACTTAAACGTTGCATTTATTATAAAGAAATTATAGTACTAATATATGAAAAGCAGCTTTTACTATATTATGTTTATAATATTATAGCAGAAGTTAAAATAATATTTTCTTAGATTCAAACGAATATTTGACATTTTGAATAAAATTATATTTTACGGAGAGTGACCATGACGGCCGTAAGCCATTCAAAATGTCAGTAATAAAAAAAAACTCGCAAAAATTACTGACAAATAGTTTTATTTTAAAACTTCAGAATTTAATTTTGCACATAAGTTGGCAGTTGTCTTAGAATAAATCTGATGGTGATAAAATTCGAAACCAAAATAATAACACAAAAAATTGTTTAAATGTGCAATGCTAGGACTATCCTGCAGGTTTTCATGGTGCTTTTAGCCAAGGTAGTGCAATTTGATTCAATTAACACGAGGTAGTGTTACCGCCTAATTAGAGCTACCCGCAAGCTGCGATGTTGTGAACGAAATTACCCTTTGGCTTTATGTTCCATTATTTCGCTAGTTCTTTTTCACTGGCGTTAGAAGCGAATGTTATTGATGAAAGTAATATGGAGGAATGGAAAATGGACTGTAATAATATTTGTGTCAGACAGACAGTTCGGTTTTACAAAAGAAAATAGGCAAAGGCGATTGGGTTTTTTCTGTATCTTGAAAAGTAGAAATGTAAAAGTAAATAAACGTGAAATCCTAGAAATTTGCACAAATTTTATGTAGCATCAAAAAAGTAATTTGTTGATTAAGACGTATCAAAAATATGATATTTTTGCGTAGTCTCCAGGAGATAGATAGGTTCAAAGTCAGTACCTGTTAGTCAATAAGATCTAATATTAACCTTTAGTTAATACTACGAGTATGTTTGTAACTTCATTACAATTTATTGCACACTGTAGTTATCCGTATATATTAGGAGATTAATAGGTATTGTTAGGTCCATTTGTTACGAATAATATCCACCATCTTAAAAGATTTGGTAAAAAATATTTTCTAGTAATAATGATTACATTATTACTAGAAAAATATTATTAATTATATTTATTTAACGGATAAATACAAAAGCTTTTTGTCCATTTGGATCAACGAAAACGCTCAAGAAATACAAAAGCATTTAAGTAAAAGCCTTTATTATTGTGAAAAAGAATTCCTGCCACCTAGCATACACTAAATCACCTTTAAAACTACCTCCTTTTTAAATGTGCAAGACATTAATCCCGAGCCAAAGTCAAACAGCCAAAAGTCGAGAAGTCGTAGAACTCGAACTAAGATGCCATAAATTAACCGTCCTTACAAGAGACTGCCCGTGAATGGGAGACCCACATTGTTCTGTCAGTTTAGACAAAGCGTCAAGTCCCGCGATTAACCGGTGCTTCATTCGCTTTTCACAACTGTATTAATATATTTTCAAGAAAATATTAGCATTTTTGTTAACTTTACTTGATTTGTTGTCTAAAATATTATTTTTTTATGGAATATTCTTGGCAGTTATTAAGGTACTTGTAATATGTAAATGTGGCTTTATGAGAGATTGAAGCTATGCTGACTTAAGAAAATATTAGAATGAATAATATAATATATTGTTAATATTTAAAGATTTCTTATTTTAATTTATTTATGTAAAATTGTTATTATCCTGCACTTGGTATGGTATGGTATGTTCGGGCTGGTTTCCGCAACTCGACGACTATGCGCCTATTTTGCGTGTGTGGGAATTTAAATTCTCGTTACTCCTGCCATCCCAGTTCCTCCAGGAATTTCAGCAACTTCTTTATTATCCTGCACTTAGTTATAACTTTGGCTCTACTTTCGTGATACAAATTAAAATGTCGATAGCTTGTGTTACTTACAGGTAGCCTTTTTTTAAGTGATATATCATTAATATTTATTTCATTAACACCACAGCATTCTCTATATAGAAAACTAGTGATTCAGCCTCGCTTCGCTTGGGTTCGTCCCTAGGTTGCTTCCCCATACTAACTTTCATCCACATTTTCACCCCCTTAAGGGATGATTTCCGGGATAAAAACTATCCTATCTCTTTGCCAGGGTTTCAAGCTATCTTCTAACGAAATTTCATCTAGATCGATTTAGTAGTTTCGGAGCTTATTCCATATAAACAAACAAACAATATGGAACAGTATGGAAAACAAAAATCTTTAAAATGGTGTGAGTTAGCAATATAATTAACACAATTAAAATTCATTATGTATGTAAATTTAATTAAATAGGTATATATTATAATATATACTACATTAAATTGTCTATGAACTTGAAATGTGATAGCGAATGTTTTACCGTGTGTGGTCGCCCTTAGAGCAGGGCAATAAATCGCCTGACAGGTGGTTCAACTTTATCACTGCGAAGTCAGCCTTATTTGCTTGATGAGGGGAATTACTTTCATAATTACCTACTTGTTTTAAATAGAAGTTTTGTTTTTATTGTTCCAGCTTAATTATGTTGATGGCAGTTTGAGAACATGGCTATTGGCCAGATGTGCGTTTGAAAAATCACGTATTCTGTTTTTCATAATGTAATTTCTTTGTTTTGAGGAAACAAATACATATACAACAAGAATATATAATAGAACAAACTTACATGACTTCATACATCCACACATATGTACATACATATATACATATATATGAATATTTTATGACCATTTTATTTTGCCAATAAATTAAAATTATATATTAACGTAGCACATGTCAGCTAACTCGCATGACAACGTCAGAAAACGTCACTTCAACGTCAAAACTTACGCAGTCAAATATATAGTTTAAAATGGCATACGTTTTTTTTAAATTAGTTTAATACACTCTTAGATTTACGCGATTTTGTGACATTTTAAATAAAACTATTTTTTCGGTTTTTTTCTATCAATGATGGTCACAGGAGAGGTCTCTACGTGATCATGATTGCTGTAAAGCATTCGAATCGTCGGGAATCAAAAATCAAAATAAATCCGCGAAAAAAATCCGAAAAGATAGTTTTTTTAGATTCGTTTTTATTTGCATGTATTCTGTTTGGAAAGATAGTCGGTGATTTCACACTTGGTTCTATTTTCATACATTGAAGGGTGGAAGACAATAGGAAATACTACCCTTGGATTACCCCTCTCGTTAAGTGATAATCATATTATCCTCAATGTCATCAATAAAGTCAGAATCACACATTAATATCGTCGATTAGCTTTTGACAGTTACTATAATTATTACACTCGCGTAGCACATCGGGTTATATGTACATATTATATAGAATACGTAACATATTTTTAACCCCCGACGCAAAAAGAGGGGTGTGATAAGTTTGACGTCTATGTCTGTCTGTCTGTGTGTGTGTGTGTATGTGTGTGTGTGTGTGTGTGTGTGTGTGTGTGTGTGTGTGTGTGTGTGTGTGTGTGTGTGTGTGTGTGTGTGTGTGTGTGTGTGTGTGTGTGTGTGTGTGTGTGTGTGTGTGTGTGTGTGTGTGTGTGTGTGTGTGTATGTGTGTGTATGTATGTGTTTGTGTCTGAGGCATCGTAGCTCTGAAACGGATGGACCGATTTCGATGCGGTTTTTTTTCATTTGAAAGCCAGTTTCCTTGCGGTGGTTCTTAGCAGTGTAAGAGTGACAGCTCTTTCCCAAAATGATATAAGGCATTTTGTCGTATGATTACTCTATTAAGTGCTTCACGCGTGCCAGTGTAATCGTTAAATGACAATTAATTAGCGTAGGGTTTTTTTTTTAATTTTTAATTTTATAAAGTAGTGTTTCTTTCTAGCAGCAAAAATGACTCACTATTTTTTTAGATATAAACAAATAAACTTTACCCCACCATGATTTTACAAGAATTCATTCAAATAGAAAATATTTTCTTTAACATAGAAAGATCAGGCAGATAGAAATTAAACCTATAATGTATCGTGCATGTTGAAATCCCTACGCTTTTCTACTTCCGGCAGCTAAAAGTGCAAGTTTCAAACGGTACGGAACAATAATCAGTGAAATCAAAGAATCTTAATGGATAGAAAATGGATAGTGCGGGGAAAACATCGGACTCAATTTTGCATCGTCAATGCCACAGAAGTATATATACTGGATGAGGTCTAGAATACTCCATTTTTTTTCATTAGTAAACTAAAGCTAAAACGTGGAGAGTTATTACATAGGTCTGTTTAGCTCGTAAGGAAGAGAAAAAGCTAAAAATATATCATAAAATGTTAATTAATCTAGTTAGCTTTCTATTACTGATATTCCTAATAGAAAACCAAAAAAATATATAGTAATTATATATTTTTACCACGGGATTTAACATATAGATATAAACAAAAATCTTTTCGGATTTTTTCGCTGATTTATTTTTATTTTAGGTTCCCGACATTTTGAATGCATTACAGCAATCATGGTCACAGGTGAAACTAAGGTTTTAGACGTCTCAAAATTCATTATATAGATGTTACAGACAGCAACTACATACAAAATTATACAATAATTTTTATAAATACAAAAATGGCACCAAAGTATCTTACAATATTGTTAGCTTTTAATTTTAAACATTTTTTATAATTTTAATAAGTTTTAGATAAAACTTATTACACATTTAAGATCTCAAATATTCTCGTAAAAAGAGAGTATTATATAGATACTATAATATATTCATTTCCATACATTTTGTAACGTTCTATTAGCAATAACTAGTGTATAGTGTCACCTTATCTAATCTGGAAGATTTTTTTATAAAGTACATATAGGTACATATGTACATCTGTTTCTAATTTATACCACATATTATATCCTAATCACTACATATTATAAAATAAAGTCCTCCGCCGCGTTTGTCTGTTTGTCTGAATGCGATAAACTCAAAAACTACCCAACGGAAATTCATAACGTTGTAACCAATAGATGGAGTGCTTCATGAGGAAGGTTTAGGTGTATAATTCTTTTATGTTTTGTATAAATTGGCTGAAATATGACGATGATTGTTGAAGATGTCGGAAAAATTCCGGACAAGTGCGAGTCGGACTCGTCCACTGAGGATTCCGTACAAAGTAGAAAATCTGTTTGATTTTAATTTTCAACTTTTTTTATTTGTGCTCTAAGACCTTGCTCTTTGCTAAATTTTGTTTTTTTTTACCTTTTGAGTTACGGAACCCTAAAAAACATGTCAATTGGGAACTTTATTGGCGTTACAAAATTACTCTTCCCAAAAAGATCTTCATATTAAATTACAGCAACGCTATGTGTATACTTACCTAGGGACGCACCCGAGCGAAGCGAGTGTAAGTCACTATTTCTGATTTAAATTACTATTTCTTAGTAATTTTGTTGCTTAGTTGAGTTTAATGGTACTACTAAAATATTCAATTTTAATATTATATTAAAATTAATAAAAACAAGTTTATTTTCCGTTTTTGTGGTTTATTAAAATTTTAGAGCATCTGGCAACGGCAATAAATCCGTCTAGGATTTTTCTGATATTTTTACTGTACAGCTTGTATATTTAATTTAACTGGTTTATTACATCCAAAAATGTAGCTTGTTTTTATTGTTAAAAATGACATCCCTTTAAAGCGCCATTAGCGCCAAATGATTTTTTTGAGCTCTAAATTAAAAAAAGACCTGTTATGTTATTATATTACAGCCATATTTAACAGTATCTAGTCTCAAAACATAATTCCAATTACTTCACACACTATAATACTTTCTCAGATTTACCCGAATATTTGACATTTCACATAAAACTATCTTTTCGGATATTTTCGCGGTTTTATTTTGATTTTTGGTTTCCGATGTTTCGAATGCTTTACAGCAATCATGGTCACGGGAGAGATTCTCCTAGTTTAATTCAAAATGAAAATATTCGCGTAAATCTAAGAAAGTGTCATTCAATTTGAATTGAATTTGAACCGACTAAAGACAATTAAGTTGTAAGCTAAAATTTCTTTGTTTTATATTTTAGAGAATTCATATTTACTTTTTTCAATAATATACATAAAGATTTATCTTCAAGTTCAAGCATCTTGAAGTTAATAGAAAAGTATATGCTAATAAAAGATTCAACTCAAACAATTCAACAACCATGGTTACGGGAGAGACATGGAGGAAAATTTCATTCAATTTTTCTAGTCCAGGTCCCTACATCTATGTATCAGACGAGTTGGCCTTTGGAAAGCAGCCAACCACCGCAGTTAGGGATGAAATTTAATACGCCACTGAATATTTATTTATGATAATACTTAATGATTTATACCCGCTTTCTTTAGCTAATGATTTTGTATGGAGTTCGGGACCTTCAGTATGTAATCTGTTAATGTACTATGATTGAATGGTAAGTTATATGAGTTATGATGAACATGTTTGTTTTTATGTATAGTGTACTATACTTAAATAGTAAAAAATTGCAGTTGTTGTGTAGACGACACGTTTGGCTCAGTTTGTAGTGACCCTACTCGCTGTGCCAGCGGTCGCGGGTTCGAGTCTCGCTGGGGGCATTCATTTGTGTGATGAACACGAATGCTTGTACTCCAGTCGTGGGTGTAACAATATTTATAATATGTATATGTTTAAAATTATATTTGTAGTGTATCAACTATCTGGTATCCATAATACAGGCCTCGTAGCTTGCCAGTAGTATGTATGTATGTAGTAGCCATGGAACTAGATGGTGCTGTGTGTTAATGTTCCAACATATATTATTATATTATTATAGTTGTTGATATACTTGTATTTTTCAATTACATGAATTACTAGGCTTTGCCCGTGGCTACGCTCGCGTTGTTCATTTATATGTAATTGGATGTTTAGGGTAGTGTGGGGTTTGAGATAATTTTTAATTTTCTTTAAACAATAGGCCATAAAATGCGAAAATGTTTTCTTTTTCAAAATAAAAACTATATATAGAAATTATAAACATTCGAGTCTAAAAATAATAAAAAAACCTTTAAAATGTTAAATATTTGCAAAAGAAAGTATTCCAAATATAATTTGAAAATATTTATTAAAACTATGATTACTTTATATCAAAGCCGAGAATCTAGAAAAATGTGCATTACATATGGAATAAATAATATAACTTAATATGATCGATTGACTTTCGGAAAGCTCTTATTTTATTGAATCTTGAAAGCTTTTACTCGTATTTAAAGGAATTGCGGTTCAGTTACGCATTTAGTTTTGGAGGAACACAGTATACATATTATAAAATGATGTGTGTGAATGATATGAAAATGTTCTTTTCAGTTCCATAATAAGTATATACTGAACGGAATTTTGATTGACACTAGCAAACTCACCTGCTCTGCTCGGGTTCGCCCCTAGGTTGATTAACCGTACAAACTTTCACCCCCGTTTTCACCAACTTAAGATGATGAAGATGATTTCCGAAATAAAAAATATCTTTTGTCCTTCTCAGGATCTCAAACTATCTTCTTACCAAATTTCATCTAAATTGGTCTAGTATTCTTTGAGTTTATTCGTTACAAACATACAAATCTTTCCTTAAAAAAATTTACACTCCCCAACTTCTAATTTAAATATACCCGTTATCATGGCGCTTATAACACTACCAAAATATCGGAAACTCTCAAAACTAAGTACTAACGTGGTAAATATCCCG
Source organism: Brenthis hecate (assembly GCA_951806755.1). Lineage (NCBI taxonomy): Eukaryota > Metazoa > Arthropoda > Insecta > Lepidoptera > Nymphalidae > Brenthis > Brenthis hecate. The sequence goes on from OX638253.1 coordinate 21,109,364, forward strand.
TTTTACATCATAATAATAAAATCTACACTCACCGAGAATTGAACTTATAACCTAGAAAGATAGGTAAATATGTAAAACCACAAGTAATGTCACAAAAATATCCTCATATTACAATATAGAACTTTGATTCTTCGTGTTTCTCTCGACCTTATAACGATGCCATAAACTACGCCCGAATTGAATTCTATGAGTAGAATAATTGTAGATTTAAGGGGAATTCGTAAAAGGGCTGTAATGGCGGGTTGCGACGGGGTCGGAATTATTAATTTTACTTCGCTACCAACGATTTACCATCTAAGAGCTTTGGGTCGATGTTTTATATGAAATGTGAGGCGATTGTGAAACTTTTATACATTATCACGTATAATATAATCATGATATATGAATTAGGCTATTTAGAAAACCCATATGTAATTGTTATTGCTTTCTATGACTGAGATCGTAGATTTGACTGTTTTTCGATAGATTTTAAAGTTTGTACAAAATGGGAATTCTGTTGTATAAAATGGAAAATCGACTGTGCTTTTCCATTTATCTCGTTATAATGACACCTTATTGTGGTGTAGCCAGGATAAACATTTTAAAAGTCGTCACTCTATATTCTTTATCGTTTAAGACACACGACATGGGCACCTTTTAATATTTTTCCATTATTTTTTTATTTATTGCTAGCGAATAACTCTCTTACTATTTCCCTCGGGAAAGAGCAAATCCTAACACTTACTTAATCCGTTAAAAAGCTCGAAGGAGTAACAAACATACACACATACAAAATTTCGCATTTATAAAAGTAGTTTGATTGTTGTATATTTTGAAATCTTAATTATCAACAGAAAGATTCAATGAAACCTCATTCTAATAAATTTTTTTGCATAAATTTTAAATAAATCCATCTGTCAGATTTTATATTTTGCTCTCAGTAAGGAATTTAGGAAATCTGCGAGTCACTGAAATATCAAAAACATTTTCCTTTACCCCGCTATTGAGTAGCGGAAACGGCTCTGATGTATTTTTAAAATCTCGTTGTAATTTAAAATCACAAAAATATATTTTTATAAGACAGATGAAGAGCTTTTTGACGAATAATTGTATTAATTTTGATGTAACAAAAATATTTTTTTCATAAAATAATTAAAAAAGATGTAAAAAAGACGTATTTTAATAAAAGCTTATAGAATAACTTGTATATAAACAAACAATTCAGTTTTTTAATTTAGATTTTACCACTCACTGCAGCTTTGTTTACTACAGGATGTAGCCTAGCTTTAAATACACATACATATTCAAAACACTCTGTTCAATTGTTTGTGGTGAGTGTACTCAAAGTAATCAAACTAAAAAAATTTAATTCATATATATATTCAACTAGCATTGCCCGCCGCTCCGCCCGCGTTAAGATGACCAAAAATGACCAAATTCTTAGGTTTTACATATTAGTATACTCTTACAATGCAGTTTTTGTATTTTTTCTCAGAGAGATATTTTCCCGCGGTAAAAAGTATCCTATATGTTGGCCCGGATAACCAACTATCACCATACCAAATTTCATTGAAATCCCTCCAGTGGTTTTTCTGTGATGCGGTAATATACAGACAGATACACAGACAGACAAAAAATCTAAAAACTATAGATTCGGCCTCTGTATCGATAATAATGTTCGTTTCAATAAGATTTTCCAAAAAATATTTAATGTACAGATTCGGCTTAGTTACAATTTTATTATAGGTATAGATATTGATCTAAGAAATACACAGCCTTGTTTGTCAAAAATTCTACCAGCAGATCTAAACAATGGGAGAGAATACTAGTTGTGATTTTTTTTCCCCCATAACAATTGATACGATGTGCGCCTACTATCCTAATTTTGCTGATGGAACTACGTTAGAAACCTTTACAATCATGTATAAAGCATTTTTTTAAAAATGCATCGCAATTAAAAGAACTCCATAAAAATCTATATGTTATAAATGAAGAAAACATTTGTTTTCTTAAACACCTTCAAAAAAAAGGTACTCAAATCGAGTGTACGTTTGTTTGTGTGATTGTTACACAATATCTATACAAATGCAATTAAAGTCATTTTAAAATCTATGCCATCTAAATAAAATAATTAAAAATATAAAATTAAATATGGTACAAAACAATACTAGAATTTATTGTCTGCATGTGCATGTAATATAGTATGTATGTTTTTATGTAAATAATATGAAAAACAGCTGATTCTAGTCTCATCATAAAACCACTTACGACTCTTCAATGTAGCATGTACAAGCAACTATTACATAATTCATGGTTGATAAATAATTCATACGAGCTTAACTGGAGTCTTATACGGATTATACTCTGTCCTATAGATTATCTATATTGAATATTATTAACCTGTCTTTATATCTACATAATATATCCATACATATATAATTAATCTATGAGGTCATATCAAATGTAGAAACTCTTTAGTGGTTTAAAATGTTGAAAAATTTACTATTAAGTATAATTTCATGTTTTAAGAGATGTATGTATTCAGCCCTTTTTAACATCCCACTGCTGGACGAGCCTTCCTTCAATATGAGGGGGATCAGGCCATAGTCCACCACGCTGGCCAAGTGCGGGTTGGCGGACTTCACATGTCTTTCGAAAGGGTTCTCTCAGACATGCAGGTTTCCTCACAATGTTTTTCTTCACCGTAAGGCAAGTGGTAATCATGTAGGAAATGATTCGCACATGAAAATATCAGAGGTGCGAGACTCGGGATTTGAACCCGCTTCACTCGATTTCCCAAGCGAGCGCGTTACCACTGGACTTGCTCCTAAGAGATATGTATGATTAAGTATTATTTTATTATACTACAAGAGCTGTAAGTCTTCTATCTCCTATATCTTTACGTTTTTATTTAAAAAAATATCTTTCATTAATTTCACCAGATCCAATACTGAAACACAATATGAGCAGTCTGTATTTAATCCCGTGCTATCTATTAAAGCAATATTCATGATCGTTGGTCAATGAAATATTTCTTATAAAAGAGAATCGAACCCCCGTCACTACTACAATTACAATTTATGTCTAATGAGTCACAAAGCTAAGCTGCTATAATAGTAAAGCGTCTCTTGAATTTTTATAATATACTACAGACAGTTGATATAAAATAGAACAAAGTTAAAAATTACATTTCCTAGAACACAAAGTCCGCAGGGGGTCGCACTCAGCATTATTCAAGAGATAAAGTAATCCCAAAACTGCAGATGTGCAAGATTGCTTTAATAAGCTAATGCATTGAAATGAAATTGAAAATTCTACATAAGATGAACTTTTGGACTGAGAGTATTGATATATTTATAATATATATTTTTTCATTCACTTTCCGTTTTATTGTATACATATTTATAAAGATTCATTCATTTGTGTGATGAGCGCGAATGCTTTTACTCCAGTCATGGGTTTTTATATTTATAATATGTATTTATCTGGTATCCATAACACAAGCCTCGTAGCTTACCATGGAACTAGATGGTGCTGTGTTAATATACCAATATATTAAAAAAAAACGATAACCTCGACTACATTACTTAAAAACTAACTCCAAAACTACACAAATTAAATACAATAATTTATATATAAGCTTGTATACTTTACTTATGTACATATGCATTAATTAATTATTAATATTTCTATTAAACAAATTCAGTTATTAAAATTAGTATCACTAATAAAAAAATTATAAAACACTAGCAGAACCCGCGGCTTCGCACGCGCTAAAACTACAAAAAAATCTCTAAAAAGGTACGAGTAGTTTCATACAAACTTTCATTGCCTATTTTACTCCCCTATAGAATAAATTTCGAAAAATGCTAAAACACGTATTTATTTAATTTTATTGAAGAGCATTAATACCAAGTTTCAAGTAATTCTGATCATAAATATTTTTTTGAATTGTATTATAACGTATTTTCCCGTGGAAATGAGGTGATTTCCCGCAATAAAAAGTAGTACGCTCTGCAGCCCTCCAACTATCTCCACACAATAAATCACACCAATCCGTCACTCCGTTTCGACGTAAAAGAAGGACAAACAAACAAACAAACATACACATTTTCACATTTATAATATTAGTATGGATATGGAAATTTAATATGCCTTGACTACGTCAAATGAAGTGAAATGAAGTTAATTCAATTAGACTTATACAAGCGCTTTTGAATCGTAAATTTAGTTTAAAGAGACCGGAGAAAGTAGTTCTGCTGAGAAGACAGTCGCTCTTTTAAATATCGAGTTACATTGATATAATAATATAATATAGCGACTATACAGTATCATCTGTCTGTACAAGATTTGTCTAAGTTTTTATAAAAAGGAACTGACCAGTTTCTCTCAAATTCAGTAAATCAAAAATTTTTGAGGTTATACAAAAATTGTACAGAACTAGCACTTTCAGTTTTACCGATTATCCCAATTTTCTGGGCATCATTTCTAATTTTTTTTACGATAAACCTTATTCGATATTACCAACATTTTAAAAAAAAACTTAATATGTAGATTTTGCCGGTATCAAGTAATGCGCTTACCAACAAATAGCATTTTCTTTTTATTGTATAGATTGAATAAGACTGAGGACGTCGAATATTGGTGTAATATTTTCTATAGTGTAATATGACACCTGTCTGAAAGATGAATCGGGGGACAGCCGATCTGTCAAAAACCTTTTCACATCGTTTTATGGAAAAATGACTGGATGGACTTTCCATAGCTAAATATATTAAACTTATGCCATCATGTTATTAAAATACTCATAGATTAACAAACATATCTAACATATTGCTTTTAGCATGAATAATGTTAATATCGTTTTAAATAAAAGGTAATTTGTCTGCATTGATTTCTAGAACTACTAAACGTATTTGGATATAGCTTTTGCTATTAAAACTGCGTTTATTTATATTAAACTTACTCTGACCATTTACTTATAACACAGGAAATTACAAATATACTTACTTATATATACAACTATTATTACTGTGCTAGTGATGTTTGTGGAATAGTGGCAAGAATGCTATCTGCATTCCCCCGCTGAATGGCAATGCCAATTCTTTGAACGAAAAACGAGTCAACTCTTCTGTCATATCCACTGGCGATATTCACCAATCTGACCAATGTCATCCCGAAATATCAGTAACTAGAGCTAAAAAAATGGTTTTCATATTTAACATTTACATAAAATTAAGTGAAGACCATAAAAGCCCAAGACTTCCACTTTAAAATACTCAATTAAGTTCACAAAATTAATATTATTTGGTGACGATTTTCCTATCTAGTATTCAATAAATCTTAAATTTTTAATACAATGTATCTAAAATACTCTGTTATATACATTTAAACAATAGTCGACTCCAATTACCAGTCGAGGGAGGCGATAAACATTATCACTTGGCTGAGCGCCACCGCCGCGTCTTGCGCCTCACGTAATAGCTAACCTAAACTTAAAGCTTGGATTTTACTCTGCGTTTGTCTTTATTTTATATTAACTAGCGACCTACTCTTGCTTCGTTCGATTGCATATACATTCAATCGATGCATCGATCGATGCAATATGTGTTACCTCAGGTCAAAGTTTATCGGTTTACTAAGTTTTATCCTTTGTTCAGCCTTTTCAACGTGAAGAAATAATAAACTTACACATACATACATACATACACAAACACTTAAAATTATTAATAGTTGTCTGATATATAAGCAGCGCCACCTTTTGGCAAAATTACTACCAGTGGCCTATATGTTGTTCCAGGTCGTAGTATCTGTGTTTTAAATTTCATCCAAATCCGTTCAGCCTTAACTCATACAAATGTATACAGACATACCAAATTTTGTACTTATAATAGTAGGGTGACTTTTGAAGAAGTACACATACTTTTATGTTAAGTAGTAGGTGGTAATTATTGACACTATTAAAAATGCCAAAATTTGTGAGTCTGTGTGTATGTTTTTCACGCAATACACATGAGCAAAGTAGCGGACAATAACTTGTTAATAAAACACAGTAGTTTTTAACGTCAATATTTCAAGAATATTTTTACGATAAAATGTCAAATATTATACTTTATAATAGATCTATACTATAAATAAAGTGTCGTAAAGTGTACCTATATACAATACATATGTAGGTACATATCTGAGTAGCAATGCCTTTAATTAAAGAGGTAATTTCGATGCCAACTAATATTATTTGCACGGACAGGTTCACTTGAGTGATTTTATATACATATTTTAAAATATGAATAACAGAGAAAATTAAAAAAAAAATGCTCGTATCTCTCATAACAATATCTTTGATCTGCTCTAAATATGTAAAGCTCTACAAAACTATTTAAACATAGATTATTTGTTAGATAGTAATATACAGAATAAGACTAAGTTATATAGGAGTCATTATAAATAAATAAATATGTTGGGACACATACACCACCTTCACCTTCACCCACACAGCGCCTTCTAGTTCCATGGTAAGCTGCGAAGCTTGTTATGGATACCAGATAGTTGATACACTACACATATATCACTTTAAATACCTACAATACATATTATAAATATAAACACCCATGACTGGAGTACAAACATTTGTGCATCATACAAATGCGCCCGGCGGGACTCGAACCCGCGACCGCTGACTGAGTCAAATATTATTATACAATGAACATACTATCGTTACATAGAAAACTATTTGGTCATCCCAACAAAAATTTACGACCCCCATAAAGGAAAAAAATCTCCAACTATATCCATCTTATAAACAATTTGCTGTAAGTTAAGATCTCATGGCGTTTAGTTACACATAGATCGAGGGAGTCTCGGCTCAATGACTTTCAACATTAATCTCCCATAAAGAACCATGGTTTAAGGAAAGCCGGGTAAATAAATATAGTGGACACTTTGTGTAATGACGCGTGGAGATAAAAACCTATTGTCAAGAGATACGGTAAATCTTTTGATATAATTGCTCTATCTATTTATCGGTTGGCTTCTAATATTTTTATTTATTGGTATGTGTTGCTTACATATGTGTATAATAAATTAGTTTTTTGATACATTTTTGGATACAATTGTTATATTTGCCACAAATACTCGTAGATTTCTGATTAAATTATGCAAAATAATAAACAAAATAAATAATTTAAATATTGTTATCACGTATGTACCAATTGGTACTTAAAATTAGTAGCAAAATTAAAAGTTTTTTTTATGAAACGTACAACAATTCAATCTTGTCGTTGTTGAATCTTTTATTAGTATATACTTTTCTATTAACTTCAAGATGCTTGAACTTGAAGATAATTATTTACGTATATTATTAAAAAAAAGTAAATACGAATTCTCTAAAACATAAAACAAAGAAATTTTAGCTTACAACTTATTTGTCTTTAGTCGGTTCACTTAGAAATTTTGTTATTATTAATTTAAATTGTATTCCTTAATAAAATTAAATGATACTATCTTAGATTTAGGCGAATATTTGTCATTATGAATAAAACTAGGAGAATCTCTCCCGTGATCATGACTGCTGTAAAGCATTCGAAACATCGGGAACCAAAAATCAAAATAAATCCGCGAAATAATCCGAAAAGATAGTTTTATTTATAATTCTATGAATTACATACAAGAGATAAAAAAATACTACCAACAAGACGATTTACGAAATCAAGACAGTGAAAAACCTCAATAGCCATTAGTAAAGTCTTTGGACTCGTTTGATTTTCATTGGCAAATCCAATACATTACATTTGATGATGAGGGTCTTTATAGAGCCATGAGCTCGATAAGCATGCTCTATAGATTTTCACTATAATTATATCTATACATATAAATAAAATTGAAGTGTTTCTTTGTAATGTCAAAATAAAAGCTTTTTACTAAATACATTTGAAAGTATATACGGTACATAAAGGAAAGGAACAATTTTTAAAATTTATGTCTGTTTTTCCGACTAATTTCTGGATTCGGTTGGATCGATTTTGATGGAACTTTCAATGGCAGACAGCTGATGTTATAAGGAGTAACTTAGGCTACTTTAATTTCAGAAAAAAATAGAGTTCCCTGTTAAAAATATTTAAATTAAAACCCATGAAATTGTGAACTAGAATTGTGGAAAATCCGAGAGAAGCGTGGATAATTTAATTTAATCATTTATTTCAGGTAATATTTACAAAAAGATCTTAAATATGTAAACAGATTCACATTAATATATATGCTTGAACTTGAAGATAATTATTTATGTATATTATTAAAAAAAAGTAAATACGAATTCTCTAAAACATAAAACAAAGAAATTTTAGCTTACAACTTATTTGTCTTTAGTCGGTTCACTTAGAAATTTTGTTATTATTAATTTAAATTGTATTCCTTAATAAAATTAAATGATACTATCTTAGATTTAGGCGAATATTTGTCATTATGAATAAAACTAGGAGAATCTCTCCCGTGATCATGACTGCTGTAAAGCATTCGAAACATCGGGAACCAAAAATCAAAATAAATCCGCGAAATAATCCGAAAAGATAGTTTTATTTATAATTCTATGAATTACATACAAGAAATAAAAAAATTACTACCAACAAGACGATTTACGAAATCAAGACAGTGAAAAACCTCAATAGCCATTAGTAAAGTCTTTGGACTCATTTGATTTTCATTGGCAAATCCAATGCATTACATTTGATGATGAGGGTCTTTATAGAGCCATGAGCTCGATAAGCATGCTCTATAGATTTTCACTATAATTATATCTATACATATAAATAAAATTGAAGTGTTTCTTTGTAATGTCAAAATAAAAGCTTTTTACTAAATACATTTGAAAGTATATACGGTACATAAAGGAAAGGAACAATTTTTAAAATTTATGTCTGTTTTTCCGACTAATTTCTGGATTCGGTTGGATCGATTTTGATGGAACTTTCAATGGCAGACAGCTGATGTTATAAGGAGTAACTTAGGCTACTTTAATTTCAGAAAAAAATAGAGTTCCCTGTTAAAAATATTTAAATTAAAACCCATGAAATTGTGAACTAGAATTGTGGAAAATCCGAGAGAAGCGTGGATAATTTAATTTAATCATTTATTTCAGGTAATATTTACAAAAAGATCTTAAATATGTAAACAGATTCACATTAATATATATGCCTTAAAAACTAATATATATATATATATATATATATATATATATATATATATATATATATATATATATATATATATATATATATATATATATATATATATATATATATATATATATATATATATATATATATATATATAAATTAATTTTAAAACTTAAAAACTATAATAAGTCGCTAGTTATTACATAAACCTATATATAAAATTAGTAAGCATACAAAAGAAGAATACAAGAATATCAGATAATACCTTAATCTTGTGTTTAAAAGCCTTTAAATTTCTAAAATCCATTCAAAGCAATCTGATTCAATAAAATGGAAAACGTGTTACTTAACAGCGTTGAATTACGAGTATGTTTTATTCCATCTAGTTTTCGTGAAAGGTACTTTTATGATCGGAGCATACGCTACAGTAAACTTTTACTGCGGTCCCAAAATCCGGAGCTCTGGCGATTTTTATATATGTTTATACAAGTGGCATTAAATATTTCATATAAAAACTGGCATGTGTAATAGAAATATGAATGAGGCAGGTGTAGAAGGAGGTTTAAACTACCTTTTATTACTAATATCTACTGAATCACTGTAAAAGTAATTAACTTTTAACTAAAATATATATATATATATATATATATATATATATATATATATATATATATATATATATATATATATATATATTAGTAAGATTTGGAAATTCATAAACGACTTTGAATTTGAAAATATATCTTTATTATATAATATCTTGAGGTGGTTTTATTTATAATTTTTAAAAACATTAGCCCTTAATGGAGGAAAAAATTACTTTTTAGTTTGTTTTTAAGTTAGCTCAAGTTTTGTTTTAAAAGCTATTAAAACTAAACGAAAAGATAATTCTATTAATTGACCAAGAACAGTTTATTTAGTATTAAATATTGAGCTTTTATTAAAACTTTGGCTTATTTTACGTGACATTGACAAAGTAATCTATATTTAAATGGCTCGTCTAAAAACGATTAATAAATTAAAATCAACATTTTGACTTCTTTAGGGTTATAAATCCTATATTGTACAAATTTAACTGATTTTGCTTAGCTCTGGCTTTAACCAGTGTCAAGACAGCATATTATTAGATTTCTTAATGGATGATGATGGATGTACAGAATGTTGTATGATTCTTCATAGCTCTAAGATTTTCATCCTACCAGACACTCAAACTGTCCACGGCTGCAGTTTAGTATATGACACGCGCCCCTGGAAGAGTGGGTGATATTTTTGGATAAAGGAGGCGATAGCGAGTACAAATATATAATTTTTGTTTTTAGGAAACGAAAGAGCTAAAAGTTACCGACACTTAAAGTTTTTTTTTATATATATAATGGCTTATAGTTGCGTTAACAGAAACAACACAGGGACTCGTTATTTTAACGGATGGCCGACTGTAACATTCAGTTATTTTATGTGCCAGTTTGTAGATTTTGACAATAGATATTTGATTGTCAAGTGGACAGTCGGTGATTCGGATTATATGAGTTAGGAATATAAAATATAAATGTAAAATGAGTATACAGATAAAGCGAGAAATATAATTGTTAATTGCCAAATATTTGTCTTCCTGGAAAACCCTTCTGAGCTGTTTTAACACTTAAAGTACATTATTATAAAATTACTGCCATTTTGACACTTGGAAATGTCAAATGTCACTTCCAAGTGCCAAAATGATCTTCAAATACTGAGTCAGATCTATCAGCGAATTTTAATTAACATAAAGCACTTATGATAGCAGGAGTTATGGGTTTGAAAGAAAAAAAAATACCTGACGAGAAGGCTAAGGCGGAGCGAAGCGTAGCGTAGCTAGCCTTCTCAACCTACGTTATCCAGTCGGACTGCCATGCATCGAAAATAAATAATACACTATATAAACAATATGAAAAAGAGCAAAAGAAATTAAAAGTTATATGCGTTTGATGAGTACAGATCGTATTCGCATACACTATAGAACTTCGTGGTATTTTGTGACTACCCTCCAAAAATACTGAATTCACAGATAATAAAATAAAAAAAATTTCTAAATGAAAATAATTATAGTATAGCTCAATATTTTACGTAAATCAAATAAAACTCGTAAATGTATGTATGAATTGAAAATAACATATTTCTATTTTAGAATCTTAGTAATCTGACGACAATTTTCACTTTTAATATCCATAACTCTTATTTAATTATTAACGATAATCTGTTATGTCATTTGTCAAAATTTAAGATTATTTTATTTATGTTATTGTTTTTAGTGAAATTATCAAAATATTAATACAATAAAGCCTTAATTGTTATGAAAATATGGATTTTGTACGAAAAAGGATGTTTATTATTCGTTAAAGGTATGTTTATTTTTTGTAATGAAGACATTTCCATACATTTCTATACCTAAATAAGAATTTAGGTATAGAAATGTATGGAAATGTTCTAACTTTAAGACTCAATAATTTTTGACTCCTTCGTTTTCTCAAAATCACATTACTGTAAAATCTTTTTGACGAATTGGCTTATTAAATTAAATTATGACGCGACTGAACAATTTATTAACTCTCTTATTTGAGAAACATATATCACAATACCCTAACATGCTCATACATACATATACACAGTACACACACAACCAAACTCATACTTACACACACACTTCACTCACTAACATTACAACTTTCAACAATTTCTATAACGTATAATTATTATCATTTTTTTTTGTAAATTATAACTTTTTTGTCGAAAATTTTGTTTTCTGTATTATTGATATTGAAAATTCTATTATTTTTTTTTTGTATTATTAGAATTGATACAATTAATTTAGCATATACAATTGTAGCCTGTTGCTAGAGAGGTGGGCGTCGATAACTGCGACTCAGTTGTATAACTAATGCAGTTATTAACATAGAAACTGTTTATGATATTATATGCGAAAATGATGTTCTTAGTAAATCAAAATAAAATAAAATAAAAAATAAAAAACTTTAAATACATACATATCAGTGGCAAAGGTTTAAATTTTAGCAGAGGTAAGCCGTTCCAAAAAAAGAACAGACAATAAACATTGATATACAATTTTTAAATATCAATGCAAAAAAAACGAAATGTAATTGTGAAGATATTTTTTTTCTTTATAAGGCTATTTGTTTTTTAATACATGTAAAATATTCTAGGAAAATACGTTTAACACACATTTTTTTTTATTAAAAGTATATTACAACCTATATTTTTTGGGAATTAAAAAAAAATATTTGAACTCCCTATCACCTCCCCTATACAAAAATACCACTCACTTCTCCAGGGGCCGCGTCCCATGTACTAATCTCGTGCCCTGTCCACGTACTAAATGTTATTCTAGTTTTAAAAAAATGTTACTTTCTACTCAATATATAAATATTATATGTTTGGAAATAATTAAATATCTTTTAAAAATGTCTCCATAAATAATTTAAAGTGAATGAAGTAAAAGTTTTTATTTTACTTTAGAAATACATTTTTACAAAAAAATACATAATTACAAAAGAATAACAAACAAATAAAACATACCTACAATCAAATTACCACTTGCCTTTCAGTAAAGCAAAACATCGTAAGGAAACCTGCATGCCTGAGGGAGTCAAAGATGATTTTTGATGGGCATGTGAAGTCAGGCACTTGACCAGCGTTGAAGGGAGGGTCATGCTAACAGCATAACAACACAAAAAATACAGCTGAATTAAGTAGGTACTTGATTTTGACGTAGATCAATAATATACCAGCACTCTTTTGTTTTAGCATCTTATAAAGGCCAAAACTTTAATCTATAATATTAATTAAGCAGAATTTACATCAGTCGAGTTATGACACCCTTTCAAAGGTAAAGTTGAAGGTAGAATAAAAAACAACTGTCGCTACCGAGTACTGGGTACACCTACTTCGGAACTTTTTAATTACATCGGGGCCTTTAAAGTCTTTGAAAATAAGTATTTAATTTAGAAACTAAATTAGACATTGTGACAAAAGTCAGCTCAAATTCATTATAAATAATTCCTTGCTGTATAAAAATGAATTAATGAGTATATTGAAATATAGTAAAAATAGCGAACCACGATAATTTTGTTGAGAGAAGAATGATACAAGTATATATTATCTTTTCGGATTATTTCGCGGATTTATTTTGATTTTTGGCTCCCGACGTTTCGAATGCTTTACAGCAATCATGGTCACGGAAGAGACTGAGGTCTAGACGTCTCAAACACATACTTGTCACAGACAGTGCTTACCCACAATTTTACAAAAATGATTTCAAAAATAACCTATCATATACATACGTACAATGTATATATGTACATATACCTGCACAACATGTACTGTATGTTGGTAATACTGCCAGAAAAATTTGCGCCCTTACCAAACTTTTTCGCAATCTCATCGTAAACGTTCGTGAGAGACACAGTAACATATGTTTTGTATATTGGGAATATATTCTGTATAGACGATAGTAGTTTTAATAAAATAATTGTAGTATATGTAAAGTGCGTGAAAAAGGAAATCAAACGAACACTAAAAACGTTTCAATTAATCTCTTTATACGAGATTGAAACCGCTAGACATTATGTAGTCTACGTAATTTTAATCTAGCAAAGGCTAGATAATAGACACATTGACAGATGGACTAACAGATATAACGAAATTATAATTACATACATTACAAATATGGTCTTTGGTTAGGGAGCTCTAAAATGAAGCAGCTGAGAATCAAACTTGTACCCTTCGGCCTGTAGACCACACCAAACAGTTAAAATATGCTACACTATACGACCACGTCATTGTAAATATTTATTGTGCATTTATAAGTAAATAATGAAAGAGAAAACAGCTTTAAAATACAATAATGTTTATTTGAATATTAAGCCGTGGAGTAAGTTGTAAGGGACGTTGATGAATTACACAAATATTTCAGACCTCGGGGCAAATACGGATAAATGGAGATGTAGTGTTGTATCGATAAGCCTTTCGTGATTCGAATTTGGTATATATTGAATGAAAAATTATGTTAATACAAGTGATAAAATTTATTACAATCTTAATATTTAATTTACTAGCCGCTTACCCTTGCATCGCTCGGGTATGTCCCTAGGTGTCTTTTGTTTTTACAATATTTTATATAGACGTCGTAAAAAAGTCATTACTAACAGCAGACTATGTTTTTTTCTAGGTAAAAATCTCTATGCGTACTAAATTACATTAAAATCTGTCCAGCCGTTTTAGGTATAAAGAATAACAAACATACACACATACAAACTTCCGCGTTTTTAGTAGTAGTGTACCTACATCCACAATCTAATGTGATGGCCCAAATTGCACACCGAGTGTCTTTAAAAACCCAAATATTTTTAACATCAACTCAAATGGATAGACTACCCTTCATGCAGACCAAGCCTCTGATTCGTAATATACAAATATATGTATATGTATAGGTACTAGCGACTCAACCTCGCTCCGCTCGGGTTCGTGACTAGGTGATTCTTTAAATTGATATAACTTTTTTATCTATCAACTGATTCAAATAAAACAAATATTAAGTGAAGCTTACCACGATCTATTAGTGAAAACCGCACCCAAATCAGTTAATACGTTTTTGAGATTAGTGCGCAAAAAACTCACAGACAAACAGTCAAAAGTTTAAAAAAAAATTTTGAGTTCCATTGCGTTTATAAAGACCCCCAATAAAAAAATCTCAAATATCTTCCATGTACAGACAGCGATCAGTTACACTTTTATTGTTATATAGATATAGATTACGTTTCTATATATCAAGGTACCAAACCAGTTTGATAAACCATTAAAGGCTAATAAAAAAAATCACGAAAGGTTAAATCGTTTTTCAAGCGCCAAAGACTTATAATTACAGAATATAGTTTTGGTCGCACTCCGGTTAACAGTTTTAAGCGAGGATTACAAGCTTTAGAATTAAACTAATCTAATTCAAATAGAAGGAAGAATTTACTCTCAAAATTGTATTTTCTGACTTATTTCATCATTTTTAATTATTCGTGGCGTCACTAATTGATGAAACGATGGATTGATTTGAATTTAAAACAAAGTTGACGATTCAAAAGTGCTTGTAAAAGTCTATTTGAATAAAGTATGTATCCAACCTAGTAGTGGGATGTTAATAATGGCTGTATGTTTATGTTGGTTTGGCCATATAGACATTTACGTTTATCTATGTTAAAGAAAAATGAAACTTTACAATTTCTTCTCAAGATTTTAGCAGAAAACTACAAAAATATATCAGAGTATAACTTCTGAAAAAAAAAAATCGATCAAAACACAAAAAAGCTACATATAAATAAACAAACTCCTCTATTGTCAAAGTCGGTTAAAACGTAGACAGAATCGTTCATAACAAGGGTGCTACATAAATTGTATAAATCATAGCTTTTACTTCATGTAAGATAAGGTCTAGGTTTTTTGCCGAGGAGCGGACGCGGCAGTTCCAGCGGAATTGGGAATTTAATATAAAACTATGGACGGCCATATTTCAACTCGGCACATCTGTGACGAATTTTACTTGTATTTTTTAAAACTGCAAATTTCGCTCAGAATCGTATTAACAGTTAAATATTACTATCGGTTTGCCGGAGTTTCGAATTAAAATTTGTTTGCGAAAAGTGCTCGCTCGAAAGTTTTGTGTAAACTTTCGGTTTGGTGCTAGCAAAGTTAAATTATAACTGGAAGTTAAATAGTAATCAGCTTTTGGACGGCTTTTCATGTTATCATCCTAAATAAAAGTTCTATTTAAAATTTTAGATTTAAAATTGTCCGTTCTAGAACAAAGGAGTAAAATTATTTATTTTTGTTTACTTTTGAACTATTAAGTAATACTTTACCTTTAAAAATACTAATTACGGTCAAAAGTTGCACTTGCTGTTCCTCATATGTAAAGTGTTTTAACTATTAAGATAAAATAACTTTGATCACGTTCATAGCACAATAATGGAGTCGGTCAAAATTTAACCACGAATGGATATCTAATCTTGTCTTAGAATAATAAAATATTGTGGCGGATTCCTATTTATGTTAAATATAAAAAAATACAGCATGTAAAATAAAATATAGGCTGTAAGTATAGGCGGTGGTAACGCGCTCGCTTGGGAAATTGAGTGGCGCGGGTTCAAACCCCGGGTCTCCCACTTTTCACCGTATCATTTTCAACATAATTACCACTTGCCTTACGGTGAAGGAAACATCGTGAGGAAACCTGCAAGTCTGAGAGAACCTTGTTCTCGATAAACATGTGAAGTCTGCCAACCCATACTTGACCAGCGTGGTGGACCACGGCATGACCCCATATGCAATGAAATGGGAGGCCCATGCTCAGCAGTACGTAGGTATGTAAATAAAATAAAATAAACTGTTAGGTCAGCTCCATGCATGATGTACGCGAACATAAAATACACATGTACTAGGAAAGCTAGAAATTGACAAAAAAATGAAATATTTACGAATGAAACATATCGGAATGTTTTAACAGAGTTACGGATATGCTGCAAAAATTTGGTGCTCTCTAAAATTATTTTATATTTTGCCATATTGTGATTTTATTTGCAAATATATATATGATGCAATATATATATATATATATATATATATTAGGTCATATATGTGAAAGGTTGGCTATTATGGGTTTAGATAATATTTATAAATAGATCACGAGGACCTAGATTCTAATCGCGGGTTCAAGTCAAAAGAATCTTCTTATGCCTCGGAGAGAAAAGTATGAGAGTAAAGACTGAAAGTGTATGTGTTTTTGGTGAAAGCACTATTAATTTTAAGCACAATTATATTTTTGCATTGGCTAATCTTATTTGACGATACGTTTGGCTCAATTTGTAGTGACCTTACTTACTGTGGCAGCGGTCGCGGGTCTGAGTCCCGCTAGGGGCATTCATTTGTGTGATGAGCACGTGTTTGTACCCCAGTCATGGATGCTTATATTTATAATATATATGTATTTAAAGTTATATATGTGTAGAGTATCAAATATCTGGTATCCATAACACTAGCCTCGTAGCTTACCATGGAACTAGATGGTGTTGTGTCCCAACATATTTATTTGTTTTAGCCATGATAGCGGTTTTAGTTCGTATTCTCATATCATTGAAGATTTATTGAGACTGAGGCCTTGTCTTTCAAACTGGTGGTAGACCCATTACGTTGACTAAGCTATCTATAAGGCTTTAAAAAAATAATTTGAACCACAGAAGAACATTTTATTTATTTAGTACATAATATGTCAGTATATCAATTGTCCGGTCAAATTAGACATAAAACTTGTGATCAAATAACAAAAACTCACACAAATGCCACTTATATACATAGTGAGACAATATAAATAAAAATGCCTATTTTTGTCTCTTAAATATACAGTTCTGAGAATATACACTCAAAAGAAACTCAGTCTCTTAGCGAGTCCCTTCTACTGGCATGGCCTTGATCAACATCTGCCTACTCTATTGTCCACGCTCATAAACCTGTTTTTTTTCAGGTGGATTAAATGAATTATTAAATTACAGATCATAGAGTAAGCCTACCGGGGAAACCACGTTAAGAAAAACGCGCCAATCACACTACCTCACAGGAGGTGTGGATGTGTGCATATCATGTAGAACGTAACATCTTCCACTTTTAAAATCTTGGTATCTTAGAAATGGTGATAGTTAGGAAAAAAAGTATTATAATCATTTTTATAGATAGTTTTATAAACTATAATTTTTGTCTGAATTGTATTTTTGATAAAATTTGCCGTTTTCGAGAAAAATTCAAAAAACCAAAAAATGTTGACTTTTCATGTTGAATAACTTTTTTGGCACACATGGGATCGATGGGGACTTTTGGCACTTTATTTCTACTGGTGTACCCAAGGTTTCTACCAAAATTTAGCTATATTGGAGTTTTTGTTATTTAAAATGTCTATTTTGACCAGACTAAGTAACATATAAGGGTCAATAGTATCGTAAGTAACAACTAAGATCAATACTAACAATACTACCATTTATAATATGTATGTATTTAAAGTTATATATGTGTAGTGTATCAACTATCTGGTATCCATAACACGAGCCTCGTAGCTTACCATGGAACTAGATGGCGCTGTGTGTTAATGTCCCAACATTTATTTATTTTATTTATTTATAAGTTATATAATGACAAACTATTTATATTAGCTATATATTTTTTGTGCTAAAAATAACTTGTATAGATTTACTTTCGTACATAGATCGTGTTTAGAATTTCGAATCCCTTTGAGAAGAAACGGGTACTAATTGAATTCTCTTGGGACTGACGTTCTTAACAGCCTTATTTTTAAACTTAATTTCTTGAATCGGAAAAATCTCAAAGCAACTCTATTCGCTGGAAAATGTTTAGATTGTAAGACGGGATATTGCTGTACTGAAAACACTTGGAATGTGTGGCAATTAAATTAAATAGTCTGGAACCAAATTAAAATAAATAAGAGAAAAAAAAACCCGAAAATATATTTTTATTAAAAATATCAAATATTCGCGTAAATCTATCCTAATATTATATACTAATATTATAAAGAGGTAAAGTTTGTGAGTTTGTGACGTTGTAGGGGTAATGTCTGGATCTACTAAGCCGATTTAGATGACATTTGGTAAGAAAATAGTTTGAGACCCTGAAAAGGACATAAAATACTTTTTATCTAGGAATTCCTCCCTTAAAGAGGTAAAATGGGGATGAAATTTTGTATGGCGATTCAAGCTAGGGACGAACCCGAGCGAAGCGAGGATGAGTCGCTAGCTTATCAAAGAATATATCTGATATTCAGCTCACATGCGTAATATAACATTATAAAAGCCCAAACTACAGTTACGGATTTTTATCAATCCATGTAACGCGAATTTGGGTGTAGGGCATAGTGAAAAGTGTGAGTGTAACATGTATCACATACCACCGAGATGGAAACCAAAGCCACGGTTTTTAATTTGGTACTTACATATAGCATAACGCTTACTTGCTGAAACTCAAATCTTCATAGTTTGAAGATTAATAAATAAATATATAAATACGTTGGGACATTAACACAACACCGTCTAGTTCCATGGTAAGCTACACGAGGCTTGTGTTGTGGATACCAGATAGTTAATACACTACACATATGTATATAACTTTAAATACATACATTATTATCATAAATATAAACACCGACGACCGGAGTACAAACATTTGTGCTCATCACACAAATGATTGCTCCCAGCGGGACTCTAACCCGCGACCGCTGGCACAGCAAGTAGTATCACTACAAACTGAGCCAAACGCGTCGTCAGATTATACGAGTATATCAAACCTTAGTAAAACTAACTAAAATTATCCATTGAATAATCTTTAATACTTATAGTTCAATAACATTTTCGTTCATCATAAAAATATAAGCAAAATAGTTTAAAGCTTTTATTTTATTAGTGGAACAAAGTTATAGTATTCCAAATGTACATTATGAACAAAATGTATCGAGTTGTAAAACTCGGGTAGTCCATATGCAGAAGCAGAAGTTTTGTCGCGCGAAATTATATTTTAATCAATTTTTTTGTACTACTGTTTGTTGGCACGGACAGTTTTGTTTGTTTGTAGACATGGCGGAAAATTGTGTATTAGTTAATATGCAAATTTAAATAGTTTAAATATTAAATTCCACAGTACAATACGTTCAAATGAGTAAGTACAGAGCTAAAACTTCATACAACTGTGAAACAATAGGTTAACGTATTACGAGTACATGAGACGGTGGTGTGTATGTGACAACTAATTGACGATAATACTTTCTTAGATTTACGCTTATATTTGATATTTTAAATAAAACTATCTTTTCGAATTATTTCGCGGATTTATTTTGGTTTTTGGTTCCCGATGTTTTATTTAAAACTAATTGACTTGTTTACGTACACGCTGCCTGTTGACAAAACCGTTTTTTCTGACTCAAACTGTTGACAATCTCAGTCGAGAGCGTTACGTTCAAAAGAAAACGCATACACCCCCTAATGTAGACGTATCGTTGCGCGGTTCTATGAGGCTTTACGAGTATATCTGTAGGGATATTTACTCATGTGACGAAGAAGTGCCACTTTACTAATGTTTATTTTCAATATAGATTCATTTACTGCATAGCGAACAGATAATCTCCTTAGGTTTCCATAAATTCGTCGAGCTAATGACGGATTCATTGCAATATAAAGGAACGCGAAGTGGTATTTTTGGCCAAAGCTCTTCCAGCTTAGTTGCTAATTGTTTTTACTTCTTGAAACGCGTCTAAACACTCACATTTAAAACTTTTTCTGCTTAATGCGATAGTGTAAATCTAAAATCAAATCTAAAGGATACTAAATTTTGAACCCAATATATGTTAATACTTGACGGTTTTAAGATTTTTAGTGACTTAGAAATAGGTCAGCTCTTTTACCTTACTTTTCGTTATGCTACTACCAATTATTGCTGTGATTAAACTATTTATTTTTATTTTATTTATAAATGATTGTCTATAAAAATGGTACGAAGATAACAAAAAGACTAATATATTGAATTATGTGTCTATGGTATTTTTAATTTCAGAGCAAACTAAGTATGTTTAAAAATTAGATAAATATTTGAGAAATAAATTTTAAAGAAAACTACGGCACGCTAACTGGCATAACAGGATAAACATTGTACATATAAAATTTCACAAAATCTATTGAATAAACTTTTCAACTATCGAATTTACAGTACCGACTTTGTTAAACAAAAACAATCTTCCACAAGATATCGAAATTCTGGAAAGAACGTGAAATTCAGTCTTCGCATTTAAGCATAATGAAATTCAACGATCATTTTGCCTGCGTGTATGCAATATAAATAGTGTATACGAGCACTGTTGTGTCGGTAATCTCGTGTTTTGAGTGTTTGGTCCATTAAGAAAGCGAAAGCGAGTTGATTTGTTAAAGATAATTATATTTGGGAATCAGAAGTTAATTAAGAAGAAGATAGTGTTTTTAGTACACTCAAAACACGATTGTAATATTGAAATTTGAAAGTAGTGAAGTATAGTTAAAGGAATTGTGAATTTTAATAAAAACTATAATTGGCTTACTAGATTTTTGAAAAATTATCAATGATTACTGAGTATCGGATCTCTATTTCACGCACCATTCAATAGTTTCTATAGTTAGTATCTGATGGTAGTAATCATTAGAGGCGTTAAACAAACCCAAGGCCCGTTTAATCAAATAAATAAGAAACAACACTTGGTCAGTGGTCACCGTAAAAGATTCGGCTAGAGGACATTAAAGATAACTAGCAGAACCCGCGGCTACGCCTGCGTTCAATCTACAAAAAAAACTCTTTGGCATATGTTACAGTGACTCACCCAACCTAGGTACCTATTATACTTATTAGATTATAAGTACCTGGGCGACCGAGCTTTGCTCGGAGTATTTGGCCAAAAAAAAACATTAAAAAAAACAAACTAAGAATTTTAATAAATACAAAAAAAAAACAAAATTAAAAACCTTGTGTCCGACCGGGATACGAACCCAGATACCTGTGGTTGTCAAACTTGCGCATTGGCTACTGACCATGATGCGTATATCTGAGCGTGCGAAATTATCGAACATAATATTTTGCGTGGAATTATTAATTTATTGAAATAATGCAAAAGAAATCATAATAATAATAAAGCTCTATTTATTTATTATAATGGCTTACTAACTAAATTTACATAAAAACATTTATTTAACATTATAATTTTACCTATTTATATATAAATTTAATTTAAAAGTATGCACAGCTTTTTATAAAAGTATTCCATTAAAATTTTATTTGGTTAAGAGTATATAAGGAGCCATTTTAGTTGTACAATAAAAAAAAATGCCTATATCACATTGCTGAAATATAAAATTATATAATTTAGTGACTATTTATTAACTTATAATTTTTTAACTAATAATTTTGTAATCTGGAATTAAATTATTTTAAAAATCTTCATATTATTTGAAATGATATTGTATATATATAAATTAGCATTAACAAATAAATAAATAAACAATCACAATAATAAATATAAATAAAATTTCTTTCCATACATTAATTCTGATAATAGTTATAAATTAGGTATTTAATTTCATAATTAAATGTATTTATTTAGTAAATGTCTTTTTCATGTATAGACCCCTCTCGGTTAAAAGCCTCCTCCAAAGTAGTCCTGCATAGAGCTCTCCGTTGGAGATTATGCTTGTATGATTGCAAAGGGTTTCTTTTCAAATTTTGTTTTCAATATATAATTTGTTTCTGATATGCCTATAAAGCTTATAATTTTATCTTTGTGTTCTTTTGATTTGTTGTAGGAAATGCTGCTTTTAATTCTAGAAGTTTTTCTGGTGAAGATATGTATACCTTTGTTCATTGTATGTCTGTTTTTCTTTGGAGGGTTACGGTCGAACTCCCCCATAGTGACCGGCCGTACTGGTGGATAAAGATGAGGTTCCTACGGTGTTTAATATACTGTATCTTGCTGTGTTGTTTTTAGTTGTTCCTGGTTATCATTTGTGTGGTTGAAAGTTAATTTTTGTTTTTGTAATATAAAGTCTTTAATATTACCAGGTATGGTTTTCTTTGTATGTTGTTTATTTTTGTTTATAATTGAGGTAAGGCGTTTCTGGAGATACAGGCAGACTTCTTTTTTATTTCCGTTTAGTTTAAGACTATTTTTTCCTCTAGTTCATGATAAGATTTTTCATCTTCTTCTACTCTGAACATAACCAAGTTCTTGCGCCTAATATGTCTTTCTAAATTATTTATTGAGGTACTTTGTTCCTGGATTTTTTCTCAAGAACTTCAATTTTTATTTTTAACTGTTTAAATTTCTCATTTAAGTATATTATTGTTGATTGTATTTTTAATGTCTTCTTTCATTTCTAACATTTCTGTTTTCTGCTGTCTTATTTCTTGTTGCATGTTTATTAGCAACTTTTTTATGTCCTCCATCTTAAGTGTGAAGTTGGAAGTAGAAAAGCTGATTGAAAAAGAGCACCAATTATACCTAGTTGAATTGCGATTTTATATCGAGTACCTATTAGTTTTTAAGGTTATAAACTTATGTTTTAATATTTGACGCTTTCACTTCACAAATTATTTTGTTTATTGTCATCACACACAGAAAAGATTGATTTTGCACTGATAGTATCTTTTAAGTTATGTTTGTCACTTTTGTATTTGTTTGGTAGGTGAATTTTTTAAAAGCTCATTTGTTCTTCAACACATCAAGACTTGGTGATGTTTTACATATTGCCCATAGGTTTTATTTTAAAATTTACTATTTTTCTTTAGATTATTTTCACTTAAATATATTTAAACTTGATGTAAATACGGACACGATGTTGACAGTTGCACAGTGGCGCCGCCTACTCACCAGAAGTGACAATGCAAAATTGTGAAAATGCAAAAGAAAATCGCATGAAAATTCGAAAATTCGCGTTTTTTTTCCAGATATAAGACTAATCTAGATCGATTTATCGCCCCCGAAACCCCCTGCGTGCTAAATTTTCATGAAAATCGTTGGAGCCGTTTCTGAGATTCAGATTATATATATATATATATATATATATATATATATATATATATATATATATATATATATATATATATATATATATATATATATATCATTAATACGTGCAAATACATATTACAAACAGTACAAATTAATATGATATAATATAACACAAAAAATATAAAAAAAAAGATGTGGCTGACTCTACATGGATGGGAACAGCAAAAAACAGAGAAAAGTAGGAACTCTTTGGAGGAGGGGTTTGTCGAAAGGCAAGCTGTTACAACAGATTAACCGTTTGCCGATAGCTATCAAAATTTTTATTTAAAATTAGTAGTAACATAACAAATAGTTTTTAAGATCTTCGCTTAAGACGATTTAATTAATATTTATAACTATTAGTGTTAAAAAATGAACAGCATATAAAGGCTTCTCTTAATTTTATTTTTTATTAATTTATATATCTTATATATAAAATTTCCATGTCACAATGTTAGTTACCGTACTCCTCCGAAACGGCTTTACCGATTTTTACCAAATTTTATATGCGTATTCAGATGCGTCTGAGAATCGGCTACTATCTATTTTCCATACCCCTAAGTGATAAGGATAAGGGTGGTCCTCCCAGACCCCACCCCAGGGACGAACCCGAGCGGAGCGAGAGTGAGTCGCTAGTGTACCTATATAAAACAAAGTCGGGTTGTTTACAACACTTATAACTCGAGAACTGCTGGACCGATTTTTATGATCTTCATTCTATTGGAGTTGTTTTCATCCCGAATAGCAGAATAACTATTAAAACATCGCAAAAAATCACGAAAAAAAAATTCAAAAAAAAATCTATTCCATATGAAAATCAAAACTCATCGTCAAAATGTTCGACAGGTATACGACGTAAGCGGAAGACATGAGCTAAGCGAGGGTGAGTCGCTAGTATAATATATTATGTACATTGTAAATAGATACCTTGCCTTGTACCACACCAGTATGTATAGTAATCCTCACTCGGAACGCGCCTTACCAAGTAAGTTTAGCCGGAACTTTATTTATACCCGTGCAGGTGTAACTTGACACTCAGCTCGTACCCGGATGTGCTCTTGTGGCGAGATAAAATTATGGAACTGTTACATTATATAGATCACTGGGAAATTCGATTGCAATGTTACTTTCTTGTTTGGCTGATAGCTTTAATATCTATATTATATATTAATGGGTAAAAGCTGTATCTTCACTTATCGGCTAATATCATAAATGTGAAAGTGTGTGTATGTGCGTGTGTATGTTCGGCTTGAGACGGCTTGTGTGATTTGGATGCTTAGTATACAGAAAGACTGACCTATGTGTCACATAGGCACCTAAGGACGCACCCGAGCGCAGTGATGCTAACTCGCTGCTATAATTATTATTATATAATAATTCGAACATTTTTATTACTTATTTCACTAACCATATTTTATGCAGCTGAGGAGAATCAACGTTGTTTTTTAAACCGTTTAAGATGGATGGATGGATGGACCGGATGGATGGACAAACATTACATGCTTTCGTAATTAATATGATTACACCCCTCGCGTTTATTGCAAAAGTTTCTTAGGAAGGCACATAAAACAAAGTATTTATTATTCATTAATGTTTACATTTGTTATGTATAGTATAATATATATATATATATATATATATATATATATATATATATATATATATATATATATATATAATGAAGTATACTCGTAATTTTAGTGTACGTTGTTAAATAAAAAAAATAAAGTGATTAGTCAAATTTTTTTGAGAGAGCTGGTGGTAGTAGGGCTAAATTATTTGTTTTTTAAAGATGGTTCACGTAATATTGTAGTAAAAAAGTAACGCAGCCGGTAGGATTTGAACCTACGCTCCCAGAGGGAATCTGATTTCGAGTCAGACGCCTTAACCACTCGGCCACGACTGCTTATTGTTTTGAACTCAACCCCCACTATATATTATGGAACTTCACAAAACCTTTAACAAAACACTGAGTTCTAACCAACCGTTTGAAATAAAATTCGGCAATATACTTAAGCAACTTTATGCTAAAATTTATTTCTAACGATCATAATAAAATTAGTTTATTTTATTTTAATAAATTTAGTAGTTTTGACGTTACATGCACACGGACAGACATCTAAAAAGCGATCGATTAGAATTATGATGACTTTTAACATGAATTATACTACAGTTCGTGAACGTCTAGTTATCATCACATCAGACATGTACAGACAAAGGAAAATTCAACAAGGGCGTAACTATGACACTGGGAACCATGAAATCAATTGAATTGACACACATTCTGCTGTTACTAATTTGACTACAACCTTCTATATTTTTAGTTCGCTCAACTATAAAGTTAAACAATAAAATATTTTAGACAACAATACTTTTAATTAAGTTTTAAATAGCTCTTTTTCAAAAGTAATTAACTTATGACTCTAAATGAAATTTGCTACAAACGTTTATACATATGTTCATTCAGAAAATATTCAAATTTTAGAAAAAAACTATGGCAAATTCTAATCCAGCACATGGTATTTTTCAAAATTTCAACCAAACCTATTGAATTTAGTAACAGAGATATAAACATATTGTTTTTTTTAATTAAGTGTAAATTAATAGCGTAGAATTAAAATGAATCTATCAATTTATTTGTATAGACACATTTCCTACACATATGAATGGTGTTTAAAGTCCATATAATCTGTAATCCATTCGAATTCAGCACACGTCCGTCACGCGTTGTATGGAGATTGATGTAAAGCAATAAACGTCTAACTGTAATTAAGTTTTACTGTCAATGATCTGTGTTGAACACAAGATTTTTGCTGTATACTTGAAAATTACCGGGTTTTGTTCGTACATTGGTGCATGTTTATACTAAGATTAATTATTAGCCAGAGTTTGTTAGTTTGTAGCGAATAAACTCCGAAACTAATGAACCGAATTAGATGAAATTTGGTAAGAAGATAGTTTGAGACCTTAGAAAGGACATAGAATAGTTCTTATTCCGGAAATCATCCCTTAAAAGGGCGAAAAAGAGGATGAACTTTTGTATGGGGTAGCAACTGATATATAAAATTTAAATAAAATTTTTACATTTTATATTTGTCCATTTATTGAGGTAGGTTTCAGACTTTAGAACATCAAGCTCCCACGCTTCGGAGTAAATATACTTAAGTTAAGGCTAGTTCATAGTTAAATTTTAAAGCGTTAAAACTTAAAGTTGACAAAAAAAATATACTTTAGTTTTGTTCGACGTGTATTCGAAATCAAAACCATAATGTCATCCTTTTATAGCTCTTCCTCTCTCTGAAAAAAGCTGCAAACCGATGTACACGCAGTTGTTGATATTACTATTAGTATAACTCAAATGGCAAATATATTGCAATAGTGATATAATTTTAAAGCAGTTCCAATATACGCAATAAACTCAACTCAACTAAAATATTACAATTACTAATACATTTAAATATTAT
This sequence comes from Brenthis hecate, assembly GCA_951806755.1. NCBI lineage: Eukaryota > Metazoa > Arthropoda > Insecta > Lepidoptera > Nymphalidae > Brenthis > Brenthis hecate. Next base: position 21,136,627 of record OX638253.1, read on the forward strand.
CCGAATAAACGACTTGAACCTATCCCACGTACACAAAATATAGGTAAATTCAAGCTCGGCGTCACAAAATTCAAATACGCGCGCTTGCCTCAGTAAAGGAAATTGAATACTATATATATTTGTGGAATCAACCGCTCTGGATTACGGCTGCACTACGTTTTAACGAAACATTGAATATTTTAATGAAAATCTAGTGTTAACCTAAGTTTTCGAAATTGAAGTCACTAATAAACTGTGCCCAGCCTTCAGTTGCAGCGTTTATTTCCGTTCACGGAAGATTATTATGTGGGCTTAAAGCGAAACCTAAATAGCTTACTAACAAAATACGCGATTTCGGAAAACGAGCCCTTAAAAATCAGAACTAACAGTTCCATTTCATTGCAAGTAAAGAAACAGAAGTGTTCATAAATGATCACTTTCATTCCTTCTATCGTATCTTCTTCTATACATATAATAAAATTCTAACTAAGTCGAATCTGTACATTAAATATTGTTTGGAAAATCTTATTGAAATAGACCTTATTATGGATGCAGAGGCCGAATCTATAGTATTTAGAATTTTTTATTTGTCTGTCTGTGATCGCATCACGAGAAAATCACTTCACAGATTTTGTTGACATTTGGTATGATGATAGCTGGTTATCCGCGTCAATATATAGGATACTTTTTAGTGCGGAAAAATATCTCATCGCTGAGAAATCTAAATTGAGTAGAAGTGTAATGGAATAAAATACGCCGAGCTAAGAAATCAAATAAAATAGAGAGTTTAAACTAATTCGTTCAATCAATAAGAAATTTAGGCAGGATACATACAAGCTCATATATAATATGTATGTACACTGAATGTGTTTTACATACATACATATATTCGTATCGGTATGCCTCATTTTAATGTTAGAGAATTTAATTAGGTATACTACCTGTATGGCGTACAGACGTACAGAACGTGGCGACCAACGTGTTGGAAAAGCCAGTATTACCCACTAAAACCCAACCCACTAAGACGGGGATGATCTAATGGGTCAACGGCCACGATGGCTCAACTGCCTACCGAGAAAAACTTTCTGTCCACCACCAAAAAAACCATTGTACGTTTAATACTTTCTCTCTACTTATTTAAAATGTCATTGTACGTTGTTTATTTGCTGATTGTTGGCATTTTGTTTACTGGCCTCACATTCGGCTGGATTACCAGCCATAACAAAAGTGTGTTATGATCTAGAGCAACACATAGACTACTGCTAGATGTCCCATAGACAAACCCGAGCGAAGCAAGGATAAGTCAGTAGTACACAATGTAAATAAGTAGCTCGATCGTCTAGTATGCGGGCGGATACCAGTAATTAATAAGCCTGTCACCAGCTTTATGTCAATTACGAAATGTTTGGAACGGCCTACTTACAAGGTCTTATACACGTACAGACTGTAGGCTGAAGTTTAACTTAGAAGTGAGAATATTGGAATAGAAATCCAACTTTTAATTAATATTTTTGTTTTATTATAAAACTGTGCTATATTTTGTAGAAAAGTACCCACTTAAGGTTTTCTATATTTTTTACCTTTCTTACTTTTTACCTTAATTAACTTATTTGAGTGTGGGTGGACAGATTCAGATGAAATATTATTATGTACTTTTTCTAAATATAATAACTTTTGAGACTTCTAAACCCTTAGTATCTCCCGGATTCTTGATTTCTCGTCAAATTCGAAACGTCGGTTACCAAAAATGAAAATAAATCCACGAAAGAAATTCGAAAAGATAGTTTTATTTCTTATCTATATTAAACAAAACCGATGGCACTTCTGTTAAGTTCTCGGCTGATAAGTTTCTTAACCCCTCACCTTTACTTCAGCAATAAACTATACCTGTATATTGTTTCAGAGAGATTCTTTACAAATTGGCTGAAATAATATTTTATTTGCTATTGAATGTATTTATTTAAACTAAATAAATATCAAAGACATCATTATAGATCAGTAAAACCTTTTTAGCTATTCAGATTAAAAAATAAAATTGTTACATATTTACTTTATTTACATAATATTTACACAGGTTACGCTACGCCCCAAGATTTTATTTTTGAATCTGATCAATGCCCTAGATTGATGAGTGTGGTGTGATGGCTGGTATCTAGGATCTACCTAATTATTTTTTAGTTTTTATTACATTATCTATATCATTATTATATTTCTTTTCAATAAAAACGTTTAACTTAAAAAAAATACCTATTTTATTTCAAAATCCAAATATATGTTACTGGAAAACATTGTATTTATGACCATACTGTATGTGTATACAATTATGAAAGTTTGTGATATATGGCAGTAGTTAAAACAACTTACAACTTTTATAATAGAATGACATTTTTCTGATAGCACTTTAAACTTATTCACTTTCAACTTTGGTAAACAAAATCTTTTCAACTTAAAGCGATCGCCGTTAAAAAACATCGTTAGAGTGTCAGCTGAGCGAAATTCAATTAGCTGTTCCTAGCAAGGGTACATCTAAACAATTTCCTAGAGATAAATTTGTTTTTAAAGTAATAAAAGTATACTTTGTTGTATATAATTAATACTTGGATGAAATACGTAATTAAAAAGTAAGATATAGTAAATTTTACACCTTTTGAGTTAGTTAACTATCACTTTATTAATAAATGTTAAAATACAATAAAATAAGTGCAATTAAAGTGTATAAATGTCAGTGAACTATAAGTGAATAAGTTAATTATTAGTTAATTATAATTATACGTATACCTAAATGTAACAAATGTATAGTGATTAAATGTGACGTAATTAATTTAGGTGATTAAAAGTGAATAATTTGTGCTAAACTTTGTTATGGTGTGTTTATTTTCTAGTGGCTAACATTTACTGCCGCAGATCAGGAGGTTCTGTGTCCGATTCCCGGGTTGGGCCAAGTTCAATCATTGAATATATTATTTCTGTCAAGAAATTCACAATAACAGCCTGGAGTTGGGAAGACGGTGTTTCACCGCCGTGCCTCGGAGTGTCAACTATCTGGTATCCATAACACAAGCCTCGTAGCTTACCATGGAACTAGATGGTGCTGTGTGTTAATGTCCCAACATATTTATTATTTATTAACGACTCACCCTCACTCTCGTTTTAACGTTTAGTATGGATTTCTCTGATATGAGATATTTTCCCGCAGTAAAAGGTATTCTATATGTTGACCCGGATAACCAGCTATCATTATACCAAATTTCATCAAAATATGTCCAGTGGTTTTCTCGTGATGTGTTTTTTACAGACAAACAGACAAAGATTCTAAAAACTATAGATCCTCTGAACGGCCTCTGTATCGATAATAATGACTATTTCAATAAGGCTTTTCAAAATATATTTCAGATTCAACTCAGTAAGAATATATGTGATGTTCTCCTAGCCGATTCCGGCTACAGCGGCTAATCTCATTGAGACTAGCCAACTGCGCAAGAGATATTATAGTGCACAAGTGTACGCGCAGACACAAGTGCACTCTCTATTCCTGTCACTCTCATACTCCGGTGGGACGACTGGTCGACACGACCAGTGAGAGTTAGGCGCAGGACCGAAGGCTTTACATGCTCTCCAAGGCACGGGGGTGAAACACCGCCAACTTCCCAACTCCGGGCTGTTCTTGAGACTTACTATACAGAAAGACTCAATAACTAAACTTCACCCGACCCGGGACTCGAACCCAGGACCTCCGGGTGTGCAGCCGTACATGCTAGCCACTACACCATCGAGGCAGTATCGATAATAATGATTATTTCAATAAGGTTTTCCAAAATATATTTCAGATTCAACTCAGTAAGAATATATGTATATCATTATTGAAAAAGTAAGTTCGGTTCAGACAACCATTGGTTACAACCAAACATGCGTTATCGCAATTCTGACATAAAGCAATAAGGGATAAAAGGCCCTCTCTGTTCTCCCCACAAAAAAGTATACACGTTTTCAATTAGTCTTATATGTATAGAAAATGCGGGGTTCTTCTAATATTTGATCTTTTTCAATATTAAAGAAGTCATTAAATAAGGAGCTGTTTACTCCAGCTGTGTACGTTTTGAGATTAAAGTAATATATTATTTATACGTCATTAAAATGTCTCTGGCGATTATATAATATAGAGTATGGCTTAGTGGTTTGAGGTTAGTTTTTTATGTTAAGGTCGTGAGTTGAGTTCCATGGAGTAGCAAATATTTAACACAAGTATTTGTTTCTGGATTCAGTTAATAAATCGTCAATTAAGGCATTAATTGAAGTTAAATTTCATAAATTTAGTAGAGATTACACAATATGCCCATTTAGATTCATTTACTTAATTTAAGCATTTTTAACGTAACTTTATAGGAAAATTCAAAAACTTAGTTAAAGTTAATATACGTTATCCAGATCGAAAGTTTCAATACAGATAGATTAAAGCCTAATAACTGCGATATATATATACGCGTAAAGCCAGGCTGATATTTTCATGTGCGAATCATTTCTAACATGATTACCACTTGCCTTACGGTGAAGGAAAACATCGTGATTAAACCTGCATGTCTGAGAGAACCTAGCAAGTTTTCGTAAGACATGTGAAGTCCGCCAACTCGCACTTATCCAGCGTGGTGGACTATGGCTTGATTCCCCTCGTACTGAAGGGAGGCCAGTGCCCAGCAGTGGGACGTTCAAAAAGGGCTGAATACAAAGTCAGGGTTAGAGGGTAGTATAGAAATAATTATATTCTAAAGTTAAAATGAGTTGAATCCGGATATCAGCGAAGCGGCACTGTTTGTCAATTTTGGGTAAACAAAGGGCGTTTGCGTTCCTCTTAATTAAGCCTTTAATTAGCTTGAGGTGAGCTCTGCTTTCGAATAAATATTGTATCCTTGTGTTGTACATTTTAATAAGTTTACATGTGGTTTCTTATAATGAAAGTAGATAGAAGTATCTGTAGATAAATACATATAATATTTTGTACATTGTATGTTAAAAGAGAAAAAGAGTGGTAACGCGCTCGCTTGGGAAACTGAGTGAAGCGGGTTCAAATCCCGGGTCTCGCACCTCTGATATTTTTATGTACGAATCATTTACAACATGATTACCAATTCTTATTCGCACAACACAACTACAAAGTCTTACGGTGAAGGAAAATCGTGAGGGAACCTCCATGTCTGTGAGAACCTAGTAAGTTTTCGAAAGACATGTTAAGCCTGCCAACCCGCACTTGGCCTGTGTAGTGGACTGTGGCTTGATCCCCCTAGTATTAATGACTCGTACCTATACTTTGGATGTATTTTGTAAGTATGCTAAGCGTTATCCTTACACTTTTTAACTTGGAGCTGATATTAATAACGCTCGATAGAACAATTTTAACAAACAATACAACAAAAAAAAGTTTGATTTGACCCGGGATTAGAATCTAGAACCTTACGATCCCTAGATATAAAATTAAGCCGAATAAAATATTGTAAAAAGCCACACTGTTCTCTTTATTTATCCTGCAAAGGAACGAACGTACAAGATGAGGTTACATATATACATATATATGTATGTACGCTCGTAGAGAATATGTTTTTTTCGTAAAGTACATAAAGTCCTACTGCCTTCGTTCCGATTGTAAATATATGCCCGCGCCTCATTGAGGAAAATTGAATTGAATTGAGGTGGAATCTGTGGATCATATTTTAACAATAAGATAGAATTTTTCATGTTAGTTACTTGTAGGAATGTCAAATCTAAACTGTTTATGTTGGTTTGAATGAAACTATTTTAATACTAATACTACAGTAAAAATAGAATTTTACTTTGCACTAAATTTCCGATCCATTTTTTTTATTTTGTAAGGTTTAGGATCACTTACTGAGTATAAAATCACAAAATGCTGACAGATTCCGGTGGAGCTTCACTCGCCATCTTGAAAAAAAATTTTGACCGATATCTCGGAAACTATGCACTTTAGAGCAAAAGTTATTGAAATTATTTTTGTAGAAAATAAAATTTCGCATCTTTTGATTCCTAAATTTTTTTTAAAGATGAAGTAAGAGAACAGTGTGGCTCAGTAAGTGATCCTAAGCCTTATAAAATAAAAATTTGGATTGGAAATTTAATGCAAAGTTTACCAAAAAATAAAACGTCTATTTTTACTGTAGTAAAAAAATTTGCCCTCGCTTCTCTCGGGTGCGTCTGGTACGCGGATTTTGTTCGTAATGCAAAAGCAAAGTTCTTATCCTTTCTTTTAAATAAAAGTAGCTTGAGTTACTCCTTATAACATCAGCTATCTGCCAGTGAAAGTCCTGTCAAAATCGGTTTAGCCGTTTCGGAGAAGTTGAAACCGATCTGATTGAAATTTAGTATACAGATACTAGACCTAAACCTAGAGACGCAAGTGAAGCAAGCGTAAGCGGCTAGTTTATCATAATTGAGATTCTAGTGAAATGGTCAAGAGCACGCCTTTTAAAGATGCAAAAAACGACCTTATTATTTATATCTAATCAAACGTGAAATTAATGTATCATCAACATTCTATATAACGATCCAAAAACAAACATTTATTATATATATTGCACGTAAAATTTTATTTCAAACCGAAATATGTAAGGAAAAATGAACTTTTGTATGAATGTAAATATATGGAGCGTCGTTATTCACCGCGCAAGAAGATTAAAGCCCGGTCTGATTGAATCGGTTTTTAATAAAACACAAAAACAATCTCGAAAATAATATATGAATGCTTTGACCAGAGTCTGTGTGAAACATAATTGTTAATTAGTTAATTTCCAGCTTCGTTATCATGCACATAGCCTATATGCGGTGTCATCAAAAATATTAATATATACTAATATTATAAAGAGACAGAGTTTGTTTGTTTGTTCAAATGCGCTAATCTCATGAACTATTAATCCAATTGGAAAAATCTTTTTGCATCAGATAGCCCATTTATTGAAGAAGGCTATATATATATATATATATATATATATATATATATATATATATATATATATATATATATATATATATATATATGTGTGTGTCATCAGATCGGGCAGACTCCCATACGTTATTGTAAAACTGATGCTTATACGGGATCTCAAACTTCCCAGAAGCCGCGGGTACTGCTAGTATTTAATATTACGTAAATAGTTTCGTTGTTGTTATTTATCAGGAAAGCGCGTAGAAATACTAACAGAAATGATATTTTTATTCAACTGCTATTAATATTTTTTATTGAAACCATCCAATGGTTATATTTTATTAAATTAATGTGCAATTAAATTGGAAAAACAATAAAATCATAATATGCTTTTTCGTAACAAGTGTTTTGGAAGCTTATATCAATATTTTTTTTTAATTTTCCATACTATTTTAATGTTATAAGATGTATGTATATAAGATAGTTACTTACGAAATTTAAGCCATGTAGCTGAAAAAGTTTACAAGTGAACTGGCTGTGATATACAGACAGACATATGGGGGAACATTGTTGTATTCCTAATATTATTCAAGGATGACAAATCAAACGATGTATTTTGTAAAGATACGCAAATAAAATTTATTATTATTTACCTCGTTGATTTAGCTCTATATTTAAGTTTTGGATGTGACAGTCCTGGTGTAGAGAAACAGAAAGTAAGACAAATATGTAATTTTATCATTTTGCTGCGGAAGTTTGCGAAATAAATACACTTTTCGGTTATTCCAGTGCAATTTATGAAGAAATATCGCGTGAAGCAGTTTATGTGGGTAATACGTAATATATTTACGTGATATGTTTTCAAATTGTATTGAAATATCTGGTTTTAAGCTGGTAAAAATGGTAATAAGGTGGTATGTGATGCAAATGAATGTAGATGAATGGAGAGGTAGAGGAAGACCGAAGAAAAGATGGAAAGATTGTGTGACACATGACATGAAAGACAAAGGGGTGAATAATGAGGGAACGAGTAATAGGGGAGAGTAGAAGAAGAAGTACTGCGCTGACTCCAAGTAATTTGGGAAATGAGTAGGGATATGATGACGCTCGTAAATATAGTTAATTCAATAATATAACTTGGGTTTCGAAGGATATGAGTTCAATTTCCATTTAAAATGGTGGACTAAGTTATAAACCTTAAACTAAATACAATGGAGAAGTTTTTATTTCTTTATGTATTAATTATAAAAAAAATATTTAAAAATATAGCAAGAATATGAAAGAATTATTAAAATATCTCAACAAATGAAAAAGTAACGAAACTTTAAAGTTGCGCTTGTAAGAATAATTTGGTGACGTCACACGACCTGAATAGCCGACATTTAAATTAATTTCTCAGACATTTATTGATAGATTTCAAAAGAAATTCACTGAATTATTAGTTTTGATCTATATTGTAATTCATTGCTTTAAATACGATATTAAAAACATCATGAAACTTTTCCGTTAGTAGAATGTCAAATGTGGTGTGTTTTAGAGGTTCCAGAGATAAACGTCTTCTTAGGTTGGAGACATATTTAATAATCAGAATATCATAATTACACTTATAAAGAAGCTTAGCTTAATGGGTGGTCGACCATATATGGATGATACATGAGTGATTTAATAAAGTATGGCTTACAGTGGACTTAATGCTATACTATTGCTATACTAATGCTATACTATATTATGCTATATTATACTATACTTAATGTATAAACATTTTACACTTCAAATGATTTCACAATGCGGGAGTTCATAATACGGGAGCTTAGTCTACCTCGTTGCGGAACTGCGATCGATTGAAATAAAACAATAATTATGTTTTTAATTCACACTGCTGCTAATAAAGTAAAAATTCTTATTTGAGGTTTTTGAGTGAACTGCTAATAAAAGTTCTTGAGTTACACAGAATATATAGAGATACGATAGAACTCCAGAAGTGTGTGGTGCTACTCATATAGTGATGTCATTAGTCTACTTTAAGTTAAAATTGTAACTAAGCCGAATCTGTACATTAAATATTTTTTGGAAAATGTAATTGAAATAAGCAATATTATCGATACAGAGGCCGAATCTATAGTTTTTTGAATTTTTGTCTGTCTGTCTGTCTGTTACCGCATCACAGAAAAATCTCTGGAGGGATTTTGATAAAATTTGGTATGATGGTAGCTGGTTATCCGGGTTAACGTATAGGATACTTTTTACCGCGGGAAAATGTCTCATTTCTGAGAAAAAATACAAAAACTGCAATGTAAGAGTATACTAATATGTAAAGCTTAAGAATATGGTTTATGGTCATCTGAATGCGGGCGGAGACACGGGCAATTCTTAGGCTAGTCTTATTATATAATGTCAGAATAAAGGTGTAGTTAAACCTAATGGCTGTCTTATTACACATCCGCTTCGAACCTTATATGTGGTGGTTTGGCTACCTCCGCATTTACGTCTCAAACATCTCCTATATAAAGAATTCTCAAACTCAATATACTTGTAGCTAGGACCTCGTTATAGTTTTATTACAATACTTACTGTTTCGGCTTCACTGGTCTTGTATTTTTTTTATCTTTACTAATATTATAAAGAGGTAAAGTTTGTGAGTTTGTGACCTTGTAGGGGGTAATCTCTGGATCTACTGAACCTTTATATCCCAGAAATCATCCCTTAAGGGGGTGTAAATGGGGATGAAATTTTGTATAGGGAATCAACATCAACGAAGTGAGTCACTAGTTTCATACATAAACGTAACTTACTTATATTATATATTGCTATATTTAATTATAATACTTATAAAAAAAAATTAAATGTTTATAAATAAAAATCAACAAAAATATTATAATGTACTTTATTGCCATTTGTTTAATTTTTTGGAATCATTTTTGTTAATTAGTGGGTAGGCACTGTCTGTAACAAGTATGTGTTTGAGACGTCTATAACTTTAGTCTCTCCCGTGACCATGGATGCTGTAAAGCATTCGAAACGTCGGAAACCAAAAATCAATATAAATCCGCGAAATAATCCGAAAAGTTAGTTTTCTTTCAAATATTTTCCAATTTCTCATCTCCATCATAATCTCATAACCAGTGTAACATGACCTATTTCTTTAAAGTAATATCAAGTGGAACAGAGATTTCAATAAAGCCGGTCAGTCCACTAATAGCGAGCCGGGACGTGCGACTGCGGCAAATTGCTTTCACTGTTTGATGGCAATTTACCGTTATTACTACTGTCTTGACGACGTTCAGGATATTAGATGAGATCGTGCTGATTTTACATAGAGAAATACGATATATAACGATAAAAGTAATGACACCGTATAAGTTACCAATCGATTTTATAAATAAATATATTCGCTAAGCCACAAAAGGTTGTCTTTTTGTGAGATTTTTTATAAGTTACCAATCGATTTTATAAATATAGTCGCTAAGCCACAAAAGGTTGTCTTTTTGTGAAAAATTAATGTGTTTAGTACATATTTATTTCTTTCAATACCTCGAGGCAATATTTTTTTTATAGAAATAATATATTACGTTTTTTGTTAATATTATGATTTTAAGTGCGTACAGGAACTTCTATTATCAGTTACTAATTACTATACATATAAAATATAATCAGAATTTTTGATAGATAGACTCAGCAACATTACGAGGCCCACCCGGAACTTTAGTCTAGATTTGCAGCTGTACATATCCTTGGAATAACATGCAGAGAATGGCTAAAAAGTAGTCTATATGGATTCTTTTTATGTTAATAGATTTACGACTGTTGTAATTTAGTTAGATTTAGTAAAATTATAATATTAAATAACTTTTTAGTATAACTAACCATTTTAACTACTCAATTTACAAAAACAATCTATTGGAAGTACATAAACGAGAAAAGGGGAATGAAATGACAACTGCGTATAAATTAATGGAGCAATTAAGCCAACAGTAACGAGCCACAGTCAAGTGTCAGTTGTCTCAGAATCAAATGTCGTTGTAACTTTTAAAATTACTCTCCGAAACTTTGATGGTTGTTTGGAGTAAAGTATTCATATATTTAGAGAAATGTGTGCTATTTAAATTGGTTAATGCGAGGCGCTATGGCAACGTATTTGAATAAAATTGTTTACTGGTGGCTATGAATTTCATTCTTGTATAAGATTTTTTTATATTTCTAGTATTTCGTTTGCTTTTATCATAAACCGATAAGCTAAGCTAAAGTTTTGTGCAACAACGTTTTACCATAACTGATCTTAGCTCTTAAAAGGTTTAAAATGGCGAAAAAATAAATTAATTTTGCCAAACAGCAGTAATGTTAAATTTTAAGTAAATTTGGCTCTTAAATAATATTATTTCCCAAGCAAACATATTCACCACTCACCACTCTATCTTTAATAATATAATCTTTCAGATTATGTATAATATGATATTGATAGTAGATATAAAGATTTTCTGTAAAATGTTTAGTTGTTCGTTGATTATGAAAATAAGCAAAAATACACTACGGCTTAGAAAAACTAACTTAACTTTTCGTACGTGCCTCAAGTTGCTCCCAAAAGATTTGACTAACTATACTCCAACAGACTTGAGGCAAATATCGCTAGTTTTACAACAATAAAGTAGATATCTACTATGCAATAGTATAAAATATTAATATTTCTATTTTTGTTACCAAAGTATATAACGGTACAAACTTGTAAAACTTGTAAGATTGCAAATAACAACAAAAAAGTCTTGAAAACACAGTCAAATCCCGAGGAAGCATGAAAAAACAATGGCTTGTAGAAATGATAAATAAAGGAAAGATTTATTTCGTGCGAGGAATAAAGGAGCTACCTGAATATAAATTCGTGTTGCTTGAATTATACCGCATTATCAACGTATGGAATGTCATATTACTTGTAAGCTTGTGACGTGAGGAAATAGAAAAATAAAGGTATTGGTAATAATGGGTTCTTCTTATTCATATTGTTCAGTGGGTTTACGGTTTATAGTTTTTTGGGTCCTATTCATTAAATAAGAAAACATAATCTTTTTAAAATGAATATATACATATGTACATATAACTGCCTGTATGTTTGTTTTATTTAAATGACAAGTGGAACGTAACACTTCGTTCGCCTTAATACATACTGGTATATCTAAATAAATCTTCTTTATAGGAAAGCATTTCGTGAGTATTAGTTTTGAAACGTTTCCAGTATAGAATTCTAAAAATGGCAAAATTTAGTTCAATTTATAGTTTTGATAGCAGATAACCAAGAAAACTTAATTTAACAACTTTATTGTAATGATGGACAAGTAATATAGTGTAGTGCAGAAACGAGTGAAGGTACAATAGTATGTTAGTAATTTCTACTACTAGTGGTAGACCAGTGGTAGCGCGCTCGCTTGGGAAGCCGAGTTAAGCGGGTTCAAATCACATTATTGAAATAGCGAATGAAGATCATTTCCAGCATGAATACCACTTGACTTAAGGAAAATATAGTGAGGAAACCTGCATGTCTGGAAATCTTAGCAAGTTTTTGAAAGACATGTGAAGTCCGCACTTGGCCGGCATGATGAACTGTTGAAGGATCCTCGGTTGATCATCCTCGTATTGAAGGGAGGCCCGTGTCCAGCAGTGGGACGTTAAAAAGGACTGAATATGTACATTTTTTTCTAAGAGTTCTCTACAACTCTGTACAGAAAGGTAAACATACAAATGGGTACTTGGCGGATAAAGCGTGGACTCAGGTGTACACGGTGCATGCTCTCACCTCTGATGTTTGTTGTTTAAGTTGATCATCACTGCATCGCGTGTTACATACTCCTTTAGATCTCTTTACTGGTACTTTAACTGATGGCCCTCGAATTAAAGAATGCGAGAAAGATCAGACCATAGTCCACCAAGGTGGCCAAGTGCGGGTTGAGGGATTTCAGATGCTTTTGAAGTTCTGCAACTTCGAGAAACTGCCTCACAATGTTTTACTCTTCATGATGAAAAGAATTTGGACATGACAATATCAAAAATTTGAACCTGCTTACCAGTGAGCTAGCACTGCATCACAGTATACGGATGCTACGTTGCATAGCAGTAAACCTAAATATATAAATATTTTAACAATCGAAAATTGTTCAGCATTTGCTTAGTGTAATTAAAAATGAAAGTAATCCTGCCTCATTCAAAATACTCGTATAATTGGGCCTTGCTTGACTTATGTTCTTATGTTCCCTTAGATGAAACAGAGGGCTTCCACAGTGCATCGCCATTCCGTATTATATTGGACCTTACAATTAAATTTTATTCTAAAATTGATTATGATCTTGAGGACTATAGTAAAATGAGGGTAGGTCACTAGTAGACCATAAAATAACTTCCTGAATGTCATTACCAAACAACTGTCATTTTAAATATTCGAATTTTACAAAAAAGTATAATTACGACTCCCATGATCCCCATTCCTTCATTTCCATTATTCAAACTCACTGACCTCATTTAGAAAGACGAGTCGTTCTTCTAAATTTTATCGTTTTTATATTTTTTGCAGAAATTACCGCTCAGGAAAAATAATATAAATTAATTATTCCTAATTGTAAATCTAAGTAAGTAACAAGTGAGTTGCTCTTGTTATGAGCCCTTAGGCACGTCCCTTATTTTCGCAACAGTCTTATAGCCAAGAGGACGTCTTGACATACCAAAATAAAAAGTACCTGACTGATGTTTATTGATGATATATAAGATGATGATTCTGATGCTACTTAAGTTTCTCTATGCAATATCATAAAATATGGAAACTTTGCTTGCGGCACGCCTACAGTACCTACGTCGCCACGATTTGAAGTCGGATTCGCATAGATCTCGACGAGATATGCCAAAAAGTAAGAATAATTTTTTTCGATATCTCGCTTAGTTTCCGAGATATCGATACTCAAAAATTTAAAAATGAAATTATTTTTTTTTACTTTTTTTGACGGTATTTGATATAGTTTATTACAGGATAATGCATCGTAGTTTTTTTATTGTATGTCTATTTTATGTTGCAATCTTTATTACCGACGATAATTATCACATAACACTAGCCGTCAAAATTAAACTATGATGTTCATAAAATCAAAATACTTATATTTCATATTTATATAAATTATACTTCACAAAAAAAAAATCATGATTTCGAGATTTTTTTATCGCGAAAATTGCACAGCTGCCTCTGTTTTTTTTATATATCAAATTGTCATAATAATTTTTTTTAAATAAAATTTCCATCCTCTCAGATCTTCGAGTATCGATATCTCGAAACCTAATCAAGATATCGAAAAAAAAATATTCTTAATTATCGTTTTATTTTTTGAAAGTATATCAAATACCGTTAAAAAAGTAAAAAAAAAATCGATTTTTGGGTATCGATATCTCGGAAACTAAGCGAGATATCAAAAAAATATTCTTACTTTTCGGCGAATCTCGTTGAGATATAAGCAATCAGCCTTCAATTCTGGCGCCGTAGGAACCGTAAAATCCCTTTGCTTGCCACTGCGGAAACGAGGGAGAAACCAACCAGCCATTCAGCAAGCAAATCTAAAGATTTACATTTATATTTTTAATACGGATGGTAACAATAATACTACAATATCCATACTTGGTTTGCAAATCGATTTAATGCCGCTATGTTCCCATTTCTTGATAAAAAAACGAGAACGAAATATTTTAACACATTCGTTTAAATAAGAATCTCATCTTGATCTTAGTGGATTTGGCCCTATTTAAATTGGTTTGTCATGTTGATTTAAAACTGTATTAGTGTATGATATTCGAATAACAATACAATAATTTGATACCATCTAGCTGATCTAAAGATGTAGCCAGATGCTGGATAATGAAACCCTTCAATTAGATCATACTAATAAAATCTTTGAAAAATCTTTATAAATTTAAATCTTAAAAAATCTCTAAAATTTGGGTACCAATAATTCCTCAATTTTGAACTCATTTTATCTATTTCGTCTAATAGAATACATTAGAATTGGTCAAAAGTGTTCTATTGTTTGTTATTAAAACTAATTATTCTCTAACGTATCATACCATAAGTTTTATATACATACATATATTATTATATACTTTACTATCCTTATGTACATTGTACAAAATTGTAAGACTCAAGCAGTATTATATATGTATGTATTGTACATAAGGTGTAGGTAATTTATCTCATTGTCATATCTCTTCCAGTGTCGTACGGGCATCGATCACGCTCACGACTTATGAGTAACTGTCACAATTGAGGTATAGCGTACTATTAGCTTTTGTGAGCCGTGGAATGCCAATTTCTATATTGCTATTAGTTTTACTAGTTGTTTGCTGTGATTTTATTCATTGTCTTAAGAGTTTAATTAATATATAAGAGAGTTATGTCTTCAGTAGGAGAAGATGTAAACATTAATAAAGTATAATTAGCAAAGCAAAATTAATTTTCTACTATACAGTAATAAGTATTTTTAAAGATTATATTAAGTAGAAATAAATCACAGGAATAATAACTTGAAATTCCCACATATACTCAATTAATTAAAATTAATAAATTGTATTTCAAAATCGACCACTCAAAAATCGCCTTAATGAACCCAGCATTAATTTGACATCTAAAAAAGGATCAAACTAAGCACTCTTAACTCTACGTAAGAAATTATACAAAAAAGACTTCAAGAGGAAACATAAAAGTTCTAGAATACGGAGCAAATACCTAAGAAAAAGTTGAACAATTTGACACTGGTGGGTTAATTCAAGGCGTCCAATCAATATGGATTTTGCTTACTAAAGACTTACTCCACTAAGTAACGCCGACATTTCCCCAGTCTGTTAAAGGGCCATTCAGACGGCACATTATTCGTTAAGACAAAAGGAGTCGTACGTACTTCGAAGGGTCTTCATACCTGTTATGATGCGATGCGATATTTCACTTGATAATATTATTTAAATAGTTTTTTTATTACATTTTGTAAGATTTACGTGAGTATTTAATATTTTGAATAAAATTATGTTAAGATTTTATGCGGTTTTATTTTGATTCGTTGACCTTAAAACTAAAACCACAAAAAAAAATAGGAGGGTAGTTATAGGGGTAGTAAACTCATGACGTTAAGTAAAAATTGAAATAATTTAATGCTGAATAAAATATTAGCGGTTAGTATAGAATAGATGGATTATACATATTATATAATAATTATAGCCTACAGTTTCCTTAATAAACGGACTTTCTAATGCAACAATACTTTTTCAAATCCGATCAGTAGTTCTTGAGATTAGTGCGTTCAAACAATTCTGCTCAAAAATTCTGCCTTTTTGTAATATTAGTATAGATTTGCTTAAAAAAAATCTCTTAGTGATATTAGAAACAATCGTAGTCGTGTCGTAATGTGTAAAGTACAAGAAAGAAGTACTTATTATTTCGCGCGGAGTGACGAATGGCGTAGAGATAAAACGTCCCAGAGCTTTCTAGGGAATTCGGACTACATTAGCTATAAATGTACGTCACATACTTCACCTGAATTTTACATTTCACTATTGATGAAGACATCTGTGACTCAGTCTAGTTTTTGAGTGGGTTTTTTGCTATTTTCATTTAAGTTTTTTTTTAAAAATCTTTACTTCGTTTTATCTCGGATGTTTAGCCCAGTTTTTATTAAGTAGTTAGTAAAAAAAACAAACATTAATAAAATATATTCAGGACGTGCGCACTACCAATTCATGGCTCAAAAAGCCATGTCAGTCATTAATATTCAGCGATGTAGAACATCGTGGTGAATTGAGACTCAATATAAGGAAAAGTCGTAATTTTAAATCTTTTTTAGGTCATTAAGGGTTCAAACGAATAAATTTCATGAATTCCATTTCTGCCCGAGTTTAACAAATCATTTCCTTCCTTTTACCACTTCAATTTAAAGTTTTTATACTCAGACTGTACATAGATATAAAATACGTTAGGCATCAAAGAAAATCTATTTTTTATATGTAATATTTAACTAACCGACTTCCAAAAAGGAGGAGGTTCTCAATTCGTCGGAATCTTTTCTTTTATATATGTTCACCGATTACTCGTAGACGCCAAAACCGATTTGGAATTTTTTTTTGTTTCAAAGTGTATACTTTCCAGGTGGTCCTATATAAATGTTATCGAAATCAGACGAGTGGTGTTATCGAAATCGGTCGAGTGGTTTTTAAAAAATCACCAGCCAGCTTACAATATTTTAATATATGAATATGTAATAGGTAATAATATATTTCGATACGTAAATATATTTTACGTATTGAAATATATTATATTTGCTTTGAATCGGCTGGCACCGACTTCGAAAATATCTGATTAGGTATCTATTCTAAATGTTTTCATTTTAGTTATTTTTTACATTTTTGTGCCTGGAAATCGGTTTTTTTAAGTTTTTATTTATTTACAAAGGAGCACTCAATTACGGTATAATATTTCTTGAACAATTATGACCTGATTTTCATGAATAAAATATCTACCACATCAGTGCACAAAAGGGTGGAATCGATTCATCCATTTTATAGTTATTCTGAAGAATTATTTAGCTCAATAAGTGTCAAGAATCCCTTAGAATCCTTAACATCTGAAGGTACATATAAATTCGTCATAAATATTTACCCCAAACATATACATATAACCCACTTCCATTTATAAAAGCTCTGCTGGAAAATGTTTAACCAACAGTTTAATAAAAACTACAATCTACTCAATTACAGTGAACGCCGTGAGTTAAAACAAGTATCGTCTGATATCACGTAATTACGCAACTTGTGCAGACTAGTAGCCATGACTCGGCATAGTTAGCAAACTTTCTTCACAAAGCAACGTTGAGTTGTTATAGAAAAATTAACAATTTGTACGTGGCTTTTGTTTTTATTGTAAATCTATATAAATAAAAATGAATGTTTGTATGTTTGTCCTCTGTGCGTTCCTAAACCATTGATGACCGATTATGATGAAACTCTGGTGGGTTATTTTGTATACGCCTGCGAAAGTTTGTGCCCCAAAAATAATGATTCTTTGAACGTTTATGCGTTCCTAAACCATGAAAGCTGAGGGAGGCACCCGATATTTCATAATAATAATTGGATGAATAAATTATTATTCGCTCGAATTATGTCGGTTTATTATAAAATATAATAAAACTGTGGAGGTCAAAGGTACATAGAAAAAAATTCTAAAAACCGAGTCAGTTATCTTCTTACATCCCGTAAGAAGAAAAATAGTACAAATCCAGATTTCTTTCTATTTTTTTGTTTCTCTGTCTGTTTGTCTGTTTGTACGGGCCAATCTTCTGAACTATTGGACCGATTTAAATGAAATTTTGGATGGTGGTACCTTATATCCTCGGTCAACATGTAAGATACTTTTCATTCCGGAAAATGAAAGAGTTCCCGTGGGATACTTGAAGAACTATAGTAACTTATATAGCTTAGTACACAACAACTTATGCACCTAATTTAGTAAAATTTGGCATGCTGATACCTTACGTTGCCGGTCAAATAACAAGTTACTTTTCATCCCGAAAAAATGAACGGTTTCCGTGGGATAGATCTGTTTTTGTTTGTTTGTAACGTATTATGTACACAATATAGACCCCAAAACAATAGTTATTAAAAAATTTGTCTGCTTACCTGTATGTATGTTTGTACGGGCTAATCTCCGAAACTGTTAGACCTATTTAAGTGAAATTTTGCATGGTGGTACCTTATATCCCCGGTCAACATTTTAGATACTTTTCATCCCAGAAAATGAAAGAGTTCCCTTGGGATAGTCAAAAAACTATAGTATCTTATACAGCTTAGTACACAACTAATTTAGTAAAATTTAACATTTTGATACCTTATATTGCCGGTCAAATAACAGGTTACTTTTCATCCCGGAAAAATGAATGGTTCCCGTGGGAACTAATAGATCTCTATTAGTATTTTTCTAGAGGCAAACCCAAGCGAAGCGAGGGTGAGCCGCTAGTATTATAATATGTATGTATTATTTCACTAGTAGATGATATCTTCAGTACCTATATTTTGGCTTTCTCATAAGAGAGAAATATAATAATGAAACAATATTATGATGATGTGAGTCCTAACACCGCGCTTTGTATTTATTCATTTTACCAAATCAGTAAAACCAATAAAAAAGCTACTTTACACGGAAATCAAACCTGTTACCTTTGATATAGTAAGAAATACCAGCCTGCTTCAAACAACAAACCACGATAACTATTTACTAAAATGATATACCTCTAAAACTACTTCATAACTTCTGAATGTGGCTTCCCCTGACATATTTTTACAAGCCAAATTTTTTCGGGATTAATTTGGAATAAAAAAGGACGACACGTACAAATCCCGACAAATACATTGCTTTGATACATTATACCCTAATCTCTCAGCTTTTACACCGTTATGAAGTTACGAAAACTTATGACGCAGTGGCATCGTACAAATTATAAGTTTGATTACAGTTCACAATAAAAATCCAATATTGCACTTAATATGTATCATCATTTTAATTGACTTCAAACAGGAGGAGGCGCTGGTTTTGAGTGTGATTTTTAGTTGATATATATATATATATATATATATATATATATATATATATATATATATATCATATCATCATTAAATGTAAACTAATTTTGGAAGATGGCTGGGTACTACCATTGTCATGGGATCCTGTTATTAATATAATAAAATCAAATAATAAATCTAAACATAACAGACAGGTAGATGTAGTAAGTTCTTACTGTGTGGATCAAAATGACATCATTTCAGATTAATATTTTTCATTTGTAAAAGTATATAGTAATAGTGTTGCTTACTAATTTGTCTTTTTAAATAATAGCAAACTAAATTAAAATTATTATCCTTAATTAATTTTAATTTTTTTAAATTACACATAGAACCATTATATGGCTTAAATAAATTAATACTATATTTTATATTTTTCTTTATGGTTATAAATATAATAATGGCAACACTAAATATAGATTACCAATTAATATTTTTAAATTGTATTAATTATAATGATAACAGCAAAAATTAAATAAATAATATTGCATATTCAATTATAAAACTAATTAAAATTATAAAAATGTTTAAGTTAAAAAATATTGTAAAGTACTTTGGTGCAATTTTTCATTTTGTTAATAATGTGGGTAGGCTGTCTGTAACAACTACACCTTCGAGACATGTAACACCTCAGTCTCTCCCGTGACCATGATTGCTGTAAAGCATTTGAAACGTCGGGAACCAAAAATCCAAATAAATCCGCGAAAAAATCCGAAAATGTCAAATATTCGGGTAAATCTAAGAAAGTATTAAATAAAAAAGGTAGTTAAAAACTTATTCATTTATACTAATATTTTACTAGATTTATGAACTCGGTGGCGACTTTTCTTCAAAGTTTATCTTTTCCTCATCGTTCTTTTATCCTTCTCACTGTTCATTTTACGTTCGAAAACCCTCGTGAAATCTTTCACAGATATTGCTAAAACTTAGAGAACCATAATAGCAAATTTATGTCAAAAATATGATAGTTAAAAACTACCTTATTTTTAGAACAAAATCTAAGACTGAATATTTTTAAGATGAACTCCAAACATAATATCTTAATAAATAAATATATATCGAAGCAGCATTCATTTTCTCTATTATTTTCTATTATTTTATCATGACTTATACAGTGGGCGTTATATGGGAAGTGTTGGTTCAAATAAAAGTCGATGCAATCAAAGTTGTATTTCAAATTAACAATAATCACTTTGTACATAGTTACACGGCACTTCACTATACCACCATATAGCACTTTACTTCACTATTACCACGTATAGACAATACGGAACGCAAGACAGTTTCTACTAGTGTTCACTGTGCGACCGACCAAGCGTAACTCCGCCGAGCCCGGTCGAGTGTCACAACTTAGACTCTGTCGAGCACAAAAAGGTGGCGCTCGCGTTCCGATTAGTTGTGATTATGACTCGTCTCCGACATATATTATAAAAATAAAAAACCTGACTGCATAAAAGCTAACTTAGAAGATGAAAACAAGTTCACGATGGCATATAGTATTTTGCAGTCGGAGACATACACGTTTCATCCTTGCTGCGAGATTTACATATTCGTTAGTGTAGTTAGCTTTTATGTAGTCGGGTTTTTTTATTTTTATATTATATTTATTTATTTACAACTTTTTAAGTATATTTAAGTAGGAAAATTAACGAGAATGGTTGTTAGCCAACTTTAAATTATTATATATCCTAAACTGTTACTTAAAATGAAAAATGATGAAAGAAACCTAAAAATTATTGTTAAAGACCTATTCAACGATATCGACATAGTTTGTCGATTTTTTTCTTTTTAACATTATGGCGTCCAAAATCGGCCATTTTACTTGTTTCAAATTTTTATGCTTTTTATGATATTTACGCCGTCATAACACATCAATCGACGTGTCATTTATCGGCCCACGCGTTTGGTCTAAATAGTGCCACAAAGGTACAAACCCACATACATACATAGGCTGATAAACACATTACCCTCCTTTGCGTCGCGCAGTCGGGTAAAAAAACATTCAATTACTTTGAACATATTAAAGATTATACTATGAGTATAAACGACTTATCTTGATTTTGATTACAAATCCATAATTTTACCTATATAGAATATCACTCTGTCGGTCTTGTACCTTTACATCAAAATCGCTCCAGTCGTTTTGTAGTTCAGGGGAAACATACACACATCGATATTTATATACATACTAGCGACTCACCCTCGCTCCGCTCGGGTTCGTCCCTGGGGTGGGGTCTGGGAGGACCACCCTTATCCTTATCACTTAGGGGTATGGAAAATAGATAGTAGCCGATTCTCAGACCTACTGAATACGCATATAAAATTTGGTAAAAATCGGTAAAGCCGTTTCAGAGGAGTACGGTAACTAACATTGTGACATGGAAATTTTATATATTAGATATAGATCCAGGTAAACAAGAAACAGTTTACATAACAGACGGATTAAGGACATCAGTGTGATAACCGTTCACACTTAAATTATCATTGCATTGCAGTGCACTGAATGGCCGGTTTAAACAAGAACATTAGCCGGCAAATTGCACACATCCGCCATCTGAGCTTGGATAATAGCCCACGTGCCGCCCCAACCGTCCAGTAGCTGACCGAGTCAATACTACGTACGAGTACATACTGATATTACCTTTATAGATCAATTCAAATGCAATATTGGATAATAATCTTTATGACTTATAACATTTAGAATGAAATAGATAATTTAAATGTCTTTTATCTAGTAAATATGTTTATTTATATTTGTTATATTATATCTTTAAATGAACAATTCTATATATATGTATATATAATGTAAATTTCAGAAACGGCTCCAACGATTTTCATGAAATTTAGTATACAGGAGGTTTCGGGGACTATAAATCGATCTAGATTAGTCTCATTAATTTATAATATTAAAATAATACAGGATGATAGCCGTTTATACATATTATGACTTTAAAATTAACATCTACTTCCTGTGTTTTGATTTGCGGAAAAACAATCAGAAGGAGTTCTTCCACGGAATTCAAACCCACAATCCTCGACATAAAATACCTTAGCACGATATCTGACAGATAAGATAGAGCTATATATAATAGATCTAGTAACTATTATCATGTCGACATAATATATATACATAACACCTCGTCTTATCGCCTCTATGGGTGACAGAAGAGTTGGCTCGCATTTCGCCCAATGATTCGACATTGCGTTTCAGCGAGGGAATGCGGCTAGAATTCTTGCCACTACTCGTAGTTAGTTATTACTTGTACAGTAATAATTAAGCGTACATTTGTTTTGAATATTTTTGTTATTTCCTTTATTGTAAATATATAAATATATACATATCTATAAACTGTCAGGTGTGCAATAATGCGGTATACAGCGTCCATTTCGCGCGATGCAGTGATAGTCTATTTGAACAACAAACATTAGGGGGAGAGCGCACTCGCACCTGAGCCCGCGTTATCAGCCACGTGCCCACTAATACTGAACCTCTCGGTGTATAGAACTACTGTAGTTGTATTATTGTAATTACTTCTATTATACGTAGTTTTATTATTATGTATTAGTGATTAAGTTTAGTTTTATTATTATAGCTCGTAAATTAATCAAAATGCATTAAAGATCATTATTTAGGTTTTGTGTCTTAGTAAGGGAGACTGTAATCTTAATAGATAATAGACTAAAAAAGGTATTTTTTTTAATCAGACCCGTAGTTTCTGAAGTTAGGTTTTAAGTTGTATGCAGATAAATAAACTTCAGCTTCATATAATACTAGCGATTTACCTTTGCTTGGTTAAGCTGGAATGATTTAGAAACGTATTAAAGACAAACTTCCAAAGAAAAAACTTGTTTTGAGTCAAAAACTTTTGCCAAGCATAAATAGAATAAATCACCAGAGTTTTATCACAATCGGATCAATGGCTTAGGAATGTATAGCGGACAAACATAGGACGCACATTTTCATTTTAATTTATATAGATTTAACAGACATTAAACAGACATATGCAGAGAAACAAAAAAAATCTGGATTTGTTCTATTTCTGTTCTTAAATCCCCCTGACTCGATTTTTAGCATTTTTTTCTATATACAGACATTCGACCTCCACAGTTTTATTATATGTATAGAATTTCGCTTAATCATCATGGATCAGTTATAGCGTATCAGGCATTCATACGCTGAGGTAATGAATTAGGTTCGACATTGATGTATGAGCAAACGTTTTTTAATAACACATTGATATACAAAAAACTCAAGATAACCAATTAGCGTCTCAAAAGTGTCCTCAATAAGAAGCTTTTAATTCAAAATTGCCTTGTGTTCAATTAAGAAATTAATACTAGTAAGAGCAACAGTTTTTTTAATGATTACTTAACATAAGGAATGATTTTCGGTATAAGTTTATTTAAATTAATTTGTAGTAAAGAAGAGAAAAGGTAAATGAATTAAAACCCCTTTTCTCAAGGAAGGAAACTCCTTGAGTTTTACGCATCACTCATACATTTTGATTTTTTTAACATCTGTAGAAATGTTGCAGGACAACTTGAAATACAGCTAGCATATAGTAATATATAGCTATATAGTAAGCTATATAGTAATATATAGCTTTCTAAGTTTATAGCTAAACCTCGCAACATTGTATACTGGGTGTCCTAAAACGTTATCGAGTACCGTTCCCATTTTCTTAAAAAAAGTCACTAATATTGCATTGTTTTAGTTTAAATTTCTAATATATTTTACAAATGATTGAGTAACTATGTTGTTGTTTTAATGAATCTTTGTGCATTTCTTGATAGTCACAGTCTTTGTGTATAGACTCGGTCACAACATCTGGATGGGATTTCTAGGAACTTGTGACAAATGATTTATTAAAACTAGTTGCTATACCGAAAATCGTCATTACAGCCGAAGTCGCTATAGCCATATTATTGTTCTCTGAAAGTATACTTTATATTCAAGAGACTTAAGTGTACATCGCTATAACCAAAGAGTCGTTACAACAGAGGATGTTATAAATGGCCACTGTATTGTGATTTTTTCTATTCCAATCAAAAGACTGAAAATTCAATACAAATTTAATTAATGCTGAATATAACAAAGCCTGATTATAACAAACCTATGGACGGATAGATTTAGATGGATGAAATGCTACCAATTTTTCCTACAAAACCATAAATGCTAATGCTGTATTCTTGATTTATTCTTATTTTACACAAGGACTTGGCAATTAAAGAACGTAACATATTTTTATATACAGTTTTTGAGAAAGCATATTTATTATTTCAGTAATCATGTCAATCCCACGGGTTGATAGTTTGTTGAAAACGTGACCTAGTGACAAAGTTAGTAAATGTTACATACAACACTTTTATATGTATGTTTTTATACAACATTCCAATAAACAAAAGTTCTAAGCTAATTTTTTTACAAATTATTGTTATTTTTTACAAAAAATGTATTTTAAAAATTTCATAAACTTCAAAAACCAATTTTTTGTGGATGTCCAATAATAAAATTTTAACAAAAAACAACCCCTTAAAGTACTATATGGGAATTGTTAACTATAATATGCTAAATACATATAACGTTTACATTTACGTTTTAACGTAAAATTATTCTTTTAAATCATAATATTATATTTTTACCACCAAACATCCAAAAAAGAGCTCAGACGAACCTAACTATAATTCCTAGCCATTTGCAAAGCAATCCGCTTCGACCCATTTCCTAAAACCTCATACGTGCAAAAAATTTAATAACTAAAATTTAAATCTGAGCAAAATATAACAGTTTGGACAAACATGAAAGGAGGACACTTGACCACGAAAAAAAGCTCGCAAAAAGCTCGAGCGACAGTCTCTTTTGACAACTAGTAACATTACGCCGGCATTTTGAACTGACGACTCGGAATAATTTAATAGAGTAACGGCTTTTGAGTTCGCTCATTCCCCTTACTTAACTTTGCGTTTTTTTGATGAAAAAAAGCTTTACCAGTACAATTTCCACTGTACTTCCTAACTGGAAGCCGAGCGTAATTCACTTTGCGATTTTTGTCAATATTACTTTTATTGATTAGTCATATTGATACGGTTCAGTACTTTTTTGTTTGCTACGTTCGTTAGATTGTTTTAGAATGTTGAGAATTTTTCAAATTGTTTGTGTTTAATATTTTTTTTACTGTTTCACGCTTTGCTGTTTACATAATTTATTTGCTACGTCAGCATTTTTCAAACGTACGAGAAAAATCAATTGGCTTGTTTAACCGACTGCGACGTATCCAAAAAGAGGGTTGTGAGTTTGACATGTAAGCGCATATATACGTATGTGCACATATTCGACCCTATTTTTCCTTGTAACACCTAAATAGCTGAACCAATTTTGATGAATGTACGTTTGTATGTTACCGACTACATTAAACCTGCTATTCCTACGTCATCTTGTTCTATATTTTTGGCTCACATTTTAATCAGTTGGATTTTTTTAATTTATATAAATTCACATTTTTATCTTTTATATGTAAGATATTCGAATTTTAGTTTTTTGGGTTTATATCGTAGCAAGATTGTCGACTGCCATAAAGCTTTTTTAACCAATTAAAAAAACATTCTCTAAAAAATCCATCTCGGAAAATATATAGAATTTCAAAGAGATATTACTAATTTAATTTCGTGGAAACATATTTTCAAATTTTAAAGCATCAGCAGTACAGAAGAAGTGCTGCGCCGACCCCAAGTGATTGGGAAGTGAGCAGGGAGAAGAAGAAAAAGAAGCAAGCATGAATAAAATATTTCATAAATTAAATTGATTATCAAAAATGTAAAGCTTCCACAATATTTTGTCTCTATGTGAATGATGATGTAATAGCGAAGGACCATAATAATGTCAACATCCAACATGTTGAAAGTTAATAACATATTTCGTTTTTTTTTAAATTAACGAGTTATTTATTAGTTTGCTCTTTATAATCTTGATAACTAATTTTTATTTTGAAAAGATCTATAAATAAAGAAATATTTTTTTTACATTAAATATTTTTTGAAAGGTTTGTGCTGAGAGGGTGTTTAGCATTTTTTAAAATGCATCCCGTAAGAGAGTAACATAGGGGATGGAAGTATGTATGAAACCTATCTTTTTTGTAGAGTTTTTGTTCTAGTAATAGCGCGAGCGAAACCGCGGGTTCTGCTAGTAGTTTATAATTCAACTAGTTTTGTTTTACATATTTTAATTTTTTGACTTAAGTATTACAAAGCTTAAATAATATTCGGCCAAGAAATGTCTCATAATATGCTATTATGAGACTATTGAGTGCTAAATAATAACTTATATTTTGAAAATATGCCCATTGATTCTTTCTTAGAAAATCAAGTGAACCGGATTTAAACCCAGACTACCTTTGAGATTGTATACGCATTTTAAATATTTTTCTCTTTTTAGAATCTCATTCCCAAACGATCACCACTTGCTAATATGACGAACAAAAAATATTGAGGAAAGCTGCATATTTGAGAAAATCTAACTAGCTTTTGAAATGCATTTGGTCATTGAGGAAACCCATGGCCTAATCCCTCGCATCAAAGGATGTAGCTAGAAGTGAGTAAAAAAGCCTGAATAATTTATATTTATTATTATATGCTTTCAAAAACAATCGTAACACAAACATTCGGCTAAATATATATTATTTGAGCATATAAGTATAACATATCATCCCGAGTGACGCCTCGTGACATAACTAGTTAAACAAGTGACACCAGAGCTGTGTCCACCAGATGGTAGACGAACGTAATCCGGCTGTCAGTGAGCGAACATTCATCAAGGCGCATTAACGCGTCAGGATGCCCAATAGGGCCATGGAAGTGGCGAAGAAATAAATTTTAGTTTCCAATATGTTTTAGTTTTACTTATATACATCGCTGAGTAACAAAATAATTTGATACTTCCCTAGCTGTATAATGATTTAAAACTTATCTAATTTATAATGTAATTGGACCGATGATGACCGATTATCTAATTTATAATATGATTGGATAGATGATGGAGTTAGTAGGTAAATAATAAAACTCTAAAGTAACTAGCAAGCCTTAACCTTAACCTTAGCAATCATTGTAAAAATAATCGTTAGTTGGATGAACTTATACTGCTTTAAAACTTTACAGGAGAAGCTTTTAAAGCTAACCTCAGTATATATTTCTGTATTTTTTTCTCAAGCCCTTTAAACTTATGGAACTCATGTACATTAAATAGGAAAAATGCTATGATATCTATATATTCTGGCTATTTAAATTATTTAATAATGGTATTTTTGTATGAAGCGTCACCAACCCAATACTCAAGGGGTTAAAATTGTAATAGATATTTTTAAAAAAAACTTCGAAAATAGGTACCCTAGATAATAAAATAAATGTAGTGGCCCGAC
Organism: Brenthis hecate; assembly: GCA_951806755.1. NCBI lineage: Eukaryota > Metazoa > Arthropoda > Insecta > Lepidoptera > Nymphalidae > Brenthis > Brenthis hecate. The sequence goes on from OX638253.1 coordinate 21,164,560, forward strand.
TTTGAACTCAGCATGGCTTTTATTTTACACCAATATTTCCAACGCGCTCACTCGACAGGTTTCGCCCGGGATTGGCGCATTTTGTTAAACTTGTAATTGGACTATATTTCTCTGCACGAAACAATTTGCATATATTAAACTTCAAAGCCTTCCAAAACTTTCGAAAGCTCCCAGTGTATAGATTTCAGAATTAAATAATTATTGTTAAATTTCCATTTTGTCTCGTTGTTTGCGCTTGGATTTTTCAAAACTTTTAATAGAAAATATCACTTTATAGCGTTGTTTAAACTAAATAATTGAAATATGTTTACAGTAGTTACGAAAAATAGTGAAAATGCTCGCTAGTCAATGTTTTGTTTGGCTGTTATCATTTCTCTTCATATGATTTTTAAATGAATTACTTTATCTGAACAGGTTTCCAAAGATTTCAAGTATGTATTTAGGGGGCTAGCAAATTGGAGGCGGGTCTCTAGTATACATTTAAAATTAACTATTATTAATTAAATAATATACGATTATAAAAAAATAATAAATTCTCAGTATATTATTAAAAGGCAGTAAAAGCCCTTGAAAATTGCTAATATGTAACAAAAATTATAATAAAATTAATCTGCATATCAAATAAACACTATCTCAGTCGCCTCTATCATTCAAGAGTACGCATACGGTCGAGATGGCTCTCCACTGCAGTGGTTCTTGATACTAATGCATGCGTCGTGTCATTGAAACCTACCATCCTATTTTCCTGGACAGTATTCGGTCGAATGTAGAGCCGTTTCATGTTTTAGTTTTTATTTTAAACTAGTGACTTGGCTCGGGTGCGTCCTTTTATACGCAGATTTTGTACACAATTTCATGGGTTTTAATTTTTTGCGCGGAACCCTGATTCTTTTTCTAAAATAAAATTAGCCTAAGTTACTCTTTATAACATCAGCTTATCTGCCAGTAAAAGTTCCGTCAAATCAGGATATCCGTTTCAGAGATAAGCCAGAACAAACAGACAGACATTTTTTTTATAAGTACTGTATATACTTCCATATATATAATCCCATGCCTTCAATATAATATCGTGTATACACATAATAATTTATATCACATAACTTATAAAACTTCCCCATACAACTATATTAGTATAAGAATCAAAATAAATAAAACTATATTTTCATAGATGCATTACGAGTTTTATTGGTTTAGCGAATCCGAATGAAAATTCCTACAAAATTTTATTATATTAGTGCTATTTATCTTGATATAATAAAGTATTAATGCTGGAGCTTATGACATTTTATTTTAATTAAAACAGAATTGTTGTTCTGTTAATAGTATCCTACTTGTCTTACTAATATTATAAACGCGAAAGTTTGTGAGGATGTATGGATGTCTGGATGTATAGATGTTTGTTACACTCTCACGCAAAAACTACTTAATAGATTTTAATGAAACTTTACAATAATATAGCTCATACATCAGAATAATATATAGGTTACTTTTTATCCTGGAAAAATGTACTGTTCCCGTGGTTTTTCTAGAGGAAAACCCGAGCGAAGCGAGGGTGAGCGGCTAGTAGTAAATACAAGCCATTAAAAGCCAAGAAAGAAATAATTTTTTTTCATATAAAAAATTCTACTGAACATTTAAATAAAGTTTTGTAAAGAAGTAATTAAATAACAAATATACTTGATTACATGTATTTACAAAACAATTAACAAATTTATACTTAGTTATTACTGTACAAAAATTAAATTAAATTCAGTTTATATTTATTATTTCAAACTTTGTGATGCCATTTTAACCTACTTTTAACTGTGGTATCGCTTTTAAATTGTAATTATGTAAAATCCGGTTGATATTATAATGATTTGATGCTACAGAGATGACCTGGCGATAGAGTTGAATGTTGGAAAAATTTTCAAAGGCTTTGCAGATATTCGGCTCCGGCTAATTAAGGCTTATTTAATTCGTTTTGACAAATCCTCTTAAATTTTTTCTGTACTAGCAATAAGTTGCTTCTCTTCGTGCGGCGGTAAGCACTAAGTAAGTACCTAAGTAAGTTTTAATTTTTTGAACAGAGCCCTAACTCTTTTTCTAAAATAAAAAGTAGCCTAAGTTACTTCTTATAACATCAGCTATGTGCCACTGAAAATCCCAACAAAATCAGTCCAGCCGTTTCGGAGATTAGCTAGAACAAATAGACAGACACAAAAGAATTAAAAATTGTGGATTTCTTGCACTTATAAAAAGCTGTTATTTTGACATTACAAACAGACACTTCAATTTATATGTTTATATAATATCATTTAATATATATCTGTATTATATATTAAACTCGTGATCTAATTCAGCTAGTGAAGTGGACGCTAGTTGTAGAGGCTCTCGGGCTAATGCGTGCGTCGTGTCGCCGCGACGCTTCAGTATTTGCTCGCTCTGACAGTGTGGACTTATTCTGGACCCATTAGATTATATATAAAAATATATAAAAATATATTATATATAAAGATTATATATAAAAATATATCTCAACCTCAAGTAATTTTTTAAAGGAATTACTCGTATATATGTATTATATAAAATCTAAAGAACTCTACGATCTAAACATTTTTAAGTCTATTATTCGTTTAAACGTTTTTTTTTAACTAGTAAATATCTTAGTTATATCGATCTTTTTTAAAATAAATATCTTAAAATAGTGAGCGTAATGCTACAATATCGCACATATATACTCGTATATACACATAATAAATTTATATATGCACATACAAATAATATGTTTTTTAGATGATTCTGTAAAATAGCTTGTTAAGCTAAAGCAATGATTAACCACAGCCACAAGTGTATAAATCCATATTCCGTTGCGTATCTGAATTTTATTTGTTATCATACTAATATTATAAATTTGATATTTTATGAATGAGTAAGTGTGTGGCGTGTGTATGTGTGGGCGTTCTTAGTGCTCGCGTGTGTAGGTGCGTGTTTATTTGGGACAATTCAAATTAGTGCATAATAAAATAATTAAATTAACCCTCACCATTTTGTAATTGTGCCACAGACAAAATATAGAAACCATATTTAGATACTAGGTGTAGTGTATAGCTCTGAATATTTACTAGTACAATTATAGATAAAAAAACATTAAATTCTTAATATGTCGTATGTTTTACCGAATAGGGATTTAGAATGGACAAACGGCAAGTGGTGCCATTTACGAACCTATATACGTATGTGGGAGGTAAATAGATAGGATTGAGTTAGGCAAATTCACAATGCCTATTAAAACCTAGGTTATTCGGTAAACTAGATGATTATTTGACGTAATAACAGTGTGTTTGGTTAGGTTAGCCAACGAATATTGATGCATTGATACATACATTATTTCATACTATTAATGTGTCTATACAGCTATTTTGTTTGCATGTTGTTTGTATATTCTTGCCTTTATTCATACACACACACACACACACACACACATATATATATATATATATATATATATATATATATATATATATATATATATATATATATATATATAAAGAAAACAATATCATAACAAATCTTATTTCCATTTTCAAACTGTTGTGTATTTGTCAAACAAAATCGTGTATCTCGTAGAAGCCATGATATTACAATTTCTATAATTATTATATTATAGCATAAATTGAGATCGATGTACTGTACAAATTCAGCCGCAGCTGACTTACTTAAGAACATGCATATTACAATAATAAAAGCTTTAAAAGCTTCCAATTAATTTTACACAAAGCTCAAAAATACTGTTATAGGCTACGCTATGTAATAACGTACCTAATGTACAGGTCGGGGTGAAGATTCACCTGAAAACAAATGGGTCCAATCCACGTCGACAAATTACTCGATTACCGAAATAAATTACTAACTCTTCCTCTAACTATATTAACTATGGAACAAATGTTTTAGACTAACCCTTCTCTTTTGTACTTTATAATATCACATGAGTAAAGTACCATTATTTATTATATATAACACTGGAAAGGCCAAAGTATTATTTTATAATAGTTATTAATTAAAAGTATATACATATATATACAATATAATTTATCGTTTCTATATATGTTTTTGTGTTCGTAAATTTTAATAAAATATTACTTTATGCATGCATGATGCACTTTAAAAGTTATCAGATCTAGTAAAATGAAAACTGCTCAGCAAAGAGATTTATTTTTATTGTATCTTAAATTATGACATGGAATCTGTTAGATATTTAATATTTTTATTCATATATTTATCCTTGATTCGGGAAACAAACAGTAATTTATTATATACATAATAAATTATAACAAGGTTGTTCTAAAAATAGATATAAGTAGAATAAGAACAATAACAATTTTTGTTGTTCCAACTCCCAATCTCTAGCCAATAAGTTAGCTTTAATAGTTAAATAAGAAGATATTTCTTTTAGTCTAACTTTTCCACAGTTATAGTAAAGTTATTTTAAATTGGCAAAAAGGGGCCGAGGAAAATACTCAAAAACGGTAAAAACAGATTAAGGTCAGCGATCCATCAGTACGGATTATCCTCTCGTCCACATCCGCTTCTTGATTTCTTAATCCCGAGCTTTTTCTCTCTTACTGCGAATCGTTTTAATTTCCCTTTCAATATATTAGACCTTTGATTCGGGTTAAATGTTACATGTCATTTATATGCCTTTTTTAGGGTTGGAAGTTTGAGAAACTACCAAGAATAAATCTTATATAAGTGCGGTTAGGATTTTCCTTAAAAAAAGATTCTGTAAACTACTGGTGCAGTTTGAAAAAGCAAATGAAGCGGGTTCGAATTCTAGGTCTTGCACCTCGGACGATTTTCAACTTGATCACCTCTTATGTATGGTATGATGATAAATGAAAATATTGTAAGAAAACCTGCATATCAGAGAGAAGCTAACTAGTTTTCGTGTGTAGTCGTTTTCCTTTTTTTAAATTCAAGGCTCAAAAGTTTCGGAGGTAAATTAAGCGGAATTATAATCAAAATATAATCAAAAATGATATTATTGGAAAAATATTATAAAGCACTGCCTACTGTTTATCTGTATTAATTGATGATGATGATGTTCTCCTGACTGATTCCGGCCACGGCGGCCCATCTCATTGAGACTAGCCAACTGCGCAGGAAATATTATAGTGCACAAGTGTACGCGCTGACACAGGTGCACTCTCTGTTCCTGTCACTCTCATACTCCGGTGGGACGACCACTCGACACGACCGGTGAAAGTTAAGGCGCAGGACCGACGGCTTTACGTGCTCTCCGAGGCACGGGGGTGAAACACCGCCAACTTCCCAACTCCGGGCTGTTACTGAGGCTAACTATACAGAAAGACTCAATAACTAAACTTGGCCCGACTCGGGACTCGAACCCAGGACCTCCAGATGTGCAGCCGTACATGCTAGCCACTACATCATAGAGAGGGGGGGGGGGGGGATTAATTATTAAACGTAAAAAACTAAAAAAGACATTAATAATGTACATACATTTCCGTTAAGATAAAATAATAGGAACAATTAATTCACGACGTCTGCCCCAAAGACAAAAAGATAGAGGGACAATTGTGTCGTCAAATTGAAAATGTGAATAGACACTTCGTATAATAGAAAAATGGCACAAACAAATTTCAATTAACTATGGGAAAAACAAGTTGCATTTTCTTACTTTCTTTACACAATCAATGTAATTAAAGTAACAAAAGTCTGATCCATGTGATATTGAAAATTGCTCAAAGTTTTTTCATTCAAAAATACATCGACCCTTATATAAGTAACTCAAACAATTGATTACCATATCATCTTCCTTGTCCCATTCGCTGACGCGAAGGCAGAATGGCAAGTTGGGGTGAACTTACCAAACTTGGATAATAAAATTGATGGGATGAAGTTTGCCCAACAGCGTTATTGTCTCAAGCAACTCATAGTGTATGGTTTAAGTTATAACCTTATGGTTATTATATGGAAAAATAGCCTTTTAGTTTCATTATTATCTTTTTTATAGCATTTTTATAGCTTTAATGTATTATTTTTACTTAAGTCCTTTTTATAATAAAAATTATAAATAATTCATAGTGGAGCCAAGGTCTTGTGAGTGATGTTTTTATTATTAGCTTTTGCCTGCGACTCCGCTTGTATCGTACTATACAGTTACTTTAGTTAAAACTAAGTAATGTGTTAACATGATACAATTGACAGTTCTATTCCAGTTCCAGTTACATCTGTTTGGCGAATTATAAGCCTATTTGTTATTACAAGTCATAGTGATTGGTCAGGAGAAATATCAAATATACACACAAAACACACATACAAACATTCACACTTATAACAATATTGTGATAGAGATTATCGATTTTTTTCTTAAATATTCAAAGCCGCTTACAGCTCTCTTCTGAGACCTCCTCATTAATAGAAATCGAGCTGATCTAAGTTTTGTATTTTAATCGTTTTATTTGGGCTTATTTCAAATTCTACGTGTCGCAATAAAGGGTTTTATTATTTCATGCTTAATTCTGTTTGTTCATTAACTTTCATTATTCTCCAAGTTTCTTGTTTTTTAATGGCACATTAAAAGTTAAACACTTAGTGTGTTTAACTTTACTTATATATTAATGCTATATTACTCGAATAAGTATAAATGATTATAAATTGCCTCTAAGCTTTGTTATATTTATTCTTCCTTCTGAAATTACATTTTAATGTATAATTGCCCGCGACTTCGCTCGCGGGTTTATTTATATACATATAATAACTTTACTCCTAAGTATTGTAGTGTAATATTAGAAAGCCTATAATTAATTAATAATCTAAAAAGAATTTTTCAAACCTAACTGTTAGTTCCAGAGTTTAGCGCGTTCAAAGATACAAAAATTCTATACTATAGAGTCTAGAGCAGCCATACTTAACCTCTTTTTTATAGGGGCTACAAACACGTTTCAGTCATGGGCTGTTTTCCCTTTTATCTTTAAACAGAACTTCTAGATTGGTATCGTTTTCAAAATCAATGAACTTATCAAACAACTCTTTAGTAATTACAATTTAAAACTGAAGCCAACTCTGAGATGTAACTTGAGATGGGCCAATAACAAAGGCGCGGCGGGCCGCAGGTTGAGTATATCTGGTTTAGAGAGTATAGAGTCATTATTAATAATTGGCAAGCTTAGCTAATAACAAATACTCGTAGTAGCTCTGGTTTGAAATCGGATCGGTTTGCAATAACTGCACCTATAAATATCTTCAAAAAAAGGCAATGGTAGCCAAGTAGTAACGCGCTCGTTAGGGAAACCGAGTGAAGCGGGTTCAAATCCCGGGTCTCGCACATCCGATATTTTCATGTGCGTATCACTTCCAACATAATTACTAGTTATCATGGGATGAAGAATAACATCGTGAGGAAATCTGTATGTCTGAAAGAACCTAGCAAGTTTTCGAAACACATGTGAAGTCCCCTAAGCATGGTGGACTATAACTAGATATATTTTATAATATTAGTGAAAATCACATTTCGTCAATTTCATCAATGAGTGAAACCATATCTAATTAAATAAATGAATGAATGAATGAATGAATGAATGAATGAATGAATGAATGGATGGATGGATGGA